>JAQOTA010000050.1:1376551-2753102 GCA_029532415.1 Marasmius tenuissimus | reverse complement strand
TTGCTCACTTTCGATGCTGCGCGCTAACCCAACTGGGGGTAAAACAGATTCAGGTCTTGATTTCAGACGCCAGTGTACCAGGAGAGGGAGAGCACAAGATCATGGACTTTATTCGCCGGCAGAGAACGAATCCTGGTCATGATCCCAACACGAAGCACGTCATTTACGGTTTGGTGAGTCTTCCTGGTTTATCCATAACCTTATTCTCACCATTTCATCAGGACGCCGACTTGATCATGCTTGCCCTTGCCACCCACGAGCCATACTTCAGAGTACTTCGCGAGGACGTTTTCCAGGATGCCAACAAAATGTCCTGTCGGATGTGTGGTCAGGAAGGCCACTTTGCTGCTCAGTGTACTGCCACGCCTGCCGAGGTCAAAGAGAACTCTTTGAAGAAGACTCACGATAAGAAACCCTTCATTTGGCTTGATGTGTCCATTCTTCGTGAATACCTCGAATCCGAATTGAACCTCCCAAATCTTCCCTTCCAGTGGGATCTCGAACAAGCTATAGACGACTGGGTGCTCTTGATTTTCTTTGTAGGCAATGATTTCTTGCCTCACTTGCCTAGTCTGGAGATCAGAGAGGGCGCGATCGATACTCTATTGAGGATATGGAAGACGGAACTCCCCCGGATGGGAGGTTATCTGACGAACCATGGAACTCTTGAGTTGAAGAGAACTCAAATCATATTGGAGGGATTGGCAAAAAGAGAGGATGAAATTTTTAGGAAACGACGTGAAGGTCCGTATTGTGAACGCATTAAATCTTTGCCAACGTCACGCGCACAATCATCCATTTTTCTTCATCTTCTCGTCCATCCTGGAATTGAGTACGTGATTATTGACGAATTGTTTCATGTCTTTCTCTGTTCCATATCTTACTACAGACGAAGAGCGCGAAGAACAAAGAGCAAAACGACGTAAGCTCGAAAAAGACGGCGTCGTGAACGCATCCACCGGTTCCGTTGCCTCGTTGCCCCAGCGTCCCTCTTCGAACCATAACTTCGCCGCCAAAGCCGACTCGATAGGTCTCGGCGCTCCACAGACCGAAGAATCCCTTAAACACTTGCACAGTGCACAACAAGCCCTCGCAGGGTCTAATTCTGACGTGGTGAAGAATAGAGCCGCGATTCGTATGGCCAATATGAGCGCAAGGGACGTGTTAAGGGCGGAAATGGATGCTCTCGTTCCGGTCAAGCGGTCAGCCAACGCGACGCCGAAGAAGCCAGACCTGTCGCTGCCTCAAAAACCTGAATCTGTGGCTACAAAGCCTACGGCATCTTTGGATGCTATCAGGATGAGTGTCGATACACCCACTTCTGCTACCGCCAATTCACCGACTGCCGCACAACCAACGCCGTCCGCCGATCCCTTCCAAAGCATGGACGACGATGAGATACCTGGCTTTGGTAGCCGCACGGCGAGCGTCACCACCATTGTGGAGACTAGTGTTCCACCGAGTGCCACACCCACTATGGAAAGCGTGTCTTCAGAGGCCGAGATGGTTGTTGATGGAAAAGACAAGGAAGAGAGTTCTCCGGGTGTCAAGCGTCCCTATGAGGAGGGCCCTGGGGAAGACGAGCCAGCAGAGGACGACGACGAGGCGCCGGCCGATGGCCCTAGCAGCACAAATTTGGATTTGATCAAGAATGCTGATGGATCGGTCACACAGCAGGACCATGTCAAGTGCGTGTCCCGAATATTGTCGTTGGAGGAACTACAGCTTCTCATTTGGGGCGACACCTTTGATGACTTTAGGCTATGGGAACCCGGATACAAGGAAAGATATTACCGACACAAGTTCGGCAAGGAGAGGTCCGATGTGGAGTTTCGACAACAGTAAGCTCGAAAAGAATTTGATTTGTGGCTTTCTTAACGAGCTTGCATAGGTTGACTAGGAGTTATGTGGAAGGGATGGCATGGGTTCTTTGTTACTACTATCAAGGGGTGAGTTGATCTTTTTCTTCTTAATCGTACTGTATGTACTAACTCTTCCTTCAGACACCTTCCTGGCAGTGGTATTACCCTTATCACTTCGCGCCTTTTGCAGCCGATTTTGAAGATGTGGACAAGATGGACATTCGGTTCACGCTAGGGCAACCTTTCAACCCGTATGAGCAACTTATGGGTGTCTTCCCAGCTGCCAGGTGCACATCATCGCTCACACATTGATTTATTGTATTGACATTTTTCTGACAGTCGGAAACACATACCGGAATCGTTCCATCACCTCATGACCGAGGAGGAGTCGCCCATCATTGATTTCTATCCCCCGACTTTCCAGATCGACATGAATGGGAAACGAATGGCATGGCAAGGCGTCGCCCTTCTGCCCTTTATTGACGAGACACGTCTTCTGGACGCTATGAAGGACCCGTACCTCAAACTTTCCGAGGACGAGATTCGCCGCAACACGTGCGGCAACAACGCCATGCTCGTCTCAGATGAACACTCCGTACATCCGTTCTACGAGCAACTGTATGGCAAGAAGAAATTTTCGGATGTAAGTTGCATCTTCTCTTCCGGCGAAGCAAACTCGTTGAACTCATTTCTTTTAGCCGTTGCCCATCGATGCAAAGCTTACCAAGGGTATCAGCGGAAGCGTCCTCCCCAATCCTGACTGTCTCCCCGGCTCAACATACCTTTCTCCTCTACACGAAATTGATATGCCAGATATAAAAAATGACCGCTCCATCTCAGTGTTCTACTTCTTCCCAAAACAATTAGCCCCTCATCGCTCTCTACTTCTCCCTGGTGTAAGAAAGCCTCCTCGTATCCTTTCTCAAGAAGACATAGAGAACTCGCGACGGGGGGGCGGTCGTGGCCGTGGCCGTGGCCGAGGAGGAGGAGGAGGCAATGACTTTGGACGCGGTAATTACAACGATCGACCAAGGAACGGCGGTGGTGATAATTACCATTCAAGATCTGGAGGTTACAATTCGTCATATAATAACGACAACTTCTCTCAGAGAGGGGGCTACCAACAAGATTATCGTCCCCCCAGAAACCAGTACCAATCTCAGGACCACTCTTACGGTGGTTACGGGGGCGATTCTCGTGGACGACCTCCCCCGAATCACGATCATGGTAGAGGAGGGTATGGACGTCAACATCAGTCCGGTGGCCGAGGAGGCCCGCCGAATAATGGATCCTATGGTGCATATGGAGGATATGGCGACTATGGAAGCAATGGTGGTGGATACGGTGGTGGACAAGGCGGGTACGGCGGTTATGGAGCACCCTCTGGTGGTTATGGTGGTTATAGTGGAGGTGGATATGGGAATAACGGGTCTGGAGGGCATGGGGGTTACAACGGCAACAATAACAATAACGGTTACTCGAATGGACGGGGTGGTGCGCCATATGGTAATCAACACTCGAGAGGAAGAGGAAGAGGTTGGTGATAACATATCACAGTTATGTACCGTACATCGTTCGGCTCGTCAATGTCTTTTAGTTGATCGACTTTCGCGTATCTATGCCTGGAAGTGCTGCGTCAGTTGCACACTGTATTTCCTATACTCTGCGGGACGTCGATTCGATAGAACTGAAGCGAAAACTACAACAACCGAGAATGGCTCAACTAACGAGGGCAGAGAGAAGACGATACTAGTGATCTGGGTCTAAGTACATTCATTGTACAGGTATACATACTTTAAGTCGTGACTGACGAAAGAAACGGACGATTACATCTGATATTCAATGAGATGAAGAATGAGAACGGAATGAAGAAATGACATGTAAATAGACCGACGTGCTATACAGACTACGATGGGTATGTAAGGAGTGCATAGTGGGAAAGGGTCATAAACATAAATATCATGGTTATTAGTGGCAGCGCTCAACGCCAAGTCGGTCGTGAGGAAGCACTGATGCTCGTGCTAGTATCCGCCATGGATGTCATTGACATTGATGACGGTGGACGCCTAAGGGGAGGCATTACTGGAGGAGCAACAGCCACTGGGCGTGAGAGGGAGAGTCTCTTGCTCCGCTTCAGAGGCGTACTACTGATAAGCAGACGTCTAGCGCGAGTGGTCTCTCCGGGCGGTGGCGAGAGTTGAGGTATCATGCTCGAGCGCCTCCGTCCCTTCTCCCCTCGAACAGGCCCAATATTCGAACGGCGTCTGCTCTTGGAGGCACCCCTGGGCGTAGACGGCCCCCTTTTCGACGGACTAGCGGGACCATTCTGCTTCAGCTTGCTTGAGGGTTTAGCGTCGTGGTCCAGTTGGTTGATGCTACGGTCTCCCAGAGGCTGGGAGATCCGTCGTTCCCCGCGCTCGGGTGAGCTTTCGTCACCTTCCGCCAAGCTACCAAGTGCCGGGGCTCCTCGAGCCTTCGACTTCAGGAATCCAGGGTCAAGACGACTGGGACGTGACCTCTTGGGCAACGGGCCGTACGACCGCGACAAGGACAAGTCCCCTAACGAACTATCGCGAGTCGAAGGTGGTAGCGAAAGGGAGAAGTTGTGGCTAAAGCTATCATCCGTCTTCTCGTTATCGTCCTCCCATTCGCTTTCTGATCCTGCCAAGGGAGTTGTTCGCTGCGGAGGCGTTTGCGGACCGGACGGCAAGGAAGCAGATGTATCCCCAGGTGCGGGGCTCGCAGGGGTTATAGTGAGAGCGATAGGGTTCAGCTTGGATCCTTCATCAACCAGGTCGCCGTGTCCTGCCTCGTCCTTCCACTGAACATTCTTGGATGGCTTCAAACCCTTCTTCTCTTTGTCGGACGTTCGTCTATAAGGCTGCCCCGCAAGGCTCGAGCGTAGGGATTTCCGTGGTGACCTTCGTCGAGGAGATGAGGATGATGATACACCGAGGGAAGCGTGGGTAGAGGTCCTCCTTGAGTTAGATGTTGGGTTTTGTAACACGGCAGGTCCTGAGCTGATTCTCCGTGTGAACGACATTTCGTAGCCCTTGAAAGAGTCCAACGCTGATTTGGACTCGTTCACCTTGTATCCTGCGGTCGAATGGCCGATCAACTGGGTAAATGCAGCGTCGTTACTATCCTTCAAGTTAACCAACATATCAGCCACGGTCCCGGCATTTGTCGATGATTCGGCCTCCGACGTCCGCTGTAGCATACCCGCCGCCTCGCTGACCAGGACGGAGCACCGGCCAAGTATTCCAATTAGTCCAACCATGGCCTGAGACATGTCATCAACAGCGCCCCTCATAACATCTCTCTCCTCCTCAGCCTTCGCCTGCTCCATTTCGGCTCTCCGGAACCTGGCATCCAACTTGACATTCTCCACCGAAACCTCATCCAATTTGTCCGACTTCCTCTCCGACACCGCCCGCATGGTAGCGTCGAACATAGCGCTCGCGTTCGATGATCGTTGGAGTCGGACGTTAAACACAGAGTCAGACTTCAACGCTTGCTCTTCTGGTCCTGCCAACGATCGAAGCAGGGCCCGCTCGGCCTCCAAGTCTGACGATAGCGTCCCCATAGAATCCAGCTTCGCAAGTCGTTGACGGATCGCGTCCAGTTTCGTCTTTGCCACAGACAGCTTCCCTGAACACGAGGCACCCTCGACAATTGAAGGCTTCGTCTGCTCAACCTTCACCTTCATATCATTCCTCGCCCTCTCAACTTCTGAACTCGCCTCCATCCTCTTCCGCCTAACAACCTCATTCTCCGCGTCCCTCTTCCCTGCTAATTTAGCCTTGAGCTCAGCGACCTCAATGTTGAGCCGGTTAATAGCCTCCACGTATCTCCCGACGTGCCGGTCCACGTTGACAACGTTACGTGTAACGACCTTGGTCTTGATCTTCGTCGCTCGCTCAGCGTAGATGAGAGTGTTATGAGTGTCGTCGAAGTGGTGGGATGTGGGGGCAACGCAAACAATCATGACAGTCTTGCAGTTTCCTCCCAACGAGAACTTGAGGAGTCGCGTAAGCTTGCTGTTACGGTACGGAACATGGCGAATGGCTCCTCCGCTCTCGCACAACGCGTTGATACAGTTGCCCAACGCAAGGAGCGATTTGTTGATGTTCGCACCCTCTACCATTCGTTGGCCCATGTTGGTCGTCGCCGCGGCTCGCTCGCTACCTGCAAGGTCGATAATAGAAAGGGTGCCCATGGTCTTCTCCTCGGTAATGGCAGCAGTTCGGGGGGATTGGGTGACGTGGATTTGTAGTACAGCATGAGACCGTGAGCTGGTCTCGTTCGCATGTGTTGGACTTTGTGTTCGCCGTGTGTTACCCAGCAAGACGATTTCCTTCACCTCCTCCGCTGACTTCGGTGCCAACTCCACGAGACCTGCGACCTTGACGGTCTTGTCCTCCCGTATTTGTAGGCCGCCTCGTGGGGCATGTGTGCCGGACTCCGCGAGGAGGTCGCGAATTTCTTCATTGTAGATTTCGAGAAATGTGACGACAACTTCTGTCCTCCATTCTTCTTTCCTGTCTTCTATCCTTTGGAAGAGATCGGCCATCGCTTGGTAGATAATGCCAGGATCCGCTTCTGTACCGCTGATAGTGTGTGTCTTGCCACATCCTGTCGCCTTTGAGGATCGTCAGGACGAAGAATCGTAAATAAAGAAGATCAACACGTACCCCATAGGCAAACACAGTCGCATTGTAACCCTCCAAGACGCCCTGTAACAGCGGTTTCGCAGTCGCCTCATACACATCCCCCTGCTGAGCTTCCCAATTGAACACCTTATCGAACATAAACCGCCTATCCTTATACCTCTTCGTTCCCGGTGGTATGAATCCTCGTTCAACAAACGCTCTCGCCCTATCCTTTTCGTCCGGATCGAATGTGAGTATCCGGTCGTCTATAATCTGAACAACCTCTCGAAGTGGTGCTGTATTCGCGACTCCGCGACCTGGAGTTGCTAGTGCGCCATCTCCTCGGAACGAAGTATCATAACATGGTTCAGGAAGGCGAGCAGCTTCCCATGATGTTGGTGGTCGCACACGAACTGTCGTTGTCCGTGTTAATGAAAGAGTCTAAGCGTTTCTATACAGAAAGACTACTCGCCTGCGACAGTAATGGAGCCAGCGGCAACCATAACAAAGTTACAAAAAGTTGAACAATTTGTGGAATGAGCCAGCGGATTGGCAGTCGAGTTCTGATGGAGTGTACAACGAGAGGGTGGTTACCGTTTGGTTCTTGTTTGGCTCAAGAGTTGAACAGAAAACACGCGACGAGTCATGTGATCGTTTATTGGATCTTATCCGTTATCGAGCACGAGGCAAGATCGGAATCTTATCTTGCCTGATTCGGCTTGAAGCGGAGCTTGAACCTTGTTTTGGCTGACAGGACAAACCTTTTCGAGTATCTCACGCGTTTCTTGTGCTCAACTCAAACCAACCCTCTCCTCAAGACACCCTTCGACAACCGCGATGGCCCCCACCAAAAAATCCAAGGCTGCCAAATCCACCGAGTCCATCGCAGCCAGGCTCGCGCTTGTTGTCAAGTCGGGAAAATACACCCTCGGGTACAAGTCTGCGCTCAAGCAAATGCGTAACGGCAAAGGTGAGTAGAGTCCAGTTGCCTTCATCCACGGGACTGGAGCATAAGGCTGAGAAGGTCCCGATCGCTGACTTGGCTTTCTCTCACTTCGTTGTGTGTGCATTGTATAGCCAAGCTCGTCTTGATTGCTGGAAACTGCCCTCCTCTCCGCAAATCTGAGCTTGAGTACTACGCCATGCTTTCGAAAACTCAGGTTCACCACTTTGCTGGAACCAACGTCGCTTTGGGTACTGCTGCCGGAAAGTTGTTCCGTGTCGGGTGCGTTCATTATCTTCTTCACATCGAGAGCTCGACTGATCGTCGATTGTAGTGTCATGACCGTCTCTGACCAAGGAGACTCTGATCTCCTCAACTTTGCTGAGGGCAACCAATCATAGATATGCCATAGACTACGACCATCCTCTCCATGTAGTTCTGTATCGCACTATGTCTATGTTATGAGCAGCATCCTACGATTGTATCGTATCCCAAAAATTACCCGTTATGTGTACCATCAGAGAAATCTCAATCCGGCAATTTTTTTCGTCATCTCCTTGCAAGTCAATCCTTTTTATCGAGCCCGATCATCATCATGGAGATTTCAATACCTTCGCCCGCAGATTTTCATGTTCACCTTCGTCAAGGCACTCTCTCCGAGCTCGTCACTCCCCATGTCCGGCAAGGAGGCTTCCAGCTTGCATATATCATGGTACGATAAGCAGTAATGCGACACCGTAGAACCGTCTTTCAGTCTCTCAACCTTTTTGCATCGTAGCCTAACCTCAAACCGCCTATCACAACCACAGAACAGGCTCTTGCCTACAAAGAATCTCTCCGAAAAATCGACCCCAATGTCGAATACCTAATGACCCTCTACCTTTCACCCTCCCTAACTCCCGAGGAGATCCGCAAGGCAGCCAAAGCAGGCATCGTCGGTGTCAAATCCTACCCTCGAGGCGTCACCACGAACTCGGACGGTGGTATCGAATCGTATGAGACGTACTACCCGATCTTCGAAGCAATGCAAGAAAACGATATGGTCCTCAACTTACACGGGGAAATTCCATCCGATGCTGAGAAAGTAAGTCCCTCGACACCGAAACAAATACAAAACGCTCATTTCTCGGATCGAAAGAACATCCACATCATCAACGCCGAGCCCTCCTTCCTTCCCCACCTTCTCAAACTCCACGAAGCATTCCCCAAGCTCCGTATTGTCCTCGAACACGCAACAACGCGCGCCGCTGTCGAAGCAGTCAAATCCTGTGGACCCACAGTCGCATGCACCATCACCGCACACCATCTATTCCTCACTGTAGACGACTGGGCAGGACAGTCTTTCAACTACTGCAAACCTGTAGCAAAGTTCCCTGACGATCGGGAGGCGTTAAGGGCCGTCATAAAAGAAGGTACCCATGATTTCTTTGCAACCATCTATGTCGATGTTGAACGCTGAAACCTTTGCCAGGCCACCCCCGATTCTTCCTAGGCTCCGACTCTGCGCCACACCCTTCTCACGCCAAGTCGACGAGTACCCCAGACCAAGGATGTGCCGCGGGTGTCTACACGTCTCCCGTCCTCCTCCCTCTGGTTGCACACGTCCTGGAATCCTACGGAGCACTGGACAGACTGGAGGACTTTGTCAGCACCTTTGGACGCCGGTTCTACAAGCGCGAGCTTACAGGAGAAACTTCTGCGAAGAAAGTGACACTGAAACAGGTGCCTGAGGGGTTCAAGATCCAGGGGAGTTACGGCATAGCTTCTGAAGAAAACGTCGTGCCGTTCTGGGCTGGGAAGGATATCAAGTGGAAGATCATGGAGGAGAGGCAGTAGTGTAGTATTGCTTCGGCGTCGCCAGTGATGATAATACAGACTACAAGCTGATATTCGAGGACGAAAGATCGCGTGATACTTGAATGTTTGAACCGCTACTCTCCGAATCTAATCCTCCTCGCCAGCCATCGTTTCGGTGGCTTTGCGATGGAAGGCATGAGCTCCCGGCGTTGTGTAGGTGTCTCTATGCTTTGGTTATTGGCTACACTGGCAGCTGTGTTTGTAGAACAAAATACGGCCAGGGGCAGAATGTACACCCTTCCTCGAGGATGATATCGTTCGGGAGGGGTATAAGTCGGGAGGTGTGACACGACGCAACGGTTTATATCCCGAGAGATATTGCTCGCTCTCTACAGCTTGTATACTTGTTCCGAAGTACAGCCCAATTCAGCTAGTGTCCCTCCGACTCGGCCTTGAGAGAAGTTTCGCCCGTATGGTCCAGCAATCGCGTTGATCATCCTATTCCGTGTCATAAAACGCGCGTCAGAAAGTGGGGTTTGGTACATCAATGGCCAGAACTTACGGTTCGGGCCCGCAGATGAGAAACAAGATATTCCGTTGACCGAGATCAAGGCTGTCCTTTCCTCCGAACACTTTGTTCCACCAGCTGGATTGTGACGCGTCTTCACGCCGCAAAGATTTCGCAATATCCAGTTTGCCGATGCGACCAACTTGAACCTCTTGGACGACGAGCTCATTCGGCGAGGGGCTCGGCGAATCAACAAAAAGGCGCAGCTGGAATCGGGATGGGTTTTCCTTCTCATATGAAGCCATGGGTCCCAAGATTGCTGATGGAGGTAGTTCATCGTGCGTCTTGTTAGAGTGGAGGAGGGTAAAACGCGTCGTGGATGTCGTTGGGAGGCGGGAGATTACGCTATGAAATAGCTGGTAGAACGGTGTGATGCCAGTACCGCCTGAAATCTGAACGTACAAGGTGAAAGTTAGAAAACGAGGAACGGAGGCTATGGTATCCAGATGCGTACCATTACGACCTCATCCCATTTTCCATCCTGCCATGCCCACGTCTGAAGAGGTCCTCTCAATTCGATGTCATCTCCGTCCTTTTTTGTGTGTAGCCAACGACCAACTTCACCGCGAGGGTACTTCTTTACCCAAAAAAGCATTCGGCCCTCCAAGTCTATTCCTTCTAGAGGGGTATATGGTCGTTCGACCTGTATGTCATCATCTTTGATGAATACGGACCATATTGAGCGCAGAGATGAAGCAGGTGGGATAGATTGTTTCGGAACAGTAACCGTTATGAGACGCGTATCCGGACCAGATTCCTCGGAGGCCGTGACTTTGCATTTGGTGAAATGGGATGGTGAGAGGAGTTGGTCTGCAAGCGTGGGTGCACTTCGAGAGACGTCCGGGGAGAAAAAATAGTACGAAGCTACAGCTCCGAGTCCGAGAAGAACCGCTGCTGGCCCAGATTTGAAGTTGAACTTGTTAGGTTTGGCTGGGCTAGGTGATGGAGAAGAGAAATTTCTAGCAAGGCCAAGTCCTCTGGAAGCTAATTGTCTTCTGGTCGCATGGCACAAGACCGTCAGCGACATTGGTCTGTGCGCGTACGAGAAAGCAGGTGTAACCAAATTCCCGAAAAGGTCAAAATATTTCACGGCACGTTTTTCCGCCGTCGTCGCTTTTCACGTGTGATTTCCTCCCCACTTGCACCCCGACTACGGCCTCCTTTACTCATCATTGAACCAGTGCATTCAGCCTCCTACATTCATCGCGAATGTCTTCTCGCGAGCTCATCGATGCTCAGTTCGACCGTGCCGTAGAAATTGTCCAGGGCCTGCCCAAGACAGGCCCAATTCAAACTGACTATGAAGAGAAACTCACGATGTACAGGTGAGTTTGTCCTCGACGAAATCTGGTTCTAATCATCTCATGACATGTATTTCAGTCTCTACAAGCAAGGTAGTTTGTGCTATACCTACTCGAAACCTTTTGGCTGATCCTCGATAAGCAACGGTTGGGAATGTCAAGTCACCACGACCTGGAATATGGGATATGCTGGGTAGGGCAAAGTGGTGCGTCTATCCCTTTGTCAGGCTTGGGTACACCACTCATTCTGTCTCATAGGGATGCCTGGGCAAAGCACAAAGACCTCGACCCATACGAGGCGAAATGGCTTTATGTTGATGCACTCCTCAAGGTCACACGAATTGCAGTCGGATGCCATGCTCACGGTCAACTCATATTCATCCCCGACAGGTTCTTCGAAAGTACTCTGATAAAACAATAGCGAAAGATCTTGTCCAAGAACTAGAGTCGTACAATGGAGATCCCTCTCATATCGTCTTGAGTCGTGCGTCGCCCCTCAAAAGCCTCGCGATAAAGATAACTAACGTCCGATTCAGGAACACTTTCCCAGACTGCAAATTCAGAATCATCTGGGTCCACAGCGTCAGAAGACGACGCTGCACCCCGCTCCCAGTTCCTACGCGCACAACAGCTCCAAGCACAAGCCTCGGCCCAATCTCGGTCGTTCCAAAACCGTCCTCCCGCCCACGCAATTGAAGACGCCGAAACAGATTCTCAGTCTGGAGACGAAGATGATGACGAAGAAGACGATGAACGTCGTGATATCCCCCACCCACTAGACCCCTCCTCGGCACTCATTCAGAGCCAACTTAACCGCCCACAGTCATCGCTGTCAGTAGGCTCCAACCGCTACCGAACGCCATTAGCCGGTTCACTCGCCATGTCGCCACCTCCGAATCAGATTGTTAATCTCCCCATCGGCGTCTCCGTCCCGTCTATGCAACCTTTGCCAGGGTTCGAAACTCCCTCTGCGTTCGCGGAACCGTCACCAACGTCGATTCCGTCTTCCTTATATCCGGCTAGCAGCTCGATGGTCGGATACCCAGAGTCTTCTCGCGGGAGTGGTTTAACGTCTCCTCCCAACATATATACGCACGGAACTTCGTCCGCGTACCGAACCATGAACCTCAGCCAACCTCAGTCGCTTCCCATGGGTCAGTATGGTGTCGTACGGCCCGCTTCTTCATTGGCTTTAGAAAGGGCTTTAGAGAGTATGCAGGCACAGCTTGCGGCGTTAAACGAGAGATTGGAGACTCTAGAAAGCGCCACACCATTTGGGTCTCGAACACGTCTATCAGCCCCTCGCGACAACCTGGCCCGGCGGAAATCCAATCCCAGTCCACCTCATAACCGTGGAGACGACGACGAATGGGACGGACACGTCGAGGATCTGGGTCTATGGACGTTCGTCGTAGTGCCTACTCTGCGCGGGCTTGACTTCCTTAAACGCCTGATGAGGTTCTTCGTGAGGAGCGAGGCGGATAGGTCACCTTCGATGATCGTTTTGCGGAGGCTGTGTTTGGACGCGAGCTTTCTGTTTTGTTTTGTTGCGGTTTTGAGGCTGGTGTGGAAGAGGAGTGGCGTCAGGAGAAAGGAGGTCAATGCTGCGTTGGGTGTGCTTTGGAGGGCGCTGTTGGGAAGGAGGGAGAGGCTGCTCGTCGATCGAGGAGTGTAGAGTAGAGAGCTGGTATGTGTTACTTAATGTATTTACGTGGGTATTTGATATGTTTTCTTGGATAGGATTGCTAGAATCGAGGATTCTGAACTCAACTGTGCGAACGGTGAAACCGTATCCCGCTAGTCTATCTTGGAAATGACTTTGGGACCTAACACGCAGACCCAGAATGTGAAGGCGATGCGGAAAACTCTGCAGTCGAATCGTCGTGACGCGCTCAGGAAATTCGAGTAAAGCCTCACGGTGAGCTCAGGGGTTCTACTACTCTGGAGGCAACTTTTATGTCGCATGCAACAATATCTCGAGAATAATAGCCATTCAAATTTCACTGGATCCCAAACAACAAATACAAAGGCATAAAACTATTTCGCGTCGTCCGATACATGATCCCGTCAAAAATCCCGACGTTTGAGCCCAACCGCTCAGATGGTGATAGGAAGGCATCCAATGGAGATGAGGTTGCCTACGAGTCGAGACATTATTGGTGGGTCGTTACGAAGATGGGATAGGTACTTACCATGGCTGTTGTCCTCGCAATAGACGGTGGTGGAGGAGCTAAAGCAAAACACAATCAGGACGGGACCAGTGGTACGAGAGTCGGAGGAGACAAAGCATACCACGCGCCGTTGCTACTACCAATAACGGTAATCGGGGAGCAGTTCAGTCCAACGAGGACGTTCACAGTCGTCAAGGACGATGCCCAAGAGACCGAGGACCGCCGCAGCGGAAGGGTCGCTGGCCTTCGTGGCCGATTCGCAGCATTGAACGGCGGGGCAACCTCCCGACCCTTCACCACCACCACCGCCGCCGTTCCTTTTGACGACGGTTGTGGCAGCCGCAAGGGTAGTGATAGCAGAGAGAGCAAAGAACTTGGTGAAGTACATGTTTAGAGAGATTGCTTGAACAGGACTGGTACTGTGTTCGAGTGAGGTTTTTGCTCAGACTTGACTCTCCTTTTATACGATTCCTAGGGGTAGAAGCGTACATTTCCTTTGGGTTCTGGAATACCGTTTATCATGACGTCGGTGTGCCAGAAGTGCGGTTTTTCAATTGCTGGGAAACGGAGAAAGACGAACAAAGACGCAATCGACCGGACGCTGTGGTGGCTTGACACGGGATGAGAGAACTGAATGCATGGTCAACAAGGCACTCGTATACGCGGGCGGAAGGCGTATGCAAGTTTCTATGGCGTACCTGTGAATGACGGCAGTGGCTGACATCCAGACGACGCGGGTTTTAGAGAGGTTTGACCGTCGAGTCAAAATCCACGGAGTCAGAGAGGCTCTGAGCGGTCGTTGGTAAATTCAGGACGGATATCAGTACCTCGCAGTACCTGTGACGATGGCGTCTGAATCGTTCCCGAGTTTCGAGTTTTGATTCAACGGCATTTGCATTCTTTCATTCTTTGCACCAACCGCAGGTCTTATGACAAGAATTGATACCCGGGCGCAAGGGGAATCGGAAGAATTGAATGCAAGGTGATTCGGTGTTATTCGCTGACGACTTGGGCCCAGACCTAGTACTTATGTTCAGGTCGTTTAGAACCATAACGAAAACCGTCCAGAGTCCTGACCGGTGACACTAGAACGTAAGAACACTCACTATGCGAAGCGTCACTCGTCCTTTGAGACCCATTGCGACGACTCTTCCGCCATTTCAAACACGTCGTCTGATCCAGCTCGTAAGGAATTCCTAGAAAAATCGAGTTTCCCATGCAAGTTCCTGTGGTGTTCTCGAGCGAACGTCTTGCCATCGGCCGAAGGCGCGATATCAGAGGCGATAGCACTGATGCTAATCAGTTCATGGAGAACTAGCCGTAACGGAGAGTATGCGTGTGCGAGCACTGATACTATTAGATGGTGGTAGTACCTGTCAATGTGACGCGTGGAAACGAACGCATCAATGTCGATAGGGGTCACTCATATGGGCTCGACTTTCTCACACGCCTGATGAGCTTTTTTTGTAGGATGACGGATAGGTCACCTTCAATGATTGTTTTTCGGAGGTCACATTTAGACGCATTGAAGTTATTTTCGTCGGTTTTGTTGCAGTTATGAGGTTGAGAGGGATATTGGGGTTGCTGGTCGATTGGAGACTGTGCGAAAGGTGGAATCATCTCTCGTTAGCCGTACCAGAAAAAGCTTCTAGATATCGCTCATGAAGATAGAATGTAATATCGACGCGTTTGGGGAGTTTGAGCAAAGTCTGTGAGCTGGGAGTCCCACTAGTCAGGCAAGCATGATGCTAAATGCTGCAATATCTCGAGAAAAAGAGCCGTATAGATTTCACTAATTCCCAAAGCAACAAATACAAAAACAAAAAACTACATCACGCCGTCCGAAAAGTCCCACTAATGATTTCGGTGTTTGAGCTCGTTCGCTCAGATGGTGATAGGAAGACATCCGATAGAGATGAGGTTGCCTACGGGTGGAGACGTTATTAGTGGTTCGTAAACAAGATGGACAATTGCTTACCGTGGCTGTTGTCCTCGCAATAAACGGTGCGACTGGAGCTAAAGCAAGATATGATCAGGACGAGACCAGTGGCATGGGAGTCAGAAGAGACATAACATACCATGCGCCGTTGCCTCCGCCGACAACAGTAATTGGGGAACAGTTGAGTCCAACAAGGACGTTCAAGTCATTGATGACGATGCCCAAGAGACCGATAACCCCGGCGGCGGCGGGATCGCTCGCCTTTGTGACTGTTGAGCAGCATTGGACGCTAGGGCAACCTCCCGACCCCTCACCACCACCACCGCCAGTCCTTTTGACGACAGCTGTGGCAGCCGCAAGGGTAGTCATAGCAGAGAGGGCGAAGAACTTGTTGAAGTACATGATTAGAGAGGCTGGAGCTAGAACAGGACTGGTAGTGTGTTCGAGTGAGGTTTCGTCCAAGCTTTGGCCCTTCTTTTATACGATTCCCGAGTTGAAATCGCACCTTGGTTCTTCAGGTGCTGGGATCTGTTTAGCATGACGTCGCTGTACTGAGAGGGCCCATCTCAATTTCTGGGCGAAAGGATGATACAGATGTAAATGCGCGGAGGGGGTGTTGTGGCTCGACAGGGGGTGGGAAAAACCAAGGAATGGACGACGAGGCACTCGAATGGATTGGTATAAAGTGCTATTCAAGATTCTGAAGCGGGCCTGTTGATGACGGTAGTGGCTGACATCCGGGAAGCATGAGTTTCAGAGAGGTTTGGCCGTCGAGTTCAAATCCATAGAGTCAGGGCGCACCCTGAGCGGTTGTTGGTAGATTTGGGGCAGGCGCTATCAGTACCTCGCAGTACCTGTGACGACGAGGGTGTCGATTTTCTTTATTCAACAGCATTTTATTCATGCTTTTCAAGCGTCAACCAGAGGTTGTGTGACAGGAATTGATTCCCGGGCGCAAGGGGAATTGAGAGAGTTCAATGGAAGGCAATTCGGCGTTGTTTTTTTTTGCGACCTAGTTCCTGGCCTGGGTCTGTAAGAATCATCATGAATATTCCCAGTGACACTAGAACGCAATATTCACTCACTATACGAATCCTTCCATCTCGTTGCCCGCTCCTTTCATAACCAATTCTACCAACCCTTCCGCCATTCCAATCACGTCGTCTGTGCCTCGTAAAGACAGCCTGGAAAAAATCGGATTTCCTAAGCGAGCCTCGAATGAATATCTCGCCACCGATAAGAAGATGCGGTATCAGAGTCATTCCAGCGATAGTACCGAAGTAGCCCAGGTGACGTTTCAAGAAGAAAAGAAACGATAGAGAGGATCATGATGCCAATACTCAAAGTTGGAAGCACCGACAGATGGTGGTCCAAGTCGGAGCAATTGCCGAGTAATCGCCGTGTGGGACTCGAACCCGGACCGCGAGACGCGTCGATAGGGGCCATTTGTTGACCTCCTTGTTCAAACGTCCCGTCAAGCCACTGACAACCTGGCCTCAGTGCTACAAGTTCTCTACAGTGAGCAGGGAGCAGGGAGCAGAGGTCTATCACTGTAGTACTTTGAACGCGTAATGCTCACAAACCACGCTCCCAAGTAAGTTCAAGGGATCAACACCCTGCCTAAACCCCCATTTCGGCGACCTTTCGACTCACAAGTCCAAATTGTAACATGGACGCGAAAACTCTGTCGATGCGCTCGGGAAGTTCCAATAAAGCCATAAAAAGCCTGGAAGTCCCACTATCCAGGTAACTTCAACGTGCACAACATTTCAAGAAAAATAAACATATGATTTCACTGGATCCCAAAGTAACAGATACAAAAGACATAGAACTATTTCGCGCCGTCCGATAAATCCCGCCAAAAGTCTCGAGATTTGAGCTCGACCGCTCAAATGGTAATAGGAATACATCCGATGGAGATGAGGTTGCCTACGAGTGAAGAGAAAGAGGAGACACCGTTATTAGTGGTTCGTAAATAAGACAAACCAGTGCTTACCATGGCTGTTGTCCTCGCAGTAAACAGTGGTCTTGGAGCTGCAATAAAAGCAATCAGGACGTGGCCAATAGCACGAGAGGGGCGGAGACAAAAGCATACCATGCGCCATTGCCTCCACCAACAACGGTGATTGGGGAGCAGTCAAGTCCAACAACAACGTTTAAGTCGTTGAGAACGATGCCCAAAAGACCGAGGACCCCGGCGGCGGCGGGGTCGCTCGCCGTCGTAGCTGTTTGGCAGCATTGAACGCCGCTGGTGCAGCTTCCCTCCCCACCTCCGCCGCCGCCAGTCCTTTTGACGACAGCTGTGGCAGCCGCAAGGGTAGTCATAGCAGAGATGGCGAAGAATTTGTTGAAGTACATGTTTAAGGAGGCTGGAGCTTGAACAGGACTGGTGGTGTGTTCGAGTGAAGATTCGGGCAACCTCGACTCCCCTTTTATACAATTCCTGGGGTTGAGTGTATCTTGATTCTTCAGGTCCTGAAAATTGTTTAACATGACGTCGCTGTAATGGAAAAGCTCATCTCAGTGTCTAAAAAACGGGGAGAGGATAACGAGGGTGCGAATGAGCGGAAGTCGTGTTGTGACTTGGCAGGGGATGAGAAAACCATCGCTAATGGACGACAAGGCACTCAAATGGGTTGGCGGAAAGTCTATTCAAGGTTCTGAAGCGGACCTGTTGATGACGGTAGTGGCTGACATTCAGGCAGCATGAGTTTCAGAGAGGTTTGGCCGTCGAGTCCCAACCTACGGAGTCAGAGGGTACCCTGAGCTGTCGTTGGTAAATTTAGGGCAGGCGCTATCAGTACCCCGCAGTACCTGTGACGACGAGGATGTCAATTTTTGATTCAACAGTATTATATTCGCGCTTTTCAAGCGCCAACCAGTCATTGTATGACGGGAACTGATACCCGGGCGCAAGGGGAATCAAGAGAGTTCGATGGAAGGCAATTCAGTGTTGCTTTTTTGGCGGCCTAGTTCCTGGCCTGGGTCTGTAAGAATCGTGGTGAATCTTTCAAGTGACATTAGAGCGTAGTGCTCGCTCACTATGCGAGTTCTTTCGAGGTCACGTTCACCGCTCCTTTTAGAACCGATTCTACCAACCCTCCCACCATTCTAGTCACGTCGTTTGTGCCTCGGTGACTGAAAACGTCCTGAAAAAAATCGGATAGGCGAGTCTCGAATGAATATCTTGTCATCGGTCGAAGACGTGATATTAGAGGTATAGTGCCGAGGCAGATCAGGTGAAGTTCCAAAGAGAAAAAGCAACGATAGACGAGCACCGACAGATGCTGACAGATGATGGTAGTACACAAGTAGTAGCCTACAAGTAAATGCCGTGACCGTGCTGCGTGGGAGACTGTCACTCAAACTCGAGCGTCATGGTCAATAGGGGCCACTTGTTGTTGACTCTCCTCGTTCGCGCCAGCTCGCCACTGGCCTCAGAGCCAATAAGCTTCCACAAAAAAAGCGGATGTCAAACACCGTAGTATTGTGGACGCGTAAGGCGCTCGAAAGTAGGTTGAACCTTGAAGGTAGCAACACCCCATCTATAACCGTATTCCGGCGACCTTTCGACTTCGGACTCACCAGTCCAAATCATTATAGCGACGCGAAAACTCTGGCGATGCGCTCGGAAATTGTAATAATAAGGATCTTGGACTCCAGACCTGGAAGTCCCGCCAGTTAGACAAGTTTCGAGTTTCATCCTCCAGTTTTCGAGAAAAATAAACATATGATTTCGCTAGATCCCAAAGTAACAGTTACAAAAAGACATAGAACTATTTCACTATTTCGCGCCGTCCGATAAATCCCGCCAAAGGTTCCGACGTTTGAGCTCGACCGCTCAGATGGTGACAGGAACACATCCGATGGAGATGAGGTTGTCTGCAAGTAAGGAAAAAAAGAAGACACCGTTATTAGCGGTTCATAAAGACGATGGATCAGTGCTCACGGTGGCTGTTGTCCTCGCAGAAAACGGTGGTCTTGGAGCTGCAATAGAAGCGATCAGGACGTGGTCGATAGCACAAAAGGGGCGGAGAAGACAACGACATACCATGCGCCATTGCCTCCGCCAATAACGGTAATCGGGGAGCAAGTAAGTCCAACAAGGACATTCAAGTCGCTGAGGACGATGCCCAAGGCACCAAGAACCCCGGCGGCGACGGGGTCGCTCGCCGTCGTGGTCGATTCGCAGCATTGAACGCCGCTGGTGCAGCTTCCCTCCCCACCTCCGCCGCCGCCAGTCCTTTTGACGACAGCTGTGGCAGCCGCAAGGGTAGTCATAGCAGAGAGGGCAAAGAACTTGTTGAAGTACATGTTTAGAGAGGCTGGAGCTAGAACAGGACTGGTAGTGTGTTCGAGTGAAGATTCAGTCGAGCTTGACTCGTCTTTTATACGGTTGGGTTAGAACAGTAGCTTGGTTCGTCAGGCCCTGTAGTTTAGCATGACGTCGCTTTACGGAAAGAGGAGAAAGGATAATAGGAATGCGAATGAGCGGAGGTTGGTCGTGGCTTGACAGGGCATGGGGAAAGGGAACTCATGGACGACAAGGCACTCGAATGGATTAGCGGGAAGTGCATTCAAGTTTCTGTAGTGGACCTGTGAATGACGGCAGTGGCTGACATTCAGACGATACGGGTTTCAGAGAGGTTTGGCCGTCAAGAAGTGATAATCCACGGAGTCAGAAGAACTGAGTGGTTATTGGTAAATTTCGGACAGCCGCTATCAGTACCTCGCAGTACCTGTGACGACGAGGGTAACGACTTTTCCATTCAACTGCATTGCGTTCTTTCGTCCTTTCGGGCGCCAACCAAGGGTCTTATGACAAGAATTGATCACCGAGCGCAAGGGGAATCGAGAGAACTGAATGCGAGACAATTCAGTGTTTTTTGACGACCTCGTTCTGGGCCTAGGCCTCTAAGAATCATAATGACACCAGAACGTAATGTTCACTCACTTTCCGAGCTCTTCCATGGTCTCGTTCTCGTTCACCGCTCTGATTGAAACCCATTACATCAGCCCTTCCGCCATTCTGGTCATGTCCGAGCCTCGTCAAGAGGTTCCTGAGAAAAATCGGATCAGATCTCCCAGACTTAATGCTGTTGTATTGTTGTAAATAGGTTATCTCTTGACATCGGGCGGAAACACGGTATCAGAGGCTTCAGTTCGGTCGGTGTAGTTATCCGAGTGACAGCGCTGAGGTACACGAAGGAAAGGTAATAATAGAGGCAGCTAATTCGAGCACCGATTATTGATGGTGGTACGAGTCAACGTCAAAGCCACGGAAACTTGGCGCTGCGTGGGAGTCGGGACTCAGAACACGTCGACGTCGATAGGGGTTGCTCCCTCTTTTGCACCAAACTCATGTTCACCCCATGCCACTGATAACCTACCCTCAGACTTGCTAATCCACTACCAAAACCAGAGGTCTATCAATGAAGCAGTGTATACGCATAAGTTTCAGGTCGATTTTCTTACTCCAGTATTTCGAAAAGATAGCCACATAAATTTCGCCGAATCCCAAAATAATCAACAGATACAAATGATATAGAACTATATTGCGCCGTCCAATAAATTCCGCCGAAGTTTCCGATGTTTGAGCTCGACCGCTCAGATGGTGATAGGGACACAGCCAATAGAGATGGCGTTGCCTACGAGCAGAGAGAAGAGGTGTCTCTTAATAACGGTTCGTAGAGAAGATGGGCAGGTACTTACCATGGCTGTTGTCCTCGCAATAAACCGTGGTAGAGGAGCTAAAGCAAGACACGATCAGGATGGGACCAGTCGGAGGAGACCGAACATACCATGCGCCGTTGCCTCCACCAATAACGGTAATCGGGGAGCAGTTCAGTCCAACAAGGACATTCAAGTCCTGGAGGACAATGCCCAAGAGACCGAGGACCGCCGCAGCGGAAGGGTCGCTGGCCTCCGTGGCTGATTCGCAGCATTGAACGGCGGGGCAACTTCCCGACCCCTCACCACCACCTCCACCGCCGCCATTCCTTCTGACGACGGTTGTGGCAGCCGCAAGGGTAGTGATAGCAGAGAGAGCAAAGAACTTGGTGAAGTACATGTTTAGAGAGATTGCTTGAACAGGACTGGTAGTGTGTTCGAGTGAGGATTTTGCTCAGACTCGACTCTCCTTTTATACGATTCCTGGGGGTAGAAACGTATCTTTCCTTTGGGTTCTGGAATACCGTTTATCATGACGTCGGTGTGCCAGAAGAGCGGTTTCTCAATTGCTGGGAAACGGAGAAAGACGAACAAAGACGCAATCGACCAGACGCTGTGGTGGCTTGACACGGGATGAGAGAACTGAATGCATGGTCAACAAGGCACTCGTATACGCGAGCGGAAGGCGTATGCAAGTTTCTGTGGCGTACCTGTGAATGACGGCAGTGGCTGATATCCAGACGACGCGGGTTTTAGAGAGGTTTGACCGTCGAGTCAAGATCCACGGAGTCAGAGAGGCTCTGAGTGGTCGCTTGTAAATTCAGGACGGACGCTATCAGTACCTCGCAGTACCTGTGACGATGGCGTCTGGATCGTTCCCGAGTTTCAGCGAGTCTTGCTTAAACAGAATTTGCATTCTTTCGTCCTTTTATGTAACCGACCAGATGTCTTATGACGAGTCAACGAAGAATGGCTTCAATGTCCGAGCCCAGAGCGAATTGAGAAGTATGAACGCAAGGCGATCCAGTGCATTGTTTCCGACGAGTTCCAGGCCTAGGACATTCGGTCTGTGCGTTAGAATCATAAGGAATAACCTTGTTGACATTAGAACGTAACATTTACTCACCGTGTGAGTCTCCCCCTCCTTCTAAGGCCTTGTTCACCGCTCTTTTGATACCCAGTAGCCCTTTCATCATTGTCGTCGCGTCATCTCCGAGCGTTACAAGAATTTCCCAGGGACTGTTGAATGTCTCGAATGAACATCCTTCCATCGGCCGAAGTCGCGGTATCAGGGGCGGCTTCAACGGTGCATAGTACTTCAGCGATAACACCGCAGTAATGGCTTGATACGATGTTCTGATGGAGGCTTAGGGAGAGTAAGAGTCCAGAGAGAGAAACAATGAAGAGGAGATGATGGAACGAGCTCAACGTCATCGTGATGATCGTGGGACTCAAGACGCGGACGTCGACAGGGGCCGCTTCTGGAAACCACTGTTTGGTTTTCCTCATCGACACCATGCCACTGACAACCTACTCGTCAAGGGTCGCCATTAGTCTCAGAGCTGGAAATTATCTTCAAAAAGCAGGCAGGAAGTGCTGCCGGTCTCCTCAAATCTCGCCTACCTAAATGGTACTCGGTCTGCTATAGGCTATTGACGAATACGGAAAACAGAATCGACGAGCATAAGTTTCGGAGAGAGAGAAGCTTGTACAGCAGCTTGAAGGTACATAGCCTTATTTGAATACGCCTCGAGCACAGAGCTGATATGATTATATTATAACCCAGGTGTTCGCGTTGTCAATTCCTGCAAGTCTTTTCTCGAAGATTCTCGTTGCCCTTCATTTCGGGTTCATGGCGCAACATGACTCGACTAGGGAAACCAATACGGTCGCTTCAGGCTCTACCCAATTCAAGCAAGTCCCCGAAGTCAATGCCATGGCCTGCGGATAATGGGTGTCTCCATCTTTGCTTGACATCGGAATCCAATAGGGGTTCGAGAACAAATATCAACGAGTTCTTTGCCTGCGTGCATTCGTGGCGAATGACAATGATGCATAAATCGTCATCGTCACAGGTACTCCAATAACCGGAAGATTCTGACTCTCCAGGGCGATTCGGACGTTGAATGCACTTTTAGAAGGCCCATTCAAAAGTTCCAGAACAAGTTGAATGGCGGCTGATGGACTCTGACGGGATGTCTGGGGCAAGAGGCGTACAGCAACTCCTGACATCATTTGTACGGTTGAGTGCCTAGAATTATGCCAAAATTGATGTGCCTTCTTATTCTATCGGGGGGGGGGTACCCAATAGCGCCCAACTACGCGGTTTGCAGTCACATTCTTCGTGCGACCTTCTCAGAAACACAAGCCCGGATGGATGCAGTCTGGGGTGACGTCTCGCCAACAACTTCTGGGAGAACGAATGCGAAGAAATGACGCTATCTATCCCGGAATCCGTATATAAGGAGGCTCGAGGTTGAGCGAATCCTCACTCGAACACACTACTAGTTCTGTTCAAGCACCGGCGTCTTCAGCCATGCACTTCATCAAACTCTTTGCCCTCTCTGCCATGACCACCCTTGCGGTTGCCACAGCTGTCGTCAAGAGGACTGACGGCGGCAGCGGTGGTGGGGAGGGTAACTGCCCTAAAGTTCAATGCTGCAAGTCAACTGCGAAGGCAGACGATCCTACCGTCACTCCAATTCTCGGGGCTTTAGGCATCGCCGTCAACGACGTGAACGTCCTTGTTGGAATGAATTGTTCCCCTGTGAGTGTCATCGGCGGAGGCAATGGCGCCTGGTATGTTTGGTCTCCCTCCTCTCTTGCTATTGAGCCTGTTCTGATCACTTTGTTCGATAGCTCGGACAGGACCGTTTATTGCGAGGATAACAGCCACGGTGAGTACCTGTCTGTTTTCTGTCGATCCTGCCCTCCGTCAATCGCAAGAACCACCATTGCTGACGTTGCTTATTACCCACTCATAGGCAACCTCATCGCCATTGGATGTATCACTGTCATTATTTAAACTATCCCGGGCCCGAGCTGAGGCTCGAGTCGGAGGAAGGTGCTGTGAGTCGGAACAGAGGTGGGGTACTGGGAGTGTTGGATGTAAATTGTGGTCGATGGACTAACTACTAAGGGCTCTATATTTTTATCGGTCAAATTCTTGCTCGTCTTTGGGAATGTATGTCTTGGTTTGGTTTGGAATTTGGCACTGCTCCGCGGTTCAGTCGCAGAGGACTCGGCGTTCAGAGGCGAGCGAGGTATTGGCATAGGATTATGGCCGAACTGTGAGGAAGTTGTTAACGATCCAGGGTCGATCACTGAGGTTTAACTTTGACATTTGAAGTTTGAGTACCCATCACTACTTCAACGTTGTCGGAGCTCAAGCGATATGAACGCTCCGTGAACACTCGTATCGGTGCCCAATGAACTTGTCTCACCACCTTGTGATCACCAGTGATCGCGGACAAGTGACCCTGCATAGTGGTAGTTTGGACCCCCTTCCTGTGAGAGCGTAATCCCAATCCTGGGCAGGGCTTGTCCGCCAATGACCCATAGCTCAGAGAAGCAGTAACAGCAAAGGTCATTGCGATGCGCACACTAGGATTGGAAGCCGTGATGACTCTTTTGCTATAGATCTGAATTGCCATACTCCGCCGTTCCACAAATAACGACGAAAACTTCGATAAGTATTCAAAGAAATATCTCGGAATAGTATGAACACAGGGTTATACACACTAAATCCTGAGTCCAGAGTGTCTCGAGTCCTTTCTGAAGAAAACTAACTAGATATCAATAAATACGACGAACAGTAGCATCTGGGGCGACCGTCCCGGAGTCAGGATGACATATGACCTGGCCCCGATAGTTCGACGATGTAGCCCGGCCTCCTATGGTTAAAGTTTGTATGTTCAGGACGCACCCCGATTGGAAGACTGGCAGGGTTGCTTCCGATCCCCGCGTTGGTGGCGGCGGAGGTCACTTCGAGAGCGGAAGGCTCCCCTACACCGATCACACATGAAGGGGCTTTCCCCAGTGTGCGCGCGCATATGGTCTAACAACACCTGACTGTGAGCATGATACCGGCACTAGTACAAAAAGACTCACACAGGTAGTTGTGTCTTGCGGTAAAACCTTGGGACGTGCATCCCGGGATTTGGCAGAAGTGGAGCCTTTCAGATCGTGTCGCGCGATGACTGCGGCGAGCTGTCGAAGCCTCAGTCCCGGCGCGAGATCCTACCTGAAGGCGAGCGACGTTGTCAGTACACGGAGTACGGAAGCAGTGACCATTACGAGTTCCGAAATCTTCAGCAATCGCCTGGTTGGTGGGAGTCGAACCCTCTTCGCGGCCCGCATCGAAGCTGCGATCGTGGAGAGTAGGTGACAGACGAGAGGAAGGGTACGTATGATTTTGGCCCTCGTAAGTTCCCAGATCACTCGGCCTGCAAGTGAGAAGCCGTTAGTCATTGACTTCGATCTCCGTCATATAAATAATATAACCGACTTGTGGGTTCCAAGGGTGTTGTCGAACGATGGAGGAAAGCTTTCACTGGCATCTGCTTCTCCCAAAATCGTGGAATCCAATGTGATCTCCCGGACTTGCGGGACTTGAGTTTCGAGGCTCACGTGCACGCCACCAGTTAGTTGGTGGAAGAACCGTGAGTCGCCATCGATAGTTGGTTCATAGAAGCTATCTCGTTGCAGCTTGCTAGAAGTGCTACAGGAGTGCATATCAAATTGTGAAGGTATGGCGCGGCAGTACAAACGATAACTTACTCTGAGTTTTTCAGCAGAACCCGACCTCCATCGACTGGTGGGGTTCGGGAGATGAAGGTCGTCCGAAAGGACTCCGTCGACGGAGAAACACGGAGCGAAAAGCTGGGGATGGAGTGCTCGTGCAAGTCGTGTCTAGGTAAGTCTGTCAAAGCAGATTCGCCTGGGACCCCGACCTCCGGCATCTGCATAACGTTTCGATAGTCCATGCCACTCAGGCTGGCCGACCGGTACGATAAGACTGCTGGGGCGCAATTGATAGCCGGCAAATCGGGCATTCTCCAGTCGTCTTCTTGGCGAAGAAAAAGTCTAATAGTGACATGATTCTACTCAGACCGTCGGTGGAGTGATACAGGGATTCTGCTCACTCACGTTGGATTGTGCACTGGTGGCACCTGCGGGGTAGAAGGTAGGTACAACTCGTGCGTCCACGAGGATCTACCAATGGTTCAGTGCAATATAGTCAGCGGTGGGAGTGTTGGAGAGTGGAGAATGGTCTGTCTTACCGATCTGTGTCGTACGAGTTCATGATTGTAAGTGGTCTGATGAGGATTGGAAAGGACGTCTTTTTTATACCGTCGAAAGTCCTTTGCTGCATAACTGATGCGTAAACCGTAGCCTGACGACACGGAATACTCTCTGAACAGCCCCGTTAGTCATTCATGTTGTTACGGGCGTTAAACCCAGAGAGGTCAAGAGTGAGAAGAACCCGTATCTCGATCTCTTGGACTGTGCCAACAAGAGACCCCTTGGTGAGGAAGGTCAGTGGCACGATAGGTATTCTATGACACAGCTACTTGTAGCTCCACTGCTCTAAAGCTAGTTTGTTGGTCCTATAAAGGAAAGTAAAGTCAGATATTGTAACAAGATGAAGATCCATAGAAGAACCTCCCTCTTGATGGTTGCCTGAGCACCACAATATGCCACATGAAGCTCAGGCAGTGGAAAAGGTGGGGTAGTTCCGATCGTAAGGGCCTACTATCGCAGGCGACACGGCAAAAATCCAGTTGTTCGAAAATGGGAAGAATATTTTCGGACATATCCAGGCTGTTGGGCTTTCTGACGGGCACTGGAAAGTAATGTCGAACTTTCCAAAGGTTCAATCTCGGGCGCTTGAACGGCCCAACGGCGTGCGATTGGCGATGGCGAGCAAAGCCGAGGGAAAGTCGGGAAAAATATCTCATTCTCGCGGTTCCGTGACAAAACTAATAACGGCCTCATTTAGACATCCACCAGAGAGATCGTGGCTGAAAGCGGTGATAGATGACGACTTTCAGGCCAGAGGGCTGGCTGGAGCTGGTGATTGATGAAGATGTACGACTAGTTCTGTCACAGCGAAGTTCTGATCCCCAGCGTCTCGGAAGTCGGCACGAGTAGCTAAATTTACGAGCTCAGTTGATGTGAATGTCGAAGCTGAAGCTCTATTGAATTATGAGCCACGGGAAAAGGATGAGTAGATACTAGAGATGGGACAAAAGAGAAATGGACTCATTTCGGTTTATGTGGATCGTCAGCTGAGGTCGCGATTTGTGAAGCGAAATGCTTTGTTTGGCTTATCGTCGAGTCCAAGTCTGAGTCGTTGGGCGTGTATACGTGATGATGATTGTGGGAGGATGATCAGAAGCTGTGACTGCAAGAACCGTGGTCGAAAAGGCCTCACTATCTCGAGTGCTGTACTTCCCTGTTACAGCAATACGGCACACTGTGTCAGAAGGATGTTTGTTACTTCCACGCTGTTGGCAGAAGCAGTGTGAGCGCCTGTTATTTTCTTCTGGTCGAACGAGCGACAGCCTGCTGGAGGCATCCAGAACGAAGCATGATCCTGTGGGTTACCCTGTCAATACAATGCCTTCTTTCCGGAACATTGATGATTGTTTTCGCCGGCTTCATCCCCGGAATTCCTGCGCAAAGCGCTGCAGCCCAGTACCGATATGCGATACGTTCGCAGTACCCGATCCATCGAATATTAATGGCTATTGATTGGTCAACCGTAAGATACTGATACATGGGTCACCTCGTCTGTTATCATTTTTCTATTTTTGTTGCTGATGTCGACGACGCAACGAATGCGGTCTCCGCCCTGTAAGTGACGTGAGGCGAAGAACTTGGCTTGTAGGCGAGAGATCGTACAAAAAGAATCGAATGGGCACTCACATGCGTGCCGCGAAAACTTTCGTTGTATCTGAAACTTCCTGTTATGCGTGACGTACTCACCGGTCTGGATTTTGGCTCCGAGGTGCTCTATGACAACTTCAGTGGTGGTTGAGGAGTAGGGATGAGGATCAGAGGCTACCCCCGAGTCTGGGGATCTCCATTTTCCTTTTAACTCCACAAAAGCAGACCCAGGCCAAGGACGACCACTTACGACCGGTCACAAGCTGGAAGCTACGAAAGAGAACGGCATTAGTGATTAAGTAGTCCGGCGAGCATCTAGCTAACCAAAATAGGACTTACGGTCGCGTCGTAATCCCCTGCCCAGAAGCCTCCGCGACCCCAATAACCGTCGAAACACCCCAGCCCTGATGCAAACCTCCAAAGCAACCGTCGTCGCGTGCATAAGCCCTCCACAATTGAGGGTACTATTCGATCTACCATCGGTAACCCTAGTAAGGTGGTCCCGGGGTAGTCTATAGCACCCAGTTCACAAGCTCAGGAGTCCTTTCTGGGGGTTGGCGTCGACAGTGATGATATGGGAGGCGTCGACAAGAACAAATTGATTCCGCCGAGACCGATGGCGCCACAGTCAATGATGGGGGTAGTGGAATTTCTGTGTGAGCAAGCAAATGTTAGCATCCACCAGCACCAATAATTGGGACTTATGTGGACTTACTAATCGCGGGTTGCTCGACTACAGAACCCCAAGGTATCGTGATTCCATAGCGAAAGAGACCGACTTGCTTGAGAGCTTCTGGCTCAAGGCAGCGACAGTGGTGCCCATCTCCTAATGTCGTGTGAGCTGCGGATATATAGAGGAGATGATGCGCACAAATCGATGTATCGGGTTCCCATTGATGCGAAAACGACTGTTGTTGTCAGGCATCAGTCCCTGTCCGTGCCTGCTTCAAACCGGTTTCATAGAATACCTGCGGCCTCCATCGTACCTCAGAGGTATGATTGTACGGCTCACTCGTACCAAATACATTCGTCTTGCCGCTCTGGCAGAACTTGCATTCATGACGACGGGGCATAGAGAGGGATCACTTCGTTGACAGCCTAGACAACGTGCGACTTCACCACCCTTATGAAAACAATGTGAAAGAGATCCTGTATGCCGCAGCAAGAACAATGGGAGAACGATCAGTTATCGATTGCGACAGATTAGGATGTACGACGCACCTGAGGGTCCTTTCCCCTACCCTATCAAGGAAAAAGGGAAGAGATTATCGCATTGATTATGATACGAGAGAGGTGGAAAAGATATAGGATTTGAGCATGTATGGCAGACAGCAGCGTCTGAAAGGTCTATCATGGAGTATCATGGGGACACAACACGTCTGCATTCACATCCTCTAGTCAGTGGTCCTCAATGAAGACTGGAAAGGGAGTTATACACGACAGCTCACCAGTATGGAAGAACTTGATCCTCACTCCATACGCCTTAGAAGGAGCTATCTTCACTGGGGTTGCCTCTGGTTTCCTGCGGTAGACATTGGTGTACGAGTTTTTTGGGAACCATGCTGTGAAAACATTGAGGGTACGTAGTAGTTGTGGTGGCGGTGAGAGAGAGAGAGAGAGAGAGAGAAGCGATGGGGTTGGGACGTTGAAGGTCAAGAGAACAGGTGTCGAGTTCTGACGATATCGTAAGAAGTCCACTAACCCACAGCACGGGCGGGTCGTGGATGGACCGATGGCCCTTTGTTCCCATACCCAGGTCACAGCGATGTCCACGCGGTGGGGGCAACACATCATGAGGTCCGGAGGGGTGAGAGTAGCACCCACACCTGAGATGATCTGGTCAATCTCCCAGAGGTTCGATCGCGAACCTCTGATAACCATCGGCAACACGAGAAAGGAACGATGCGCTGCGGTCCGTGAGGCGAGGTGTAATAAGAGCACCAACTGGCGGTGATGAAGAGCAAAAAGGAGTAGTGAATGAAGATGATGACGCTCAAGGTGGCGAGTGGGAATGATTTGATTGGCTGTTAAGAAGATCAAGCCTGTTGTATGTGGTCGGATATGGTCCAAAACGACCAGGTGCGTGAAGACTGGGGGTTACTGTTGACGTGGCAGTCTCAGGATATTCCCGTCTGAACATTATAGAGAACCCGAGACAGGGCGTTGTGCAGACACGAGTTTCGTTGGTGGAAGAATGTGAAGAGGGACTGGTGGGAAGAGGTGACGGAGGTAATGGAGGTAATGGCGACTCCAATGGTGACTGCGGGTGACACCATTGCCACAAATGGGGAAGCTGGATCGGGGTTATCTAGCGATCATACATGCGTCGATCATCGATGTGGCGACTCTTTGCTTTGATCTCCCCCTTTGATTCTTGACGCGATTCTTCGTGTTTTCTCTTTCCTTCGTCCTCAGAAAGCCTCTCTGGACGGATTCAAACCCAGCTCGTCACTCTTGAAGCTTGACCAAACACAACCGATACACAACCAAGCAACGCCCCCTTATTTCCCGGCTCTTGCCCGGCCCCCAGGATTCCTGCCAGAGACGTTATTTCGAGTGTTATCACCGGCCGTTATCACCGGTCATCGGCGCTCACAATGCTGTCGCTTCTATTGCTTAGTCACCTTAGGTCACCTCCCACTATCACCACATCGCACACATCGCCTCTATTGTCAGTTGGAAGCGTTCGTCCGTATGAAGTCTGGGTTGGAGAGACTACCTCCCTCATGTACTCAAACGTTCGGGTTGACCTCCAATGAAGCTCAGTGACGGCGGCGGTAGTGGCACATGGTATATCTGTTCTCCGTCATTGTGTACTCGTGATTTTGATCCCTTTTTCAGTTTGTACAGGTACAACATATTTGCGAGCACAACTTACCCCAATAACAGCTACGATAAGTACATTGCTCGAGATAGCATGCATTAAAGAGATGTCTCTTTTACTATGGTATCATGACACTCCGGCGTAACACAACAATGGAATATTGGTAAATACAAAGTGATTCCAAATACACTGGATTCCGAATCGATATCTCAACTCTTTTCAAGGCTAACCGCACGATATTCAATAGATACAACGACCGTAGCAAAACTTGTCAGGAAGAATTCAAGGCGCACGTCAACCGTGTCGCCCCGACACCCGTGGTCGAGCGCTCAGAACGCGTCCGAATCGAAGGATTGGCAGGTTTTCTGCCGGTCTTTGCGTTCATGTCGTCGGAGGTCACTTCGGGAACGGAAGGTTCCTCCACAACGGGAGCATTTGAAGGGTCTCTCCCCATTGTGCGCACGCAAATGATCTATGGACAACGCGCTATGAGCACGGGCATATTGGTACTATGGCAAGCTTGCTCACACTGGTAATTATGTTTCGCGGTAAAGCCTTGAGATCCACATCCCGGCACTTGACAGAAGTACAGTGGAGGTCGCGCCGCACGGTGGCTCCGCCGTGCTGTTGAAGCCACAGTTCCCGCACGAGATCCCACCTGACGGCAGCCTTCGTTAACACGGAAGTGATCTCCACCAATACTGGACGGATTCGTCTCTGGACCTTCCCCAGCAACATGGCTGGTGGTCGGAGCGGAGCTCCCTTCGATACCCTTGTCGAAGATGTCGCAGTAGAAGGTTGACGATAAAGTAGAGGAAAGGTGCTCAGAATCTTGGTCCCTACAATTTGCCAAAGTGCTCGGCCTGTGAGGGGGGAGAGTGAGTAGGTGTCTCTGTTTGTTTAGGATTCGACTGACTTGTAGGTTATGGGGGGGCTGTCGAATGATGGAAGAGAGTTTGGATTGCCGACTTCACCCAAAATCGTGGGGTCGAATGCTACCTCCGGCCCTTGAGAATCCTTGCAGGCGCCGACAGGCTGATATAACACTGAGATTTCATTGATGGAAGTCGGCTTGTAGACTCTCCTGTGAACATCCTCTTCAAACAGACTATTGAAGATGCTGGATAAATCGTTCAACACAGTGCGACGCAGTGGCGCAAGAACGACCTACGCTGGGCTTACGGGGTCCCCTTCGAACGATGGTGGTGTCCAGGAGAAGAAAGCTGGATCAGAATACTGCGTCATTGGAGGATCTCTTTGCGAAAAGCTGCTATGGATGCGGAGTTTCCCGTGCATGTTGCGCCGAGGTGATTCGGTGGAAGTGGGTTCAAACGAAACGGGGTCGATCTCGCGTTCTGGAGTTTCTGCAACTTCGAGTGAAGAGCCAATGCCACTTGCCGGCTGATATGCGAGCGCTGAGGCGTCATTGGTAGTTGGCATGGAGGGAGCGCTCCGGTTGTTCTCTTGTATACTAAAAAACATACTGTGGTAAGGTGGCTCAACTCAGTCCATCTCCATAACTGTGAGGTAGTGTAAACACTCACGCTGGGCCTATGAGGTCTCCGCTATACACTGCCAGCGGCACCCATGGGACGGAGGGAAAATCAGAGTGTTCTGTAGGCAGGTGGCGAAGCCGACTTGGGACGAGGTCCTGGCCCAGGAGCTCAGGCGGCCCAGTATCATAGTGAAATATATGGTCAGGATCATCATCTCCCGAAATCGGGGACTTTCTGGGAGGGTTTGCTGGCATGGGTAGGAATGTTGTTAAGCCTCCCTCAGCGATGTTCTGTTTATAAAGTGTTGGTCTGGTAAGGAACAAGTTCAATGCCATAACTTTGAGGACCGTGAACATTCGGGGATCCCGTTTTGCGCTTCTTCAGACTTCCGACCATCGGACAAATTCTTGCGCCACGCTTTGGCAGTTCATTTCGACGAGGGTCAGATCTGTTCTGCCTGAGAAAATTGAATATAGGCATGTCAGGGCAAGTCTCAAAAGGGAAAGTAACTAAATTTCACCACTGCCACTGCGCACTCCGACCATCGGGCGTCCAGTTCAAGCCACTGAACGTTCATCTGAAAATAATGAATTATTCTACTAGTACATGGTCCGCAAGGGGATGTATTCCATACTCCTAGATAAATAAAGTCGTTTCATGACCTCATCATTGCCACTGCAACTCTCCGACCATCGGGCCTCTTGGGCTGGGCATCTCGGGTTAATGTGGCCTTCTACTCGACCAACTTGACGCCAGTCCATCCTTCGATAGCGTCCTTTACTTCTTAAAAAATATTTCAATACGTCCGGTTGCGCCCAGCCCTCGCGGTTGCCGCAGCGGTCGGCAGTACTCACTGAGAAACATAGTAGTTTCTGGTACTATGTATGTACCTCATGAAAGGTCCGAGAATGGATAACACTCGGATGTGAACTCGCAACCCAGTATGATTACACCCACCCGCCCGATCTTACGAACAATACAACAGGACGTGTGATCATGTAGTCAGATTCAAGTCCCCCGCCTCAGGATATGTCCAACGAAGGAGAGCAAGTACCTCCGTAGCTGTTCCCCCGTTCCAGTTCCGCTAACCTGACCATAACCCACATACAATAGTCAGATTTCGGCACATAGCGAGTCGCGTCTACGGTGCGGGGACTTGACCTCGCGTCTGTGCTTGACTCTGACGGTTCTATGAGGGAATATAGAGCTAAAACCCCGTCCTTGCTACTCCTGAGACGGTCATAGAGCTTCGAACTAGGCCCCCGGGAGAGGACATCGGCTGCTGTTATGGACTATCCCGGCTTCCCGCTTGTCGCACGAGATGAGGGATCGCTTGGGAATCGCTGTTGCTTATCGATGGACTAGTCATAGTCGCTGTGGCGCTGTATTAGGGCTTGATATCATGTTGACGGGGGAGACGGGGTCGGCGAGATTAAGGTGAGAAGTACAACAGCACCTCCCCACATTTTCGCCAGACGGGTTTGGGTAGGCTGTCAGAAATCTTTAGCAATATGCCTTCCTTCCGAGTTGACACGCGTCGAGCGATGTGCGACTCACTCTCTGTGCAATACTTATTGGCTGGTGAATTTCAACGCCTACTGAATGGTCCAACCATAAGATGCAGATACGCGGGTCACTCTGCCTCTCGAGTTTATATTCTCAGGCCTGTCCCATGTGAGCAGCGCAACAAATGCTGTCTCTGCCTGGAAGCGTGAAACAGACAACCCGCGAGCGGGAGACCAAAGGGGAAAGAGATGGTAAGAGCGGTTACATACATATCGTGGAAGCCCTCGTCGATATCCGAAGCTTCCTGTAACGTGCAAACATACTCGTCAATCTTGACTTTGCGTCTGAGGTAGTCTATAGCGATGTTAGCAATGAGTGGGATCCAGGACAGAGCGTCAAAACCCATCCTCGACAAGTCCACTGGGGATCTCTGTTCTCCTCTCAACCGCTCTAAGGACATGCCCACGCCACGTACCCATCATGAGTTGAAAAGCTACGAAGAAAGGGACCGCGTTAGCCATTCAATCATTTCCGCGAACATAACCCCAACTTCCCCAGTAACCGTCGAAACACCCCACCACTCGAACAATCCACCTTTGATGACCTTGAAGATGCGGTCCTGAATCTTCTTGAAGTTGAGTGAGGCTGATAGAATCTGTAGCACCGAATCACGAACCTTTCAGGGCCAGTATTGAAGGCAAATTGCAATGATACAGGAGGCATCCACGAGACCGATGGAGCCACAACCGAAGACAACGATCACGGAGTTCTCTGAGTACGAAAAGAGCGGTTGGCATCCGACACCAACGAATTGGACAAATCAGAATCAGAATCAGCTGGTTCCGGGTTGCGCGATCACAAAACCCAAAAGCGGTCAAACTGCCAAATCCGAGAAGACAAAGGCTTTCTTGTCCACAGGGACGGTCGATCTTCACGAGGCTCAAGCCTCTGATAATAATCGGAAACATAGGAAAGGAGTGTCGCGGTCTGTGAGGCCAGGTGTTGTGAGTCATGCTACGCCGGCAGTAATGAAGAGCGAGGAGTATGAAAGAGCAACGAATGAGGTTGTGACAGCGTTTTGGATGGCGAGCGCCGAGTGGGAATGATTTCAATTCGAAGTGGTCAGAACTCACAGGTTCAAGCCTGGTGTAGTCGAATTTGATTTAGAACTCGCCTACGGCGCGTGAAGGTGGGGAGGACGAGTTACTGTTGGCATGGCAGTCTCAAAGCCTTTCAATTCATCTGAGCACTATAGAGAGTCTGAAATAGGCCTTTTGGACGTGGACTCCAATGGTGGGGTGGGTGGAAGAATGGGGCGAAGAGGTGACAGCCCAGCTGATAACGGACTCCAGTAGAGTGACTGCGGGTCACTAATACAAATGGGAAAGGGAGATCAATCAGGGTTGCGTCGATGTGACAACTTTTCTGTTTTGTTGCTTTGACCTCCTTCATCGTCTCTCTGCATTTGCACTCACCCTGCACTCGCTCTCAAAGATGATTATTTAATTTCCCACCTTACTCGTACTCTTACCGCTCTCAACCTCGACCTCTGCGTCTCGTCGCTCACCATCCGAGACATACTGGTCTTGGTCATCGCACTCGCTGCCGCCGTTGTCACAGGTCTCGTCGTCGGCAGCCCCTATACCCCCTATACCCCTTTCGACATCCCTTCCCCTTCCCTTCCCTCCCCTACCGACTCTACCAACAATGTTCGACCTTCAAGCCCAGTCTTCGAGGAAGCGGTTCCACTCCCCGCAAACCAAGACGACAGCTTGTGGCCCGCCGTCGGCGAGTACAAGACCGGTCTCGGACTGGCCTTCAAGGACGCAGACTCGGATATCGCTCGACGACTGAACATGGTCGCCCTACACACTATCGTCTACGACATGGACGACGACGACTTCGACTTTGCGCCTCCTCGTGCTGGTCACTTCGAGGGCGTCGAGTTTGAGGAGGAGTTGTTGGATGATGGTGTGGACTCGTTTCTTGGCTACTGGGACGCGATGGGGGAGTCGGAGAGGGAGTTTACGTGGAGAACGGAGTACGGAGACGATAGTTGGTTGTTCGATAGGCCTTTGTACACGGAGGTGGAGGAGAAGAAGTCGGTGTGGAGGAGGATTCGATCGGGGTTGAAGAAGGTGCTGAGGAGACGTTTCTGATTCCCTTTTGTTTTTTGGCTGACTATACGGCTCTCTTGCTCTCTGGATCTACCGGTGCTTGATTTTCTGGCTTTCAGGCTCTCAGCGGCTCCACTGGTGCTCTCTGGATCTCGGCTCTCGGCTCTCTTGGACTATGGGTGCTCCTCTCTGGTCTCTGGCTACATTTTTATATGATACCCTTATCACCAACACCCTTTTTCGTCTCCTGGATACCCGATCTGGTTTCTTTGTCGTTGTCACTTTGCCTCACGGGCCACAGACACAGACACTATTCGCATCCGATCTTTTTTCTTTTCTCTCTCCTTCAGTCTCTTTCTTTGGCCGCGTTGCTCGATGTCCTCATCTTTCCTACCATACCTCACAAATCATATCGAAATACTTTTCTGCGTTCCGTGTCTCTTGGCCCTAAAGGCCTAATCACCTACTCTTCTCGCCGTCTGCCTCACGAGTACAGACTCTGCGACGTTTTTCTTTGGCGTCTGCTTTCGATCGCTCTCCGGGATTCTCACTTGCTTTCACCCGATACCTGTTCGCTCGGGGGAGGATTGGTGGCCACCGCCCGAGGCAGCAGGCGGTGGTCGACTTTGAACGAGGCAAGCCTCTATCAAGTCTCTGTTTCTCTCTCATGTAGCTGACTCCCTTACATCTCAGTACGCTTCATACAAGCCACTCTTGGTGGGAGGACAGAGATTTGGAGGGTTGCGGTTACCAGGAAGGGTCAGGGCCCGTTGTATTGTACCGATGGAGTCCGAGTTATTTGTCTATCATCTATATCTACCAGCTAGTAATGCCCTCACGGCCTATCTATCCATTCCTATGCCAACACCACAGGCGTGATAATCGAATTTATATATCGTTACAGACAGCTAATGACAATGACAAGATGCGAGCAGTCGAATCTCGATGATAGTGGTCCAAGCACCACATTCAAAAACTATCGTGGGACTTCTAATGCGTCAACAGCGATAAGGGCCCAAATCCGGTGTTCGTGTCAACTCCCTTCATCCGTGCAATGCCACTGAGGACATGGGCAAGACCAGACCAGCCATCCTCTACGAGACGCAGGTGTCTAACTTCTATTCATAGGACCAGTGCAGACGCCGTAGCAAGTTTCGCAAACGGTTCGAAAGCGCCCTGAGGGTAGCAATCACAGGCCGCAAGGCTGAATTTAACGAGCGTAAAAGTAATCTGGGAAATTCCGTGTGAATTCAGTACATTTACGGCCTCTAAAAAGAGCTGCTTTACGCCGGGGAATTTCCTCGTTAAGTACATACTTTCCCAAATGGGAAACTGAAGATTTCCCGTCCGAAAAAGTGGCTGGGAACTTCCCACATTCACGGAGGGAAACCTACTACTTTTACGCAAAAAAAAAACTCATTACCCGAAGAACGGGCGATGAGAGGGCAGAGCTCATAGTAGCCCATATAAGAGGCCAGAACACACTTCAAGCTCAATTATGAGCTCTGCCCTCTCATCGCCCGTTCTTCGGGTAATGAGTTTTTTTTTGCGTAAAAGTAGTAGGTTTCCCTCCGTGAATGTGGGAAGTTCCCAGCCACTTTTTCGGACGGGAAATCTTCAGTTTCCCATTTGGGAAAGTATGTACTTAACGAGGAAATTCCCCGGCGTAAAGCAGCTCTTTTTAGAGGCCGTAAATGTACTGAATTCACACGGAATTTCCCAGATTACTTTTACGCTCGTTGAATTCAGCCTTGCGGCCTGTGAATACTCCGCAGAACCGTAAATCCGCGACCAAGGGCCCTCTTCACACTCCACGACTTGTTTCGACGAATTAGAGAGGGAACCCGCATATACTATAGAGAGAATAGCCTTGCTTGCTCATTCGCCCGACCTTGCTTATAATGGGGAAAACAGGAATCCAGATGGGACGTCGGAAGGAAGAGTGGGAAGAACATGTGAAGGAGAACATGGAGTCTGAAGGTGCGCTGTATACGCAAATCGCCCTCAATCAACCGACTAAAATCTTGTGCAACCCGGGTAGTCAACACTGGGATTTTAGCTCCGTCGCTTTATCGTGCGAGAGATGCCGTCGTGCTTCGACGCGTTGTCAGCGTGCACATGTGTCCGCTATACAGAATGCAGGCCCTTCCATGACCTATCTTTGGCCCTACGAACTGGCACGAATGGGTGTCTATGACGGCGCAATCTGAAAGAGTTAGGAGGCCCATATGGTGGCTACAGCGATCTATTTTCTGTCTGGTAATTGCTCGACATTGGGATTGGACAACAGTCCGAGAAATCGACGCTCATTAGTACCGGCGACGAATGACAACAATGCGTCTGCCATCGTCAGAAGAACTGCAGCCACTAGAAGATTTTCATTCTCTGGGGTGACTCGGATGTTGGATGCATTTACCCCGTTCAAAAGCCCCAGAACTTCGATGGCGGCCGATAGGCTATCTGGACTCAGTATCACTGACATCATTCGGACGTTTGGGTACTCAAAATACATGGAGGTGTCTTCTCATTCTTCCGTCAAGCTACCTAACAAACGCCATCTACACAGTCCACGATTACATCCTTTGTGCAACTTTCCGAGCGATTCAGTTCCAATAATGTAGTCTGGGGCGGCACCAACCGACAGCCTCTGGGTCTTGGACAAATCACATTCAAGAGAAATGACGCTATAGACCCATAAAATCCGTATAAAAAGAGGCTTGAGGTTGAGCGAATCTTCACTCGAACACACTATCAACCGTCTGCTCAAGCTCCATCGTCACAATCATGCACTTCAACAAATTTTTTGCCCTCTCCGCTATGACCACTCTTGCGGCTGCCACGGCCATTGTCAGGAGGAATGACGGCGACGGCAGCGGCGGTGAAGAGCCTGGAACTTGCACCAGCGGCCTTCAATGCTGCGAACAGACCTCGACGGCGAACGATCCCGCCGTTACCAAGATCCTCGCAGACTTGGGGGTCGTCCTCAGCGACTTAAACGTCGATGTTGGACTTTCTTGCTCGCCAATTACCGTTGTAGGAAGCAGCGGCGCCTGGTATGTATTGTTTTCCGCTCCCTTCTATACCATCGGCCCAATGCTGATCACTTTTCCCTATAGCTCGACTAATACCGTTTATTGCGACGACACTAGCCACGGTGAGCATTCGTCTGTTCCATGTTGACCCTGTCCTCCACCGCGAGAACCACCATCGCTGATCTTGTCCAACACCTACTCGCAGGCACCCTCATCTCCATTGGATGCGTCCCTGTCACTATTTAGACTACTCTCAGGCTTGAGGAAGCTGGCACTTATGATTTGATTCCTTACCCGTCCTTAGGATGTGTATTTTGTGATTTTGTTGTGGACAGTAACCACTTTTCGATCCCGATCGGCGAGGACGTGGAGACTCGCAGTAAGAGCGTGCATCGAACCTTCGATCGATCCCGAAGGAGTTCTAACCATGGTTTGAACTTCAGCGGCGTGTCGCCGTGACCCTCGGTGATTTAAATATTCTTGTCAACCCTCGACGAAGCCTAATCACCGCTGCATATGATAGTTCGAGAGTCAGTTCCCTAGTCGCTGTGCTTGTAGTCCCGATTCTCCTTCCTGCGGTGTCTATTACGACTTACTGCGAAGATGAAAATCACCGGGACTGGTGTAGTGAGAGCTGGACTCAGGACCTCTTCGCTGGTTGCTTTCAAGTATTGTACTCCAACGTGCCGCAACGGCGGATACTTTGATAAAAAGCGAGAAACAATGACGTGCATATCGGGTCCTGAACCAATGAAATTCTATTCTACTCGAGGCTAACTATAGTATCTAGCATTCAATCAAAATGACGAGCGTAGCGTCTGGTGACCCGGCGAATATACTCGAGATCGAGGCGCTTAAAGTCAAACGGGGTCGCAACCCCCGACACTTGTGGCTGAACGTTAGTCAATATTCAAGACGTGTCCGAGTCAGAAAGATTGGCATGGCTGCTTCCGGTCTTCGCGTCTGTGTCGTTGGAGGTCACTTCGGGAACGAAATGTTCCTCCACATCGGGAGCACTCAAAGGGTCTCTCTCCCGTGTGCGCACGACGATGATCTATGTGTGGTAGCGTTTGATTGTGAGCTTGAGAATGGCGAGCTGTGGCATCAATATAGCAAGACTCACACAGATAGTTGTGTTTCGCGGTGAAACCTCGGGACCTACATCCCGGGACTGTGCAGAAGTAGAGCGGAGAACGTGCCATCACGCAGCGACTCCGGCGTGCCTTTGACGCCTCAGTTACAGCAAGAGATCCTACTTGGAGGCGAATGGCATGGCCAGAAGTAGAAGTACCGCCACAGTGAGTTGAGGAGCTTTTAACAATTGCCTGACTGATGGGAATCGAGCCTTGTGTGTTGTCAAAACCATTGTGGAGGGTAGATAACAGACCAGCGGGGGAAGGGTGCGCATGATCTTGGCTCCCAGAACTTCTTCCCGGATCGCCACTCGCCCTGCAAAAGAGACTGTAAGTCGGTTTTTGCCACATGATGAACCCGATTGACCTATGGGTTATTGAGGTGTGGTCTGACGATGGAGGAAACCTTCCATTGCTGGTTTCATTTCCCGAAGTGGTCTGCGGAACCTGAGGTCTTGCGGCACCGGCTGATTGGTATAAGAGCCCCGAGACACCATGATAAACCCTATCTTGCTGCAACTCGCGATCGTTGAAAGTGCTGCGAGATTGTACCATATTCAAACGGTGACAGGACGACGCGATGTTACAGGCAGAATGACTTACTATGCCGAGTTGACTGGGGCTCGATCCCTATGAACTGGTAGCACCGGGAGAACGAAGGTCTTGTCAGAGTAGTTCGTGAGTAGAGGAACTGGGAGAGGCATGTTGGGGAGGCGGTCCATATGCATTTCATGATTGAGTAGGCTGGTAGAGATATATTCGCCCGGAACGGGGCCAACACTGAGCCCTGCACTCTGCACAACTTGTTGACGGCCCATGCCACTCGGACTGGCCTCGTGGTATAAGGACGCTGGGTCATCGATAAAGCTCGTGCTCCGGTCATCTCCAACTTGATTAAAGAAATTACTGTAATCATGAGATTCAGCTCAGACCGGTGGTAGAGCGGTACAGTTCGAATTCTAAACTACTCACACTGGGCCTATGGACTCCCCTATACACAATGGCGTCACCCGTTGGCTGGAGGGAAGGTAAGACCCATAGAAGTTGTAAAGCCTGTAACGGTCGGTGAAATAAGGCTGGTGACAAGAGAGGTCGAGAAAAGCGCGCCTTACTGGTCTTTGTCGTCTGAATTCATGGTTGAGTCAAGGGGCTTGTTCCACAAGACAGCAACTTGTTTTTATATCGTCCGAAAGCCATTCCTATTTCATGCCATCGAGAGCTATTCGCTTCATAACCAGCCACTGGCCAGGTCTCAACTTGGACAAGTCGAGGAAATTCTGCGCCACTGATAACTTGAAGAAAGCCCGAACACCCGATGTATGGGCGCTGTTGTGGGAGTGATGGTTACAATTTGTTGATCGTCCGAAAGCCACTTCCTTTTCCATGCCATCGAGAGCCATTCGCCTCATAACCAGTTATTAGTCAGGCCTCAACTTGGACAAGTTGTGGAAATTCGGCGCCACTAGTTGAAACGCCCGTACATCCGATGTATGGGCGCTGTTGTGGGAGTGATGGTTACTGTTATAATGGTGTTTACGGTCGGAAAATCGTAGAAAACCCTTCTAGGATGAACTGTGATCACGAAGGCCTCTCCACAGGCGCTTGCGCACTTGCCTGATAGATTGTTGGTCGGAAAAAAAAGTGTACCGGTTCGTAAAAATATTGGCGGGAGGTCAGAAACATCCAGTTCGGGTTTCCTCAAGTTGCTGAGTGCGTAACAGCTTGCTAAAAGCTCCTACAAGAGTAATAACCCTGTGGTTACGTCGTCAGTTTAGCGCTTTGGCTAGAAGATTAGACCGATCATTTGTTTCCACTCTTCCCCTTGAGTTTGAAGTACCCATGACCGGACCATCGTGTGCGATGCATTCGTACTTGGCGCATTGAGAATCGAATCTGATGTATTCTTCGACCGTAAGATACAAGTACACGGGTCACTTCCTCCATATTCTTAGTTCTGTTCCATGTCAACAACGCAACGAATGCAGTCTCCACCCTGTAAATGCGAGGTCGAAAAAACCCGTAAGGAGAGGCCCGAGACCCAGAAATCGGGCGAGGACTCACATGCATATCATGGAAACCTTCGTTGATATCAGACAGCTTCCTGTGATGCGTAACATACTCGTCGATCTTGACCTTGCCTCCGAGGTAGTCTGTCACAAGGTTAGTGGTGAGTAGGGCATGAAGGAGAATCAGGACCCACCCTCGACGAGTCCAGGAATCTCCGTCCTCCCTTGACACCTCCAAAGGCAGATCCACGCCACGTACGACCCGTCACAAGTTGGAAGCTAGAGGGAGGAGAGCATCAGCCATTTATTCATCTCGCGGGCATCTATCCAGCAAAAATACGCCTTACGGCCTCGTCGTAATCTCCTGCCCTGCAGCTGCGACTCCAATCACCGTCGAAACACCCCAGCCCTTGTGACAGGCCTCCAAAGCAGCCCTCATCACATGTACATTCCCCGTACAATCGAAAGTATAGTCAAGTCCACCATCGGTGATCTCGATAAGGTGGTCCTGGATCTTCTTTCCCTCGGGAAGTTGACTGGGGTTGACAAAGTCCGTAGCACCGAATTTACGAGCCCAGGATTCCTTTCCGGGGTTGGTGTCAACAGCGATGATACGGGAGGCGCCGACAAGAACAGAAGTGTTGATGACGCCGAGACCAATAGCTCCACAACCGAAGACGGCGACAGTGGAGTTCTCTGAGTTCCTTCTGGGTTAGCATCTGAACACAATGAATAGGACCTATGTGACTCACTGATTCCAGGTTGCTTGACCACAGATCCCCAAGCGGTCGTAATCCCACATCCGAGAAGACAGACTTTCTCGAGATCTGCTTTTTTATCCACAGCTACCACGGAGACGTCAGCGACAACGGTGTATTGCGAGAAGGTCGAGGTGCCCATCTGGATGGAACGTGAGTCGCGCCCGATAACGAGAATAGGAGATACTCACGAAATGGTGAATCGGTTTTCCATTGATAGTGAATCGACTGGTACTGTCGGGCATCAAGCCTTGTCCTTGCGTGCTTCGGACTGAGTTTTGGGATGTCAGTGGCCGTTGAACATACAACAAAGGAAGTACGATGCATGACTCACCCTTGCCGCACAGATTCGTCTTGCCACTCTTGCAGAACTTGCATTCACGGCATTCAGCGGTGTAAAGAGGGATAACGTGGTCGCCCACGGAGACACTAGTGACGCCTTCGCCTACGGATTCCACCTAGACAGAAGACGATGGTTGCTGAGTGAAACGTTCGCATTTGTCAAGATGGGACGTACGATTCCGCCACCTTCGTGACCGAGAATGACGGGGAAGAGGCCCTGTAGGTGAGGAAGGTGATCAGTTATCGATCGCGATAGATCAGGGCGCATGACGCACCTCGGGATCCTTGCCGCTACGAGTGTACTCGTCGGTGTGACATATACCTATTATGCGAGAAAGGAAACCATTACCCGCGTTAGATACGATACAAGAGATGAAGAGATAAAGGATGTGAACGCGAAAGATAGATAGAAGCGTTCAGAAACACATCTTCGCACCCTCTATCTTCGACGCAACGATATAACAGGATAATAGAAGCTGAAACGAACGTGGAATAGGAGTGCTCACCAGTGTGCAAAATCTTGATTCTCACTTCATTCGCTTTGGGAGGAGCTACCTCCACCTCCTCAATCTTGAGAGGCTCGCCTGCGCCCCAACATACGGCAGCTTTACACTTGATAGGTTTGCCTGCGGTAGACATTGATGAAAGAGTTTGTTTTTGTGAACTGAAATCAAAGAGTTGTTGTAAAATCGAGATGGGTAAGTGATGGTGAAAGAGAAAGAGAAAGAAGCGGAGGGGGGGTTAAAAGTCAAGAACAAGTTCTGATGATATCACAAAGAAGCTCACTAATCCAGAGCACGCGCGGGTCATGGATGGCCCCTTCCTCCCATACCCAAGACACGACGCTCACGCGGTTTGCGGGTCGCGTCATGAGGTCTTGAGGGGTGGGCACACCCGAAACTTAGTATCATCTGGTCTCCAGGAGGCTCTAAACCATTGGAAATACGAGAAAGGAGTGAGTCAGAGACGCGTCGCGGTCTGTGAGGCCTGAAGTTGTAGGCCATGTCAAGCTGGCATCGATGAAGAGCAAGGAGTCAAAGATGAAGATGATGACGTTCAAGCTGTTAGCCGGTGGGAAAATTCCGAAATTCAAGCCTGTGTAGTCAGAATTGGGTTAGTTCAACACCGGGGCGCGTGAAGATGAAGGAGGCGGGTAAGCCAGACTTGGCGTGGTATTCTCGCGGCTCTCCGCTTCGGACACTATAGAGAGACCAGAAACGAAGCTTTAGTACAGACAAAAAGGTGAATATGAGGGAGTTCGGAAATTTGAGGGGTGACGGTGACAATGGCCCTGACTCCAGCAGTGACTGCGGGTCACTACCACAAATGGGGAAGCCGGATCAGGGTTACACGTTACCTAGCGATCATGATGCGTCGATGTAGCAACGCCTCCGTCGCCACTACGCTTTGTCCTCCTCCTCCACGACCTCCTTCGATTCTCGATGCGATTCTTCGTGTTTCTCTGCTTTCCTCCTCAGAAGGTTTTTGCAAGAGTAATCGAGCTCGGACTGTCACGCTTGACCAAACACAGTCGATACAGAGCCAAATAATGACCCCTTATAATCCTGTCCTCCCAGAATTTCAGTCTTTCTCCAGGCTTAACCACCTACCCCCATCATCTCTGCCTTTGCACTCACCCTGCACTCGCGATCAAAGATGATGTTCTACATTACTTGTGCTCTTACCGCTCTCAACCTCGACTTCTGTGTCTCGTCGGTCACAATCCGAGACATGTTGGTCTTGGTTATCACACTCGCTGCCGTCGTTGTCGCTGGCCTCGTCGTCGTCGGCAGCCCCTATACCCCCTATACCCCTTTCGATATCCCTTCCCCTTCCCTTCCCTCCCCTACCGACTCTACCAACAATGTTCGACCTTCAAGCCCAGTCCTCGAGGAAACGGTTTCCTTCCCCGCAAACCAGGACGACAGCTTGTGGCCCGCCGTCGGCGAGTGCAAGACCGGTCTTGGACTGACCTTCAAGGACGCAGACTCGGATATCGCTCGACGGATGGACATGGTCGCCCTTCACACTATCGTCTACGACATGGACGACGACTTCTTCGACTTTGCGCCTCCTCGTGTTGGTCACTTCGAGGGCGTCGAGTTTGAGGAGGAACTGCTGGGCGATGGCGTGGACTCGTCTCTCGGGTACTGGGACGCGATGGGCGAATCGGAGAGAGAGTTTACGTGGAGGACGGAGTATGGAGACGATAGTTGGTTGTTCGATAGGCCTTTGTACACGGAGGTGGAGGAGAGGAAGTCGGTGTGGAGGAGGATTCGATCGGGGTTGAAGAAGAAGGTGCTGAGGAGACGTTTCTGAAATGTGGCTAGCTTTTTTGTCCACTCTCTGGCTCTCTGGATCTACTGGTGCTTGGTTCTCTGGCTTCTCGACTCTCGGCGACTCTACTGGTGCTATCTGGATCTTGGCTCTCTGCTCTCTTGGACTACTGCGTGCTCCTCTCCGGTCTCTGGCTTTCTGGCTTATTATCTATACCCTACCATAATCCTTTGATACCCTTTTCTCTCGGATACCTCAATCTCCTTAAATCCCTTTATCGTTGTTTATTCTCTTCCTATGTGAATCTTTCTTTCCCGCGCTGCTCGATACCCTTCGCTTCATCTATTTATACCATCCTATACCCCACGCGAGTGATACCCAAATACCCTTTCCAAATTTGTGTATCTTGGATACCTTTATTATCCTCCTATTCGCCGCTGTCTACCTTACGGGTACAGACTCCGCGATTTACCCTAATCTCCGAACGAGCACCTCACCGGATACTACTTCGAGCCCGGAAGAGGGTTGGTGGCCATCGCCTGAGGGGGCAGGCAGTGGTGGACTTTAGTTCAGGCAAACCTTTGACAAAGCCTCCGTATCCTCTCGTGTGGCTGATTGCTCTACAAATCGTTATGCTGCACAGATAATGGTGTCCCGTGGGAGGATAGAGAATCGGGGTTGTAACGGAGTGGGGACTGGATTGAATTTGTTTGTATTACCGTATCAATGGACTCTTTCGACTTACTATCCACTCTATCCATATGTACCAATACTCTCTATTATTATCAATCATCTCACTATTACACACTTCCCGCGACGGACACTACTTCAATACTGGACTCAGGGCCCAGAAGACCACTGAGCGGTTCAGCCTGTTCATAGACTTGCAGAGGCAGGCGCATTCGCGTACAAAGTGATCTCGATAAATTGTAGTAAACTTGACGAGGGACTTTTGATACTCATAGTTCAACCTCTTCCTTTTCTGTCTTTGGAAAACGTATCTGTAGTAGAAATTTCCTTGCTTTGAATCAGAGGAGCATAACTCCTATCCGGCCGTGAACGGACTTGAATTTATCGCCGAACTTCCGGCGCTTATGACCTCTTGTACTCCAACATCGATGTTCTCTCTAGGCACATACCTGAAAGCGTCCTCTCCTCCAATTCACACGTTGATCTCGGGAATCTTTCGCTATGGGAACTATCTTGCACTTCATACCGAGGCTCTTTTCACTACTGACGTTCACGACGAACGGTGAACGGTGACCGTCCGAACATTCGGAGTCCTCAAACAGGTGTTCTCGTGGTACAAAACGGCCTACTCACAAACAACGAGGGAAACATCGAAAAACTAGACGGTACATTGTGATATCTGATTTCGACCGGCAGGGGGGTTACTGGAGATTGCGAAAGGATGATTCATGAACTGGAATGTGTTCAGACTCTCAAACTTGAACTTGGGTCGACAACCAGGCGAACGATTTGGTGATAATCAATAAATAACTGGCTTTGGGTTCCGAAACAATTTAGCCTTGTACAACATTAACATACTCTGTCAGGTTGCCTACAGCCCGACGAACGCAATGTCCTGGAGAAGCAGTACAAACTACATGACGATGTATGTGAAATTTTCTTTACTGGAATTTGCCGGCACTGAACCTGCCATAAATACACATAACAGGAACTCCGAAATTCACAAATGCGACCTTATCATGTTGGTATGCTGGGAGTCCGAAAGGGGAGTGACTGAGGGAACTGAGGTGAGTTGTGCTCTGTTGGCAGCCAAAGCTACTTCGGTCAGATAACGACACCTCCAACCCAAGACCCTGTGCATGTATTCATTCAGATCACCAAGTCCCCGACCCGAGACGCTTGGTCGCAGGGTCGCTTTCGATCTGCGCGTTGGTGTCGCCGGAGGTCCCCGCTCGAAAGGAAGGCGCCTCCACAACGATCACATACGAAGGATCTCTCCCCCGTATGGGAGCGAGTATGGTCTAGGAGTTGAGCCTTCAATGTGAGTAACGGAACCTTGATCCAGAGTATGAAAGGCTTACATCGCAAATTATGTTTTGCAGTAAATCCTTGAGATGTACACCCCGGAACCTTGCAGAAATAGAGCCGGGCCTGGCGTGCACTGTTACGACGACGAGCCGTCGATGCTCGTGTTATTGCAGGAGACCCCACGAGACGGCGACTGCTACTGGCATTGTCAGAGGAGACATTCGTGGCGTTGCGATGAAAGCCATTAGATGCCGAGGTCTTGGGTGGATCGTCAACAACATCTTGGTTGTTCGAGAATAGACTCACGAGTTTGTGGGTGTCGTCACAGTCAAAGTCGGGGATGTATGGCAACGGACTTTGGGAAGAGCGCATGTAATTGTTTGGACGGCCATAAATCAATCTTGCAGATATATTGAGACTACGAGAGAGAGGCGGTGAGTCGTTGAACATCCTCGACTTCATTTAGAACGACTGACTTGGAGTTGGCAGCGACGTGGTTGAACGGCCATGGTACTTGAAGAAAAGACGGATGACTGAACATGGACTCGGCCACACCTCCTAGAACCTGCGTGACCTGTGGGCTTTCCATGACAAGGCCCAGAGCTCGAGGCTGGTAGAAGGGTGCTGGCGCTGAGGCGTTGTCGCTCCTCATGGCCGGCAGGCAGAGCGCCCTATGGGTATCTTCTTGAGAACGAAGAAATGTACTGCGAGAGCATGGTCAGACACAGTGGTTACGATGATACTTGCAGAATAATTCACATTGGGCTTTCAGAGTCCCCGGTATACACTGGTGGCACAGGGGTGAGGTTGGAGGGCAGGAGTGGATTGAGGATGTCGATGCGGTGTCCATGCCTATGTTCCATAGGTACATCGGCGGAAATGGGTTCGCCCAAGGTGGGATCAAGTGTAACCTCCGGAACCTGCGGAGCTCCGAGTCGCTGAGTGACGACTGGCTGGGGTAAGGGATGTAGTCCGGCGACGTCAACAGTCGACGTGCAGATGTCCCAAGCAGCATCAGGTGTATTGAACAAGGCTCTGTGAGGGTGTATCCAAATACAGAAGTGAGCTCAATACGATACAACGGTAGATGGAGGTAGGATCATGACTCACGCTGGGTTTGAACATTCCCCTCCGATATACTCGAGCGTTACCGAAGGGGCAGCGAAGGCAGAATTAGAACCGTCGGCAACTTGTTCGCGAAGTCGATCGAAGTCGCGGTACCCGTGTCGCTCGTACTTCTGCTGAGGTAGGTTGGCAGTGGTACTACATGCAAGCCCCGTGAGCAAAATCTTGCCATTCCCAAGAACGCAACCCACCAGTCGTTTTCAAGAGTCGCTTTCATGATGTAGAGAGGAAGTGGGTAATGCTTTACAATGAGGGGGTTGCAACATCTTTTATAGAGGCCCTAAAGACTAAAGTCTCTCGTCACAGGAACGATTGGCGATCAATATAAATATTAACATGTAACAACTCGCACCGCCACGCACGCCGAGCTCGGCGGGTACAACAAGATGCGGTGGATGGGAATTCGATCGGAAAAGAAACGAGATGCGGTGGATTATAAATTTCGACCGGGGGAGGTTAGCTACGTGAGGTTATTCTTAGTTTGGACATAACAAGTAGTAATACCACGGAAGCTAAAGAAAGGTTTGGCACTCAAATGGCACCGTGACAATCTTCGCAACACTTGTAAGTTCCAGATCCTTTTGTGTACTAGTAGTAAGTCACCTTTGATGTTTGCAGGGCAAAAATCAGACTTTACCGAGAAAGAGATTGCACAAAGCATGTCAGTACTACAGTGGAGACCAGGACCAAGCGGCTAATGTCACTGAGATATGTCGGGACGATAGCTTAGTGTATACGTCTTGGGAAACCCCAATGGTCACCTGGTCGTTCGCCGCCGGTAATCCATTAACACCCATTGAAAAGCATATATTTTCGTAGCGATCTGTGAGTGGCAATTACTCGCGACTCACTGGAGAGCCTGTAAGCTTTCAGGTTCAGCCGCACGATAGAAACTTTCATTTGAGTCAAGTTGTGAAGTAGTTAGAGACTTGCTTTGGAAACTCCCAAATGTCAGCCGCCAATTCAGTCTCAGAATCCACACGGCTTGTGAGGAAAGCAGGACGCGGCGGTCAGAGTCAGCACAGTCGGAACAGGCCAGAATTACTACGAGGGTTACTAAGCAAAACTGGACATGGCCCACAGGTCCTTGGATGAGTTTGAGCCGCATTGTCCCCCAGGGCGATTGGCACAGGCAAACGAACCACGCATTCAAAGATGCAGTGAGATTACAGTACGGTCTCTGAGACCAAATTTGCAGCTAAACATGCACTGCTGGCGCGTTTCGGATGGTTTGCATACAATCTCGCCTAGGAAACCAAAAAGACCTAAAAGGTTGGGCCAGCACACCGAGACCGACATTACGGAATGCGAAGGAGACAAGATGGCCGGCCTATTATAGGCTACAGTCAGCCGAGGGCTGGCAGGAAAAGAAACTGCATCGAGGGCAGCGTGCATCTCGAAAGGCAGTGGGCGACCCGTTGCCCATGTTGTTCCAATATGTGAGAAGTACCCGTACAGTATGGTGCCCAAGAAATATACTTAGGCGAACGGTAAAGGTTGTGCTCCTCCTCGTCCTCGTCCTCGTCCTCGTTCTCGTCGTCACCGCCACTCCTCGACACTGGCCAGTAACTGTCCCTAAATTTACGGTCTGAATGTAGTTCTGAGAGGAGATAACATTCGTGCGATTACCGTCCTAATGAACACATGGAAAGCAGTACTAAAGATTTATAAATCTCAATCCCCCGAGCCCGCCACCAACCCGCAATCCAGCCCTCCTCTTGATGTCAAATGATGGAGAATACAACACTGATTGATTGCGCCCTCTATACCGACAAAAAAGCAATCCTGGAGTCTGACTTGGGAGACTAGGCAATACCTGGAGCATATTGTGACAACGTGGAATAAAATGAAGACATTAGTGACACATGTTACAGTTTTGGCCGTGTACTAATGATAATGCATGATGATTGACCACGCTCGGTATCTTTAGAGGTGTCGCATCGAAAGTTAAACTGCTATATGTCAACTTCACGCGGTGCTTGCAGTAAATAGTGCAGTGAGATATGTATTGTACTGTGGCTGGAGGGCATTCATCGATCATCTTCTGGCATACGGCATCGGGGGACTTGAAGTACTCGCAGTACCGAGGAACTTATCAGCTTTCCCGACGCATGATTTACGTTCCAAGGAAAACGTCGGTCTCGTGAAAATCAGCACGGAATATCGGTCTTAGCCGGCAGCTGGCCAACGGCTGATATCAGGTTCAACCAAAGCCCATCGGCATGTTTTTCATGTCTAATTGCCAGTCGCATCCAATGGCTCTGTAGGGGCAAGCGTTAGATGACCCTATCGATCGCGAGCTGATCATGTAGCACTGTCCGTTCTCGCACATGCGGGACGGTAAGCAGGGACAGCAAATCCCGATTCCCAAGAACAGCCAAGAACTCGGGAGTGGGCTATACGTATTTATGTGCAACAGCTCCCTGAATCCTGCGAGGTCCAAAGGACCAAAAGTGTCCAAAGGGGATGTATTTCCCAAGATTTGATCCCTTTCTATAAGATCGAATCTGCATCAAATACTTTCTCGTATATGTCCGTGTCGAGGCGTATAACCTAAACATAGAGGGTTAAGGTCAAGCGCGCGGTTTTGTCGAGGTCCGAATCTTTGATTAGAGGTAGTTCTAGTACTGTGTATCGTTCCAGGACCAACAGCAAAGGCTTGTTGAAGAACATGAGGACAATACATATGCATGACACCTAGCACGAGACGGCTAATAACCTAAGTACTGGGAGGAAACTAGGCTGGGAAACGTAGGCTACATAAGAGATTCCTTTACTTGCCACATGTATGCTCGGAGCCTTTATGTGGGTACCTGATCCGAAGGCTCAAGCGCTCATGCATTATGAGTGGCGTGAGGTTTATGGGGCAAGATTCATGCGAGCGTAAATGCCTCGATATGGAATAGAACAGACTTCACGATGAGTCAAGCTTCAAGACTCCTCTGGGGAGAATCAGCTGACGGACAAGATAGATAGAGCGGACGAACGTTGTCAATGGATGGTGATTACTCCTGCAAACTCCCTAATCTACAGTCAATCGAACCCCCCCCCCTCTCTCAGAAAAGACTAGCAAGTAGAGGAAGGACCAGCTCTCTGGGTGCGGTCACAGCATTCGAAAGTCTACAGTTCCAATGAAATCAATCACTCAAGCTTATCGAGAAGAATGGTTCGCACACCGTGATAAGAGGATCCTCATCACTCGCCAACAACAAAACCGCTTTCGCCCGTTTAACCGCCTTCCTAAACCTGCCCACCGGGAAATGCACAAAACTCCCCTGCCTCCTTTCCTCCGCATCCGAAGATTACATCAAAAGCTGGTCTTGAGTGTACCAGAACCAAAGCGCGACCGGTATTCCTTCCCTCGTCATCACCGGGACAGCACCTTGAAGCAATATATGCGAGTTGAGGGTGTTGCTGCATCACGAAGGGCGGTCAAGGTCGGATGGGTGTACTGTTCCTGTATCGTGGAACCGGGGAGTGAGCTGAAAGCGCTAAAAAGAGGGGGGGGGCTCACTCTAACAAAATCCTTGACGGCTCTATCAACGATATTCTTGAGTCGATCTTCGATGCCGACACCGCATTTGGCGGGATTAGGTTTGTCATCTGAAAAACGTTCATGGAGGAGTTGAGCCGCTTTCTCGACGGCTGAGAGGTTCGTGTCTGCCTGAGTGACATTGACGCCTGCAGAGGCGAAGAGGAGGGAGGGAGGATTGGAGGCTGATGCGCCTATAATTATGCAGAATTTCGTCGAGAAGGCGTGGCTCAGATGTCCTCGTATTTGATGATTGCTTACTTCGGCTTTGTCTTCGGGCGAGCGTACTTGCGTGATTGCGTGAGAGTCGGCACCAGAGAGTTTTTCGTATCAAGCCTTGTTGGGGATGTTTTAACGATACGTACCCCGTGTTGAGACGGAGACAGGATACAGAGAGAGTGTGTGTCGAACCTACCAGGGGGGGGAGAGGGAATGGCTGAATCGACGTGGAATGGAGCTTGAGGATCAGCGTCAAAGGGTTGCTCGTATCGAGTCTTTTTGGGAACGCCAAGCGCAGATGGATCTCGATATGGAATAAGACAGACGTGACAATGAATCGAACTTACTGGGAGAAACATTTAACAATCAACGAACAAAGGCAGATGGAGCGAATCAGAATGACGATTTCTCTCTCTCTACGCTCTATTGTACAGTTGCTTGAATCCTCGATCCGCTTCAGACAAGACTGGCAGGCGGGGGAAGCACGGGTTCTCCCTCCGCAGTCACATATGCATTCGAAAGTCCACCATCGACGAGGAAATCGGTTCCCTACATGATCGTCATCGTCAGTCGAGCTTATCAAAAGGAGAACGTGTTACTCACAGTAATATAACTACTCTCATCGCTCGCCAAAAACAACACCGCCCTGGCCTGTTCGATCGCCTCGCCAAACCTCCCCATGGGGAGATGTACAAGTCGGCGTTGACGCTTCTCCTCCGTATCCAAAAAGTCCATCAGAAGTGGCGTCTTCAAAGGTCCAGGGCACAACGCGTTGACGCGAATTCCCTCCCTCGCGTGAACCATCGCCATCTCCCTCGTCATCGCGAGTACAGCTCCCTTTGAAGCTGTATATGCGAGCTGGGGTGTCGCTGCACCGCGAAGAGCGACGAAGGATGCAGTGTTGATGATCGATCCACCAGGGTTGTTGCGCATAGCGGCAATGGCGTGCTTGGAGCCGAACCAGACGCCTTTGACGTTGATACGCATGGTGAGGTCCCAGATGTCTTCGGGGGTGGTGAGGGCGTTGTCGTCGGATGGGTGCATGATGCCTGCGTTGTTGAACTACCGTGAGTGAGCGTGTGAGTCATAAACGCGGTGATAGTGATGAGAAGAAGAGAAAGACATACCATCACATCCAGCCTACCAAACTCCTTGACGGCCCTATCAACGATGTCCTTGACTTGATCTTCGATGCCAACATCGCACTTGACGGGGATGGCTTTGATTTCCGGGAAACGCTCGTGGATGAGCTGGGCTGTCTTCTCGACGGCTGGCAGGTTTATGTCTGCGAGGATGAGATTGGCGCCTTCAGAGGCGAAGAGGAGTGAAGATTCGAGGCCGATGCCGCTGCCTGCGCCCGTGATGATGCAGGATTTGTTGGGAAGACGTGGACCAGGCATTGTGGGGCGGGGAAGAGGGAGAGAGATAACGAATCTGGTGCTGTTGGCTGGCTTATGAGGACGATGGAGCGAAGAGAGCTTATCGGGCGGAACAATCGATGGTAATTTTAGATTACGATATTACATTACTGGTAGGAGCGCCTGGTAAACGTGGACCGAGTTCCTTTGCCTGCGCTGTCTGCCGTTTTTTGCGGTGTTCGAATTGACGCACTGGATGAGGGTCAGTTGCGATCAATGATAATGGGAGAAAGAGAACTTGCTGGAGAACATGTCCCGGTGAAGAGCATATTTCTCGTGAACGACTGGGGTTGGGGCGGGCGGCGGCGAGACTGGCTTCTCTTCCTTCTTCTCGTCTGTCTTCTCCTCCTTCTTCTCATCGGTCTTCTCCTCCTTTTTCTCTTCCTTTTTCTTCTTCTGCTTTTCCTCCCATTCCTTCTTCACACGCTGGATCTCCTCCTCGCTTGGCTTGGCCTTTTCGTCCTGTATACGCGTCGCAAAGCCCGGGTCACTGAGATGGGTAGGACATGCGTAGATAAAATCTGTCGTGTTTATCGTGGCCAGGACGGTCGTTGTTGGTTTGTGGCAGACATAGCATGCCTTTGCTGTCGCTGCAGTGCGCTTGTAGTACTTGTTCTCAAACGACATAGGGGGCCAAGTCAGGGACGCCGTTGATTGGCTGAGTTTGTCGCGGAGTTTGAACGTCAAACTGGTTGTTACGCAAACGTTTTCAACTCCAACCTTTCCCTCAACCCGTCTCTCTGTGGGGATCCCCTTTTGCCCTTTCTCTCTTTTTCTCCCAGTCTTTCCTTTAGTCGCTCTTTACGAACAAGAAAAACAAAACATAAAATGGTTTCCCACAGAGTTTCTCTCAACGTCGTCCATCAACACGGTAAACGAGCTCCGGCCTGCACCAGCACCAGTTTCTACAAATTACCCACATCGTCTTCAACCTTCAAACTCTCCGCGGACGGCCTCGCCAACGCCACAATCCCCGTTCAATGGGACCCAGCTTGTCTCCCCGACGTCAAAGCAAAGAACAATGACCTCGCAGAAATCTACTTGTACAACCCCAAGGCCAAAGAACCCCTCGTCCATCATTGGACAGATGTCACCTTCTCCGCCGGTACAGCAAACCTCCAAGTCAACCCCGAATGGAAAGGTTGGGACAAGGCCAAAGAGGTCACTCTCCAACTCACCATCGTAGGACAAGGCGACCTCCCCTTCCTCTCACCTGTCCCCCCAGGCCCATACTTTAAAGTCGAATACGACGAGTCTAAACCCCCTACCTCACTCGCTGCCAATAGCGACGACACTACCGATTACTCCGGAAAGAAGGACCGACAGATAGTTGCCGAGCGTGAGCTCTCAAAGGGCAAAATCGCAGCTGGCATTCTTATCCCTTTGATTTTCATCGCACTCGCCGTATTTGGGTATATCAAATACCAGAGACGTAAGGCACGTAAAGCCCGGGACGAATGGACCGAAAAGGTTGATAGGAGGATGTCCGTTGTCAGTCATGATTGGAAGTCGATGACGGTGACGGGTGCCCAGGCGGGGATTCGGGCTTCCATGGCTGGTTCTACGTTCAACGTGACGGATGGCGGGGTTGGTGTCCGAAGAAGTGGGGTTGGGGAGATCCGACCGGTTTCCTCTGTGTACGCACCAGAGATGAACGGTGCTGGAGTTGGTGCCGCTGGTCATGGTGGGTATTATGGAGTCGACGTTGGCGCTGATGGTGCACCCGTTCAGTCCCCTACGTCTGCGGAATACCTCAACTCGCGTTCTCCTGGTGTTGGACTTCGGTCGACGGCTTACTCGAACACTCAAATCGCACAACGCGTATCTCGGGTTTCGTTTGCGGATTCTGTTGGTCCCCGACCTTCTGGCGAGACGCGTCGTTCGGTCTATAGCACGTATGAGAGGAAGAGCAGGGCGTTCCACCAGGGACATGTTCCTCCCGTTCCGACTGGGTTGAACAGGTCCACGGCTACGCTTTCGCATTACGGTGTAGAGGAGGAAGAAGACAACAACGTTGCAGTCGTTAGTCCGAAGCAGAGGGATGGAGCTAGGACTTTGACTCCGGACGATATCAGTATGAACGCAAGGGCTATCTCGACGTATGCGGATGAGGGTGGGGATGATGTTGCGCCTGCTTTGAGTAGTGAGTACCTTCCCTTCCATTTCTTTTTTCTCTGTGTACTGAACAAATCTTTCAAGTGATGCGCGCACAAGCAGCCGAACTCAATGCCCACATTGTTGGCCACCCTGACGACGCTGAGGACGAACAAGCCCAATACGCAGCGATGCCCTCATTCCCCGTCCCGACACTCGCAAACCACTTGAACGCGTCGAGTCCTGCTTTCAACTCGGACCCGACGTTGTTCACTGCCTCACCTGTTACTGCCACCTTCCCGAGCGCGGGTTCGCCGTTTAGCCCGAACGCACCGTTGGGAATCGCACCATTGAGCCCCAATATGAGGAGTCAGACTTTACCTGCTCCAACGATGGCGCCTGCACCTGTGGCGATGTCACCGGACGAGATGTTGCGTGCGTATGCCGAGAGGGCTAAGAGTCCTCCTATCGGTGGTTCGGCCTCGAGGGGTTCTACGCCTGTCGGTGCAGGCAGAGGGAGGAGTGGAACGGTGACGAATATGATGGGTGGGCTTGGCGGACCTGTTACGATGATCAACACTAATGTCACTAGTGTTGTTGAGCCGGCTGGGAATGGGGTTATGAGTCCTACGAGGGGAGCGTACGGTGTTAGCTCGGAGGCGGGACAAGGGGAAGGGTATTTTGCGAAGTGAGTGGGCGGGTTTGACTGAGTCTCGTTGGTCTTCGCCGCATCATCCACCACTGCCGCCATCTACCGCCAAGTCTTGATACATCCTCTTTCCCTCTCGCTGGCTTGACGCCCGTACTGCCGGTTTCTTCCCCCCTCCACGGTCGCATCCCCGATTCTTATCTCCTTCGTCCGCTCCGCCACTCTCCTCGGAGTCCGCATTCGTTCGTGGTCGTGGTTGTTGATTCCTTGATTTTCTCGATTCCATCTACCGTGTATGTACAACTTTTCTACTTGTTATGCTTGACGTACGACGTATCTCATCAACCCATCTTCTACCTCGATTTGTCTTTCACTTCGACTTGTCCTCACACTACCCTATCCCTCCCTCTCTTTCTTCGCATCGCTCCTCCACCCCTTCGCGGGTAACATCTATCACATCTCTCATCTCATACGTTTCCCTACCTCCCTTGTCCTTTTCTCTTCGTTTCTGTCTGTCCGTGTCCCGTGTCCCAGTGTCCATACGATACTTATACCTTACCTCACGCTTCCTCTCGTCTCCTCCCTTCTCCCCTCCCGTCCCAGCGACCGGTACCCGTTATGCGTTCTTCCTGCGCCTGCGTTGGAATACTTGTACTCTTACTCGTCTGGAGTCCTTTAACCTCCCGACTTTTTTTTTTTTTGATATCCTTATTCCGTTTCGTCTCTTTCCGTCTATACCGAATTCTGGATTCCTGGATCCCGAATTTCCTCCCTCCCCCTCCTCTCGAATAGTGTGGATATGTCTGTCGTTACTGGTGAATCATACTTTCTCTGTCCACGCTATTTATCTAATTCGGATGTGTTGGTTGGACTCGGATCTTTGAGCAGTATGCGAGGGTGCTAGGCTCGAACTAGTATGTAGCTGAGTACGACTTTACGGTCATAATGATTCTGGTCGATGAGAGACGTCTTGATGAATGACCGTCGATCAAGACGTCTTTTCGTTGTCGCGTGGTGGTACGAGCCAAGTCGGGTTGGGGGTGATATCCGCTAGTAGTCTGGAACTTATGCATGCAATATTGAAATAATTGGCCGACGGTGCGGTGTACTAACGAAAAGGTGGATAATAATAGAGGGTATGTGTACATATGGGCGCAGTAGATAGTAAGCCAAATGAGTCCACTGTTACGGTACTACAATAAACTTCAACCCGGGGCCCCGACCTCCACTCCGTCTACAATCCCGAATCTGTCCTCCCCGCCGAAACTGACATGACGCCCAGCGTGCTAGAATGTAGGGCAGTCAGTTACATGGAATGGGAAAATAGAGACTTGACAAAGGCTTACCCCTTCCAAAATCGACCACCGCCCGAGACAGCAGGCAGTGGCCACTAACCCTCCCTCCAGGCCCATGGGTATCGAAGTAATATCCGTTACGGTGAGGTGCTCGTCCGAAGATTAGGGGATCGGCTGAAGGCGTATATCCCTGAGTGTAGGCCCGTCAGGCAGACGGCGGCGAGAAGGGAAAATTATAAAGGTATCCAAAAGACACGAATCTGATAGGATATTTGAATATGGTTCGTGGGGTATAAGATGGTATAGATGAAGCCAAGGGTATCGAGCAGCGCAGGCAAAGAAAAACAATTAAAATAGAAAGAGAGTAAACATGGGATAGCATCTATGGCCCGTGAGGCAAACGTGACAATGGTTAATGAAAAGGGATTAGGGTATTCGGGAGACGAAAAGGGTATCGAATAATTAGGGTATCATAGATGGTAAACCGGGAAGCCAGAGACCGAAGAGGAGCACGCAGTAGTCCAAGAGAGCCGAGAGCCAAAGATCCAGAGAGCACCAGTAGAGTCGCCGAGAGTCCAGAAGCCAGAGAATCAAGCACCAGTAGATCCAGGGGGCCAAAGAGTCAGAGCCAGCCAAGAAGCAAAAGCAATCAGAAATGTCTCCTCAGCACCTTCTTCTTCAACCCCGATCGAATCCTCCTCCACACTGACTTCTTCTCCTCCACCTCCGTATAAAGTGGCCTATCGAACAACCAACTGTCGTCTCCGTACTCCGTCCTCCACGTAAACTCTCTCTCCGATTCGCCCATCGCGTCCCAGTAGCCGAGGGACGGGTCCGCAACATCGTCCAACAACTCCTCCTCAAACTCGACGCCCTCGAAGTGACCAGCACGAGGAGGCGCAAAGTCGAAGAAGTCGTCGCCGATGTCGTAGACGATGGTGTGCAGGGCGACCATGTTCAGTCGTCGAGCGATATCCGAGTCTGCGTCCTCGAAGGTGAGTCCGAGACCGGTCTTGTACTCGCCGGCGGTGGGCCACAAGCTGTCGTCCTGGTTGGCGGGGAAAGGGGCCATTTCTGGGAGCCTGTCTGGGCTTGGAGGTCGGACGGTGTTGGTAGAACTGGTGAGGGAGGAAAGGGAAGGGGAAGGGAGGTCGGAGGGGGTATAGGGGGTATAGGGGCTACCGACGACGATGACGAGTCCAGCGACAACGACGGCAGCGAGTGCGACGACCAAGACCAATATGTCTCGGATGGTGACGGACGAGACACAGAAGTCGAGGTTGAGAGCGGTAAGAGCACAAGTAAGGTAGGAAATCATCTTTGATCGCGAGTGCAGGGTGAGTGCAAAGGCAGAGATGATGGGGGTAGGTGGTTAAGCCTGAAGAAAGACACGAATTCTGGAAGGGCAGGAATATAAGGGGCCATTGTTTGGCTCGGTATGGTCTGTGTTTGGTCAAGCGTGACGAGCTGAGTTCAAACTAACATAGAGAAACTTCATGAGGAGAGCAAGCAGAGAGAAAACACGAAGAATCGCGTCGAGAATCGGAGGAGGAGATGGAGGAGGAGGTCAAAGCAAATGTGGAGACGGAGGCGTTGCCACATGCACCGCATCATATGATCAACCCTGAGTCATTTTACCTTCCCCATTTGTGGTAGTGACCCGCAGTCACCTGCAGTCACTCTCCGTCACCAGGAGTCACCGAGTCACGTACCTCCGTCACTTCTTCCACTTGCCTTTTGCCACAGAGATCCGCGTCTTTGTACCAAGCTCAAGACATGTTTTGGCCCTCTATCATGACTAGATGAAAGGGCTGCGAGACTGATACGCCAATCGCAGTTCATCCCACTCTGATCTTACGCGCCACTGTGGTCGTTTCCTACCGAGATCTGACTACAATCATAAGGCTCAGTGAACCTCAAATTCCTCTTGACATCTCGAGTATTATTGGTTTCATTCTGCTCGTGATCCCCAGCTTGGCATATCTCACGACTTCTGGCCCCACAAACTGCGTCGCTTGGCTCTTTTCCTCCATTGCTGTTGATTGCTTCTCTTAGGCTAATGCTCAAGATAGGCTACGCAAGATACTCTCACCCTGTTTTCTAGCGGTAGGAGATTCTTCGACGTCTCGTATGCCTGGGAAAAATACAATTCTTGCGATTACTGTGTCGTCTCTCCAACAAATTCTGCATCATCGCAATCGCCGGCGACGGCATCGATCTCGAATCCTCCCCCTTCGCCTCTCAAAGCAGCTGAAGTCGTAAACTTTATCCTCGCGGACACGAACCTCCCAGCTATCGAGAAGACAGCTCAACTCGTCCGATTTTCCTCCGGATACTGAAGCAATCCCGTCGAATGCGATGCCGGCCTCGAAGATCATATCAAGGATATCGTTGATAGAGCTATGAAGGGGTTTGCTGGGTTAGACATTATTGGACTTCTCTGAGTTTCCCATTATCAGTGTGCTCGTGACTCACACTTCCTTTTTCTGTACTTCGGCATGCAGGGATAATCTACCCGTCCGACGCCAACGCTCTCACAGCCCTCAAAGGCATCTTGGTTTGGTTCCAAACGTGCTATCACCGCTACAGGACCCCAACCTCACTGGGGGAATGATCATCAATACTGTGTTTTTCGTCGCCCTTCGCGGGAACACCCCAAATTGCACATACCGCTTCGGATAGAGCTACCGCGCGATGACGGAGGAAACGGCTCATGTGAAAGGTATCGTTTCGAATGCATCGTGCCCTCATCTGCTGAAGACCCCGCTTCTGATGGATCCCTGTCATAGAGAGACATTGGAGACCACTCGTGCATTTTCCGATGGGAGGTTTGGGGAGGCTGTTCAATAGCGAGGCCGGCACTATTTTGGCAACTAACGAGAGTGGTTACATTACGGTGAGCGACCTCCTTCCCTCGATAGGCTTGTTTGATGACATCTCTGTGCGCAGGGCACGGATTTTCTCGTTGATGCCAGACTTTCCAGTGCTGCGGAGGGAGAGCTGGTCCTTTCTCCACCTGCTAATCCCTTCTGAGGGGTATTTAATCGAGTGCTCAGTCCGGCAGTAAATGAGAGAGTAGAGAGAACCAACCGTGATCCATCACTCGCCGGCTCTAGTATCTCATTCTTTATCCCCGCCGTACCTTCAAGTCTCAATCATTCGGTTTTCTTTGATAAGTTCGACTCTCTGTCCTGTCTCAATTCTAACACGAAGTGCGCATTGTCGGCATTCTCCGACAGAACCTGACTTTGTTTGGTCTTTGCCAACAAGTCATGGTACTTTCGAAAGCTATTTCCCCTCACTGTATGAGCCGGAGGGGGCGAAACAATGCGGAAACAACGTGCCTACTGATAGCGAGCGAAGCGGCTGCCTCCCGAGGTGAAAACGGATACTGTATGCTCTCCTGCTACACACCGTGTGGAATAGGATTCCCGACTGGTATGGGTCATGTTATACATGAGTGACCCAAAATGAAATGACCTGATATACCTTATGGGATCATCATAGATGCGATAACATTGCGATCATATATGGTGGGCCATAGAAGTGTGTACTGCGGTGTGAAGGAACCGGAAGGAACCTGCGCTTTGGTCACTGGTGGTATCCCGTGACTGACTCACTATCTGAGGCAGCCTACCGGGTTGATTCGTATTTCTCTTTGCCTTAAACCATCGTGATTAGCCCCCAAGTACCCCAGACCTGTAATTTTGAAACGGAGGCAAATCCTAGGCATCTTAGGAATTTGCTGAACAACATCTTTGGGAATTTTGCACCTACTATTTAGGGTTAATCAGTGCTCGATAAGACTGATATGGCAATTGCACCCAAACAGCCCCTGGTCATCAGAACTTGCCGTGGGCCCCTAGAGAGGTACTTGAATTATTTGCGTCTTGGGGTGTGACCCGACGTACCTAGAACTACCCTCTAGCATGGTGCGAGCCCGTGTTCACTACGTATTAGGTCATTTACAAGGCCCGATGTCCTTGGCATGATTACCGAACATTCCAGTGAGTGAGAAACGGAGGTAAACCGAGACCATGTCTTGTAAGAGTAGCGAGAGAGAGGATAGCATTCCACAACGGGAATTTTTCGAGTACCCCTCCAGACCAGTGGCCCACTGGGTTCTACAGCAAGTCCCAATGAAGGCCTTTAACTCTCACCACAAGTGCGTTGTGCTTGAGGCTGCGGCGACGACGAAACCTTCGCCAGATCATTCTACATGCCCGAGCAGACTTCACTGACCCTATTTCATTGCTGGCAGTCCTGAGGCAACGACGTCTACGGGGAGCAGCAAGAATTATAGGCAATCCAGGGTGCCGACTTCCGATATACTATCCCGGTCAACTTTGGGTCCATCTTGTCTGGTTGCTTTAGATTTGATGGTGCGAGAAAGGGCAGGAAAGAGCCAAATATTCACCTAAAAGGACCCTAACATTGCACTCGCCCTATGTGGTAAGTCAAAAGTTCCCAAAAACCGTTCGGCAGATCCACTGTCGGAAACCTGTTTCCTTTTTACAGCCCTTTCAATACTCAAGTACTCAGGACTCGGCGCTCAGCTAAGAGCTTGCTCGTCCGTGAGGCCTGCCTGGAATAGAACGGCATATGCGCGGCGAACACCACATTTCGGATCTTGCCAGAAATCAAATGGGTAGGAAGGTGGGTGCCCACTGCTACCAATCGTTGGTCTCGGACATCCCCGAGCCTCGGCTTTCTCCGAGCCCTCGGCTTTCCGGAGCTGTGCATATTGTAGGTTGGTATACTATGCCAGTTTGAGTCAATCAATCACTCAAAGTAAACTTTAAGTGCCACTGGAGCGCGCACACCCTCGATAACTCATGAAGGGTTTGCTGGAGGTCTTCATGCGTCATTCAAATTGTCATTGTCATTGGCAGTGTGGCACCGATCAAGCGTCTGGCAAGGCTTGACTGTAAGGCATCAGAAAATTAGAGAAACTCCCATCGATACAATGCTCATCTGCTTTCTGCTTCGTGTTGATCTAATCGGAAAAACAGACATATCTAATGCCCTAACGTACAGCATCACTCCAATAGGACGAAGCTTCCGTTCCCATTTGACTATTAGGGAAAGCGGGGGCGGCATTAAGGTGCGTTTCTCATTATCTGAGCGATCACCCGAAGACCGAATTGCTGTGGGCGCCATCATCACAGAAGCTGCGTAAACGCCGAGAAACTATGCAACAAACAGCACGCTTTTCGGAAAACATAGGGAGGACCGGCAGTTTCTGCCCAGTATAATACCTTAGTGATATAAAAAGCGCTACAATCCCCTCGTCGTATAACACTCCCCTCTTCTTCTCTACATCATGGGATCGGGCGAAAACGACCAGTGAGTCGCATTTCTGGGCGGCAAGAGAGCTTTGCTCACCCGTAATACTGCTGACCTGTCTAGGTACCAGATGCTTTGGGACTGCGTCCCTGATCTGCTTCACCGGCCTGCAAGGGATCATGATGTTGTCTCCACCGTCCCTCGTATTCCACCAGTGGATGATGGGATCCCTTTAAGTCCATCGTGAGTTCTCTCAACTCTACCACTCTACCGTATTATGCTCACTGTCAGGCTCGGACCACATTCATAGTCTCTTTTCGAATACTCTTGACTCAGAACAATGGCATACCGGGAGCACACTGCACATGTCAAACAACGACAGCTCTCCAGCGTCCCTATACCAAGGACCGGACTATGACACTCAACGATTGGCTCACGCTCCAGACGTTGCAGCTGGGTCCACGTTGGACGATCTCGGTAGAGCAACCGTTCTTCGAGTACAGTTGTCCGACTACACCCTTGGCAACTTTGAGTCAGTATCTAATTCATCCTGAAGCTGGATTCAAACTATGCCAACTCACCTTCTTGTAGCCCTTTGAATGCACCCACAAGGCTGAGCCATGGAGTCCCGGGCAATCCCACACGCTCTCTGTCTCAAAGCTTGTCGCCAATGATCCTCAACGACTTCCACAGCACACGGGCTGGGGTTCCTTCTCCGACCAGCCAGGCAGCTGCCAATCAAGCCTTATCCATGGTGGGATCTCGCTTCCATGCCACTCGCTCGTCCGTCAATGCCAGCCATTGTCACCGTCTCGTAGGGTCTCTTGCAATAACACAGGCGTCAACGGCTCGTCGTAGCGAAGCACGCAAGGGTCCCCTTCACTTCTGTGGCTTTCCAGGGTGCACATCCACGTTCACTGCGAAACACAGTTTACAATGCAAGCCTGTTATACTCTTGTTCTGTATCAGTCACTCACACCCAAATACTTGCTCGCAGATCATACCCGCGTGCACAACGGAGAGAGACCATACAAGTGCGATCGTTGTGAAGGCACCTTCTATTCAAACGGTGACCTCAAACGACACCAACGCCTAAGCCGAAAGCGACCCTGCGAGCCTCTCACGTCAGAGACGTTATTGCATGTCTGACTGGAGTAGATAAAGGTGCCCACGAATTGCAACTCACCTCAATTCTTTCATTTGTCCCTTTCTCCTACACTTTCAACATAGGAATGTCGCATGTGGCATTCCTACTGAGTAGATCTCAGGGTCCTTGTCATGTGTATCATCAGTTCTGATGCTATTCAACTTTATGGAATCACATACATCATGTATATCTAGTATGCTCCTTGAATCCCTCGCCTTGTTTGGGCTGCATGTAACATTTATGTATCATATGTTTGAAGTATTTGGAAATATCATGCGAAGCGTGTATCGGTTCGACCGGTTGGTGACCAATCGTGATTCCAGGTTCGAGTCTCGGTCCGTCTGTGGGCTATTTTCCTGGAGTCACCTGCTGCCAAGTAGAGCGAACAGATTATTCACTCGTCACGCCCATGTTCTCTAGACCTCTCGCTGACCTGAAGTTTCTGCCCGAGGAGAATTCTACTTGAGGATTCGAACGTCCAGCCTACAAGTGTTTGGAGGATTGTTTGGTTGTGAAATGTCGTTGTGCCAGCGACGAGACCTGTGCGTCCCATTTTTGCGGTCAATCGCAATGACGTGAGGGCGACAACGACAAATGAGGGAGTGGAGGTCTCAGCGGCGATGGCGATAGTGGAGACTTTGTCAGTAGCGTTCGCGAGAGCATCTGCATGGGTTTGGAATTGGCGCGATTGTATCCATGTTCACTGTTTATTGAGCAGCCGTTACATGACGACGACACCGAGTTCTGAGCCGACTTGAGAAGTGAGGAGGAGGGAAATGACCCATGAGGCAGAATGAATGGCTTTCTACGACTACAACAGTGAACATCTGCGAGTCATTCTTCCTATTGAGTCCATAGTGTGAACGTCCTTCTCAAATGACATGATTGTGTTCTGGGGTGTATATGAATCGGATATGGACATGCTGGAAGCCGAGGGTGATGCATGAGGTGTGATGTTACCATTAACTATCTCGTGTGAGTTGTGGGGTGTGATGTTGATTCGGATGACCGCAGCCCAGATGAGGATGGTGTCGAAGGCAGGCACTAAACATGACGGGAAAAGAATGGCTTTGGTGATGAAGCTGTTCAAAGCTTCGAATTGACTCTTTAGGGATAATGTAGATCAATAGCGTGACCTGATGACAAGGTAACCGTACTGCCACTGTGATTTCCGTTATCCCTTGGTTGTCGACCAGTTTTGACCTCGAATCCGAGTGCGAGTCTCTATCCTGCGAGCCGTCTCTCAGAACTACCCGCTGACCAAGGTAGAGCCAATATTCAGAGCTTCCGAATCCCTTTCCTCACTGACTTTAAGTTGAAGCCCTTTTGTACGACAAGAACATTACTAGGGGAGCTCGAATTTCCAGCCTGGGAGCTTCTGAGCATTTGATGAAATCCTGAGGGTTGATTGTGAGGAGTGCTGTGATTGTAGCAGGCTACGTCGTTGTCATTAAATTCAAAGGCTAGTTCCCATCTCACGGACCATCCTCTCAAATCCCCAGCCCTTGGTGAACCTGATATTCAGAGATACCTTTTTATCGCTGACTCTGAGTGGGAGGTCCTTTTGCATGACGAAGGACCAGCTGAGGAGCTGGGTTTTACGGCCTATGAGGTTTTAAGCAGTCGATTAACTCCCAATGGTTGTGAAGGATGTTGTGGGCGACACCATCAGCGCTTGGAGCTCGTTGTTTGTCTTGCTGGCAGGCCGAATAGGGCCGAACCCCACAACAACGTGACTGCGAGATGCGAGACGCGACAGAAAACCTCCGAATAGTCTCAAGACTCTCAGCTCCCATGAACGCACCGGTGTCAACCAGCACAATAATCAGGAAGCACAGAGACCAATCACACTAGGAAAAAATTACTACGTTATATGCCTTTTGCCCAACCCAAAAATGCAAAAAACATTCTAAATACTTGCTATAGCGAAAACGCAGTGAAAAGTTGGCGTAATCAATTGCAAATTTTGAATTTTGCCTGAATATCCGCAAAATCAAATATTTAGGCTGTTGATTCTATTTTCGAGTTTCGAAAATGCATCCAACGTGGTATCTTTTTCCTAGTGTCAGCACGTTCGTTTCTCTCTCCCCTGCCACCCGTAATTTTCACTCTTCTCCGAAGACAAAGTAAACAATCATTGATAGTGATGAGCCAGCATAGTTAAAGTGCACAGTGGGTATAACGAAGTAAACCTCACATGGGTAATACACAGAGTGTTCTTGTAGTCTTGAGATGCTTGAGAAGAGGTGATAATCGAGTAGATTGTCCTGAGGCTTAAGGCCTTTTGTCCAGTCTTTTATACATAAGTTTCTGGTACATGTAATGAGTATTACACTAACTGAAACTACTACTAGAAGTAGGTATTCGGCCCTAAAGGCGTAAAAGACATTAGTACTGTGTAAGTACTTCTACCATGAATGGTAGTATGCTTGGTGAGCATAGTCGTGTTTGCCTCATGTATTGAAGGCTCTACTTATGCTATTGGATAGCGACTGTCTATAGTGTCATATATGATGAAACTACTAGATACGTAGTAAGATACGTAGACAGAGACGTAGTACTTGCATGAGGACGCAAGTGTTCTAGAGGCGTAGCTCTATAAATAGTGTGACGCGTAAACAACACGTCAACAGTGTATCACATGATATCCATCATGTTCAACAGATAGAGTCGTTCAAAAGCTCTTGAAAGTTTGGCCGGTTGGATGATATGGTACGCCCCTCTTTTCTTTCTCATTCGAATACTGCGCTGACGATTCAAATGCACATGTTTCAGCTCATCAGCATAGGAATATTATACGTCCAACGCTCACAACCTACGAAGATTTTGGGACTTGACAATGTGTATGAATGTCGAAGATGTCTCGTAAGGTTCCAAATGCACCGAGGCCATTATACACGACACACCTCGGCAAAATTTTCATCCGCACTGCTCCCTTTTGTCGCCCTTCGCTTGCCAATACCGTCTTCTCAAAGGCTGCTGTCGTCGCTGCTTGCAATGACTAGGAATATGGCCACGGGTTGCAAAAGGAATCCTGGTCGACAAGCTGTGCTGGTCCTGAAACAATCACATAATGTGCCAACTTCATGACAACCGCAACCGTGATCCCTCCTGGACTGCTGTCTCTGCTTGAATAGTATGTCCCCTCTATTCCATCAAGGTATTCCCGGCTAGACCTGTGACCGACCCGTCAATGAACAACAACTTTTCTTGTGAGGGGTCGGTTACAGGCCTAATTCTCGGCATCAGCTGGCTGCGTCATCTCAAAACTTGCAAATAGTTGGTATTGGCGCACTGATGGTATTATACCATAATTGTTGTGCCTCAGGCTCTTGTACCCATACATTCTCGTTAAATGACAACTGAGCCCTGTTCTACCAACGATACGCTCGCTTTTGTTTCGACGCCCAAATGCTCCAATCGTTCGGACTCTATCAGTCTATCCGCGATCTAGTAGCTACGAGCAGGGCAGAACTAACAGCATCTGCTGTCTACCCTCTTGGCACCTGAGGAGTCATGTCCATGAATATGATTCTGGGACAACACAAATTGAATCAGGTGTACCGACACCCACCCTCATTACCGCTCATCTGGATTACACATTCCCCTTCCTGAAAACACCTCTGGGCCCTAATTTCTCTAAAAGGCAACCAGTGTTGTGAAAGGCACAAGAGGGCACAGGTAAACCCAGACTAGAAGTATCAAGCATGCCTGCATGTCTATGAAATAGCAACTATCGAGGTGAACAATGAACGCCGAATACATGAGCTATCTTTCTTTCAGAAATTACCACAAAGATGGCTGTCGGCCCTCGGGAGTACTTAGTCACTTGGCTTGTAGGTAGTTCCTTGACGATACTTCATCAGCTCACTTTTGACAGGGAGCTGAAACCAAATGGCCTAGGCGCCGTATCCTCATAGCATAGTGGGCGCCTTTTGCTCCTCCACCAAACTTCTTTCTGGCTGGAAGATTTCTCCCTATCAGTGTCTCTCGAAGCCGCCACAAATGTTGAACTGCAGCAAATCGATCCACCTTCTATCACCATGACTTCTCCCAGTCCTGTGTCCAGACCCCGGTTACAAGACACATGCTGGGAGAGCCTTTTCAGGAAATGGAGGAATTCCGCACTTGTCTATCAAGAGATCGTTGATTTTTTCCTGATGACTTGTGAGTACTTGAGTGGCACAATGAACTTCCTTTACTCTCAACTTCTCATGCACCAACCAATACCAGGTCATTCCGTGAATGCTGTCCTGTGAAAGAATGCACGGTATTCGGAGATTCGGTTCCCAGTGCCCACACTGTGCATGGCTCTAAAACGTAAAATCACCTTTGCGGACTTGTTCCAAAGACCACGCTACCGGTTTTTTGAAAACATGCCAAATACCATCGCGCCCATCGTTGACATGTCGCGCAATGGCACACTTTGATCATATGAACAAACATAGACATTGTTACCTTTCCCGTCGTCTTTCTTGGCAATGATGGGAACGCGAGCGCAGAAGGTCGAGGCATTGGACTGAAGGATGATTGTCTAAGAAATCTATCCATGTACATGGTCATCCCAGGATGTGTATGCCTTCGTTACTAGATGAGACAAGCTCACAGCACCTGAATAGCAAAAACCGCCGCCAAGTACTGAATTGGAATCTATCTTTATATCGTCGTGAGTAATGTACAATAAACTAGGCACAGGCGTCAGATATTTTCCGTGATGGAAGCAACGATAGAGTAAATCTACTCAATTCTCTTGTTGGCCCATATTGCGAGTGTTTCCTGAAAGTTATTCTCAAGTCGGGCTGAGCAACTGAGGATTTGGTACCCTTGTTCCAGATGTCAATGTTTGAAGCTCGAGCTTCTCAGTGATGGCAATCACACGTAAAGTAATCTGGACTATGCGGTGGACTAGAATTACGTGCTTTCTCTCTCTGGCATGTCATGAGTTCGTTGGCATGTGCCAACTGGGTTTGAACACCCCAGTGAAACTCAGCGCCAGGTGTAGGTGAGACCAGACGAGAGTAGTCGGGTTCAGACGGTTGACGAAACCTGCAACCAGTCACCAGAAATTCTGAGTACAGACAGAAATACGAGATACGAGCAGGAATGTATTGGATAATCTGCAGTAATACCGGACAGCCGCTGAACATATACGAGGATCGCGTTGACCTGACGGAATTCACTGCAAATGAGATTCCCTTCCATCCCGGCGCTCGCTCTGCCCTGGCCCCTGATACCCATAATGTTCATCATATCTGCTGTTGTAAATTATTCATAGCCAATCTGATCCAGACATAATATAGTGTATCCACAAGACACAAGACATGAAACGACTTGTGGTATGCCACAGAAGACGTAAAAAGACAACTTTTGAATTGATGTCATTACTATCGTTCCGTTTTGGGTCTACTGGGGGAGTGCATCCTGTTTGAGTTCCCTGGCTTCAGTGTCTCTATAAAAGATGCCCGCACAATCCACTCATCATAAGGTAGTGCCCTTTTTGTTTCTACATCATGAAATCAAATAGAAACGACTGGTGAGTCGTGCTCCCAGGATATGGCAAATTTTTGCTCACCTTCACTTGGTGTAGTACTTCCGCCGACCCAACTAGATATCAGAGGCATGTGTACCGTGGCCCTACCTCCGGTTCCCCTTCGGTACCACTTGAGTTCACCGGAGGGGAATGTTCGCGCCCAACGTGAGTTCAGAGTCATTTCACCTCTGTTTGCCACTGTATCACATTGTGCTCATTTCTGGTTGAAACCTCGAAGGGCCTGGTTCAATACGCCTGGAGGTGCCTTGAACATCCACACGATGACTGTTGACGTTGTCATGCCGCATCCCTCACCCCAGCCAGTCGACACTCAGCAGGCTCAGCAGGTTCCGAAGGTTACACTTGGTCCCACTTCAGATGAACTTACTCATGCCAACGTGCTTGTAGACCGCGGGTGCGGAGACCCTGCCGACATCTACAACCCATATCTGCTCTCTGATCTCGCTCCTGTGCCCCTAGTGTATGCTGGGAACCTTATCAGCCCAATGTGAGTTGTTCCGCCAGTATCCCGATGGCCAATGACAAACAACCAAGTCTTCCCGTTGTTAGGATCGTGCGGATCGGATAGGGATAAGATAAGATATGGGATTTTATATGCTGTCGGATAGATGGATAGGAAAGAGATAAGATGAAGGAGTGTGGGAGCAACGGATCTAGAGCAGACAGTAGCTGAAGGTTCCGCCAACAGCACCATGAACTGAGCTGTCCTTCTACTAGACTAAGAGGACAAGTTGCGAGAGAGAAGGAAAGACATAATAGAGAAGTATCCAGGTGAATCCTGGTTGATCCTGGTTGATTCAGGTTGATTCTGGTTGATTCTTATGATTTCGAGTCTTCCAGATACAGGATAGAAGTATAGAGCTTATATAGGGCTATAGTAAATGAATGAATCATAAGTGAGTCAAGTGTGGGAAAGGTTGATGTATCATATGGAAGTCAAACACGGGGAGAAATGTACCGGAAGGGAAATGAACCGAAAATGAATAAGTGTGTGATGGAATGAAGATATGAATAGAATAAGTGAGCGTGGGAATATCTCGGAAGTCGGAGATAAGTAAGTCAGAATAAGTCAGAATGAAGAATAAGTCAGAATGAAGAATGGAAGTAGTCCCGGAAGCGGAGGCGGAAGTGGTGGAGGTTCCGGGGATGGACTTGGTGTGAGAGACTGAAGTGCGGAAGTGAAGGTTGAGTGCCGGGGATGGAATAGTGTTGGAATGGACTAGAATAATAGCCTGGAAATACCCGGGATAGGTCTGGAAGTGATGTGACTAGCCAAGTGTGACGTGACTAGGTGAGATAGACCAGGGTAAGATGCATGGATGTAACACCCGTTGTCGCAACACATTTTACAGTCTACACGAAAATGCTAATCAGACGCTTCATGCGCCAACCATGACCACTAATGATGCCTTAGTGCCAGTACCCTTGCACCAGCCACTGGTTCATTTCATGGAAAGTCAGCAAATTCCGCACGCTCCAGAAGTTGCAATTGGGTCTATCGACGAGTCCAATGATCCGATCTTCCTTTGAGTACTGTCGCTCAACCACACCCTTAGCGATTACAAGTCAGTCATATTCATTCTGAGGTCAAGATTGTCAATTCACCACCTTTCTCTTGTAGTCCTAATGTACCAAGCTCAGGCCAATATACCTCGGGCTATTCTCCACACCCTTTCTCCCAAAGCTTGTCACCAACCATCCTCAACGATTTTGACAACACCCACAAGATTGGGGTTTTATACCCCATCCGCCAGGCGATAGTCGATGGTGATCCTCTCGAGATCTTGGGGTCTGGCTTTCACCATGACCCCACAGATTGCTCTTCCGACAATACTAGCGATGGTCACCGTCCCGTAGGGTCTCTCGCAATTACACAGGCATCGACAGCGCGGCGCTGCAGTGGAGCACACCGAGCTCGACTCTACTTCTGCAATGTTCTTGGATGTACATCCCAAGGGTTTACTTCACGGCATAACTTGCGATGTGAGCCTTTTATTCTCTTGAGTGAATGTCAGTTACTCACGTTGAAGTTTCCACTGGTAGATCACACTCGCGTGCATACCGGAGAGAGACCAATCGTATGCAATCGATGTGGACGGGCCTTCTTTTCGAACGGTGACCTTCAGCGACATCGACGCCCAGATCAAAGGAGGCCCTGCCGCCGAGCGTCTCGGGGAGATGCCAGCTTCTGATTGAAGCCGCCAGTCATAGTTGCCTACAGGGCAAAACTCGCCTCGGTTCTCTCATTCAATCTCTTCCCGAGCTCTCCCAGCACAGAAAGACCATACTCATAGATCTCGTAGTACCTGTAGTATCACTGTTTCAGTGCTGTTCAATTCCAGTAAATTAAGATAATCACGTACACCATATAGCCTGTGCTATTTTGCGATGGCATTGCCTTCGTCGGTTGCCGGTAACTTGAAAGAGAATGTTCATGCAACATAGGCCCGTTGGATTGTTTCGGAATATCGAATCAAGTCTTCATCCCCAACTTATCTTTCACCCGGTTGTCGACCCAAGTCCAGATTTTAGGATCTGAACCCATCCTGATCCATGGTTCATCCTCTTGTGATTGCCAATAGCCTCGCACTGGTCAAAGTATTTGACAGAACAGTACATCTTCCCTATTTTTTCCTTGTAGACTGTGAATAGAAGGCTGTTTTGTACAATGAGAACACCCACTTGAGGATTGCTAACGTCCAGGTTACGCGGTTAATCGTTGGTCGTGAACTTTGTCAATAATGGCAGCAGGAGCCTTAGGAGGAAGTGCAAGAGAGTATCTCATAACAAGATGTTCCTGGGGCCTGGGTTTAAATCAAAGCACACGGAGAGTATGTCTTTAGGCATGCGCCAGAACGAGATGCATGGGAGCAAGAACGTCGTTGTTGGAGTAGAAGAGGTCATAAGCGCCGGTCTGGTGATGTTCATCAGCCGAATCAGAATGCCTGAACTTCAGCTTCAGGTTTGGATCCAGATTCTGGATCCCTTCTTCAACTTCAACACTCGTTGCCCTTCGTCACCATTCGCTGTTACTTAACCTCGAGAACAGTTGCGCTTCGCAGGTGAAGACAATTGAATAGGTGTGTGATAAAGCTTGTGTTTTTCTGTTGTTGCTGATATTCTTACAGACTGTTGACAAGGCCAATGGGATATCCACGGCCTCAAAACAATGTCAATTCAAAACCTGTTGTTCAGAAGGTAGATTCCTCTTGAATGCAAGGGAGACTGAAACTCGAAGGCGAAAGTGGGGATGCTCATCGAAACCGTAGCTTTGAACGGAGTCCAAACGAAGGTGGTGTTGAAAATTCGCCTATTTTTTTAAGCACCACTCACTACTTGTTCAGAGAGTGTGGCCGATTATGGCTTCACAACACACAACCAACCTTGCTCCTGAGTCCCGATTGGTAGCTCATCCACGTTCACTGGCCCGTTCCATCGGTTCATTGAGTGGGCTGCATCCTTGCCTGGAATCACCCTACCCTCGCCTAAAGATTAACAAAAGAACCAGCTACATCCCAGGAGAAGCAGGCAAAGTGCAATAGACGAGTTAGGCTCATCTCTACACTCCCATACGATGTCAGAATTATAGGAACCAGCCACATCGCCTCAATCTCTGATGGTTTCTAAGGTGAGAAACGCTCTCATTTCCTGACCTCCAGCACTCATTTGCAAGCAATCTCCAGCTACACTGTTAGACAAAGGCACCGATATCTATCAGGAACTGGATGTATATGGACACTGGAGCATCCTCTCGGAAATGGTAAGTAGCGTGTGAGAAGCTTTCCACAAGTTTTTCTTACTCACTCTGAAAATTCTACAGACCAAACTTTCTTGTATATGAGAACACTATTCTGCTCTACCGGGTTTGGAGCTGTTGCGCGTGTTACAGGTACAGGTTCAACTGGGCATATACCCGGTCTGTGCTATGCGTGCGCCATTGGGGATTCAGCAAGAATGTGGTGGCCTGGGATACGAGGGCGAAAATTAGTAGGTGAGAATGTTTCTTGATTATGTGGCTCACCGTATCCTCAATGATGCTGTCGGCCCACTGAGGCCGTTCTGGTGGTCAGTCAGAGCGTAGGGACTTGCACTACGGGACCATGGAGAAGTTGTACCCTATCACCCAACTGAAGAAGTTAGCATTGGCAACGGCGTTTGAAGATACTATTTGTTGTGCGTATATTGTTGTCGCTTTTTGGCCGGTCGCCGTTTAGCTCTTCTCTCTCCTTTCACAGGTCACAAATGGCTGGTTGAGATCGCCAAGATCGTGCATCAAGATCTCAACGTCAATAGATTAATATAACTGATACTGCAAGAAAGATGGCAGGACATATGGGGTTGTCAACAATTATGTTCTAGCTTCTTTCCTTGACAAACTCAAAGAACTAGACTCATGACAAGACTGGAACGAAGCCCTTCATTGCTGCAGACCTACTGGCAAAGCCTTCGCCGAATGATGATCAACCTCTGCAACATCGAACCAGGTTTGACCTGGAATTGCTCTTGTACGTTTCGGCTTGGATCATTTGCCGCTACGAGGATGGACAGGAAATCTCAGATCCGCCCTTCGAGGACTGGGTGAAGGGAATCTGGGAGGATGTTTGTGCGACCAAAACAAAATGGTTGTGGAGCCGCACAACCTCTTTGACAGTAAGGTAGGGTCAGTTCAGAGCTGTTCTTGTTTTGAATGGGTGTGTGTACGATGATCTCAATGGACTCGTAACATATGAAACTGGGGAGGAACTGTATCGCTTGACCAACAACAACGTGGGGAAGCCTCCTCCATTCAATTTCAAGACCTTGGATGGCAACATTATTTATACGAAGTTCATCTCTGCTTTTTACCTGATGTTATAGGTTTATCCTAACCATACGCATGCTGATGGCTCTCTGTATTTCGTCTGCTGCTATAGGCTATGGATTTACTATTCTATAGCAAACCCATGGCGGCTTCGCCAACACACTGACGTCTGGTTAAACACCTCACAAAGGTCTGGTCGTGAGAGAACATGAAAACTCACCCTTAACGCTTTTTGTTCTAGGGGACATCCATCCATTTAGCCTGTAGTCCGGGACAGCAAACTCACTCCTCAAAGGCCAACAATAACGGCTGAAGCTGAAGCTCCGAACAGCTCACTCCATTCAGGATTTCCGAGCAAATTTCGCTCCGGGGCGCTGATATGAGTAGGTTAAGTTTGAGAGAAGATGGATGTCCGATGAAGTACTACTTACCGTGACTATGCTCCGTGTTACAGGCGGTGTCAGGCGGGCGAGCTACAATGAGAAGTAATCAAGACGGGATCAATGGCACAGAAGGGGGAGAGTCGAGACGCATCATACCATAATATCCTCCGCTGACTGTGGTGATCACAGAGCAAGTAAGCCCATCCCCAACGTCAAGTTAGTGAATGTGATGCCCAAGAGCGAGCATCTGAATGATGAGGAATGTCACCCACAAAGAGACTTCTTTGACCGCATTGAGACATCAATCACCAGCCATGCTTGACTATAGCCTCTGCTGCAGAACTGAGTAGAACGATAGGCAAAGACGTTTCGTAAAAGGCTCAAGTGCATGCTGCCAATGATTGGAGGAAGAGCCTGCATCGAGGTGGAGGCCAGGATACAGGTCAAGCACTTCACGAAAGTGCTGGTGAGCATTCAGGCACTCAACAATAGAGAATACAAGGCCATCGAGGGTGGTGTCTATATTTTTCCTCCCATGATATACACTGATTTTCTGGAAAAAATCAAGCGGCCTCCCAGGTACTGTGGCGGTCGATAATGAGGTAGGACCGTGATGTTTTGCCAGGTCGCATCGTGCAGTGGCAGGTGCTGGCGGAATGAAATGCGAGGAGTGAATACCTTCAGATTGAACAGGGAGGGGAGGTGTCATAGTGGACTTTGCTAGTGGTGATAGATACCATGCAATGTTACAGGTAGCCTGATAATGATTCGGGTGGTATGCTGGCGGATGATAGTGAACCCCCAAATTCACTACTTCATGCATGCTAACGTTCCGAGACACAACTTCGTCTCCTGTTGTAAGATAGGCTACAGATCCTTCATGTTGAATGCCTGGGTCGCCCAATACCACTGTCAGCTTTGAAAATGGCCAAGGGTCACTAACACACCTTCACTTCAGTGCCGATTGTTCTGATCCATCCTTCTAACCAGCACTCCTCCCAGAACGCTCTCCTGTGATTCCTGCTTCGATGACGATAGGAAACTGATGGAGCAGAAGGCATACGAAGAGGGCCGCAGATAATCTTGCTGCCTTTGGCTTCTGTCCAAGCGCAGTTCTTGGAGGTCAGTGACCAGGGCGGGAGAGGGTGGGAGTGACATGTCATGCCGGTGGAGAAACGTGATGGATGCACTTCTGAACTTTAGCCTCAACCACCACAATCAATGTGTTCAGGGTCGCATTGGACTGCTCCCTTCCTCATTTGTTCTATGTCTTATATTTCAATCAATCGATCAAAGCCCCCCTCCAAATTTCTCTCCCCGTTTCTCAAGAAGGAACCTTGAAAGATCGTCACTAGGATCCTTTTAGTCAACCATGGCCAGGACACAAAGACAATCCAAATTGACTGACTATGCAACCTGACACTCAAATTCCACACAAAATACTCCCTTCATGTTTACTAAGGAATTCCAGCATGTCCCGTAAGCCCAAGTTAAAGGAGATCTTAACTCGCAATGCAGTGAAACATTATGCCGTCTCCCCGATAAATCCCACATAACCAAAGGCACAGGCGCAATGACCTCGGGTCCTCTCTACCCTTCGCCTCTGATATTCCCGATTTCATCCTCGCCAACATAAGCCTTTTGGCAGTCGACGAAACAGCTCCACTCATCTACGGAACTTTCCCAGGCATCAAAGCAATCCCCGTCAAATGCAACAAGGATTAAGTCAAAGCTATCCTCGGGAGGGCTGTCAAGGGGTTTTGCAGATCGAATATCACGGTGAGCCCCACTTCTTCTTTTCTTAAATCCAGCTCACGCCTCCTGCAGCTAAAAAATGTAGGAATAGTGTATCCATCTGATATTGACACCCTTGCGACGCCTGTTGAAGACACCTGGGACCTCACAATGCGTATTAACATCAAAAGGGTCCCAGGTTCGGCTCCAAGCATGCCAACATCGCTATACGTCAAAACCCTGGCGAATTCACCATCAATACCGCATCCTACGTCGCCCTCCGCGGTGCAGTAACACCCCACCTCCTATATACTACTGTTTTTGAAGGGAGCTGTCCTCACGATTGTTCATGCTAGAGAAAGTATCTGAGTCATCGCTATGTACTCCGCTCTGTTGAAGACCCCACCTCCGACGGATTTCTTGAAGAACGAAGAGAAGAGGCAGAGGAGGCTTGTGCAACTTCCAATGGCGAAGTTGGGAAGGCAATTGAACAGGCAAGGGCGATTCTGTCTTTGGTCAACGTTAAGAATAGTTATATCATTGTGAGACTTGAGTATGATCTTTCTCTTTCTCTAGACAAGCTTGATGACGCATTTGCTTGTAGGGCATGGACTTCCCTTGTCAATAGTGGGCTTTCGAACATATATGTGGTGTAGAGGGCGAACATGTACTTTCTCCGCCTGTCAATCTTATCTGAAGGGTATCAAGTTCAAACATATGAGCTTTGACTGCACATCAGGATTCAGAGAGTTAGGGAGAGAGATTGCCATCTGTTGTTCATCTGAGTCTGCTCTGTCTGTCCTTATCAACCTGTTTTTCCCTTCGACCTGCTCATTGTCTCATCTATTTCAATTCTAGGTATCCGCGCCCGTATCATTGGCAAGTTCCAGGACAGCACTCGGTATGAGAAACTCTAGATCTTTGGTTCTCGTCACTGTGTGATTGACGCTACCTTCAATCGGAAGGGATCAACATTTAATCAACAAACTTGTGGGGCTTCAAGCATCCGCACATACCCGTCCGGGGTTCTGTCAGCATCAACAAAACAGCACAGATGTTAGAGATGGATGAATGTGCTAATCGTGGAAGATAATGGCTTGGGCTGCAAGAATCCTCTATCTGTTTGCTGTAAGTGGGTCCACTGGCATTGCTATCCGACATTGACATCCGCCCATGCATAGTATTACCGAAAGGTACCTCAGTCAGTAAAACAGCTCAGACTGTGATGTTGATGGAGGAATTTGCTATTCATGGAACTTCTGATGAATTGACTGCAAATTTCCTTGATTTGCTCACTTCTTCAAGAGTGGCATCGCTATCTGTCGTCCGATATCAACATCCGGTTGAGGGTAATCACCTCACTACCGGGATCTCTGGCATGGTCTTTCTTCTCTCGTGAGCGTGACTGATGGTGTTTATGTGTATGGCACAGGTCTTCTCTTCAACGTTGGACTTTCTAATGCATATGTCTGCAGAAGGAGAGTCTATCCTTCCTCCACATGCCAGCACCGTCTGAGTCTCCGGTCAAGATTTCAACTCGACAGTATACTAGAGAGGTACGGAGGAATATTCATACACTCTTTATATGTTCTTCCTCTTTCGACCTTCCCGGTGCCGCACCTCGTCGATTAATCATGGTCAGTAGGGTTCCACTCTTTGTAATGGCAACCAGCTGATAGGATAGCATGTTGATGGCTTTCTTGGACCACACTAGACCACGCTATAATAAACTCATGCCAGATCCAAGTACCTATCGATATTCTCATGATTTTGTGAATCTTGAAGTTTCACAGATATAGGACCTCTACAGTTCTCAATCACGATTGGAAGTCTTTGGAATGACATTGACCAGCGGAGCCTAACAGAGTTAACCCAGACCCACAAAGAACTATTCAGTTTTTCTGACAGTGTCGAATATTCATCCAGTAGAGCAAGGGATGGCGTGGTTGAATACTAAATCTTGGGGACCGTTCTCATGTCCACCTGTGATATACAGTTCATAATCATCAACCAAGAGTAATGACCCTTTGTACGGTGGAGTTTAAAAATACATCTGAAGATCTTCGAACCAAATCCACCATCTTTTTACCAAGGCCATCACATGCCATCCACTCAGCTTCTCAAACCTCCAAGACCTAAGCTTAGACACTGGCTTCATCCGCGCGGGTCGATTTTCACGAAAATGAGAATGTAAACCTACCTCGTCAGGTAGTAGGTAGAGTGTGACGGTTGACCGCGTATAGAACAATTAAGAATCATATCAGCACCACGGGTTGCCAACGGGCCGGCCGGGTTACACTGGGCTGCATGGGCTGTGCATTGTGTGAGGCTGTACGGCGACCGTTCTCTTAGGTCAAGACCTAAAATCCAGATGATCCACTGATCATGACATATCATCTTACCTTTGTGAAGGAGACACTGTTTGATGTTCAGAATGTTCAACGATCAATCAATCAATGTCAACTGAAGACATATTACATCACATATGTCAACAGCAGGACAACAGCAGATCATTCTGTCTGTGAATCTCCCGAGTGAAACTGTGGCTCATGATAATTTCTGGCCTGAAGGGATCACATACTCTAAAGATGTTGTGGGATTATTCTGCTGGAAGAATCCCAACCAATCCCGACAGTGTCGCAAGCCTGACCCCAAGTGACTCAAGTTAAGTCTCGATGTTCCCTATTTCTTGTTTCTTGGCATGTACTACGCACAAACTGGGAGCAGCGAGAGAATTTGCCTGTCAACATTGTGATCGTCCCTGTATTTCTAGTTGGCACAAAATAGATGACAAAACGACTTGGCAGGAGACTCAGACAAGCTACAGTATTAGAACCCCATGCTCTGGTGCCTGATATTGATTTCGGCGCTTTGATGGTGGATATGGACAACGAGGGGCCAAAAAAGCTCAGAGAAATAAACTCAATCCGCGTATTCGAATATACTCTCAAATAAACTCACAGTCTGAGTGTATTTGCTGCCTAAGCACGCAGAGTCAGGCTGAACATAGTGACCAGGGAAGTGCTTGTAGGCACTTATGTGAAAAGACCCAGATCGGAAATCGAAGACTGCGGGAAGGTGTACTTGTAAAATGGGTTTCCTTCTGAGAGTAATTTTGGAGGATAAACTGGATGGTAAGCAAGGCTAAGGAGCTTGAAAATGATAGTAATCCACCGCGCCCATATGGTTTAGCCTTTGACACACGCTCAGAAATTGAACCTACCTATCGAAGCATATATATTGAGACATTGCCAAGATGCGACCCTGCGACTCTACCTCATCAAGCATGACACGCAGACCGGGAAATGAAACATAAGTCTGACCTCGGCTTCAAACTTGAGTTCATTCGGGTCTGTTCGTCCAAATTTCCCTAACCCCCACCCCTATTCTGATACTGGGGAACACCCAGAGGTGGCATGATACCGCATGTTCAAATATTGTATGTGTCTATGGTTCCTGTGGCTCGAGCCCAGATGGAAGAGGATGGAAGTCAGGATATCGCGGGATCGCGGTATAACCCCATAGTGATTCAAGGGAGCGAGACCTAATCTGTAAATTACAGATCATTGATGAAAAAACACCAAATGTCCGGTAAGAGTAAGCAGATCTTGATCTAACTAACCCTGAATTGAACGGATAGGGCTAGCCATAAGCTTGAGCTTTTTGAAGCGACAGACACAGTGATGTGTGCAATTCAGGGTGTGCAGACTGTGAAGGACGCAATCCCGTTGCAGGGGTTGAAAAATTGATCTGCCGGAACTGCAGGGTTCTGTAGTGTGCCAACACCAAAGATGCATAGCAAGACCGCGCCAAATCCAGCACCTGCTCCAAAAGAGGTGTTTACTTCGAGGCTGAGCAAGAACAGTGATGGTGCTGTTGAAGGGTATCTCGCGCCAATTACATGTAAGATAACATACCGGTATCTGCCGGTCTTTCAAAGCCTATTATCAACTTTATATGGATTGTTCACCGTTTAGTATTGCATAACAGCTTGGGGACATCTTTAAAAGATGGCATGAAACATCATCGCCCTCTCCCTACACCATGGAGTTGAATGGAAACGACCGGTGAGTGACATTTTCTGGATGATGACAAGGTTGTACTCACCTTCACTTGCTTATAGTGATTCCGCTGGGTCTCGCGTCCCCGATCAACTTCGAGAACATGCTGACTCTGCCTGTGCCGTCCCTATGGTACCACCTGAGTATATCGGATGGGAGGCTTCAAGTGCAGTGTGAGTCGTTCTGCCATATCGTATCGCGCTCATTACTCACCACTGTGTTTGACCACACCCTTGTAGAGTCCTCTTCAATAGACCTAAGCCTAATGCCTGGAGCATCTGCACCTCAACTGTCGCAGACGTCGCAGAACACCCCTTGGGCCAGCCAGTCGTCGTTCAACAAGTCCTGCAACTTTCGGAAGTCACACTTGATCCCACTTCAAGTAGATCCACCCCTGTTGATTTCCCTCACAGATACCAGAGGTTTGGGGACCATATCAATGGCCCCCACCCGCTTCCACTCCCCGACCTCACTGTCATGTTCCCAGCGTCCGCAGAGGACCCAAGCCCAGCATAAATATTGCCCTTATTACAGTGACGTCTGTCTGATCGCTCTGTCACAGTACATCTTTTCCAGGGAGTAATGGTGGCCAGAAAATGATCTACTCCGAGCTGGCCATTGATGATCTTTGAGTCTCAGCACCACTGCCCTCATACAGACCATTCCATGTCCTGGAAGGTCCACAAGTTCTGCGGGCTCCAGAAGTTGTGGTCGGGTCCACCTTTGGCATTCACAACCATCTGGCTCTTCTTCAAGTGCATTCTTTTGACCACACTGCTACCAACAAGTCAGTTGTAATCGTCTTGAAGCTGAAAATATTGGCTCACCATCACTCTTCCCCGTAGCCCCAACACTCCTTTAGGTTTGAGTTACAGCAGCCACAATTTCGTGCAGTCTTTGTCTCAGCAACGTTCATTGCTGAGCACGCACAACAACTTCAATGACGCCTGCGAAAGAGTCGCTCTGCATACTAGCTGAGGATTTGCTGACAGTCCATCGACTTCCCACAACACTGTGTCCCTTGACAACGCCAGCAGTGGTCACCGTCAAGTTGTAGGGTCTCCATCCATAATGCAGGCATCAACAGCTCGTTGCCGCAATGGTGCACACCCCCTACAGTCACTCTACTTCTGTGAGGTCCCGGGGTGTGCATCTCAAGGATTTACTGCAAAACACAACTTGCGTTGTAAGTCTATTGCACTCCCAAGAACTACTTTTTCACTCACAATCAACAGGTAGACCATATGCTTGCGCACAAGGGAAAGAGACCCTTCAAATGCGATTATTGTAGAGATGCCTTTTACTCAAAAGGTGACCTCTGGCGACACCAACTTCCAAGTCGAAAAAAGCCCTGCCAGCGCCCCAAGTCAAATTCAGGGATGTTTGGGTGAAGGAAGTAGAGTAGCTGTCAGGGGAATGTAGATTATAAAATTCATGCTGTGTTCCCAGAATCTCGAGCTTTAACTCACAAGCGACACTTCTTGTGAGAGAATATTTGTGTGAGTTTGAATAGACTGGGAGCAACGTTGTTGCCAATGAACTCGTGCGACTCATGAGCAATGTGGTGTGGAGTTGATGATTGTGTATTAGCAGAAGAAAACAGTGTGGATGGCGAGTGCTCGAACGGACGTGGGGAAAATGACACCTTCGAACAAGGGTCAACTGCTTGAGGGCAGCTGGAGCTACAGAAATAGCACAAGATCTTGCTAGATCCACCAACGTAAGGCTCTCATACATTGACAAGAGTTGAGGGTCGTGATGCGATTGGCTGATTGAGTCTTCATATGGCAAGTGGGAAGGAGCCTGGGCAACAGTCAGCAACAGCAAGGACAGCTGCCCTTCTATTAGCCACTGATTGGCAGCTAATTTGGACTTCGAGTTTGAGTCCATCATCCATGAGTCATTCTCCTCTCAAAACCCTCTCTGGCCCCTGGGCGAGTAGAGCTGTCAACATACCGATGTCCCCCAAAACAACTTGACGTAGGTTCGGCCATAAGGAACGGTAACCCGCTGTCAATCTCAGTCTTTGCTCTGGAGTGACGGGACACTCATATCAAAGCGATAACTTCATTCTCGAAGACCAAACAATAACAATTTGAAGCCCTAGACAACGAATTCTTTAGATCCAGAATTTCCCTAACAAATTCCGGCTTGCCTCCTTCTCAGACTCTTGTACGACTACAAGGTGTTTCTGTTTAGGTTCCGGTTTCGGTTTTCAAAGGGCAAGAAGTTAGAACCAAGCAACACATGTATATGAGTTGTGGAGTTCTTGATCAACATGGGTGCGAGGATCATCTCCCCCTGACAGAGGATTTTGAGCCTTCGGAATTCAGCAAGCTTCTGATCAGTAATCCAACAGTCTGGGCTCAGGAGTGAACGAGAATGAAAACAAACAATACATTCAGGTCGAAGAGGCAACAGTGTGATGTCACTGATGAAGAGAGATCACTCAAGGTGGAAGGACTAAGGAGATGAGTAATGCGAAGAGCAAGAGCAAGGTAGAGGTGGGTGTAAAGGCAAAATGACAAGTGGGGAAGAAGGATTACAGATACTGGAAGCTCACAAAGGTTTTCTGTATGCGTGTCTTCTGTTTGACAGTATTTCAGACTGTTCTCTCATGGCTACCTCGTTGTGATTGAGCTGGTTTGTCACAGATTTTCTCTCTCTACATCTAATCTCCCTATATCTTATCTGTGCCATGTGGTTATCATATCATTCGATCCAAATCCAACATCTTATCAGTAGACATCTGATCTCTTGTTCTATAGATTCGGTCTGGACTCATCTAGATAGATCTGTAACTAAAGGGGATACGCATAGGTCTAGATCTGCCACACCATGACTACGGCGAGTCATGTGCTGTGTGGACAGCTCAACCACTCGAGTTGACTCTTACGACTCACTCGACTCATACTTACACCTTGATTGCACCATCACGACTCATAGTAGACTCATCCTGACGAGTGCATCAGTCAGCTTAGGTATCATAGGTCTTAGATAGTGTCTGGGGTCCTATAGAATCCATGTATATAAGCTAGATCGTCTGAGGCATAAACCTCAGACTAAAGAACGTCTTCTGTCCTTTGACAACATCTCCTCTGCTCTCTGCATTCACATCAGTTATTCCCTTATCATCAAAACCACATCTGAACAGGTGAGTAGTGGATTTGTGATAGTTTCTTTAGTCTTGCTTCGTTGCTGCTGCTCTGCAGTAATTTCTGTTTACAGGTCATGTCATTATGTCTATGAGGGTTCTGGGGGCTCATATGGATCTGGGGGATATGGCCATCGGTTCTGAAAAGGCTGGTGTGTCTAGTCGGAAGGCATCCCCTTGTGGGAGTGGACTTTTAATGTCTGCATGCTGACGGACAATTGCCGGACCCTAGGCGTAAGGGGTACTCGCTGCATTATGCAAAGAGGTCAGAAACCACTTCGGTGGTGGTCCGCGAAAGTGACGGCCAGCTGGTCTTGCGAGTTGAGGACGTGTGTAAACATGTTTCACCTCTTGTAGTGCTGTGGACAGTGCTAGGATCCGATTTCCCTTTCCCCGAGACAACATGCATGGCCGTATACGGTTTTTCTTTTCTTGTACCATGTCTTCTGAAAAGGGATATGTTGTACTTATGCCATTTTGCCATAGTTATGCCGAAAGTAGCCAAGAACCATCAGTTTATCACACCTGTCAACAAACGTTCAACAACCGAAACTCTTCAGCTTCAACAGGAGGCTCGTGAACACACTCAACGTCTCAGCTTACTTGCTCGTATGGGCTTGGAAAAGCGAAGGACTCTCCTCCAACGCCTCTCATCTCCACCTCCACCAGTCAATCCTCTATCTCTTCTCGAACGAATCGAATATCAGATTCCTGAACCCATTCCTAACCATCTCCACTTCCGCCGCACGAAGAATCTCCGACGAATTCCCGAATATCAACCTCTCCTCGCCGCTTGTATTAAGCGCATGGATAGAATTTTCCATGAATTATCGTTTGAGGAATCTCAAGCCAAATTGGGAGGTCCTCCGATGAGGATACCAGTGGAGCTTGCAAATAGGGTATGGGAGAAGTATGATAGACTTCAGGATTTTTATCATGGGATTGATAAGACAGAGGAATTGGGGCACAAGATGTCCAATACCCAATGGAGACAGTTGAAGGGAGCTATTAAAATGTTTAAGAAGGTTTCCTTACATGACTTAAAGGATAGACTTGTAGAGATTTGTCAAGAAATCGACAATCTCGATGTAATATTCCCTGATGTATAATATACTTGGCATAACGGCTTGGCAGCCTTTCTTTCTTCTCTTCATATTTACGATGGAACAATTCGTTAATACATCTGAACAGCAATGTCAACAACACCCGCACCAATTGCAAACTTGTCAGAACATGAGGCTTGGGAACCTGAATTTCCTGAAGTCCAGTGGCCAACTATTGACGAGTGGAACCAGCTGCTTGTTGCACATTTTGATCAAAATGTAATGGGTCTCACCAATGAACAAATGACCCAACTTAGTCAATTGATTCGAAATGCCCATGGAGATGCAGTAAACAGGATGAAAAGGGTTGTTGACAATCATGTCGTAGCAATCAAAGATCAATTCAATCCTGAACTGAGTGGAGCATACAACAACACCTTTGTACTTCAGTCACAAATCAACGATCTGAAACTCATGACGCAGATGCAAACTGCGGTTATGGAATCCATGAAAGAACAAATACAGCACTACCGGGACCAATTCAATGCCTTGTCAGTCGATAACGCAACCGGTGGTGGTGGTGGAAAAGCTGGATTCAAAATCCCAGAACCACCAACATTTTCTGGATCAGATTCGAAAGTGAACTTGAAGGACTGGGTAAATCAACTCAGTTTGTACAACTCGCATTATGGAATCATTACCGACAAGCATCAAATCGTCACGGCTCTTACCCGTGTACGAGGTGCTGCTGCAACGTACCTGCAGAAATACTTTGATAAGCTTACTGCAGGCGAAGACTTGGGCACTTTCCAAGAATTCGTTAACGAACTTGCCATCTATGGAGAGAAAGATGATATAGAAAGCTACAAGAAGGCGCTTACTGCCCTCTGGAAGAACGAAACCTTGGCGCACAAGGACTTTATCAAATATGCCGAACAGTATCGTACTCTTGCCCGCGTAGTTGGCTATGAGGACGATAATCTTTTCATAGATAAGCTCAGAGAGGTTATACCCAAGGACCTGCGTAGTGTGATGGTTCCTTATGAGGTTAACAACCAGATTCCTAAGAAATGGGATGCTTATCTCGAGCTTCTGATCAAGACGTATAAGTTCCTTCACCCGGAAAAGTCGACAAGGGACGTTTTTGCTACTGGCGGTAGCAGTAACACAGGCAATGGCAATAATAAGAAGTCTGACCCTGATGCGATGGATATAGACTCGGCAAAGAAGGTCAAGGCGAAACACGCAAATTCCCAAGATGCCAAGCAGAAACTGTGTCAGATCTGCTCTGGTAAAGGCTTCAAGGCTAAATCGAAAACACATAACACCAATGATTGTTACGAAAAGCCTGGGAATGAGCATAAACGACCTGCTCCAAGAGCTTCAACGTCAAATCCTTCAACATCAGGTCAAGGCAACAAGAATGGAAACTCTGGTAAAGGTACAGCCTCCGGCAAAACCTTCTACCAACGGCTAATGGAAATGGCCAAAGAATACGATATTGACACCTCGGATGCCCCATCCGAAGTCAACATCAACTCTGCGAGTATCCAGGAAATAGTCGACACCGAGTCTTCCGAAATGGGGACAACTGCACAAGTCGATGGAGTGCAGGCGGGACCTTCTCAACCAACCGGTAAAGGGAAGAAGGCAATTCGACGATCCAATGTGGATTTTCCCGAAGGACTGTAGAGGATAACGTCTGTGATCTACAGTCAGGGATTAGTGTACCCTCGTTCGGCACTGAGCAGGACTCAGTAGAAGTAGGACTGGAATCTTGTACAGTAAATATTGCTCGCAACAAGACTTTTTCTTTTAGAATTCCAGTTACACTTTGGGTATACGGATATAAAGTGCAGACCGAGGCTCTAGTTGATTCTGGTGCCACAACGAATTTCATCGATAAATCATTCGTTGAAAGAAATCACCTGGTAACTAATAAACTGGCAACTCCGTATGAAGTAAAAAATGCGGATGGAACTTTCAATATTTCAGGACAAATAAGGGAATATGTCCGCGCCTATGTGCAAATTGGGACCCATAAGACCACACATTACCTTTTCGTCACCCAACTTGGGGACAAGGAAATGATGATTGGCTACTCTTATCTCTACAAGCACAACCCAGAAATAGACTGGCGTAAAGGTGAATGGAAGTTCTCCAGGTGTCCAGATACATGCGCCACTAGAGTCCGTAAAACACCAGATTTCGAGGCTGGAACCGAAGAACTCGAACTCGATTCAGGATTGCCGTGGGATGACTCACTGGACAGTTTAGGAGAGGAAGACTCCGACAATCCTTATATCAACTGGGTAGATATTGAAGACCCAGATGACCGTGAACAAGCAAAAGTTATTGCGTCCATGTTCGAAGATGACTTGGACGAGGATCTCGACGGATCAGATGAGGACACCAGAAATTGGAAGTCCCATGTGCCAAAATGGTTACACCCCTATGGCGACGTCTTTTCCAAGAGAAAGTCAGAGCGGATGCCGGAACGTAAAGCATACGACCATCCGATTGAGTTTGTGGAAGACTCAACACTTCCCAAACCATCCAAACTATACCCGCTATCTCCAAAAGAACGAAACTCTTTGGATGAGTGGATTGATGAGGAACTCAGAAAGGGTTACATTAGACCTTCGAAAAGTCCTGTAGCCGCACCTTTCTTCTTTGTCAAAAAACATGATGGAAGTCTTAGACCTGTAATGGACTATCGTACTCTCAACTCCGTAACTGTGAAGAATCGCTATCCAATTCCACGGATCTCAGATCTAATTGATTCGCTTAGCCAAGCATCAATTTTCACCAAGATCGATCTACGATGGGGATATAATAACGTCCGCATTCGTGAAGGTGATGAGTGGAAGACAGCATTCATAACAAAACGAGGATTATTTGAGGCTACGGTTATGTACTTTGGGTTTTCGAATGCACCAGCGACGTTTCAGTCGATGATGAATGACATCTTAGGAGATCTCATCCGGGATGGCAAAGTTATGGTGTATTTAGACGACATTCTTATCTTTGGAAACGACTTAGAAGAACATCGCAAAATCGTTCAAGAAGTTCTGAAAAGGCTTCGAGATAACGATCTCTATGCTAAAGCAGAGAAGTGCTTCTTTGAGAAGGATCAAATTGATTATCTTGGTATGATCATCTCGAAGGGACACGTTGCGATGGATCCGAAGAAACTTTCAGGAGTTCAAGAGTGGCCAATACCTGCGAAAGTAAAGCATGTGCAAGCTTTCCTGGGATTCGCAAACTTCTATCGTAGATTCATCAAAGATTTTGCGAAGATTGCAAAACCACTCACCACTCTTACCAAGAAGGAACAACCTTGGGCATGGGGCGAAGATCAAAAGAATGCTTTTGAGGCTCTGAAAAAGGCCTTTACTTCAGCTCCCATACTTCGAATTCCAGATGACACAAGTCCATTCCGCCTTTCTACCGATGCTAGCGACTTCGCCATTGGCGCTGTCTTATCTCAACTGGACCCAGCAGATCAACTCTGGCATCCAGTTGCGTTCTATTCAAAATCTCTTGATATACATGAACGTAATTATGAGATCTATGACAAAGAGCTACTTGCAATAATTCGCGCATTGGAAGAGTATAGGCATTATCTGGAAGGACATCCGGAAAAATTCGAGATTTGGTCGGATCATCAGAATCTGACATACTTCAAATCAGCCCAGAAATTAACAAGGAGGCAAGCGAGATGGGCTCTGTACCTCACACGCTTTAACTATTCCCTACACCATAAACCTGGTAAAACAATGCAAGCAGAAGACCCTCTGTCCAGGAGGCCAGATCATGAGGAGGGGGTAAACCTCGATAATCGCGATCAAATTTTGCTCAAACCTGAATTTTTTGCCATTCAGGCGCTCGAGGCTACTCATGAATCGCCTGTAGACGACGATCAAATCCTAAGAGAGGTCAAAGAAGCATTGCTATCAGATGAACTTACGAAGGACTATAAGTCACTTCTGGAATCAGGACCACGAGAATTCAAGAAATCTCTGGAAGATTGGAACTTCGAGAATGGACTTCTACTCTATCGAGGGAAAGTTTACATTCCCAGAAGCACAGACGACCACTTACGACGACGAGTTGTTCAAATCCACCACGATATCACCTCTGCCGGACATCCTGGTAGATGGAAGACTTACGAACTAGTAACTCGTAACTATTGGTGGCCTGGCATGTCAGTCTTTGTGAAGAAATATGTCACAGGTTGTGATACTTGCCAGCGTAGCAAGAATCGCCCTGAACAGCCATTTGGACCATTACAGCCAAACGAGGTTCCTAACGGACCTTGGGAGATTATCTCCATCGACCTTATTACCCAGCTACCACCTTCGCTCGAATACAATGCAATCTGTGTTGTGGTTGATCGACTCACCAAGCGGGCTCACTTCTTCCCTATCACGAATAACTTCTCTGCAAAGGACCTTGCAAGGTTACTGTATGACAGGATCTACCCTCTGCATGGACTTCCATATCAGATCATTTCGGATAGAGGAACACAGTTCGCTGCTGAAATATTCCAAGAATGGTGCAAACTCCTTGGAATTAAATCAACGATGTCGACGTCTTATCATCCACAAACAGATGGACAAACAGAACGAGTGAATCAAAGTCTGGAACAATATCTCCGGTGCTACGTTGACTACAATCTTGATGATTGGTCGCTACTGCTAAATGTGGCAGAATTCGCTTACAACAACGCAGCACATGAAGGGACAAAGTCAAGTCCTTTCTTCTTGGAGTATGGTCGACACTTACGAGCTGGACCAACGTTGGCCAAAGAGCTTTCAAAGAACAACGACCTTAACGACATTTTTCATCAACGACTTGATGCTCAGGAGCAAGCGAAAGCAGCCCTGAAGCTCGCAGCTGAAAGGATGAAGTGGTACTATGACCAGGGGGTTCAAAATGTTCCCTTCAAAGTTGGAGATAAAGTACTACTGAATCTGAAAGATTATCAGGATAAGGAACGGGCACTCAATCCAAGATACGAGGGACCTTTCACAATTATTGAAAAGTTGTCACCGGTTACCTTTAAACTTCAGATGCCATCGAAATTCCGAGCATATCATCCTGTCTTTCATGCCAGCAAACTTGCCACATATAACGAACCCACTATCGTTGGACAAAAGCCACCTGTACCTGAACCAATTGTGGTGAAGGGTCACCTAGAATGGGTGGTTGACAGAATCCTGCAACATCGTATACGTGGAAAGACAACTTATTACTTAGTGAGATGGGAAGGTGAAAGCCGAGATGAGGACTCCTGGGAACCAGCCAGCAACTTGAAAAACGCTCCAGAGAAAGTCAAGGAGTACAAGAAGCTTGGACTTAGACCAGTAAGGGTTATTGAAATGGATGAATTTTTCGAAAATGAAGTCCATGTGTTCTCATCGGAGCTCGAACCAAGAGGGGGGGTAATGTCACAGATTTTCTCTCTCTACATCTAATCTCCCTATATCTTATCTGTGCCATGTGGTTATCATATCATTCGATCCAAATCCAACATCTTATCAGTAGACATCTGATCTCTTGTTCTATAGATTCGGTCTGGACTCATCTAGATAGATCTGTAACTAAAGGGGATACGCATAGGTCTAGATCTGCCACACCATGACTACGGCGAGTCATGTGCTGTGTGGACAGCTCAACCACTCGAGTTGACTCTTACGACTCACTCGACTCATACTTACACCTTGATTGCACCATCACGACTCATAGTAGACTCATCCTGACGAGTGCATCAGTCAGCTTAGGTATCATAGGTCTTAGATAGTGTCTGGGGTCCTATAGAATCCATGTATATAAGCTAGATCGTCTGAGGCATAAACCTCAGACTAAAGAACGTCTTCTGTCCTTTGACAACATCTCCTCTGCTCTCTGCATTCACATCAGTTATTCCCTTATCATCAAAACCACATCTGAACAGGTGAGTAGTGGATTTGTGATATGGTTCCTGATCATTTCCTTGCTTATGAACGAACTCACACGACCATGGCCACCCTGCCTGTATCGATTTCCTGTTCTCTCATGTGACTCCTTAATCACCTCTTTCTGAGTTGTGTCTATTGAGTTGTGGTTCTGTCAAGCGACATACTGCACAAACAGCAGGGTGTCTAATAATCATGGATATTGACAGTCCGGGCTGGACTGTAACCAGTGCAGATGCGTGGCGAAGAAACAGTCAGTTCAGAAGACGACAAAGAAAGAAAGAGGAGAAATGCGTACTTCGAGAACTGTAGTATCGTCTGAGTGCAGGGATCAATGGCAATGGCAGGTTTCGGAGAGTTTGGTCTGGAGGTGGAATACTGAAGTTATTGGGTTTGATACCGGAGGGGAACGCAAGGCTTGTTTGTTGTTCACCTTTTCTCAATGCTGCCAACCCAATCTTTGTCATCAGTACAGCTTTGCAAACTCCAGTCCTACCCCCTCAACCCCTCCAATCACGCTCTCAGCATATCTCGCCTCCTCATTTCTCTGTTCATGTACGACCACGGGCCATCACTCTCAAAACTCAACATTGCTAGTGCCTCAATTGGTTGCTGCTCAATGTCGATATCAAATTGGGATATCCGAGAGCAATGGATCCGATGTGTAGAAAACGAGAAGTAAAAGGGCACAATGAAGGGCATTATGGATATATTGTGTGTGGTGGATGGTTGGTGCTGATGTGCTTGTTCTGCCTTTCATTGGATTCCTATTGACCTTGTCCAAGACAACCTGGGATTCGCTGTCATAATACAACTGGCAGCCGTTACGAATCAGGGAGAATGAAATTATTACATATACGCCTGTGTAGATTTGCTCACCGATGACCAAGTTGAGAATCTGCAGTACTATTGGTTCAATAGATCTTGACCGATGGACAGGCTGATATGCTCAGCTCAGTCAACCAAAAACATGTCCTGATTGATGTGCTTGTGTTCAGTCGGAATGGTCTGGGAGAGGGTGAAAGTTCAGTAACCAGATATACAGAAAGTAGATACCTGTACATTCAGTCAGTCGGTCACCTAAGGTTGTTCACCACCCAAAAGTTATTGGTAACTTACAATCCTTCTGGACTGCCGGGACGCCCCTATATACTTAACTCTCCATGCCTTTCCAGTCAACTTGTCTTGATGACCAGTGACTGGTAGTGAAGCTGGTAGCTTTGGAAGGAATCAGAGTGCGTGATGGATAGGCGGTCTCGTGAGTCTGTCCCAGCAGTTCCCAATCGGTATATTGGCAGAGGAGGATCCAGATTCCGAGACTCGCGAGTTTTGAGAGCGTGAATGGTGATGGGTTTAGCATGCTCAACGATGTGTCACTGTTTGGTCATGAGGGTCCCGGAAGGTCCCGAAATTATCAATTGATCACCAGATTGGCAACAGCCTCACCGCCCACCGGCCGAGCCTTCTCACTCTCGCATCAGGAACAGATACATTTCGTACGCCCTCATATTTGCCTCTAAGACTACAAAAAGGTTGCAACCTCATCGCAGACATATACCTTCCAGCCGCCAGGATGCTCATCACCGACTGTCCTCAGGAGAGGTCTCATTGACACATATGACGTCTTTCGCAAGATGTTTCTACACGAAATCCTCTCATGGCGGCACATTTTTTAGGAGATTTCATGTTGTCTACTCAACAAATCCTGCATCCATTTGCCATCATAGGCGCAGGCAATGTCATCGACCTCGACTCCCCCCCCCCTCCTCTTCGCTCCAGCTGGACTGAAGGTGTCAACCCCATTCTCCGAGACATAGACCAGCCAGCTGTCAAGAAAACACCAAAATCTACTCATAGATGCTTCTCAAACACCCCCGTCATACGTGTTGTCGGTATCAAACATCAAGTCAGAGATAGAGTCATCAAGGAGTCTGGTAGGCTGGATGTCATGGTGTGTCTCTCTTCTCATTACCACCATGCTCATGACTGACACATTCTCCTTATGCACTTCAACAATGCAGGATAATGGATCTATCCGACAACAACACCATCACAACTCCCCAAGACGTCCGGGATGAATCATCACACAGTGTGTATCAACACCACGTTCTTCATCGCTCTTCGCAACACTCCGATTGGCATATAGCACCTCGAAGGGTACTGTTCTAGGGATAGCCCATGCGAGGGAAGGAATCTGAGTTAACGCTAATTTGTCTCCCACTGAAGATCCTGCTCTGATGGACTTTGTGGATATGTAGGAGAAACGATAGGACTCGTGCATCTCCTGATGGGGAGGTTAAGGGATGCTATTGAATCGCCTATGGCGGTCTTGGCTTTGGTGATGAGGGTGTACTTACATTACCGTATATGTGAGTACAACTTTCTCTTTTCCGAGAAATTCACTAACGTTATTTGTGTATGCAAAGCACAATTTGCTTCATCGATGGTGGGTCTGAGCACTTTCGAACATGTATGTCACTGCAGCAGGAGAGTCGGTCCCTCTTTCACCTGCTCGGCTCATTGGAGGGGATCAGGTTGAACCTGGAACTGTACATTAAAGTCAGTGGGATAATCTCATGAATGGCCTCTATGACGAAACCTCTCAAGCCACCTGAACTAACTCAGAGATAAGACTAATTGATAGAAAAGTAAAAGAGTAGATTGAGCAGCCAAAAGCTCAACCCAGCACAAGTGCTACAAGCGGTGGGGAGACAAAGTGGACAAGCTGGGAAACTACCTACAGAGACCATGAGTATATATGAGAATATGCATCACAAGGAATGAATGAAATGATGAGAACTGTCAAAAGGATCCATGAGAGAAAAGCGGGGAAGTCAAACCAAACATGTATAGTTGTAACCAATGGTAAGGTATGAGAAAGAGATCAAAAGATGATTGTTTCATGATGAAAGACCAAATAACTGATATGGCTCAATAAGTAAATGAGGATGACAGGTGCCAATGCTATGTTGATGGGAGAATTGATTGGAATGACTCTGGTGATAGTAAATGGCAAGATCCAGGGAAGTAGGGCTGGCACCGGGGTGGACAAGACAAAAGAATAGTGGCAGTTTGTGACAATACCCCCTCTTTAGGATGTGCTTGCACCTGGAGCACTGGTGTATCTTTCCAGATTTCACTTGCCAAAATGCCCATAGATCTAACCCTTGTTGTCCTCTTTTTTGGCCTTGTATGTGGTCTCAATGGATGATATGCGTTAGGATTCTTTGCATAGAACTCTTCGAGCATTTCATCACAGTTGTGACTAGACCTAGGCCGCCATGATGTTTCTGTATCTGGATAACCCTTCCACTTGATCAAATATTCCACTCCACGTGCATTTGGTGTTGGTTGTGCATCTAGAATTGCCTCCACCTCATATTCACCATCTTCTGGTTCCACTTCCTCAAGAGCAGGATAATTGGGTCCATCAGCTTCTGTCTCTTGATATGGTAGTAGAAGAGAAGCGTGAAATACTGGATGGATTCTGCTCCATGTCTTGGGTAACTTGAGACGGTAAGTTACTGGACCAAGAACATCAACAGTTTCAAAAGGACCATGACAACGATTTGCCAACTTAGCTTTTGGTCTTGTTGATTTGAGGTTTTTTCCATCCAATGTAACTTTATCACCAACTTTGAAGCTGATACCATTCTCCATATGGTCATGGTTATTCCTCTTCATCAACTCTGCTGCCATGTTCAGACTTGCTTTAACCTCTTCTCTTACTACTTCTAGTTGTCGGAGACATTCCTCCACTCTTGGGACATCTGTTCTTGGGTTGATCAAGGGGAACATCTTCGGAAGAAAGCCATAAAGAAGTTTGTATGGTGCTTGTCCTGTTGCAGAGTGAATGCAATTGTTGTGACAGAAGACTGCAAAAGGAAGTAACTTAACCCAGTCATCTTGTCGATAGTCACAGAAAACCTGCAAATATTGCTCAAGCACCTGATTATATTGTTCTGTTTCTCCATCAGTTTGTGGGTGGTAAGCTGTACTGAGTCCCTGAACAATGCCAAGTTTCTTTGGCAATGCTGTCATAACCTTCCCTGCAAACTGTGGACCTCAATCTGTAATCATCTTGTCCCACAATTCATATTGTGCCCACACATGGTCTACCAGAAGATCTGCTGTCCCATCACTGTCAATTGTCTTGTTACATGGTGTTGCAACCACTGTCTTGGTTGTCCAATCAACCACCACATGAATGGAGTCTGAACCATTGCAAAGAGGCAGGTCGGTAATGAAGTCGGAAGTTATGATACTGAATGGCCTCTCTGGAATCTCGTTGGGAACTAGTGGAACATGGGGAGGATTGTTGTTGGCTTTGGTAAGTTGTCAAGTTGCACATCCTTCCACATATTCTTTGACAAACACCAACATGCCTGGCCACCAGTACTTGCGGCTAAGGAGTTCGTATGTCTTGAAGTGTCCTGGGTGTCCAGCAGCCAGTGTATCATGATGGAGCCGTACCAGTTCACGTTGAAGCTCGATATCATATGGAACATAGACCTTTCCTCTAAAGAGGATTAGTCCATCCTCATAATTCCATTCCTGTAGATTTTTGACAAGCGAGCAGGGACCATTGTTCAAGATGACATTGAGGGCACTCACAACCTCAGCATCCTTTCTTGGACACTCTACAATCCTACGTCTCAACTCTTCATCCATAGATGTGGTAACCATGCCAGGCCAGGTTGCTCGGATTTGAAAAAACTTGTGATCGAGGAGAACACAATCAGAATTGTCATTCTCTACCCCCTCTTTATGATCTGGATGCCGGGACAGAGGGTCACTGCGATTGGATGGACCTGGCTTGTGGATGAATACAAAGTCAAATTGAGTCAAGAATAAAGCCCATCGCGCTTGTCGACGACTTAATTTCTGTGCTGTGGTAAAGTACTCCAGGTTCTTGTGATCTGTATGAGTCTCCACTGTATATGGTACTCCTTCCAAATAGTGTCTCCATGTTTCCAATGCTCTGATGATTGCCAAGAGTTCTTTATCATGGATATTGTAGTTCCGTTCGGCCTCTGACAGTGATTTGGAAATATATGCTGTTGGGTGCCACTGGCCATCCTCACCTTGCTGTGAGAGGATTCCTCCAGTAGCAAAGTCTGATGCATCAACTTCCACATGATACAGTTTTGATTCATCAGGCATCAGCAACACTGGAGAGGATATGAACACAGCTTTTAAAGCATCAAATGCTGTTTGACAATCTGGGGTCCAGTTCCATTGATGTTCCTTCCTGGTCAACTCGAATAATGGTCTTGCAATCCAAGAAAACCCCTCTATAAAGCGGCAATAGAAATTCCCAAACCCAAGAAATGATTGCACTTCCTTCACAGAATGTGGTGTTGGCCATTCAGTGACACCTGCTACCTTTACTGGATCTATAGCAAGGGTGTTGTGAGAGATTATCAGGCCCAGGAATTCAACTGACTCAGCTGCAAAAGTGCACTTTTCTGGTTTCAAGTAGAGGTTATGATCTTTCAACTGCTGAAGCACCTTTCTGACAATTTGACAATGTTCCTTCATAGTGTCTGTGAATATAAGAATGTCGTCCATATAGATGACCACCTTCCCTGACTCAATCAAGTCACTAAAAATGGTGTTCATCATTGCTTGGAATGTTGCAGACGAGTTCATAAGACCAAAGAACATCACTGTTGGTTCAAAAAGGCCTCGGTTTGTCTTGAATGCAGCTTTCCACTCATCCCCCTCCTTGATTCTGATATTGTTGTAACCCCATCTGAGATCCACTTTAGAAAATACTCGTGCTCCCTTGAGTTTATCCACAAGTTCTGATATGAGGGGTAGTGGGTATTCATTCTTGACAGTGCAAGTGTTGAGAACCCGATAGTCCTGTACAGGTCATAGCTTTCCATCTTTCTTTTTGACAAAGAAAAATGGACTTGCCATTGATGACTTTGAAGGACGAATATATCCCTTCTCTAAATCCTCCTTGAGGAATGAATCAAGTTCCTGCTGTTCATTGGGTGATAGAGGATATGTCTTGCAAGTCTTTGGTTGGAAATCCGGCTTGAGAACAATGGCATGATCCCAATCTCCTTGTGCTGGTAACCGTTCTGCTATTTTCTTGTCAAAAACTGATAGAAATCCATGGTATTGCTCTGGAACTAGTTCCTCAAGCTTCTTGGAAGTTTTATCAGCAGCATGGTGTTTCTCTGCTAATGCTTGTGCATTTGTGAATGCTGCTCGGATATTCATAGTAGGACTGTCCTCAAAATCTGGTTCGCTCACCGGAGAGTCCTCTTTTCCAAAGACTTGTTTCAATGCTCTAATTACCCAATCTCTGGGCACCTCAACTTCTCCATCATCATCTTCTGTGAACAGCTTTGATAGTAGTGGGGGATGTCCAACAAACAAACGGACTCGTCTGCGACTTCCAGCAATCTTGGTAACTGGAACTGGAACACTGTCCTCCTCTTTCCAAGTAACCTTGTAGTCCCGATAGAAACAAGGAATTGTTGATTTGGATGCCCGAAATGTTGATTTTACCTCTGACTTGGTGCAAACATTCTTGACAGGTGGATTTTCGCAAATGCATGTGGGAGGACATCTAACCATATCCACCTCTCGGTTTATCCAATTGATCTCTGGATTATGCTGCTCCAACCAATCTGTTCTGAGTATAACATCATGATCCCCAATATCTGTGACATAGAATTCAGCTGTTTCCTTGTGAAATGACAGATGGTCTTGAGAATAGATACGAAGCTTTTGTTGGGTAAAATATCGAACCCATCCAAGGACATTCTCAGATCCATCCACATTCCGGACTGGAAAAGGGGTTGAAACAGGAAGAAGAGTAAAACAATGTTTTCGGGCAAAAGTTGAATTAATGATGATCCCTTCCGCTCCACTATCAACAAGTGCTTCTGCCTCGATTTTCTGACCGGTAGTCTTCCCTATGAACTCAACTTGTAGTGTAATCGATGGAGTCTGTCTGTTTCTGGTGATTGCAGACATTCTCAATTCTGATGAAAACGATTGCTCACAGAGTAGGTTCAATATATCAAATCAATTCGAAGATAGTCCGGTAAGTAATGGTACAACTCCTCCTAACGACACGGTAGGGGAGGAAATCAAAAATCCTTCTTGTCGCCAAGGTCCCTCCAATGTGCAGCAATGGCAGCCTTGGTTTCTGGGTCCAGCTTCTGAATATTGTTGAATGTCTTGGTGATTTCTTTCATATAGTCAGGGGCAGAGAAAGGGGAAGTGGTAGTGAGATTGTTCATAGGGGTAGAAGAGAAAGATGGTGGTACAGTGGAAGATAATGAAACAGAGGATGAAAAAGATCCGGGAGTAGTGGCACGGATATTGGTGCCTGTGGGACACTGAATAGGAATGAATTGTCCTGATTGCTGGTTGGTTGGTGGAAATGTAGGACATTCATATCCTTGATGACCTGGTTGCTGACATCTGAAGCAAAGTCCTTTATCAACACACCACTGTCGTTCCTCAGGAGTCAGCTTTTTCAGAGGAATAAGGGGTGAGGATGCACCTGGAGCCTTAAAGGCATTGACTTCCTTTAATGCTCCAGCATCTGCAGCAACTCTACCTGTGGTGGTAGATGTGGTAGTTGTTTGGGAACAAGTGACATAGCTCCCCAGGCAAGTGTTCTTCCAGCATGCAGCTTCTGCCCTGTGGCTCAAATACTCATTCTGCAACTCTGCAGCTCGCTTCTTGTAACCCTCTAATCCCTTTGGCCTTGGGTATGTCCCAGACACCCAATCAACTAGCTTGAGATGAAGTCCACACTTGAAGAAGAGCAAAAGTGCCTCCTCCCCCAGCTTAGAGACAGCTGCATGTCGTTCAAATTCGGAAATGTACTTGTCAATGTCAGCCAGGTCCCCAGTCATGGTGATGGTTTCAATAGCGGTCTGAGCCTTGCCTTTGGGATCAAGTGGAGCAAACTCCTTCTTGAATTGTTTCAAGAGAGAATCGAGGGTTGGCCACTTAACAGACTTCCTAGAGGATGCTGTAGAGCTTGCAACTCCAGTTTGTTGGCCTGCAGGATCCACATTATTGTCCTGGTGGTCACTGTCACTGCTACCCCAATCACTTCCTTCATCATCACTACCCCATCCATATATCTCCTCCATACACCTATCTGCCCATGCTGCACCAATAGCTCCACCTAGTAATGAGAGGAAAAGCACTTGTTGGTCCACTACAGTGGGGTACCTGTCTTCATTTAGTGCAAGGTAGTTTCTGAATTTATTGACAAATCTGTTGGTCTTGACACAGTCCCCTTCCCAATTCTCAGGCTTGACACCTCTCTCACTAGGAAAGGAGGTACGGGCAGCCTTATCTGACCCTGCTCCCAGGTTGATTGATGATTCTGGTTGGGATGATAGACGATTGTGGGTGGGATTGGTAGTAGCTGGTTGATTAGGAGATGTTTCGTGTTCTGACATGTTGGTTAATGGTGAGGACTTGGATTTTGGTCGAGGAATTGGTCTAAGGGGTGATGAGCCAGCATAGTCAAACTGCACAGTGGGTTATAACATCCTAAACCTCACCTTGGGTTAGATAGCTTGTAGAGCTAGTAGTTAGAGTGCTTTGCGATGCTTGAGAGGTGATAATTGAGTAGATTGTCCTAAGGCTTAAAGCCTTGGAATACCAGCTTTTATACACAAGTTTCAGTACATGTAAGAGTCATTACCATCGTATGAAACTACTACTAGAAGTAGGTATTTAGCTGTATAGTCATAATACTAATGAGTGTGTCTGCAGTCCTATTGGCCTGCTTAGCTACTAAAGTCTGTTGTGCCTCGCACTAAGGACCATAAGCATCATACCTGATGCAAGTACTACGTAGTAAGTATCTACAGTGTCATTTGTGAAGCAATAGCTACGTAGATTCTTCTTGCATGAAGACACAAGTGTTCATAGAGGCATAGCTCTATAAATAGTGTGTGACGTGTAAACAACACGTCAACAATGTATCACATGATATCCATCATGTTCAACACTCCCCCTCACTAAGTTCATCATGCATAGAATGAATTAGTGGAAGGTTAAACCTAGAGCTTGTCTAAACTTTTCAAACTTGGGCCATGCAAGATTCTTTGTAAGAAGATCTGCAGGTTGATCAGTTGTCAGAGCATAAAAGATTTTAACCTTTTGATCCGTAACTGCGCCCCTGATGAAATGATAACAAACATCAATATGTTTTGTTCGCTTCTCAGAGACTTCATTGCTACTGAGAAATATTGCACCTTGGTTATCACTAACACAAGGTATCGATTTCACTGGGTAACCAAGTTCGTTAAGCAACGATTTCATCCATGAAATCTGACGTGTACAATCAGATAAAGCCATATATTCGGCTTCAGTGGATGATAATGCAACCGTCTTTTGTTTCTGGGAAACTCATGAGACTGATGCATTAGCAAGCTTGACAAGATATCCTGTCTGTGATTTTCGGTCATCCATATCAGTTGCCCAATCAGAATCAGCAAAAGTGATAAGCCCTTGATCTGATTTGCCATTGTAAACAAGTTCATACGACTTCGTGTCGTTTAGATACTTGACAATGTGCAATGCCTTTTGTAGGTATTCCTTCACAGGATTTGCACCATACTGAGACATTTTGATTACAGCAAAAGATATATCTGGTCGTGTTCCCAACACCAGATAGAGTAATGAACCAATAACAGATTGGAATCGTTGTCTGATCTGAGTATCAACTGGACCATCGTATTTGGTAGGGTTGTAGCCACTAGGTAATGGTGTATATGCCGTCCTGGCATTCAGAAGTCCGAATTTGCGAATGATCTTTCCCAGGTAGTCCCGTTGATCAAGTATGATCCGGCGATTCTTCCGGTCACAAACAATTCACATCCTCAGGAATTCTTCAGGCTCGCCAAGGTCTCGACATTCCCAGATCTTCATGAATTCGCTTTTTAATCGTTTGATTTGGGCGCGATCATTTCCCATAAATAAAGCATCATCAACATAGACAATAGCAATAACGACTTTGCCATTTTTGTTGAAGATGTATATGCCAGCATCGGATAGGCATCTTTTGAATCCCAATCATTTTATGGATTCAGTACACTGTTGCCACCAAGCTCGTGAGGCCTGTTTTGATCCATATAATGCTTTGCGTAACCTCCAAACCTTGCTGGAGTCCGTAACGAAGCCTTTGGGTTGTTCCATGTATATCTCCTCACCTAAAGCACCATAAAGGAACACTGTCTTGACGTCCAACACTGAGATATCCCAATCTTCAAGCGCTGCTAGTGCTAATAGAAATTGTACAGTTTCATAACGTACGACTGGAGAAAACAACTCGTTATAATCTATCCCTTCTTTTTGTGAATAACCTTTTGCAACAACTCTGGCTTTTAATCTGCCATTTGATTTAACATCAAATACCCAACGTGATTTAATTGCCTTACGGTCTTTTGGCAATGTTACAACGTCATAGACATGTCTGTCATTGAGCGATTGTAATTCCAGTTTGCAGGCTGCTTCCCATTTTGGAATTTCATCCTTTGGGTGTGTCTGGATCTTTTTATAAGTCCATTCACGAACATCGTCCAAGTTACTCTCTGGCAACTCTGCAGCGCATGAAAGCAGATAGTTGGTATAATTTACTCCCCCTTCCTGAGCTAGATCATGCATTAATTCATCCATGTCCATTTCAACATCTGGCTCAGGAACCTGAACTGGTATGGTTTCAGGCTCATTCGTCGGATTAATCTGATGTTGCCAGTTGGAATCAGAATCAATGTCTCGTTCTATTTCTACAGGAGGTCTGTTTCCATAGACATTGTTAGGTCTATTAGGAACAGTATGCGTCCGCGCGGGATTCCTTCGAACTTGTGGTTGAGGTGGTGGGAATACTGTCTGTGGATTATTCCTAGGTAATTCCCTCCATTTTCGTTGGTGTTCACCATTAAATCCGAAAGGATTATTTTGTGGAGCATTTGAAGGACCTGCTGTACTGGGATCAGGACCATAACGATTAGGTTGAATAGTGGGACCTTTCGGTGATCCAAAACCGTCATTATGGGGTCGATGAGTGTGTGTCTCATCATCCAAATCCTGATGTTCGGGAGGACCTCCCCCTTGATCATGACCGTCGTCAGAATCAGAAGGTGGAGGTATATTTGGAAGATCAAATAGATCGTCATCATTATGATCTCCATGACCGTCATAAGGGTATAAGTTGAAGGGTATAGATCGGACAGGTTTGTCGGATTGATCTAACTCTAATGATCCAGGTAGTTCCTTTTGACATTTAGGGAACCAGTTTTCATCGAAAACTGCTTGTGGTGTCATGTAAACTTTATTATTTCCGGGTCGAAAGAACCTATAAGCTTTTGATCCATCATCATAACTGTTACAAATCCACCTACTGTTTTCCCTTCCCTTGGTCCCCGGGTACTTTTTCCTCATGTTTTTCTCTTTATTTCCCATGGTTACATGTTCTCACCATCGCATTCTGGCCCCCATATCATTACCTGGTACTACCTGGTGTTCCACATTGTTCCCAGATATTTTCCCAGCATACCATATGGTTTCCATCATGACAATGTTTCCACATGTATCCCTTGATTTTTATCACTTGTTCTTTCAGTTTTCCTGTTTTATCTTCGTTCCCATGATATCTCTACAGCTTGGCTCTGTCATATATAATCATGGACACTTCTAGATAGTTCCCCAGTCTGACAACTTCGTCTAATAGTGCTTGTATCCAGCATGTACTATCTTACACTTGCCCTACTCAAATCTATCTTCTTATCTTCGCACTCTTGACCCTGTTGGTGGACTGAGGGGTTTTCCTAGTCACTGGCCTTGTTCTTGACAATAACCAATGAAGATCATTGCTTCCGAATGCGGAGCAAGCTTATTCTTTCGATAAGGAGTATCAGCGGGAAGATACGCATAGGCGCCACAGCCAAATGTTTGGAAATACGAAACATCGGGCTTCTTTCCCTGATAAAGTTCCACCGGAGTTTTCCAGTTCCTAGAGTGAATAGGAGTTTGGTTATAGGTATGAAGGGCTGTTAGGAGTGCAAACTCCCACCAATTTTCAGGAGCACAAGCCTGAAAACGCATTGCTTCAGATTTTTCTCGCAATATGCAATTGAATCATTCAGCGCGCCCATTCTGTTGATGAGTATGGGGAGCCCCTTTATTCGTCATCAGACCTAATTCCTCATAATATTCACGTTGTGCATTTGAAAAGAATTCTCCCCTTCGATCAAAATGTACGTGCTTGACCTTTTTATCAGTCTGTCGCTCGACTAGAGCAATCCATGCACGTAATTTCTGATCAGTATCAGATTTCTTTCGAATAGGATAAACCCATCCATAAGATGAAGCATCATCGAACAGCGTTAAAGCATATTCGTTTTGATAATATGATGCCTTGGGGTATTCTATCAAATCTTCGTGAACGAGTTCAAGAATCTCCTTAGCTCTTTTGGAAGAAGGAGGATACAATTTAGATACCATTTTGCCCTGGCCACAGCCCCAACATATGGTTGTATCATCCTTCGGAATAGCCAATTTCTCTGGAAAACCTTTTACATGTTCCACTACGTTCCTTAAAACTCTGGGATCAATATGTCCCATTTATCTATGCCAAACTTTGGAAGTTTCTACAAAGAACGATTTGACAGATGCGAAGAAAGACGTTCCCATAAGCGTCTTTGCGTTCATCCATCGCAGGTTATCTCCTTTGAAGCTAGGATAGAAGCTCATAAGGAGTGACCCATCTTCCTTATTCCAAATCGAAGTCTCTTGACTGCTTCCAATTGTCTGATAACCCAGACTTTGGAATTTGCCGTCAGAGATTAAACAATGAGGGCTATGTGGATTATACAACACTGGATAGAGTTTTGTATCTTGCGATACACCTGCACTATCGGTATGTCGAATATTGACAGTACCATATCCCTTTAGCTGAATCTTTGCTGCATCGCCGGCAGAGGTAGATAAGTCCATTGGTATAGCAAACTCATGATAGTCTATGAAATCCGTAATGAACGGAGTCATATGCCCAGAAGCGCCACTATCAAGTAGCCAAGCTTCTTGAGGATTTATTGCATGATCACTCGTGATAGCAGAAAACGATTTGAATTGCATAGATTCGAATACAAGTACATTATTACATTTATTGGATTTATCGTCTTTCAAAATGTTATTGTTCTGTATCGAAATCTTATCAGCAAGTGTCAGACTATCAGAGTTAAATACTTGCCAAGGGGACCTGTCGTTACTCTCATGCCAGTGCTTGTCGATATTGTTCATCTCTTCCCAGGTTGCAGGTGCAGGCGGTGGAGGAGATGGTGGTTCAGGAGTTGACATGTGATGTTCTTCATCAGGAGTATTCTGACCAGTACTTTCCATGGTATCAGCAATGAGATTTCTGTATCGTCGGATAATTAGATTCAACATATCATTGATGCGTTTACCACGGACGAGTTGGTATTCTGCAAGTTGAAATGCAGATTCAGATTCTCGTTGGATTCGTTGAATTACTTGAATCCTTCTCCTGATTAAATCAACATCATGCACTACGTCTGAACTATTAGTCGTAGCAGTGCTTAACTGCACCTCTTCTATGCGCCTTTCCAAGACTGAGATTGTAAGAAGATCAGTCAGCCTATTATCTGCAGTTTCCTGAGCTCTTTCAATTGCTTCGGTGATTCGAGGCTCATTAGCCGCTGTAACCCATGGGTCAACTTTGTATGCTGGCGAAGTTGGTCCTTCTCCAGGATAATCTGGAAGTTTGGACACCATGTTAATCAGGCTGTGGTTATCAACGGTTTCACTTGTAGAAGCGATTTGTTGTGGTTGATCAAATGCTCTTAGATGAGCTTGATCAAATGAGCTTTGTTGCACCGGTGATCGAAAGGTAAAATTGCCAGAGGGTAGCCTAGCCGAATTCGACGCAGGTTGCATAGAGAAGTATTGCATCGGCAGAGGAATTGGTACTGGGTCTTGCACAAGACTTCCGTAAGTCTAGCAAAAAGTCTCATGAATTGCTCCGGTTCGTATTCTGGAGTCATTCCTGTAGGAAGCTTTTGCTCGAAGACTTGTGGAAAAGGTATCTCATTTATCCAATGATACAAGTAGGTGTATGGGTTTCGAAGTTCACTAAATTTGATTTTAGGAACAAACCTGGTGAACTTGTCTTTGTTCTCAGGTTCGAAATGATCTCCCATAAGGTTGATCATCCTCATACCTCTACTGCGTTGGATAGATGTGCCTAGACCGTGTAACCATTTTCCTTCTATGCCTAATAACACCATTAATTCCCAGAAGATGGGATTCAGGACCTGCGTGGGCATTCTGTGGAATTCATCCTCTTTATCAACTTTGAAGACATGATAAACATTCTTGTCTTCAGATTTTCTGAAAAGAATCCAGTCTTTCCAGGCAACCTTGTTGATATTGATAATGACTTGAGAGATATGATCCACATCCCATTTCCAGTATCCTGATGGTGTGAACACATATACTGCCTTTATCTGTGTATTGTCTTCGATCTGCCATACAGCTTGTCTTGGAGTCATGTTATAACATGTGCTTCGGTCAATGGGATAGCAGAACATCGCAAGCTTGGTGCGAACCAAGATGTAGATATTCTTGTGTCTATAATGACTGAATCTTCTCCAGACTTTCTCGATAATATGATCCATATGATCTTCTTCGTATCCTGATGGCAGATACATCCCTGATTTCCTGGTTAACATAGCAGGATGATGGAGATTTTCATTTGCAAACACGACAGGATAATCGTAGGGTCTAACCGCGATTTTGTACATCCTATCAGTGCTCACATGCCATTCTTTATATTCATTCAGGAAACGAAAAAGTTCTTTCTTGTCATATTTGACAAAAACATAATCATTCGGATCAAATGTATGGGCATATCGGACATCATTCACAGATGCATATGGGGGAGTGAAACGAGGAGATGGTGGTCTCTGGTTTGCCCAATGTTCACCAAATTCAGGGTCATAAGTCTCATGTGGCCAATATTGATCAGGTGTATGGCACAAGAGAGAGTTTGGACGAGATACAGGAGTGTCTGGATCATATATGGATCCACCCTCCTGAGACTCTTCGACCCCTTGATCTGTTGGCTGATTAAATAACATCGCCAGATCTGATTGGGAAACTTCGAGTACTGAGAGTCCACTATATTCTGCTCTTTGTCTGGACCTGGTTCTAACCGGTGGAGAGTATTTCCAAGGCACACTAGCTTCGGTGCTATTGGATGGTCGAGCCTCAAATGAATCTTCGGATGCAACTTCTGCTTCCAAGTCAGATGCCATCTGTTGAACAGGTAGCTCCTGAATCTGAGATTCATGAACTTGCACTTGAGATCTTCGCACAAGATGAGGTAATTCTCCACTACTAGGTACTCCGTTGTCCGGACTACTGAGTTCAGAGACATCAGGATGGTATTCTTCCTGTCGAGGATTAGGAAGAGTGAGAGGATTAACTTCATCCTCATCATCACTACCAGCAGCTTCTGCTGCATGTCCTGCAGCTTCAAAGCGCTCTAGATCTGATCCTTCAAGGTAATTAAGATCACTATAGGAGTCATCTGCTTGCTCCATTCGAGCTTGATCAAGAACTTGCTCATTGCGACGAATCTGCTCATCAACATTCTGGGTAGTAATCGGTACCATCCCAGCTGAGAATGTTTGATTCCAGACAATTCTGTCTCGTCGAGCTTGTTCTCGCTGTAAAGTGCCACTCGCGGTGTACAATAAAATCTAACTCGTAGGTCAAATCCTCCCAACACTCAAGAGTGTAGCTGAAGGGTGCGGGAATCGGGGATCGGCATTGATCGTAGGTTCTGCTCTTAGCCAGACTGCAATAGTAGGCTGAAGGAAATCTGACTCAAGAAACTATCCAACCAAGGTAGCTTTGCCTCTGAAACCAGTTCGGAGGTCAAAAGTGGGGTTCGGAAGAGAGGTTTATAGGTTGTTTCAGGGAGTGTAGAGTTTGTTTGGTGCTTTGGAAGTGTGTTCTTGGGCTTCAACTAGCTTCAGAACCACTCGAACAGCGAGGGGCAACAAGACAATCAAATCAAACAATGGCAATAAGACTCCAATCAAGTCTGTCAATGACCGAAGACCAACTGTCAACGGCAAACAATATCCTCAGCTCAATTAGCTTCGGAAGTTTAACAATAGCTCAGCCAGTCAAGTCGGCGTCGCAGACAAACAATGCAAAGTCAAGATCAAGCAAGTGTTCAATGGATTTTCTAGGTTTGGGCAAACAAAGTTCTATTCCGTTCTAATGTCTCTCCAGAAGCGCTCCCGAGTCAACTAACTACCCAACAAGTGGAATAGCTTTGTATCCTCTGAATACTAATCGTACGGATTGCTTGGGGATTCTTGATGAAAACCCCACTGCTTATATACCCTGGGATGCTCTAATTCTATCAAATTGTACAAATATCGAATAAACCGTGCCTCGGAGGCATAAACTACCTACTTTGGAATATACTTGGAGAGTTTTGTGTTTAATCTACGCTTTTGAACCCCAAAGTCAAAACCAATAATTTGCTTTGGAAGTATCATCAGCCTCGAACATTCTCTAACATTCTTTTCTTCCGGGTCTCTCCTATCAATGGTTCCGTTCTGCCTATCTGCCTCCGCAGCATTGATTCTCCGGTTCTAGACTCTCCAATCGTCATAGGTCATCCTGTTCTGTCTGCCTCTAAAGCATATACACCCTTCGTCTGAAGCAAAGTACTTGCCTCCGAAGTGCTACTAGATGCCTGTATTCATTGAGTTACCCAGCCATCCATAGCCAGGTCGATGTCCTTTCTGTAGGTCGGATAATTCTGACGTCCTGTCATCCATATGGCCGCCCCACTATATCCAATCTTGGTACCTTGGATACCGGGTAATAGTTCAATGGTTCAGCCAGAACTCCTACTCGATTCTTCGGTACACCATTCCTTTCTTTCTTAGTCCCTGGCCTTCCAATGCAGTCGAGCGCTGCGTATGGCTACCAGCACCAACTATGTCCTTTGTACAGTCAATATCTCCATGTACGAGTACAATGGACGTATGTCTACGGGGCAACTCCTTCGATCACTTCTTGATCATTGTTTAGCGCCCAGTGCCTGGTTCGGATCCACGCCTCCGAAGCGCTAATTTCCTAGTTTCCGAAGTAAAATTTCCACTTCAGCGGCAAGTCCAGAGGTCAGTATAAGCAAGTACTGGGTCGTTCCCATTCCTTGCTTACTTTCCCCCAAGCACACTATGGCACGCTTGCACAATATTGAAGATCACTTCCGCAACTTGCTCTATAGTAAGTCTTTCGATTTTCTAAATTCCGAGGCGACCTGCTGACTTCCTCTCCAGAGTTGTATAAGCTCTGGTGGTATCCAGAAGATTACTCTGATAAGATCAAGGAGTGCCGCATCATCCTACCCATTCCACTCAACGCAGAACAAGAAGCTATCCTCGGAATCATCTTTCAGCAGTTCTTCCTCAGTCGCCACAGATCCATCTACTGGGGCTACGTGATTCGTTACGACATGATCCAGGACGAAATCTATCTCTGCGAGGACACCTTCGACCACTTCATTTCTCACAACGCCAGGTCTGTCATTGACATGGTCGCCGAGTCCATTGCTCAAGTTGGTTTCCTCAACTTCAAAACCGCTCGTACCCCTGGAGCCGTCAACGCTTGGATCGATGCTGTCGTCAGTTGTGCTGAGTGCCCAGCACCTCCGAAGCTTGACTATACCAAGCTATCGTTCTTCAAGTACTCCCCTCTCATGGGTCGTTGGCTCTCTCGATCCTTTTCTTTCTATAATCCTATCTTATGCAATCCATTCTATACCGATTATCTAGATCATGAAACCTTTGTTGATTCTTATTATCCTGAAGATTCCGACGTAGATAATTACTTCGGTTGGGATGAGGTAGCTCTAGCCAATATGGATGACTAGCGTAACCGGTAGTATACTTAGTATACTTGACTCCATCATGCCCCCAAAGTGAGGCCTTGACCCTATACCAAGCTTCGGAGGCTTGACTTAGTCTTGCTTTCCGACCATCCATGCTTCCGCGGTGACCTTCTTTGCCTATCCATACTAGTACGGGTCTTCATCAAGTCTGATTCTGTTATTCTAATCCTTAGTACGATGCCTCCAAGCCACTGGAGATATTCCCTTGATATGACTACAGGTCCTAGTCGTGCCTCCGAAGTGATACTTTCTTCAGTTATACGACTCCTCCAGTTTTCAGAGATAAGGAGAGACGCCTCCGAGGCGCTATTCTCTCCTTATGCTAGGATCTGAGCCTTTTACTAGCCGCTCGGGACTTGCTCTAGTACTCGTATTACCTAGTCATTTCTTATCTGTTTTATGCTAAAATCGCACAAAAACAAGGCTCCGAAGCTGCTTTTAATAGCAGGCGCTACACCGTGTTTGCAAACAAGCTGAAGGCAGCAAGACTTATCTGAGACCCAGTCTCGAATACCTGCTTATCTGCTCAATGTTCGTCAGCGTTGTTGCTTGGATTTTCTTGGGAGTTTATGGTCCTGGTGCGCCTTGCAAGGTGCTTGATGGTTTAGTACTGATCTGTTTCGCGTTGCACAGTGGATAAAAAAATCCTCAAAATTGTCCTTGAACCTGGCGACAAACGTAGAGGCCTTCGTTCAAACTTGCTTTGGTGGCATGCGACATTCCTGATATGAGACTGCCACTTATTTCCGACCACTACCCTCAATAACCTCGTTCCTTTCGATAATGGTACCAGTAATAGGATTTAGTAAAAACCCCTCACAATACAGACATTTGGTCTACATACCGACTTGTGAGGTGTGCAATCGGTGTTTACCATCGTTGGGTGCCTGGGTGCTCATCAACATTCTTGAATATTCCTCACACACGCTCGGTCCTTGCTCTGGCCTCCATCTCACTGCATGGTCCGAGTCCTACTAGTGGACTGACAACCAGGTGAACAACTTGGTTATCGATACTCGACTTAATATCTCGAAAAGTCCAACCATATATTACATGAACATACAGACTGACGAAGGCAATGTCCTCGAGAAGCAACACAAATTACAGGATGTACGTGTTCTTTTATTTTCTTTACTGAAATTGACCAGCATTGGAGCTGTCAATGCACATTACAAGGGCTACGAGGTACACAAACACAAATTCTTCATGCTAGAAGAGTCTGAGAAGGAATTGAGAGAACCGAGGTTAGTCACAATATATGGGCAGCTATATTCACCTCAGTCAGACGACAACATCTTTGACCTGAGATGCTGGCAGGGTCGCTTTCTATCTGGGCGTTGGTGTCGCTGGAGGTCACAATTTGATAAGAAGGTCTGTCCACATCAATCACGCGTGAATAGCCTCTCTCCGTTGTGCATGCGAGCATGGTCTGCGAGAAGAACCCTTTGATGTGAGTAACTGGCACTATATCGAGAGTGTGACAGGCTCACAATCCAGGTTATGCTTTGCAGTAAACCCTTGGGATGTACACCCCGGGACCTCGCAGAAGTAGAGGGCAACCTGTGCTTCACCACGATGACGAGCCCTCGATGCCTGAGTTATTGCAGGAGACCCTACAAGGCGGGGACCATCGTTGTTGCCATCAGAAAACAGTGCATTGTGGAAGGTTGGTGAATTGTCAATGACAGCTCAGCTAGTCTGAAATGGAATCCCTTTGTGAACATTGTCAAAGTTGTTACCCATAGTTGGCAACAGATCTTGTGACAAAGAGCGCATGCTAGAGTAGATTGGAACACCATAATGAGAAGTTATAGGATGATTGCGGCTATAGGAGAGAGAAGTGGTGAGTCAAAGTCCTTGACTTCACTCAGAGAGAGTACAACCAACTTGTAGTCAGCAGCGATGTGGTTGAGTGACCACGGTGCTTGAAGAAAGGTCGGATGGCCGAAGATGGACTCGACCATACCTTCCAGAGTCTGTGCGACCTGTGGGCTCTCCATGACAAGGCCAAGTGGCTGGAAGAAGGGTGTTGGGACTGAGGCGATATTGATGGTCGCCGTCAGCGGGCTGGTTCTGCAGGCATCTTCCTGCAAACCAAGAGATGTACTGCAAAAGCACGGTCAGACACAGTAGCCACAGGAGCCTTACTGATGGTGGAATGGCTTACACTGGGCATACATGGTCTCCAGTATGCATGAGTGAGAGAGAAGTGAGGCCGGCAGACAGAGGTTGTGGGAATTTGGGCCCAGGGTTGTGATCTCCATTCCTCAACTGGTACTCAAGTGAGTCGGTAGGGATGGTTTCACTCAGACTCAAGTGAGAACCAACCTGCTGAACTTGCTCAGTGACCACTGCCTGGAGTGAGGGTGCTATGAGGTCGTCGACAGTCAGCGTAGAGATCATGTTCTGGACATGCTCAAGTGTATTGAAAAAGATACTGCGAGTTTTGTTCAACAACGGTGAGCACAAGATGACAGCAACACAGCCAGGAGACTCACATCGGGCTCAAAGGGTCCCCCCCTATATGGACTGATGGCACACAAGGAACGGTGCCAGTAGGGTCAGAGTCCCCTGCAACTTGCTGGTGATGTGGATTAGGGACGCAACGTCTATGTAGATAGGTTGGCGAAAGTACAGGTAAGCAGAATTTCCTTGCCGTTTCCTGGAAACGCGACTCACTGATCGTGTCCACTTGGTTCCATGATGTAGAGAGGAAGAGGGATTGTCTTACAATGAAGGGATCGTAGTGCTTTTTATATTGTCTTGTACTGAGTAATATTCTACTGGCCTTCCTGCATTCTCACCAAAAGCGTGCTGTAAATTCTAGCTGCATTACCGTGGTAGCGCAGAACAGCAGTATGTGGGGTGTTGATTCTCAAAATCCTCACAGGCTCCTGTTGACAGGCGTCATGGCCACAGGTAACAACATAGTCTTTTTATATTCTTGACAAGGAAGCAGTTGAAATTCCATCAGTCATATCCAAGTATATCGAAACCTGAAGATTGCGTAGGTCTTGTAGATCACAGGGGACAACATAGTAAGTCTAGTTATATCTCAAGACGTTCCCTAACTAGTGAGCCTCCCCTCTGTTGTTGTTGAATGAATGATTCCCGTCCAGCAGTGGTCATTGTTCAGTACTTCAGTCTCCAGAAAAAAGTTCGTCTGACCCTGTCGAACATCATCGCGTCTCATTGGACTTTCCCCCCACTTGATGAGACTGACTGACACTCAACCACACAAGAATAATTGCACTAACCCAACTCAACAGTCTAACAATATCTAGTCAGTTTCATCGAAGGAAGCCAAAACTAATCTCATCCCATTTGGCTCGTGGGATCCCCTGATATTCCCGTACTTTCCATTTGATCATGTTTTCATTCACTTCGTTCTAGCTCGATAGGATTTGATTATCCATTTTCATTTGTGTGAGACTAAGAATACAGGAGAGATACAAGTTACAATACGGTGTCGATACCAGAGGCGTCCGACGCCCACTAAGCCCATACTACAGAGGGACTCACCTTATTGGTTTGGTTGTGATGGGAATCATACTAGTACTACAAAGGAAATAAGTAAAAGAGCAAGCAGACATATTGTGAATGAGAGGAAACCACATACAGAGGGTCATCAATAGACCGATCGCTCGGGAATCGGGACGTGCCATATCAGAGAGGAGCACCCTGGGGCAGACACCGCTGGCCACAACATGACAAAGATCTTGAAGACTACTATGAGTGCCTTGTCTTTCTGTGGCACACGGTGTTGTGGGTTCCCGGGTTCCCGTTATTGGGTTTGAGAGTCATAAACACCTGTCGCGCGATGTGAGGGTAACAATGTGGGTTTGAGATAGACACGTATCAGATGCATAGAGCACTGTGAGAAAGTAGGTCTTGAGAGTGCATTTCATTTATGTGTACTCACCGAATTGAGGGATTTTTGGTCCAGGTTCACCCCAACTTATCAGTGACACTTATCCCGTTTAATCCAAGTTTATTTTTGGGCAGTGAACCCGGTGGTTCACAGAAGCTGACCTGATTACTGATGCTAATTCTAATTATCTGTCAACGAAGGGTTCAAAAACCCATTCGATCTGGCCGACAACTTGGCCGACAACTTGGCCAACAATCAACAATAGATGGGACTAGGCAGAACACCAAGCCATGAGTTTACAACGCACAACATGAGCTACATGCAAGAACAACTATGAAGCTATTGAAAGGAAACAAACAACTTAGTTAGGAGGCAACAATAACAGAAAGACTATGAACAAGTAGAAGAGTAGAGGAGAGGAGCTCAGAAGGGTCATTTGAGGATCTACTGGTCCAAAATTTTCGAATTTTCCGGGTGAGTACTGGGTGCTGGTCTTGCATACTTTGTGATTGATCATTTTTTCTGATGGTCCCATTCGCACGTCTTCTTGGCTATCACTCCCTCAATGGTACATATCAGAGCCCTTGCCATGGTCAAAGCGGCCACGCTGAGGTGTCTGATAACGACTTTGTGATCAGTGGACCGCAGCGAGGGATCGATAGCGTGAAAGATACACACCAGTGCAGAACATGATGGCAAAATCACACCCTAATGAGCAGCTGCAAGTGCATCACATCGTTGTCACTCCGAACTCAACAGAGTCCTCAACAGGATTGAGCTGTTGCTGTGCAACATGAATGGAGTGCCCACAGAAAGGCAAAGCACCCTACCTCCAGCTCCAGAACCTGGGTGATATGATATAATCGTAATGTCGATTGTCCGTGAGATTTCAGATGGCGAGACTGATATAAAAGGTGAGGACCAGTCATTTGCTGTCTGAGGATCCTGATATGGAAGTACCTCGGTCCTGAGGTATGAAAAGTAGTGACTGGACTCAAGAGTGGATTTTGGGGTGAAAGGTGGCAAGGAAACTTTGGGGTACAGGAGTGGCACACTGACATTTCCGATAGTATGCTCACAGCGTAGTATGCTGTTGTCATGAAGTCTCCCTCAGCTGCAATCTTGTATACATTGAAGTTTGACAATAATTGGATGTGATCATCAGTCTGAATTCTGGAAAGTGCCACTGTGCAAGTAACAGTCTGTAGCGATGGAAGGGAATCCTGTGGGATTGTTCGGGATGAACAGCAAAGACCTGTTCGGAGACAGAAGAACATGTAACGATACGCACAATACCTGGACTCAGAATGAGGCTGCAGGAGGGATTAGCCGAGCAAACTGGAGAGAGGTTATTGACATTGATCAGCAAGATGAGATAGAATGGATGATCATGGACAATGTACAATGTATGGGGATTATCTGTCACAAACTGCCACTATTCTTTTGTCCTGTCTACCCCGGTGCTGGCCCTACTTCCCTGGATCTTGCCATTTACCATCACCAGAGTCATTCCAATCAATTCTCCCATCAACATAGCATTGGCACCTGTCATCCTCATTTACTTATTGAGCCATATCAGTTATTTGGTCTTTCATCATGAAACAATCATCTTTTGATCTCTTTCTCATACCTTACCATTGGTTACAACTATACATGTTTGGTTTGACTTCCCCGCTTTTCTCTCATGGATCCTTTTGACAGTTCTCATCATTTCATTCATTCCTTGTGATGCATATTCTCATATATACTCATGGTCTCTGTAGGTAGTTTCCCAGCTTGTCCACTTTGTCTCCCCACCGCTTGTAGCACTTGTGCTGGGTTGAGCTTTTGGCTGCTCAATCTACTCTTTTACTTTTCTATCAATTAGTCTTATCTCTGAGTGAGTTCAGGTGGCTTGAGAGGTTTCTTCATAGAGGCCATTCGTGACACTTGGACAAGCTCCTTTTACTCTCACCCCACCTTGTTGGCACACTGGCACATATTGACGCATACCCCTACCCAGGGATTGCCCCATTCTTTAGCAGAACCTTAAACCGTGAAGAACTTGGTCACAGAATACTCCGGATTCCTGAGAGATATAACAATTGCTGGGTTAATACACACCGTGCAGTGTGGACCTCAGGTGAAGACTCCACTTTCCACAATCAATACCTACTAGTGAGGGTCTTTGAATTCACAGATCCCTCTATCACCATTATCCTATACCAAGGCCACCTTTGCATTACTCAACTCTTTGACACCCCTTTACCCACTCTTGCACAACGTATTCCTGCTATTATTCCTGAAAGAGAATTCACCTTTGTTTCCAACTTATTTTTCACACTTTCTGGTCGTCTTCTATATCCTGATCTCCAAGCTCGTGGTCTTTCCTTCATCCTCATCGAATAATCTCATTGCCCAGCATTGCTTCACCCTCCCGGCAACGAGGACCTCGAGAAACTGCAAGAGCACCTAGTCCAGAACCAAGACCAGAACCTCAGTATCCCCGCCCTTTTCCTTTACCACATCGAATTGAACCTGGAGACGGAGAGAGACTTTTTGCAGTACTTGCCAACGTCTGGCAAGAAGTTGACTGGCTAGATCAGCCTACCTCAAACAGACAACACGGCTGGTATATTGTTGGAGAAACACAAGCAGAGAACCGTTGGTTGACAGCTGCTGAGGAGAGAGAGTTACACGTCTTCATTTCTCCAGCGCAAACCCGTACGTCACCAACTATCAAAGAAGAACATATTAGTCCTGTTCCCCTTGTTGAACATGATGGATATCATGTGATACATTGTTGACGTGTTGTTTACACGTCACACACTATTTATAGAGCTATGCCTCTATGAACACTTGTGTCTTCATGCAAGAAGAATCTACGTAGCTATTGCTTCACAAATGACACTGTAGATACTTACTACGTAGTACTTGCATCAGGTATGATGCTTATGGTCCTTAGTGCGAGGCACAACAGACTTTAGTAGCTAAGCAGGCCAATAGGACTGCAGACACACTCATTAGTATTATGACTATACAGCTAAATACCTACTTCTAGTAGTAGTTTCATACGATGGTAATGACTCTTACATGTACTGAAACTTGTGTATAAAAGCTGGTATTCCAAGGCTTTAAGCCTTAGGACAATCTACTCAATTATCACCTCTCAAGCATCGCAAAGCACTCTAACTACTAGCTCTACAAGCTATCTAACCCAAGGTGAGGTTTAGGATGTTATAACCCACTGTGCAGTTTGACTATGCTGGCTCATCAGGTTATGGGCCCCGCAACAGGCGGCAGGTCGATGTTATGATCGGAGTAGTTGGATAACTTTCCGGTGTCACCGCCGTCCTAACCACTTGGGTTAGTGAAGTCTCTAGCGATGAGCAGGCTATGTCTGGTGGTGTAGTAGGGTACCCCTTCAACACTTTCTACATTCCCTCTATGTCCCGGTACCCCTTGCATGTTGTATGAACGCATGTACATACTAATGGCTGGGATTCACTTTCTATTCGCAGCAAGACCCTACTAGGCCAATTCCTAGATTGTCTCAAAGTGATAACCCAGATCGTGCCTTGACCATATATTGTCATGGCATGATGCTGCCGGAAATCGAACTGTTGGGGGTGGTCCTCAGCTGTACAGCTTCGGCTGGAGAGGCACCTTTTGGGATGTCCATGGAACTGTGCTTCTAAACCAGTTCGCCATGATGTCCAAAGGCTGAAAAATGCCGCGGTCAAATGACCGTTACGACTGGGATTTCTTATGATATAGTTATACATATCAAAACAGCCACTTTAGTATGTACAGGGACTCCTTACCCATATGACCACTGATTCAAATTATTGTTAGACTCTAGTATCTCTGTTGGTTATTTCTGTCCACCTTACGCTTATGGCGTGGAGGAAGCGGAATGTACTCCATGGAACAATCTAGAACTCTAATAATAGAGTGTATTTGCTGGGTGATATACGGAATTTGGCCCGTATATTTAGTGCTCCAATGTGTCCATTCGCCCGATTTGCACAGGCGCTTCGCACTTTTTTTTCTGGATCATCTTGTTTGCCAGCTTCCACAGGGACCCTCTCTAAGTGATTCCGCCTCCCAAATGCCAAAAAACAAAGACCGGCTACTCGATCTGTGACATTCGCTCGCCCATGCAGAATATATTGAGAGTGTTTTGTTGCACCGATCGTGTCCCCTGCTTCCCTCGAGATATGAGGCGCCCGCACGACCATTTATATTTGTAAAATTTTGACGTCCTTCAAGTCTGTTTATACATAGCTCCGACCTGTCTGTACAGAATCCGTATAACCCCCGTATAACCCCCAGCAAATACACTCTAATAATATACTTCAGGCATATGGAAGACATTTGCTAGTCTGGGATTGAGACCAGATAGCATGAAGGAATCACCAGACATATACACACTGGAGGTTATGATGAGCCGGCATGACGCCTAGCGCAGAGGACTACAACATGGCTACACTACTACTTACCAGAGAGGAGTTTAGAGAGGTTAGAGGCGAGACGTAGAAGCTCAAGCACACACTGTAGATTCATGTAGAGAACTACGAGCTTATATACATATAGAGACTATAGTGAATACCATATAAGGACGATAATAGAGATTGTACATATGATCATAAGTAGAAATGATAAATGGAACAATAGTCCCGCATAATATGATGGCGGGAAGTATGAACCGGGACTTCGGATATACCGGGATCTAATAATAGTCCACGGATTCAACACACCCCCTCGCTAAGTGCAGCTAAAAAGCGCATCTGAGCGAATCAAGTGGACGAATAGAATTCAAGTCCAAGGTGATTTCTGAACCGTAAGAACTTCTCATGTCCGAGATTCTTCGTAAACATGTCTGCGGGATTATAGACTCCTTCGATGAAGAACAACTCAACTTTGCCATCTTCAACACACGATCAAATATAATGATATCGAATATCGATGTGCTTGGTTCGGCGTTCTTGAACCGGATTAGATGCAATGAAGATTGAGCCTTGATTATCTCCGCAGATTGGAATAGGACCTAGATCAATTCCAAGTTCAGAGAGTAGCGATCTTATCCAGGAAGCTTGACGACTGCAATCCGACAGTGCCATATACTCAGCCTCAGTGGAAGAAAGAGCTACAGTCTTCTGGGCGTGTGATTGCCACGAGAAGATGCCGCCTGCTAACTTGAAGAAGTAGCCAGTGATTGAACGGTGTTTGATAGGATCGGCAGCCCAATCCGAGTCTGTGAACGCAAGAAGACCTCCATCAGAATCACCATCGTAGACAAGTGAATAATCTGATGTGCCAGCAAGATAGCGGCAGATATACAGAGCTTTATCAAGGTGTTCTTTCGTTGGATTAGAGGAGAATTGAGAAAGCTTCGTAACTGCATAGGCAATATCAGGACGTGTGCCAAGCATAATGTACAGAAGCGACCCAATCACAGACTGGAATCTGGAGCGAATGGCAGGATTGACTGGACCATCGTTGGGAGTTGGCACATAGCCAGCAGGTAAGGGCGTTGGAGCACCTTTCGCATTCTGCATCCCAAAACGTTCAAGGACTTTCTTCAGATAATCCTTCTGGTCAATCATTATCTTATTGCCTTCGCGACGAATGCTCATGCAGAGAAACTCGCTAGCATCGCCCATGTCGCGGCATTCCCATCGAGCCATGAACTCGGCTTTCTTCTTGTCAACAAAAGCTTTGTTAGGACCCATGAAGAGTGCATCGTCAACGTATATGATCGCATACACAACTTCACCACTCTTCGGATCTTTGCAGATGAAGAGTCCAGCATCAGAAGTCAGGCGTTTGAAACCCAGTACTTCCATGGACGAGCTGAGGGTTCGCCACCATTCAAGGGCAGCTTGCTTCAGTCCATATAATGCACGACGCAGGCGTAGTACCTTACGTTCTTGGCCCTTGACTTTGAAGCCTTCAGGTTGTTCCATGTAGATCTCCTCAACAAGATCGCCATAAAGGAAGGCGTTCTTCACATCAACAGAAGTGATGTACCAGTTCTTGAGAGCTGCGAGAGCAAGCATCATACGAACAGTCTCATAACGAACAACTGGTGAGAAGATCTCATTAAAGTCGACACCTTCGACCTGAGAGAAACCTTTGGCAACAAGTCTCGCTTTTCTGCGACCATTCGACTTAACGTCGAAGACCCATCTATTTCTGATGGCTTTGCGACCTTTAGGTAAGTCACAGAGTTCGAAGACCTTGCGCTTACGAAGTGCCTCAAGTTCTTCGTGGCAAGCGTTCTTCCATTCCTTCTGTTGCTCAACAGGCAACTTTAGAATATCACGGAGTGTCCACTCTCTGATATTAGAGAAATCAGGAGTATCGGACGTTGGAAGCGAATCGTGAACTGGAACGGCATTGTTCAACAGATAAATCACGAATCCTACTCCCCCTTCTTGGGTCAGTCTTTTGACTACGCTTTCTTCCTCATGCGACTCAGTGCTTCCACTGGGTTCTGGAGCAGGCGGAGGCGGAAGTGGACCAGGAATCCCCTTTTTACCACCTTTGCCTTTCCTAGATCGCGAAGAGCTAGGACGATCAACTGGATGTGAAGGTTCTTTATCTCCAGTGACGTTTCTCCAAGTATTTTTATTCTCTAAGTCGCGAATAATGTCTGAGGGTCTATTTGGGTTCCGCTGTTCACCAAATATGTTACCAGGTTGCGTTACACCCTTCCGCTGCCTCGAAGACCGGCGTGGACCATCCGCTGCTGGTGCAGGCGGAGGAACGGCGGGCTCGCCTGGAGGCGTCGGAGGACCAGATTGAGGGAGTGGCAAATCCCCTGGCGCAGGGCCACCTGCAGGTTCGTCAACCTGAGGTTCTGATCTCTTAGAAGGTTCGGAGCGACGTCTGAGATCTGGTAATGGAGTATCAAAACCGTCATCATCAGAGTCTTCATCTTCCGAAGGAATGTTGGGATTTTCGCCCAAAGTAAATGGTTCACTACCGACAGGTGTAAAGCCACGAGTTTTGGCATCAGGACACTTGTTATACAGTGTCTCATCGAATAGTGCAGTGCTACCTTTGAATACAGAATTATTGCTTCGCATGAACAGGAAGCCTTTCATCCCGTCTTGGTAGCCGATGAAAGTCATCAACTCACTGCGAGGAGCGAGCTTATTTCTCCTACGATCTTCAGGAATGAAGACGTAGGCTGCACAACCCATAACTCGGAGATGTGAAACATCAGGTGCTTCGCCGTAAAGCATTTCGAACGGAGTTCGCCAACTCAAACGTTGCACAGGAGTGCGATTGTAGAGGTGGACGGCGTGCACATGGCAAAATTCCCACCAGGACTGAGGCATACAAGCTTCAAAGCGAAGAGCTTCAGCCTTCTCATGAATAGTCCTGTTGAATCGTTCAGCACGACTGTTTTGTTGTGGTGTATACGGTATGCTTTGATCCCTCTGGATCCCATACTCTTTCAGTACTGCATCGAATTTATCTCCTTTGTACTCTCCCCCTTCATCGGACATCCAGGTCTTGACAACAGTATTGAATTGTGTCTTAACCATAGTAAGGAAGTCCCTCAAAGCGGGTACTGCCTCGTCTTTCGTCTTGAGCTTGGAGGTCCAAACGTAGGACGTGCAGTCATCGAGAAAAGAGATGTAGTACTTGTACCGGTGATACGATTCAACCGGGTAAGACTTCAAATCCGAATGTATGCGTTCAAACGGTTTAGAAGCTCTAGTAGTAGAGTTGGGGAACGATTTCTCATGCATCTTGCCTTCAGCACAACCACGACACAGAGGTGTCTTCTTAGTAGGCATCTTAAGGTCAAGTGGGAAACCTTGCGTATGTTTCCGAGCTTTATTCAGGGCTTTATCCGACGGATGCCCAAAGCGTCTGTGCTCAATATCGTAGTCGACGTTGTAAACGACCGACTTGGCCATTAAAGACTCAGCAGATGCTTTCCGCGAGTGTACCCAATAAATGGTTTGACCAGGCATATGAGGGTAGGAAACAAGCGACTGTCGTCGCTGTGAAGAATAGAAGGCTAACTTCTTCGCGTTTCCACGAATTGATAGACCATCTTGAAGGAACTCTCCCATGGATAGCAAGCGTATATCCAATTGTGGTATGTAATAGACAGGATAGAGACGCGAAACGCGCTCAATAAGTTTCCCGTCATGTCCTTCAACATTATGCTTAATGAAGACTGTGCCTTTACCCTTGATCTGTATAGGGTTGCCCTTATTCGCAGTATTTACGATAGGACCATCAAGCGATTCATATTCAGCGAAATCATTCATGTCATTCGTGAAATGAGAGGAGGCACCAGAATCAAGGAGCCAACCCTGTGCGTTGTTCACACTTTTCTTTCCCTTACATTGTGTACACCCCACGAAGTGGGAACTGATTGCATGACAATAATATACAAGTGATTCCAGATCACTACGACTACCTCGCGAACTACTGATACCAACTATTTGGGAGCAGCGCTGTAGGTTTGCATCAGCTTGGGAAAGCAGGTCAAGGTATGGTACTTGCCTGTCATCGTGGAACGATCCAAGAGAGACGTCATCCGGGACGTCCTCAACCCCTGCAGCTTCGGCAATATCGTTGTCAACATCATTACCGAAAAGAGAGGTCATGTCTTCCATACCGTCGTCAGATCCCCAGTCCATCTCTACATCTTCATCAGGATCAGCGCTACGAGAGCGTTTAGAAGAAGTAGAAGAAGGAGATCCAGCTCCCTCATATCCCTCATCATCCTCCAAAAGACGCTTGGACGAGGACGCACGTGGTTGTTCAATGCGGTCCTGGAGCAAACGATTGGTGGCGGACGTGACGATCTGTTCGAAGGGTTTGAGATACCGCGCCGTCTTGGGGGCACCAAGTCTGTCAGCAAGGGAACGTGCTCCACGAACATCATCAAATACTGACTGAGTCGGCTTAAAGCCGGTGAAGGACTGCATGGCAGCCGGGTTCTTCTTGACAGCTGGTTGAGGGACAGTGCTGTCGCAGGACTTGTCCCAGTGACCGGTGAAGTGAGCTGGGGGCGGTGATCCCATAGCGCGAACAGGAGGGGCGCTGGCAATCTCGGCGCGCAAGGAGTTATTGACCGCGTTCAACGCGATACGTTCCCTGCGGTCGGTGATTGAGGAGTAAGGACGGGTAGGAGCGGGGGAAGCTACGACGGAGGCATAAGATGCCAGATGGGAGTGACCATGCGACCGATTGTTACCACCGTTGTTACCGCCGGCGTGGCCGGGACCCTGATGCTGGTTGATACCACCGCGGGTACCACGCTGCTGCTTCTTCTTCTTACCGTTGTTTTGGTTTGAAGAAGGGCGTTGCTGCTGCTGCTGTGGTTGACGCTGTTGGCCACGCTGCTGCTGTCCACGCTGCTGTCGTTGCTGCGGTGGACGCTGCTGCTGACCAAAAGAGGGCTCGCAGTTGCCAGCACGCTTGACCGCAGAGAGGCGGTTTGCAAGCTGAGGGTTCTGGCGCTCGTATTCGATCATGATAGCTTCATGAACGTCGGCGACGGTGAGGGCGCTAGTGCTCTCAGGATCCCTATCAAAGTCATGAAGGGACTTGGAGGAAGCGGCGTCCCATTCAGGAGGAATAGCTGCAATCAGAAGGAGGGCTTTGATCAACTCGGGGAGTTCAACCCCGACCTCAGCAAGACGTTCAATGTAATGTTTGAACTTGGCGATGCCAGCCTGGGGATGGCTGGTGGTAAGCCTAAAGGACACCAATTTGACGAAGTCGCCATAAATGGCAGACAAGGTGGGTTCGCCATAGGTGGTGACGATGGTGGACCAGGCTTTGGCAGCGTCCATGTCCTTGAGAGGTTCAAAGACTTCCTTCGTAGAGGTCAACTGAATGATACCCATGAGCTGGAGGTCTTTCTCCTCCCATGCTTCCAGCGCGGTGTTGAACGCCGTGATCTGGGCTTCAGTAGGAGGGTGACGATTAGGTTCGTCATCACTATCAGTTCCAGCTGCAGGCGGAGCAGCCGCACCAGGGGAAGGAGTGACCGTAATGGTCGGAACGATGGGTTCCCCCAGCGGGTACGTAGGCTTCTTAGCCGCACCAGTGAGGTGACGATAAAGGCCTTGAGCCTTGGTAACAGCTTCCATTTCGCCGTGGTAGGTCTGGCGGAAACCAGTGCCGTCGAAGCGACCGGAGAAGAATTTCTTAACGTCAAACATGGTAGTAAGATGTTAGGTTTGGTGTTGGATCTAGAAAAGACAGCATCAGCATGCGTCTAATCAACACAGGGAGCAGCCATCAAGGCGCTATGCTCAACGAGGAGCATTGGATCCTTGAGATCCGATGTCGTCGAAGGACGTACATCAATGCCATAAATCGAGTACTTAATTAAGAGGTCGATGGCAACATGCAGGTCTAGCCTAGCTAGCCGATGACAGCAGCCTAGGGGCGCTTGTCGCTAACAGCAGCCTAGGGGCGCTCGTTATTGTAGTCGGGCTAACCGGGGCCCATAACCTGATGAGCCGGCATGACGCCTAGCGCAGAGGACTACAACATGGCTACACTACTACTTACCAGAGAGGAGTTTAGAGAGGTTAGAGGCGAGACGTAGAAGCTCAAGCACACACTGTAGATTCATGTAGAGAACTACGAGCTTATATACATGTAGAGACTATAGTGAATACCATATAAGGACGATAATAGAGATTGTACATATGATCATAAGTAGAAATGATAAATGGAACAATAGTCCCGCATAATATGATGGCGGGAAGTATGAACCGGGACTTCGGATATACCGGGATCTAATAATAGTCCACGGATTCAACAGGTTACGCCGTAAGACCATTGTAAATTGGCTGGGACTATGTAACCAGATTAACTCCCCTGCATGTTCTGTTGTGATGACCTACCTGGTAGCAGCACTGTCAAATCTCCTGATCATTTATTCTTTTAATAAAGAAAATAGAATGCTCACAGGATTTTTGGCAGAAACCAAATATGTCTCACAATTCTCAAGAACACACCAATGAACCCGAGATCGTCATTGCCAGACAGCCCGATGGTGAAAACTATTGAGTCTCTCAGGCTGAAGGAGAAACGTTCAGCATTAGGGCTCCCTCCAATCAGCCCCTTCGAACGTATAATCCGTACTCTCAAAGGGTTTACAACAATGCCCAGCAGCCTCTTTACGCACAGGCATCTGAAGCCACACTTCCCGCAGGACAGGGAGCTCTAAATAGTGTTCCTATGTTGGCTCAGGACGGATCCAATTGGAAGGAGTTTATCCACGCGCTTGAAGCATACTTTTGCACCCAGGGGAATGCTAAGGTTCTTACTGAATCAAAGCCCGATGCCCCTGCAACTGACACCACAGAAGCTGTCAAGAACGAGTACAAAACTTGGCAGGATCAAAACGAGAAATGCTTCGGAGCACTTCAAATGCGCACATATCCTATCCATGATGCAATACTTGATCCGGATTCTGTAATTGATTGTATTTCGAATATTAAAGCAAACTATGGTTCCAAAAACACGGCTGAACTTCTCAATATGTATACCAACCTCCATTCGGTGGTTTTCCCATCGAATCAGAGCCCAGTTGCTGGTATCAATTATATGGCTACCCAGTGACACAAACTTAAGGCTCAGGATGTTGAAATACCAGAAGCGCTGTTTGTGTTAATGATCATAGCAAAACTTCCTAAATCATGGGTGAATCTCAAGGAGTATGTGATTTGACTCAAGAAGGAAGATTTGAAGCTTTCTGAAATCATATCAATTATTACCAACACATGGAATGCTAGGACTGGTGGACATTCTGGACCAGAGGTATATACTGCTGCCTATAACGACAAAATTTCTGGTGTCCCTAAGTTTAAGTCTGCGCCTAACTGGTCTGGTCAATCTGGATCATCTGGTAACAAGTCTGGTGGTAAGCCCAATGGGGGCAATTGTTCTAATCAGAACAACTACCAGAACCAGAACCAGAATAATAATAACCAGAACCAGCAAGGTTCTTCAAAGAAGAAGAACAACAAGAAAGGCAAAGGCAAGGGAAAAGGCAAAAAGCAGAACAAGCCTAAGCAAGGGGGGCAAAAATCACACATTGCCGCTCTAGATGCTCAGCAATGTTCTGTTTTAGAAGCAGAATTCTCACAACCCCAGAGCATTCACATGTCCATACAGGATCAGATTGTGTTGAACGCAGTCAATGATTCTATACGCACAGAGCTAGCAAGCAAAACAGTATCATACCGAGTTCCAGTTGATGAGCATTTGTCGATTGAATATCCAAATAATCAAGTACCGCGTCAGTTACTTGATTTACAACAGGAAGCAGAAGTCAAAGAACCTCAAACTTTGACAGAAGCTTTTGAGCAATATCCGGATCTTAACTTTCGACAGGCAATGCGACAGTCGACTAGGAGTCAAAGGATTCAAAAGCGATGTAGTGCCTGCTATTAAAAGCAGCTTCGGAGCCTTGTTTTTGTGCGATTTTAGCATAAAACAGATAAGAAATGACTAGGTAATACGAGTACTAGAGCAAGTCCCGAGCGGCTAGTAAAAGGCTCAGATCCTAGCATAAGGAGAGAATAGCGCCTCGGAGGCGTCTCTCCTTATCTCTGAAAACTGGAGGAGTCGTATAACTGAAGAAAGTATCACTTCGGAGGCACGACTAGGACCTGTAGTCATATCAAGGGAATATCTCCAGTGGCTTGGAGGCATCGTACTAAGGATTAGAATAACAGAATCAGACTTGATGAAGACCCGTACTAGTATGGATAGGCAAAGAAGGTCACCGCGGAAGCATGGATGGTCGGAAAGCAAGACTAAGTCAAGCCTCCGAAGCTTGGTATAGGGTCAAGGCCTCACTTTGGGGGCATGATGGAGTCAAGTATACTAAGTATACTACCGGTTACGCTAGTCATCCATATTGGCTAGAGCTACCTCATCCCAACCGAAGTAATTATCTACGTCGGAATCTTCAGGATAATAAGAATCAACAAAGGTTTCATGATCTAGATAATCGGTATAGAATGGATTGCATAAGATAGGATTATAGAAAGAAAAGGATCGAGAGAGCCAACGACCCATGAGAGGGGAGTACTTGAAGAACGATAGCTTGGTATAGTCAAGCTTCGGAGGTGCTGGGCACTCAGCACAACTGACGACAGCATCGATCCAAGCGTTGACGGCTCCAGGGGTACGAGCGGTTTTGAAGTTGAGGAAACCAACTTGAGCAATGGACTCGGCGACCATGTCAATAACAGACCTGGCGTTGTGAGGAATAAAGTGGTCAAAGGTGTCCTCGCAGAGATAGATTTCGTCCTGGATCATGTCGTAACGAATCACGTAGCCCCAGTAGATGGATCTATGGCGACTGAGGAAGAACTGCTGGAAGATGATTCCGAGGATAGCCTCTCGTTCTGCATCGAGTGGAATGGGTAGGATGATGCGGCGCTCCTTGATCTTATTAGAGTAGTCTTCTGGATACCACCAGAGCTTATACAACTCTGAAGAGGGAGTCAGCAGGCCGCCTCGGAGTTTAGAAAATTGAAAGACTTACTATAGAGCAAGTTGCGGAAGTGATCTTCAATATTGTGCAAGCGTGCCATAGTGCGCTCGGGGGAAAAGTAAGCAAGGGACTGGGGCGACCTAGTATTTGCTTATACTGACCTCTGGACTTGCCGCGGAAGTGGAAATTTTACTTCGGAAACTAGGAAATTAGCGCTTCGGAGGCATGGATCCGAACCAGGCACTGGGCGCTAAACAATGATCGAGAAGTGATCGAAGGAATTGCCCCGTAAACATACCTCCATTGTACTCATACATGGAGATATTGACTGTACAAAGGACATAGTTGGTGCTGGTAGCCATACACAGCGCTCGACTGCATTGGAAGGCCAGGGACTAAGAAGGAAAGGAATGGTGTACCGAAGAATCGAGTAGGAGTTCTGGCTGAACCATTGAACTATAACCCGGTATCTAAGGTACCAAGATTGGATATAGTGGGGCGGCCATATGGATGACAGGATGTCAGAATTATCTGACATACAGAAAGGACATCAACCTGGCTATGGATGGCTGGGTAAATTAAGGAATATAGGAATCTACTAGCACTTCGGAGGCAAGTACTTTGCTTCAAACGAAGGGAGTATATGCTTCGGAGGCAGACAGAAAAGGATGACCTATGAAGATTGAAGAGTCTAGAACTGGAGAATCAATGCTGCGGAGGCAGATAGGCAGAACGGAACCATCGATAGGAGAGACCCGGAAGAAAAGAATGTTAGAGAATGTTCGAGGCTGATGATACTTCCGAAGCAAATTATTGGTTTTGACTTTGGGGTTCAAAAGCGCAGATTAAACACAAAACTCTCCAAGTATATTCCAAAGTAGGTAGTTTATGCCTCCGAGGCACGGTTTATTCGATATTTGTACAATTTGGTAGAATTAGAGCATCCCAGGGTATATAAGCAGTGGGGTTTTCATCAAGAATCCCCAAGCAATCCGTACGATTAGTATTCAGAGGATACAAAGCTATTCCACTTGTTGGGTAGTTAGTTGACTCGGGAGCGCTTCTGGAGAGACATTAGAACGGAATAGAACTTTGTTTGCCCAAACCTAGAAAATCCATTGAACACTTGCTTGATCTTGACTTTGCATTGTTTGTCTGCGACGCCGACTTGACTGGCTGAGCTATTGTTAAACTTCCGAAGCTAATTGAGCTGAGGATATTGTTTGCCGTTGACAGTTGGTCTTCGGTCATTGACAGACTTGATTGGAGTCTTATTGCCATTGTTTGATTTGATTGTCTTGTTGCCCCTCGCTGTTCGAGTGGTTCTGAAGCTAGTTGAAGCCCAAGAACACACTTCCAAAGCACCAAACAAACTCTACACTCCCTGAAACAACCTATAAACCTCTCTTCCGAACCCCACTTTTGACCTCCGAACTGGTTTCAGAGGCAAAGCTACCTTGGTTGGATAGTTTCTTGAGTCAGATTTCCTTCAGCCTACTATTGCAGTCTGGCTAAGAGCAGAACCTACGATCAATGCCGATCCCCGATTCCCGCACCCTTCAGCTACACTCTTGAGTGTTGGGAGGATTTGACCTACGAGTTAGATTTTATTGTACACCGCGAGTGGCGCTTTACAACGGTTTCCTGAGGTCAGTGGTCATTGGAGTGGGTGAATGTACTGTTGCTGGGAAGTTCATGGTCTGTTTTACCCCGTATCCCTGGTCAAGTCCCCAATGCCGGCCTGAATTCTAACTCAGATTCTCACTTCAACCTGGCAGTTCTCCTGCATTTTAGCTGTTACTCCTCCGCTTTTCTCTCTTCTAACTAGCTTCCACCCATGTACATAAGTATCAAAGCTCTGTGTTGCTCAGGTAGACATTAGCGCCATTTTTGACGATTTCTTGTTTGATCCATGACTTTGTGACCTTATGTGACAGGTCCATGAAATTTTGGACTTCCCCTCTATCGCATGTATGTTCAGAAAGCCATCGGCTCATAATAGCGCTTGAAGATACCTGTTGTGGGCTCAAGTGATACGAGAAAGCCTCCGTGTTGAGCGCTGAGCAGTCTCAAGGTCCTTGGAGGACAAGGATGCGTGTGAAAACCAAGACTGGCACCACGTGGACTCAAAAAAAATGGATGGCCCGAATAGGTACGGTGCCAGGGCTTGTTTTATAGTAAATACCTGTAGATACGACAAGTATAAGGCAAATGATAAGATCAGAAGAGGCTCTAAGCAGTAGAATGTTGAAGAAAAAGGGAAAACAGGTGGGGAACTTGGATGAAGTTGAGATTTGAGCCGGAGCTCGGGGTGGAATTAGACCATGAACTTCCTGGCAACCGTATGAATGATGGAAGAAACAAACAATCCATCAACTCCCACGGTTCCTCTGAGCTCCAACCACTACGTCTGGTTCAGATCTGTTGTTCTTGCGTCGCACTAGCTGCTCTCTTCCTCGTTAGTTCCTCTGTCTGATATTCCAAGCACCCAAACCCCTTTGTCCGGAATTCTCCTCTGTGCCATTGCTTGAATCCTCATTGACATCACTGACTATGCTCAGAACCAAAATGATTTAAAGTAATCGACTACACGACCTCATGGTCAGATACTCTCGTTGCGTTACTTGGAGATTCCTGCATATCTCATAGGCCCGGGCAAATCTCAACTCACAATGTAGCTGAATATTACCTCGTCTCCCCCACAAATCCTGCACAATCACTAGCACAAGGGGGCACAGGCAGCGACATCAACCTCAAATCCCCTGTCCTCTTCATCTCCAAAGGCACCAATCTCAACCTCGCGGCCACAAACCTCCCAGGCCTCAAGAAGACAGCTCAACTCATTCATGAGCATTTCTCAGAATTCAAAGCCATCCCCGTTGCAATGCCGGGATGGAAGATTAAGCCAAGGATACATATCACTGATAGAGTTGTTGGAGTTTGGTTGCTTGGATGCCATGGCATGTCTTTTCTTTCCATTTCCACCGCGTTCATGATTTGCACTTACTTTTTCCGTGGTTTAACAACATAGGCATCCTTCCGACGACAACACTCTTACAACTCAGGAAGACATCTGGGACCTTACCATGCGTATAAATGTCAGGGTGTCTGGTTCGATTTCAAACACGTCATTACCACTATGTGTCAGAACTCCAGTGGATTTACCATCAGCACCGCGTTCTTTGTCGCTCTCTGCAATACCGTAACACCCAACTCGCATATACCGTTTTCAAGGGAGCTGTCCTCATGACGACAAGGGAGATGGCGATGGTCCATGCTAGAGAACAAGCCATCGCTTTGTGTCCCGGCCTGCTGAAGACGACACTTTTGATGGCTTTGTTGGATACGGAAGAGAAGAGGCACAAGAGGCTTGCTTGTGCATCTACCAATGGGAAGGTTTGGGGAGGCGATTGAACAGGTGAGGTCGGTTTTGTTTTTGGCCAGCGACTTCGCTGATTGTACATTATAGTCAGAGAGAAACAAGGTTTCATTGTCCATCCACTTTGTCTGCCCTCTCAGCCTATTGATTCTTGGTCAGAAGTTTTGACTCGTTGTCAAGTTTGTTGTATTTATTTCGAGTCATTTGTGCTCTGAGTGTGTTAATGGGGTGGTCCCTGATGGTGTCGCGACTTTATAACACACATGTTACTGCGGAGGTGGAGCCGGCTCCTCCTCCACCTGCCAGTCTCGTCTGAACGGCATCCAATCGAGGATTCCTTGATTGTAGAGAGGGACTAATCATCGCTCAAAGTCTTATCTACCCTTGCTAATATTTTCTTTCCCTTAGGCTGCGATATACCTGACCTATCGTTTGCTTTTCGTCTGTCACGCTATATGTTTAGGCACCCGTTTAATACAACAGCATTGCAGATTGTTGGAAGCCTTCCCTCCCACTTTCCGCCCTTTTGTTGCTCCTGATGGTCCTGCTCCAAGGGATTTCCGTGATTTGATAGTCTTACTCCGCGAAATGCGTCTGGCTTTGAACAAAGCACGCTTTCCAGGATATGACCCAATATTGACAGTGGGACCTCAAAGGTACTGTTCGACAGTCGACTCAGGGAGCTCCGAGTCCAAGCCTAATTGGACACACAGGGGCTTGGTGGGCGCTTTCAAGCCTATAGACAGTATGGGGGCAACTCAAGCTGATGCTCAACTCATCGCTTGAGTTTTCATCCCTCAGGATTTTGATCTTGAGGTCAAGCCTTCCCTTTCAAAGTCAAAAACTTGGACTTGCTGCAGGTTTGAGGTTGTGGTCGTGAAATCTGTCGCTAACACGGCCACTTGAGGAACGAGGTCCGAGTCTCAAAAGAGGATTCCAACGGGGGAGCGCTACCGGAAGTTCCCTTGAAGATCAACAGCTACTAAGTGCCAGGGATGCCAACGGTTGGTTTCAGTTTGAACCGGTTTTTGGCGGTTTCAAACCAGAAAACTGTTCAAACCACTTAAAAAATCTAAAAATTTGAAACCTACTTTATTGTTCAAATAGTCATCAAAATAATGAAATATGATACTACTGAAGGTAATGCAGCAATGTTGAAGGTGGCCTGAAGCTTCAATTCGGATATGATCCTGATATTATGGCAACCTCTTGGCGGATCATTCCCTGACGTCACATGGCATGCAATAATAAAAAACAGCTGCAGCCTCCCTGAAGATCTCTGACTACAGAGATATATCGGGGCCTTCATCCTCAGTCATTATGCATCCAATGTTGACATAAAATCCTGGGAAATTGAAGATGGAATTTTTTTTCTGGAAACCGGTTTGAGCCGGTTTGGACCGGTTTTCAAACCATACCCCGAACCGTCGGTTCCAACCAACCGTTGACATCCCTACTAAGTGCTGGTGAAATTTGTTGCCACTTCTGAAATGGCGAACCCAAGTCTAAAGTCTGATGAGAGGGTTCCAATCGCGGGGTGAGTGTATCTTGAAGATCAATGGCTATAGACACTGTTGAACAAACGTTTCAGGTGTTATACATACGACAGGATGATGGTGGAAAGTGGTCACATGTGGGAACGGGATTCGACTCCTTTGTGAGAATTCATGCGGGGGGAGTGCTGCTGGAAGTTCCCTTTAGAGAGACGGCTCCTGGATGCTGTTGCCTGATCTGAGTTTCATACTGTACTGATTTAATGCATACGGGAGACGCCTTGCTGTCGACCATTATCCGTGCGCGTTCCGTGCCTGATACCCGAAATTCGGATAGATAACCAACCGCCCACCGTTTTTCCGCTCTATCTGCCTTAATGATTAATTTCTCCCTCAGGTAGGCTCGATTCACTTTCTCATCTGTCTTTATTCATATCTATTCATTAACGCTGAGAGTGGGTATCTTTATATATTGTTCGACAAGTCCTGATTGGTGAACATTGAACTTTGATCCTCGAAAAATCAGTTCATCGAATCGCTTCCTTCCCGAAATTCAGCTCGATCAGAGTCTGATTCTTGTCGGCACTGCATGAAGACATAGCGGCTTGAATTCACCATACCCCACTACCCCTGTCTGGATCTCTGCATTTCCCGCTACCGCGGTATGGGCTGTTTCTTTCGCCTTTCGATTGGCGCACCTAAAGTCCCAACTCAATTCATGAGCTTAACTCCCACTCCGATTCTTTGAGGCCAGCCATGACACGATGTATAGCACCACTGGCGTGACCGCACCGACACAGCTTGGTAACAAATATAGACAGTAAGTTGGACTACCGCTGAGTTCTGATAGAGGAAGTCCACCAAAGAAAAAGCCAGACACGGGCATCAAGAGAAAGCAGAGCCTTACTGTAAACTAAGATCTACCAACTCTCAAACGGACACATCGACTAGACATACTAAGGTCGAGCTTTCGTGCGCCGGTCACAATGGTGTGCGTGAGCAAACAGGAATATGCAAGTTATATGACGATGCAGTCTCGCTGAGCTGCAGTGGTGAGAGTTCGCACTGTAGAAGTCTGAATCTGACTGGTCTCGGACCATTGGATATGATCAATTAAAGGTCGACTGATGAATGGCGGTAATGGCACCCTGAATTATCAATTGCCACAGCCAGGATCCTCTGCCGGGCGTGGAGATGCAGATGAGAGGTAATGGTGAACCAATACGGGAGATGCAATCAGAGGATAATCCCGTGTGTTGAATGTGATGACCCCCAGCGGGAGCGCCAAGAGTACGAGATCAGTTCGACGACGCTGAACGATAAGTGCTTCATTCATTATGCCGTTTCCCTGACTCCTTTGAAGGCTAATATTAACTACTAACAGCAGTTTGTCAACCCACCACTTCAGGACTTTATCGGGGCCTCTATAAAAGACGTGACGATCCCTTCGTCCTTTCTACACCATGCAATCAAACGAGAACAACCGGTAAGTCGTGTTTGAAGTTTTGGGGTAGTGGCAATATTTCGCTCACCTTCACTTGCATGTACTTGCGCCATCCCATCCAGGTACCAGAGGCACGGGTATCACGTCCTAGACACGCCTAACCAGCACGTCACAGAGGGCTTTGACCCTATTATCAACGCTCCTTGGGTGTCACTAGAGTACATCACGAGGGACCTTCAGCTAAGTCCGGCGTAAGTCTTTTTGCCTTCCCAACTCTAAGCCGTATTGTACACACCATCGTTTTGATCTCGATCTCGCAGAGCCTTCTTCGATATACACGGGGATCCCTGGAGCATGGTCTGTACACCGGCTTTCGACGAGGTTACAGGCCATAGTCCCGCCATCCACAATTTTGCCGACTCTTCCTTGAGTCAGAATTTGTTGCCAATCATGCCCAACAACTTTGACAACACCCGCGAAAGGGCACTATTTCCGACCCGTCTTGCAGTTGCTGACACTGATGATCCATCTACGACGGAGACCCGTTTCAACGCCACTCTCTCTTCTACAAATACTAGTGACGGTGGCTATCTGGTGGGGTCTCCCGCAGTAACTCAGGCATCGACGGCTCGTCGAGGAGGGCACCAGGCCACCCTCTACTTCTGCAATGTCCCGGGATGTACGTCCAGAGGGTTCACTGCAAAACACAACCTGCAATGTAAGTCCCGATTCGTAAAAAATGGTGATCCTTCCAACTCACAGTCTAATGGTAGACCATGCTCGTGTACACACTGGAGAGAGACCGTTTGTATGTGATCGATGCGGACGTGCATTCTATTCAGGTAGTGATCTTCGGCGACACCAACACCCAGATCGGAAGCGACCTTGCCAGCGTCCCGAGTAAAGCATCGGATGATGAATATTTAGCTGTCACGGAACATACATGATCTTAGTTCTCTCGTCGAAATCCTGCTCGAGTTCCCCAAACATAAAATATTGTATTCAGATATTTCGGAGTCCTTGTAAACAATATGTATTAACAGTTTTAGCGGTCGATTTTATTTACAAAGCCACGTACGTCATGTACTGTAGTTCCAATGGATGGCTTCTCGTGATATATCCATTCGCGGGTTGCAACCAACCTAAACAGACCGAAGAATTTGTACTACATGGCCATGAGATAGTCTGAAGAAGAAAGGGTGCGGGTGATATGTATGCGTTGCGGAGTTCTTGGGCGACGTGCGCGCCCAGCCCGTTCCCGGATGATGGGGGATCCCGAAGCCTCGAGATCTATGCACTTGACCCAATCAGCTAGCGGTCCTTCGGGAATGAATAAGATCGGCAATGAATGATGTATTCAGATAATAGAGCCTAATAGAGCCGGCAGCGAGATAGCGCAAACAGAGATACATCAATTGATCGATGTGATGGAAAGGACTCGAGAGGTGGGTAGCGCGAAGATCAAGAGCAAGGTGGAGGTGAAGGCAAGATGACGCGCGAAGGAGGATCACAGATGCTGAATCAGAAGAGGTGTGAATGCTCTCTACGTGGCGGAGAAACGGTCATTCCGAAAGACGCCAAACGAAGAAAAAGGAGCAATGTGTACCTTGAGAACTGTAGCATCGTCTGGGCAAAAGGACCAGCGGTAGCGGCGGGTTTGGGAGAGTATGGTCCGAAGGTAGAGTGCTGGACTTGATTCAATGCCGAAGGAGCGACGCGAGACCGGTTTGTTGTTCACCTTTTCTTAATACTACCGACCCGATCGCTGTCTCCAGTGCGGCTTTTGTGACCTCCATTTTTACCCGCTCAAACTCTCCAGCTCCTTCAACACATTTTCGAGCACTTCGTCTCCTCATTTCTCCATTCCCCTACAACCGTGAACCCTCGCTCCCAAAGCCTAGTGTTGCTAGTAACTTGATTGGTTTCTAATCAACACTGGTATCGAATCGGGTTATCCGAGAGCGATGTCTCCAGTATACGAACTAGGAAGCAGAGGGGCATAATGAATGGCGTCATGGATGTATCGTGTATGGTGGGTGGGCGGCACTGATGCGTGCTTTCTCTGCCTTTCATTGGATTCCTATCGAAGTGTCCTGGGTCCCAGTGTCATAATACCACGGGTGGTCACTGCGAATCAAGTAGAGTCAATTTATTGTATTTGCGCCCGTGTAAATTTGCTCACCACCAAGGTAAAATTCTACAAAACCGTTGGGTCAACAGATCTTGACAGGCAAACAGGCTAATATGCTCGACTAAGCCGTCCGAAAACATGTCTTCATTGATGTGCTTGTGTTCAATCGGCATGGTCTAGGAGAAATTGATAGCTCAGTAGTCAAGGAAGTCAATATTTATAGTAGTCATTCACCTGAAACTGAGAGCCTCTTCGAGGTCATTGGCATGTTCATCCTCTTGAGCTCCCTGGATACCCATATACGCTCGACTCTTCATGCCCTTCCGATTGTCTCTGGTAGTTGTGAACGATAGTGATAGTTCAAATGATTTCTACAGTTGGGCTCTTGGGCGATGTACGCCGACGTTCGGCAACACAAGGATATCTCGTGTTAAAAGCGTAGGGGATGACGATAAACCCCTCAAGTTGGCCGAGGGGCGATTGGGGAGTACACCGACCTTCCAACTGCTCCTCTGTCGATGTCCAGCACAGTTTTCCCGTTTTCGTCGATAGAAGACATCGCAGTAGCAGCGAGCAGACAAGCAGGTATTCAAGGAGTGGAACAGTATGGGTCATGATGCATGAAGACAGCGCGTTTCAAATTCAACTATACAACTCCCACGGTTCTTTTACATAAACTTAAACCCCTACATTCAATCTACAGGGAACGATCGTCTTCCCGGTATCGTCAGGATGGCGCGCGAGGCTACATTCAATCCGCATCGAGCTGCTCTCTTTCAGTCCCCTTGTCCAACATCGTCATTTCCTCTATCTAATATCCTTCCATCCGGAGTTCTCCCCTGTTCAAATACCCGAACGCTGCCGTCATTAGGACCACCATCGCCAACCATGCCCAGAGCAAAAACAACCAAAACGACTGACCATTATGCATCATGCTCAATCCTCTCTCCTTTTTGCCTCTGATAAAACACAATAACCCAACTTACTCACCGAGCATTTCTCAGGCATCAAAGCAAAATGTGGTCTCGGCATCGAGGATCAAGCCATCGTATCGCCAATAGAGCCGTGAAGGATCTCGTTCATTGATACCGCGACAGTCGTTTCACACGTACCTATTGATTTCACGAACGCAGGAGCAATGCCCCCATCTGAGAACGCCCTCACAACTTCTACAGATATGTGGGACTTACCATCTCAAAGGCGCCTGGCTCGGTTCCAGACGCGCCTATCCAAAACAACCCTGGTGAATCCCTCATTGTTACCGCGTCCTCACTCTTCGTGGTGTAGCAACACCCAATACGTATGCACCCCTTGGAAGGGAGTTGTCCCGGAGACTTAGAGATGAAGAAATAGATGGCAATGTTCCATGCAAGGGAAGGAACCCGCGTTTATGATTTGTGCCCTCGTTCGCTGAAGATGCCACTGCTGGCGGACTTTTTGGACACGGAGGGGAAGAGGCAGAGACGGGTTGTGCATCTTCCGATGAGGAGGTTTGGGAGGGCTATTGTGCAGGCTAGGGCGGAACTGTTGTGGCGAGTGATGAGAGGAGCCATATTACTGTGGGTACAAAGGTCCTTGATTGAGAGCTTGACTGATGACGGATTCTCTCGACTAGATCGTGAACTGTCGAATGCGTACGTGACGACGGAGGGAGAGTCTTTCCACCACCCGCTAGTCTTGTTCGGAGGGTAACGGATCATGAAAGCAAGGTCTGAATGCATATCAGAGAACCAACCATCCGTCGCTCATCCACTCTGTCCCCCAGTTTCTCTTTCAAGGCAGACAACATTTGCAGGGCTGGCGAGTTTCGACGCAATACTATGTCTCTTCTGTCCTGTTTGTTCCTGTGCCAGGTTGCAATATGCAAGATACCCAACAGCTACAATCACGGCAAATCATTTCCGCTGTCGATGTGCGTGAGGCCCTCAGCTCCAAGTTATCACAGACTGGATCAGGAAGATCATACAGGAGCGGTGCCGCGACCATCCATGGTTTTTGCTCTCCGAAAACTCACCATCGGAATCTTGGTGTGCCTGCCGTACGCGTAACCGTTCATCCCATCCTTGCCAACCGCCATTCGAGTGGTAGATATCTTCCTTCGGCCATCTCCATTCATACTTCAGTTTACTTCTATTTCACTTATGCTCACGCCCCACTAGCGCGTCCAGGTTTCGCCTTTCTCTCCGTTCTTCAAACCAAGGCAGCATAGGCAACAGCTTCATTGATCGACTCTCCAGAATCAGAATGAATCCATTCGACAAGTCTCCGCAGACATTTGTGACGTCACGACGCCCATGTCATTGATTTCTCATTTCTGCTTCCAAATATGTATCTCATCGCCGCTCTGCGTTGCGGTTACATCTCTAGCGGCTCCATAACCAGCCTGCCTCGCTTTCTTCCTGCCTCTGCTGTGCTGCACCCCCGGCCCTCAGCCCGTCTAAGCCGCTCTCAAGAGTGCTTCGCTAGCGCTAATCAGTGAGATGCTTCCAGAAGAAAGAGCACTAGGCAACACGCTGGATCTGGTCCTCTCAGGATGCCACTTTGGTTACAGAGACAGAACATTGAGAACATTAGCAGCGGCTAGCTCATCTCTCAATGGGGTTGAGTAAAGCTAGCGACGAGAATAGTTATAGTGCACAGGTGATCGGCACGGCTGCCCGTTTTCGAGGGGTTGACTAACGATGTTTGTAGGCACATATTCCCCCGTTAATGGGAGTTTGTCGAATCTGCGCGTTCCCTCTCCCTGTTTCTCGCGGAACGTGAAGCGATACTTATAATATATCCCCCGTTACGCAGACAGGCTTAGACAACCGCGCTTTTTGGAACCTGTATTCAGGCCTTGGGTTCAGCTCTCAATACCAGGGCTCTTTACCCTCGTTTCTTCCTCCTTTCACGATTGCTAACGCCCAAGACGCCCCGCAGAGCAAATCGGTCTGGTTCTTCGGCACCGGTTTGTGTTGCCAAAATCGTCAACATACATTTGAAACTATGTATATAGTTGGAGAATTAATTTCGCGAGTTACGGAACCTTCCATTTTTCACACAGTAAGCAATGTCCAAAGCCATATCTCAGTGCACGAAACTGTCCAACAAAAAAGTTTACGTCCTATGTGCAGGTGAGGTTTTATTGATATGAAAACATGTTGGTCAAGTTGTCAAATTACTAGAACTAAAACCTCGTTGAAGCTCAGAGCGAGATCCCGAGTTAGCAGCTGTCTTGCAACTGTTATCATGGCGCGTTCGGTTTGCACTTTTTCTCATCCGCGCTTGAACATGCTTGGCCACAGAAAACCTATCATAAGATACTTCACAAGGACACCACACCCTCAGCCCCTTCCCGGCACCAAGCGCCCTCGTTGGGACATTTGGTTGAGGTGCAGGGGGCTGGGCGCCTATACCGAGGTGAACGAAAAATGAATCAACTCGAAAATCGGAACACAGTGGCAACGACAGCCGTGAAGTGGATGAAGTGCAATCAGCAGCCATAGGTTAGATCAGAATTTCGATGTCGAATGTTGGCAAGACCAAATGAGACGTGACCATTCTACGACAAGGGGTCCCATAGACAACGCGGAGATCGAGAAGATGGGTCTCAATGTTGAAGTTGAAGCGCTCTTCTTCTATGGAAGCATCTCAAGGCCCGGGCGATATGAGGCCTTGAGGTCTGGGAGTCATGTCGCACTCCCAAACCTCTCTCATCATGAATTCATTTATCTGTAATGTGTTTGTGAATCAAACCCGCCTAAAGCCATATGGTTAGTGTATCCTCATGATGGAGCTGACGTTGGCTACACTGCTCCGAGTCTGTACTCATATACATATGTGGCACCTATTTCCACGGATCACAGACACTGTATCCAAATTGTATCTTAAAGAAACTTGGATCAGTCTCTGCCGGGAACCGTGAAAGGCAGCAGCCGCGCTGGTGTAGGGCCTCTCTCTCGTACACGTCTCCGCCGCATGCCAGCATAACCATACTTCTAGTACGTGCGCTCCGTCTATCTGTTTCCCGTAACCAACGTGACGCGTTTTTCTTACCTTTTCTTCCTTCTCATGCTCCCGCGTCAGCCTCATAAATCTCGGGCGCTAAGCACTAACCTGCAGGAGAAGCACGTCCCTGCATCCTTGCGGTGCCTAAAGAATCAATTTCAATGGTCCCTTCCACGCAAATTCCACGCAAATTAGCCTCTTACCTCTCACCTCATTTATATGCCTACTATGCGCGGCCCTGTCCGAGCGATCGATCATCGCTTGGACTATACCTCGCTTGAACCTTCAACTTGCTCCATCTCGTGATGGAAAAGCACCGAAAAAGGATTCAGAGCCCCGAAAGAAACATGATCACTCGGGTTGACCTGAGTCGAGCTTGAACACAACGTCAAACTACTGCCACGAAGAAACTGAGTTGATGAACGTGGCAAATCGCGCACAGAGTGTATCATGGTTGTAACAGGTTGTTCATACTCTGTGTCCTAAGACGTCCAGATCTTGAGACCATAGACAGTGCAGCAACTCAAGTCGATTCGGCTCGTTTATACTTACGGTATACATGTACAGGGAATACCGAGGTCTTTTTTTGCGCTGAATCGAGGCATATTGAACCACGATGTATGAGGCCCAAGCTTGATCGGGGACACGATGGAAAGGGGCGCTCACCAGAATGTTCCAAAGGTTCTCTATACCACTATTGGACGGTTCCTCGTCAGGTTGGAGTCTATTTTCACCGAAGATCGTTCAACGGTGGCACTTGGTGAGACTACAAGGCTCCAGCCACGATATCAGATACCGTTCTGATTCGGACTGAGTTCCTGGTTGCTGTTCCAAGGACCCGGGTCCCCACTGGCAGCCCATAGGCGTGGTCTCTTGGATCTGCGATGAGCACGACTCTGCGCACAGTTGGGGATTGTGTCAATGTCTGAATTCAAGGGTAACAGAGGAAACACTCTTTCCAGTCCGACTCGTGAAAAGTGAGGTTTATAGAGTGTCCTTTGATAGCACGACACCCATGCGACTCACCCACGACGGATTGAGACTTGAGACGCGAAGATGCGTTCTTCACGGCACGATTTTGTCCATACAGGTCTTGATTTCGTCACGGAAAGATAACTCGTTTCCTTCGCTTGGTACATTTTGTATTGAACGTGCCGCCAGTCCCTGTCAATCACCGTCCTTTACATTCAAATGCCGAACAACGGCGGGTGAAAGGATCAGGGCATCGCAAGATTGAGATGCGGATACTGGAGATGGCATTGAACGCTGAACGTGAACCTCAGCGACGTGTACTACCCGACAGGCATGGATGATAAGTAAATCCTAGTGGGGACTCAGGCAGGGTTGTTGAATCGCATGGAATTGGGCTGTACTAGATTTGCGGTGCAGGACGAGCAGATGCAGACTAGCGCCCATAGTTGCGTCGTCCTTCAACTAGAAGCACAAACATGAACTTCCAATCCCGTTCGCAGCAAATCTCCGGTTATCCTCCAGCTCGGTATGTTTTCAGGACCTTGTTAAAAGGTGCTTCAATCCCCTCGTTGTAAAACAACACCCTCTTCCCTTTTACACCATGAACGAAAACAACCAGTGAGTGGGTATTTGGGTCACAGCAAGGCTTTGCTCACCTTCACTTGCTTGTGCTTTCGCCAACCTGTCCAGGTACCAGGAGCATGGGGACCACGTCCCCGACCCGCTCGACCTGCAAGATACAGAGGACGCTGAACGTGCCTCCGCCGTTCCTTGGCCACCACCAGTACCATATAATGGAGGCGACTTTTCAAGTTTGATGTGAGTGTTGCTGCCTTTGCCATTATGTCGTGATGTACTCACTACTGTGTTGAAACCCCCCAGGCTCTTCTTCAATACACCTGAGAATGCCCACAGCATGATTTACACGCCGTCCATCGACAACGCCCCACCGCTCCCACCCCTGCCAATCCAGGTTACTGGGAGTCGACAAGTTATGCAGGCTCCAGAATTTGCAGTTGCGTCTCCATCGAGCGAGCACTACGGTGATGCAACATTTCTCCAAGCGTCATTCGACCATAACCCCGCCAACTACGAGTGGGTGATGATGATTCTGAATTGGAACCGAACGCTGTTGACCTCCTCCGACAGCCCCAACCAAAGTCTGTTACCAGTCATCCCCGGCGGCTTTGAGAATACCCAGGAAGGGTTTTCATTTCCGACCAGCCAGGAGGTTGCTAATCCATCCGAGGCTGCGAGTGGTTTCCACGCCACTCTCCCTTCGAACAACGCAAGCGACGTGGGGTCCCCCGCAGTAACTCGAGCATCCACGGCTCGTCGCGGAGAAGGCCAGACTCCTCTCTACTTCTGCGAGGTCCCCGGATGTACGTCACAAGGATTTACTGCAAAACATAACTACGAATGTAAGCATGTTTTTTCACGGTCGCCCACTCTTTCACTCACTGTCAACTGGCAGACCACAATCGTGTGCACACTGGGGAGAGACCCTTCGTGTGCGGCCGCTGCGGAAAAGCTTTTTACTCGAACGGCGACCTCCAGCGACACCAAAGCCCGGCACGAAAGCAACCCTGCTACTGACGTCCCCAGTCAGAGATGTCTGAGTGAAGCAGACATAGACACCGCGGGTAGCGTACCTTGCCTCAATTCCCTCTTTCCATCTCCTTCCATTCCTTCTTGGACTCTCCTGAAACGACAACGTTGCATTCATAGAACGTAGTGTCAGTATGTATCAACGATTCCATTTGTCGGTTTCGGTAATTTTCATCGTATAGTCTGTGCGTTGTTGTTCTGGGACACTGCTTTTGTCAGGTTGCACTAGACAGCCTGGACAAAACCACGTACGAGTGATATAGAGTTGAAATCTTGGGTCCCTTGGACCCAGCGCATATCACCGAGTCGTTCGCCTGGTTCTTCAGTTCCGGGAGTCTGAGCCCATCCTCTCACAGTCTCCCAACACTCTCCCGCCGATCCAAAGAAGCCGGGGTATATTCTCTACGTTTTCCTCAATTTTTTGGGGGGTAGGACGGCCAAGAACGCGACTCAGGGCTCCGAGGGTCCAGGTCGCTCACTAGAAAATTCGGCGGGAGGAAAAGTGGGCTGAGGCGACGCAGTATGATCCAAATCCTCTCCAGATGTGCGCAAGAGGAGACGAGGAAGAGGATAATTCAGAACATCGTCGCAGTGTGATTATTGTCACTGGGTCACCTGAGGAGCCGGCAAATTGGATGCTGTATAAAGTTTATTGGCCGAATCGGATGGTTCCTCCCGCTCCGATCACCGTTTTGTTGGCTCACTGACCTTGCGAGTGGTCCGAAGACGAGTAAGAAAACGAACGATAGCAACCTAAAGTCCTAGCTAGAGAGTTTATCTAAGTACTGTAGTCAATATCCAGCAGGCCTTCCTAGGAGTCCAGTACGCAGATGCCCAAGCGCCGACTTCCTCGATTTTGGCCTTGTAGTCCGTTTGAATTGTGACAAGAACGCATCTGATGGAGATGGCGGAGCCTGCATGAGGAGAGGAGGGTGATTGATTTCAGTCCGTGCGAATGATGGGTGAGTACTCACCATGATTCTCCTCGTGGCAGACTGTATTGAATGAGAAGGGAAAGAAGGTTGGAAGTAGTATGACGGAGGCACGCTCAACATACTATACACCATTTCCTCCCCCGTAGGGAGCACCTGAGTCCAACTCCGACATTCAGGCTGGGGCGAAGATCGAGCGGCGGTAGTGGTCTTTGGCAGCATTGACAGCATTGGAACCAGTGGCCGCGTTCATCCCCTGCCGCCGTCGCTGCCAGCCCCTTGACGACAGTTTAGCAATTGCAAGGGTGTTGATAGCAGAGAGGGCGAAGAACTCGTTAGGGAGCTTGGATAGACGATTGGCAGTGCGGTCGACTCGCGATTCACTCAACCTTGATCCTCTTTTTGAAACGACTTTGGGTACGATAGCATCATTTCGTTTGCATTTGTTCTGTGCACGATTCGGAAGACATCATCCCAGACTATATCCTCCCAAATCGCTCGCAAGAAGTTGTGATGCGACTGTGCAAAGCTGTACATGGACGCTGACTCGACGATGGAATAAGACAGTATGAATTCTAGGCACTGAAACGTCCAGATGTCAGTGAAATTTGTATATCCCTTAGCCGAAATTACTCACTCTGCCCCATTCAAGCTCCGGACAGGCCGTTCTACTGGAATACATCGATGACGTTGTAGAGAATTGAGGATAGAGACCCTCCGAGTAGTGCTTTCATGTGACAATGGTGAGTGATTGTTGTCGTTCATCGCCGTTATGCAGGGATTCCATCGACTGGGGACAGCGGGAGATGTATCCTCAAGCTTGTAGCTTAATATTCGATGTTAGAGAGGTGAAGTTCCCATGCTGAATGTCGGACGCCCAGTGGGTCAATATCGCGAGACTGAGGGCAGTTGAAGAGAGTTGAGATGGATGTAAATCGAATAGTTGTACGCGTTCGAAAGTCCTTGGGAGCTTCCTGAAATCGGATGTGCCATCGTATCATAGTAACACCAGCTAGCTTCCTGTCAACCATATTGAAGGGCCGTTGTTCAACGCAGAACTGCGATGGTGAGAAAAACATCGAGACCTCTTGTACTGCAGACTAACGTCGCTCGAAGGTTCAGAACAGCTTCATCTCCCATTTGGCGGAGCGTCATAGAGCAGTGATGATGAATTCCTGGGTTGCACGATATGGTTATCAATCTTTGGGTTATGGGCAGATGCAACAATACATGCCATGCGCATCGACTCTTCCGACCGTCTTTCTCGTATCTGTGCTCCTCTGTGAGGGCCCAATTTGTTGCTTCTGTTTCGATATAAAAAAACACGCCCACATCAGACAAGGTAGCGAGATTTCTTGGGGACGTCGAGATTTCCGCTAATGTACGAGGCGGGTACTTCGTCTTGCTTTCGAACGTGGTTTGCAAAGGTTGCGGTTCTGCATTGGTCAAATGCATACGCTAAACTCCTGTTTCTCGAAGACAACCGGCTCTGAGGTTGGCGGTGACCGGGTTATTGGCATAGGCACGCTGCAGGCATGGCGTCCAGGTGGAAGAAGTGAAAAGCCCCTATGACGTCGACGCGTCTTGAGTCCCACGGCGGCGAACTTGCCTCGACCTACCATCATCGATTGTCGCGTCGGTCTACTCTCCTCGTTTTCCGTTTCACTCCTTACTCTCTAGCACTTCAAGTGAATGGTCTCTTCGTTGGGAATTCTGCTTGCACGATTCAAGATGTGCCTGGTTTTATTGAATGCTCGTCACCAACCCCGCTGAGAGCTGCTAGTGAGGGCCCGTTTTGAACTTATCGACATGGTATGCCAGGACGCGGTCTTTCGCTAGATGATTTTTACGCATTTTTACACAAAATCACAAGCTCCTCCCAATTGGTCCTCTAGGAGACTCTATGTCTTTGCGGCCTTTCAATCCCAAGCGACATAGATCTGAGCATAAACTACTTTATTAAAATGTGAAGAATACCTTCGACAAACACAACTCTCAGTGCAGCTACATGTCACGTTCTCATGTTGATTCGAGCGCTCTGAAACTAGTTCATCGGGACGCACACTGGTACTGAGTCTGAATCCCGTATTGAGTGCGTTGCATATGGTATCACGCCTGCCGAGGTATCTGATTTTTTTTTTTTTTTTTTGTGGAGCGTTCGCCGAATTGGCAGAGGGGAGCAAACGCGTAGCTGTTCCGGGTCGCCAGCGACACCGACCGACGCCTCGGCGACGGTGCTCTCCCTCCCGCTACACGGCCAAACCTGTACTGTGTGTCACCAATGTGTCCTTCACTTTATTTGAGCCGGGTCGTCATGGCATGCCCCACCTATTGTCACCATGTGCCCACAACAAATAGAAATCACGTCCATACTGGGGCTCTGCTGTCATCTCGCCAGTGTACTCTCGGCATGTGTTGGCGGCCCATTCTCCATGTTGTCCCAATGTGTGAGATGTGTTCGTACAACATGATGCCTGAAAAATACACCCGAGCGAATAGCGCTGGTCGCAATCCGCACCGATCCGTCGGCGGGAATGGATCCTCACCCAAGCCTGTTCACAAATTCTTCTAAGAGGGCAATTGTAGTGTGTAGGATTCACCGTGTTGTAAAATGACTATGGAATACAAGACCTGATATTGTGTTTTTGTACTTTTGTCGTGGTATAGGCAGTATCAAAGAGGAGTAGAGAACTTGTAGAAGGTAGTTAATGTACATGTCGTATATAGCGGGCAATAGAGCAGAAGATGTGGTATAGCCAGTACTGAAGAAGAGTCTGGAATTCAAATGGCAGACCAAAATATGCCGAGTGCAATACACAAACAGAAACAACACCAGTATGAACATCAGAGACGAACCGAGTATCGTGACCAGATGTGCAGGGAGAAACGGCGCCATATGTCTTCCCTCGCCTCCTCCCCATTTTCCATTCCTCTATCTCGGCCTAGCCACTCCAGTATGAAAGGTCCATCGAGTTCAATTGTGGAATCCCAGTTCGGCCAATTCCCGCCCGGAAAGTGGGGGAAAGCTGCGGCAAATGACATCCAGTAGGCCTCTCGTCCCCAATCCCAGTCATCCGACATATCCTGACGCATTTTGAACTGTTGCATCCACGTCCCGATGCTCTTGTACATTGTAATCCAAGAGTCAGACATGTGGCGGTTGAATGTTGGTGGGAGAGCGAGACATGGTGGGTCGGGAGCCTTAGGGTAGCAGGAAGAATTGTCTTCGGGAACCTAGATAAATCAATAGATAGATAATGAGATTCGGAATTTCTGTATGGGAAGACACATTGGCACTCACATCATAGTCACCCTTATCCTCCTTCTCATCCGCCTCTTGTTTCTCTGTCTGCATGAAATCCCTTGGTGTCAAAGGGGTGGACAGCTGATTGACGACCGGTTGGAGGAATGAGCGATACGGTTCGGGGAGTGAGATGGAAACCTGGAGAGGCTACATAGCTGTCAGATTCACAACGACAAACCAAAGGTTGAGTCGACTTACCACTTGCGTGTCAAGTAGTTCGGGAGGCAGCTTGCCTTTTAGTGTAATAAATATCCCAGGGAAACAACAAAGGAGCGGCGATGTGTCGCCTTTGAATGAGCGTTCAGAGGACAGAGAAAGAGACATTTTTACAAAACAGAATGTTGCGCTGAGGTGGTTGATGGTTGAGTTTAAGTGCGACCCGAAAGTTGAACATGCACGCGGATCCCCGGTATGACGGGCCGGGCCTCCAGCCCACATGGAAATCATGAAAGTCCGAACTTCCTGAATCCTCGTGTTCCTCATTGCCCACAACATCGACTTGATTGCCAATAATCGCCATTAGCTATAAGGGTCAGATTTCAGGATTGAGGGAAATGGAGGTCATAGAGAATCAAGGTGTGTCTATCACGACCGTGAACAAGATATCAGCGACTAAAAATTTCAGGTTTCCGGGTGGTTGCGCCCAATGTTACTCGACCCTCTGAGGACTTGCTGGAGTGCATAGTGTGTCCCAAGCGCAATGGAAACTATACACAGTTCTTGCGAAAGAACATTGGCACCCATTCCACTCGTTTAAAGCACATCAGCTGTTTGGCAGAATTCCGTACGCAAATCAACGAGGATAATCCAAATTTCACCACCCCACCACTCTCTGGTCCATCACACGCTTCAAACAACCCACAAAACAATGAGGACGAGGAAATGATGTTGTCTGAGCTCTGGAGATTTGTTGACCAGGATATAGTGGTCACTGATGAAGAGGAGGCGGAAGGAGACTCCCTTGAGACCCTTCTTCAAGCATTAGCCTCACATGACCTGATCTCTTGCGAGCTCCCGAAGTTTGCCGCTGCGGGGTCATCTGAGCTGCCAGATGAGTTTCAAGAGGACAATGAGGAAGGTACAGAAGAAGGTATGTTCAATTTACTTCCCATGAGTACTGAGCTAAACAAAGTCCAGCCACAGAGTTTGCTTTCCCCCGAAACCCGGTGATGTCCCGGACATAAAAAATCCTACATATCCCTGGCCTTCACTGCTGGTTTGTTTCCACTGCCACTTGGTTGTCACACGAAGCTTCATTGACTCACAAAATCATTCTCAGATGTTTCTAACCCAGTTGCTGTTTTCCGGATCTGCCAGAATACGGTTCTCGGAGACACAGAAAAGGGCAGTCCTTGCATGGGCGAAAGCCATTGGAGCTCCAGACGTCCCCACTCTACAAAACTTGAAAAAGGTTCAGGCATCAATTGAGGCCATGGTAGGTGACCCGACTGAGAAAGTGGTTTCTGGGTCAGGCACAGTTTTCTACATCAACGACGTCGCCCGAGCTATTGCAAAGGTAAGATCATCAAATTCCTTCGACCCAAATATCTTTGACATGTCTCATTCTTCAGGACTTTTCAAACCCGATTACCCGCTTTGCAATGACAGAGTACCCACAGGATGGCCAAAAGCGTATGTCGGAGCTAAAAAACGGGAGGAAATGGCTGGTTGAACTGCCACAAGAGCTTTTGACTGCCACAGCCCGTGTCAACAACAAACTCTATTTCGTTGGAGAACTTCTGATGTGCTGTGACGGCAGGTTTTTTATCCCAGACTGTTTTTTCACCAAAGAAGATCCCGGCGACCAAGGCAAACCTCCGATCGACCTTCTGTTTGCTCTGGGTTGGACAGTACTGGATACCATGGTAAGTGAAGGTTCTCTGAACTTTGATTTTCCGTGATAACTGACTGTTGTCTGTAGAATGGCTTTGTTGTTGGGCAGATGGACATCATTCCCACATCAAATTTTAAGGATACTTTTGAAGACCTAAGGGATACTGGTCGTCTCATGTGTGGATTTTCCGGTCAAGTCCACTTTCTCTCTCCCTGCTCATTCACTCTAATATCGTGTCCACCAGAATGCTCAAAGTCTTACGAGGCTCAGATGCCACATCCACGACGGGAGGTTGCCAATGGACGTATGGTATATGGGGTTCCTCTCATTATCTTTCTTGATGATGTCAGTGGCAACATCTCAAAGCAGTGGAACAAGCATCATGCTATATACATGTCGAATGCGCTGCTCCCACAACAAATGATAGAGAAGGAATTCTGTACCAGATTTATTACATTGTCTCCTCATGCATCACCTATGGAGCTTGTTAAGGCTCTGAAGGATAGCATTGGGTAAGTTTTTCAACCTCTGTATCAGAATATGCTCACATTGCAGCAATAATCAGGAAAGCAGCTGAACGCGGAGTTGCAACATATGATTGCAAGAATCATGAAGAATGTCTCCTCGTTCCCCATGCTCACTTTTGGGGTAGCGACAACCCCATGCAGGCTGAGGAATGTAGTCATGGGGGACTTCAGTGTAACTTTTTCTGTCGCACATGTGAAGTCGGTGGAACTTAGGAGGTTAAACGAAGTGATATGGGATTCCTGTCTCTGTTTGAGGTAAATATCTTTTAATACACATCTACTTGACTCTCACTATCTTCAGGCTGGCACACCATGAACTCCTGAGAAGACAAAGAGCCATATTGATGAGCAGATTCGGCTTACGTCTTTGCATGGTGCAACAGACAAGTTGAGGATACACAAATCAACAACAGGTGTGAATGACTCAATGTGTGGAAAGGCCCTCCAGGCTATAGTTGAACTTGGCAAAGCTATGTATGCTGGAAAGCATCCAGGTAGCTCTGGAATGAGGAAGGAAGATGTCCAGAGGAAACTGGAGGACGAGGTGAACCGTGTGGTGGAGGCTTATGGGATTAACCCATTGATTGGAATGCCAGGTATATACCTCTAACAATCTCTTTATCATTGAAGTTTATCTCTCTGTTCCAGGCGTCAATATGCATCAAGATACCCCCACTGAGATATTGCATACAATCTTACTCGGTGTGGTCAAGTATTTCTGGGGGCAAACCGTCCACATCCTGGACAAGAAGAAAGCATTCTCAACGTTTCAAGTCCGTCTTGCCTCGGTCGACACATCAGGCTTGAATATACCAAAGATATCAGCAGAGTACATCTGTGCATACAAGGGCAGTTTGATTGGGAAACATTTCAAGAGTTTGGCACAATTGATGCCATTCCTCATCTACGACCTTGTACCAGGAAAGGTACTGGATGCCTGGACAATCATCGGTGAGTTGATTGTGCTGATATGGCACACTGAGATTGAAGACCGTGAAGTCTATCTTGTATGTGAATAATTCAGCATTTACTCCTTTGAAACCAGTGCTAATGAACCTTGTAGTGCAAGTTGTCTGCTACAATTGAAGCTTTCCTCAACATAACTGCCGAATGTTCACCCAGCATCCTTATCTCAAAGCCCAAGTTCCATTTCCTTGTACATCTCCCAGCATATATTCGACGTTTTGGACCAGCACTCATATTCTCAACTGAGCGATACAAATCATTCAATCACGTATTCCGTCTAACCTGCATCCACAGTAATCGGCAGGCTCCGAGTCGTGACTCTTGCAAAGCTTTTGCCTCACAAGACATCACAAAGCACATTGTTACTGGAGGTTCATGGATTGATCGCACCACAGGCGAATGGGCTCATGCAGGCCAGAAGGTTCTTGCCTACATGCGAGATGATAAACATTTTCGCAAGTTACTGGCAATTCCAGGTGATGCAAATGATACCCCACCAGGTGAGCTATTTCTCTCTCCAATGTTGTATTGCCACTGATCATGAGTCTACTCAAGGTCATGCAAGGATTGCGTCTACTGGACATGAGCACGGTAGACCAGAGGCTCTGACCTGGACTGCAACAAATGTGTATGCATCATTGAATCTTGGTGATCCTTCTTTTTGTCCCCTTGCGAATGAAGAGTTTCTCCCCGCCATCTCTCTCATTGCCAAGAACGGGGATCAGGTTCGTCACAACAGTTTTGCAGCCATCAACTACCAGGACAAGGTATCAGTTAGTCCCTTCCTATTTTATACTATACTGAATCACCCTGTTCAGACCCATGTCGGTCGAGTGCAGGAAATTCTGGTAACAACTGCAAAACCGTGGATGGCTGTGGTGGTTACTCTCGAGCTATTTGAGTTCTCTCCCAACCCACATGAGTGTCTTCACATGCCAGTCATCACCCCCAGTGCTGTGTTCTGTGTTATCAATCCCGCAGTGAGTCCTTTGTCACAATTGGTATATTGTGACCAGTGATTAAAAAAATCTGTAGGAGATTCTTTGTGCATTGAATGTGCAACATGACTGCTATTCAGGAGACTGTGTTAGCTACAAGGAAACTCCAGTTCGTCAAGAGCGCCAGCTAACATCGCTCTCCCGGTCCATCGTGGATCACTCCAACACTCCATTTTACATCCTCAATACTCATTCACTTCATAACTACTCAATCATCTCTGGACTCCTCCCCACCAACCTTACCCTGAATCTTCGTCGAGCTACAATGTCAGCTGAAGATCAAAAAGTTCTTTGTGAACGAGCTGCAGCCCACATTCGGTCTCGGAAAGCTGGAGAGGCAGAAAACCAGTCTGATGCTGATTTCTGGGAAACCTTACCCTTCGAGCAGCCTTGTGGTCGTGGTCGCGGCCATAGCCGCAGACAAGCCCAAGCCCAACGTGGCCATGGTGCTCCCAGTCGTGGTGGTGGCAGCAGTCAACAGCAGAGCACCAGTCAACAGCAGAATGCGAGTGAACAGCAGAATGCGGGTCAACCCTCTGGTCGTGGTGTACGACTTCAGCGCAGTGACCTCGACCCCAGGATCGGTAAATTCAGTCTTCACCCCGATGAACTCGCAAAACGATCAAGGATGGAGCTTTGGCACATGTGCATTTGGTATGATCTCAAGTGATCTGGAAACATACCCCAGTTTATACAGAGGCTGAAGGACTTTGGTGAAACACAGGAACAAAGTTTCGCTCAGGCCGGTGTAAAGCGCCACTCGCGGTGTATAATAAAATCTAACTCGTAGGTCAAATCCTCCCAACACTCAAGAGTGTAGCTGAAGGGTGCGGGAATCGGGGATCGGCGTTGATCGTAGGTTCCGCTCTTAGCCAGACTGCAATAGTAGGCTGAAGGAAATCTGACTCAAGAAACTATCCAACTAAGGTAGCTTCGCCTCTGAAACCAGTTCGGAGGTCAAAAGTGGGATTCGGAAGAGAGGTTTATAGGTTGTTTCGGGGAGTGTAGAGTTTGTTTGGTGCTTCGGAAGTGCGTTCTTAGGCTTCAACTAGCTTCAGAACCACTCGAACAGCGAGGGGCAACAAGACAATCAAATCGAACAATGGCAATAAGACTCCAATCAAGTCTGTCAATGACCGAAGACCAACTGTCAACGGCGAACAATATCCTCAGCTCAATTAGCTTCGGAGGTTCAACAATAGCTCAGCCAGTCAAGTCGGCGTCGCAGACAAACAATGCAAAGTCAAGGTCAAGCAAGTGTTCAATGGATTATCTAGGTTTGTGCAAACAAAGTTCTATTCCATTCTAATGTCTCTCCAGAAGCGCTCCCGAGTCAACTGACTACCCAACAAGTGGAATAGCTTCGTATCCTCTGAATACTAATCGTACGGATTGCTTGGGGATTCTTGATGAAAACCCCACTGCTTATATACCCTAGGAGGCTCTAATTCTACCTAATTGTACAAATATCGAATAAACCATGCCTCGGAGGCATAAAATACCTACTTTGGAATATACTTAGAGAGTTTTGTGTTTAATCTACGCTTTTGAACCCCAAAGTCAAAACCAATAATTTGCTTCAGAAGTATTCATCAGCCTCGAACGTTCTCTAACATTCTTTTCTTCCGGGTCTCTCCTATCGATGGTTCCGTTCTGCCTATCTGCCTCCGCAGTATTGATTCTCCGGTTCTAGACCATTCAATCGTCGTATGTCATCCTGTTCTGTCTGCCTCCGAAGCATATACTCCCTTCGTCTGAAGCAAAGTACTTGCCTCCGAAGTGCTACTAGATGCCTATATTCATGGAGTTACCCAGCCGTTCATAGCCAGGTCGATGTCCTTTCCGTAGCTCGGATAATTCTGAGGTCCTGCCATCCATATGGCCGCCCCACTATATCCAATCTTGGTGCCTTGGATACCGGGTAATAGTTCAATGGTTCAGCCAGAACTCCCACTCGATTCTTTGGTACACCATTCCTTTCTTTCTAGCCCCTTGCCTCCCAGTGCAGTTGAGCACTGTGTTTTGCCACCAGCACCAACTATGCTCTTAGTACAGTCGTAATCTCCATGTACGAGTATAAGGGAGGTACCTTGACGGTGCAACTCCTTCGATCACTTCTTGATCATTGTTTAGCGCCCAGTGCCTGGTTCGGATCCACGCCTCCGAAGCGCTAATTTCCTAGTTTCCGAAGTAAAATTTCCATTTCAGCGGCCAGTCCAGAGGTCAGTAAAAGCAAGTGCTAGGTTGTCCCAATTCCTTGCTTACTTTTCCCCGAGCGTACTATGGCACGCTTGCATAACATTGAAGACCACTTTCGCAACTTACTCTATAGTAAGCCTTTCTACTTTCTAGATTCCGAGGCGGCCTTCTGACTTCCTCTCCAGAGTTGTATAAGCTCTGGTGGTATCCAGAAGATTACTCTGATAAGATCAAGGAGCGCCGCATCATCCTACCCATTCCACTCGACGCAGAACGAGAAGCTATCCTCGGAATCATCTTCCAGCAGTTCTTCCTCAGTCGCCACAGATCCGTCTACTGGGGCTACGTGATTCGTTACGACATGATCCAGGACGAAATCTATCTCTGCGAGGACACCTTTGACCACTTCATTCCTCACGACGCCAGGTCTATCATTGACATGGTTGCCGAGTCCATTGCTCGAGTGGGATTCCTCGACTTCAAAACCGCTCGTACTCCTGGAGCCGTCAACGCTTGGATCGACGCCGTCGTCAGCTGTGCTGAGTGCCCAGCACCTCCGAAGCTTGACTATACCAAGCTCTCGTTCTTCCAGTATTCCCCTGTCATGGGTCGTTGGCTCTCTCGATCCTTTTCTTTCTATAATCCTATTTTATGCGATCCATTCTATACCGATTATCTAGATCATGAAACCTTCATTGATTCTTATTATCCTGAAGATTCTGACGTAGATAATTACTTTGGTTGGGATGAGGTAGCTCTAGCCAATATGGATGACTAGCGTAACCTGTAGTATACCTAGTATACTTGAATCAATCATGCCTCCAAAGCGAGGCCTCGACCTTATACCAAGCTTCTGAGGCTCGACTTAGTCTCTCTCTCCGACCATCCATGCTTCCGCAGTAACCTCCTCTGTCTATCCCTACTAGTACGGGTCTTCGTTAAGTCTGATTCTGTTATTCTAATCCTTAGTACGATGCCTCCGAGCCACTGGAGATATTCCCTTGTTATGACTACAGGTCCTAGTCGTGCCTCCGAAGTGATACTTTTGTCAGTTATACGACTCCTACAGTTTTCAGAGATAAGGAGAGACGCCTCCGAGGCGCTATTCTCTCCTTATGCTAGGATCTGAGCCTTTTACTAGCCGCTCGGGACTCGCTCTAGTACTCGTATTACCTAGTCATTTCTTATTTGTTTTATGCTAAAATCGCACAAAACAAGGCTCCGAAGCTGCTTTTTAATAGTAGGCGCTACACCGGGAACTCAGCATCGACAGCAGCGGTAGCCCAACAGTGACAAAAAAATTTATCCTGCCATTTTTAGGCTACTTTACACAGATACAGAATGCGAGAATGAAAAACCTTTCTCGTCTGACTGATGAAATGAGCATCAAGCCTTCGTTTGTGTCTGACTTGCAGCCTCATCCTTTGTGACAATGTGTCATGTCACAGCGTTTCAACTCGAGGTCTCACCACCACCAGGGCGAAGCCCTCTCACGAATCACTTTCTTTCTCTCTCACATTTTCTTTACGAATATCATGAGTTACATAGCAGATTTCCTACCAAAAGCACCAAGCGCGCCAGTCGCCACGGAAAGCTCAACACAGGGCTCAGCATATGCTGACCACGCATTTATCTTCGGTGGCTCAACTTCCTTGAGTGGCCAATCGAATAGTGGAACCTTTTCTTTTCAGGTGCAAGCCACTCCAGTTCGCTCACTGACTCGCCAAGGCGCGGTCGATACTATAACAATGGATGGACAAATTTCACCTTTGCCTCATCTCGCAGGGTTTCGAAGACAATTACTTTTCGAGCCAGCGGATGATAGTCCACGCACATATAAACGTATGAAGACACACACTGACAAGGTGTGCAATAGCGCAAAGCTACAGCCCGAGGATCGTGAAGAAGTCGAAAAGTTTGCCAAGGTATGCTCTTTCACATCTCTCTGACCGTCCGAGATGTATCTTATTCTTCTCAGCTCAATATCCGGGAGCAACTGATCGCCATTTTCGGGATTTTGACGGACCTAGACCGAAGAGTGACACTTCAGGACGATGAGAAGTGGCTCGATTGGGCTGTGACGTTGATGGACTCGGGCTTCCATGTGAGTACAAACACTATATTTTCTCATATCTACTGACTTCGCAGCGTAGACCGCCATCTCAAATCATGTATCTTCATGCCTGCTGGCTCCGGATATCACAACCTACGTTCACAAGGCTCCAGAGGTGGTCATGGTGAGTGCCGACTCGACCATTTATTCATATCTTTGAGTTCTAATAAGTTTACAGAAATTAATAAATCAGCACCCCAACTTGTTTGGCGTTCCAAAAGGCCTTCTGCACGTTCAACTCTATTATGAAAAGCTTCACAAGCTGGTGACGGTCAGCTGCTCACAGGTTAGAAGTAGCATGAAGACCAAAGTAATATCTCCACCTCTAACATACCTAACTATTACTGAAATTTTTCTCCTTGCAGCTTATTAGCTCTTTGGGAAAAAAGCGGAAGGGTGTGCTGACCATCGTGGACCTCTGCAGAAGCCTGGTGGCTACGAGCCCGGGCATGGAAATCAAAGGGAACCACATGGCGCGGGTCGCATTCTTGGTAAGTACCCGGTTCAATTGGGTGGCGGCTGCTCTGCTAAACTTTTTCCGCAGCGACAGTGTCTCGTGAAGTTTCAGGCCCTCTTCAAGCCATCTGAAATCGAATCAGAGGAACCCCCGGTATCAGAAATCACCAGCGACACTACGACCGAGGTGGCTTCAGACGCCGGCTCTTCTGCGCCAGGTATCGCCAATAACAAGTTGTACAAGACAACTGATTTTTGGACATATGTCGATGATCGGCTCGTTGGAATTCGGAACGAGGTGAGGGAAAAGCACAAGGGCACAGCGGCTCAGAAAAAGATGTTGAATCAGTGAGTCTCAGTTTCGTTTCGGATTATCACGGACCACTGATCAAAGCCATCTTATTTTCATCCGACAGATTCTTTCAGTCGGTCCTTGCAAATGATCTCAGGAACTATAGGCCAGCCACCGGGGTTGAGATCAAGATTGCGGAGCTTGACTTCACCCCTGTTGTTGTTCCGTGGCAGGTCACAATTGCAGAGGGCATGGTCTTTTAGGAGCCCGCTGGTTCCGATTCCAACCTTTCGTTCCATTTTCCTGGTTCTATATCCGCCGCGCATCTATAGTAGACACTTTGCCCCCATCCCTCTGTCTCTTGCTTGGATCATTGATTTGTTTTGACTACGACCCACGACCTACGGGCCACTTTTAGATAGAAATAGTTACATCTTAAGTACATGCCTCAATAAATTGATTGTGATACTCTTTTGTTCACTGGTTCAGTTGCGATGAAATGAGATGTGAGATTTCAGTCGTGACTGTTCTCGCCGACGGATTGGTGCGGATTGCGACCAGCGCTATTCGCTTGGGTGTATTTTTCAGGCATCATGTTGTACGAACACATCTCACACATTGGGACAACATGGAGAATGGGCCGCCAACACATGCCGAGAGTACACTGGCAAGATGACAGCAGAGCCCCAGTATGGACGTGATTTCTATTTGTTGTGGGCACATGGTGACAATAGGTGGGGCATGCCATGACGACCTGGCTCAAATAAAGTGAAGGACACATTGGTGACACACAGTACAGGTTTGGCCGTGTAGGATGCAGGGGACCAAGACCCCGCGACTTTCGTACCACCTGGAGAAATGCGATGACGCACGGTGTGTGGGACTCGGGCGTCATTTCCGTGCTTTCCAGAGGTCAGGTGTGCTTACGCACATCCGTCCTTCCTTCTGGCACATCATCAACGACTACCCTATACCCACTAAAACCCCAGCTCCGTGTCGCCTACTTGCAGTGCGGAGATCTTCTAGGGTATCCTCTGATACCGACTTCCATGTTTCGCGTACTAGTTTCAGTGACAGGGCTCTCTTTTCGTACCGTTCTCTGTCCGTCATTAACCAGTCTAGGTTCATCCTGTCTTTTATGGCGTATATCCATTTGTTTTCGATTGCTTTATGTGGGTGTGGATCCTCTTCGTTTATTACTCGTTCATTTCTGAGTTTCCATATCAGGAAGGCTGACTCCGAAAGTAGGATTTGGAAGAGTCTCGATACTCCCGGTATGTTCTTTCCTTCGTCGTTCGTGAAGTTGATTTGTGCACACGCCAGTATGGTTCCCACTGAGGTTTCCGGCCATTCTCTCCCAGTTTTTGCCCAGAGGTCCTTCGCCAGTCTCTGTTGAGGCAGAGGTCCTGCCCACGCAGTGGCAGCATGGGACAGACTAGCTCACCTGGAGATAGGCTTAGAGGCAGCAACGAGAGTAGTTAAAGTACTGGTATTGCATGTAGATACAGAGCTACTTATATACTATACAGAGGGGGCTGTATCTTCTATAACAGGAGTGACTAGGAATAGCATAGATCATAGTGAAACGATTGAAGCATATATGCGGCCCGATACAACGGTCCATATATCCGGTAGTCTGGATTCAACACTCCCCCTCGCTAAGTGCGGCACAAGTAGAGCACGAAGCGTCTATTCGGACGAATAAAATTCAAGTCCAAGATGTTCTCTAAAAGCGGAGAACTTGACATGACCCAAATTCTTGGTAAACATGTCCGCAGGATTGTAGGCACCGTCAATAAAGAAAAGATCGACCTTGCGGTCTGAAACACATTCGCAAATGTAATGATAGAGTTGCAATACTGCAGGGAGCAGGAGAAAGAGAGAAGGCAGAAAGCCTCAGGCGGTGGTGAACAAACCGCTGAGGTAGTATGGTATTCCTAGCTAGCTTATATACGAGAGTACTAGATAGCTAGAATATAGTAGAATGGAGTAGAATGTACTGTGCATGATGTAGGTCCAACTGTGCATGATGTACGTAGGAGTAAGTACGATCAGTAAGGCAAAGGGTTGTGGAGTACGGAGGAGTATAGTGAGTAATGTAGGGCAAAGGGATAATGATATCATACAATGTGTAGGGTCAGGTAGGCACAATGGTTAGCTAGGCCGAAGTTGCCATACCTAGAATATTGACTGATAGCGAATATCAATGTGTTTGGTGCGACGTTCTTGAACTGGGTTAGAGGCGATAAAAATCGAGCCTTGATTATCTCCACATATGGGAACGGGAGTCATATCAATCCCAAGTTCAGAGAGTAACTGTCGAATCCACACAGCCTGACGACTACAGTCGGATAGCGCCATGTATTCAGCTTCAGTGGATGAAAGCGCAACAGTCTTCTGGGCGCGTGATTGCCAACAGAAGATGCCACCTGCCAATTTGAAGAAATAGCCCGTGATCGACCGACGTTTGATAGGATCAGCAGCCCAATCAGAATCAGTGAATGCTAGTAAACCTCCGTCAGAGGCTCCATCATAGACCAATGCATAGTCTGGAGTTCCTGCAAGATAGCGGCAAATATAAAGCGCCTTCTTCAGGTGATCCTCCGATGGATTAGCAGAGAATTGAGAAAGCTTTGTAACAGCGTAGGCAATATCTGGACGAGTGCCAAGCATGATATACAGAAGCGATCCAATCACTGATTGATATCGAGCGCAACGTTCGGGATCAACAGGACCTTCATTGGGTTGTGGAATATAGCCGGCAGGAAGAGGAGTATCTGCTGCTTTTGCATTCTGCATGCCAAATCGCTTCAAGACCTTCTTCAAGTAATCGGTCTGGTCAAGAAGGATTTTACGGCCTCTGCGACGAATACGCATGCGCAAGAACTCTTTGACTTCTCCAGGATCACGGCATTCCCAACGAGCCATAAACTCGGCTTTCTTCTTTTCGACAAAGGCTTTGTTGGGTCCAAGGAATAATGCATCGTCAACATAGATTAAAGCGATACATTCTTCACCAGTCTCACAATCTTTACAGATGAAGAGACCTGCATCGGAAGTTAAGCGTTTGAAGCCCATTACTTCCATGGACGAGCTGAGAGCACGCCACCACTCAAGAGCGGCTTGCTTCAGTCCATATAATGCACGGCAAAGGCGATAGACTTTGCCTTCCTGACCCTTAACCTTGAAACCTTCAGGTTGATCCATATAGATCTCTTCTTTAAGTTCGCCATAAAGGAAGGCGTTCTTCACATCCAATGCCTGAATGTGCCAGTTTTTGAGAGCTGCGAGTGCGAGCATCATCCGTACAGTTTCAAACCGTACAACTGGTGAGAAGATCTCATCAAAGTCGACACCTTCGACCTGAGAGAAACCCTTGGCAACAAGTCGAGCTTTCTTTCGACCGTCTGACTTAACATCAAACACCCATCTGTTTTTGACAGCCTTGCGGCCTTTAGGTAGGTCAACCAATTCGAAGACCTTGCGCTTGCGAAGAGCCTCTAGTTCATCGCGGCAAGTGGCCTTCCATTCTCTCTGCTGCTCAGCTGGCAGCTTCAGTATGTCACGGAGAGTCCACTCTCGAACGTCAGACATATTGGTGAGGTCATCGTGAACGGGAACTGCCCGATTTAACAGATAAATCACGAAACCTACTCCCCCTTCCTGGGATAATTGTTGCACTAAGCTATCGGGCTGACTCCCCCTGGAGTTACACATGGTAGACAGACTGGCACAATTAGTCCCAGGAACTTTTCTAGGTCTGCCTCTCCTACGAGTAGTAGGCGGATCCATGGGTTCTCTATCACCCGTGGCATCTCTCCATGTAGAATTTTTCTCCATATCACGCACAATGCGCGAGGGATTATTTGGGTCTCGTTGTTCACCAAATACGTTATCAGGTTGCTTAGTACCCGTCCGTTTCCTGCCTGAACGCCTTGGCGGCGGAGTCTGCTCTTTACCACCCACAGGTGTAGGTGGCCTGGGAGGCTGGAACGGAGGATCAGGATCAGGATGTTGACGTTCACCCTGAGGTACAGGACCATCTCCTTCATTGTCATGAGGAGATTCCAATCGCTTTGGAAGGTTCTCGGGAGGATAAAGATCGTCATCAGACGAATCATCATCACTATCCGAAGAGAAGTTGGGATTTTCACCCAATACCGGCGGTATTTCAGGGATTTCACCCACCGGGGTAAAGCCACGCGGTTTCTTATCAGAACACTTCGGGAACAAATTTTCATCGAACAGAGCAGTAGCGCTTTTGAAGATACTATTGTTGGACATCTTCATGAAGACATATCCTTTCATGCCTTCCTGAAAACCGATGAAGGTCATCAGTTCCGAACGCGGAGATAACTTGTTAACTCGACGCTTTTCCGGAATAAACGCATACGCTGCACATCCGAATACTCGAAGATCCGAAACATCCGGTGCACTGCCATGCAACTTCTCATGTGGGGTCAACCAACGTAAACGCTGGGACGGCGTCCGATTGTGAAGTGCAACAGCGTGCGACACACAGAATTCCCACCAAGAAGGTGGAAGACAAGCATCAAAGCGAAGAGCTTGAGCTTTCTCGACAATGGTCCGATTGAACCGTTCTGCACGACCATTCTGTTCCGGTGTATATGGAATACTGGTCAGAATTTTGATACCGTGCTCCTTCAGTACATCATCGAAGGCATCCGATTTGTACTCTCCCCCTCCATTGGACATCCATTCCTTAATATCAACACCGAATTGTACCTTCACCATAGCAATAAAGTCACGGAGCATCTTGACAGAGTCAGATTTGCGTCGCATGAGCATTGTCCAGCCATGTGAAGTACAGTCGTCGACAAACGACATATACCATTTGTATTTGTGGTACGACTCAGTAGGGAATTGTTTGAGGTCGGAGTGGATTTTTTCGAAGGGTTTCGAGGCACGGGTAGTGGAGTCAGGGAACGATCTGGAGTGCATCTTTCCTTCTGCACATCCTCGGCATAACCGGGTTTTCTTCGGTTTTCGGTCAAATTCCGGGAAGTTCTTAGTATGCTTCCGAGCTTTATCCAGAGCCTTGTCTGAACAATGTCCGAAACGTCTGTGTAGAACCTTGTAGTCAACTTTATCCATCGTTGACTTGGCCATTAAGCTACGAGCAGAAGCTTTCTGCGAGCTAACCCAATAAATGGTTTGACCAGGCATGAGCGGGTACGATACCAAAGACTGGCGTCGACCCTTTTGATAAAAAGCCAATTTGCTAGACGATCCGCGTACTTGCAGACCACCTTGCAAGAATTCTCCAAGCGAGAGAAGTCGAATTGACAGAAGCGGAACATAATAGACAGGATAGAGTCGCATAATGCGTTCCTCCATACGACCGTCAGATCCTTCAACAGAATGAGAGATGAACACAGTCCCTTTTCCCTTAATTTGGATAGGGTTGTCCTTCTGTGCAGTGTTTAGCTGCGGTCCATTGTTCATGGGTTCGTACTCGGCAAAATCTTCAAGATCATAAGTAAAGTGCGATGAAGCACCTGAATCAACGATCCACTCTTGCGAGTTTCCAGTCGCCTTCTTTCCCTTACAATTGGCACATGTGGCAAAGTGATCACCAATATATTGTGCAAATTTCATACGGGACACGATATCCGAACTACTACGTTTAGAAGCGGCTAATAAAGCGGCGCACTGTAGGTTCGTATCAGTGTTAGAAGAAAGACTGAGATAAGGCACTTGCCTGTCATCGTCAGATTCCTCAGATCCAATGGAGACTGAATCGTACTCAACATCGTCAGAAAAACCAGTGGCATCTGCGATCTCGCTGTCAACGTCCATGGCACTTCCACTCGCAATCTCCGTACGCAAAGAATCGTTTACAGCGTTCAACGCGATACGATCCTCACGCTCAGAGTCGGAGTCCTCATAGAAAGAATCATAGAGGTCGTAAACCTTCTCGACGCTCTTAGCACGCTTTGCAGGTGGAGCAGTGGAGAAGGGACCATCAATACGATGCTTGAGGGAGGAAGAGGAAGCAGCCGCATATCCCTGTTCCATAGGTTCAAGGACGTGGGCATACTTGGGAACACCAAGACAATCGGCAAGACTGCGAGCAGCCTGAGCATTCTCAAAAACAGTACCACCAAAGGTAGCACCGGAGAAACGCTGCATGTGGAGTGGATCCCGGGATCGGTCCGCGGGATGTACAACAGATGGAGTATCAGGAACGATGGGTGGTGAAGAGATGGACAAATGAGAGAGGGAAGCGATATGAGAATGACCCTTGTGAGAGGAGTCACCCTTGTTGTCCTGAGAATCACCCTTCTTCTTCCTGCCACGTCGGTTATTCTTCTTATTCTGGTCGTTGTCGTTCTTAGACTGGTTGTTATTGTTAGACGTCGACGAAGGAGGATTAGACTGTTGGTTAAACTTCGGGTCCTTGTCCTTCTTTTTGACAGAAGAAATGCGCGACGCGAGAGGAGCGGGTTTCCAAGCTTTGTAGTGGTTAATGACTGCATCACGAGCCACTTCGAAAGTAAGATCAGCTGGCGAGTTACCATTGGTAGCAAATTCGCAAGCGTTCGACCAGCCCTGTGGTAGAACGGAAAGGAGGAGCATGGCTTTGATAAGATCAGGGAGACCAATATCAGCTTCGTGGAGCTGTCCAAAGAGGAGTTCGAGTCGAGCTATTTCTGGAATGGGGTTTCCACCAGACAGACGGAATTCCATAATGGACTTGAAGTCCGCCCAAACAGAGACGGAAGTCTGCTGGCCATAACGAGCCTTAATCTTCTCCCAAGCGTTCCAAGCCGTATCATCATCCTCGATAACACTCTGCACGGCAATGGTGGTGGTGGCACGTAGTGCACCCATGGCCTTGAATTCATACTTCTTCCAACGTCGATGATCCTTCTCGTGCCTGAGAAGATCCTTCTCGTACCTTTCCAAATCCTTAGCATACTGCTCAAGATCGGTAGCGTACTGCTGCATCTGCGCGTCAGTAGGAGAGACGGTCTCCGTACGTGTAGTCGCTTCAGTTGTAGTTGTGGCAGCAATAGTGACAGTGCGAGTAGTTGCTTTAGGTTTAGTCGGTTCTTTAGGTTTCTCGGGTGCATCAGGTTCAGGATCGTCGTTGGTATAGTGGTCGTAGAACTCGTTGATCATGGCATAGGTACCAAGACCCTTGGACCACTTGCGCCAGTTGACACCGCTGAAGACTTCAACAGTGGGGATAAGGGTAGACATAACAGGAGCCATAGCGATCTGGAGTAATAAAACAATGATCAGCATAGGTTCATCATCATAGGCAATGATAAAAGAAATCACTGCACGGTCAACGGCAATAGCCATCAATCATTGTTGAGGACACAGTCCACCATCGTCAAACATCAATGAAGATGTCGACTTCACAGGTCCAGAACCGGTGTTAACGGTCTGCCCATCACGACAGCGATTAAGCAGTCACGATGGTTATCGAGTGCAACAACCACAATAGCGCATCATCATAGGCAGCACACAATAAAGGTGCACATCCTAGAGAGCTGCCATCGCAGGGCACATCGATAGGGCACCGGGGCCCATAACCTGTTGAGGCAGAGGTCCTGCCCACGCAGTGGCAGCATGGGACAGACTAGCTCACCTGGAGATAGGCTTAGAGGCAGCAACGAGAGTAGTAAAAGTACTGGTATTGCATGTAGATACAGAGCTACTTATATACTATACAGAGGGGGCTGTATCTTCTATAACAGGAGTGACTAGGAATAGCATAGATCATAGTGAAACGATTGAAGCATATATGCGGCCCGATACAACGGTCCATATATCCGGTAGTCCGGATTCAACAGTCTCCATATTTGTTCCCTTCCAGGCGCACGGCACTCTAGGAAGATATGACTGATGGATTCTGTCTCCCCGCAGTACGAGCAGATCGCTCGGTCTTCGTACCCGGGGATTTCTTTCCAGAAGCTTCCGGTTCTGTACCCTCCGTGCATCAGTAGGAAGAGGAAGTTTCTGATGTTCCTCGATACGTTCTTGTTTTTGAGTGAGTTCCATATCTGCTTTTCGGAGGGTATTTTACTCATGACGTCTTTTGCTGCTTGTTTCGCTCTTGCTAGGTTTTTCCTCGTCGAGGTTCTGTCTCTAGCTTCTTGGTATCTGAAAGTATTTTCTTTGATATTTGGTATCTGATTTCTTTGACTCATTCTCGGATCTCTTAGACGGTGTCATGGGAAGCTGAATCATTGTGGCACCATCGCCGGTCGATACTTGAGCACTCGAGAACGAAAACATCTTCAAACTTCGTCGTCACAGGTACTTCCAGCTGCTAACTGCTAACTACCGTAATGTACTCATACGGCGGGTTTCCTGACACTTCTCTGTGCGTTCTAACATTGACGTGCGGCCCCTTTGAACCCTGTGTTGCTTGAATTTCCTGCTGACCGTAAGCTACTAGCGCTATACATAGGTTAGCTTACTCAGTACTGGAGTGGTGAATACTTGGAGCTCGAAGCGAACGCCGTTTTCGACTCGTCTTCAACTGACATATGGTGCCTTCATCCAGTTCCCTCACCCCTGAGACTGTCAAGTCACGACGCCACATCCGGTCAGTCGCGTCCTTGTCCCTGCTTTCTACGTTTCTGATTAGAATAAACTGTCCTAGTATAGTATACCGATTTCCAGCTACAGAGCCTCAGGATCGGAAGAAAAAGGTACGCCTTTGCCACAGGAATCGTATAAAAGGAGAGTCGATATTTAGCGAATCCTCACTCGAACACTCTACTACCAGTCATCTGTTGAAGCTTCAACGTCTCCAATCATGTACTTCAACAAGCTCTTCGCCCTTTCTGCTATGACCACCCTTGCTGGTGCCACAGCCGTCGTCAAAAGGACTGGCGGTGGGGAGGGAAATTGCAGCCTTCAGTGCTGCAACCGGGTCGAGAAGGACCCCAATGACGCCAAGACCCTTATTGCGTTTCAATGCTCCCCGATTAGTGTGGCTGGCGTAGCCAATGGTGCATGGTGGGTTTGGTCTCCGTGTCTTCACAGTCAACCTCTTAGTTCCTTTTCCCCTCAGCTCGGCCAAGACAGTCTATTGCGAGAACAATAGTAGTGAGTGCCTATGAAGCCATCTTCTGCACAACCGCTGCTGAACAACTCCCTCTCCTCGCGCAGGCTCCCTGATCTCTATTGGATGCATCGTTGTACAGCCCTGACCGGATCGCACCAGACATTGGGATTTTCAACTGGCTTTATTGGAGGAAGGGATACGTAGTAATAGGTCTATATACATGTGTTGCCTTCCAATTCAAGGAAATTAATATGGCTCAGTATTATACTGAGACGGTCCCTTCGCCGTTTGCACGCGTTAAGTCACCTACGCTCTCCCTGCAAGTTTCTGGTACTGTAGTTTTACCTTCGACGCGGCATGGCCCACAAAACGAAACAGCTACTTGTAATGTACATATCCGTTCATATCAGGTACTCATAATAAACAATACTGATGCGGCATAACCATACAAATGAATCGGAAAGAGGGAGTCTTGAAAAATCGTGAATCTATGAGGGCATGACCATACGAAGGGAGGACAGTCAAGGTACACGGCCGTACGTATTATGAAAGCGATCTCGGCGGCGTACTCGTCCTCCCGTCTAGCCTCCTCATCTCCTTCTGCAACTTTTCAACCCCATTTGTCGCCACCGTCGCGTTCCTTCCACCTATCCCTGATGACCCCGACCCACGAGCACCATGCTTGTCAAAGAGATACGTGAGTAGATTCTTCTTCTCGTCCGCCAGCCCGTCCAAGAGCGTAAATAAGTGTGTCTCATCTCTCAAAACGATCTGTGCAGAGATGATAGCAGCAGCCGCTGCCTCTCGAACAACAAGGGAGGTCGTGTCGTTCAGCGCCTACATCCAGATAAGAAGAAAAAAGACAGCCATCAGCGTCAAAACCTGAAAAACTGTCTCAATCGACTCACAGAAACGAGCGTCCCTTTGATCCTCGGTAACTCCTCCTCAGCAATCTCAGCAGGCAACCTCAAGATGAATTTGCCAATCGCAATTAACCCAAAAGCGTATGTCGCACTCTTGACTTCCTCACTCCCCCGGGACGATTCGGAATGGAACGACTTGAGGCTCGCATGCATGGTGGTGAGACCATAAACGGGTTCGATCTTCGAGGTGAGAGCGTCTCGGATGGTGTTCGTCGCTTCGAGAACCTATGAGTATAGAATAAGGGAAAACTCAGTTCGGCATGTTATCACAATCAAGTAAAGCCTCACATTGAACTTGTTACAGTACCTCACTTGCAACAGCACCAAGAACATCTCCGCTTCTCTCCCTTCTAGATGCACGGATAGACTTTCGTGCATTTGCCAAAGCACCATCAGACCATGTTCGATCTCGCTTTCAGACTGAGAGAGAGGGATAAGTGGATAGAGAACGAAGGGGTCAATACCGTTTGTAAAAACCCGAAGAACTAGAACTCACCCTCTCCGATACCAGATACTTCTGCAACGCCCCAAACAGTCGATCGAAATTCCTATTCCGCTCCCATACGTCGGTATGCAGTGACTTGAGCGAGTTGAGAGAGCGGTTATGATCGAAAGGCGATGGGCTCGTCGGGAGGTCTATGGGAGATATCGCACCACCAACTTCGTTTGCAGGGTTGTCTAGGCAGAAGTGGACCAGCTGTTGCAGCATACCGACATCCGCCTCCTCGTTCTCAAGTTTTTCGGTACATTCGTGTATAAATGTATCCAGGTCTTCCGTCACGGTGGACGTGGAAGAATTCTGTTGGGCGAGAACTGTTTGGGAGCAACCTTGTTAAGCACCCAGACTAACGTTCAAGAAAACGCACTCTTCCGCACATACCTGACTTCCTAGTCAACCACCACCCTGTCTCATGTTTCCTATCCTGCACCACATCCAACAATGAACTTGCAGACCTCCGCCCATTCGCAGGAACCGGACTGTCCTTGAACATCGCTGCCTGCCTCATCACACTCGTCGCACGCCGATTTTGATTTGTAGGTGTGACTGGTAAGGAAGCAGGCACTTGCTTTGGACCTCCCAAACCGATGTTAGGCTTAGGCTTCGCAACTTTTGGTGTCAGCAACCCACTCCCACTCGCGTTCCCGTTGCCACCAGTCGCTGCACCCCTGCTCCCGATCAAGAGCGACGGGGGTATACTCGAATGTCCGGCCCCATCTTCCTCAGGCTCGACAAGCTCCAGAAGCCTCTCAGCGGCACTCTCAGCTTGCTCTGCCCTCGCTCTCAGCGCATCTTCTACAACAGGCTGACCACCCGCCTGTGAAAGATCAGCCACAGAATCTGTGGACAACGCGTTCGAGAATCCGGGCTTAGAATCAGCCGATCTTGGTGATCCTAACGACTGAGAATTCGACGCAGGTCCTCGTAGTGGAGGTTGTAAAGGGTGTAGTGGTGGAGGGAGTTGTCGACGCGGTTGTGAGGGACTCCCGAAAGACATCAAATTGATAGAATGGTCGTCATCTGTGTCACTGTCTTCTTCCGGCAGGGGAATAGCCTGGGCGATTAACAACGAGTCCTCGTCATCGAATCCGGCACCCAGTCCTGGGAGTATGGAAGAACGTGCGGGACCAAAACCTGGGCCGGGGAGTGTAGAGGCGAGTGAGGGTAACGGCTTCGGTGCTGTAGGTTTGAACAGTACACTTTGCCGTGGAGGGGAAGATTTGGAGGATGGCGGGGACGGTGGAAGGGCAACCTGGGCTGCCCTGCGGGCGGTGTTGAGTTGCGCAAGCGGGGATGAAGTACGTCGTTGTGAAGGAGGTGAAGCTGATGAGGAGGGAGAGGTGGATGTGGTGGCACCATTCGATACTCGCGGCTGTTGTTGAACGACGGGTGCAGGTCGGGGAGCTGTGTTCGATACAACCCGCGACCGAGGGGAAGGGGGAGAGGACGACATTCGGAGAGGGGAGGTAGGGCGGGCTGCACCAGGTGTTGAAGGCATACTTTTCGCCGCGCTTCCACTAGGTGAGGCCGGTCGTCGAATCGGAGCATGGGACGCCGAGGTGGCTTGGTGTCGAAGTGTTGGAGGCGCCGCAGCGATCGCCTTGGCTTTCGCACGGCTTGCAGCAATAGCTGCAGCGATACTTGATTTCTTCGCCGGAGTTGGACCAGCAGAAGGAAGAGACGGCACGGCATTCGGATCGGGGCACGCTTTCTCAAGTTGTTTACGTGCCGTAGTGTCCAGACTTTCCATAATGATGCTCGCACGATCAGGCCATATCGAATGGAAGGCCCAAAACGACGCTCGGCCTTTCTCCTTGACAGCGGGAGTGGGGTCGCTCAAAGATTTGCGGACGGCCTTTTCGATAACTTCAGCCTCGGGGGCAAACTTGACGCGCTGTCCGTGCGCTTCGAGGTAGGTCTTGAAGTGAGCGGCTGCGTATGTTCTTGCCTGCACAGTCTTTTCCTGAAGGATCTGCCACATTAGCGAGACAAAGTACCGCGGTGTCCCTGAAGTATGGTTAATCAACGAAGTGACCGACACTTGCGACTGTTGTGCTGTCATTTTCTTCGTAAAGCCTGCCATCTTGAGCAAACTAGCGAGTAGAGTTTCGCAAAAGGGATCCAGTAAGTTTCCCAGAGCGACGGCCAACTCGCTGTAAAGTAGGCATGTGCTGACGGCGACTGTGGTTCTTAGACTAGCCAGCTGAGGGGGGGGGCATTAATCGGTTGCAGATCTAGAAATATGAATTGATGTTACCGTTTTGAGAGACCATTGAATGAATCCATCCTTCAGACAAGCTAGAAAGACGTCAAGGTACCGATTATGGACATCGCCTTTGAGCATCCCCCGGACTCGCATTATTGCCTGCTCTCTGGGCGCCCAATTGTGCTCGGTTTCTTTACCCTAACATCAAAGGTGAGGCGAAGTCAGACTCTGAAAAAAGAGAAACTTGCCTCGAAGGACTTGGCCATACTTGCGAATTCGTTTTCTAGATCTCGGGAAGAAGCGATCTAATCAACACTTCGACTCAGCACTGGCACTTGTAAGGGGAGTTTGGAGACCACACACGTAGACCGGGCTGACATCTGGAGAACTCTCGCCGGTTGGGGTGGCGGGTGGTGGTGGCGAAGTTGCACTGCCAGATGCGGCTCGACTGAGAGGCCTTGGAATCTCTCTCACGCCGGAGTGACTTGCCGCACGAGATATCGCGCTTCCGGTCCCAGATGGCTTTCGCTGCTGTAGAGCGATACTCGGGGGTATATATTCCTTTGGTTTCGAGATAGTCGGATCACCGTTCTCTGAACCTTCCCTACTCGTCGGATTACTTGAGCCTTCGAACGAGCCTCCCCCGAGGAGTTTCGACAAAACACCATCAACGATAGTCTTTCGAACTCCTCTTTTAGTCATCTCTTTCTTTAGGTCGGCCCTTGCAGCATCGGTAACAGCAGGTCCGGAGAAAAGTTCGACGACTGATGTCCGCGCACATTCACGAACGTGAGCATCCATGTCCTCCAAGCACCCCACGAGAAGCGGAAGATAAGGTCGAATGGGGAACATATGAAATTGCCTTCTAATGTGAACGAGAGCCAGGATTGACTGCAAGAAAACGGGGACGAAATTTGTATTGTGGTGAGGTCACCGAGCTCATCACTCCCTAGAAACCGGGGCCACGTACCTGCTCCCTCACTTTCCAGACCTTACTGGAGAGACCGTTTTCTCGAAGGAACCTTTCGAAGATTGCCATTGGCGTCTCTATACCCTTCCCAGAACGCGTGCTCGTCGAAAGTGCGCTCTGACCAGGCGCGCGGAACGCTAAGCCACCCAACACGACCAACGTCTCCCGAGCCTTCTGCTGAGCCTTCTCTCTATCCCCCAGGCGATCAAGGAGCCCTCCTGGTGGTAACAGTGCATTGAGAACCTGTCGTAACGTCATCACATCGACGAGGGTCGAGGGCGCTGACGACGATGTGGACGAGTGAGTTGAGGATTGACCATTATGGGGTAACGAGAGGTGAAACGGTTTGGATATTAGGACAGGGAGAATTGCGGGTAGGACTGATAGGGTGGCCGTGGTCAGATGTTGATTGGAAGTTCGGAGACACGCTTTGAGGACGTTGATGACAGCTTCAGAATCGATGATCTGCACAACACCCCCACGTCGAGCCGAGTCAGAATCGACCAGTTCAAAGGATATGAACAAGGAATCATGCGCACCTCAGCACCTCCTGACTCTATCTCAGTTTGTAGCTTGTTCAGACCATCAATTTTAACGTCGACGTCTATTAAGGCGTTCCTAGCATCAGAAATGTGATCTTCGTGAAGGGAACGGGTAGTAACGAACCGCTATGTCTGCATTGGTTGAGAATGCCTTCCAACTTGGACTCGGAATCCATAACCCGAATTTGAGCGGGACAAAGGTCCCCGAAGCTTGTTGAGTGAGTTTATACGAAGGTCGAGGTTGAAGTCAAGGTCGTCGCGTAAACACCTGTAAACTTTCCACCAAAAGTCTTCTGGCCGCGACCAGTCCAAGCGTAACTTTTTTCCTTCGTGTACGGTTACACACGAGAATTACCGAGGCAGGCTTCCGAATACGAATGTTTAGGTATGTACGTAGGTATCGTACTGGTACTTTAGTTACACCGAACGAGTCACCGGAAGACTCGGTACCTCAACGCGAAATAGTACGCCACACCCATGACCGTACCTCCGATATGTCCAGCAGTATCCACGCCTCCTGTCCCCTTATTATTTACCGTCTTGTACATATCATATCCGAAGAGTCCGGAGACTACCAGCCACGCAGGTACTGGTACGATACCCCATATTAAGAATTTAGAGGTTGGCGCGGCACAAGCAAGAACAGCCATTATTCCGTTGATTGCACCTAGGCAAACGAAATTTTAGTCTCCAACGTTCACAAAACATGGAGAAAGGTTACTCACCACTCGATCCATGTGTATGGACGTCCTTCTTGTAATAAGCATGGGTTAACATGCTGGCCGCATTACCGACCAGACCGCCTGCAGAGCACACTTCAGAAACTTGGACGGGACGCGGAAAGAAGAGAGGACAAACATGCAAACCACAGCCCTATGAACCTCCTGCTTCCAATCATATCCAAAACATTACGTCCCAGGAAGTAGAACGTGAAGCAGTTGAAGAATATATGATCAAGGTCTTTGTGAGAGAATAGATTGGTCACGGATGTCCATCTAAAGCAAATAATCGTCTCTCGTTCAAGCTGTTTTGCAAAAAATGAGACTCACACTCTTCCCGACAACAAATTTCTCCAACTACACATGAAATTGTCCATCATAAACCTCAGCATTGACGTATTCTGGTTGTATTTCTGCCCAACACGAACACATAAACATAGTTAGCGTCCAGTGCTTTTGGGTTGAATTTAGGACAACTTACATACTCGTTCTGCGCCCACCACCATAACGCGAAGACCGTCCCATTTACCCCCAGAATCCCCCAAAAGACATAATCTTCCGGTATGCTCTCCAGAAATTGTGAAAACGAGCGTCTTCCACCTCCACCCCCACTTCCCCCAAAGCTCTGCTGCCAGTTACTCGAGGACCCACCACGGCCACGAGCTGAGGGTGGTCGCGTCCTTCCGACTTGTTGTATCCTCAAAACCCAACTAGACCGAAGCTGTCGAAGAATCGAACTTGAACCATCGAGAATGGGTGCGCTTGAGGTCGATAGAGGAAGTGATGAGGGCTTCACGCGTAAACTATCGAAGAAAGACAGCCGCGAAGGAGCTGAATGCGAACATCGCGAGCTCGTTTGGAAAAGCCCTCGTGGACTTGTCCTCTGCAGATGGAAATTTACTGGTTTCGGTAACTTTCCCGTAAAGGCACATAAGAGACGCGACATATCCTCTGGTTTTGCTCGATGGACGGGCTTTTGGAGGGTAGGAGAGTACGTTTGTGAAAGTTACAGTTCAAGCCGGAAGCTGACGTTCAGAAACGGCAAGATTCCGGTCCGAGAAAAGCCGGATGCCTCCGTTCTCGTGCCAATTCCCCACGTCATTCGGAATTTCATCTTCATTCAACACTGTGACCATGGTCAAGTCTACGATTCTAGTCCGAGCTTCAGATGCTCTTCCTCTAGCCGCCAGTGTCGACGATGAACAGGTAGGTTCCTCATTTCCTCACATGATGCGAATGGCAATAATGACATCTAACGAAGACAGAACAAGCTCTTCAAGAGCACAAACAACAAGCTAAACTCATATTCCGGAGAATAACACCCAACTCAGAACCGCGTTGCTCGATAGAGAGTGGGAATTACACGCTGCAGTGCGTAACAGGCACTCTTTTCTTTCGTTATCTCGAGCTCACTGTGGCGACGAACAGCTACCTCATAACAGACAATGTCGTGTTCCTCACCATTGCCGACAAGACATATCCTCGAAAACTCGCATTCTCTTATCTAGACGAATTATCAAAGGAATTTGCGACGAGTTATGGAGCCAAGGTGGAGAGTGTGAGGAAGCCTTATGCGTTTGTGGGATTCGGTGTGTCCCTGGCTCACTGTCACGACTGCTGTGGCGAGACTGATATTCGAATTACACAGACACGTTCATGTCGAAAACCGCACGTCTTTACAGAGATACCAGGACTGCCAGCGCTAGCTCCGGACTGGACCAATTGAATGATGACCTTCAGGATGTGACACGGATTATGACCAAAAACATGGAGGAGTTGCTCTGGAGAGGGGACTCGTTAGACCGTGCGTCCCACCATTCATTTTACGTCTTTGACCTCACTGACAATCTGTACATAGGAATGTCCCATCTTTCTACTTCCCTCCGCACCGAGTCTGAAAAATACCGCAAAGCAGCAAGGAATATCAACTTCCAAGCCATGCTCCGGCAATACGCACCGCTAGGCGCGGTTCTTTTCCTTGTGCTCATCATACTTTACTGGAGGTTTTGGTAATGAACCGTACACCCAGATAATCCCCACACCTATACTTTTTACCGCGCATACGTTGGACGATACCATGTTACTGTAAAGTACTTACTTTTACGAATTCCTGCTGACACCAGAGTGGATGGAACACGTTAGCCAAAACAGTGCGCCGGCCGGCCCGAGCCAGGGCAGTCCAAATACACACAAACAAATTGGTGGGGGGATTCGAATCATTTGATGCAAGTGCTCCTTTCCCTTGAGTCTTGCTGGTCGACTCTCTCGCGCGGATCCCATCCACACTACGCCTACGCTCTTACGCTCTTATCCTTACCCTAACGCTTTCGACTTTATAACCTAATCAGTGATGAGGACAGAGACCCCCAGTCCGATTCTAGTTGCTCCCCGACCTGTTAGGATTGCGCCCGCGGGAGGGGCATTTCCTACTCATAACGCCTACTCGTTTCTGAACCGGCCGGCTCAGCACGTTCGACTCATGTCTGCACCTGCGACAGTCGCTGAGGATGATGGGCTGGTTGTAGAGGATATGGTAAATTCCAGGAGCTCTCCTAGGTGAGTTTGTTCGTTAGCTACTCATGGTTGGCAGTGGTGCGGGACCATGATTCTCGGCAATCAATGGACATTTACTCATTCTCGTAAATTGCAGATCCCCGCTGCCCAGTGAAGCACTGGAAGAGTTTCTGTCGATCTTGAAGCCGGGTCTACCTGCGTTCTTCCCTCCGAAATCGCCTGTGACAATGCTGGGCAGGCGTCAAGTTTCTCTACCCGCGATAATGTTCAACGAACGAGAGGCTTCAAGGAACTCTGATACGAACACGAACACTCAAACCCCTGAGTCCGATGGCCTTGAAGTTGATTTTCAAGTATTAGACCTTGACGAAGCTCCGTCACCCTCGTTCAGATGGTTCACATCGAGTGTTCTATGTGTGTTTTTCTCTTCCTGGTCGATTTATTCCTGCAAACTGACAGCCTTTCCCTGTCGCAGCGTCGCCCATCTCGCGCAGCAACACGCGAAACCCATTCCCAAGGCACGCTTCGCCCCTCTACCGCAGGCAGACTCCATCCAACGCCCACATGTACCCCGCATTGTCGCCGGCTGCGGTCCCGTTACCGCTCCCTACGCCCGACGGCCTTTAGGCATTGGCCCCACGATAATATCTGCCTCTATCTATCGCCATCACATACATACGTGTACCACCACTTTATGTCCGACCTCCCTTATCTTTCCCTCTTCCGGTCCATACCTGACCGAATCCCCTTCACTCTGAACTCTTGCATTGTCGCATCGCTCATCGCATCCCATACCCATTCATGATCAATATTAACACTGTAATTCTCCTTGTCTGCAACATATTCATCATCTTCACGCTGTCCATCCGGCTGCACTGTCGATATAGTTTCACTATCTTCGAACTTCTTCGTCTTGCTCGTTCTGCCCGTTTCGTCTTCCCCTTCTTCCCTTCCTCTCGGTTTGTCTGATGTTCCTTCCAGTTCCTACCCTTTTCTCGTATGCTACAAATGTACTCGTATCGGACGGTTTATAATGGTAACTGAATTGTTCTATACTTGTGCGTGATGAGAAAGAGAATGTGCAGGCAAGCTTAAGCTTCTATTTCTATACTTCTGCGATGGAGAACTGGTGGCGGATGAGCGGATAATCTGGGCGGCTGTTTCTCATACTTCCACTTGCCGAGCTGCCCAGCTCGTTCTGGAATCATGCTGCCCCCAGGCTTCCCCGCGGCTTAAGCTTTCTAATGGCTAGTGGCAGCCGGAGTTTGAATGAACAGATTCACATGTTTCGGGGTTACACATATTTATAAGGGTCAGACCTCGAACTGCATTTTCAACCATCATCACGACCATCACCCAGGATGTCTCCATTCGACGTTGACAGACAAGTCAGTATTCGAGCTCTTGATCCAGAGGGATTCGAGTTCTAATGGGCCTTGTAGCTTGTATTCTATGGAGCATACCACTCGAACCGCATCAATGTGCTGATTCACATCATCTGCGTACCTTTGATTCTCTGGTGAGTAGTGTGGCCCTTTCTCATTCAGTACAAGTTACTCAACCCTCATAGGACTGCACAAGTTCTTCTCGCCGACCTTCCCACCCCAGCTTCACTCTACAACCTCTTCACCTCAATAGGCTTCCCCTCCCACGTTTCCATCAACCCATACCTTGCCTTCACAGTCAACGTCCCCTTCGTACTCACCGCATTCTACATCACCTACTACTTCCTACTCGAACCCTTCGCTGCAGCTCTCTACGCCCCGCAACTCGTGCTCTCCCTGCTAACCGCCACGTCTTTCGCCGAGTCCCGCGCCGCCCACCTGACCGAAGCCGCTACCCTCCATGCCATCTGTTGGATCGCCCAGTTCATCGGACACGGTGTAGCGGAGAAACGTGCACCGGCTCTGTTGGATAACCTGATCGGAGCGATCGTTTTGGCACCGTTCTTCGTCCATCTTGAGATTCTGTTTGCTTTGGGTTACCGGCCGGATATGTATAAGCGCGTGCATAATGGAATTGGGGTGGAAATTGCAAGGATCAGGAAGGAGGAGGCAGATAAGAAGAGGGCGAAGCAGAAGTAGAATGGTATCTTTTGAAGACTTGGAGAGGAGGAGAAGGGCCGGTCGGTATTACCGCGGAGGAGCATACCTGAAGTTGGACGGGGAGTTGATGTAGGTACATATCTTTGTGAAACGAGTTGTGTAATATGCTCTTGTAATTGACCACCAGCTGTGGCTATCCACGAATGCTTCATTTACTACCTCGCATCGTGGATGTGGACGACTTGGCTTGAAACCCAGCTACCGGACTTGATATCTGCGAAGGTTTCATTACCTTCATTTCATTGGACGTTTGACTGTGAGGGTCTTCAGAAGTTTCGCCGCAGGATAAGCTCGTGAGTGTCGTCATTGTGATGGGTATGTACATGAATGCTGTCGTGATAGTGTTACATTGATAAAGACTTTCCGCCTCAGTCCGTCGTGATAGGTCGTGATGGGTAACTAATAGTTATAGATCCTCTTCGCTCGCCTGAACAACCACCAGTCCATCAAGGCCCATCGAGGAACCTCGACTCATAAGCGCACTAGCCACATCCCCTACAGTCTTCCTCACGTCTGTTCTTTCCCCGCCATGGAAAGCTTCCTTCAACTCCTTCACATGATTCTCGACGGCCAGCCTCCTCGATCTTCCGGTGACAACGATTCTCCTCCCTCTGAACACCGAACTCCGGATATCCTCTATCAGCCCTCTCAAAGCTTTCCCCGATTCGACATGCAACTCTCTAAACGTGATCATCGAAGTCGCCGGAGAACTCGTCGAATATCGCTCCCAGACAACGCCGTCAGCAGTAACAGACTGCATTCGTACCTCATGAGTCATCGAGGGATACACAGTATCCGGGAACGGAGTCGTCCGTGTCGACCTCGCAGAAGCAACCGTCATCAAATTCGCAGCTAGCGAGTCCCCTTCCTTGGCGATCATCCCTCCGTCAACTGCATCAGCCCCAACCTTGATCCACACCGCCTCGGCTCGGACACCTCTCCGTTCGCAGAGCTGCACAACAAATTTCAAAGCCATCCGGTCGTCTGGACCTCCAAAGAACGGGAGGTAAATTTGGGTTTCCTCTTCACCTCCAGCTCCGATTCGCTCGCCCTGTCCTCTCGAGTGTGTCAATTCGACATAGAGCCCAGTGTCGAATATGTTCTTCCCGGCCTTGTTGAACACCCCACGTACGAAATGAGCATGCATAGTAGTTTCCCTCGCATCATCACCTCCACCTGCTCCTTCCTCACCATGTCCATGGTGGCGGAAAAGCGCGTCGAACGGGTTGTACGACACAGATCGTGGGGTTTGAGCAGTAGATGCAGGTGCGGCAGTGTGAGGGTGGGGTGGGGCAGGAGGCAGCCAACCCAACATGATCAGCGTTCTACCGTTCTCTGCGCCGTCCATGGTCGAAGCAACAGCATGATCGACGACGCATGTTGCTCTCTCGTCGCCGCCCGTGTCAACAACCTCGACTCTCGGCTCAGAAATGTCCGTTTCGGACCAAGGAAGAAGCCGGGTGAACATTCGGTATACCATCAACACGGGGTCGGTGTAGTGAGACGACAAATGTTGTGCAGAGGAGAGAAGTCGATCTGAGAGTGGAAGGAGGCGAAGTGGGTGCAGAATCGCTCTTTTGTGCTCAGACGATGAGGAACACGAAGACGAAGATGAAGACGAGCTTGATTTCGCTTCACGTCGTGAGGAAGACGACGGTAGGGGTTTCACAAGCTGCGTGAAAGCCATCAAACTTGGCAGATGCTCCATGTTATCCAGGACGACGGTATATCTCGTCCATCTCTTTAGGGTCTCCAATCCCGGTTGTCCCTCGCCTTCGTTAGGCTTATCCTTGCCATGATCCTTGACTCCACCCTCCCCACCGTCGGTAACATTGTTAAAGTTGGCTCCTACAGCTGAAGCTCTGACTCGCTTGTCTGGCGGGTAGAAGTTCACGACCAGAGGTGTTGTCATGAACGTCAAGACGAGAGCTTCGAGAACGAACATTGAGAACACTTTGGGGCTCAGAATCCCCGCATCCAAACCGACGTTGAGCACGATGAGTTCGACGAGGCCTTTGCACGACATCAGCGAGCCAATCGCAGCTGATTCGCGCCAGGAAAAGTTGGATGGACGGGTGAGGTAACGGGCGGCGAGTGTGCAGCCTCCGAACTTTCCACTGAAGGCGAGGGAGCAGATGGCGATGGTGTAGCCCCACGCTTTTCCTGAGGGGAGAGATTAGATACTGAATGGCCAGATTGAGAGCGAGTATTGCGCGCACCATCATTCAATAACCCGAGATCAGTCGATAAACCTGACAAGGTGAAGTACTGAAATTATCAAGGCGTCAATAATCAGGCATATCGAAAGGAAGGAACGTACCAATGGCAAAAATATGATCCCAACCATATCTTCCAGCTTCTCGGTCAATGCAATGGCAAGCCCGCCGTCGCGAGGAACGACGAGCCCAATGAGAAACGCCCCAAAGATAGCATGGACCCCAATGATATCCGTAAAGAAAGCACTGGCGAAGACGCAAAGAATAATGATCGTCATGTAAACCATGGTTGGATGGCCAGCTTCGATGGACCCCGTCTTCTTCCCAATCCATCGTAGAGCGTACTTGACCGGGAATAAGACGATGAGCGTCCATCCCACGCACACCAGGAGGATGTACAATGCTGTCAAACCCGTCCCCGCATTGACGAGAGCGACTGAGAGTGCCAGTAGCGTCCATCCAATGATGTCATTGGCGACCCCAGCGCTCAGAACGACGACGCCGACGGTGGTATCCAAAAGCTTGAGCTCTGTGAGGATGCGGCAGAGGACGGGGAATGCGGTTATAGAGAACGCGACGCCCGTGAAGAGCATAAAATGGGTGAACTTGACTTCGCTGGAATCGATGAACTCTCTGTAGAGTGGAACAGCCAAGCCCACACCAAGTCCAAAAGGTAAAACCATTCCTGCAAGCCCCACCGTTGCACTCAACCTTACGTTCCTCTTGATGATACCTCCATCAATCTCCAGTCCGACCAAAAACAAAAAGAGACACAGTCCGATATTCGCTGTGAGGATGAGATACCCCTTGGCTGCTTCAGGAAAGATGTGTTCCGTGAAGCCAGGTATCCGTCCAAAAGCCGTCTTCCCAAGTAATATTCCACCTAAAACCTCTGCGATGACTTTGGGCTGTCGAATTCGTCGAAGGACCAGCGACAGCAGTGAAGCTGTAGCGATAATAACACCGAGTTGGATGATCCAGAGACGGATAGGGTCGGCGTTATTTGGGATAGTCGGATCGTTTCCGTTGAGCAATCCTCCCTGTTCGTGTGCTGCGCGCTTGCTGAACAACGAAACGACGTGCGATGAGAGTTTGCCCATCGCTGTCGGGAAGGAGATGGTGGTGGTCAAGAAAGAGGAGGTGTGGACGACTGAGTGGCTTTTAGCCGACACATACTACTGATGGAATTTCCATTATCTGGAGCAAATGCGGGGATATACGAACCCGATATAGATTCATATGACGAACGCACTATACATCGTGCATTTTCCCCGTATGTGCACTTGAAGGCCGGTGCTCTCAGGTTTCCGAGTCGGTCTTATTGCCGGCAAATGTTGGATGCCTTCTGTGTCCAATTGTTCTAGGATGTCAGTGCGATGGTTCTCGAACTTGTCTCTTCCCATTCTCACCGACCAAACTGGTGCATAATACAAGACATGATACCTCACTTCGAGGTGGCACCCCGAGCAGATCTAATTGGTTTCCGAACTGGTATCAAAGCGTTTGCTTAGCTCTTATATCTCCATCCTCAGGACTCCTCACAACAGCCCGGGTGGCCTCTGATCATGAAGCACAACTTACTCAGTCTCTTCGCACCCTAGGCATTTGCCATCTCAGCGCCATCTGTCAGAAAATTTGAGCCCAACTGTGGCAACAACGGAGGAGGAACGCAAGCAAACCTTCTGCACGCACAGGCGGGCACATTCTGTACGAGTGCCACAATGGCGGTCTTTCTACCCGTGTTTTCTCTCAAGCCATTTGAGCGGACGAGCTGACTCCTCCATCTCAGGCTGGTCTTCTTCCAATCTAACACCCCTTTGCTGTGGTATAGCCAAGGCGAGGAACTATTGCTGTACACATAACCGGGTTCAAGGTGGTATATTCACCAAAGTTGGTGGGAAGTACGTTTCGAGCAGTGAAACTACGATGACGAGCAACAGGCTTTTTGGGTCGGGGAACTCACTACCATTACCCAAATAGTTGCAACGACGCCAGTCCTGTGGTCGGTTTCGTCGATCGAGCGCCTACAAGCGCCCACAAGCAGATGGATAACCTGCAGAGCGGAGGGTCAGTAAATCGACCCTGAGCTCGACCGAAGATAATTTGAATGTAGAAAATCGATATGTCACTGAAAGGCGATTGAAGAGATAAGTAGACTTATGACAGGCCCGTCATTGTGAATAAGCAAGCGTCGATTGACTATCTTGTGAGGGGTCGGCTGAAGGCCTAAGCAGGATATATATCACAATATTTGACGCGTGTGTTTTGACAGTGATAGATTTCTTCCCGGCAGGGTATATATGCCTGTGCTCAACGTACGCTGTTATACTCCATGTACACAAGGTATACAAGGTACACGCTCGCCCACGGCACCATTCTAATATATCCTGCCTGGGTTCGCCAGCCTGGAGAATCCGAAATTGACTGAGAACCAGGTCCGTCGTTGGAGTACTGCGCCGGCTTGGTCTTCCCAACTCCAGACTTATATGATTCCAGAGGAGCCATGTACGCAGCGCCGTAACTCTGTGCCACATGCGAAAAGCTTCAGTCCATTCACGCCTGAGCTGCCTTCATGGAAAAGAGACGTAGGAGACAAGGAATAAGACGGGAAGGGACCACCTCCAGGCTACCGTCGCCTATCCGCCTCTACGACATAGAGCCCACCCTCCGTCTTGGTAGCGTATTCCAACAATTCCCTTCCGCTCATTTCCGTTCCTTCCTCTTTCACGTCCTCGGAAGTTAGTTCTGCCCCATCCCCGAGCTCAGGACCCCAATGTTCGTATACCACACCATCCGTGTTCACGAGCTTCACTGCTTCCACGAGTCGTATGAGTTCTTCTAGTTCGCTCTTTAGCTTCTCGTGCTCCTTGGTTCCCTCTTCGGGTGGTATGAGAGCCGACAAATTGTGTAGTCGGGAGAGTGTGGCGGAGGAAATGGTAGGTTTCGGATAAGATGAGAGTAGGTCATTTACCGACCAAGTGGGTTTGAGGGGTATACCGAGGGAGTCAGTCGCATGGGTTACTCTTTGTGTTGTAGAGAAAGAGGAATTATGTCGGAAGCCAACAGTCCTCAATGAGCATCGACAACGAGGAAAAATTGCTCGCCGGAGGATGAGCATGTGAGAGTTGTAAAACGAGAATAGCCCCGGTTGGGCGGGCGTAACCGCGCTTCAAGTTTTCGGCGTTTCCCGTTTTCACGGTCTCCATCCTACCACCACCATGTTCTGGACGTCAATACGCTCTACAGCGACAGCTTCGACACCCAACATAACCCAGTCTCTACAAAAGCTCTTACCGCAAAAACTTCCTCCCTCTTTGACACCCTCGGGCACCGGAAGTCTCTATGAAATTCTGTCCAAGACACCCACTGGCGGTGTAGGAAAACACGTCCACCAGACGCGGTGGTCGAAAAAGCAGATTACAGATAGCTATTGGGTAGTTACTCGGACAAAGTTCAAATGTGAGGGGAAACATGGGAAGGCATGGGGCAAATTGATATGGAGAGGTGAGTTGGTGTATTCTTCGCGAAGATGATACGACATTTCTGACTCTTTTCCCAGGCAAAGAGGTCAGCACACGAGAGGAAAGAATAAGGGGTTCGTTGAAGTACAAATGGGCGGAGGGACAATCCAAGCTGATTGAGGTGCGTGGATGTTGTATGCTGCTTCAACGAGGCGCAACTCATTTGGCATGATATAGGCCTCGCCAACGCCTTGACTGCCAGCGTAGACCATCCGTGACAGTGTTTACTCATTCTCAGCTTCTGGTTTGCAATAGGCTGTAGAGTCGTGACGATGAAGGGCACACACCTCGACCAGTTATTTCGTACCTCCTAATGGATCAACTTGGGTCGACTAGAGCAACTTCATTCAACGATACGTCTGGGCAAATCCTATCCAGTCGCTACCGCTCCTATACAAATATATTATCCTTCCAAGTTCCGAGGCCATGAACTCTGATCTGTCCAGTCATCTATGGCATACCTGCCCTCATATTGTCGAACTTGCTTCCTTCGTAACTCAGCCAGTTTTCCTCTTCCATGTTCAGCCCTCCCATGGCTTCTTTCACAATACTCACTAGACTTTGACCAGGTTGCGGGTCCTTACCATGTCCCGTTTCGATACCCTCTCTGTGGTAACCTTTGTCTCCGCTCTGTGCAGACAAGGTACCCGTCAGAACGAGAAATCTCGCCGCAAAGTTCTTCACGCACCAATTCCCAGAACATACTCCCACCCAAACCCATCTCTTGTATCCATTCACCCTTCCAGCGACCGGCATCTTCGCTATCAAAGGTCACCATCTCTTGCGTCGAAGGGTCGTATGTCCAGGAAGCCCTCGTTTCTTCATCGTGCATGATCTCGGCACCAGGAAGGGGAAGAGCTCGGTAATCGTAGGATCCCTCCTCCCAAGTTCCGCATCCAACACCAGAGTACGAAGCGCCTGGTCCCTCGGTATTGAGGAAGGAACGGCCATAAAGTGGAATACCAAGAATCAACTTGTGGGGTGCGACACCGTGGTTCATGTAATGCGAGACGGCTTGATGGATACTGATAGGTCCGCCATACAAGTTCGCTTGATGGCCACACGCTTGGTCCCAAGAACCGGCTGCGGACAAGGTTGAGTTGATATTTGCCCAGCAAACCAAATGACACGGAAAGCTTCGAAAGCCCCTTACCAAAGTCGTAAGCCATCAGGTTCCAATGGTCCAGGTATTGGTCCATTTCACTGACGTGGAGCTTCTCGTAGTTCGAGGGTCCACACGGCGCGGCGATCTGAAGGGACCGTTTGAACGAGCGAAAAGAGAATAGTCGACGATGAACGTACCGTTAACAAAAATCGATAATTGCATCCTTTCTGGCTTGCATGATTGTCCAAAGCCTCTCTTAACCCCCGCACAAGCTCTACGTATCCCCATGCTTGTTCATCGTCTTGGGGGAACTCGTAATCAACATCCAGGCCGTCGAGACCGTAATCTTCCAATAGCCTGATTGCGCTTTGGACGAAGTTCGCTCGCAGTTCGGGTGACACAACAACAGGGTGGATCGAAGATGAATATGACCACCCTCCTATTGACAGAACGACCTTCAGGTGCCGATTTGCCTGCTTGAGTTTGTATAACGCCTTCAAGTTTCCGTACAAGTTTTGGCCTTGTTCGTCCCAGGAGTCATCGGCGTAGTGAATTTCTTCGTCAGCCCACTTGTCGGTCAGATGTACTTCGCCTGTTTCTGCGTTGATGTTCGCGAAGGAATAGAGGACGTGTCTGCATGAGGATTAGGATACGCGCGAATATCGATGGCCGCTGAATGCGAGCGCGAGAGATACGCACGTGAGATCTTGAACTGGAATCAAGGATGGAGGGTATTTTCGGCCATAGATTCCCCTGCATAGTTGGACATTAGGTGTGAACTCCTGCGCGAGTTCTTGGATACGATACAGACCAGTTCACGAAGCTAAGGCATGATACGTTCAACTAGCTGCCCGGAAGATGGAAGAAGTTCAACTCACTATCCAACACTGTGCTTCCCTGGCGACATCTTGCTCTGAAATTCGAGGAATAATTCGGGTGTGCGAGTGCTGCGGAAGAAGGGGTGATTTCCGGCAGCTGCGCTTCAAATACGACGGCAGTTCGATTGTTCGGCATTTCCCGTTCATCTCGCTCACTCGAAAGCACGATGTAAATATATAGTACATTCGCTACCATTATGTTGTGAGTACTTTATGTGTAGACTTCGATGTCCGTGGTATCCAACCTATCCATCCATCGAGATTGTGGCGTGCTAAGGCATACCTTTCCTCATGTTATCGAACTGACTCCCCTCGTATCTCAGCCAGTTCTCTTCACGTGTATTGAGTCCTCCCATAGAGTCCTTCACAATCCTGACCAAACTGCGACCGGGCTGTGGGTCCTTCCCGGGGCCTTTCTCCATACCGTCACGATCGCTGCCTTTATCTCCACTCTGAAGGAAGCCAAAACCAGTCAGGACGGGGCCCTGTTGCGAGTAAGAAAACACGTACCAGCTCCCAGAACATACTTCCGCCGAGCCCCATCTTTCTGATCCATTGGCCCTTCCACTCGCCGACTTCCTCGCTATCGAAACTGATCATCTCTTTCTTCGTGTAATCGTACGTCCAGGATGCCTTGATCTTATCGTCTCGCATGACGAAAGAGCCGGGAAGGGGAAGGGTACGGTAGTCGTAGACTCCGTTTTCCCAAGTTCCGATGCCAACACCAGAATAGGGCGCACCGGGCCCTTGTGTGTTGAGGAACGACCGTCCATACAGAGGCATTCCCATGATGATCTTCTTAGGTGCGACACCGTGGTTGATGTAATATGTGATAGCTCGATGAGCACTGATGGGTTCGCCATACAAGTTTGCTTGATGACCGGCGACTTGATCCCAGGAACCAGCTGTGAAGAGCGTCAGTATGGACACCTGGAGAGGATAGTTCTCGCTGACCGAAATCATAAGACATCATGTTCCATAAGTCAAGGTATTGGTCCATTGCCCTTACGTGAAGCTTCTCGTAGTTCTGAGGACCGCACGGTGCAGCAATCTATGGACGTGCTTGAGCAAAATGATCAGGAAGAACCGGAGTCATCCGACGCACCGTCAATAAGAATCGGTAATTGCACCCCTTCTGGTTCGCGTGCCTATCCAATGCCTCTCTCAACTCTTTTAGCAGCGATACGTAGCCTCTCGCCTGTTCGTCATTCTGAGGGTACTCATAGTCGACATCCAACCCGTCAAGACCGTAGTCCTCGAGTAGTTTGATCGAACTCTCCACAAACTTGGCCCTTAGATGCGGTGACACGACCACCGGATGGAAAGAAGGTGAATACGTCCACCCTCCGATCGACAACAGGACCTTCAAGTGTCGATTCGCCTTCTTGAGGTTGTAAATGGCTTTGAAGTTTCCGTACAAGTTGTGACCATTATCGTTCCAAGAATCGCCGGGATAGTGAATATCTTGGTCAGCCCATTTATCGGATAGATGAACCTCGCCAGATCCAGCATTGACATTGGCGAAGGCGTAGAGAACATGTCTGTGTTCATATTAAAAGGTGATCGTGTGAGGAGTGTCGTCGGTGTACGCACGTCAAGTCCTGAACTGCTATCAACGACGGGGGGAACTTCCTCCCATAGATACCCCTGCACAAGAGAGTCAGTTCTCGTTGAGAAGTATTGCTAGGTGTGTGCTGACCAGTTCACAAAGCTATAATGACGTCCGTTGAGTCAAGCAACGACTAAGAAATCGAAAAAGACCACGCACTATCCAATACTGTATTTCCCTGGTGACATCTCTTCTTCTCCCTGTTCCAAGTCCGTTCCGTTTTGCTTAGATCCCGAGTCTGATTCTGGTGGTGTCGCTGTGCTTGTGGGCGTCGCGGAAGAACTTGTTGATGGTGATTGCGTCACAGACCACCTGCCGGTTTGGTAGAAAACGCAAGCTACGAGAACAAATGCTGCGAATAAAAGGAGGGGACGCTTTATACTGCGTTTCTTGTCGGATTGGTTGGGATCAGGATGAGGCTGTTGCTCATCCTCAGTCGTTGGAAGTGGTTCATAAGAAGGGGGTGCCATAAAATTACACAGCCACTGGCGGCTGCGAAACTGATGACAACGCGTACTCCAAAACTGCGCTTTGCACAACGCATTGCTTTGCGTAATTCTGATATGCGAGGTCTAGTCATAGTACAGCTAATGTTCTATTTAACTTGAACTGCGCCTTTGCTCTGAGAAAAGCGGCTCTGAATTGTTCTATAATGGTCCATTTCCGCCTGACTGACACTTGGGACAAGACTACGGACTGCGCGATCGAAGTCGTCCTGTGTGACCGAGACTTGGATTTCCTCTTCAGAAGCCATCTCTGCCAGATAATATTGAGGAGTCAGCGGGTGAGGGTGTTGGTGAGATGGCGGTGATTTGTTGAGTTCAGCTATGGAACGGCGTGAGCTTCGGGATGTAAACACAAAATACGGTGGGGGCAAAAGACATACCAATCTTTGCCTCCAGCTCCTCTGCTTTCCGTGACATCGCATTGAGCAGTGCGTCCGAGCACAAGGCATAGAAATCGGCTCCAGTGTAATTGAACGAGCACTGCTCCGCAACACTTTTGAGATTCAGGTCTGGATGGAGACGGAATTTCCGTGTCAACGCTTCTATGATATTGACCTGTGCCTCGTGAGTTTGGCTGACGCCCAGATATAGCATTCGGTCGAACCTAGTAGAAAAAACCCCACTATCAGAGCACGCAGGTAAGAAACCGGAATAAATGCTCACCTCCCAGGTCTCAGTAAAGCAGGATCCAGCAAATCCGGTCGATTCGTAGCACCAATGACAAACACATCCGCACTCCCACTTCCCCCGGACGCACCGTCAAGCTCAGCAAGCAGCTGGCTGACAATACGATCCATGACACCTCCGGAATCTCCTTGGTTCCCTCGTTTCGGGGCGATAGAATCGAGTTCGTCAAAGAATATGACACAGGGTTTAGCATCTCTCGCCCGTTGAAACACTCGTCTCACGTTTGCTTCAGACTCTCCGATATACATATTCAACAACTCCGGTCCCTTGACCGAGAAGAAGTTCAGAGAGAAAGAAGTGGCCACTGCCTTGGCTATGAGCGTCTTTCCGGTACCCGGTGGACCGTACAACAGGATTCCTACGGCGGGACGGGATAGGGTAAGTACTTGGCGAGGAAAGAAAGGATGCGTGATACCGCACCTGAGCGTTTCTTCAGACCGTCTGCAAACAGGTCGGGATGATCGAGCGGTAGCTGTATCGTATCCATAATATCCGCCTTGACCTGTGCAAGACCACCGACATCATCCCAGGAAACACTGGGAATCTTTGGGGCCCCAATACTCTCTGAGTAAGCCGCTCTCGCTTGCCCCAGTGCCTTCTCGAAATCTGCGCTGGTCAACGGGATACCTGCCTTCGAGATGCTGCTTCCGCCGATTTCCCTGCGAGGCGATCAGGAGTAGAATCAAGAGAGCATTGTACCCGTACATACCCAGCAGACGAGGCTCTCACAATGGCAGCAGCCTCAGCCCGATGTACCAGGTCCGCAAGGTCTCCGGCAACAAAAGCAGCAGTTTGTTGAGCCAAATCCGACATTGAAACGTCAGGCGAGAGAATAGCGTGGCTTAGAAGACCTCGCAACATCTCCGCCCTCTCGTGTTCCTCCGGAGCCTGTGACCCATGTCAACAATAAACCAAACCAAAAAAACAAAGGCCGAAACACACCTCGAAAACAATCTCATGCTTGAAGCAGGACACCATCGCGGTAGGTACGCGGTCCGACTGACTGGTAGTTCCACAAACAATGACAGGATGCCCAGATCTCTTCCAAGCCTGCTGCGCATTCGTTATGCACTCCCGAAGGCTGCTCACAAGAACGGGTTCTATGAGCAATTTAGCTTTTCTTCATCACTGACTCCAAGTTGACGAGCGCACGCTACCTTTACCGCTTTCCGGAGCCTGAGTGGTCTGCGCGAACGCTTCTAGGTGTCTAAGAATAAGGATGCAAGGAGCGCAGATTTCGGCGTTCTCGAAACGCGTTTGGAGGAGAGCTTCTGTTTGAGTGTCGTTGTCGCCGATGACGTCGTAACAGTTGACCTGAAGAGGATATGAATATACTTGGTTAGATTTCTTTTCACAACTGTGAGTGCACATTCACCTCGAGTAGATGTAAGCCTAGAAGCCTGGCAACAGACTGAGCGACCGTAAACTTTCCTACTCCTCGATTGCCTTCTAACAAGGCAGTGAGCTGGAGGTTGTAATCGACACCTGAAGGCTGCGATATGACGGAGGCGATCGAATATAGCTGGTCTAAAGGCTTTCGTGGGTTGGACTGCGAGCGAGGAGCTGTCAAGTCGACGGGATCCAATGGTCGACCTAATATGGTGGTTGATGCAAGATCAGACGTAGGAGGAAGGAGGGACTGAACAAATAGCCATACCAAGTCCAAGGTAGGGATAGACATCCGGGACGCGAGACTGTTCCAATCCAGTAAGCGTCATTCGGGTCGCACCGTTTGAGTCAAACCAGCATCCAAGTTCTCCGGTTGTCGATCCAAAATATGCATCCATTTGTGCTGGTTCTTTACCTTTGGATATTGTGGCGTGCTCGATATTCGTGACCATGAAGAAGACCACGCCATTATTGACCACATCGGATCTGATAGGTGTTCATTACATAAATTGAAGCAAGTATTGATTACTGAAATCCTCACCTTTCGGTCGTAGAGTCTTCATTCTCACTATCTCGCAGAACATCGTCGGTCGCAAGTCCAACAGCAATCAGATCCCCTTGTTTGACCAGCCGTCGTTTTCCGTGGAAATAAGCCGACAGTCCGTTCACAAAGAGGTTCTGGTAAACGCGGTTGTTGGATAGCGGAGAGGCAACTCGGGCAATCGTAATGTAGTTGGCAGTAGGTATAGTGGGATCTCCTGATCCGAACGGACTAGGTCTTAGGGAGATGCGAACGGGTTCCGCAGCTGGCTCCGGATGGAGGTTGTGCAGTAACATGGGAGAGCACTTCATGATGTCGCTGAGAGGATGTGGTTAGTCAAATTTGCTCTGGATTGACGATAGAGCAACCTACATTGCCTCTACTATCAGGTCATTCGCAACAACGCGCACCAAACGGCATTTGGAGGAAGTACATGCTACAGCCTAGAAAAATGAATTTAATGGCCACCGGAAGGGCAAATGAGACATACCCAGTCCCCGTTTAACAATCCCACGCGACTCAGGTCCGCGGTACGGAGATAAACAGTAACGTCGTCATTCCCAGCAGAGACCAGATGAGACAAGGGCCTAGCTTCAAGCGTAACGTCGTTCGTTGAGCTCGAGCCAGCACCAGAGGCGATAGATTTGTCCGACAACGGGGAGATTGGCTGGAAAGTGAAGTTGGCGACAGAGTTCCCGAGAAAATCTTCGTCGATTTCAACTGTTTCGGAATCGCTTCCGGATTCTAAATCAGATGCTTCTGCGATCTCGAGATGGCCGTTGGTGCCTTCGAAGGAAGGAATGACAATGACTTTGGTCTTGCCCTCTTCAGCGTATCCTTGAAGCACCGGTTCGAGCATGTCCAGCCGAAACTGTAACTGATTCGAGGAATCGACCGAATCAATGGCTTGTACGGAGCCCTGCCGTAGGATGCGTTGAGAATTGCTCAGAGATCGCAAAATCGAGTTCTGGTCTGAGAGACTGGCATCATAGGCTTCTGAGCTGAGCGCAGATATGACGATTTCGGAGAGCAACGCGGGTTCTGTGCGTGTAACGAGCACGGAGGAACCAGCGAATATATGGCGGAATGTGGGGATCCATCGTGGTGGGACTGCGAGATTCTCTGCCTGTGTCGGTATATCAGCTAAAGGAAGGCAAATCTTGCTCTTTACCACTTACCTGCTCACTGAGCCTAGCCCAACATGTTAGTGCTTGCAAACCGTTATCCGGGGCGAGAGCTGATGTTGCCGGTGAGGAAATGGAAATACAGAGTCGATTTTGTTCTGAAGGTGGGGAAACCAAGCGATCCCATAGTTTTTTCGAGATTAGAACGTCATCGATTTCACTGGTATGCAACGACGGCGGTATAGCCTTGAAGGTTGTCTGGACCTGTACGCGTTCATCGAAAAGCAAGCTCATTGAGAAATTTCACGCGCGAGGTCACACCGGCATAACTCTCCTTCGTTTTCCCATGAACCGCGGTCGAGGCAACTTTGGACGAGGTGGAGGTAACGGAATTCACAAGCTCAATTTTTTTTGCTCTTCATCGCTGAGATACCTGCATAATTTAGGACGTGGTGGTGGAAGAGGTGGCTTTCAGCAACGGGATTTTGGCCCTCCAGATACTGTCCTGGGTGCGTCCGCCGCTACACTTTTTTTTTTTCACGACTCATCTGACTCGTTCAACAGAGGTTGGCTCCTTCATCCACGCTGTAGAAGATGAAATGCTATGTTCTTCATCGATGCCCGACAAAGTTCCATATTTCAACGCACCTATCTACCTCCAAAATAAGTCTGTCATCGGAAAAGTCGACGAAATTTTGGGCCCGATAAACGAGGTCTACTTCTCAATCAAAATGGGCGAAGGAATGGTCGCAAGCAGTTTTCAGAAGGGCGACAAGGTCTACATTGGAGGAGACAAACTTCTTCCGATAGAACGATTTTTGCCTAAACCAAAAGCTCCTGCAGGTGTGTACCCAAAAAATTGTTGGTCACTTGTTCAATATCTGACACATCCATCGTAGGCACAACAAGTACATATTTCATCTCCTACTACTGGAAAACTTACGCTAATTATTGTTTTTCTCAGAACGAGGGCGTGGTGCTGGACGTGGAGGCCCTGGAGGACGAGGACGAGGTGCTCCTGGCGGGCGCGGAGGTCGGGGCAGCGGCATGCGGGGCGCTCCCAGAGGTGGTGGCCGGGGTGGTCCGAGAGGAGGAGGCGGTTTTGGCGGTGGTGGTGGTTTTGGTCGTGGGGGCGGTCGCGGAGGTGGCGGAGGATTCGGTCGCGGTCGTGGAGGTTTCCGTGGTTCATGACGACAATATACCACGATTTCATCTGGCCTTCGTCCATTCTCTTCAATGAGAATAACCACGCTGAGCGAGTTCATGGCTTGAGACCTCTGATTTCAGTGGTCACCTCCTCAACCCTCTCAGTTCGTTCGACCTGATTTGGCATTGTCTGGAGGAGGAGAGTAAGAACAAACCGTGAAACGAATAGAAAAGAGCGACTCGCCTGTACAAGTTCTTCTGCCATTGCCGATGCTTTATAAAATCCTTCCGTTTGCTCCTCATCCACAGCTTCTATATCGCGAGAGCAATAAGCACAATCCCGACATTGTAAGCCAGCCAGAGCGCTCACCTTCCATCGTAATATCGCCAGCATTCTCCAAATCGTGCATTTCTGGTATTCCCTGTTCCATTTTCCTCTCATGCTCATAGAGCTCGTCAACCATTTTGGCCAGCCTCGTAGGCGTTTCTCGCCGTTTCTCTGCGATGGCTTTATGGCAGCCCTGTCTTTGTGCGGCCAAAGACCATATTCTCCGGTCGAGTGCTTCATCAAAAGGCTCAACATCTACAAGCCAAAAGGCGAGTCAGAACAGATGGTTACAGAGGGCCAAGAACCCCGCGCACCTGGCTGACCATCCTTTATCGCCTCGAAATTATGTCCATTGACTCGTAAGTTTGGGTGTGCTAGTAGCAGAGTGCGATCCAGAAACTGAAAGTGAATTAGCATACAGTAAAACAAAATACATGAAAGAAGACGTACACGTTGAATATATGCCATCAAGGCCTCCTGTTCGCCTTGGAGACCTCGAGCCCTGATCTGGGAGTTTAATTCCGATACCACTGCTGTCTTGTAGTTGTTCTCTATGCGCTCCCAGTCGGACATAGAGTCAATAGAGATACGCTGCATATCTGAAGCGTTCATGTTGAGTGCTGAAACGAAGATTGACGGAGCCCAACTGGTGTAGAGAATGACAGTGGGAGTTTGGGATCAAGATTCAACGCGCTTGTCGAAGTTGAACGCGTCGTGCCGTCTGTACCATCATGTGACACTGTCGGTTCAGGTCCCAGGGACTCGGTCCCGCACTGCCGGCGGTGCGGTAACCGTTTATCGCTGATCCGGTGACCCAAACTTCGCTGCAGCACTTGGACTTCAACGACGACGTTCTTGCTATCATTCCATCTCCTCTTACACGTATCGGAATGGCGGGCTCCCGAACGAAACACTCTGCTCACTACAGACCTATCCAAATATGGCTTTGGAGAAACCTCACTGACTCGACATGAGTCCCAAACACTTCAAATCTGTGGCATAGTCTCGCAATCCGACGGCCGCAATGTTCTCAAAAAGCAATACACTCGAACCTTTGTTCCTGAAATTAAATGGCGCTGTTGTTGAATACTACAAGGAATCCGAATGTGTCATTTTTATGTTATGAGTGTTCGAGAGGGGGAAAAAGAAATCGAGAAAACCGAAATGAGGTACGCCTTCTGGCAGCTTCTCTATCTCCTTGACACGGATCCCTACCCTATCATGGGACGTTGGCAGAGTCGTCTTCGACTTGGGCGCTGGTGTCGCTGGAGGTCACTTTTTGAATAAAAAGCGCGTTCACATCGGCCACAAATGAAGGGTCTCTCCCCCGTGTGCACACGGTTGTGGTCTACCAGAAGATGGTGAGTAAGAGTGTGGCTACTAGGAGTATGACGATCTCACATCGCAAGTTGTGCCTTGCAGTGAATCCTTGAGAGGTACACCCCGGGACCTCACAAAAGTAGAGGCGAGCCTGGCGTGCTTCACCTCGTCGACGAGCCCTTGATGCCTGCGTTATAGCAGAAGACCCTACAAGTTGACGGTAACCACTACTGGCGTTGTCGGAAGACAGTGTGATGTGGGAGGACCCCGACGTCTCAGGCAGATCATCACCAACCGCCTGGCCGGTCTGAGACGGAACCCCCTCGTTAGTGTTGTCGTCGTTGCGTGCATCTGGCAACAGATACTGAGACGAAGAGTACATGTAATCGTGGTTGCCGTGACTGAAACTTGTAGGTGCATTGGGACTGCGAGAGAGAGGCAGTGAGCAAACACAATTAACCTCAACCGGAACGAGTATAACTGACTTGTAGTTGGTAGCGACGTGGTCAAACAACCGTGCTTCAATAAAGGTCGCACCACCACCAGTAACATTGTTCAATGCAGAGTCGATCGCGACGTCTGCAGGGCACGGAAGTTGCTGGTAGAAGGGCGCTGGCGAGGGGAATATCCTTTGGGCATCTTTCTGTAGACGAAAAAATGTACTGGGAAAGCATGGTAAGCGGTGGCCACAGCGGTTCTGGCGGGTCAACTTACATTGGACCTACAGGGTCCTGGACATGCATTGGTGGCGCAGACACTAGACCGGGGGGCAGAAGTGGCTTGGGCATTTCGATGCCCTCTCCGTACTTCTGGTGCGTAGGTACAACGGCGGAAGTGTTTTCGTCCGTTGCGCGGACAATCGTACCCTCCGGATCCTGCAGAGTCTGCTGAACGACAACTGGCTGGCGTAAGGGAAGTGGTACGATGTCGTCGATAGTCGGCGTATAAATGTTCCAGGCGTCCTTAGGGGTGTCGAAGAAAGGTCTGTGAGAGTGCAGTCAAACACAGTGGTGAACAGTGAGCACAATATGATATCGTGGCACCGGCAAGATATCTCACTCTGGGGGTAAAAGTTCCTCTCCGATATACTCGAGCGATGCCGAGCGGGCACTGGAGGCAAGACCAGAACTCTCTGCAGGTTGTTCGCCTCGATCGGGGATTTGGTGCCTCGATACGTTGGCCGAAGTACTACATCCAAGCAGAGGTGAGTAGAATTTTCCTATTTCCGACCAGGAACGTGCGTACCAGTCGGTCCCATTCCTTTTCATGTTAGAGAGAAAGAGGGTGTTATCATAAGCTGAGGGGATCGGAACACCCTTATAAAGGCCCTGGAGTACGCCAGCCAGCAGCCGCGTTTGATTCAAGTTTATAGCACTTTTGCGGGGACCAAGACAGGATGACACTTGGGAATCAATACATTCGTGAAGAACCTGCCCGGGAAGAAGCTGATCGTGAAGAACGGTAACCTAGTCGTGAGGCGCCATACAATTGTGCGAGTCGGACTCCGTCGGTTGCTCGCGTAATAATAGAACCTGTGCAAGGGCCCGATCTGCCCGATCTCTCTTTAGATCCCCCTTTCGCATGTGTTTGTTGGTTGCCATACATCTAGGCCTGTCACGCGGCCCCTCACGGACGAGCAAGCTGAGTCGTGAGGGGCCTGTAAAACGGAAGCAAATCCTCAGCCAGACATTTTAGGGATTTGCTGAAGCGAATATAGAAACCAAGTGCTTACCATCTAGAGTAAACTATTCTCAGGGCCCTTATATAGTAACCACCACCGCGTCCATGGACAGTTGGACTCTCCGACCTCCTCATCGAGGTTGTTGCCGTGTTATTACGACTGGTTTATGTAGACTTCTACTCATATTCTCACACCTTCGTCTAAAATAGCATAAAATATAAGATGAACGTGTAGTCCAGATAATTCCTCCAGCAGCAGGCCCGCTTTTACCATTCATCATCCAACTCTCAAGCTATCACAACCCCAGCACCCGAAGAGACGCCATCGGCAACCTCAAAGATAACAATGAGCGGTGAGAACAGATGGGCTCAGATCTGAGAGGTGATAGTACTGTAAAATTGAGATTATGGAACGTTGTAGTGCTCGAAAATGGTGTATTCTGGATTAGAAGAAAAACATTTTAGCTACTCGGATACTGTACGGAAGCCTTCCGTGACGATTGCAGTGGGCAAACTGGGTCTCAGTAGGTCTAAGTCGACGAAACTCGAGAGGGAAACGTAGTGCCAGCGCGTTTGTGCACGGGCCCTGAGAACATTCTACTCTATATAGTAAGCAGGTGATTTCTATATTCTGTTCGGCAAATCCCTAAAATGTCTGGCTGAGGATTTGCTTCCGTTTTACAGGTCCGTATATACCCAGCTTGCCTCGTCATATACGGACCGGTGACAGGTCTATCCTGATCGGGCCCATGAGCCCATTCAATCCGGGAAAGTGATAGTGAATTTTGAAACAAGATACGCGTGGGAACGGGGAGCGTATTGGGCCATATCATTTATTCCCACGCGTCTTATTCCGCTGCTCACTATACATTGCGACTTGCGTTTTTCGTTACAGCTATTTAAGAATCCCTAGCATATTAGGGTGTATTTGCCAGGTTTGAAACTACCTGCCGTAACGAAATTTTAGGAAGTTGTAACTAGAATTTTGAGCCGTCAAAAGTTGTGTAAATTTCGGCCCCACAATCCCAAAATTTCGGGAAAATTATGTGTGGGGCCTGCACCTATCTGTTGGCAACTGCATGAACTGCCAGAATCACTCATCATCAAGCACGATGGCCTCTCAAAAAGCAGCGGCCATGGTAATGACAGCTTCCTTGACTTGATATATCCAAGGCGCGTCCAAATCTGCCTGGGGAATGACCCGCAGGGAACAAGCTAAGGGCGCTTGGTGACGAGACTGTTTGCGTGAATTTGGGAGAAATTTTGTACGTACGAGTTTTTTGTTTTGTATTTATTGAGGTGGGGCGGCTCCGCTCACGAAATTTTGGATTTTGAAACTAAACAAAAAATTTTAGTTTCAAACCTGGCAAATACACCCTATTTTCGCACAACTCCAGGAACTTGATCTGTTGACACGCCAAACAATTGCACGTGCAAATAACCCAAAAGTGGAATATTATTTTCCCTTTTCCGCCTCAAAAGCACCCGTACCTCTTCGACTTGACTCCCGTTGAGCTACTATGTTCTACTACAATCAGCAGAATCTTCATTTCATCAATTCCCTCCGCCTCAAAGTGGGTACAAGCAAAGTACACCTTCACAGAAAATACCAATTTGGGATTATCCGCACGTGGTCGTGTTGGGCATGTCAACAGATCAAATTCCTGGAGTTGTGCGAAGATATGCTAGGGATTCTTAAATAGCTGTAACTGTCATCCAGTACCGTCTGCTTACAGGAGACTAGAAAGTGATGCCGACTCACTTTCCTCCTCACTTTTCTTTGTATTCTATAAAGGCCTTTGTGCTCTCATATACGGCAGTTTCCCCGCCAAAAAAAAATTAGCGCCCGAAACGGAAACTTGAAGCGAGAGCTCTTGCACCCGATGTGACTGGGCTGGGCTGTGCAGCATCCCGCCAGCTCAACTTCATCGGTCCTCAAGGAAGACGAGTAATTTTCCGGCGGCCGGTTTCGGCAGTTCTGGGCTTTTCAGCCATTCTCGCAGGCTGGCAGGCTCAAAGGTCCAAAAAAGCTACGCAAATACCGTGCTCGGAGAACCGTATGTCATGATAATGAAAAGATGAATACCATCAGCATGGTCTATCCAGACTGAAATTGATTGTGAGCCTACTTTTTGCCTCGGGAAATTGCCTGTACTAACTTGATCACCATACAGCTATATCGCAGAAAATTACTCCGCCTACGGAAACAGCCTAGTGGCGTGCTCATACCGTGGAACAACCGTGAAAGGTTCCGGACGATGTCGATGAACCATTAAGGTTTACATTGGTAGGGTCGCTCACTTCGCCTCTTATGGAAACAATTGCTCATACATACCGTCCAAGGTACCGCGTAGAGAATCAATAGTACGATAGTAGTGTTGGCGTCGCTCACTTGTCCGCGTTGCGGCCCCCCGAAAGGATGACGAAAGGAACCACCAATACTAATAGACAATTAATTCTCGTTGACGCGTGCAGGCTGAGCGTCGGACCATTCAGCTTGGGTATCGACTCAGGGATACATTGACATCTTAGGAGACCGATCAAAGATCTTGCAGGTTGTTATACGTACTTGTAGCTTCGAGAAAAGGAACCCTTTGAATTAACCAGCAAAAGGACTGGACTGAGTATCAAAACGACATCACGAACCGAGCTAGTTTGGAACTAGTTTATCGTGCCATGATTCTCTTACTGCTGGTATTGGTTTCCGCGCGCTGATACTTACTGCCTTCTTGTGGCATGCATTGATTCCTCGAAAGTCCGAAGCCTACGGGCTTCACTGGGACGTGATGTTATCCCGGGATAGAAGTCCGGGATGAGCATCAAGCACAACAATTGTTCATTTCGTGGGGTGACTAAACAAATCATTGCCAACAGCACAACGGCATTCTTGACAGGATGATAGCACTGGGGCAGGAGAAGCAACCGCTATGCATCAGTAAGATGCAAAATAACCGTTCTCGGCCTGTACAGGCTAACCGGCGCGGCCCTGGCAGGCTATGTCAGAATTCCCACAGGCTGGATTTTTTGGCACAGAATAAGAGGATTGCTCTGATTTCTTCGACCAACTTCCGTGCCCATGGTGGCCATTATACAATTCCCCAGCCTTCTGAGGTATTTTTCTAACTGCTCAGCAATAGCCCGAAGCTTTGGCCCGTCACTTTTTTGGGCCAGTCAGCCTGTGAGCCTGCAAGACCGGCTAAACAGCCGGAACGGCTTCCGGCAAAATGCGCATCTTCCTGATGATGTATCGCCTCACGCCCCCAAATGACAGCCAGCTGTAGTGATGTGCTTGAAAACGTCGTATCCTACTAGATATTGCTTCAACTTCTCTGCGTGTTCGGATACTACCGTGAGCCTGAGGGTTGAAAATGGATGCAGAGATATAAAGCCTTACTTTCTAGTGGTGAGTATTTTGATGCCCAATATGCGAGATCCATTGATCCAGTTTCAACACTATACCAGGTCCAAATGTGCGTCGAATCGTTGGCTATCATATTCGTTCAGCATACTCCTGCGGTACAAAGAATCAGATGCTCGGTTGTAGTAACGTGCGCGCGCCGTGGCAAGTGACTCCTTCCACCCCCGTCGCTACATCGCCTCACTTTCCCGAAAAACCTGAGTGGTATTTCGAGCGCCCCGTGAAGAAACTGTGTTGTCATCAGACCTCGCTCAACGTAGCTATTGACAAATCAGATGACATCGAGCTGTTATTCAGCGGAGGTGATCGATATTGATCCACAGCGCCGCCCGTTGGCGACAGTTCCCGACTCCCTTGAATCAGAACAACCATTATCAGCAGCGTTTCCGATACAACCTGGGGCCAGTCATTATCGTCATCGTCGAGTACGGGAACAGGATCCTCATCCACGTCCATACAATCCGTGTCCACATTATAGCGCGGAGAGACTGAGCTGAGACGATCACAACCAAGGCAATCTGAGAATAAGAGATCAACTACACGAGCCATAAACTCGAATTTAAGAATATGGGTCAAAGTAAGTATACTCGGATTGGTAAGAACCATAAGTAACCACACAAACACATGAGTATTCTGACAATCGAGATAGAGTCTAATCGAGCCAAACAGACCAGGCGATGGCGGAAAACAAGTAATATGGCCTGTACACAACTAGCCTCAGAACGACGATTATAAGAAAGGCCTGATGGGAACAAAGCAGCGACATCGTTAAGATCCGAGAGTGCAAGAGTAGACAAACGACGAATGTAGAGGTCGAAAGACAAAGGTAGGAACTGTAGAGGAATTAAAGCTCCAACGTCAGTCGGAAATGCAGCATCCCACATACGAAACTGCGAATAAACAAAGGTACTCATCTCCAGTCCCATGCAGACCATGCTAAACAAATCCGAGCAACTACGCCATCTAACCGTGTCGAAAGAAACATCAGTGAATTCGCGTATGCATGTGTCAACGACAAGCCGTATAACCTTGACTAAGAGCGAAACAAAATCAGATTTCACGTCCCGACCGCAGACGGGCAACACGCCGGAAAGGAAACTGCTCCGCGAGATGTTCGCCGCTGCCCATAACTGGTTTCTTGAAGCTAAACTCAAACACTTGCCAGCGCCATCGTCTGTCAAATACATCCAAGGCGGAAAAGACGAGCTCAAAACACAATATGATGTGGCAACGTTCATGGTCGGTTCTCTGTGAAGACCTCCTCGTAGAAGTAAGAAGAGAGCAGAGGACAAGGGGAAGCAGCTCTATCAAAGCCATGTCTGAGTTTACGTAAGTATTAGTAATTTTTTTAACAAAGATAAAGGAGAAATAGCTGGGTTCAAGTTTGCGTTTTCACGTGAAGCCACTGCATATAGACATATAGTCACGTTGTGGCCGGATAAGACAGGTCGCTAAGTGAAAAATAATTTCGAGCACCCCAAGGAACCCTCCTCCATTCGGAGTCGGGAAAGGCCTGGAGTAGAGCCTGAAGAAGGTTTGGGCTTGCCAATAGCAAAGACACGTCACTTGTCGGAGATCTACCGATACGCAGGACATGGAATGAAGTGGCGAACAGGATGTTGACTTGAACGTACTGTAGAAAGAGATCGTTGACAATGAACAATCACGCATGGAAAAACTCACTCCCTCCTTCCTCAAATCCGAACTCAACTCGCCACGATTTCGACGGAAGCGTTCTTCATTCTTTAGAATCCAAAATAATGCACAGAGACACTAGACACACGCATTGTCCAACAACAGTTCAGTAATCAACAATGGTAATCCACCATCGCGTTACCTCAAGCCATCGCCTCAAGCCTACTCAGAACACCCTCAATATCCGGCCTCGAAGGCGGATTGCGATTCCAACACAAAGTCATCAAATGCCACATCTCATCCCCGAGTCCCCTCTCCGTAACCCGCGGGTCGGCAGGCTGAAGGGGAAACATTCCCTGAGACGTCTTGATGACCACCTCTGTCGTATGCTTGATATTCGCATACGGTTGTGCGTGCGTAAAGAGCTTGCAAAAAAAAAAAAGACATTGTGATGTTAGAACGACATCGCTGACCATAGTCGCGCAAAGAGAACCAACCTCCAACGACGTCATCGCGAAAGCGTAGATATCCGAATGCTTGGATAACGCGCCTTGGCCGACACACACCTCGGGGGCGAACCACCTGTATGAATCGGATACGCCACGACTCTGAGTGAAAGGTATTCCGGTGATGTCCTCGACGACCTGCATAGCACATAAGAGACGTTCATACACCTGCAGCCCGAATTCACGAGCTCACCTGAGAGAGGCCAAAATCCGCGATCAAGGGATTTCCATGGCTATCTACTACGATATTGACCTGGGGTTTCGGTGAGAAGAACGTCTATCACACAAACCTGAGTACTCTTACCGCTTTAAGATCACCATGAACGACCGATGGCTTCATCGAGTGTAGTACTCTCAGGCCTTTTGCGATACCCGTGACCTGTAGGTAAATCTTTAGAGACCGCTCGGTAGTCGCAGAAGAGTCGAGCATCAGCACCATTCGACGATAGTCCACAGCCCGATCCATTCTTCTCACGTATTCCATCGAATTCCCGTTTGCTTGCCACGGGCTGATCATATACCTGATCACATAGGTGAGAAGATGAACATCGAACGACAACGAGGTACTCACGGGAAAGGTCCATCATCCTGACAAAACCCGTAGAAAGGAAGGATATGTCTTCCTCGATCGACATTCCAGATATCTGCCCATATTTTCACTTCTCTTTTGAATCTCTGGTGAGCAAAGAGGAAGGGGTAAGCTCTGCTGGTCCGCAACGGAAAGACTGAGTGACCCACCCGCATGCTCTGTTCATTCGAGCTGACCGCCCGAACAACCTTGATTGCAACCTTTTCTCTTTGCAGATACAACCCTTCGTATATATCCATCGCCGCAGTTCCACTGACAGGAAACTGACCAATTCGAATGACTTCGCCCCGGTTGAGGTGCATGTCAGGGAGCAGATCTTTTGATTCGTATTGTATTTGGTAGAGGTTACTCGAAAGTCCGTTGTGCATCCTATCCGAGGGGAGCTTATGCTCTCCAAGGGCCTTGAGACGGCAAATAAGATTAGCTGGATCAAAGGTCGAGAAACGTGAAGATTTACCCCTTGCAAGAGAGTCATCATTTGATTTATCGTCTCCCTTTGTTCTTGTAGCGTTTCATTCGTAATCGATTGCCCATTCTGAATGTCGGCCAAGTACGTCAAAACTTCTTGGTGGTCCAATCTTGCGTTTGCAGTGAATTCCTCCTTCCAACGGTTTACTTCTATATCTGAGGCCAACTATCGATTTCGTGAGCTACGTGCCCACAGTGTCGACGTCGGGCGGTAAATTCGTACCTGGAATCGCAGGTAACAATCTGAGATGCGACTATGTGCAGCTTCGATGTCTCGTTTGATATCTTGTTGTTGCATGAAAGCTTTGACCCGCGGTAAAGAGGCCCAGCCGTGCATCCGGGTCTGAATATCCAGCAAGCAACTGCAAAGCGATCATGAGGAATCAGCATAGATCAGTGTACTCCACAACTCACTCGTTAATGTCATGGAAAGCATGTAGAAGGCTGTTGGGTATCTTCGTCTCCTGCTCCCTCGCTGCGACGAGAAGACTATAACATCGTTCGGTAAGTTGTCTGGCTTCATGTCTGTGGGTGATCGTATTCGTGAGTTAAGATAACCGACGCTTGGCCTTGGCACGGACTTACCTATTCGCAACCACGTTCTCGCAAAGAGCAATCACCCCACACAACAACTCTGCGGCAGGGCACAAACCAGGAACCGGTGCGAAATCGGCAGTGATCTGAGCGAGTGTTTTGCCTAAAGAGAGTAGAAACTGGCTAGTGTTTCCCATGTCGAGTGAGGGTGATTTGAGAGGAAGGGATAGACCAAGGGAATCAGATTTTATGGGAGTGAAAGCTTTACAGCAGGTAAACAGCTTTCGAATGGGCTAATGGCACTTTCCACGCTCCTCATGATGCTGTTCGTGACTAGATTGGGCGATTAGGGAGGAAGCGCCCAGGTGCAGCTGACGGTGGTGGGTAGGGACGCAAGCGCCATTCAACGTGGCTGCGCTAGTGTCCGCCAATGTCAGTCCGACTCGGTGCACTAATTGGCACAATTGTTCATCCCCAGATACGGTGCTTGTACTGGTAGTAAGCTATCTCTCAATAGTCTCAACCTCGCGATGCGCAGCGCCCCTGCGACCGGGGTAAGGTCAGAAGCTGCGTGTCGCTGATTGCACTGCTCTAGACTCAGTTCCGAATATCATGGTTCTGAATGGTGTTGAGGGCAAGAAACTGTGATAATAATATCTCCAAAGCCAGATACAGCAATGACACCAGCTGCACGGAGCTCATATCACCTTGCGAGCAGCCGCCCGTGAGCGATATGAAACATTCTAGTTCTGTCTCCATGTGCCAAATCCACCAATGTCCTGAAAACTGAGATCTTTTGAACACCACTGTCAGGACTAGTCTCATCAGGGATACGCAGATTTGAACGCAATTGTTGCCGCAACCTTTTCCTATTCGCTTGCTTGAGCAGACTGTTTTATGGGTGGCGCCGTGAACGATATGGCCCATGGCCACTTGAATGTCCCATATTGTTGGATCAATCAAATGCCCGTACTAGTGAGCCCCACCCGTCAAACAGTGATATGTACTTTTGTTCCGTTATTTATACTTAGTCTAAGTTACTGAGCGAGGTGCACGGATCCAGACTTTTGATCTACCGGGGTACTACCGGTGTACGCGTCTCCAGTAGTAGAGCTGAGCCTTGATCAGGAGCTTTCGAGCGCCCAGCGATACCTGAGAGGCTAGCACTGAGGTTTGGCGAGTGAGTGAGCGGTAAGGAAGAGAGAAGGACCTGAAGGATATGTGGCAGGATTGTGGCTAACGAATGACATTAACTGGCCCTGACGACAGCGTCAGGGACATTTGATGGCGCTTCCAAATATGGGTTAGATCCCAAAATAATAATGTCTCAGTTTAGTGGACCGCCCCCGCTGAGGGCTTTGCAGCGATCCGTCAAAATGTATTTATTTGACTCGTCTCTGGGGCTCGGGCGAGCGAATTTCCCCACTACCCACTCCTGTCGCCCTTGTCTCTTCTCTAGATTCCCTTTCCCTCTGTCTCTTCGACCAGCCTCACACTCCACAATAACTTCGCACTTGACGTCGCTGTATCATAGGGCTTGAACTACGGGAAAGTGAAACTCAGGATGTCTGCGCGAACAGAGCAATATCAGGACATATGGTGCGTTTCCAGTATTGCTGACTCCTCTTCGCTAGACCTGATATGTTTACAGTGAGCTGGTACACCGTCGTCGCCTGCACCAAATCCAGTTATTACCGAGCGCTACCTTCCAACCAGTAACTCGCGCCGAACAAGATATTTTATCATATTCTGTCGCCGATATTGTCAACAAATGCAGTCGAGGCGACATTACGAGAAGTGCGATAAGGCAGAGTTATATGAAAAAGGTTGTCGGCGCGCAGAAGGAGTTCAATTGCGTTAGTGAGGTCTTAGTATTGGATGAAGAATTTCAGAAGCAGGACGAGGAGCTAGACGGAACAAAGAGGCCTTTAGAAGGAGTTCCTGTAACTGTCAAAGGTCTGTCAATCCTCGTCCTTCATACTGAGTTTCTTAACCTTCGTGTCGCAGATACAATTGACGTCGAAGGGCATTACACGACAATTGGCTTTGCTCGGAACGCTGTCGACCCTGTTGAATCACATAGTCCGCTCGTCCGACTTCTTTTGGACGCAGGGTGCATCTTACTCGCCAAATCCACCGTACCGACAGCTTTGTTCAGTATCTCGACCCAGTCACCCCTCTTCTCTGGGCCCACTCTGAATCCGCACAATGCATCGTACGGTGTTGGTGCATCTACAGGGGGAGGTGGTGCACTAGTTGCAGCCCAAGCTACACTCGTCGAAATGGGTTCCGATGTCGCGGGTTCTATTCGTCTACCCGCCCATTTCACAGGGGTCTATGGATTGAAGGGAAGCGCTGGTCGGTGGCCTAGCGAAGGAAACCAGAGCAGTATGGAGGGCTTGGAATCTCTGAAGACCCTTGGTGGACCTTTGACACAACGTATGGAGGACATGATCGACGTATGGCGCGGTGTGATTGGTATGAAGCCGTGGACATACGAGTCGTCGTGTTTGCCAATGCCATGGAGAGAGTCAGAGTTCAAAGATGTTACTGGGAGGAAGCTCAAGTGGGGAGTTGTCTGGACCGATGGATTGATACCACCTTCCCCTGCCTGCCGTCGCGCACTGACAATGGCTATCGACGCTTTACGGGACGAGGGGCATGAGGTTGTCGACGTGTAAGTCATTCGTACGGGTGTGGCATTCAATCCCTAATCTTTCCCTCTGTTTAGCACTCCACACACACCCTCAATACCTGACCTTCTCGCCATCGGTTATCAACTCGGTTTCGGTGATGGGTGCTCCCAAATCCTATCTCAACTGCACAGTGATGAAGAACCCCTGAATCTACCTCTCCAAGCCATCGTGGACCTTGTAAGACTGCCTAGCTGGAAACGGCGGCTGTTGAGCTTGCTCATAAAGAGTCTGGCGTTGTTTGGAGCTGGTCTGCCCGCCTTCGAGAACATGAACATCGGCAATGGGACGGAAAACACGCGTCGGAGCTGGAGTTCCCGCGTACTCGACTCAGTGTTCCCTTGGCGGCATGTCGGACATGCGTTCTACAAAGATCAACTACGTCTTTTATCAGTCGTCAAACCCCAAACCGTCACGTCGGAACGGGACCTGATAGCAGCCCGGAACGGGTTCCGAAGAGATTGGCACGAGAAAGTGTGGAAGGAGCATGGTTTAGACTTCGTGATCACTCTGGCTGCACCGCTCCCTGCTCTCCGGGAGGAGGCGGGAGAGAAGAAGTGGCCATTGGGCGAGGACACTCTAGGAACTACGAAAGGAGAGAATCGGAGCGGCTGGCTTGCCAGAATTTTGGGTTGGTGGCGAATGAAGAAGACCAAGCAGGTCGTCGGGCGAGGCGACCCTGAGCGTGCAGGGTTGGCCGCTGCAGGGTACACGTTCTTGTTCAACTTGGTGAGATCCAGGTCCCCCTCCACCTGGTGTACTTGTCTGACTTGCTCTTCCTCGCAGCTTGATTATCCCGCTGGCGTTTTGCCTATCACAACAGTCGACCGTGATGTGGACGCGTTGGTCCCACCACACCCCGAAGCTCCGGTCCATAAAGTACAACCGAAGGGCGAAGTCTATGAGAGAAAACTCCCTCGGAGCGTTTACATGAGGTATAGCGACGGGCGAGTACCATTACTCAACGAGCTGTATCCCCAAGCTCATCTTGAACCGCCCTCTCCTATCTCCACCAGTTCCACCCTCGTCGATACAGACTCGGTTGATCGGCCTTTCAGCAAGCTGAAGTCGCACGGGTCCTCTCACCCCTCGCCACTGCCATACTACGCGACAAATCTCCCATCTTACAATGCCTATTCCGTCTACGACTCGGTGGGGATGCACGGTTTACCTGTCGGAATACAGGTTGTTGGGAGACAACTGCAAGAAGAGCGAGTTTTGGGTGCGATGAAGGTTGTGGATGATGCGATACGGAAAGCTGGTTGGAGTATAAACTAACCTTTTACTTTCGTTTCTATTCTTATCTTCTATTGTGTTGTAACACCACGGTTTCAAGACTTTTTTCGACTTTCACATGTACTGTAACTTCCAGATCTCGACTCTCGAGTACACGTTCCCTCGTTATCGTCTGGTATGTCTGCTGTTTGTGCACTTGTTCGATACCGTATTATTAGCCATGTAACTACGCTAACACCATACTCTACGCAAAGTAATGATATTTAACTTTGACTTCATGCTTGGAAAGATTGACACGCGCGCGTTCTCAAACCTTCTCATGGACCACCATCATCGCGCTCATGATGCCTTCTTTCTTTCCTGACAACGTCGCGCCATTGCCTCACTTTGATTCTCTACTCGTCAAGGGCCCATATCATCCCTCTGCACCCGTCCACCTCGCGCTCTCTACATTGGAAAAGTCAGCGGAAGGAACGGCACTCTTCCTTTCTTCGTCGTCAATTCACCTCAATCTCGCGCTGCGACAATACAATGACGCCTGGCTAACCACCCAATCGGGGCATGGAAGCCTCACCGCCGTCTCTTCACGAGTCCAGATATTGTCGGTCTTGTTGATTCACCTCGCTTTGCGGTTCTACCCAGTTGAAGATCACGAACAGTTACCCTCCGATGCCAGCCCATCTCATATTCTTGCTTTCTACATTTCACGTTGTGGATTCTTCGGCCAACGACAGTGATATCGCGTCTCCGAAGTCTGTTCTGGCGTCGTGTCCTTCTCTGATAGTGTTGCACGAGCTTTCGTCGTATTTTCTACGCGATGTTGAAGTGAATCCAACATCGTGAGTCTCGGTTTCGCTGGAGGAAAGACGGGTGTGCTCATATATCTGCAGTCACAAATGGACAGTTTCCTCTTACCTCAACCTGGTCACCCACACTGCGTCCTTGATATCCTTTTTGACACGGTACGCGTCCTCCGAGCCGGACTGTTAATATCCACGAAACCTGATCACACTCCCCCTTCGTTAAGATCTACCACAACAAACACTGCTCTGGTACTTTTCGATTCTCGGATTGACGAGCTGAGGCTCCCCATTGTTCCGAACCCGTCGAACGATAAGGATCGCATATTTGGATTGATGCCTCAACCACCCAAACCCGAAGAAGTTGTGGCTCTTGTTCAGAGATACTTTCAGTATACTGCTACGTTCTCGGAAGGTTTCTCGTCCCCAGATTGTTTGATGATTGGAACTGCTTTTACTGATTGACTTACAGGATCTGCTGGGCCTGAGGAAGGAGATGAAGATATGGAGGGCGGCCGTGCAGAAATGCGGTCGCTGAGTTTTGTCGTGTGTGGGCATGGCTCTACAGATCCAATTCAGACATTTAGGTGGTCAGAACGGCTCAGGGTGTCTGGGGATGGTTTTGTGACAGAATTTGTGTTTTCATAGCCAATATGATATGTTTCTCTAGTACGACCTTATCTTGACTCCTGTATGTTGTACGAATACTCCATGATGAACGGGGAACGAGCATGAAGTCAGTCACCTGAAGAGTAACTAGCTCACTGTCGGGCGCTTATATCCACTCAGTCTCTTGGTTCTAACTCTCACCTTGTTCGCCAGTACCTTTTATCGTCCACACCTTATCTGCCCACCGTTGACCGGGGAGCACCGAAGGCACTTGCGTAACGTGCACTGTTAGCACGAAATGCTAGAGGAAACGTCCAACATGGACCGCATAACTCAGCTTCAAGACGAAATACAGCAGGTGCGTTCTTGTCCGTATCATCTCGAAACCTCGATTTCGGTTGTTCACTTTCCAATCTTCTGAAAAGCTCCTGCGGATCATGGCCAGCAGCATTCAATATCTTACATCGCGGACGAATTTCGTACAAGTATCGCCGGATATACCCATCACGAAGCAGAGGAATCCAGAGAAGTACGATACTCCAGAGGCTTTTGAAGGTGCGTTGTTTTTAACATCAGCTTCTCTTCCATTCAGACTGAAAACGACGTTCAACCTGTTACACAGCGAATAAACACGAGCTTGTTGCCGACTTGATCGTGAAAGCGAAGCAGGTGGAGTTTCTCATAAATTCGCTGCCTGAACCGGAGCAGGAGGAAGTCCAGGTGTGTTCTGACCCTATCCAGTGCTATCTGTGCTGGTTCTGTGTATCGGATCTCTGATGTTTATACAGGCTCAAAGGTTACAAGCACTCGAAAAAGAAATGCAGGAAGCAAACGAAGAATACGTGAAGGCTGTTAAACGTACCAGTCAGTCAACCTCCATCCCTTCGGCTTCTGGAAGGACAACAGACTCATCTTGTGGTTTTCTCTTTCGACCTTTGGCAGAATCACTTCACGCTCAAGTGAACGAACTACTCCGTCTAATGCTCAACGAAGTCGAAACTGGCCTAGCTGATGGTCCATCCGGATAAGGACTTTCAGTAATCGAGAACTACTTTCTGCCTTCTGTCTGCCACGCATGATGCGGTGCGATCATGCGCTTCTCAACCGTGGAACCGGTTGTTCAACCCAGTCGACACTTCGTAGAGGTTTCGAGCTATCTCCCAGAGTACGAACGTGCCTCAGGCTCTGGCTCACTAATGTCGCACTTCGTCTGAAAACGAGAAGGCCTTGTATGGAGGACGCTTTATATCTGTGCGATCCGCTCGGTCGCCGCCTTCATCTTCGATGGGAGTATCTTCAATGTGTTGATGAGGTTTGACGTCGTAAAGCTACGTGGGAGGGATCAAATCATCTGGCATCGTATTTGTAGCAATGAATCAAGTCTGTTTCTATCGTGCAGTAAAGCTCGTGTCTGAGCAGGCCAAAAATTACCTTCGAATGGTCAACTTTTGAGGGTTCGAGGGAGACGGTGACTCCGACGACGAGTGACTGACAGTGACTGCGGGTCACTACTACAAATGGGGAAGGGAAATCAGTCAGGGTTGATCAAATATGTGGCAACCTCCCGTTTTCACTTGCTTTGACCTCCTCCGTGTCCCAAGTCCAATCCTTGACGCGATTCTTTGGGCTTTCAGCTCTTCGCTTCGTCTCCAGAATAACTCTGCGTGTAGATTCAAACTCAGCTGGTCACGCTTGACCAAACACAGACCATATCGAGCCAAACAATGGCCCCTTATAATCCTGTCCTCTCAGAACTCCCGTCTTTCCTCCAGGCTTAACCACCTACCCCCATCATCTCTGCCTTTGCACTCACCCTGCACTCGCGATCAAAGATGATTTCCTACGTTACTTGCGCTCTTACCGCTCTCAATCTCGACCTCCGTGTCTCGTCGGTCACCATCCGAGACATGTTGGTCTTGGTCATCACACTCGCTGCCGTCGTTGTCGCTGGCTTCGTCGTCGTCAGTAGCCCCTATACCCCCTATACCACCTCCGATTTCCCTTCCCATACCCTTCCCTCCGACTTTACCAACACCGTTCAACCTACAAGCCCAGTCCTCGAGGAAATGATCCCTTTCCCCGCCAACCAGGACGACAGCTTGTGGCCCGCCACCGACGAGTACAAGACCGGTCTCGGACTCACCTTCAAGGATGCAGACTCGGATATCGCTCGACGGATGAACATGGTCGCCCTTCACACCATCGTCTATGACATGGACGATGACTTCTTCGACTTTGCCCCTCCTCGTGCTGGTCACTTCGAGGGTGTCGAGTTTGAGGAGGAGTTGTTGGACGATGTTGCGGACCCGTCTCTCGGCTACTGGGACGCGATGGGGGAGTCGGAGAGGGAGTTTACGTGGAGGACTGAATACGGAGACGATAGCTGGTTGTTCGATAGGCCCCTTTACACGGAGGTGGAGGGGAAGAAGTCGGCGTGGAGGAGGATTCGGTCGGGATTGAAGAAGAAGGTGTTGAGGAGACGTTTCTGAAGTGCTTCTGTTTGGTCTATCTGGCTCTCTGGCTCTACTGGTGCTTGCTTCTCTCTCTCTGGCTTCTGGACACTCGGCGACTCTACTGGTGCTCTCTGGATTTGGCTCTAACTCTCGGCTCTCTTGGACCGCTGCGTTGTTCTCTGGTCTCTAGACTTTGGCTATCCGTCTATCACGATTCCCTAATTCGTCGATACCCTTTTTGTTTCTCAGATACTCAACATCTGCATCTTCATCGTTGTCTGCCTAACGGGCCAAAGACATTACTTCATTCCCATGTTTTCCCTTCTTTTTTTTCTGTCTCTTTCCCCGTGCTGCTCGATATTTATATGTACCACCCTACGAATAACCAAATACCCCCTCTGTGACATATGTCTCTTGGATACCCCAATACCCTTCGCGATGCACCCATGCCTTCCCTAATACCCTGTTTGCCTTACGGGCATACTGAGACGGCGTCTGGTTCCATTATTTTCATTGCCGTTTGACGTTTTCTCCGAGCTCCGTGGATACCCCTGCTATACCTTCAGTTGTGACACTGCTCGAACTGATTATACGCCCCACGGGCTTTGTTCACTCGTCTATACCCACTGATACCCTAATACACAGTACCTCGTCTCGGCCGGCCTTAAAGGCATGAACTACCGCCAGCCAGTCCGTCGGCTGGCGGTAGTCGACTGAGAGCGAGGTGAGCATTTTCGGACCATTTCATGTGGCTGAAGCTGACTGCCCTATACCGTTACACGCAGAGCCAACGATAGGGCTAAAGAATGGGAAAAGGCGCACAGACTCGGGTTTATTCGTCGCTGTTTTCGGCGCGGCCAGGTCTTCAGTACTTGTGTCATAATAGTCCTTTTGCTTCTTGTTTCAATCAAACTTCAATCTACATATCATTATCAGGACGGGGGTTCAAAATGATGATACTGGTCTGCCTCATATCTCCGCCGTAGCTTGATTTTATAAATCGTTGCGAAATTGCGCACGAAAGTTGTATGGTGGTTCAGCGCTTCCACACACAAAAATGTCACTCGTATCGCTACATTCCTGCCAAATATACCCATGTTGATTATTCATCACCATCGTCGTGTATAGGTGATATAGTAAGTACCATATGATAGGAAAGAAAGAAAGAACGTGCTGATGACAATCGTACTGGTCATCGTAGGTGGTGGCAAGTCCGTCTCTTGCGGTGCCGGGTGAGGTCACACCTGGCGCCAAATGACCGCAGGCAGTAGTCGCATTTGAACGGTCGTTCGTTGCGGTGCGATCTTTTATGGTCTATAAGAAATCAAGTGAGTACAATAACGCGCGCGTGCCATCTAATCTCTTGACATGACTCACATTCGAGGTTGTGCTTCTGAGTAAACCCTTGGGACCGGCAACCCGGCACGTCGCAGAAGTATTTTGGCCCCTTCTTCCTTAGGGATATAGCGACTAAGGTGTTGGCCATGGAGCCTACGACTCTTGGCTGCTCGACGCGTACGGTGGCATCGGATGAAGCTGAGGGGGCGCCGACAGTCTCTAGTGTGGGGCTTTGAACGATTATGGGGGAGTGAGGAGCTACTACTGATTGAGTTCCAGCATCAGTCACATCCGATATAGGTGACATTGGTACAGTGGGAGAGTGGTGCTGAAAGCTGAAAGGCATATTGGCCTCAGGGACATATCCGTGTGAATAGTCGGTGGAGACAATCGAAGGAATCGGTTGAGATCGCTCCAGTGATGCGTAGCAAGGCGTAAAATTGTACGCCTGGTTGTGGGGTTGAAAGAAGGTTTCTGGGTAATGGCCAAGGGGAGTTTGGGGATCCTGGGGTGATTGCAGATCAAAGCCACCATCACAGCACGGACGGGGACAAGGCTGCGCGTCTCCCTCGAGAGTAAGGGTCTGAGACGCGGAGCCTTTCATGGTGAGATTCTCTGATGTAGGGTTATGCCTGTAGAAGCTTCTGCCCTCCAGGCAAGTAATCGGAGCCAAAGAAGATGAGTTAGGATAGTGCAGACCGTAGTATCCCTCCGAAAGTCGATCAAAAACGCTTTTTCCGAATTGGCCGTCGTCCCTATTGTTCGAATGGCGCCTGTTATTAGTATGAACTTGGCAGAGACACGCTAAGTTGAAGACTTACCAGAAAATGGAATACATGAAGCTAGATTCGAGGGAGGTTTGTTTAAGGGAACACATACCGTCGACATCTTGAGTGTCTTAAATACCACCTACAAAATTACCACCAAGTTATGCGGATAAGCCATAATACCGGGGGGTTGGAGCAGAATCGCGCAGCCAAAGCATTCGGGTGCAGAAGGTTTGTTCTACTTCATGAAGGCAGTCAATTGGCATGAACGGGATTTCAATAAGTACCTGTGAGTGCCGCACAGCACCCCTGAGATTTACGTACTATGGAGAGTCGACTGAAAGGTGGAGGGTTCTTTTCACCGTTTGGACATCAACCGTATATCCTATATGTGAGCCGTGTAGCCGCTGTGGTATCAGAATTGAGCCTCAGTGCCAACATTTTTCTTGCGAACGTTCAACCAGTTTTTACCCTGAAAGAGAGACAGAACCAGTGACTCACAACTCGGCCTCACTGGCGACATTTAGGAAGTTTTGTTGGGTTCGACATCGCAGATCTCCAGGATTAATCACCGATATGAGAATAATCGAAGTTGTGGGAGTTGACTCGCACACTAAGCTTTCAAGAACTTTCGAAGTGACGGTGACGTCGATGGAGTGACTGCGGGTCACCACCACAAATGGGGAAGGAAATCAATTACAGTTGATCAAATGATGCAACGGCAATTCTTCCGTCGCCACTTCGCTTTGACCTCCTCCATGTCCTCCTTCGATTCTCAACGCGATTCTTCGTGTTTTCTCTCCACTTCCCTCCTCAAGAAGCTTCTCTATGTGAGTTCAAACTCAGCTGGTCACGCTTGACCAAACACAGGCCACACCGAGCCAAACAATGGCCCCTTATAATCCTGTCCTCTCAGAACTCCCGTCTTTCCTCCAGGCTTAACCACCTACCCCCATCATCTCTGCCTTTGCACTCACCCTGCACTCGCGATCAAAGATGATTTCCTACGTTACCTGTGCTCTTGCCGCTCTCAATCTCGACCATTGTGTCTCGTCGGTCACCATCCGAGACATGTTGGTCTTGGTCATCACACTCGCTGCCGTCGTCGTCGCTGGCTTCGTCGTCGTCAGTAGCCCCTATACCCCCTATACCACCTCCGATTTCCCTTCCCATACCCTTCCCTCCGACTTTACCAACACCGTTCAACCTACAAGCCCAGTCCTCGAGGAAATGATCCCTTTCCCCGCCAACCAGGACGACAGCTTGTGGCCCGCCGCCGACGAGTACAAGACCGGTCTCGGACTCACTTTCAAGGACGCAGACTCGGATATCGCTCGACGGATGAACATGGTCGCCCTTCACACCATCGTCTATGACATGGACGACGACTTCTTCGACTTTGCCCCTCCTCGTGCTGGTCACTTCGAGGGCGTCGAGTTTGAGGAGGAGTTGCTGCTGGATGATGGTGTGGATTCGTCTCTCGGCTATTGGGACGCGATGGGAGAGTCGGAGAGAGAGTTTACGTGGAGGACTGAGTACGGAGACGACAGTTGGTTGTTCGATAGGCCCCTTTACACGGAGGTGGAGGAGAAGAAGTCGGCGTGGAGGAGGATTCGGTCGGGGTTGAAGAAGAAGGTGTTGAGGGGACGTTTCTGAAATGCTTCTGCTTGGTCTATCTGGCTCTCTGGCTCTACTGGTGCTTGCTTCTCTCTCTGGCTTCTGGACACTCGGCGACTCTACTGGTGCTCTCTGGCTCTGGATCTTGGCTCTCGGCTCTCCTGGACTTCTGCGTGCTATGTCTCTCTTCATTCCCTATCGTTTTAGTATGATACCCTAATTCGTCGATACCCTTTTCGTTTCTCAGATACCCTAGTTTTTTGTCTTTAACGTTATCTGCCTCACGGGCGATAGACACTATGTAATCGGCCCCCGTGCTGTTCTTTCTTTTTGCGAATCTCTTTGACCACGCCGCTCGATATCCCTCCCTATATACCCCGCGAGCTATGCTTAAATTCCCCCTTCCTCCTCCCTGTCGATTATAATGTTTCCCTTCCCTTCTGATTATCTATTTGGGTCCCTTGGATCATTGTGTACTTCTCCGCTCTCTGGTCTCCCACTCTTCTTGTCCCGGTACCCTATTTCAATACCCCTTTTGCGACTGATACCCTAATCATATTCCTCCTCGATATCCGCCTGACGAGCATAGACGGCTTTCCACCCTCACTTTCCACTTGTCGAGTCTCAGTTGACTACTCTCTCCGAGCTGCTCATATACCCTATTGACTCCTTCCGGCATCACACCGCTCGATACTCACTTACACGGCGCTTCACGGCCTATCATCTATGTCGATCCCTCTCCGTTACCGGCTAATACCCTGATACATGGCACCACGGCTTGGTTGACCCTAAGCCACCGCCAGTTGGTCCATTTGCACAGCTGACGGTGGCTGCCTGAGAACAAGGTGAGCATGTCTTAGCCCGGTCATCATACATGCAACTGATTGCTCTATATCTACTACACACAGGAATAGTGATAGAAACGATGGAGAGAGGCTCACAGAGAGAGGCAGCGGGAGAAGTTCTTTATGTTTTGTTCATCTCCAGTTGATACCCCGTGTATATCAGCATCTCACAATAAATAAACAACTATGATTTCCCGTAAACTACTGAGTGATCATCACCAAGGCCAGTTGAGGAAGTATATTCACGCCACACTACAACGTCTCAACCTGCGTCTAGCATCTAGGACATATTCCGTGCAACATACTTGCCAGCGACTTTCCCTTTGACACGTCGGGCAGCCTTCTCCAGTCTATCATGGAAGTAACGAAGCATCATCGTGGATGAGAGCCCATATCTCTGGCCAACATATGACCACTCATACTCCCCGTCGTCCGAGTCCAAGTATTACTTCGCTAGCTCACCCAAGCCAACGAGTGGAAATTATTGTCCAACCGGTCGGCAATGCTTTGAATGTCCTCTTGGTTGAAACCGTGCATGTCATTGACGCCCTTGAAGTTATACCCGTCGACGAGATTGTGCACCTTGAACGAAGTGGGGTAGTGTGTCAGGCCCGGGGGAAGAAAAATCTCTCCGGACTGGCCTGCAAACATAACGAGAGGCATATCCGGCAGGCCATGGTTGTGCCATATAGAAAGTGCACGAAGAAAATTCAGGAATTGGAGATCAAATTCAACGTGTTTGTCCTGCGGGAATCCGTCGAGCGAGGCACGCCAGATCTTCCTGGGAGGGACGTCGAACTCGTCAATACAGAAGACCAGACGCCGCCCAAGTCGAAACGACTCGCCCTTTGTGACAGACATTCGTGAGCGTGCATCGATCCGATGGAGTTTCGAAGCTCCTACCCACCAGGATTCTCGAGATTGTTTGTATCGCGACCGAGAGTCGATGAGGTTGGCTGAGCCGAAGAAATCCGCATGGACATCGAGAAACTGCTTCAGTTGCTTGTTGAGCGCTTTGTCAAAGTCGAAGTCGGGATCGAAAACATCCAGTTTCGCCAAATCCAACGTCATGACGAAGCACTCGCCTCGGCGAGCGATCTCCCCCTCCTCCTGAGAGATATAGCGCCCAACTGCGGTGTGCTGGAAAAGGTCATGAAATTCGTCCTTGTGTAAGACGTCGTAGAAATAGTGGATCATGGATAATATCGTGGTCTTGCCGTGTCCGGGTGGGGTAACGAGAAGGACTGTTGGATGCTTGTAAATAACATTTCGGAATATGGGAGTGTGATCGCAGTAGTGCCGCCGATGAACGAGGAGCTTAAAGTCGGTTGTAGGGTCCCGTAGCTAGGAAGGGGTCTCAGTGTTCACGATGACATACACAGTGGTATAACAATTGACATACTTCAGCAAGGCGAGCCTTGATGGTTTTCTTGGAGTATGGTGGATAGATTTCGACTTCATTGTTGCCATGTTGATCGCCATTGGTGTAGAAGTCACTTGAGGTCCTGATCGTTGGTTCTCTAGTTTTGTTAACGAGTTGATCTCCTAGGGAGAGATACAGTCGACCATGACCTGGTAGGCGTGTTTCCTGAAGGGAAGTACGATTCAGTTGAGATGAAGGCCGAGGCCGAAAGACCTTTTGGCCCAATTTGCGTCGTTGACGGTATAGTGAGGTGTTGCTAGAACTGAGTCTCGTGCTGTTGGATACCAGGCGTGCTTTCGTATTTAGAGCCAAAGCTCGTAGCATAGAGTATGGTTCGATGTAGGTATGAAGAGCTCGGTGCATCGTGAACGATTGAGGGCACCAGTAAGACACGAGAATTCAGAATAGAATCAGCCCGGAGGGGCCGGTCCGACGCGTTTGAACGTGCTAATTACCTAATCTCAAAATTTCCATCCTCTGCGCCGTGCGTCCATGTATGGCCGCGGAACAGGAACACGCGCTCTCTCTCGCACCCTCACCTGTCGAAACCTACGACACTATCACAATGGAACTCAAAGAGAGCCTCGCAAGCTCTCCAACGAGGAAAAACAATCCGGTGCAAGCACCCTCAGGCAAATGATTAACAACGCTTCCAAAGACAGGAATACCGCCGACAAGATTGCTACAGAAGCACTCCGCATGGGGGGCGACTTTACACTTGAGAAGGCTGCTTTTGTCAAAGAATGCGAGGAGGAAATGGATAGCGTCGTTTCTTTTGACAAAAACGAAGCGCCCACAAAGTTGTTTGAGCCTGGGACGTTTATAGAAATACGCAAGTGAGCACATCACAACCTTTACCGCAATGAACTCTAACAACAACGCGGTATTACCTGTAGACCCAACACTCATCTCACCGGCTTGATCCTTGGCACCCAGTTCACCGCTCGCACAATCGAGTATCTCACTCTCACCACCACCGGCGCCGTCTGGGCTCACTCTAAAGACGACATCATGTTCGACGTCCCCCAATTAGTCACCCCCGACCTCGTCGCTCGCTGTGGTTCGTCCATACTTCCTCAATCTCCGACCCAACATGCCGCACGCGTCGAAGCCCTCAAACGGCTCCGCGGAGTCGACACTGCAGTCCAAGCTGCCTCACAAAGTATCTCCTTAACCCCCGAATCCCTCTACTCCCGCCTGAAATCTCCCGACCCAAAGAAGGCCTCCACCGTAACGGCAGCGGAAGTTGCCCGACTACTCTTCAAGAAACCGACTATGGTGGACGTGTACGCCGCACACAGGCTTATAATGGGCAATCCGTTGTACTTCGGAGCCAGTTACGATTATCAGCTTTCTCAGAAATTTACTGTGCAGCCGTATGAGAGGGTGGAACTCATCAAGACCGTTACGGCGTGGACGAAGCAGCCAGATGGGCCTATCAAGTCCTTCGTTGAAAAGGCTAGAAAGATTCGGGAATACACCACCATTAAACTGAAGAAATCCGGCCCACCCTCCGCATCCAAAGCCTGGTGGACATGGACCCTCACCGACAAAACCATTCTCCGATTCCTCCTCCTGAAGATGCGTCTCCAAATAGGCGCACAGACGGACCCGGCGGTTATAGGAACGTATTATGTCGTGCAGAAGGTTGTTGAGGATGAAGTAGTCGATGATGCCGTTATGCACAAGATGCTGGTGGATCTGGGGATTATTGCTCCGTGGGGTGATTTGACGCCGATTGCTGCGGAGATGTGGGAGGAGGGACAGGACCGAATCGAGGGTGACGATGGTAAAGGGAGGGAGGAGATTGTTCGGGAGTCATTTGGGAGGATGAAAGCTGTGAAGACGAAGAACAACAGCAATGTGTCATTAGGACCCGAGGATTTCTACCCAGGCGACCCACTCTCAAGTCTCCGACACGACTTTGGTGATATGCCAGTCTACGTTCTCGATGACCCCGGTGCGAAGGAGCTCGACGATGGGATTTCCATCGAACGGGTCTCTAATCCATCCGAGCGCGACACATTCTGGGTACACATTCACATCGCCAACCCAACCTCAATCCTTCCCCCAACCCACGCCTTGGCAAGGGACGACGGGAAATTACACGACTCGTTGTACCTCTATTATCGGAATTACCCCATGTTGCCGAGGGGGTTGACGCACAACGATGCGGACCCTTACAAGTCATTATCGTTGCATACACACGGAGAGCAGAATGTGTTGACGTTCAGCGCGAAAGTGAACTTGGGGTCGGGGGCTGGGGATATTCTGGATTATATGGTTCGACCTGGGGTTGTGAGGAACAAGATTTTCAGTTCGTATGAAGGGGTGAATGGGGCGATGGCGTGGCCGCAGCCAAAGTATCAGTACCCATTTGGCTGCAACGTCAAGACTGGAGTGGAAGAGGGTTTACAGCTCGCACAACAAGACCGGGAACGACTTGGATGGTTGAAGAAGGTCGCAGACTCGGCTGTGGAGAAGAGGCTCCGCGATGGAGTATTCAACCATACGACTGCAAAGGCAGAGTTATTCAACATCGAGTGGCCCGATGAGAATAAGCCAGGGATAGTCTCACCGGATTCGTACACCCTCCGACCGACGCTGTTCACGGGCTTCCCTAGGATGTCATACCGCGTTTCCCACGCGCACCTTGTTGATGTGGGTGCACACAATGTCGTAGCGGAGACGATGAAACTCGCGTCTCGTGTCGCGTCGTTGTTCTGCCGTGACCGGAATGTCCCCATCTTACGACGATTCGCACACCCACCTGTAGTACTACCTACACCGGAAGGACGCAAAGCATACGAAGAGTTGTTGGCCAGTCGAACACCAAACGGATATGTCGATTACGCCAATTCCTTCCGAGCTCTAGCGTTCGATTCCGCTGGTGGGTACTCAGTTGATCCTAAAGGTCATTACGGATTGGGCGTTAAAGAAGGGGAGGGATACGTCCGTGTCACAAGTCCACTTCGGAGGCGCGCGGACTTGGTCGGGCATTGGCAGATCCAAGCTGCGTTATTGAACCAAGCTGGGTTCAGTAGGGAGTGGATGGAAGATTTTGCCGTTCAAGTGGCTACCAAAACCCGACTGTTAACGCGAGTCGCGGGTGTGCATGAGGCGTATTACCATGTCTTGTTCCTTAAACGGTTCCTCGAGAATCGCAAGGCGAAGGGGCGCGGGTTGGGACGGCTGACGCTGCATACGTACTCGCATCCCACGATCAATCAGGCCACGAAGATGTATCATGTGGAGGGGGAGATTCATTCGTTGGGCTTGAAGGCTATCTTGGTGGACGCACCGAAGCACCTGGAGGTTGGGTCGAGTGTCGAGGTTGAGTTGGTTGATGCTTCAGAGGATGCGGGTATTCATCCGGATTTGAGGGAGGCGACAGTTGTGGGGTTGCGGCCCAAGGTGAGGGTGAGGCCGGTGAGGGGTTAGTAGACCTCACTCGAGGAAGTATCTAGTAGTTTATATCGGTATAATCCAGAGATCACATAATCAACACTCCACTCTTAAATCAAATGTGAACGAAAACGACAACAGGGAACCCGAGGTCGCAGTCGGGAGAAGTGCCCAGTCGACGACAAGCTCGAAGAGGATCCAGAGATCTTTGTTGAAACGTTGAAGAGCGGCTCAAGGAATATGGCATGCACCCAACCCCCAAACTCCTGTTCACAGTATATACCAAACTGACACGCAACACAGGGCTTTATTACCGATTTCATCGAGGTCTGGTAATCTTCGCGAAGTTGAGATGTTCCCTAGTGCGGGAAGTGATACATTCCACCTCCAGTTTGTTAGTAATGGCCAGCCATACAGATTCTCAACGCTCAGTATCTGACCTTCACCGAAGATATTTTCGCCAGACCCGAAACAACAATTGTACATAAAATGTAAGTTTACAGTGTCCTATCCAAAGCTTGTTATAGAGCGTCCGATTGGCGTAAAGAGCAAACGCCATCGCTATCATGATACACGGAGTCCAAGTAGATTGTAGCTATTCCCGCGAGCCTGCAAACTTCGAAACAAGACTCGGTCATCTACGACCGGAGAGGCTGGCAGGGTTGCTTTCGACCTGGGCGTCTGTGCCGTCGGAGGTCACCACTTGAATAGAAGGCACCCCCACATCGACCACATACGAAAGGTCTCTCCCCTATGTGCACGCGAGTGTGATCTACCGGTCGACTATGAGCGCAAGAGTGGCACCCGGAATATGACAGACATACATCGTAAGTTATGTTTCGTAGTAAAGCCCAAGAGACGAATATGAAATTTTTAAAAAACAAAGCACAAGTACGATCGCACGGCATTTAAAAGCCTCCCCCGCTCGGCCACCCTCCCTCGGGTTTGTGCAACTCACAAATATAACGACGTAACATATATGTAGTCGCTACCAACGTCTATGGCGGTTACTCCCAGTTATACGACCCCAGTCGTGGCATTTATTGACCGCGGAGGTAGTGCCAAAGTCCGAAGCGTCCCATACGGGCCGGCGGCGGAGTCGCGCATGCGTATCCCCCCACACCCAAATCCCTTCCACTCTCAGATCTCTGCAAGCTCGGGTATCAGCATCGACCCCGCAAGTACAAGGCGGAGAAATATCTAATGTAATGATACTTTTTTGCCATTCATCTTTTATCAGCCGGCCTCCAAACCTATTTGTTCCTCTTCTTCATGAATCATGTTCATCCAACATCTCACTCCTTCTCCCTCTACCTTCTATATCAGTCACTAATAATCTCTCAGCGTCTAGGAAATCATACAACATCATAGATTCAAGAAATTCCGGCGTAACATAGCAAGGAAACCGATGGGAAAGCTACGACATTTCGCTCATCCATCATGCAAATTCGTCTGCTGTATCGATCCCAACGCGACCCCAAGACCTACCTCAAAGAGACTACACACTCAGACGGCGGGTAGAGAAACAAATCAAGAAAGAATGGCAAGGCGAGGAGAGGCTGAGTTGGGTTTAGGCGGATGAGTCAGTCGACACACGGTCACCCACTATGGCCAACCCTGAAGGGCTCAGAGAGCATCCACCTCCAAAGTCGTGTCAGCGAGCAACGACACGGTCAAGGGGGTATTATTGTGAGTACGAGTTGTTCTGAACAGACCAGAACTTAACATATCTTCAGTGCAAACGATGTGCGAGGATAGGCGGCACAGAAAATTGTAGTATTGGGACTGATTAGGGACATTGGGTAGAGGCGGAATGCACGGATTTGGACCCTGAGCCTCGCGGTCGAGAGATTCGGCTGCGCATGAGCAAACCACACCGGGCGAGCGAAGGAGCTACAGTCGTGGCATGGGTCAGTCTATCAAGGTTGTTCTGCCTCAAAAGCACACGTAAACTGAATAGAAATCATTCAATATCGACCTTGATTGGAGGGACAGTTCGCCTACCGTATATTCTTCCCCAGCCGCTTCCCCACTCTCACCAGAACCCAGTTTTGACACAAGACCTGACACTGTAACTCCAAGTTCAACATCATGAATGATAAATTACCCATCCCCCGGACAGACAATGGTGTTCCTGGCCTCCCAGAAATGATGCCCGAAAGAGAAGTTTTCTAGCGTCCAGTCGGTTGGGAGAATGTTTTGGGGGTCTCCAGAAGATCGCAGACTCGCGGATTCGGAGGAGTATTGGGTCGGGTGCATGGAATAAGACTTGAACAGGGGTCGTTGAGGGTCGTTACCATTGCGAAAACAAGCCTGTTGCAGTCTGTTGCCTGATTCAAACCGGCAAAGTCTGAACAAGACGCACGTGCGGCATGTCCTGAGCGGAAGCCCCTTTTTGACGCGTGAATCTCTTTCAACCCTAACCATCATCGTCTCCGGCCTCAAACTCGCGACCGCATTCTCTTGAGCCTGTGTGTGCTCGATATGTGTACCAAAACTCAACTCAAATAGGTACGCTGAACGTGTCCTGTCTTTCGTTTGGCTTACCTTATCGACTTTCTGTTAGCGACCAAGCTTGGAACCGTTGGAACCATCCACCTATCCCCCTAAATTTCTGTTCTGGTAAGGAGAAACTAGCCCTCGAAAGAATCAAATTGTATCCACAGTACCCTGTCATAGGTTATCGACTTAGACAATGAGGGATTGTGTATGGGAAAGGGTTCGAGAGCAGTTCGTTGTGTTCTGCCGAGCTGACAAGTGCTTCAATCACGGTGCCGGCTATGAAGAAGGGTGGAACCAGATCGAAGAAAGGAACAAAAAACAAGAAGACTGGTTAATAGGTATGTTTGACCCTCACACTCGTCGTTACGAGCGACTGACACTACACCAGTAGGCCGCCTATTTCAAATGCCTGTTTCAAACGCTCATTCAAACGCTCATTTAAATGCCCCTTTTAAACGCCCCTTTAAACGCTCTTCCAAACGCTCTTTCAAACGCCCTTTTAAAGGCCCATTTAAACGCCTGTTCGTTCCCCGTTCTTACCTACTGCCTGCGAAGACTTCTATGGAGACCATGACCTGCTTCTTCGTGACTTCCGCCTTGTTTCTATCCCGTACTTGGCTAATGTATCTCTGTGAATGCGAATTCTGTTCGCCATTGAGAGCTGGAAACGGTATACTGATGTTTAGGCGCCGGGCTTTTAAAAGGAGTGCTATAGCAAAAGTGCTTTATTATTTAAAATCTTTATATTATATCCCTGTAAAGCCTTGGGACGTACATCCCGGGACCTGGCAGTAATAGAGGGGATCCTGGCGAGCTCTGGCGCAGCGACGAGCCATCGACGCCTGCGTTACGGCAGGTGATCCTACAACTTGACAGCGACGGCTACTTACTGGTATTCCCAGAAGACACAGAGTGGCGTGGGAACGTGAAGCCAATGTGGGTGGATAATCAGCGACCGTCTGGACCGGCGGAAATGAAGCCCTTTCATGGACGTTGTCAAAGTTGCGGACGGTAGGTGGCAGGCTTTGAGACGAAGAGGGTGCAAACGTCAAATTGTCTTGGCCACCAGAGCTTGCACTTGTAGACACATCGAAAATACAACTACGGGAGGGAGGGAGGTTGCGTGATGTTAGTACTATAGCCTTGGATTGAGCTTCGGAATGAATCCTGACTTGTAGCTGCCAGGGGTGCCGCGACAGTCAAACCATTGTGCTTGAGGAAAGGTCGCATCACCGCCATTGGGATTTCCGAAATCAGGGACGAGTGCAACGCTTGGGGCGAGCAGAACTTGTTGATTGCCTACGACATAGGCTGGCCGGTGTAAGGGCTCTGACGCTGATATGCCATCGACGGCTAGCGCATGAGGCATCCTCTGTGCATCTTCTCCTAGATGACAAAATGTACTGCGAGAGCGTGGTCAGGCCTATTTACAGTGGTAGCACTGGCGGAATAGCTTACAGCGGGTTTACAGGACCTTCTGGATATCTTGGTGGGATACGGGGAAGGCAGGGCAGAACCGAGGCAAGGTCATGGCACCCATGCCCTTGGTACCTAGATAGGCAGACGGCGACACGCAAGACACCGAAGGTGAGCAAAATATTGTCATCGCCCATTGAGAAAGCGACTTACTGGTGGTTTCCGTTCGATTCCATGAGACGACAGAGAGAAGGAAAACACTACTTCACGACGAGACTTCGCAGCGTTATTTTTATGGAAAACAAGAGCATGCTGTAAGGTCAAGTCAGAAACTAATCTCGGATGCCAGAGTTATGTAGTCTGCTGTTGGTAGTTAATACTCTCACCACTTCGTCGCGGAGAAAATGTCAAAGCCTGGGTACCGGCGACAGTGGCCCGTTGCAGGGCGAGGCTCGTAACTAGCTGTCTGGCAACTCGAAAGGTCCTGACTCGAAGAATGTTCCATTCAGGTCAATGACGGTTCTCCTGAACGACCATACTCGAAGTGATCCAGGAAGACCGTATTCAAAGCGATATGACCATGTGCTGCTGTCAAAGTTCGTCAGAAAACAATACAAGCCAGACCTATTCGTAACTCACTGAGTTCCTCGCCAAGGGATGACCAAGACATCGCTGGCGTTTCTCCTCCGGTCGGAAGAAGTCCCTCAGAGACCGTGTCTTGAGTGGACCAGGACACAACGTCATACTGACTGAAACTTCCGGGAGCCAATTCGCATCGCTAATCACCCCGCACTTGACGGGTCGATCGTCTCGGGTGTCCGAGCTTCAACGTATTCCCGATTGGTTACATTGGAGGTTTCGCCAACGATAAATTAGCGCTGTAAGTAGCAGGTTGGATTGCAAGACTCTAAATCAGGAGATGAAGCCGAAGGACTGACCCCGCTTATCATCGACACCTGCCAACCGGCGACGCTGCAAAGAAGCGCTCCAGGCTGAATCCGTCGATCGAATTCACAGAACGTTTCTCGGCTTTCAGATTTGTTGCCGAACATATAGCTGTTTTTGGTCTGGGCTACTGGCCACAATTGGATCCCCAGTGCCGCCTAGAGATTGAGAATGGGACGTTGGACACGCGAAAGCTGGAAAGAAGCACGCGGTAATCTGCACGCTCGCCGCCAGTACCCCGCATCTATCGTCCGAGCACTGAGAATCTGGAAGCGCACCTTCCCCGGGGTACACGGCTCTGAAGGTCCAGCGCTCAGCAGTGGACAGCTCCGCCTCAGGCGGAGCAGAGCCGATAGCAAGTAATACGAAGTATTGAATGTACTGTGTGGCGACTTTCGTGAGGGCGTCGACGGTCGCTAGGTACTCCCGCCCTTTGCCGACTGTGGTTGTCGTCCAGACGCCACTAAGCATCAGTGCTATCGGTGTTGATACCCACGACTCGGGATAGCTTTCAAGACTAAGAGGACGTCTTGTAGCTGTCATCAAGGGCGGTAGGGGCGGTGGACCGAGAGGCGTCGCCTGTTCGACACTGGAGCCAATAGATGAGATCCCAGCCAGATGATTGGCAGACCCCAGACGATACCAACCTTCGGGGTAGGGTAATCGATAGTTGATATGAATGGGGCAGTCAAGCCGTAGAGAAGAGAATTTGAGCACTTGGGCCTTGGCCTCAAACCTGGAAAACCATGAGCAAAGGTAGGGCAATGAACTGAACTGGACATGCCAAACATATCGTGGAGAAACGATTGTTTAACAGGGCATAGCATGGAGACAGGGAACTGAGGCGTAGACAGAACCGAAGAAACAGAGTTTGGAAACAGCAGCGATATACATATAGAGATACGATGAGAGCCATTCGAAGAATGCTCCTATTCCAGGACATCCGCTTGTACGGTGTTGTCAGTACCTCTCCCATACGGTCGTTCGATCCAGCCTGTCCAATATTCACTTGTAACTGAGATATTGGGCGGAGATGGATATGTAACTCGACGGGGTCGCTATCAGAACTGTCAGGTACACTTGCAAGCTGGCAAACGACCACTGAGGGAACTTGAAAAAACAGGATCAGTTGTCCGAGTCGCACCTTGCCACACAGATTCTTCTTTCCCGAGGGAAGCGGGGAGGCAGAGAGAATGGGTCGACTGTCGGACAGCACGCCCATCGACTTCGGGGTTTCAGGTGGGCGAGCAACCTTGAGGTTCAAAACCTAAGAGAAAACCAAAGTGACGAACAACAATTGAGGAATCCCACGACATTTACGTCGCATCACGTACTAATTACCCAGATACCACTTCTTAAGCGCGCAGAGCTCTTAGACTCACGTAGTCTGGTCACAATCGGCTCTCTGGGCATCCATCTGACATTCTGTAACAGATGACATGAGGCTGAGTGTTGAACTCCGGGAGAGGGGTTTGTTCGAGATCGCAATTGTCTTGTCCAAAATAGGGATGGTAGATACTGGAAGGATACTCGGGCTGTATGATGTCGTTCCAGGACCAACAACAAAGACGTTCGTGTGATCCAAATCCTCATGATATACGCACCGTCCAGTGCATGTTTGGACACAGAGTGAGACGGACGATGCATCAGAAGCGGTAACTGGTGAAAACTACAAAGGATCTGGGATGTCCCAAGCAACAGCATCAGTAACAAAAACTGTGGCACTGTCTCTGGAAGGTATTCCTTCCCTTCGAGTTTCAGCGTTCGATTTGTTCTGTGGTTGGAAGATGAATTCCCGCATCACTAGTATTCTTGGAGTCTGGGCTGCGATTCCCAAGGTGAGCCATGGCCTAGCACAAGTATGAAGAGCTCGGTCCATTGTGAATTTGAATGCTTTGTCCAGACAAGATGCATGATGGGGGAGTTGCGGAGAAAAGCGAATGTCCCACGATGAACAACCGCAGGCATTTTCGGCAGTCGGGCGCTTACCGACTAAGCCATGCACCCATTTGCCTCATATGTCCTGCGCACATACTACAAGGCTACAGGATGGAACGAAGACAACCTTTTTACAAACTTGACTCGCTCCTCTGATGGTACCTATGCTCGTTCAGACTTGAACCAATTCTCGAGATTGACCTCATTCCATAGCGATACTCGATTTTACGGTCCCCAATGGAATCCACCTCTCGATGTCCAAATCCCCGAATTCACTCTTCAAGACGACGTACTCGATGAACGCTATACCTTCACTAAATGGATCAGTTGGATATATATTCACGTCGTGTGATTTGGATATCAAAGCGTCAGGTCATGTCCCGTTCAAAGATATGATTGAAAGGTTCAAAGTGTATGACCGACCTCGGAGACCTGAAGGAAAGGGGGAGGAATGGCTTGCTGGTGAACGGGTCGATACGAGAGGTGCGTACTGAGAGAAACCTTCAGAAAATCTGGCTGACGAGGCACGACCATAAGATTACTTGATGTACGGTCGGTTGTACATCCCGACGGGAAGGCTGGACGCACTGTATTCGACGAGGTTATCTCCTACCTGGCAAGCCGTTGTAGCAGCCATTTCGGATCCTCTTGGGAAAGTGCGACCCGAGATGCGAGGTCGTGGAGGGGATATGAGCAATCTCATGGTGTACCTTCAACACGATGTGGGGAAATGGTGCACGGAATATAGCTGGAGTGCAGAGGACAGTATGTGGGGTATCAAAGTCCTACATAACTTTGGCAGGCTCGCAGGCACGTCGCCGACAGAAATCTCGAGCGATACAGATGCTACTCCCAACGCGGCCACGTCCCCCAAGGTGATGGTAAAACGAATCGACGAAGAGGATGCGATAGAGGGAGGTTTGAAAGGTCGTGTATGTGCCGGAGCAGAGGTTTATTTCAGTGCAAAAGAACGAAGTGCTGGAAGTACGTCTACCGTTCATTCTCTCCGAGTATCATATATCGAATGATTTCTCCCTAGTTTCCACTGGGGTACGCTTCTCAACAATCCCTGACGCTACACCCCCATCCTACCAAATACCTCTCCCTTCTTCCTCCGCACTTTCCTCAGCCTCAATATCCAAAGCCCCACCATCTCAGTCTCCGACGACCATAACCGGACTATTCAATCCAATGCTCGGACACCTCTCCGGAGCCTATTCAGCACGAGTCTCCGACGACCTCTCCCTCTCATCCCGGTTCGATTTCAACGTTTACAGTTACGACAGTGAATGGACAATGGGAGCTGAGTATTGGCTACGACGGGACTCGTCCTTGGAGGGGTCAACTTCGAGCTCAGGCGCAGCGGAACAGGAACAAGAACGGGGGGGCAAAAAGAGTATACATGGTGTCGTCAAAGCCCGGGCGTCTACAAGCAATGTAAGTCCAACCTCTTCGAATGAAATCGGATGTTCCTTACCTTTCGAACGCAGGACGTATCCATCATGTGGGAAGGTCGCATACGGAATATGTTGGTCAGTTTGGGTGTCGTATCGGATTTCTCGAGTCGCGTGAAGCCAATAAAGTCGATGGGCTTGGAGTTGTCGTATTTTAGTTCAGATCATTGAAGGATTGATTTTGATTATATCGTATTCATCGTTTCGTTTTGTGGTAAGAAAAGGGTGGTCATCAACGTTGTTCAGGATTTGAGTATCGGAGCGTATAGGGTACAGTCTTCCTTCATCCGAAAGAGATTGGGACAATAAATAACTGCAGTAGTAAGTACCAGATGGTAAGAGCAAATTGGCTGGCCGGGATAACTTGGGTGGGGTGGGATAACTAAGGGTATACATCGAACATTGAAGATTGTCATATACAAATTCCAGAACAAAGAAAGAGAAAGGGGAGTCAGGGAATCAAGAACCAAGTTGATATATGTATGGAACACGGAAGAGGGCAACTGAGGTGAGACGATGATTGAGTAGAGTGAGTGAGAATAACGTCCTGAAAGTAGAAACACCCAACTGAGACCGGCGTAAATCATTCCTTCGGCGCGAGAGCGACAGATTTCCTCGACGGCGACATGGTCGCTCCACCTATAGTTCGAGCGAGTTTGGAGATGGCATCTCCTGTGATCACCGGACGCGTAGCATGCGGAGCACGATACGCGTGAGGTGAGGTTCCAGCTGGAGGCGTAGAGTGAGTACGTGTATGATTCAAATGGCCATTGCGAGGCGTGGCCATTCCCGAACGCGAGAACCGCGAAGGCGGTCCTCCTTGTGGAGAAAGCGCGTGAGGTCGTCCGAGGGTGTGAGCTCTGTTGTGGCCCATGACATGGCTATGGTTCACTGGAGCCGAAAGCCTATCCGCGAGTGCTGGAGGTACTATGGAAGACTCGGAGAGGGCCTTTGGAGCATGTATAGAGGCCTGGAGCCCTGCGCCAGAGTCGGGCGAGTCGTCAAGAGATGGTTTGGGAGCGTGCTGAGATGCTTGTAGCCCCGCCTTCCCCTCTACCAGTTCGTCAGAGTCACCCGTGGACTTCGGAGCATGCTGAGAAGCTTGTAGTCCAGCTTTTCCCTCAGTCAACTCGTCGATCTCATCAGAAGCCTGATGTGTTTTCTCTCCGTTTGTTTTTGCCGGTTGTGGGGCTTCCGATGGCTGAGCCAACTCGGCATCCTTGTTAGCCTGCGTCGGAGCTGGTATAGTCTCCTTTCCGTCCGGCTTGGATTCGGACGCGTTAGCGTTGAACTTGCTCTTCTCCTCTGGCTTCGAGCCTCTTGGTTGAGTCTTGTTGTGCAAGGGGCTGCGCATCGGAGTAGCGCCCTGCCAGTGCGACATCGCCGGAGCTGCCTCGGCAAAAGAGGGTTTCGCAGGGAGAGAAGGGTGAAGAGGGTGTTTCGGAGGCCGGTGGTTGTTGGCCTTGAGAGCTAAACCCTCATTGGCACTCTTCTGCGGGGCATTGCTACTCGCCTCCACATTTCCGACTTCAGGTTTCTCCGGGCCTAAATCCTTATGAGATAGGGTCGGGGAAACTGAGGTAGCGACGGAATGAGGAGAGTGTTTGCCGGCGTCAGGTAAGGACCTGAGACCGTCTATCATGATAGGGGATATCAGGTCATGAGCGGGAACGACAGGGTTGGAGAGGTTATTGGATGTCGATGTAGTGCTACTGGGGTTGACGCCCCAATCGTCGAGGTCCGGTAGACTGTCATCGTCGTCTCCAGCCCAGTCTATGTGACTATGGCTTCCGGGGGTAGAAGGGCGGTCCATTGCGACAGCCCTCACGCGTTCAACGAGAGCGTCAATATTGTTTCGTATGTCGAAAGGATTGTTGGCGGATAAATGTGGTGGCGTGTCTTTTGGTAGAGGAGCTGTGTGAGGAGGCACTGGCAGAGAGGGCTTTCCGCCTCGACCTTTCTGCGGGCGTAGACGAGAGTCATCAGCAGGCGGAATGTCAATCTTTGGAACATTGTCTCCTGCTTTGCCGTTCGTCTGGGATCGTTTACGTCGGTTCGGGGGTCGTGAAGAATTCTTTACAGTTGAGGTAGAGGTGGCAGTTTCTGTACTTGTTGTGGGCGTTATGATAGTTGGAATTGGGCGAGCTGTTGAGCCTTTTCGGGACGGAGGCTTGGGTCTCTGAGCATTGACAGGTTTCTCGGGAGTTGAAGACGGCAATTTGGAAGTATCTGCAGGTTTGGACGATTCCGCAGGCGGATCATTTTTCACTGCGGGCTCTGCTGGAGGTTTGGTTGTGGATGCAGACGTTGAGGTCGTCCGAGGGGGACCTCCTCCTCGACCTCCTCTTGATCCTCGACCTCCCCTGGCTCCTCCCCGACCGCCCCTAGAGTCACCTCTCCTTCCTCGGCCTAGGCCGCTGAATGCGGATCCTGGTTCGCTGTTTCTGTTCCAATCTCCTGTCCGAGGTGCGGACATAGCTATTTGTGGACGTCTTTGAGAGGAGCTGTATGGTTATCCCGAAGTAAATACAATCAACGTCAGCCTAGATGATTGCGTTAAAAACTTAGGAAGAAATGTAAAACAGTGCAACTACGCACTTGTTTGACGTTCGTCTTGAGTCCGTTTGTTTGACTAGTATGAGCTTGAGGTTACAAAGGTCGTAAGAGTGAGCTGGTAGGAATACAACTGCCAGGTGGTGGGCAGTGGAAGTTGAGAGTGTGGGTGCCAAATATGGCAAAGCAGGCCTTCCTCAAAACTCAACCACGATGTCGAAAGCTTCGCAACCCGAGCTCAAGAAGGTATCGGTCTCTCATTAGGCTCATCTCACCATTTCTCTGATATAACTATCTTATTTTCAGTTTATGGACAAAAAGCTCTTCATAAATCTACAGGGAGGGCGGAAAGTTAGCGGCACTTTACGCGGCTACGACCTTTTCTTGAACCTTGTTATCGATGACGCCCTCGAGGAGTCCTCACCAGGACAGAAGCATCCGATAGGCCAAATCGTGCGTCCGCTCGTGTTCTGCATTCACTGGCATGAAGTGCTGATTTACACGCGTACAGGTCATTCGAGGAAACAGTGTAACATCGATGGAAACTCTAGAAGCAATTCGATAATATCACGAACCATCACGTCCTCGTTGGAATATCGCTTTCATATCTATCTGAGAAGCGTAGACGTCGTGCGTATATGTGCTGTACCAGGAGCTCTCTTCCTGTTGTATTTCTCGGTCAAAATTCGCTTTCTCTATCATGGCATAAGAACCAAGACGGGCGTATCCTAGTACATCAACGTAGTTCTTCTACTGTTGGAACCAGCGCGTTTCTTGAACGAACAAAGGACGTGCACAGACGTGCACCGTCCAGTGAGAGATGGCCTTATGTGTTCAGCGAAGTACAAACGTGAGAAAAAAATACCATTTACGTGAGGATGCAAAACTTTTTGGGCACACGCTCGTTGCTCATCGCGTCAAAAGTCTCCGAGGAATGTCGAGCTCGCTGGCACGGGCAGCGACTCGACGAGTTTACCTTCACTCTACTCGAAATTACTCTTCTATAGCTGCCTCGGCAGAACATGTCGACTTGGCCTCCACCACAGATTCCTCGACATCGTCGCGAAGAATCCTCGAAAATCCCGTTCCGTCTTCTTCCCGTCAACCTCCAGTCTCACTGCAGACCCCCGTACGGTTTCCTTACTCACTCCAGTTTGAGGAGACACTTCGCTCGCAGGATCCCGAACGAATATGGGCGCACTACGTGGACTTGACCCGTGTGGGACCCTCAACTCTACCGCGTTACTACCACCAACAGGTCTTGAAATTCTGCATCCCTTCTCCCCAAGAACTTCGCAGAACTTCCGCCTTTCGCAACAAGCGCTCTCCTCATCCAGCTGAAGGTCGACTTCAAACTATCATTGGGAATATCCGTGCCGTTGGACGTCCTGGCAAGGCCGACTATCACCTCGTCCTCGAGCAGTTCGCAGCAGTCGGACATCATTTTGGTGCCCTAAGTGTATTCAGGGAGATGGCCGCGACAGGTACCAATCCGTCAGCCTCAACCTACCTCCTCATTCTCCAAGCTATAGCACACCGACTCACACTTCCCGAAGCCGTAAGCACACACAAGGAGCGGGCTTCCACGGCTCTTGAAATGCTCAACGAGCTCATCAAGGATATGCGGAAACGCAAAATTCCATTCACACCCGGTGTCTTTGACCTAAGTGTCCGCATCGTCAAGGATGCAGGCGATATGGCCAGTTTCGAGGAAATGATCAAGTTGGCCTATGGCATTGACATGTCCAATCCTGATCATTTACCACTGGAATCCGTTGGTCTGGCCTCTCCCAGCCTTTCCATGACCGACTCCGACCCCCTCCCATTTGTTCCCCTCTCCACCGATGCGCTCAACACGATATTAAACGCGTACGGAAGTAAGAAGAACGTATCCAAGCTCGTGCAGGCATTCGAGGTTCTCACCGCGCCTTTACCCGCCTCACCAAACGACCCCTCTTCCTCCCCGTCACCATCATCTTTCGACGACGACGACTTCGGTGGTATCATCGACACCGACACATCTCCCAACAACCCTCCTCCTTTCGTCCCCTCTGCAAGACCTAACACGACATCCTTCTCAATAATTCTACGCTGGTTATGCAAAGCAGACGAGGTCCACCTTTCTCGGCATTACTTCTTCCTCGCGATGCATTACGACAGGAAATGTGACCGTGCAGCGTGGAAGGCACTGCGACACAAACATTACTGGGAGGTCCCTGCGCCTGACGTGATGATCGATGGGCATATGGTGGCGTCGGTTCTTAGGGTAGGGAGGAGGAATCATCGGGTTGGATTAATTAGATGGGTAAGGGGTCTTATTCCTCAGATTTTACAGAGGAAGAGGCAGAGTATCAAGTTTTATCGTCACCTCAGATGGAGGTTGGCAGAGGAGAGCCAGTTGGAACAGGTGGGAAATGTGGATGGAATAGTCACCGCGGAGAGTGCAGACGAAGGCATGGAACGCAGCACTGGCGACGAGGGCATGGAACGCAGTACTGGCGATGAAGGCACAGAGGGTAGCATTGCTGACGTTGGAGAGACCTTCCTCGATCTCGACAAACAGATTCGGCTTCTCAAGAAAGACCTTGCCGACATTAAACAGGTCAGGGAATACGCTGCCTATTTACACGGCCGGGAACGCGAGTACTTGAAAGATCGTCTTGGTCGGCGGGTATGGCGCGGTAAAAACACGTTTAGATCTTCTACGCGTACTCGGAAGCATACAGCGAAGGAGAAGTGGCCGAAGGAGGTTTACTATAAACCTATCGTAGGAATGGCCAAGGTGCACATCCAGAGGAAACGTATGGATCGGGATTTGAGCAGGAGGAATATCATACAAGCCAAAAGAGCTCGTAGGCTTGGGTCGGACTTTTTTACCTCGAAGCGAGCGCAGTTGCGGTGATGCGGTGCCCTCGGCGAGATCTGCTCTTGCTGGTGAGTTTCCCATGGATTTGAGTGTCGCGGCTAAATTTATATGACCTGGACGTTTTTTCCGCAGTGACCGTTCAAAATGGGAGTCTTGATAGTCCTTCTAGCCTACGTTGGTCGACATTGGCACCCATTGGTGCACCTGGGGCTGGTCGAGGCCAGGAGGGAGATCCAGCCTGACGCCTACTGTTTAGTTGAGCGTTCGGCCGCGAGCAATTGGTCTTCCGTCAAGACTTTCCTACTAGTTGGGGGTGTGCAGGATGCGTAGATGCTGTATTTTATGACCATGCATAGTATATCTAGACACATTATATTTGCTTTGCTACGGCACCTATTCGTACACTGCTTGGCTTGGATAGATGCCCTGAACATTCTCCGAGGTTAGGCTCTACAATTCGGCGCCTAAGTCTTTCGATCCGAGTGTCCAAGCGACTTTTCAGGCTGGACTTTATCACGGATTCGTTGTTTCTGCGGTGCCAGTCCGAGTTGGCATATCAATGACGCTATAGGCCACAGGATTGCGAGGAACTCACCAGAACTTTCAACTCCGGGAATCCCCCCTCTACCTTTCTATCCCACATCAAGATCGCCGACTCTTTGCCAGGTATAGTGAGCCATACGCGGAATCTCCCAGCTGTTTCGTCCGACATCCTGGGCACCAAAGTGATAGAACCTATCGCGGAGGGTCCAAATGTTACAAAAAGTTCTGTTTGAACCCATGTTGCACGGTGTAACCTGGATATATTGTGTCAGTGTGTGGCCAGGCATAGAAGGCGAACTAGAGCCGCACCAGCGACACTGTATATGTATATGAATGAGAATGATCGTATGGGTCTATGGAAGAGTGATTCAGCAGCGTACTCTATCGCAGAATTCGATTGTGATCGTGTTCGTTTCGAGTGGCTTGGGGAATACGAATGTTGACGGATCTAATAGAGCATCTTGGGCAACGGTGGGGGCGTTCTCTGTGGTCTCGGTCGGTTGGGACATGGCGGTTCGACGGCAAGGAAGGAGCGGCCGAGGATGTGGGAAAGCTTAGAGTTCTGACAATGACATGATCAATCAGCTGGCTTTGTTGACGCGTTGTTTACACCCCCGCGTCTGATTCTCTACCACCATGACTGATGTGACGATGCACCCTGCAAAAGTCAATGGTATAGCCTCGCAGCAGAAATGGTCTATACACGGTCAGCTACAATGTTTATTCTCCGAGTTCAATGCATATACCCACCTATTTTGTCTTAACAACCACAGTGGAAGTCCGACTACAACCTCGTGCAACCTCTCGATTCGAAACTATCCGCAGTCGCGTCGATTCGTGGTTGAAGTCATTCGATAGGATCAATATAGCCGCTACACTCTCGGGATGGGAAGACGTTCCCGAACTCGCCTCATCAGTCGAAAAAATCGCTACTTCCGAATCGCCATGCCAGATGCAATCTCTTCCATTAGACGAGATGATCCTGCATATCCATGTATACCAACCTTCAGACGGCGACTCATATGAAGAATTCTCGAATAGTTCCGGTGGTGGGGAGGATGGGGATGATACGATGGCGGCAACTGTTAGGGAACTACCGAATCGAAGCTGGGAGGGACTTTGGGAGTCTTTGATTTATGAGAGTGATGTGAAGTTGAAGTTATTGGACTATATCCATGCGACTTTGGTTCTTAGTGATGCGGGTGTCGATTGTGAGTGTCGTTTTTGGTCCTATTGGAGTAGCTGCCGCTCACGAACATTCTCATGCAGTCAACCTCGTGTCATGGAATCGGGTTGTTTTGCTTCACGGACCTCCCGGTACAGGAAAGACCTCATTGTGTCGTGCGTTGGCGCAGAAGTTGTCGATCAGGCTTTCGCAACGGTGCGTCCCCCCTACAGAACCGTTTCGTTCACATTGCTAAATGCAGACCAACAGATATTCACATGGCAGACTGCTCGAAATCAACTCGCACTCTCTGTTCTCGAAATGGTTTTCAGAATCCGGGAAACTCGTGCAGCGGCTGTTTACGAGTATATCTGAGCTGGCTGATGAGGAAGAGGCCTTTCTAGTGGTTCTGATCGGTTCGTTTCGACTGGGTCACCATGAAGGCTGTCGTTCATTGACGTGTTGCAGATGAAGTCGAGTCTCTCACTGCCGCAAGAGCAGGAGCGATGGCCGGCACTGAGCCTTCGGATGGTTTGAGGGTACGGAAACTTCCCGCCTATGCCACTTTTGCAGGCTCTGACCGTTCGTCCATTGTCAGGTCGTGAATGCTCTACTCACGCAACTCGACAAGCTCAAACACCGTAAAAATGTCTTGATAATGTCAACAAGTAACCTTGTCAAGGCCATCGGTAGGGACTCTTCGCCACTATGCGTGCCGCGTTCTCCTTCCTCACAGACTTCTAGATAGCGCGTTCGTCGATCGTGCCGACATCATCCAATACATCGACCTACCTCCTCGCGAAGCAGTATACGAGATACTCCGAAGCTGCCTGGTCGAGATGATTAACAAGGGAGTGGTTTCTAATGTGGTAAGTTTCCTAGGTTGTCGAGTGAGCTCAAGGATATCTAATTGGATATGATTTCGTTCAGAACGTCCCGCCACTCCAAACGGCCTTGATGTACGAACGCACGGCGCCGACGGGTCAATCAATAATCTCGACATCCACGACCGATCCTCATGAAAAATCCAAACTCGTTGCGTTACGTCTCCTCAATATTGCAACTCAATGCAGAGTACGTCTTTTGACGATATATGTGATGAGGAGTTCTTCTGTTGATATTCTTGCGCTCTTTTTTGCAGGCCCAGAATATGTCTGGTCGTGCCCTTCGTCGCCTCCCTGTCCTTGCTTTAGCTCGCTATATCGGGATCGGTAAGGTCTCTGATACTTCGGGTAGTGGCAACGCCGCAAATGCGGATGTCTGGTTCGACGGGATAGAGAAAATTGTTCAAGAGAGGGCTCTCCAGCAAGAGAAGCTGCTGTAGGCCTAAGTTTGTTCTTCGTGCTTTCGTTGTCATGCTTTCGGTATCATTTGTACTTTTAACTGTCATTCGCAATCACCAGTGTAGCACAATCGCTCTCGTAGTAGACGTGTATCAAGGATGTTTGTAGAACCGCGTTCGATAATACCTCTGGTTCATTCATTCGATCCACGCAAGATAAAAAAAAACCGAGCAAGAACCGTCGGCCAAGTTACAGGTCGGCCGCTATCTCTAGTACATCGAGCATACCATTATAACTTACAAGCGTGCAACACGAACTGTAAGAATAAGGGGGTAACTTCGAATCCCATGAACCCGTGTCCTCTCGAGTCTCAACGACCTTGACCCTTCTTCTCAGCCTTCCACTCCTTGAACATACCATCCAAGCTCTTGTATATGAGGTGTGAAGGCAAACACCGAATGATCTCCCCAACCCGATTCTCCACTTCTTTCTTGGCACCGGTACCCACAGCCTTGTTCGCATATTCGAGCGCCATTTGGAAGATAGCAAGTACAGCCAATGACACATGGGTCTGCTGAGGACCGTGAGCGGTCCCTTGGTCCAATGCCGTGAGTAAAGGCCCAGATATGGAGGAGCCCGAGATGTTCGAAGATGACATGAAAGGAGTGGCTCGTTCCCCTCTGACGAGACGGAGAAGAATTTCCAATAAATTCTCGGTTTCTGAGAGATGCGTCTTGACGAATCGCTGTCTTTCTGTGGGTCCGTTTCCAACGACGGAGTTTGTAGCCCAGCCGTCGAGAAGTGTCCAGATCGTCGGAGGCTGCAGGCGGGGGTTGGCGATAAGTAAAACTTCAGACAGACCACGACTGGACGACAACCCACCGGATCGGGATCCATCACCGTGATTTTCTTTTCCCATCCATCTCCGGCTGCCACGCTCGAAGGCGGAGTCTTTCCAAGCATGCTTCGCAACCAGTCTTGGATATCTCCAGTCTTTAACCATTTGGGCTCAGACAAGGGCTTGTCAGTATCAAGATACGCCACAAGTGTGACGGTGGGCGACGTTGTGAGAGCAAACGGTGGCAGAACCGGATCAGTCGAGGACTTGTCTACGGGCGTGAATGTGTTGTTCGTATCAGAGAGACTCTCCATCTGCGCGTATCCTATGAGATTGCCTATCGCCAACAGAGGTGACATGAAAGGACGTACCAAAATGCCCTCGACACCGTCGTCGTCATGTTTGACCTTCATCTGGATCTCGATTCGTCCTTCGGAACGATGGATCTTCATGCTATCGCAGACCTCAGAGTCAATTATGAGCCGCCGGTCTCCACCAGCGTAAGATATAGATATCCGATTCGCGGATGGTGTCCTTGGATGCTTCTTATCCGATGAAGAGTGCTGCGACATGTTTTCACCATAGGTTGAAGACGACGACGTAGAGACGAATGTATTCGACATGGGCGAAGCCGGTGGCTCAGGGAGATGCTCCATATCATTTGCGTGAGGGGGCTGGAGGTGTGAAGAAGAGGATTCTGCAATCTGAGTTTGTGTCTCTGCCAACTGTGTCTCAACTTGGGTTTCGTGGTCCTGCGTTTGCGGTTCGGGTTCGTTGACCGCCTGACTTTCAGTTGCGCGGGGTTCTTCTGGCTGTGTTTCCTGAACAACATCAGTGCTGGTGGAAGGATCAGATGGTATTTTATCATCGCTGGATAAAGAAGAGATTGTAAAATGAGGGACGGATGGCACAGAGGAGGACGTAGCATCAACAGACCCATTTTGGCCATGTTGCACGGATTCAGATGTAGAAGGAGCAGTGACAGCGGCAGACTCGTGAGAGGAAGACTCGTGAGAGGAAGCATCGCCCATGGGTGCGCCGGCACCGCGGGCAGGTTCATTCGCAGAACCAGGACCGTCACCTGTAGTGGCATTCGCATCCTTATGTGGCTCAGGATCATTCCCTTGAGGTACTTGAAAGAGAAACAAAAAAAGAAACAAGACATTAGTTGTGTGCTCCTAGAGAACGCTCCTTCCATATTCGGAGGTTCTTTCCACACCAACGACTGCGTTGCACGACGAAGACCAGGAGACTCACCGCTCTGCTCAGCGTTGTCGACTTCGGACATGGCGTCCTGGTCGTTGATTTCCACAAGCACGCTAACATGTTGGCGTTCTCCATCATCGCCATCGTCCTCGGTATCAACCGAAGCCTTCTGAGTCTCCTCTCCTTCAACGATAGCGGCCATTAGCCAGTCGGCTTCACTAGCCGCGGTCTCTGTCACGCTAGGAGCGACACTGGTCGAACGATCCCCAGCCGGTGGAGGAGGTGGAGGACCTCTCCCATCCTCCAAATCACCATCATCGTCATCCAACTTCTTCCGCTTCCCCTTTCGAGAATCATTAGGGACAGAGCCAAGAGTAAAAGAAGAATGAGAGTCATCCGCAGAAACAGGAGTGTGGAAGTAGATCCGTATCCGTGAATGGGGCACAAAGGCCGATGCATCCTTGGACGAATCCAGGGATGCATACGACGCATTCACATTATCCGTAGCCGTAGTGTGGGCGACCTCGGTCGTAACACTAGCATTATCATCCCCCATGCCATCTTCCACACTCGTTTTAGCGAGTGCAGAGTCATCGTCGACGTTCTCCGTTTTCACGGGAACGGAATTGAGAGATGATTCCGGAGCATCTTCTGTCTTGGAGTCTATTTCCTCAGTCTTCACCGCGACCTCGGACGAAGTAGACTTTGTGGGTATTGTACCCCAAGTCCAAGACAGCTCAGATAATTCCAGCCCAATAATTTTGAAATCCGTGAGTGTCCGACGCCTCTCGTCTCTCTTTGAAGAAGATCCGAAGCTCGAAGAGCTAGCAGAGTCTTTCAAATTAGCAAGAGACGTGGTGTTCCCTTCGTGTCTCTGATTCCTGTTAGAATTCGAATGGCCTTGATTTCGATTGTTGTTTCTGAACGTTCCCGATCCCTGACCGGCGAAAGACCCTCCGGGACCTCTTCTGTTGTGAAAGTCCTTCCCTGCACCGCCGAGGTGACCTCTCGAGCCATGTGAGCGCATTCCCGACGTAGATCCACCTCTTCCGATACTCGGACCACTGGGAGTGTAGGTGCCACCACCCCTCCCGGATCTTCCGCCCATTCCGCCGCGACCGCTGTTCATCGCGCCGCCACCTCCACCTCGACCGCGACCGCCCCCTGCCAGATTTCCCCGACTCCCACCGGGTCCACCCCTGTTTCCACTGCCGAGCGGCACATGATTCGAGCCCGGACCGCCCCCTCGTCCTCCATGACCTGGTCCCAACATTGGCCCACCACCACCCTGATGAGGCTGCGCTCGGTGCTGGTTCTGCTGGTTAAGGTTAGGACCATCGTACCGAGGTCTCTTTGCAGGCGGTTGCTGCTGGTGCTGCTGCGTTGACTGTTGAACCATCCGAGGCTGATGCTGAGCCATTTGCATCGGTTGCGGAGGAAGATGAGGCGCGAACATTGGCTGCTGAGGTTGTGGGAATGGTTGTTGGGCCATGGCTTGTGGCGGAGGCTGCGGATAGGTGTATGTCACCGCAGGCTGGAATGGCGTGTATGGTGCGGCAGCCGGTGGGGGGGTTGTGCGATAGGAGGAGGTGCTGGGTGATAGTGCTGGTGTTGTTGCTGGTGTTGTTGCCGTTGCCATTGGTTCTGAGGACCGTAACCATAGTTGGCAAACAAAGGATTCTGTTCACCTGGCCTCGTGGCTGGAGGTGTCCATTGTGGAGTATATTGTGCAGGAGCAGCTGCATAACCCGGCCAATGCGGATATTCGCCGTTCGGCTGGGGCGGAGGAGGGCCTGGAGGCAGCGGAGGTTGAGGAGGGGTATAAGTTGGCTGAGGAACGAATGGATTTTTATTCATCAAGTATCTGTGCACAAAATAAACAGTCAGTTGCTTTTGAAAAATAGAGAAAGTTCGAACTTTTGCTCACCGTTATTATGGTCAGTTGCGTACAAGAAAATTATACAGAATACCCTACTTTCGTGATGCAAAGCTCGAGAATTGAGCTTGCCTCCTTGCTTCGTACGACTTGCAGTCGACGTTGAGGAACGTTCAAAGCGTTGAGCGATGGTGAAGATGGTGGTCGGTGACAAGTCAACTATCCGCAACGCCGCGAGCTTGCCGCGAGCGCTGCCTGGAGCCCGAGTCAAAGTCCGACTGTATTTATTCGTGCTTGTCGACGTTCTTTTCGCTTCAAAGTTTTTCTAAACTCGTTGTTACAAATGCTCACGGAGTCACAGGATATCATTCGCAATCTAAGGAGGACACAGATTGTACTAAGGGGTCGTGATGTGCTGACCGGGAATGGTATGATACGAGTAATGTTGATGCGCTTCAGCAATAATTGCTCTATGGCCAGTCTGACTCTGGTGTTCACAAGGGCGAGTACTTCTAGCCATGACTCGGTTCAAAGCGATCATTCAGGGCTTAAAAATCCAGCAAATCGGCTTCATCTTCAGGATTGAAGATGGATCGTTTATTGGCGTCCTTCACTCGTTCATCCTTGAGCATTCTACCAGGACGATGAGATATCGAACAGCGACAACAGAAGGAGAAACGTACCTAGCATCCACCCGAGCATCTTCACCCTCAACCCCAACAACAGCTTGTGGTGTCTTCGCCTCTAAAACCTAGAGTCCAGCGTAAGGAACGTGAGTCAGGCGTGTTCCTCGTGTAATCGGACAGCCATAATACCCACGTAGTGATTGTCGCAATGCGGGCAATACTCGTCGCTCTCCTCATACACCGACATATCTTTCCTGAAAGCCTTTTTACACTTCTTGCACATAAAGGTCATCTCATTCGTCTTCGCCAGTCGATGCGTTTCCGTTTCTGCATGACATTCGGCGCAATCAAACCACTGTTTGCAGCATGGAGCGCGTATGGAGACCTGGGCGTTGAGAATGTGTTTGCTGTGGAGACGTAGTACAGTCGGTATCGAGTCACGGATATCGAAAAGTGGACTCTAACCACATCGTTTCGCTGGTATGAAGGGAAGGGAGAGGAGAGGAATAAAGAATGCGTGGGAACTACTTCGACCTCGTTGACTTCAATCCAGTGCCACACAGGCGCTAAATGATTCTTGAACCAAAATCGACTGCAGTAAAAGACATTGATTACTTTGAAACGCGAAACAATAATACGCGGAAAATTATCGAGAGAACTACAAATAATCAACACTGATCTCCTTCAAGTTCCTCCCCATCTCTACTACCACTGCAAAAGGTGTAGGGCGGTCAGTTAAAGTAATCATTTAATAGATCGGTCCGAAAGATGCTCACCTCGCTCTCAGGCGACCACCGCCAGCTGATAGGCCAAACGGCGGTGGCCTAAGGCTGGCCGAGACGAGGTGCTACGTGATTGAGTAGGGTATCGACGGGTATCATAGTCGTAGTGATCGCTCTGGCCCATGTGCATGAGGCGTTGAATTGGGGTATCGAGCAACATTGTGATGAAGGGTATGAAGGGGGGTATCCGAGTTGCTCAGAAAGGGAAGGATCGATTGAGGGGGAATTTAGAGAGTCGAACGCCGCCTCGGTATGCCCGTAAAGCAGACGGCGGAGAAAATTGGGGTATCTGGGAGAAGCAAACGACAGAAAGGGTATAGAGAATTAGGGTATCAAAACCAAACTAGATAGAGACTGAAAAAAGAGAGAGGCATGCAGCAGTCAAAGATGGCCCAGAGCTAGAGAGCACGGACTCGGTGGGGTATATCAGCGCGGTCAAAGAGAAAATCCAAATTCAAGAAAGAAAGAAATGAAGACAATTAGCGTCTATGGCCCGTCAGGCAGACAGCGATGAAGAGTAAGACAGAAGGGGTATTCGCGAGACGAAAAGGGTATCGACGAATTAGGGTATCATAATAGAAGCATAGATATAGAGAGAAGAGGAGACCAGAGATTAGCACACAGTATTTCAAGAGAGCCGAGAGCCAAGATCTAGAGCCAGAGAGCACCAGTAGAGTTGCCGAGTATGCAGAAGCGAAAGAGATGCAAGCACCAGTAGAGCCAGAGAACAGAGAACCAGGTAGTCCAAGCAGAAGTACTTCAGAGACATCTCCTCAACACCTTCTTCTTCAACCCCGACCCAATCCTCCTCCACACCGACTTCTTCTCCTCTATCTCCGTATAGAGGGGCCTATCGAACAACCAGCTGTCGTCTCCGTACTCAGTCCTCCACGTAAACTCTCTCTCCGACTCCCCCATCGCGTCCCAGTAGCCGAGAGACGGGTCCGCAACATCGTCCAACAACAACTCCTCAAACTCGACGCCCTCGAGGTGACCAGCACGAGGAGGGGCAAAGTCGAAGAAGTCGTCGTCCATGTCGTAGACGATGGTGTGAAGGGCGACCATGTTCATCCGTCGAGCGATATCCGAGTCTGCGTCCTTGAAGGTGAGTCCGAGACCGGTCTTGTACTCGTCGGCGGCGGGCCACAAGCTGTCGTCCTGGTTGGCGGGGAAAGGGATCATTTCCTCGAGGACTGGGCTTGTAGGCTGAATGGTGTTGGTAGAACTGGAGTCGGTGGGGGAAGGAAGGGAAGGGGAAAGGGAAAGGAGGTCGGACGGGGTATAGGGGGTATAGGGGCTACCGGCGACGACGAGGCCAGCGACAACGACGGCAGCGAGTGCGGTGACCAAGACCAACATGTCTCGGATGGTGACCGACGAGACACAAAGGTCGAGGTTGAGAGCGGTAAGAGCACAAGTAACGTAGGAAATCATCTTTGATCGCGAGTGCAGAGTGAGTGCAAAGGCAGAGATGATGGGGGTAGGTGATTAAGCCTGGAGAAAGACAGGATTTCTGGGAGGGCAGGATTATAAGGGGCCATTGTTTGGCTCGGTGTGTCCCGTATTTGTTCAGGCGTGACGGGCTGAGTTTGAACTCACATAGAGAGGCTTCTGGGAGGGGGGGCGGGGTTAGCAGAGAGAGAACATGAGGAATCGCGTCGAGAAATGAAGAAGGGCGAGGAGGAGGTCAAAGCAAGTGATAACGGAAGAATTGCCGTTGCATCATTTGATCAACCCTGATTGATTTCCTTCCCCCATTTGCGGTAGTGACCCGCAGTCACCCATCGGCGTCACCGTCACTTCAAAAGTTCTTGGGAGCTCTTGTACTCAACCCACCACTGCAATCCAGTGCATCTATACCTTCTATTCCCACGATTTCCATTATTCTCACATCGGTGAATTATTCTTGGAGACCCAACAAAACTTTCCGAACGTTGCCAGTGAGGCCAAGTTGGAGTCACCGGTGATCAGTGCTGGACACGGTCAGAACAGGCCAGAACAGTTGTTTCCCGCTAGAAATCCCCGTCCAAAGCTTGCTTGAAGGCCTCTCGTACGCCTCTCGTACTCCTAGTAGGTACTTATGGTCCCGGTCTACGCGCACTGTTCACTAAAATGATCTCGAATGAGATCGGAAAGGCTCAGTCGGCGCGATACTACTAAGCTTCCACTAAGAAGTTCCTCTATCGCGATGTAACAATGCGTTCAATGATGTTCAACTCGCGCATAACTTAGAGGATCCAGACTACGAATTTGTTGCTTTTCTACCTTTAAAAATGGAGAGGACGGATTTTACAGAGGTGAATACAACTGGGACAGAATATTCATAGCGAAGTTATCAACGTAGCGTCGGTATATCACATCGACCGATCGCGAGGCGCTCTTGGCAAAAACCCTATCGTTGTGTCTCTCTTCAAGAGTGAAAACCTGTTGACCTAGAAGGAACTGTTAGTGCCGAAAATGAAGCTCAGTACTCGGTTATGACTAGGATAAACGGTTGATGCACGGCGGTAAGACAAACTCACCGCCCCGGTGCCTTTCAATCTCTCCACGGTACGTAAATCTCGGGAGTGCTGTACACTTGAGCAGGGATTGATTGCCTTGATCATGGCAGAACCTTCTGCATCGAGCGCCTTGGCTGCGTAATTCTGCTCCAATCCTCCGGCGCTATGGCTCGGACGCACAACCTGGTGGTATTTTTGTAGGTGGTATTTAAGAAACTCAAGATGTGGACAATGTGTGTTCTCTTAGACAAACCTCCCTTGAATCTAGCTTCATGTGTTCCGTTTTTTGGTAAGTCTTTATCTTTGCGTGTTTCTATTCAATCCTTACCACCGACAGGGACTACTTGAGCAATAGGGGCGACGGCCAGTCCGTGGAAAGTCCTGCTGATCAGCTTTCAGAGGGACGCTACGGTCTGTACTATGCGAGTTCAATATCTCCTTCAGCTCCAATTGCTTGCTCAGAAGACAGAAGCTTTTCCGGGCATCACCCTGCATCAGAGAATCTCACCATGGAAGCCTCTGCGTCTCAGACCTTTACTCTCGAGGAGGACCCGCAGCCCTGTCCCCGTCCGTGCTGTGATGGCGTCGCTGATTCTCAATCACCCCAGAGTTCCCAGACTCCCCTTGGCCAATACTCAGAGACCTTCTTTCAACCCTACGACCAGGTGTACAGTTTTACTCCTTGCTATGCGTCACTGCCGGCGCCATCTCAGTCAATTCCCTCGATTGACTCCAGTGACTATTTGTACGAATATGTCCATGAGTCCTATACGCCTTTCAGTTTTCAGCACCACTCTCCCACTGTACCAATGTCACCTGTATCAAATGTGGCTGATGGTGGACATCAAGCAGTGATAGCTCCCCACTCTCCCATAGTCGTTCAAAGCCCCATACTAGAGACTCTCGATGGTCCCTCAACTTCGTCCAATGCCGCCGTCGAGCGGAGTCCAGGACGTCCAAGAGTCGTAGGCTCCATGGCTCACACCTTGGTCGCTCGATCCCTAAGGAAGAAGAGGCCAAAATACTTCTGCGACGTGCCAGGTTGCCAGTCCCAAGGGTTTACTCAGAAGCACAACTTCGAATGTAAGTCGTACCGGGAAATATTCAGACAGGCACGGGCCGTTGCACTCACTTAGTTTCTTGTAGACCATAAGCGATCCCACCGCAACGAACGACCGTTCCAATGCGACTACTGCTTGCGGTCGTTCGGCGCTAGGTGCGATCTCACCCGGCACCGCAAGAGAGGGACTTGCCATCGCCCGCGATGACCGTTACGATTGCCATCAGCATGTTCTTTATTTTTTTCCTACTACACGATAGAGATCTGAAACGGACCAGCATTTTTTTGAGACTTTCTCCCACGTCCCGGTAATGATACATATATTGTAATTTGATTGAAACAGGACGACTACTATAACACGACTATAAACTTGTGTGCCCTTTCCCATCCCTATCGATGGCCCTGTGCGCAAGGGGTATAAGATAATCAGCCTCAGTCGCATGAAATGGTCCAAAAATGCTCACCTCGCTCTCAGTCAACCACCGCCAGCTGATGGACTGCTGGCAGTGGTTTAGACCTTCAAGGTCGACCAAGACGAAGTATCGTGAATTAGGGTATCAGTGGGTATAGATGAGTGAACAAAGCATGTAAGACGTGTAATTAGGGTATCAGGCAGTTTCGTAGCGGAAGGTATGAAGAGGGTGTCCAGGCCGCTCGGAGAGCAAGTCAAAATAGAATAGAGATAAGACAGCCGGACATCGTCTCAGCACGCCCGTAAGGCAGGCAAGACACTGAGGAAGATATATGGAGAAAGGTGTGTGATGAGGGTATCTAGAGAAGAACGTCGCGAAAAGGGTATTGGGGTATCTAAGAGACACAAGTCACGGAAAGGGTATTTGGGTATTCGTGGGGTGATGAATAGGGAATTCGCGTGAGAGAAAGAAGGGAAGCACGAGAATCGAGTGGTGCCTATCGCCCGTAAGGCAGACAATGACGACGAGAGCAACTAGGTGGTATCTGTGTGGAACGGGTATCATGGTGAAACGATGGGCGGAGAGGAGACCAGAGAGTAGCACGCAGTAGTCCAGGAGAGCCGAGAGCCAGGATTCGGAGCCGCAGAGCACCAGTAGAGTCGCCGAGTGTCCAGAAGCCAGAGAGAAGCAAGCACCAGTAGAGCCAGAGAACACAGAACCAGTTAGTCCAAGAAGAAGTACTTCAGAAACGTCTCCTCAACACCTTCTTCTTCAACCCCGACCGAATCCTCCGCCATACCGACTTCTTCTCCTCCACCCCCGTGTAAAGCGGCCTATCAAACAACCAACTATCGTCTCCATACTCAGTCCTCCACGTAAACTCCCTTTCCGACTCCCCCATCGCGTCCCAGTAGCCAAGAGACGGGTCCGCAACATCGTCCAACAACAACTCCTCCTCAAACTCAACACCCTCGAAGTGACCAGCACGAGGAGGGGCAAAGTCGAAGAAGTCGTCGTCCATGTCGTAGACGATAGTGTGGAGGGCGACCATGTTCATCCGTCGAGCGATATCCGAGTCTGCGTCCTTGAAGGTGAGTCCGAGACCGGTCTTGTACTCGTCGGCGGCGGGCCACAAGCTGTCGTCCTGGTTGGCGGGGAAAGGGGCCATTTCCTCGAGGACCGGGCTTGTAGATTGAATGGTGTTGGTAGAACTGGAGTCGATGGGGGGAGGAAGGGAAGGGGAAAGGGAAAGGGAAGGGTAAGGGAGGTCGGATGGGGTATAGGGGGTATAGGGGCTACCGGCGACGACGAAGCCAGCGACAACGACGGCAGCGAGTGCGGTGACCAAGACCAACATGTCTCGGATGGTGGCCGATGAGACACAGAGGTCGAGGTTGAGAACGGTAAGAGCACAAATTACGCGAGAAATCATCTTTGATTGCGAGTGCAGGGTGAGTGCAAAGGCAGAGATGATGGGGGTAGGTGGTTAAGCCTGGAGGAAAGACAGGGTTTCTGGGAGGGCAGGATTATAAGGGGCCATTGTTTGGCTCGGTGTGTCCCGTGTTTGGCCAAGCGTGGCGAGCTGAGTTTGAGCTCACATCTAGAGAGGCTTCGTGGGGAGTTAAGCAGAGAGAGAACATGAGGAATCGCGTCGAGAAATGAAGAAGTACGAGGAGATCAAAGCAAGTGATAACGGAAGAATTGCCGCTGCAATCATTTGATCAACCCTGATTGATTTCATTTGATTCCTTCCCCATTTGTGGGGGTGACCCGCAGTCACCCCACCGGCGTCACCGTCACTGCTCTTGGATCCAAGAGTCCAAACTCCGGAGACCTTCAAAGGCCCTCAATGAACGACCCGAGCATTAGGATAGAAGTATTCCAGTCGATTCAATGCTACAAATATCATGCCGAATGATTTAGGTTTGCCCCTGTAGCTGTACAACGACGAACTTCCTCGTCAACAGATTGAATATACTTCCGAAGATGAAGGCGACGACCGAGCAGGTGAAGATGATAACGTTGTAAGGCATACTAAAATCAGGCGTCGCCAGATCCACAAGAAGTGCTGGCGTGTAGATCCGACGGGAGTTGTTCTCAGAAAGCGGAACAAAGACTGCCGGCGGAAGGTCCCATCCACGCTGGGCGTCTGGAGGGTGCTCAGTGTATCGAAGGAATGCCTTCGTAACATCGACAGAGTATGTAACCGTCGAATTTCCGGGGACCAGAAGAACTGATTCGAATGTCGCAGGTTGGGAGTGAGGGACCGGGGGTATATAAGACACATTGGATATCAGTCCGCCTAAACGTCGTTAGAGCAATGCAAATCTATAGACTTGTGAGCCTTACCGCGAGCTATTCCGTCAACTTCAGTGGACATGGTGTGCAGATAGAATTGAAGGAGCCATGGCATAGTCTCCAGGTACAGCACTTTCAGGTCCTCGGGACCATTATTCTTGAGGGCAACCTGCAGTCGTCCTCTATCTTGGCTAGGCCCTTGCAGAGTGCGATGTATGGAGAGGGGAACCAATGTCGAATCCCGCAGGCTAGTCGCTGTACATGTTTTGTATCAGCCGCTGTCAGAAGGTGAAAGTGAAGCGAAAGAGCGCACAATACTCGAAATCCGAAGCCCATTCCATCCCTACGTTCAGCGGTTCTGGCAATGCTGACTCGAGCTCGTACAGCGCTACATGTCCGTCAACTTTGGGGGGCTCTGGAGTTATCCGGTACATTCCGTTGGTTGGAAGCCTGACAGAGATTTGACTGCGATGAACGGCAGGACATGACTTCTGAATCTTGCGGTCGAACAGAGATTCGAGTGACCAATCTGCGGCGAATGAGCGTGAGCAAAGTCAAAGGGTGTGAGTTGAATAGGCTCACTAACTTTGCTTCTGTACCGATGTTGATCTCAGAGGGTCAGAGACCAGTTGGAAGCTCAACCGAACCTCAATTCCCTCAGGCTTCCAAGTAACGTGCACTCCCATACCATGCCAATCAGCATCGAACAAACGGTGGGGATTCAGGAGCGAGGCCAGTCCGGATGATGATTTGCATGGTAGAAGTTTCAAGAATGGTGTCAAGTTCTCTGTGCAGACGTGTTCTGATGCATGCGAGGCGTGCCGTGTTTGGTAGGGAAGGCCAAAGTCTGGCAAAGATCCTTCTGGGGGGAAAGCGAGCTTCGGCGAAGTTGTCCTGAGTGTATCCAAAGAGCCGAGAGATGCACAGAAGAGACCTGCGAGGGCATTTCTAAGACCTTGCCAGCGGTCGTCGACGCTAAGAGAGGGTCAATGAACGTGCCCTGAAGCTTCTCTAGAGCTCATACCTCATAGAACCGCCGTCCGCCATCCATGCCCAAAGCTCTGCTCCAGTGCCAACACCTAGTTCTTCAGGAGCCCCCCAGGAGTCGTATTTCCACTTTCCAGCATTTAAAGTAAGGTGTAATTCTGTAATAGCATACTGTCGGAGGATTTGACCCAACGTGAGCGGGAAAAGGGTGTAGTGTTGCGCTGAATCCTGGTTGTGAGTAAGAAAGAGTAACTGTAGCATCGATTGCTTACAGATATCGTTGTCGTCGTCAGACGAGAGATGTCGGGGGTCCCTTGGGGTAGCGTGTCGGAGTAACGTCCTGAATGAAAAGCTGGAGACCACTTTGCCGTCACGCAAAGAACGAATAGACAGGTCTTCATTGAATTCCTCGATTGCAGCATTCAGACCGAAAGCAGGAGAGCATGTTAAGAGAATGAACGTGAAGAATAGGTGAAATGGGAGTTGCATTTGGTGGGAAACCAAACTGCCTCGTCTCGGTAGCGGTTGTCTTTGCGCGCGCCTCCAAACGGGCGCTTAGTGATGTCTTCAATCTCTTCCAGGAAATTTACGGCTGGTCTGCACTCAGAGTCCAATGAAGAATCTTCACGCGCTGTTCGACGCGTTCTCATCAACTCAGATACTCTCAAAGTCTCCAAACTGACTACTGGTGACGTGGTCGCTGTATCGGGCACGGAAGATTTCAAAGTGGGTAGCATCGCGTATGGTATGCAATAGTCTGACGTATTTCCAGGTATTCGCCGTCGGTATTGTCTGGCCTTCCTTAGAGCAAGCTCAAGATAGTAAGCCTTCCTTGATACTGCAAGGTCGTAAAAAAACTGACGATCACTTTGACGCTCAGCGATATCGATTTCACCATCTCTCCTCCTCACTGCACGGCTTAAAGCCGGACAACAAGCCAAGATGCATCCATTGACTTCAGCAAAAGGGCCGTTTGGACTACCCGCACTGCGGAACGTGCAAGAAGCTCGATCTGTTCGCCTGAAAGAGACATCTCAAGTATCCAAAGGCAAGTCCAAAGGCACCTCTCAAGAAAAGGACTGGCTACCTCTCTTCTTGAGAGAAGCGCTAGGTAATCTTGTCTCTATGTCCTGAGGGGGAGTTCCTGAAATCTTAGAATATAGTGGATCTCAAGTTTATCACATCGACTCAAACGATCGAAGTCGTTTATGAGGGGAGGTCGCGCCGGTTTGCCTTCGTATCGGCTTCAACTTCGGAGACCGAAACGAACGACAACGTTGCGGACTTAACGAACCGATTAGGGGGTCTCGATGTCAACTCGTCTTCCAGACCCACCTTGTGGACAGTCGGGTGGGATTCGACCGTCATTCTCGTTGACAACGAGCTAGTGGAGGAAGAGGGCAAGCATGCATCAAAAGTAAGATTCACATTCCCTATATCTCGCTAGTGCGGTTTTACTCAGTAGTCCCCTAGCTCGAAGTGGAAGTATTGGACTCCAAAGAGAGCGAGGATCCATATAGCTCCGTTGGAGGCCTTAGCAAACAGATAGCTGAGATCAAGGACCTACTCGAAATTCCCCTATCTCGACCGGATCTCTTTCACTACTTTGGTATGCTCCTTCGTTCCGACACCGCTGGCCCTTCCCGAGTTGACGAAAACTACCAGGGCTCAAACCTCCTCGTGGAATACTTCTTCATGGGCCACCGGGGACCGGCAAAACACACCTTGCTCGTGCTATAGCCGCTTCGACAAAATCCTCAGTCATGGTGGTGAATGGGCCCGAACTTTCCTCTGCCTTTCACGGTGAGACCGAATCCAAGCTTCGAAACGTATTCAAGGAAGCCAGGGACAAGAGTCCTTGTATCGTCGTGCTTGATGAGGTTGACGCATTGGTCCCACGAAGGGAGGAAGGTGGAGGCGGTGAAGTTGAGAAGAGAGTGGTGGCAACCTTGCTCACACTTCTCGATGGTATGGAGGATGATGGCAGTCAAGGCAAGGTGGTTGTCATCGGGACTACAAACCGTCCCAATGCAATCGACCCCGCCCTTCGGCGACCTGGAAGGTTTGATAGGGAGATCGAAATAGGTGCTTGAAACCTGACCTTCGCTCCATATGACTGCTGATAACACACGATAGGAATCCCCGACAGCGATGCGAGACTGGCAATCCTTGAGGTTCTGCTTTCGAAGACCCCTCATACCATCCCACGCGAAGAGCTACAAACCGTCGCTGCGCGTGCACACGGTTATGTCGGGGCCGATTTGAGCGCTGTAGTCCGCGAAGCTGGGACTACGGCAATCAAACGCTGGCTTGCAAACTCCACTCATTCCCCTCACCCCGAACTCAAGTCTTCCGATCTGATGGCCTCTCTACCCACCGTCCGACCTTCGGCTATGCGGTCACTGTTTGTCGACGCACCACCCGTCAGGTATTCGGACATTGGAGGCCAAACGGAAATTATTAAGAAGTTGCGCGAATCCGTGGAGTGGCCGCTGTTACATCCCGAGGCTTTCCAAAGGTTGGGGATCAAACCACCCAAAGGAGTGCTGCTGTACGGCCCACCCGGTTGCTCAAAAACTGTGCTTGCTCGAGCTTGCGCATGCGAAAGCGGTATCAATTTTATGGCTGTGAAAGGACCAGAGGTAAGCTCTCCCAACCCCTCTGCTTTCTAACTCGACTAGTCCAACCTATATTCCAGCTGCTGAACAAATATGTCGGAGAGTCCGAGCGAGCAGTCCGTGAAATATTCAGGAAGGCGAGAGCCGCTGCCCCCTCAATCGTGTTTTTTGTATGGGCTTCAATACACTATCGGGAAGGATTTGACGATGCCTAACTTTATTTAGGACGAAATAGATGCACTAGCGACGGCGCGGACCGCCTCGGACAACGACATGGGATCCTCGCATGAGGGAGTGTTGACCAGCCTCTTGAACGAGATGGACGGAGTACAGGAACTGATAGGAGTCACCGTCGTCGCGGCCACGAATAGGCCGGAATCAATCGTATGTTTCCGCACTTTATCCAATGATTGATACTGACGAAACGGTCAGGATTCTGCTCTCATGCGGCCGGGCCGCCTAGACCGCATCCTGTATGTCGGTCCCCCTGATCTACAGGGACGAGAGGAAATCTTCAAGATCAAACTCAAGGGAATGAGAGTCGAGGAAAACATCGATTACGCCAAGCTTGCCACTCTGGTTGGTATCTGCTTACTATAATCCATAAAACGAGTCTGACGTTCTATTCTAGACGGATGGTTGTTCCGGAGCGGAGTTAACTTCACTATGTCAAGAAGCAGCTCTGCTCACGATGCAGCAAGATTTGAACGCGCCATTTGTACGTGGTGGAGTCGAAAACGAAATTCCCGTTTATAACCTTTGCCATTTTCCCCCTCTAGGTCCCTCACCAAGCATTCGTCACGGCCGCCAAATCGATACAACGTCAGATCACACCAGCTATGATTCTTAGATTCCAGAGTTGGCGTATACAAAGCGGGCTGCAGAGTGTTTGATTAGGTCCCGCTCGTTGCAGATCAGTGAACATTTCCGAATGTGTACAATCTAACGCATGTATGATACATTTTACTTCTTCTGTCGCGCGTGCCCTTGTCCAAATTACCGGCGAACGACAACGTAAGGAACCTGAGGAACAGTTCGTAAGTAAAGCTATGATACACTTCTTTAGTGCAATCGCATACCTCAACATCCTCGTCCTCTTCGTTAGTGACCATGACTTCTGCGATGAAGTATGTGACGTGAGGAGCGACAGGCTTCTTACTGACGTGCTCGACAAGTTTGCTGAACTTCAAGGGAAGCCGCTCCTCGCTCTGCGAGTGTGTCAGGGTAAGCTTGATGTCCGGGCTGGTTCGACCAAGTCGCTTACCTTCTTCTTTCCAACGAAGGAGCTCCAGAGCATACTGACACCTTGACTAACCATACTGATTTCTAGTTTGTGTTCTTTGCTGAACCAGTCAACGATTTCTTTGAGAGTAGGGTCCCCGTTGAACTCGAACCGATCCCACAGTGTCCACTCGGTATCGTTATACTTGAGCTTCGCAGCTCCGATGGGCTCAGAGAAGCCGAAGAAGGGTAATGCTAGGTTGACGAACCCATTCTTGTACTCTTCAAGCCTGTCTTTTCCATCGATGATCTGAGGAAGATATTTAATGCGTGTCGCTACAACTAGATGTAGTAAAGATACCTTGTAGATTTCCAAACAAACCAAACCGGTCACCAGGGACGTGGTGGTGGCAATGGCTGGGATGATCTTGCCGGCAATCTGTTTGGTGGTGTGGCGATCTGCCGTGGTGATGTTGTAGTTCGTGGCCCGAAGGTTTGACGCAGCGGTGATAAAATCGATGTGATGATTGGTGTCGTCATCCTTCTCAAATTCGACAGGGTTGAGACGATATCCAGCGAGCGACGAAGGAGCTGGCAACTTTGATATAACTTCCGTGACATCGTCTACAAATCAACGTCAGTCGCTGAGTAATTGCATACGAACGAACAACGGACCGGGCCCGCTCGCCTCTTGGGGGACTGGATCGTTCTCATTCACTTGGATTTTAACACCGCTTTTGGGCGTGAATTCGGGCACAATCACGGAGTCGGCCACCTTCTTATAGAAATTCGGGTCGGTCTCCCCTTTGAGACCATAGTTGAAGGCGTGTAGGTTTGCAGCAGCAATGATGAAAGACAAATGCAAGGGCTACGGAAACGACGTGAATATTTATAAGTAAGAAGAGTAAGCAAACTCACGTCGTTGGAGTTGAAGGTCAACGGGTCGGGAGCGCGCTTAGGGCCACTCCAGAAGGGTTGCCCGCTGCTCGTGGTGGCATCCTTAGGGAAGCTGAACAACAACTGGCGAATCTCGTTGTTGAACCTCTCTTCGAATTGGAGTCGCGCCCAGACAATACATTCCTCGAAGGTGAGAGGTTTGTCGGTGACTAGATACGAGAGCAGCTGGTCCACTAATTGTCCCTGTTGACCCGAGTATTTGAGTGCGTTTTCTAGGTAGCCCGCATCCGACAGGTAGGAGTTGGCTTCCTGAGGAGGCTTGACGAAAAAGTCTTCAAACAACTTCTTGCTCCACTAAGCACGAAATTCGAGTCAGACGGGTTCGAATCTCTGTGGTACTATAATTACCTCGATGGTATGTTGAATGGCATTAGGGAAGTTCTTGACGGTACATGAGGGTGTTTCCTTCTCAGGAGGGTCCTGAGAGGATGCATAGGATTCGGTCAAGTGGGGAATGACCACTTGAACATTGCCCTTGGTACCCAACGTTCCAGAGTCAACGAGAGGCTTTCTGTAGAAGACGCAGCGTTGGTCCATGTACAACCCTAGGCGAAGTCAGCCGGTAGCATGACACATAAGGGGAAACCCGATCTTACTGGCTTTGACATTGTCCAGTGCATTAGTAACGGCATCGAGGTCGTTGAAAAAGTTCTCGTGGTAGACGTCTGAGGATAGAGCTCGAGTCAAGGACAGGAAAATTTCACTAAACAACGCACCCTCTGTATCCGGGCCCACGGCTTCTTGCCTGGTGGTAATCTTTCCAGCCAAATCGGTGTTCATTTCTGAAACGACCCGGGCAGCAACTTCAGCCTTGAACTTCCCAAGGTCCTTTGGTCTGAACAGGAACTGTCGGTTGAGGTTGCTCTTCTCGATAGTGTCCAGGTCAGTGACTTGAATCGCTCCCTTCGGCCCACCAGCCACGCCCATCATACTCCAGTTTTTCAGCATCTCGCATCCAATAGCACCAGATCCCACCAGGAATTGACGATGATTGGAAATCTTCTCCTGGAACTTTTTACCGAAGACTGCAATTTGAGCATCGTACCGTGAGCCTGTAGGTTGGCAGTCCGCCTCGGTGGGGAGTTCTTTAGGTAGGGATTCCAGGGAATCGAAGTACAGGTGTTGCAACATAGGGTGGAACTTGGCAGAGCAAGCCTTCATGACTTCCTGTGCGACAAAGGCACCGATGACTGCGTTGACAGGAGCCAGATCACCCGTTGCCTGGTACGCAAGCTCCGTGATGACCTTCTCGTCCAAGTCTGCGTTCAGTTTCTTCGCGATCGCGATGAGACCGGTCGCATCGTCGGCATTTCTCGGTCGAGGAAGGCGTTTGTGTTGGGATTGGAACTCCGAGAGCGCTTGGAAGCCGGCGTGTAGAGTCGCGGGTCTGTCAAATTTGGCGAAGTCCGTGATGAAGAACTCTGGCGACTGCGAAGATTCACGCAAGGATTTCTGAAACCGTGTTTGAGTAGATGTAAAAAATGTGACGGCTTGGTAGAACGCACGAAGTCGATGATCTTGGGCATCTTGACTTGTGTAAACAAGCCTCCGGTCTTGAAGTCGCTAAGTCCAGACGTGTCTCCGATGGAAAAGGTATAAGGTCCCTTGACCGTTATCTTACGCGGCTCGCATCCATTCAACTCGGTCATTCCTTGCACCTCCGAGAATGTCACAAAGTCCCCGTCTTCCAAGCCGTGTCTTGTTTCGTCAAGGCAGGTGACGAGACCCTCATTATCCTGAAGACGCGGTTAAAGAGGTGATATTCTTTTGGTCCATACGAACTCACCTTTGAGACCGAAACAATCATTCCACTCAAGGGTTGCTCGCCAGTAGGATCGACGCAGGTAAATCTAGGTCCAAAGTCGTTGAAAATAGAGCTTGAGGGAGTTTGAGTGAAATAGTAAGACGGGCAGAGAAAAAATGCAGATACCCGAACAATCCACGCGTTTCTGTTGCGATGAAATGAACGCCGTTCTCGTGAGTCCAGTCATTCAACTCGAGTTGTTTGTTGAAAGGAGCGTTGCACAGAACAACGACCTACGCCAGTCATCAATCAACAGGGCAATACTGGAATGAAATGAATGTACACACCTGGAAACCTTTTATAAGGTCAACCGTAATTTCCTGCCCTGCTGTGCCTCCGAGATTCTTCACTGGTACATATGCATTCAACTCCGCTAATCTTGGAGCTGTCGCTTCTGCCCGTGACTTTCCAACATCCTCTGCGCGCAAGAAGAACTGAGCATCAAAGGGATCGTCAGCGATAGTAGGTTTGACGGAGGCAGAGAGCGGACTTGTGAGCTGAGATCTTGGATAGCCACCGGTTCTGGATCGAAGATGGTGACAGACTTGACACCCGCAAGAACGATGTCCTTCGCTGCAAAAGCCGTCAGGGCGATAAGTTTTGACGATGACTAAAGGAAAGACGCGACCTATTTCGACACCCAAGCCCTGCATGCCAACGATCAGGACATTCGATGCTGCCATTCTCTTCATAGCTGTGGTGTGAAAACTCCCAGTGAGACACATTTCCCCATTGTCCTCATCGATAGCCTCGTACCTTCGTGCCCAAGCACGTATCTATGCACAAGAAGACCGTTAGATCACCACAGCACTCGAGAGATGGGGGAAGAACTCGCAGTTGACGGGAGTAGAGGCCTTCATCAATAGCAGCCTCGTCGATATCCATCTTGTTGCTCAATCCAGCCATGTTCGTGTCGTTCGTTCAGAGAATCAAGTAGTAAAAAGAGAAAAGAAGTTGGAAACTGCAGTGCACGCGCGTCAATTCCTGAGTCGGAGGTGGTTTGGTGTCACATGGGGCGGTTGACTAACTTGGAAACCTGTGTCCCCGGAGGCCGAAGCTGATGAACTCAGTCAGGCTCAGTTAGACTCACTCTTACCCTCATTATTGCGCTGAGTATAGCTGTTCTCTAGTAAGACTTTCTAAGATCCCGTGTTTCATTACGAAGTCATTATATGTCCGTTAGTCGTGAAATTCTATAAAGAGGACTCCTCGGGTGCCCTCTTGCTCGCATCTCGAACCTCAACATCAACACTTTCATTCAGCTTCTTGTCTTTATCAGGCCGCTCTTTCTCTGTTGAATCCGTGTCCCTGCCTTGCTCAACGTCTTCCGGAGGCGCTGTTTTTGAGTTGTGACCTATAGGTCCTACACCACGTAACCATATTATGGACAGCGACGCCGCTGTAGGTAGTTGATTGAGTATACGAGGCTCAGACCGTAAGATTAACGACTGACCCAGTATGCCAAATCCTAAATTTGTCCACTGTGCAGCTTTGTAGCTTTCCAACCGGTCGACTTCGGTTGCAGCGACACGATTCGAAACGACGGTCGAAATGGTGATACCAAGGGAAGTACCGAGCTGTGTTGCAAAATCAGCGTCGGAAGGTCTGGATGATCGATTTCCCTTACCTGAGTCATGCATTGGAAGACACCCCCCGCCACACTTTGTTCATGAGGTAACGATACCTTCGCGATGAACAGAGTCCCGGCGGCAAACACGAAGTCAGCACCAACTACAGAAACGATGGCTGCGGGGAATCCAAATGCCCAGTACGTAGCGCTTGGGTTTATCAATGCAAAAAGTAGAGCAGCTGTTGACGTGAGACCCGTTCCAACCGCTGGGGAGACGATCAGCGCAAATGACGCTGAAGTTCGAGTACCACGTACCCATCAAAATTACGAACGGCAGACGTCCGACAAAAAGAGCAACGACAACATTGCACGCAATCCCGGTGATGGTCATGGGTACTAGGCGTACCATAGTCAGAACCGGAGATAATCCTAGATACTCCTGGTAGTACAACTGTCATGGGACGATCAGTATGGCGATTGTGATGCCAATTATGGAGGGTACATACTGTGGTCCAATATGACCAGCTAAGGAAGCAACACCAGTTCAAGAACGCGATGCACATGACGACAGCTACCCTTCCATTAGCCCTGGTCCATAGCGAGAGCTTCATCAGGGGAGGAGGGGTTGGGAGTCGGTTGAGAATTGAGTCTGGGCTTGAACCACCATCCCTGGCTTTCTCAAGGTGGTGCTGCCACAAGACAAAGAGGATGAGCAAGATGACGCCCGCTATCATCAAGCCAATAATATCTGTGAGTGTGGTAAGACTCGCTGATTCATTGAATGGAGGACACCTCGTCTTACAACCGGTGGCCCATTGCTTGGGAGCAACCTCGCCTTGTCCGAGTACGAAGATAATTAGCGTTAGACCTGCCGTCGCCAACAGTGCGCCTATCCAGTCAACCCGCCTGTCAGGTTCTTCTGACGGCCGATCTTGCTCGATGAAGAAGAAACCAATCAGAAACGAAAGAAAAGCAAGGCCCTTTGATACATGTGAGTTGGAACGTATCCTTCGAGTAAAGTGAGAAGACTTACAGTGTTGAGGTAAAAAGGGGATCGCCACGTCTTCCTAAACCAATTTCGTGATAAGCCAAGGTCATGACACTTGCATAATAGTCCACATACTCGGTCAACTGGACCAAAGCGCCTCCCAATATCGTGCCAAAGCTGCCACCAACAGGAGCCCCAGCAGCGAACGTCGCAAATGCTATCGACCGAGCGTGAGAGGGAGGAAAATGATGTGCGAGAATCCCGAGCTAGCGTGCAAATCAGTGTGAGGTTTGAAATTTGACCATTGAGACCAAGGGTGGTACGAACTGAGGCAGGTATGGTCGCAGCCGCACCGACACCCTGGAACCCACGCAGGATACTCAAAGTCGTAGCATCTGTGGAACGTTACTTCATATCAACCTCGGTTCACCAAAGACCGTTCAAAGACCTCACTATCCGCGAATGCGCAGCCTAATGTTAACCCAACGAGCCACAGATTACCGAGCGAGAAAGTGGTTTTTCGGCCGTAAAGATCTGCCAAACGTCCAAACAGCAGCAAGAGGCATCCCTTTACAGATGGCATGTGGGTCAGCGAACGAATAGCCACGAACAGAATACTCCGACTGACTGAGCTGAGAGGGTATGCAGAAACGATCCAGACAATATCAATCGGTGAAACGTGAAGTTCCTCTGAAATTGTAGGTACTGATATTGAAGCACTCGTCGCGTTCGCGACCTACAAAACAGCGAAGCAAACGTCAGTATCTCGGGTCTCCCAGAATCAAATATAAGACGTACATTGACAATCATAGCCAAGGTGCACGCTGCTACGATCATACATGACCGGAACAGAGTCCTCTTTTCGTTCACGGGGGCCTCCTTCGACATTCTACGGAAGGAATCGTCGAGTCTTCCTCGGTAGTCTTAAATGTCGGTGTCGTGTGGGTCGGAGACGCGGCTTGATGAAGGGATAACGCGATCGTGAATTGAGCGCGCTGGAGCACGTCTCCATTATATAGGCAGATTCACGGAACCAGGGGCACCTGTTTTCGACGTCCGAGGCATCGGACGGCATTACGAATCCATTGGCTCATTTCCCAAAATTTCTGCGAACAATCACTCGGGCTGTTGTGAAGCGTATGACAGCGATTCATCATGCATCAAGCTTTGTAATGGTTCGGAGAAGAGACGGTGGCGAAGTTCAAATGGCACGTTGAAGGAGGTTAAACGATACTTCCATACTGGGACGGATAATTCCGGCGCGTAATCACCCCACTGCTCCTGAGGCCCCACGAAGTATCTTCCAGCTAGTAGCTCCAACTCAACGCGAAAGATTAGAGAATTGGAGGAGGAATTGGGAGGCTGAAAAGGGTCCAAAGATGGTCCGAAATCTAGAAGTAAGGAATTATACCAGATATACATAAGTTACTCGGCAATAAGTGTTCTGGAAGCTGAAGATGCCCGTACATTATTAGACCTACTTGTGCGTATTATACATATTCATACAACCATTTAGTTTACGTTCGAGATCGAAGAAACGATCGACAACCACGCTGGAACAGTCGTTTTTATTTGGTGAAAAGAAGGGTAGCAGACTAATCTAAGCCGCTGGCTGATTTGCATGGGGCCAATGGGGGACACTTTCCCGCCAACGATGGATGGCCGTATTAATTTTTCGATCCGAACGCGCGTCATTTGCACCCTGCTCCAAGATTGCCGATCCACTTTGCTCGGCAGTGGTGGCGGTGAACAGGGCGTTGTGGCTGGTAGAGACGCTGCGCCTGCTGGGGAGGTGGGTATCTTCCAACGGTCGATAAGTCGAGATGGATCTTCTGGAGACACGGTTCCTTTCGGAAGGCATTCGACTGGTGGACACGCTGAGCGTTGGCGCGACAGAAACAGTGCTACGGCGCAAATGGGAAGATCCTTGGAGTGTGGTGGACCTCCCTAGATCCATCGCCAATAATTTTTGGAAGCTGGCGCAGGCGTTCTGGCGCTTTTGGGTGGAGCCTCCGACCCAACTGGTGTCAACTTGAGTCAGAACTGGCTCGTAGGGTTCTGGTGTGTAGGTGGCGAGCAACTTGCTAAGCGACCTTCCGATCAACTCGACGACAATCTCCATGGACTTCCAGTTCAAAAGGCTAGAGTTCATTGCAGCGGCGCGCTTCTGCAAGCCGAACAGCCACGATGTCCATTCGGGAGGTTCGATGGAGAGAGTCCAGTCCATAGTGGTGAGGGCGAGAAGTTCCAGCTCTACAATGACTGCTTTGGAAAGTCGCATATGTGATCCCCTGAGTGATCCGCGGAAGGTAAGTAGGATCACATGAGATGGGATGGGGCCACATACCATTCATGGAGGGGTTGGGAGTAGTCGTCCAACCATTTGGATGCCAAAGAGAGGGCAGACAGAAATGCTCTCAAAATCATGGTTGCACAGTCTGCGTCGTTTCGGCCGTGCTGGTCAAAATCCGCTCGAGGGAGGATGTCCTCCACGTATTTCAAAGCCAAGAATACGATGGCGCTATCGGGTTGGAAGAAATCGAGTGTATACTCCAAGTCTCGAGCGGCCGCCTCGCACACGAACCACCTGAGAGCTGTACAGAGGTGAGAACACGCCCAACGGCTCAAGGTTAGATTTCCTTACCGATATTTGCGACCAACATCTCCGTCAAGTGTGCTGCCAGCCACATTGCCACTGCATTGTTTTCCATGCGAGAACGTTCAGGGGCAGGTGGGGCCGTTGGACTTCGGACAAACTCCCAGTGTTGAGCATATATAATGGCGTCGTTCTCCGCAACAGGGTCAAAGTCGAGTACGATTTCCTCGAGGTCCTCAATCTGCTCCGTCTTCTGTCTCTTCTCTGGGGGCTGTACAGCGCTGAGAAATAGATCTTCCTCCAGTTGTATTTTCGATACACCTCGCGTTCTTCTAGGTTTTGCAGTGGAGGGCTCCGGCGCAGGTATTAGCCATGTAGAAGCTGCCGCTCGAGAGACTTGATTTGTGTTGATGGCTGCCTGCGCCAGAGGTCGACGTATTTCCAAAACATAGGGGCGTCTTCGTCGGGGAGTTTTCGCGGGAGTTTTCGAAGGAGTTCTCGCAGAGAAGGTAGTCATGACTGGGAGGAAGTGTCAGAGGGTGGTTATCGAACGTGAACGCACCTTTATATAAACACGGCCTGGTGGATTTCCGGAAAGGTCCACACGAGGTCGTCGATTTCATTGTTCATAGCTTGGTTCATTATGTGGGCGGAAGGACAATTTCAGCTCACAATGAGAGTGGCCCATCAAACAGAAAGGGTCCGAGCCCCAGGTACCCGAACGCATCCCCGTTGTCCATAGAACAGTAGATACAGATACAACCATTGTACACAGACATCGCAACACTACTTCCTGTAGAACTGGAGAGCTGTTAGCCTCGGAGGATGCATACGTGAACATTGTGGTGTTGACTTACATTCCGCCTGAAATTGAACCAGAGCGAAAGACATCCTCTGTCGAAACTGCTTCGGAAGCCACTATTTATTGTGTTAGTTCCGAAAGGAAGAAACTGTGGCATGGTCGAAGCGTACCGCTTGTGTGAAAATTCCCATTCTCTGTTGACAATCCTGAATGCAATATCTTCGTATGGCGGGCCGGCACTAAAATGCAGCAGAACAGTGTCATCGTTTCCAGGCTCCTTAACGATCTTGTAAGTTGGCGCTTTGGACTTGTCAATGAGGTCCGGATAGAAGATATTGAACTGTACGATTTTAGAAGGCGCACTGGCAAATGGAGGGAAAGACCCACCTTATATCCCTGCACAACTTTAGGAGGTGGATTGTCGGTACTGGAGGATAAGACTCAGAAGGGTTCACGAAAGCGAGACACTATCACTTACTCGTAATGCGTTTGATTGTACTTATTCCACTCATATCCAGTGTGAACACGGTTGAAGTATCTTGGTTTCCGAGGTCGATACTTGTCTTCCCAATGGTAAGTCGTTGGGTTGGTAATGTTTTCTTCCATGTTGAACAACTCTTCTTCTTCGTCGAGTTCTTTTTCAGCTTCCGCTCTGTACAGAGCCTCTGAGGCGAGGTCAGCACCACTGGCATCGACATCGTTTTCGTCGATTTCAGATGTGGCTTGAGCTGCCTTTGGTACGAAGCGCGACGCCGCGACGTTCCTCCGTTGCTTGAGCTGTAAATCAAAGTTAGGGCCGTGACATCGAGGGGAGCACTGTGCTTCTTACCAATGCCTGCCTATCTTCTTCTTCAGTGAGGATGTCGATCTGACGTTCTTCAATTGGTATTTTTGTGATGTCCAGTAGAGGCGGACTCATAGAGCGGTCGTATGACTCTTGTTCTTCGTCCTCGGGAACAGGTTGGATGACGATCGACGGCTTGGCATCCCTGGCGTCTAGGGAAGCTGAATTAGCAACACCAGCCAGGAGCTCTTCTTGTGCTTGCAAAGCTTCGTCTCTCTGGCGCTTCCGAAGCTGCTCAAGTCGGTTTCGGACTACTACTTCGTGCAGACTACGAAGATTTGCCTGGAAACGTCATGAGAAGTTGAACAGGCCGAGAAAGGCGGACGACGTACCTTTGCTTTCCAAACCAAAATCTTCTTTAGCAATGATTCCCAATAGTCCGTGTCCACAGGTTCTCCGCTAGTAAGCTTCCCTTGTACCTGTCTCTGTAGCGAGCCTAGCTCCTCGTATGTCTTCTTTGAGAGGAGTGCAGAGATATCATTCTCTACCGCGGCTGCCGCCGAAGCACCCAGCCTCTCACTTGCTTTGAATTGCTCCATTCTGTCTTTGCAAACGACCATCATGTTCTGCAAAAGAGCTTGAGTCGCCTTGACTTGATGAATAGGCACTTTGAAACATACCGTCCAAAAATCAATATTAACCTCATCTTGTTCTAGTGTAAGATACCGCTCGATGTCGTCATGGAGCTCTTCTACTTGGTTTCCGGAGAGATTCTGATGTACTATTCAGCGGGCTTTCACAAAGGTTTCGAGGGGAGATACGCACATCAAGAATTTTGTAAGGTTCGTCGAGGTCAATCTCTAGGCCTGCATCATCCTCCTTGTCGTCGTCTTCAGGTGGGTTGACATATCTCAGATTGAGAGCGAGGAAATCAATCGCTCTAGCCCTCTTCTCCTTGACTCGAATGGTAGCTCTCGACCGCTCCTGATCGAGTTGGAAGTCTCCCTCTTTCGCTAACCAATCAGACATTTGAGCAGACTCCTGCATCCTCTGCATTCGAAGTTCCTCCTCCTCCCTCAGCCGCGCTTCAACTTCCCTCTCAGCTCGCCTCTTGTTCAGCCTGTCCAGCTCCTCTTTCGCTTCTTGTCGACGAATAGCGTCCCGCCGTTGCGATTCAAGTACGGACATCCCTTGTTTCCGTTCCTTTTCATTCTTCTTATGCCAGCGGAACTGTTGACCAAGGTTAACGTCGTGGAACGGATTGTCAGTTGCGCTGTAGACACTGAGTTCCGCTATCTGACGAGCTTCGTCCTCCTCTTTCATTCGTTTCTTCTCTGCTTTCCTTGCACGGCGCTCCTCTGACTTGTCACGTTTGCGTCTGTAGAAGCAATTTTCCAGCGATGTTCTGGAGAAGTAATGTGGCTGAACTCGTAGTTTACGCACCTCTTCTTTCTATCCCTGCTTGAGCTTCTATCCCTGTCCTTTTCCCTGTCTCCATCCCGTTTCGAATAATCGTCTCGACCTCTGGACCTCGACCTGCTCCGTCTTCGTTTGTGTCGGTCTTCGTAATCTCTGTCACGACTCGAACGTTCTCTGTCGCGATCGTCGTACCTTCTTGAGGGTGAGCGTGAACGTGAGCTGTGTCGTCCCATGATAAACAACCGAAGGAAGAGACTCCTTTGGCAGCGAGGTTCCTTCCTGGGAGTTTCGGTGAAAGCGTCCACTGAGTCACGGGCCGGCGCGTCCTTGCCATGATGTGCGCGCTTGTTTGGGCTCATGCCTTTACCATGCTCAGCCAAAGACTCTCATCAAGGTCAAGCCGATTCCTAACTCGAGGCGTCCGTACACAATTCAAACCACGAAATGACAACGCCTACAACTCGGATTCCGATGAATATTACCAAACTTCGCCTCTGGCACTGGCAACACCTCGACAAGTGCGTCCTCGAACGGCATGATCCATTCCGGGAAACCTCACCCTGCAACTATATCTAGCTCGTCGAATATCTCAATCAATACATAGTGGGCCAGGAGAATGCGAAGAAAGTACTTTCTGTGGCGTGCGTGCGCAATCCCCCCTACAGTCTCATCAAAACCAACGTTACATTGCCAGGGTTTTCAACCATTACAATCGAGTACGAGCGAATATGTCCATGCTTCAGGCGAGAGAGGACGCTTTTCGAGACGACACGGAACAACGTACGTGCTGTTCAAGTTTTATGCTGCTCCTCGAATCATCGGGCTCTAGATGAGAACGGTGTACGACCAGCTCACATTCGGCCGTTACGCACCCGACCTCCCCCGTTAATACCAAACTCCCCGACACCGATAATAGAGAAGAGTAATGTGCTAGTAATGTCAGACCTTCATCAGTTGTCGACGACATCACCTAATAACGACTTGCAGAGGTCCCACTGGCTCTGGTACTCTTGGTTCTGCCTTCATTACGTGACAAGCGATTGAAACCCTGCTCGATCTACAACAGGGAAAACTCTGCTCGCGAGGACGCTAGCAAAGGTTCTAAATGTTCCTTTCTCCGTCAGCGATGCAACGTCGTTCACTCAGGTGTGTAAGTCTTCCCAACCCACCAAACATGTGTTGACAATCTTCTGCACAGGCCGGATGTTAGTCCTTCCTTCCTGAGGTTCTGTTCATTCTCTGAAGATTATGTAGACGTAGGAGAGGACGTTGAGACGGCTATACAGCGATTGGTGAGTACTGAAACAAAGAGTGACCTCGCAATACGCTCATGCTCCATCAGTTGCAAGCCGCACAATGGGACCCTTTGCGCGCAAGGTGGCACACAACAGTCTTTGAATCCCTGGTCAACTTCTCACAAATATTCTGACAGTATGGGCATCGTCTACATTGACGAAATCGACAAAATTGCTCGAAAATCTGGCTCGGGAATGGAAGGTTCGAGAGATGTATCCGGAGAAGGTGTTCAACAAGCACTTTTGCGCATGATGGAAGGATCGGTCATATCCGTACAGGCGAAAGGGACCGCGAGCGAAGGACCCTTCTCTCCAGGGAGCCCTTCGCGGGGCGGACAACGAGCCCCCGAGATAGCCGCAGCTCGTATGTTGATCGACTTCTCTCTTCCTCTGCACACACACAGACTTGGCGACAGCGAAACCGGATGTATATCATATAGATACTTCCAATGTGTTATTCATCCTCAGTGGAGCGTTCGTTGGCCTTGAAGACATAATCAAGCAACGAATATCGAAAGCTGTAAGGCGCTTCCAACCTCAGTCAAAGGAGCTTCTACTGATTTCGATTTCCGTCTAGTCTATTGGCTTTTCTAGTAATCAGATGCCATTTTTCACTTCTAACCGCAAATCATCTCCCAACCTTTTAGGAGTAGTCGATACGGCTGGTAATTCTCAACCAGTCTTCGCAGCCAATTCATACTTACGCCTTCCTCAGATATTGTGAAATACGGGTACGAGCGAGAGCCGGCAATAGATCAACCCTTACTGACAATATCTGCAGCTTTATACCTGAATTCGTATCGCGCCTGCCCTCAGTCACTTCCCTTTCGCCACTCACAATACCAGACCTACGACGGATATTAATCGAAGTTAAAGGATCCCTGTTATCACAGTATCAAGCACTCTTCGGTTATTCTGGTGTGGAAATACGGTTCACTAGTGCTGCCATCGACGAGATATGTAAAAAAGCGTTCGATAGAGGTGGCGGAGCGCGAGGGTTGAGAGGGATCATGGTATTCTTTGATTCTGCTGTTGGTCGTCCACTCTTTCTCAACGACACATCTCTTTCAACAGGAGCAAATTCTGTTAGAGCCCATGTTCGAAGTTCCGTACGTTCCTATCCTCCACTCCTACCAATCTGAGTATACTGACATGTCGGTTGCAGGGGATCAGTAAGTTCCGTTCCGCAGAAATCCACCTACGATCTGCCTAACGTGATATTGAAACAGGACATACGACATGTGCTTATAACGGACAAAGTGGTGCGAGGTGAGGCAGCTCCGGGATATTGGCGCAGGGGTGACGGTGCGGCCGTCTCATGTTGGGAGGCCTGGGCGACAGAGGAGGCTAGCTATGATGCTCGAGTACGCAAAGATGACGCTGGAGATGTATAGTGTTATTTCATGTTGCCGAACTTGTACACTTCTTTAGATGTATCGCCATATTAGTTATTGACTCATGAAGAGCGTGGGGGGATAGGATTATGGATTATTGAACAACACTGATGAGTTGACACACGTATACAAACTCCATGCATCTAACAATACTTGAGGCTCCAGCGCGAAATGTACAGAGAGTATGGTCGGGAGGGTGGAAGGGATATCGTGGGTTTACTCCTTCTCCTCGTCTTTCTTCTCCTCGTCCTTCTTCTCCTCATCCTTTTTCTCTGGCTCGTCCTCTTTCTTGTCGGCAGCCTCATCTTTCTTCTCCTCATCGTCCTTCTTCTCCTCTTCAGGAGCGCCACCAGCGTTGAGCTTCTGAGCGGCCTCAAATTCCTTCTTGAATTCGTTGGCGTCTGTTTGGAAACCGATAAGTCAGAGCTGGAGTAGAAATGCGAGGATGATCGTGAACTCACGCTCAGAGTTTGCGAAACGAATCGCAAGCGTCTCGGCGGTCGGTGGCGACTCTGAGTAGTCAGCTGTTACTTTCCACACCCAAGATCGGTCAGACCCGATGTTGGGCTGCAGCCGCATATCGGAGGAAACTATACAGAAAATCGTGATCGGTCATACGTAAGGCAACGAAAATCCGCCTGGAAATACTCACTGAGATGGTTGGCACAAACTTTGAGTGTCTTATCGCGTCTCATCACCAAACGAACTTTCTTCGTCTCTTTGTGCGACAAGAGACGAACGTCCCCAGTTCCACGTTCTTTCCATTCGGATGAGGCACCGTCGAAGCGGAAGAGTTTGGCACGCCTGGTCACAAGGGAGATCGGAGGAAAAGGTGTGTCAACAAAAATTGCTGTGGTGGTGTTCGTCGATCGACGACGATGGGAAGGAACTCACATCTTGAAGAGAACGTCGTCATCTTCCTCGCCAGTCTTCGTGTCGACCTGCTCCGTCAGTCTTATAACGGGCTCGAAGTGAACGTCGGCCTCCTCGTCCTACACGTATAGAACAGTCAGTCATCGAAATTAGGAATAGGAAAAAAGACAGAAATTTGCGTGAAAAATTGCGATCTGCGGTGATCACAGAACGTTAATAAGAAAATGTTACACTTACTCTTGGTGCCAAAGGATCAGTGTTTTCCGACATGGTTGATATGGAAGATGAAATGAATAAAAAGAAATCTGAAAGGGAAAGCAAAAAGAACGATTTGCCGTTTGCCTAGAAGCGGCAAAGCCCGCGGTGGCTGTGCCAGTGACACGAGAGCAGTTGCCAGTAAAGCCCCGCGGTTTCGCCTGTAACCAAATCCTCATTCCCCTCAAAACTCCTCTTCCCAGTTCCATGGGCCGCCTATTTTATACCCAAATGCTATTTACAGGATGTCTGGCCATTCTGTTTACCCTCAAGGCTGCTGTACACGCGCATATGATTGATGTCAATGCAGGGAAGAAGGAGTGCTTTTTCGAGGACCTCAACAAGAATGACAAAGTGCGCCTCAGTTCACCAATGCTCGTTGCTCTTTTGCTCATTAACAAACCCTGTAGATGACAGTCACGTACCAAGTCGGCGGAGGAGGACATTTGGATATAGATTTCTGGGTGAGTTTTCTCACCAGCAATCCACGTGCATCCCTGAACCTCTTCTCTAAAGTTAGCAGACCCGACGGAACGACTACTTGGAAAACATGTTAGGCAATCGACTGGAAATATTGACATTACAGCCGAGAAGGATGGGAGATACGAGTATTGCTTCTCGAACCAGATGAGTGCTATCGCAGACAAGATTGTGAGGTGCGTAAAAACCTCGACTCCAGATACCCAGTTATTGACTTGCTGCGTCTCTAGCTTCAACGTTCACGGTGTTATATATGTTGAAGACGGTTCGTCCTCTTGGAATACCCCAAAACTCCCTGTTTGATTAAAATCTATAGACGTCGTGGCCCCCATCGAGCGAGAAATTCGATCACTTGCACACGGATTGTCATCTGTGAAAGACGAGCAAGAATACATCGTCGTTCGCGAGAGGACGCACAGGAATACCGCCGAATCTACCAACTCGAGGGTGAAGTGGTGGTCAGTTACTCAAGCAGTCGTGTTGTTTTCGGTGGTTGCGTGGCAGGTTTACTACTTGAAGGTACGTTGTTCTTACCCTTGTCGAACTGCTGTGTGGTCTGATGTTCTCGTAGTCATTCTTCGAGGTCAAACGTGTAATATAGGTTCCCTAATTACTACTCTACGCTGGATTTTGTCGTCGCCCTATTCTGAATGCCCAGTCATACTTCCAATCGTCTTGAAGCATTTTCGGATTTGCACGCATCGAATCGAAACTCTGTCAAGAGCATCTGTGGGGTAGGGCACTACAATGTATTACATTCAAAAGATACGATACGACCGTGTCCCCTGGCAGCGACAACAGTGATCACAAACTAAATCCGAACCGGCTGGCCCTCACGAGTGCGATGTGGGATGTATCGTTGCTCATTCACCAGTGAAATCACTACAGTGCATGGACGACATGGGATCCAATCCAAGAAAAGACCTGGTCCGAGACAACTCGAATGGAGGTGGCGTTTATAGCGCGACATGCCCTCCAGTAGATCCAAAGCCACCGGCGCCGCGCAAGGTCTCGTCCAGGTCCTGAAATTTCCATTATAAGAGAGAAGTTTGGAGGTGCATGATACTCCTCACCTGTACTTCAACAATTTCGGGAGTGTGAATCTTTTCGATGATGAGCTGCGCTATCCTGTCTCCTTCAGAAACTAAGATTCTGGGTCAGAAAACTCTTGTAGAGTGCGAGTGCGATGGCGAAGTACCTTCAAAAGGTTTGTCTGAGAGATTGAAGAGCAGGACGAAGACGATTCCACGGTAATCAGCATCGATAACTCCAGCACCAGTATCAATCATGAATTTGGAGGCTGACGAGGCATCATAATGAGCATTGTACCCAAAATAGGAGCATTGAAAGACGCACCTAAACCACTTCGGGGTGCAACGCGTCCATAGTGACCAGGAGGCACGGCGATTGAGATTTGGGTGTCAACAAGGGCCTTTCCGTGGGCAGGGATAGTTTTGGCTTCGGCGCTATATATGTATCAATCTTAGCAAGTCTGTTTGTAGAGTTCATCCAGAAAACCCACCTGTAGAGATCATATCCAGCTGAAAAAGCTGAGCCACGCGTTGGTATCTTTGCCTTGTCTGAATGACGCTTGACGAGCAAGTTCTCGAGAATGGGCGCAGGTGCAGAGGCTTCATTAGGTGTCATTTTTCGTTTTTTGTCTTGATGAACGTCAATCGAGTCGGACATGAGTTTGGGACGAAAAGCAGAGGTTGGTGTAGAGAACCAAGACGCGCTCTTTGTTGACGGCTTACGCGTGTTTTTGTACGACACGGTCACGCAAATGACCACGCTTTGATATCGCTTGGTGCTCCTTCCGTCTCACCACCACCATCTTAATTCTTGACTGCTCTTTTTCCAAAGGATCAGGGCTGCTTACCCTGGTGGCCATAAATGCCCTATGGTGATCAGTCAATTACCCAATGGTTTGGCCGCAAAGACCAGAGGAAAGAGAATCATCGACCCGTGAAGAGGAAACGACAAGGCGCGTCCGCACCAGCAGCTGATGCTGAGCGGCCGGTTTCACCGCCTCCCAAGAAGGTGAAGCAGAACGTCGCTCGTCGCCAAGTTCTCGATGACAAGGACGGCATTGCCAACAAACCGCCTCCCGGAGAGAAGACTTTCCCACATACCAATACTACTCCCAATTTGCCCCAGAATGTTGCAGGCCCATCACGCCGTGCACAGATTCTTCAGACGCCCTCTGCCGCCCATTATCCTACTCCTAAATCCGTAGTGAAGCACATTGCTGCTCGTGAGCCACCGACAGTGGCCCCGCTCATCGATTTGACAGAGGATGACGACCAAGGTCATCGTGCCCCTTCTCCACCGCTACCGCCTGGTATTCATTCTGTTTTGACGAAACAAAGTCTCATCACACCAAAGACGCCTTCACGACGTAGACACGCACCGTCCATCTACGAGGTCGTCCCTGAAACCCCCGACCATCCTTCCTCACCCATACGCATTCGTCAGCCCGAAACTCCGACTCGAAGGAATCCAGATTATTCCGATGAAGGAGACATCACGACGTCTCTTGAGGTCGTACCCTCATCTCAGACGCAAGAGATTGATGCGACAATGTCGCAGATTCAGGATCTCAAGAGGAACGCGTCTAGGCCCTCAATACAGCCCCTACAGCCCACTAACAGCGAGATGATTGTCCCCTCGTCCCAGTCCCAGGAACAAGAGATTGACGAGGCATTCATGGCTAAATGGCGAGAGGCACATCCAGTACTCAAGGATGATGAAGTTGTGCCAAGTTCTCAGTCTCAAGTCGCCTTTTGGTCCCGGGATGACAACCCGAAAGACTCTAAGAATGAGGATAGCGGAGAAGAGGAAGAGCGAGTCACTTCATTTTTCTTGCTCCACTGATAATCCTAACGACCAAAGCAGACTTGACCTAGACCCTGACCGAACGGCTGTGCCCATTCTGCCCAGCAGCCTCCAACGTTCTGACTCTAATGTATCTTTCATCATTCCGATCGAAGACAACGACCTTTCAGACCTCTTCGAAGATGGAGACGTCCTTTGGAAAGCACAGGACGACGCCGTTCTTCCGATGCCGTCTTCCTCACAGGCGACATCCGCAACCGAGTCCGATTCTGGAGATGAACAGTGGTTGCAAAATGTAGGAAATCGCACCGCTGTGGGTCATGCTGCCTCTCAGAAGAAAGCTGTTTCCTCCCCTTCGCGTTCTCAGCGGAAAGGGTGCACCCCTCGCCGTTCGCCTCGAAAGGGATCGTCTTCCCCTTCGCGTTCGCGTCGAGGGCAGCTTTCGTCTCCATCACGGTCGCAGCGTAGGAAAGTCGATGGGCAGGGACAAGGACTAGAGCGAACCGAAACAACGCGGTTGCCTTCTCGGTCTGCCACCCCCGAATGGCCATCACAGTTGACATTGAGTGGTCTAGACGTGGATTCGTCGCAGTGGTCATTTGGCCAGGCGGCTGGGGACTTTTTGGATATGGAATCGATGGGATCGTTGTAGTGTTGAGGAGGCTACCCTTAGCAGTCTCTTTGTCTTTTTGTTCGCAAGTAGAGTACCCAGCATTATCGTTATAGGACTCTCATCCATGTAAATAAGGAATCGGCCAACAAGCCGAAGTAATGGTATACATAAGTAATGTTATTTTTGAGCGATTTTCTGGGCTGGTATGTGTCGGAGGTTTTGTTGATTGGCAGTGAGCACGCCCATTTCTGGACATACCCTGTCCCTATTATTTCATACTACGATGGTACATCCCAAATCTCCGGCCGACTCAGTCTGCGAGCGCACTAACAGTTCAGCAAAGAAGTGGCCGTTCCAGGTCATTGTTGTGTGACTAGGCTTTGGCCAGCACGTAACGTTACATAGAGGAAAGCTAATAAGATACTGGTACCAACGCCAACATCGTTAATCTCGTCTCCGACCTTTGTCAGAGGATTTATCTGCCGGTGGTTGAGGGTCTATGTTGAACGCTCTCCGTGCAATATTCATCTCTCCTGTTTGAAGGTAGCGATCCCGCTTCAGACGCGGGCGTTTGGGAACAGCCTGGTCTTGATTGTCTCCGGGCTCTTTTTCACGGTCTATTACCTCCGATTAGTGTCAGCTATTGAGGAGGAAGATGTTGATACCTACCATTAAAGGTCCGTTTCCTGTTATCCCGATCGTCTTTCCAGGTTGACCCGGATGACGACTGGGGTGGACGTGAAGGCGTATCACTCTTGTCACCTATGCGTGAACGGAGACTGCCTCCACCCGAAGAAGATCCACCTCCATCAACGGGTACCGCATTCGAGCCTGTGCTCGGTGCGTGATCGCGATGGCCACCACCTCCGCCACGTCCAGAATCGGATTTCTTGTGAACGTCATTTGTGGACATCGCCCGCGGAGCGGATGGTGGAGCTGATGGAGTGGCAGTAGTTGGTGAGTGAACTGTGGATGAGGAAGACATGGGTGTTCCCTGCGTACCTTCAGCAGGGCGTTTGTCGTTGGAGTGCTGTTTTTCGTCTTTGAGTCGGTCACGCTTCCAAGATATGGATGGACTTGCATACCTTGTCTGCGGGCGGTCCCCGAGGTTCTCCATCCCCATCTCTGTCCCGTCTTCGTCTATCCGGCCTGTCCGACTCTCGCGTCCTATCATGACTGTCTTTGTCACCTGGACGTCGTGAGCGGTCGTCACGATCTTTGCGAGAGCTTCGCTTTGAGCCTCGGTCGAGCTAGGAATGCTGCGTCAGTAACCCAGAAGATATCCAGGTCGACAGAAAACTCACATCATCCTCGGGACCCCTTCTCCGCTTACCCAGTCCGTCGTCCGGCCCATTCCTATGCCTTGGGGCATCAGGTCGTTGTGGTATCGAGCGGTCCTCAGCCGGTCCCGTCGCGCTACTAGTCTTCGCGTTCTCTCTGTCCTTCCTACTTTCCCTATCCCGATCCTTGTCGTCTCGCCTATGCCGATCCCCATGTCTGTCGCGGTCTCGCTCACGATCCCTGTCCTTGTCCCTCTCACGATCACGCTCGCGTTCTCTATCTCCCCTATCACGTTCCCGGTCCCCGTGCCTATCGCGACGACTTTCCCGGTCCTTATCCCGTTCGCTATCTCTGTCTCGAGCTCGGTCACTACGTGAATGTGTGACACTATCACGTCGGATTGGAGCGTGATCCCTCGAAGATTCACTGCGAGACTCCCGTTCGGATGTGCGTTTGTCGTCGCCCTCGGCGTTGGCACGGTCAGATCGAGTTCTCCCACCACTCGCACGGCTATCGACACTATGATTTCTTGTGCCAGGTCGTGTCGACGGAGAAGGTGAGCGTACACGAGGCGAAGGAGCCGCAGAGTCATTCTGACTACGAGCGTCATTGGCTGGACGCGACCTTTCCCTGTCCCGTTCTTCGTTGATCTTGTCCTGGCGATTTTGTACGGTCTGCTTTGCGGTCTCACGTAATTCGTTAGCCGAAGACGTTTGACTAGGGACGACAGGAGGAGGCATGGTGGCGGTGGGTTCGGTAGGTGGTGCCCTGTTGTCGTCATTCCGTCTTGCACCACGAGGGGATTGCGGAGGCTGTGCTCCTGTTCCGGTCGTTTCTTTGAGTGACGTTAAACGAGAGTTAGGAGCTGGTTGCGACGGCGCGTTGTGAGTTGTGGGGGCGCCTTCTTCCTTGCCTCCAGATGCAGGTTTGGTAGTTTCTGAAGTCCCGTTTGGAACCTGTGGCGAATTGGGCCGGGCCTCAGGTCGTACTCGTTTAACAACAGGAGGCCGAGGGACGCTGTAAAGTAGAACCAAAAGGTCACACATGTAGTCACAATCATACGACGGATAACGTTACTTTTCCATGCCAGATTTGCCAGTGGCAGAAGGACCATTAGTAGCCGGTTTATCGGGAGGGGGCTTCGTGGTATTGGCGAGCTGAGCACGAGGCGCTGAAGGCGTTGAAGCACTCGGTTGTGGTGTTCCAGGCGCCCTTTTGTTCTCGCTAGATGTCTGAGAACTGGGGCCTGTCGGAGGCGCGGCACGAGGTTTCTCTGGAATACCGGAAGTGGGTTTGGGCGACGGAGCCGCCGAAGCACTTGGCTATGTTGACAAGTTAGTCAGTAGCGCAATCAGCTGAACAGCGGTGTCCTAACCTTGGTAGGTGGTTTGACCGTTGCCCATAGGTTTTCCCGCTTCTTCAGACTCGCAGAGTAACTATTACCCTATTAATGAGAGAAAAGGCAAGCTCGATGACGAACTCACGCCTTAGCAAGAATCTTGAGGTTGTCACGATCTTCCTTTTCTTGGAATTGATCGACAGCACGGTCAAGTAGCGCACCGCCTTCGATATAAACGGAGGCGACGGGGAAAACGGGAAGAATTTCCTTCAAGACGATGATTGCATTGTACACATGCATGTATTCGCGTGTTTGGATGCATTCCACGAACGCCTGAGGGAGATGAGCATATCCCCCCATTGACATGCTATAATCTACTCACGTTGGTTAACTTCTTGTGCCATTTGCGAAGGATGGTTTTGAATTCTCTCCATTTTAACTGGTTCTCTGGTGGCATCGGAATCTGATACTTGGTCTGGAGGCCAGAATGCAGAATTGTCTTCCCTCCGACCTTGGAACGATTATCCTGGATATATGCTTGTTCGTCTTGATGCCATTTCGATAGGTCTGTGAGCAATCCCAGTAGGAAACGTCCTAAAGTACCTGTCAGCCAAGAAGGCGTGCAAAGTAAACAAACACTCTTACCGTAGTTTCGAGCCTCATATTCACTGCACGAGAAGATAATGACCTTCGCTGCGTCTCCGAGAAGCTTGAGAGTTATGGTTAGCTAACTGAAAAGGCACTGGGAAGGTTTGTACACACCTTGTCATAGCACGAAAGGGTGTAGAAACCTGGCGTGCCTTGGGTGTGCATCACCTTTACGAATTGAGCACAAAAGTCGGCATCCATAGGCGACAACAGACACCGCGGTTGTAAGCAATGCTCAATGAGAACGTCCAAGAGAGCATTCGCCTTCTTCCACCCTGCAGAAAACAATCAGACATCAACGGAGAGGGAGGGAGAATTCCAAAACTGACCATTAGGGAACCAGTGCTGTTTTTCCCGCGAAAGCCGCTTCAAGGTGAATACACGGGAAACGGTCTGCTCCTTGAACTCTTGAGTGAGGGTATCCACGAATGTCGTATATCGATCACGACGAAGTCGATGGACATTAGCCGACTGGCGTCGCGAGCGGTCAGCAGAGCGATCGGCAGCGATATATTTCGCATCCTCTTGTCGTATCAGAGTTCGAAGAGTGGCCACCTCCTCGTCGTACCTCGAGCCAGGGGGCGATAGGTCGTATGTCGAGAGTTGCCAGAATGTGAGGTAGAAGCCAGGGCTGTGACGATATGAGTACGATGAGTAGAGTATGCTGAACCATTTTCTCACCCCAGGATGTCATACACATGAGGAGGAATGATTCGTTTGACTTCGTCAAACAGAGCAGCGAGCTGCGGCAACCATGGACTCTGAAAGTAAGATTGAGTCGATATTCGTCCCATACACGTGAACCTTCATACCTCTGGAGCTGACTTCGGTTCCGGCTCCATTGATACATCTTCACTGTTGTCAACAGGATTGGGCTTGGACTCAGGGGCGCTCTCGGAGCTATCCTTGCTGGCGAGTGCTGGAGATGCAACTCTCGAGGTCGTCTCCCGTTTGGCTGTCAATTTCTCCTTCAAGCGCTTCTCCGCCTCTTCGTTGACCTTGCGTTCCTCTTCGACCATTTTCAGAGCAGTTTGCTAAAACATAGGAGTGAGCGAAGTCGAGACAAACGATATAGTTGCATTACCAGAAGTTGGTCACGCAGCACAGGCCTCATGATTTGCATGCATATCGAAGGAGAGATGCCGTACAGCTCGCCGAGATCACCGAGAGCGGGGAGAATCTTGGTACCATAATCTTGTGCCGAAACAACTTGAGGCGTGGTGAGAAGTTCCAGATATTGAAGAAGAACACCGTGAGTCTACAAAGCATTGTTAGAACCGAGCTTGACTTAGGATTGGTGGTTTCTCACCGTGTCATACAGACTTGCCAGGGACTTCAGATGAGCATCTCTTGCCTGGAAAATCGCCGACTGCCTTTGCTGAGCGACTTGAATGAGGAGAGGGAGCGCCAAGGACCCTTCGACAAGTGCTCTCCCGAGCCTCTGGGGGGCTTTCAAAGTGGCGTCACCTGGCTCAAGCCTAGCCCCACGTGTATTCGAAGCAATGGCCTCAATGCGCAACGCCGGTCCACCCGCCATTGCGATGACCTGTGCGTCAGACAGACTTGGCAATGGCTCGATACCCGCCATTTTCCATATAAGTTCCCGAAGTACAACAATTTCGGTAGTTTGACCCTGTTGGAGCTGATGGACGATATACTTGAGGTACGGGCCCAAGTCGGTCCCGAATCGCCTGAAAACCATTCCTGCAAATGATGCAAGACCTGGAGGAATAATATTGATCAGCTTTGAAGCGAACATATGCAAACGATGACTACGCACTGAGCAACCAATCCGACGTGTTGACGCCATCATCCTTTACTCGATCTTTGTTGGGGTTGGAAAGCGCATCCAGGATGATGAAGACCAAGATGTCAAACCCAAAGAGAGTAACATAGCGAAGAGCTAATATCACAACCTGTGCCAAGTTGTCGTAAGCCATGACCTGGTTCACACAATTCGTGAGGAAGATACAGGGGTTTGAATGGCACAACTTGGCGACAGGGCCAGCAAGGGAGTCGATGGTATTCAGCGAGAGTCGCCTCAAAATACCCTTCGATTCCCTGTCAGCTTGGACTTGCCGGATACGAAGTTCGGGATGCGACTTGTATGTCGACGACCTCCATTCACCGTACAGCTTCCATCTTGCGGTGACATCGAACGTCTTGATGATGTTATAAACGTCGACCGCACAAACAGCATTCCCTCTGATCAAAGGTAGCGCTGGTAGCAGATAAAGTCGAGCAGCCTGGAACCAAAATGCACGGACCGGATCTTCTTCGCTAGTCTGTGAGTCGGTGGGTGCCTACAAAGGAAATGCAGATGAGCTATGTCCAAATCTCGTACGAACGATGGGTCACTGACAATAACGGACAGCTGCTTACGACCAAGCCTGACGAACTTGGCAAGGAATAGAGGGTCTCGTGAGACATGGAGGCCAACGAACCGCATAAGGGGCTCTATAACATCCACCAAGTCCTCCATACAAGTGGAGAGCGGTATGAGCTCAGCCCAGTCAGGGAAAAAGAAGACGAAATCGATAGTGTGAGTGCAAGGAGGGGTTGGGGCACAGAGAGTCAAGAGTTGCTTTTTGGGACCCGGTTGGACCAAACCAGTCGTACCGTATCTGGGGCGAGACTGAGAGAATCCAGGTGCCCGACCCTTCGTGACGAGCTCCGACTGATACAACGGCTCTAGGGAGTACGATAACACTCGAATCATCAAGTCAGCTATTTCCGGGTGGGCGTCCACAAGCCACGGAAACTTTGATATGATCGCGATAGCTGATTTCAATGAGCCAACGGACAGTAGGGCAGAAACAAGGTCAGCCTTTTGGTTCCGTAGGTCCTTGTTCTCAGGTTTCTTGGGTTCACTGGGTGCTGGAGCTGGTGTCTTGGACTTAGAAGAGGTATTCGAACTGGACTCAAGTGGCGCGGCCATTGCCAACTGGCTGAATTTTGCGCCCTGTATCCTGTTTTCGACGTCCTTCTTGTACGCATCATGTGCTTTGCTCATGTCGTTGTCACTCGGTGAAAGCTGGTAAATAATGAGTGGCATATGAAGGAAACATAAGAAGGTAGCGCACATGAGGATACAAATCTTCCAACTCAATGAAACCCTCTCTTATCAGGATTGCCGCGGTGAGATAAAGCGATTTTGGAGGCTGTTCGTGAACATCGGGGGACTGTTGGATGTGTTTAGACAACAATATCCCGTGTCAACTTGTGAAAAATCGCACCTGGTAATGCGCGAGTTTGAACCCGAGGACTTGCGCTAGAACGCTGGGACCTTTCTTCGTGGTTGCACGTCTTGACCGTCTATCCGCCAAGGAAAGCACTTCATCCAAAGTTTTTCCCTGGTACTGCCCAACTGGTGGATCTGCCGACATAGTTTCGTCCTTCAAGTTGACTCGTTCCACGCTGGATTGGAACCACGGTGAATGTGAAAGGAGGGCGATAAAGAAAGTGTAATGGGATGCGAGATGCACTGACATGACATCTAAGATGATGTCGAGTGCTTTATTAGGATCCAGGTCGAAATAGCCTATGAGACTGATGATCTTCTCCCAGACCGGGCGAGCGCGCTCCAAGATTGATTCGAAGGTCTCAAGGGGTCGGCCGGTACCCGAAGCATGCGCTGGGCCCAGATTACTCGTGAGTTCGACTGTGAGTTTGCTGTAACCTTCTGATTGTTCTCGCAACAAGTTGAACTTGTTCTGCTTATAGCTGCGAATATGAGCAATGAGAAGACGTGGAGGTCAGAACTTGTATGAGGCGGCGTACAATAGAGCAGTTCTCGTCCTTATCTCTTTTTTGTCTAGCGCCGCTTTATCCGTTATGAGACCAACACTCTCCAGAATTGCCGAATCCAGCCGCTCCCGACAGCAAGTCGCATCGAGAATGCCGAGCGTCTGATAATGTCGACATTGGAACTCTTCAGGTTGAAGAAATCAAGTCACGCACCAAGAGCTTTTTCACCACACTTGCAATAGTAGCCTTATCTGCTTCGACATTTTGCTTGACCTTGCTTGCAGGTGCTACCAGCGAGGAGACTTTGTCCCCAGTCTGCTCTCCGCAACTCGTAATGAGCGCCTTTGCGTCATAAAAGATTTCGTCGAGCTCGGCATCCAGAGACCACACTATGTCGACTACCTGTTCTCCAAAAACCGACGAGTTGGAAGAACGTATGGCTGAGGAGGTCGAAGGAAGGTGTTCGAAGACAGATTGAACGAAAGAGACGAAGTCATCCACGGCCAACGCATGTTTTGGAGGGCGAGCTACCAGCGTGGAAGACAGAAGAGCTTCATAGACGGCAGCTGAGACGTCAATGGATGCTGGATCAGAGGGATTGGAATGAGGGCCAATGAGTAACTGGCGACTGCCGAGGGTATTAGCTGAAGGAAATGAACCACGCGACTAGTAAACCATACCATTCAACGTCTCCGCCCTTTTTCCACCGAGACAGATATTCCACAACCTTATTCACGACATCCATTGCCTTAACCCGTGTACAATATGACAAAATGAGTATTTCTTGGACGAGTTGGGCGTTGGGATGACAGTACGAGGTGGGACCGGACTGGAAATGTTGTGGCACTCGTAGCCAACCGAAAATGGTCGCTCACGACTTCCGTTGCGGCGTTGAAATGAAGGAGATGGTCGAGCCTGAGGTGGTACTTGCGAAGGATGTCTTCGAGCGGATGAACAATTGGGTGACGGACTCAGAACAAGCGTTGCGCGCGGTGGCTGTGCAAGGTGTGCCCCTTCCTCAAGGCCACCAACGACCTCCCAGTCTGCCTTCGGAATCCTCAATTTCCACCGAATCGTCACGTATGTCGCCTCTCGCTCTCACAACTCGCTGCTGAGGCAGCCTTTCTGTTCAGCCTGAGATCAGGATTTATGTCATGTGACGCGGCTCGAGAGTCGATCTCTGACCAACGTCAAGCTCAAGTTCGACAATAAACCTCAGCTGCAGGCTTCCAGTCATGCTCTCGGACCGGACCTCCCAAGTTTTCTTTTACTTGTTCTCTCTCTGGAACGCATAGCCTTTCTACAGCTTTGGTCGGGGATCAGACACCCGAAAACTTCTCTACTTTGTTACATGTTGGGCGGATATTGACTCTGGTAAGTATTAGTAAATACGGTATATCAGGATTTAGGCATCACGATCCCGTCGATTCAGGATTCAGGACGCACTACCACCATGTGCGCGAAGCAGTGGCCCTCAACCCTCCTCAACGCACAGCAATCTCGCTGAGTCGAGTCTTGACTGGTTTAAACCTTTCCTGATCAAGGTGAAAGGCTTAATGCCCCCCAGCTTGACCCCCGTTCACACCGTTTCCTATCGTTCCTCGGGACTCCTGCTTCACCGAGGTGGGAGTACCCGGTGGCCTCGAAAACTGGAAGTTTTTTTCTACCGATTCACGAGGACAATCAGCTCTGTCGACAACCTCAGCCGTTTTCGGCAATATTTGTATTGAACTCCATATCACGACACCCGAATTGCCTATTTAGGCATTTCCTTGCCGCAAGGGCGCCCACATTCACCCATGCCCGTCGTATTGCTGTGGGAAACCTTGGAGTGGAGGGTACCTTTCAATACGAAAGAACTCCGACCACAACCTCCGATTGCCATATGTGGACTCAGAATGTCCGGAGGCGTACAGCCTTCGATTTCTAGGGAAGTCGTTAACCTAACGTCGGCGTTCAAGATTATGACCGAGCTCAAGGATTCTACGCACTCCCGTGCCTCCTGAAGGTCTTGTTTTCTATCTTTGCAACCGGAGAATTCGTGTGCGACGTCGATCTAGACGATGTCGGTGCCGAGAATAGAATATAATACCGCAGCGGCTACACGCCTCATGACCAGGACATGTTCGACGAATTCGTGACTTTCTAATCTCTCCGCAGTACGTAAATCCCAAGTGCTGTGCCGTCAAGCAAGTATTGAAAGTTCGTACTTCGACTGCTTTCATTAACAGAACGAGCCTTCTGCACAGCCTGAAGGTCCCGAACGTTTTGGCTGCGCGATTCTGCTCCAATCTTCCGGTGTTACAGCTCGCCGTTTGGTCAGCTGGTACTTTCGCGAGTAGTATTTAAGGCACTCAGGATGTCAATGGTGTATGCACTCTTGGACCAACCTCCCTCGAGTTTAGCTTCATGTCTCCTGCTTCTTGGTAAGTTTTCGGTTTGACGTGTTTCTATTCGATTCTTATTGTTAGCAGGGACCACTCGAGCAATAGGGACGACGGTCAGTCGGGACAAAGTTTCTTCTATTCATGGGAGGGCCAGCACGGTCTGTACTGTGCGATTCTATCTCCTTCTGCTCCAGCTCACATTTGCTTGGAAGGTAGAGGGTCCGACCAGCCCCCTGCATCAGAGGATCACTTCTGTCAAACCTCTGTATCTCAGACCGTTCCTCCCCAGGTAGACAACTCGCAGTTCCTTTCCCTTCAACCCCATGATGGCGCTCTTGATCTAGAGTCTTCCCAGGAGCTCCGAACACCCTTTAGCTATTATCCAGAGCATGTCCCCCAGATCTACAGTCAGGCGTACTACATACCGCCGGTGTCATCTCAACCGACTCCTCCGATTGCTTCCACCGACTATTTACATCAATATGCCTCTGGTTCCAACACCCCTTTCAGTTTTGATTCTTACGACTCTCCCACATTACCAAGATCACCTGCGTCGGAGGCAGCTGGACCCCAATCAGTGATAGCTCCTCAATCTCCCGTAATCATTCAAAGCACCACATTAGAAGTTCCCAGCGTCCCTTCATCCGATGCCAACGTCGAGCGGCCAATCGTAGGTTCCATGGCCAACACCCTGGTCGCCAGGTCACTTAGGAGGAGGGAGCCAAAGTACTTCTGCGACGTGCCGGGCTGTACATCCCAAGGATTTACGCAGAAGCACAACTTGGAGTGTAAGTCATCCTGGAAACGATCAGCGGGGTATGTGTCGTTGCACTCACTCCGTTTTCTCCAGACCATAAGCGATCTCATCGTAACGAACGACCGTACCAATGCGACCTGTGCTTCCGGCCATTCGGGGCAAGGAGTGATCTCAACCGGCATATCAAGAGAGGAACTTGCCGTCCACCGTGACATTTACATCAACCACCACGTTCTTTCTCTTTCTCTCTCTTTTCCTCCCCTCTTTATTGGTACTAAATCTGGGCTGTCGTTATACACGGCGATACTAATCAATACAGCGACGCTGATTAATTAGTGAACATAGGTATATTAGACTTGAATGTAGCGTTATGACAATTCCGTGTGCTGATCCACCGCGTACATCCCCGTCGCGATCGGGACGCACGACTGATCCTCGACAGAATTGCAGGTAAGCGCTTGAAGCCTTGAGGCACGGCAGGGGACCTCAAAATCCCAGGACTCCCTTTCTCCCCATCCCGCAAACTAGATCCACAAGATCCGCACAATGATGATCGGGACAGCGATACACAATTCAGAAGTTTTACATGCATGATAAGCTGATTATTGAGGAATGCTATTATATGGAGAATTATGGGCTGTGAACAGATAACTCTGGCCAGCGCCACTGCTAATCCCAGAGGCCCTTCCCCCTCTCTACCACTGTTTCTAATTGGAGGGTATAGGGTATAGGTTAGTCACTGACACGTGAAACGGTCGGGCTTAAAGATGCTCACCTCCCTCTCAGGCAACCACCGCCAGCCGGTAGACTAGCTGGCGGTGGCTTATGGCCGACACGGGGTGCCATGAAACAACATTTGGGTATCAGTGGGTGTCGTGGGTTGATTATTGACGAATCCCGTGAAGCGTATGATCAGGTATCAAACGGTATCGCAACAGAAGGTATAGGGAGGGTGTCCAGACACTGATCAGAGCAAAAGTGAAAGGGGTAATTAGGAAGCCAGACGCCGTCTCAGTATACCCGTAAGGTAAACAAGGTAAGAAGGTGTAATTATGGTATTCGGGAGAGAATAGTCAAGAATAGGGTATTTGGGTATATCTCATGAGGTTATAGATAGAAGTATCGAGCAGCGTGGACAAAGGGGGGAAAAAGGGTAAAACACGGGAATGAAGTAGCGCCTGTACTAGCCCGTGAGGCAGACGACGACAGGTGGTATCTATGAGACGGAACGGGTATCATGATCAACCGACAGGCAGAGAGGAGAGACCAGAAAGTAGCACGCAGCAGTCCAAGAGAGCCGAGAGCCAGAGCCAGAAAGCACCAGTAGAGTCGCGGAGCATCCAGAAGCCAGAGAGAGAAGCAAGCACCAGTAGAGCCAGAGAGACAGGTAGTTGCAGCAGAAGCACTTCAGAAACACCTCAACACCTTCTTCTTCAGCCCCGACCGGATCCTCCTCCACACCGTCTTCTTCTCCATCTCCGTATACAGGGGCCTATCGAACAACCAATTATCATCCCCGTACTCAGTCCTCCACCTAAACTCCCTCTCAGATTCCCCCATCGCGTCCCAGTAGCCGAGAGACGGGTCCGCAACATCGTCCAACAACAGCTCCTCAAACTCGACACCCTCGAAGTGACCAGCACGAGGAGGGGCAAAGTCGAAGAAGTCGTCGTCCATGTCGTAGACGATGGTGTGAAGGGCGGCCGTGTTCATCCGTCGAGCAATATCTGAGTCTGCGTCCTTGAAGGTCAGTCCGAGACCGGTCTTGTACTCGTTGGCGGCGGGCCACAAGCTGGCATCCTGGTTGGCGGGGAAAGGGGTCATTTCCTCGAGGACTGGGCTTGTAGGTTGAACGGTGTTGGTAGAACTAGAGTCGGTGGGGGAAGGAAGGGAAGGGGAAAGGAAAGGGCAAGGGAGGTCGGATGGGATATAGGGGCTACCGGCGACGACGAGACCAGCGACAACGACGGCAGCGAGCGCGATGACCAAGACGAATATGTCTCGGATAGTGACCGACGAGACACAAAGGTCGAGGTTGAGAGCGGTAAGAGCACAAATTACGCGAGAAATCATCTTTGATCGCGAGTGCAGGGTGAGTGCAAAGGCAGAGATGATGGGGGTAGGTGGTTAAGCCTGGAGGAAAGACGGGAGTTCTGAGAGGACAGGATTATAAGGGGTCACTGTTTGGCCGTGTATCGGCTGTGTTTGTTGAGCGTGACGATCTAAATTTGAATTCATCCAGAGAGGGTTTCTGAGGGACGAAGCAGAGAGGAAATTAGAAAAATCGTGTTGGGAATTGAAGCAGGAGATGGGCGAGGAGGTCAAAGCAGGAAACGGAAGTGTTACCACATCGACGCATCAGATTGTATTGATCCCCTGATCTGATCAGGCTTCCCCATTCGTCGTGGTGACCCGCAGTCACCCTATCGGCGTCACCGTCACCTCGAAAGCTCTTGAAGCTTCAAGAAGTCTTGATGGCTCTTGGATTTAACCACCACAATCTAGCACACCTCAAGCGAAGTCTTCATGCTCATTCTTCTGCAAATACTCCCCTCATCGAAATGAATCATCCCTGGAGATCTGCAATGCCGAACCCAACAAACCTCTTTCCAAAACTAATTCAAAACTCATCACGAGTCGCAAACTCCCAACTCTGGAGTCGCGAGGAAATTCACGAAACGCGCTTACAGACATTGCAGATTCCGTAGAGCAAAATAATTTTGTATCGGCCTTAATGTGACCTCTATGGCCGTCCTGGAGCTTCCTGTGCGTCCTTCAGGTTCGTTGAACAGATAGCAAGTAAGTTCTGGCCTTTAACCACAGCCTGCAGTCTGAGGCTGCGCGTACTTGTTCCATTGAAGCCAACAGAAAACTCACCCACTGGTACCTCCGGCGCAAGTTCCTCTGTCCAGACACAAGCAACGCTTACAATGGTTTTCTCAGGTACATATAACTTCGAGTTTGTGAAATGAAGGCTCCCTTCTGGCCATATCAAGGAAGAGGATACTTTTATAGCAAACGGCCAACAAATGGTTAGGAATGGTGGCACTCGGTTGCGCCACAAGTCGCGTTACTTGAACGCTGGCGCCCAAGGATTCCGTTGATCTCGCGTATATCCTGGACAGTGAAAGGTACGAGCTTTCATTGAATGCGACTCCTAGTTCCTCAGCAGTAAATGCAGTACATGTTGAACATTGAACAAAGCACCCACGAGTTGCTGTCGGCGTAAACGGATATCCCGGCTGTTGCCCTATCATTGCGATGATGACCGGACCAGACTGTGTGGTCTTATCAGCTTTCTGCGGCAAGAAGCATCTCAAGGTACCTTCAGCTATTCGACCTGTGACGCCGCGCGAAAAAAACAAACATATTCCCATCCTCATGTCATGAGCGAAATATGACGTTCCAAGGGACAACCTATAGAATCCCGAAGTAGCTCCCTTACAAGGGTCATTTCCATGTTACGACCGGTTAGAACCCATTCAGAAGTGGCGCCATGCCTACATGGGTTTGTCCGAAATGCACGTTCCCAGAAAGTATGAAAAGCCGCGACATGCATCATGCAACAGCTTTTGTTCTGTTCCCTCCAGCCCCACTCCTTCCCTGCCTTGCACCCTCGTTTCCTCCTCTCTCCCTCGACCTGGACCTGTAACGCGCAAAAGTAGCACCAGGTTGCATCTGGGATGTCTTCAGCAACGACATTGAACGAAAAAGGTCGTCAACCTAACGGCGCCCAAAAGCCACGAGTGCCGGACGAAGAAGAGGGGGCCGCATCTCCAGCCGTTGCAAATGGCCAGAGGAATGGCACTGCGAGTGTGGCCAGCTACGAAGAACCCTATCAACGACATCTCTATCCGACCCGTGGAGGGCTCGTCCGGTTCAAGGATAGGTTTCTGAGGAAGGGGAAGAAGAACGTTGGCGTTTGGGATAGTTTGACAGCGATAGCATTGTCATCCTGTACGTTTCCAAGGCGTGTTTGTCGTTACTGATTGACCCCCGTGCTTATCGTCGACGTGTCCCGCGGTCTTCAGGGCTGAACGTGTTTGTCATTTTTATCCCGCTTTCATGGGTTGCGCACTTCAACAACGCATCCCGACACCACCATGGTCAAGACCCAAACGACTCTCCTTTCCCATATGGGCTTACCTTTGCTTGTGAGTGACATAAACTCTGTCGAGACCGCGTTATCGCCGCAGGTTTTGAGTTTGGTATTTTCCCCAGTCTCGCTGCTTGCAATCATACCCCTCGAAAAGCTCTTTGACTATGGTGGCGATCAGATGGCACACTACGTTGGAAAGGATCTGGGGGACTTGATTGTTATTACGCTAAACAAGTGAGCTTTGATAAATTCCGCAACAACGCAGTCTATCTCACCGTTCCTCCGTAGTGCTGTCGAAGCTACCCTCGCAATCATTCTACTGACGAAATGCGAGTATGTAATACTTTCCCCGCTATTCGTGCTCCCCGACCTCAACCACCCTGTAGAATCAAACTCCTGCAGTCCACAATAATAGGCGTGGTCATTCTCCACCTCCTTCTCATCCCCGGGACAGCATTTATCACGGGTGGTGCTCGTGTCATCCATCAGGATCTCGCGAGTCCCCATCTCAACGAGCTGAACCACACATTACTGATCATGGGGTAGGTGATTATCTTGCGCACGTTCCACACACCCGCTGATGATGTGTTTGGCGATGCCAGTGTCTTGGCACTCCTACTGCCCGCGGCATTTTTCAGCGCTCTTGATCGAGGGGCTTCAGAAGCCAACGCGACCAGTCTCGTCAATGACCAGAATCGCCAAATGTTCTTGACGATGAGTCACGGCCTGGCTCTTATTCTCTTGATGGTGTACGTCCCCTCCTCAAGCTCCCTGCTGTCCGCGTTGTTTACTGATATTCATGTTGTTCCAGGTACATTGCGTCCCGTATCTATCTACATAACCCCCCAGGAGATGATAACGCATTGAAAACCGACCCGAACGCTCCTATGGCTTTGAAACACGAGGAAGATCATCTCGAGCACACAGAACCGGAGGTCAACCAATACGTCTGTATCGCCATGCTCATTATCACCATTGCATTGATGGCTACAACCGCAGAATGGGTACGTTTACTTCTGCGTATCAATGCTGGCTTTGGACTGACACTTGTCGAAGCTGGTCGATAGTATCGAGTTTGTCAGAGAAGGAGGAATCCGGGAGGAGTGCGTTTTCCGGCTGGGGCTCAGGTCCATTTCCACGGTCTAATAACAAATCACACAGATGGTTCGGGCTGGTCCTACTCCCCATCGTCTCCTTCGCGGCGGATGGAATGGTGGCAATCGCCTACTTTGCCCGTTGGCTCTTTTGGCATTTGCTCGGGAGATCAACGCCACCTGCGACGCTCGCCAAAGCCCGTGCGATTGATCTTTCAATCCAGTTCACCTTGTTCTGGATGCCGTTTATCGTGCTTCTGGGATGGTGGACGAGTAAACCTCTCTCGTTGCTTTTCGGTGTGTTGTCTGTCCCTCTGTCGATGACGCCCAGGAGACGCTGACCACCCCCCCCCCTCCCCCCCTATGATAGACATATACGAGGTAGCCGTTCTGTTGGGATCATGTTTCTTGGTCAACTATGTGACTGCGGACTCGAAAACGAACTGGGCGGAAGGATTTGCGATGGTAGCATTCTATTTCATGATTGTGAGTGGCCTTTTCAACCGTTTTTATATCTATTCAACGACTAAATGTGTTGTGTTGCCTAGGCACTAACAACCTGGTTCTACCCAGGCCAACCCGAAGTGGAAGAGATGTTGAGCTTCAAGAATTGTATACGAGCTGTGGAGGGCGCAGCCGGCGGGGCTGAGGGCGGAGCTGCGCACTAAACGGACACGACTTGTTACGCTGATTGTTCTTTCTATTTTGTTGCATTGCATTTGCTATCACTGATTCATACCCCACGTTCTCGTTACTCGCTAATTATCCGAGGGCCTGTCTGTTTCTTGCACAGGATTCAGGTTTCAGGCTTCAGATTGGGATGTTATAACCTACAATTACTACGGATCTCTTGTATTTTATGAAGGACGGTCTACACACAGGATTATTTTGAACACTACAACAACTCTACACACGTGGGGGGGGGCAAATCTACCACAGCCTAAGCTGTGAGCGAGTCTCCACAACGAGACCTCCCCAAAGCTTCTACAGCATCGTGGACCATTGCAGTAATCTCAGTTCGAACTAGAACATCTAGCTGTATTTTCCGAGTCGGATCTTGTTCTTCACGCTGAGCAGCAGAGATGCGGTCCACTAGGGAAGAAACAGCGTCGGCGGGAAGAGGGTCTCCAAAGGATACAGTCAAGCGTGCACCGATTCGCGGTAAGTACTTGAAAGGAAATGGGCGTTCCTCCGGCATAACCTTGTCAAAACCCGTTATCCACATAGGTACCACAACCGGGGGTAAAGCGGTGGATGTTAAAATGCGACCTCTGCGAGCGAAGAAGAATTGAGATTACTCCACAGATTTAGAACATGTGAGGAAGATACTGACATTCCCCACTTGAATCGCGGGAGGGTCGCTCGACCTTTGATGTCGGTGGTATAGGTACCCGGTTGATTAACCTTGCCCTCGCCAAAGAGATGAATCTGAGAAATGGTATGAATTCAGTCGGCCTAGGGACTATGGAGCGTACGGAGAATGCGCACCCAATCTCCCTTGTTAAGTTTCTCTATGGCGGTTTCAACAGCGGGTTGATAGATGCCTTTTCCGCGAAATGTCTCTAGAACTTGGCCTTTGCGAAAAAAGGCAGAGAATACCCTGTGCTGACCGGAAAAATGTCAGCGTCGAGGTGGTTTGGGGCTGATTCTAACTCGAAGAAGAAATCGTATTACGGGTTTGTAAACATAATATCCGATGCGCCAAGAGTCCAACGGGTTAGACGAGATTTGAAGTAGTACCTCGCTGGCAGTATTCCCCAGGTCAGGGGATCATCGAGGCTACGAGTATTTCAGATTGACGGCTTGCAATGAAAGACTTGCGCGAGAACAATTACGTGGATATGTGGTTGCAAACTGCACTTTTTGTCAGAACTTCCATTCTCTACGAGTCACAAGGACTCGGCACTCACCGGTGACAATACCGCATCCGTTTGTTCTGTCATCACTTTCCAGAGCCTTGGAAAGATTTTGAAGACCAGAAACAGAGACGGAAGCCAGGCCAAGTTTAAAGAAAGCTTTGGAGGCGAGCCCGACTGTAGCTACAGTTAGGGCCGACAGGGACATGAAACAGTCGCCACTAAAGCAGTACGGAGTAGTACGGAGCAGTACAGAGCTTAGAAACAAGAAAATGAATGAGTAACAATTTGCTGACGAGGATGCAGGTTCGAACTCGGATTGAGCGGCCGGCGAGCAATCTGTCACTGTCAGCAAATTTACGCATTCCCCAATAATCTCACAAACTTAAAAAGTACAACGCCTACACAGCCACCCCAATTCGTTGCTGTTTGGACTTGACCCCGTTCCATCAACAGCCAGCAAGCATTTGCGTGCTGGCTCCAGCGATTTCACCACCACACACGACATATACGTCCTTGAATATGTTGGCACTCGCTACGAGCTCTCTTCTCGCTGCTCTTCTCTTTGTCTATCTCTTCATTCCGTCACTATGGAGAGCTATTATTGCTGCAGATGATTGTGGTACTTACCAGGGTGGCCAGGCCGTTGTAGCTTCTCGTACGTGACCTTTCTCTTCCTGACTACTAACGAGTTGACTCTCGTATGCAGGGAATCCATTCCGAGAGAGCGGTCCACCTGCGAACATGGCAAAACTCATTCTGCTTCGTCACAAAGTCAGCAGAATGGCCCCTTATCCCTGGCGGCGCTCACTCACTCCTTGCCTATAGATCCAAACTGCGAACAGAAAGAGACGAAATTCTTCACCCGCGCGCCAGTCTGCAAGGCCAAAAATTTCCATTCCTCAGTCGCGTCCTTCAAAGAAGGCACCGTGGTTACGATTCGGTCGACCCTTCTCTGGGAGGCAGAGTCACTGACGACTGTTCTGGATTTTATGGTTACGAGCGTACTAACTAATCTGTATATCTACTGCTGATACCCTTGCCTTATCTACTGACCGCGATGCCATGTATACCTCTATCGTCTTGCAAACCTCGTGCTTTACCACCTTGCTGCTACCTTTCCTTCTCTTGCGACTTTCGACTTTTGGATACATATTATTCATTCAGTTAACAACTTTTTCGATTGTCTTTTACCCCCCGCACTTATCGACCATATATACCTTAGACCAGATTGTACTCGAGCTCGGAGAGAGAGCTGAAGACGTTGTACGACGTTCCGCTACCCGTTGTCGGCGCGTCTGCGATTTCATTGAATGATTCATTGACGAGAATGGTAATTTGATATGACACCATGCCCCCAAGATTCTCATCCGTTCCCGCATCTTCTCAGGAGTGCTTTGGCTAGAATCATGTACATGTTGGCATAGGTAAAGGTCAAAGTTACAAAACGAGGGAGGTCCATACTTACAGATCATACGAATGGCTCATACTTACACAACAACGAATAACAGGGGAGCAATAAACAAAAGAACATAGCTTTCAATCTTCACTGTCCAAAACGTGTACTTCGGTCCTGCTCCGTTCTCTTCAACATACTCTGCGCAGCCTTCAATGGCTTAGTCGAGCGCGAGGTCACCGCGCCCGAATCCTTCGACCCAGAAGCGGTCCCACGACGCAGTGAACCCTTTCCTTCGGCAATCGGGCGGCCTCGAAGACCAGTGACGCTTGCGCCCTTCGACATTCCATTCCCACCCCGAGCCCGCGATCGATTTTCTCCTACAGCCCACTTCTCTGACCTGCTTCGGCTTTCATCAGTATCCAGGAAGCTAAATCGTTGGCTCTGTTGACCGTGATAATGTCAAACGTCAGCCTAGCGGAACTTTACAATCGAAGAAAAGGGACCTTACCTCCGAGTCAATCTCGATCTGTTCATTTCGATGATTCGCCGCTCGACGATCGGTTATTCTGGGTCCTGAGAAAGCCTTAACCTTGACTTTCGGTCCGTCTTCGTCCTTATCGGTCCAAGTGAGGTCGAGAGGATCAAATTGAGGCATTTCCTACTCGGCGCATCCAATCAATACACCCAAAAAACGTTTAGTGCGAGATCCAAATGAACATACCTCTCCCTGCCCGCTTTGGGCGGCTTGCCGCAGTTCATCCTCCAGTTGCCTCTTGCCAACATACCGATCGTCACCTTCCTCCTCGTCCTCCTCATCACCCTCCGCTACCGCGGTTGCATCTCCCATCGTCACATCAGGAGTCTGAAGGTAACCTAACCCAGAGTCGTCATCGTCATCCCTGATCGTCTTGGCATACGATTCGTAGAATGCACGAGTCTGAGGATCCTCGCCTGTGGGTACGGTTCATGGTCAGTAACATCTCAGGAGGCGAATTGGCACACGAACCCATCTGCTTGATGTTATCCCGGCTGATATTCCCTCCCTTGGCCATTTTTCGTCGAGCCTGCGCATTGCTCCCATCCTCCCCCTCCTCCTCGTCGCTGTCGTCGAGCATAGTGCGGTACTTCCTCTTCGTCCGCAACTCACCGCCGGCTGCCCTCTGATGAAGTTCCTCCAACTTTTTGTCATCCTCTTTTTCATGTTCCCTGCCAGGAAGAATAAGTAAAGAGCGAGCGGAGGTTCTTAAATCACCTACTTGTATTTCTCCATAACAGCTTCCGGGTTGACCTCGTCCTCGTTCATCTCTTTATCGTCAACCAAGGTGGCGAGCGACTTGTCCTGCGCCTCATCGTCCTCGTCTTCCTCATCGTCTCCATCCCTCGGTTTAATGAACCCAAACGTCCTCTCTTCGTCACTCTCCTCAGCCTCCCCCTCGACAAACTCGGACTTGGCAGGACGCTTTTCCTTCGGAGCTTTGATCTTCTTGGGCTTCAACTGGAAAGAATCCGAAAGAGCGAGTGGCGGGGGCAACATCTGGCCTTCGTGTTTCGAGGGGGAACCGTCTCTCTTCTTCAGACGACGTAGACGACCGTCGTTCGACGGCGAGTCTTGCAAAGTAGTATCGGGCATGTCGAAATCCGATTCCGTATAAGAAATGTCGCGGAACGGCGTCCGTTGCGTACTTGCAGTCGGCGTCAAACTGACTTCCGATAGAGCTCGTCGTTGCGAGAACAAAACTTGGCTAGTTTGTCGAGAGAGAGATTGTTGTGTCTGGGTAGGCATAGGTCGGTATATGTCCGGAGTTCCTTCAGGACGCGTTTGGGTCAAAAAACTGGGTATTATGTGAGTAAAACCGTGGGCTACACCCCCAGATCTCGAGAGACCACTCACCCAGCGTCGTTGATGTACAACTCTGGCTGCTTGTCTGTACCCTTGTCGGCCCGTTCGATAACCCAACCTTGTTCCTTTTCAAAGATCTCATCGGCCTGACGTTTCAGCTTCTCATCGACTGCCAACATGGGTTGGCCTTCGACGTCCTGCGTGAGTCCCAACGCTGCCGGCGCCCTCCTTGAAGCAACAAGCGTTCTGTGAGGTGACGCTTGCGTCCCCGACTCAAACAAGTCAGCGAAACCGCCTACCAGTGGTTTGGACATGACGTTCTCGGACTCATCGTCGGAAAACTGAGAGAATCCGGCATCTGGTCGCGGACCAATGATGTTCAACGCCGGTTCCAGTCCCGATGACCCTTCATCCCCAGAAGGAGTCGACAGAGGATCCGGCTGAGCTTGGCGTACCCTATTCAGGAACGCGGTCGGTGATGCCAATAACGATTCTGAGGATGGCAAGGGTTGGAGTGGCTTCCTCTGGGACAACACATTTTCGTCGTTCTCTTCATCGCTTCCTTGTCGTTGATTACCGGGGGACATGGATAATGGAGTTGACAGAACCTCCCGTCCACGTAAAGAACTCTGCCGGGACCCTAGCAAAGGTCGAGAAGGACCGGCAGAATGACGGACAACCGCTGTGTTTTCCTTGTCTTCACTGCGATCGTACATACGGCGAGTATCATTCTCCTTGTCGTTCTCGTCTTCAGTCGCTCCGTCTAGAGACGAAACTGAGTCCCGACGGTGTCCGGTCGCCGTACCCGTATCCTCGTCCTCGAAACTTTCCACTCGAGTGGTAGATAAAGGAGCCGGGGCGGCGTTCTCGTCGTTCTCTCGTTCAGAGTCCGAATCGACCAAGACATTATTCCGTCGCGCCCGCTTCAGCTTCAAGGGTTCCTCTTGAGAAGGTTCGAGAGTGGCCTCATCATCGGCAGCATCGACCATAGTCACGTCCTGAGAGTCAACCTCCATCTCTCCGTCAAAGTTTTCCTCTCCTTCCTCCTCCTCGCCCTCCGGTTCTGGGCTGGCACTGCCTCGCAGCTGAGCTTCGACCTCCGGATTCCATTCGTCATCACTACCATCATCTTCATCTTCATCCCCAGCGTCCTGGTCTCCCTTGTGAATATCATTATCCCGTCTTGCCAGACCACGCTTCAGCAACGCCTGCAAACTCGAACTCCCTTCGGCTTCTGTTTTCGTCTCGGCTAGGGTGCCGCCATTGCGTAGCCATTTCTCCTGTTTCATCTGTCTTGCCGCGCTCTCGAAGGCGCGAACCTTCTTGAACTCCATTTCTTTAACGGCTTTCGGATCTAGAGGCCTGTTGGTTTCCTTGCATACAGGTTTCGGAGGTTCTCGCTTCGCAGGATTGGGTTTGCGAGTTGATGTCGGGGCTGATCTAGGCTGTAGCTGCTTCCCGGCGCGAATAACTATCGACCGGCCCTTGGAGGATGAAACGGTCGGGACAATCTCGAGTTCGTCGTCGTCATTGTCGACAGGGTGTCTTACAGTCATCTGGTTCAGCACGCGTTGCTTTTGCTCTGCTAACCTTTGCTTCGTTTCTTCGGAAGCTGCAGGCTTGTGATCCTTCGCTGTCTTCAAAGCTGAAGCCAGCTCAGGTGCCTCATCATCCGAGTCATCCAGCGGCGGAAGGTCGAGATCGAAGGCAACCCGACTGGACGTGGAGGCTTCGGCGGGATGATGTCTACATGGCGAAGAAAATTGTTGAATGGGACTTGACTGAGGAGGTGGCTGAGGTAGGGATAGGCTTTGTACTCGTTAGTTTACGACCGAACAATTCGACATCGGAAAGTACCAACCTCGCTAAGAAGGCTTTCGTACTACGATCCCGTGCCGATTCGTGATGCGGGATATGTGCTGGACGACTCGCATTGATCCGACTGCGTTCTTTGTACATTTCTTGTTGTTCTTTCTTTGTGGGAGGCTGGAGAGATAGTTTTAATGCAAAACACCTTTGTGATACATCGATCTCATACCTTGGGTTTGCGCTGCTTCTTCTGCGGTTTCGTCTCGTTGCCACCTGACTTGGCCGGTGTTTCTTCCTCAAACTGTAAGGGAGGGACGCTATCTCGAGTCGAGGAAGCTTTCCCTTTTCCTTTCTTGACACTTTTAGTGATAGGCATGTCTTCGTCGGATGTTGGGGGTGTCGGGGAAGGAGCACGGGGACTGCTGATGGGGAAGGGCTTTGCAGGAGATGATTCTTCTGGATCTTGTTCACCGCCCGATTCTTCTTCGTCAATAACGCGCCTGGAGACACGCTTCCTGCTCGTCACCTGAGGAGAGTTGGGCCCGGAGTCAGGGTGAGAGGCTGCTTGGGATGACGAGGCCAAAGTGGAAAGAGATTCGTTGAAAGGGGCGTCCTTCAAAGAGGTCAGTGGCTTAGACGGAGCCAGTGAGGATGAGGTCTCCTCGCTCTTCCTTTGTTCAAAAACTTGTTCCGGAACTGCCATCTGACTGGATCCCGCGACGCTAGATTGTCCTTCATTTCGTCCACTCCCAGGTCATTATCGTCAAATTCGGCATCTATATCCTTCAATCTCTGGAACCATCCAAAGTTGTGCTTAGGAGACGCGTTTCGAGGAGAACTGTCGTCGTCGTCGTCCTCCTCAACTTGGCGTAAACGTTGGGATGGTGAGGAATTAGCGGGTTCCGAGCTTGGGGGTACCTCTTCTCTGCTATTAGGCGGGCCTGTTCGATAGATACTCCCGGTGCTGTAGCCAGAAGCAGAGGAAGAGGAGGAGGAGCGATGATGTTCAGCATCAAGTGTTGAAGGTCCACGACCATAGGTTTTTGTAGGCCGCTTGACGGGCGTTATCGCGCGTGAAGGTGAGGAAGTTGCGGTAGAGTCGGCAACAATAGAGTCCTGCTTGGATAAAGGCATGTCCCCTGCCAGGAATGCCCACCAGGACTGGAAAGTAAACAGAGAGTGGAGGGTGAGGGTAACCAAACGTGTCACACTTGTGACAGGCGCGTTTTTGGAAAGTAACGTCGATCAACGGGTCACTACCAGTTGTCACTGCGACGAAGACTCTGAGGTAGTAATTGATTGGTAGTGGAATGAAGCAAGAACGATAATGTGTCACATTGAGATAGCAATAATACAAAAGTTCCAGTCATTGTCCACAGCAAGATATATTAGATGGTACCGGTAGCAATTTCTTCATACGCAGGCGGAGCAACGTCGTCCTCCCGCTCACGTCGTCGCCTATCCGTCCGAGAGCCTTGAGATCGCAAGTTCCGCAATTCTTCCGTTAACTGGCGGCTTTCCTGTGATAGCTCCTCCACTCTCCTCCTCAGCTGCGTCTGAGTCTCTGTGGAGCCTTCCTCCAACTGTCGCAATCGCCTTTTCAGCCGTTGATTTTCCCTCGCATGTGTCCTCTCCGACTGTTTGAGGGCATCCCGTTCCTCGCTGGCTGCCTGGAGTTGAGACACAGAGTCAGACAGCTCTTGAACTTGTTGCCTCAGCCGGCCATTTTCTCGAGAGATATCCTCGTTGATGAGCATCTGCAATTCCTCATCCCCGCCCGAGGAAGGAATATGCAATGATTCACGCAATTCGCGTGTTTGCCGTCGTAGTGCCTCCGCCTCCGCTTTGTACTCCTCTTGCAGAAGTTTCTGAATTTCCACCTCTGCAAGTGAAGTGTGCAACTTGTCCGATAAACCATCCATTTGCAGCTGAAGCGAGACGTTTTCCTGTTTCACCTCTTCTATGACCCTCACCGTCTTCCGCAGTTGGGCCATAGTCTTCTGGCTGGTTCGCGCTTCGGCACGAAGTGTTTCGTTTTCGGTTGACCGAGCAATAAGCTGAGAACGTGTTTCATCAAGCGCAGCCTGCGCGTGTTGTGCCGCTTCCAATGATGACCGTAGGGACTCATTTTCACGATCTAAAAGAGCGAGCATGCTCTTCATCCTTTGACACTCTGCCTGCAGAGCACTAATATCGTGGGTGGCAGAGTGATCAGGCTTATACTCCTCCGGTTTCGGTGGGAGTGACGGCGTCCTTGGAGGGGTCGCCGTAGCTCAAAGCTGGACAAGACATCTTTCGCCGGGACAGGTGGGACAGAGCCCTCTTCGCTTGCTATCGAAAAATGAGCATCAAAGCATACGAGATGGACCACCGCATACCTGGCGTCTTCGGACTGCTGCGGTCTTGGGAGACTCGAGCTTGGGAAAGAAAGTGCTCCGGCAAGACCCGAGGGATGTCAAGGCCAAAGAGGACACGATAAACGAGGAACAGTGCCACGACAAGTCCTTCCTCTGACAAATATCCAGTCTGCTGCGGATCGGCCAGATCCCTAACAAGAGCGGTGTACATGAAGATGGCGTTCTCAACAGCTTTGTGTAAAAACTCACCAAATAGTCGATAGCTCGCGTTCAGGTAGCTCCGAACGAAGAAGGAAGGGAACGACAACATCACCGTGAATGAAATGTTCCCCGTGTCGACCGATTTCCCTGAATTTTCGCTTACAGAACTCCAAGAATGAGGGTGTTATATTCCACGTTGCGAGTTCTTCCGTCTCAATGGCGGTCCCAAATATGAAGCGGCTCGAAGACCTTCGGTGCCTTGAAGACGCTGACGGGGTGTCGATGGCTCGATGAGGCGGTTCTGGAGAGGGCAACGGCTTGTCAATGTGGGATTGTCGGCGAGGTCTCGGAGAAGTTGAAACTCTGTGTAGGTGTTCCTGAGATTTTGGCGAGGGTGAAAGTTCATGAGATTGCTGTGAGGACTCTGGCGAAAGCAGGACTCCGTTTACTCGATGATGAGGTTCCGGAGAGGGCAGGCTCTCGAGTGTTGGGGCGAGATTGGGTGATGGAGTGTTCACAGGAGATAACGAGTCTCCGTACGCCGGTTGGGTAGGTGATGAGGGCATCGTGTCTTGTGCTAACTTCTGTAGTTCTGGAGACATGGATTGAGGTATATGCGTCAAAGACCTTTCCAAGAGTCCCTGGATGAGATACATTGCCAGGCAAAATGCAGGGCACCGAATATACCCATCTCGATACTCATCCACCAAGTCCCTAAACGCTTGTATATCAGAAGAAAATCCGATGCTCATCGCAATGTACCGACCACATGGCAGAGAGTACTGGGGCTGAGAGTCCAGAGTTTGACCAGGTGCTCCATGCAATTTCACCTGGACAAGTAACGTTAATGAGGTGCGAAACAAAACCAGAAGGGAAGCCCACCTTGCAAAAGACCATCGCGCGCTCCGGCTGCTTCAAATATCTTCTGATACTGTCGCTTACTGTTGTCTGATATTGGGGCGAGCTTCATGTCTGCAGCTCCTCTCTCGACATCTAGATTCAAGCCTTCCAATGTCGCTAAGGGTCCATCTTGACGAACTTCGATCAATCACGCCTTTGTTCAGGTCGGTAAGATGCGTACTCTTTGTGCCCAGTTCCTCCGTCGCTTCTATGCCTCTCTGCGACCAGCCCACAAGCCTCAACGCGACCGTCATTTCATCCCTACTTAGATACCCTTTCGCATCGGCATCAGCTATGTGCCATATATCAGCCAGAACTTGTGGTGTCAACCCAGACAGCAGCAAGATATCCACGGCAGCCTCGGGTCCCAGTTGGTCTTTGTCTGGTGAGCCCGCAGTCTGGAGAATGCGATCTGCAAGTGCAATTTCGTCTGGGGTAGGGGGAGAAGGAGTGTCGGAAGGAGAATAGGACATGACTAGGGTAGTAAGAATCGGGTGCAAGGTTCGAAGTAATTCCTTTTCTATTTCAGCATGAGCTGTTGAATTCGGTACCCAGAACTTGCGCAGTAGTGGGGCTGTACATCGAGGATGATGAGGGAAAGTAGCTGGACGAGTGTCATGGGAGAAACGGTCATGTGGTTCCGTTTACCGGTGTTCATCCGAGATGCCGGGAGCACTGTTACTACGGAACGCTACGAGGGTGAATAACCGATGTTCAACCCACTTGAGCTCGACTACCATCATATTCGCAGAGGTCAACAATGGAGGTATCAATGGAACGATGCGAGACCGGATCCCAGAGGAATGGCGAACCAGCAACATGAGCTAGACCCAATCATGACCCGCGCGATGATTTATCCCAAATGATTATCTAGCTGATTCCATCGCCTTCTTCTCGTCACCCTCATCCGCTTGACTTATCCGTCACTCATACAAGGATCACCATGGTCGAGGCTGCTGGCCCCAAGGCTGTACCGAAAGAGACAGTCAAAGAGAAGCTCGATGAACTCGATAACGTTCCGCTGTTCATGAAAACTCTGTCGGATGATGTGGAGAACAACCCAACACTGGCAGCCTTGCAGAGTTTGGCGTACGAAGGGGACCCAGATGGTACGTGATCTTTCGAGTTCTTGTAGTGAGCCCGGGAGACTGAATCCGAATGAAACAGAGGTCGCTGATAACTTCAGAGAACGAGGGAACGAATCGTTCAAGGAGAAAAAATACCGCGATGCGCTTGGGTTCTATACTCAAGGAATTGACGCAAAACCGACAGACGACGTTATACGGGAAAAGCTTTTGCTCAATAGGGCTGCTTCTAATGTCATCCTCAGTGGGTCGCGGGTGTTTCGTCTCTTACATGGTCGAGTCCCCTGATTTGTGACTTTGACAGAGAACTATGGCTCTGTTTTGCGAGATTGTGGCACTGCGATAACCATCAATCCAAAGTCGATGAAAGCGTATTACCGATCTGTTCAAGCCTTGATGGAACTAGAACGTTTCGAAGAGGCGATCGACTGCTGTAGACGGTCTTTGGAGATTCAAGAAGACAAAGATACGCGAGGTCTACTCGATAAGGCAGAGAAAAAGAAGGCAGACAAAGACACAAAGGAGAAGGAAAAACAAGAACGCTTGCAGAGGGAGAAGATGATAAAACTCGGGATCAAGCAATCGTTACAGGTGTGTTCCTTCACTATCGCCTCCCTGGAAAAGGTTTTCATCCATGTCTCAGAAACGAAATATCATTGTCACCTCCAAACCGAGTGCCCCGCAACCAGAGTCTTATCCCCATTTCGACCCTGAAGACCCGACCTACCAATCCCTTATCATCCCGGTCTATCTCGAGTATCCAGAACACGGTACTTACGATGTGATCCCAGAATTCGTCGAGGACACACCTTTCTCCGCCCACTTGGATGTGATGTTTCCGCCCCAGGGACAAGCGCCCACATGGGATAAGAAAGGAGAATATGTGACTGGGAAGCTCGTGGTCTATGCAAGCACGAAGCGAAAACGATTGTTGAAAGTCGGAAAGAACATGTCGCTAAGAGATGTTTGTAACGCCGCGAAGGCCAAGGAGGGAGATTCTGTGGATGGCTTGGAGCTCGCCGACGGGCATTTGACGTTTGCTGTCGTGCCAAAGGGAGATTTTGAGAAGCAATGGATAGAGGATTTCAAGAAACTCCGAGCAGGAGACAGTTGATGTTCGGTCATTCTCTCTGCTGCTCGGCCACCCCTCCCCGCATCGCCCCATGGGAACTGTATGTATCTTTATCTTTATCAAATTTCTATGCAACACAACCAAAACCACTTGTTTCAGACGACCCGTTTCTCTGAATTAGATCGAGATGGTAGAATTTGGAGCGGGTTGGCACCTGCGATTCGTCGGAAACCTGTCGTTCCGATAAGTAGAGAAGGAAAGACCGCTATGGCCACATGTTTTGGTCAAGGTATCTCCGTTTATGCGTTGTTTGTGCGGGTCCTCGACGGATGCGTAGGTGGCTGCTGCCTGCAGCGCCCCGGGACTCGGAGTCTCATAATAATATGAGCGGTGCTCATATACTGACAGCATACAGCGCTATGATGGTCTATTTTTAATCACACTGAGGAACGTTCGTCTCGAGAGTTAGAACTCACCGTAACGTTCCAATGCTTTCACTACTGGGGGCATTCACCAGGAGTAGGAGGAATTATCCTTGTACTGAGCCCGGCTAGGGGGCTAGGGCACTTTCCACCTCAGAGTCAGGACAGAGGTCCCTTTCGTATAGGGGTGGCAGGGAGACTAGGATCGGAAGGCGTGGCAACTTCAAACTTGGTCCTGATCATTTTGCGCGGTGCGACAGGTATGTAACGTTAAAGGGTTCAACACATTCATAATATGCGAGATTACTTAAATATCCATCCATCTCCCCGATTGGTACCCCCGTCTCGTCCCCCGCTCGCTTCTGTGTTTTTCTTTTCTACCACCGCTCTCACCAAAGATGTCGCAGGAGAAGCCTGGTGACCACAGCCGTTCGCAATCTCCTCTATCTCGGTCGTACGAGGAGCCAAAATACACCACAGTCGACGAGCATGGTACCCAAACTCGACATCGTAACACCTCGCAGCCCTCAGAGTATTTGGAAGAGGCCAGGACGCTACTTGACCACGAACGCAGACACGGTAGAAATCAATCCATGTCCAGCGTCTACCAGGACCACCGGCTAAGCTTTCAATTGCCCGCTCACGAACGCCACATGTCTACCACAAGCTTTCAAACCTTCGACAGCTCCGCTACGCTGAATGCCCGTCCCAAACTTAGCAAGGCGGCAGGAAAGAGGGCTTCGGTCGAAAGGTTCCTGAGAAAAGGGAGAAAGAACGTGGGAGTGCTGGCTAGTCTGCGGGCGATCGCGTTGTCTTCATGTAGGTCGAGTCGTGAACCTTCGAATCAGGCGAACGCACTAATTTGGGAAACAAGGGCTCAATGTCTTCATAATCTTCATCCCTCTTTCTTGGTTCGCTCACTTTTACAATAAGAAGCACCATAAAGAATCGGAGGACGAAACCATAAAATTTGATCTCCCGTATGCCGTAACATTCGTCTGTGAGTGACTTCCGGCACCTCCTTCGTTTTTTCCTAACAAGTATGTTTTCCTACCTCTTTACTCAGTCTCTCTGCTGGCTATTATGCCTATGCAAAAGTTCTTCGACTTCGGTGGCGAACAGATGGCGTTCTACGTCGGAAAAGACTTAGGGGACTTGATCGTTGTCACCCTGAACAAGTCAGTCGCCTCTTGAACATCCGGCACTGCCATGCTGACCCTCTTCGCCTTCTCAGCGCTGTGGAGGCAACCCTCGCTGTCATTCTGTTGATCAAATGCGAGTGAGTCCCGTTCACAGCATACATCTGGAATGATGACACTGACGGGTTTCCGGGCAGAATCAAATTGCTACAGTCGACTATCGCTGGTAAGAATTCAGCCACCCGCTACCAGGGAATCGTTGCTGATGTTTCACCGAAAAGGGGTTATCCTTCTCCACCTTCTCCTCGTCCCTGGAACTGCTTTCATCATCGACGGTGCACGTTTATTGCATCAAGATCTTCATCCGCAAATAACGCAGCTCAATCATACCTTGCTAATTATGGGGTACGTGAGCCCATCGCCCTAACTGCGCGAATCCAAGTTCACGGGACGCTCTTTCCCCTCTAAGGGTATTATCCCTCCTTCTTCCAGCTGCTTTCTTCAGTGTCATAGATCATGGTGACAATGGACACGCGATCAACGACGAGACGCGCCAAACATTCCTCACGATGAGTCGTGGTTTGGCTATCATACTTCTAATCGTGTAAGTTCAGTTTCGACTAGCCGACCTATGCCTCTTCAAGTTGACTCTGACCTCAACCTCAATGCAGATACATCTGCTCCCGATTCTACCTTCACAACCCTCCTGGGGAGCAGCATGACATAGAGGTCCCGACCTCCTTAAGAGACGAGGAGGAGTATTTGTTGACCGCGGAGCCCCTTGTAAACCAGTGGGTGTGTCTCGCTGCATTGGCTGTCACTCTAGGCTTGATGGCCGGTACGGCTGTCTGGGTGAGTCCACCTCTGTTTGCGAGCGTGTGTACACAAACTAACTCCGGGACAGCTCGTTGAAAGCATCGAAGTTGTCAGAGAGGAAGGCAAGATTCCGGAGGAGTAAGTGCCTATGAACCTAAAATGGGATTTTACTGAATGAACTGACTCTTACCTCGCAGATGGTTTGGACTGATTCTATTACCATTTGTCTCCTTCTCCGCCGATGGCGCGGTCGCGCTCGGATACTTTGTTCGATATGTCATCCAGAGCATACGTGGCAGGGATAAGCCACCGGCTACGCTAGCAAGAGCTCGTGCGATCGATCTCTCCATCCAGTTCATCCTCTTTTGGATGCCTCTCATCGTTCTATTGGGATGGTGGACCAACCGACCACTCCCCCTGCTTTTTGGTAAGTAGACCGTAGTCCCGCCACTACCGATCATACTGATTCAAATCCCTAGATTTCTTCGAGATCGCAGTGCTCATAGGCTCCTGCTTCCTAGTCAACTACGTCACTCAAGACGGGAAGACCAATTGGGCGGAGGGAGTGGCGATGGTTGCGTTCTACGCTATGATCGTGAGTTGCGATGTCGTTCGGATCTATTTTGCTTTTTCTTATCGATCAATCGAATTAGGTGCTTTGTGCTTGGTTTTACGGAGGCCAGGCGGATGTTGCTCTGTTGCTTCAGTTTGGAACGTGTAATCATGAGGCCGCCGGTGCGGGCCATGGAAGCGGGGGAGGAAGCGGTGGCGGAGGAGGGGGAGGAGAACATTGATCTGCGTCGCACACATTCATTTGATTTGGGGTCCATTGGTTTTTATTGTTTTTAGGAAGGACATGTTATACTGTTTTCGTACTACAACGGACGAGTTAGCTACAGCTTACTACACTACGGCCTACAACAATATTTATTACAAGTACATACCTGTACATACCGTATGCATCTGTATGTAGATCCCATTGCTTAGTTGAATGAGCAAGGGTTTTACGAGGGACGAAATCTGACTACTGGCCTCAGGGCTCATGAGGACGGGATGCCCAGATCTCAGCCTGAGAGACGCTCTGAAGCAACAGCAGCTTGAATCAATTTTGACTCCAGAGTCCAGACAGCCGCTCTCAGCCGCCAGTGCTCAATTGCGGTGGCGGATTTGGCGGGCGTCCAAAAATGGAAGGTATGTCTCACAGCTTGTTTGGCTGTGCTTAGGCAAACATCTCAAGATTCTCACAGCCAATCCGCAAGTCTACACCCCCAAAATCCATAGTCGCCGTCCGCAAGAGGCCTGGTGAGTGAAATACTTCATTTTGACGGTGCTAGAGGGTTGTTGCTGGGCGAAGGAATGGTTGTTGGAGAAAGAATGACGAAAGGACGGGCAGGAGGGGTTGGATTGAAGTTGCGACTTTGGATGCTGATTGGAGTGTTTTCGCACTTTCCAGGGCTATCGTCAAGATGTCGGTCAACAACAAGATTCTTCGTACTGCCAACGCACCCACCACTGCCCCCGATGAGACAGAGACCAACGTCGCTCAGGCTCTCATCGACCTCGAAAACAACGTCCCCGAGTTGAAGTCTGAACTTCGACCACTCCAAATTTCTGCTGCCCGTGAAGTCGATGTCCGAGGTGGAAAGAAGGCGATCGTTATCTTTGTCCCCGTTCCCCAATTGAAGGCGTTCCACAAAGTCCAGGCGAGGTGAGTCCCCGGGTTAGGCTTATCGAGCGAAGAATGGAGAGACTGATTTACTGTACTAGACTCACTCGGGAACTTGAGAAGAAGTTCTCCGACCGCCACGTCGTATTTGTCGCCCAGCGCCGGATGCTGCGCAAACCCTCAAAGAACTCCCGTGTCAAGCAAAAGAGACCCCGTAGCCGAACCCTCACCAACGTTCACGAAAAGATCCTCGAGGACCTCGTCTTCCCGACAGAGATTGTCGGCAAGCGGACTCGTGTCTCGGTCGATGGCTCGAAGCTTTTGAGAGTGTACGTGTCCATAATTCTGATCGGCATCGGGAGCGCTGTTGACACAGCTTGTCTTGCTATTCCCGTTCCGCAGTTTCCTCGACTCCAAGGACGCCAATGTTTTGGAGTACAAGCTCGACTCGTTCTCATCAGTGTACCGTCGTCTGACAGGGAAGGATGTTGTGTTCGAGTTCCCTGTCGTTTCGCAGGAGTAGATTATCAAGCTTGGTCGAGGGCGGATCATGCTTTACATGCTATGCTGCAATATGACACAGTTTTCGCAAATATGATCCATGGCGTTTATTTCTGTTTTTGTTATTGTTTCCTCTTTTGGCGAACTGTGGACACCAGGGCATGGGGTCCATTTATAAGGTTAATGGGGGTTGCATTGTGAGATTTGATTTTTAGACTTGTTTTGAGTGTTGTTCTCGTCCCATTGTCGAGCTCCGATTGTCTGAAATTGAAGCATCTGGGGTTGAGTGCGGACTCTGTATCCAAGTGGACCGGGGAGCACGTGGGCTGTCGGGTTCTCAACAGGGGTGTTGCCTGGGACAATTTGCCGAGTTAGATTTGCCTTCCTTCTTCAGCTTTCTTCTCGTCTGTCCTTCATCCCTTCAGCCCTCGCGGCCGTTGGGCCCTTCTTCCTCTCTTCCCTTTTACTCTCGTTTCCTCCCTCTATTTTCCCCCCCTTCAAGAGCTGGATTATCCGCTATCCAGCCGTCCAAACAGGTTCCGAACATGAATCCCTACTCCAGGTCCAGATATGAACAAGAAGGCATAGACAGCAAGATAGTCATCATGGGCAACTCCGGTACTTTTCCTCCCAGAGTCTCTACGCGTCTGTCGTGTTCTAATACTTGGCTAGGTGTGGGCAAAACTAGTCTCCTGCAACGGTACACCCAGAACAAATTTGATCCCAAGAATACGACTTCTACGAGCGGGGCGTTCTTTGTGACGAAGAAGGTGTTTGTCAATGGTGTAAAAGTGCGACTGCAGCTGTGGGATACAGCTGGCCAGGAGAGGTTCCGTAGCATGGTGCGTGCTCTCAATGTTGCTGTCTATCATCAACGTCTCAATTGTCTCTCTGATAGGCACCCATGTACTATCGAGGTCGGTTTCAGTGCTGTATGAATTCCACTCCTGTTCTCAACAACTTCCTCTCCAGGAGCAAATGCAGCTCTTGTATTGTACGACATCACCCAGGCATCAACGTTCGAGGATATACGAGGATGGTTAGCAGGTCAGATAGCTTAATGGCCCTTCTGTCTTGACCTCTTCTAACAGTGCAATGCCCTCCCAGAATTGAAGAAGAACTGTCCACCGGACCTCATTATTTACATTGTTGGATCCAAGGCGGACCTCCATCATGCCAGGCAGGTTACCCCCGATTTCGCTCGATTGTCGCTGCACAATTGGTTTCCTCCCCCTCGACCCCCTACCCCACCACCACCACCGCCTCAGCCATCTACGCTCTCTTACATTCGACCTCGGTTCACCTCCTTTCCAAGTATGCGTTCACCACCTCAACTACCCCCTGCCCCCACATCACCTGAAACGTTACCTTACTTGGACCTGCCACCCGATCGTCCTTCTGCTTTGAAACGCAGTAATACCGCAGCACCCGTGCGCCCAAGGAGGACGCCGGCAACATCCCTGACACGATCCAATACGACTGCTACATCCGTCAGACCGCAACTATCACGTTTCGGCTCTCACTTTGGCATCCAGACCGGAGGTTACAACGAAATCCTTGATAATAGCAGCAATAGTATTGAGGAGGAAGAGGAAGATGCTGACGAGGAACAAGAGTGGGGACTTAGTAAGGGCATGGAACTCTTCGAGGTTTCTGCCAAGGACGACCAAGGTATGTATCTACCGAGCTAGAGGCGCCGTCTTCTCATCTTGTGTTCCCTATTCTAGGCATCCAGTACCTTTTTGAATACTTGATAAACGCCATCATCCAGAAGAAGGATACTATCGAGAAGGAGAATGAGCTGAAGAAGCGGGACAGCGTCTTTCTCACCACTGTTGCAAAGCCCACATGGACAGCTCAGGCGGAGGAAGAGGAAGCCCGTGAAAAGGCTCAACGCTCAACAGGAAGCTGGAGTTGTTGTTAGTCGTCTTTGGCGCAGGCCGCCCCCCCTGTTTGTTCGTCAACGTCCTCATCGTCGCATTGTCATCCGTTCGTTATCTCCGTCCTCTTGCTCTCATTCACCCCGCCAGTATTGCTTATGTTCACGTGTTTGTACGTTCCAACTCTCTGACTCTTTTCTCTGTCTCCTTTCATGTTCCTGTCTTATACTTATCAATATTTTTGCGCCTCATCTCCTCTCTCAAGCCACATCTCTCCCTCCCGTTCTTCACGTTTCTCATCTCTTTCTCATGTCATGATCATCAATCCAGTACCTAGTGTCCATGCACGCCATCACTTTCGTTTCGCACCTGAGCTCATCCACTACCATCTGATATCCCTTATTTCCATACGTCTTCCACTTATCTTACTCTATATCCATGCTGCTAAGTACATAGTTCGTATTCGTAGTATATGTAACGGATTTCCGAGGAACTATTATTGAGGCCAGCCGCCACGGCTGGAGATAACAGTCATGGGACTCTGCGAAATTGCGAGCTCAAGATCGATTGCCAGTCGTCGATTTGTTCACTTGTTGTTCGCGTTCGTCACACGCGGGTTACAGCGCCTTGGAACAGATCGTCAGGCCCCGAGCGGTGAGCTGGGCAACCAGCCCCCCCTTCTTTTCTCGCTTCCATGTCGCTCATTCCACCTGATCCCGCGAAAGATACCGTCGCACCATCCAAATCCCAAGTTTGTAGACCAGAACATTGCTATCACACGTTCGACGCTCTTTATTGTGCTTTGGTGTCCTCAGCGAAACCGATTGACCCCGCATTTGATGATGACCAGTAGTGGGTGGTTGCGAGCGCTGGCAATTTTCACGGATAACAAATCTGATCTCAATGCTTGCAGCCCGTTGTTCGTTACATGGAACACCCGCTCGACTCGTCCTGGAAGATCCCCCAGGCTGAGAGGATGCATAGGAAACTTCGAGCCCATGCCTCTACACGAAGGACTGGCAGAGTACGCACTGATCAGTGCGTTTCGTGATTCGAGGTTCAGGAAGATCGAGAAATCCGAACTAGAGAGCCTCGAGTGCGGGTGAGTTCAAACCCTCTCTTCATCGAGTCCTCTACTTTAATCTAACATTCGTGCAGTGTCTCGCTCTTAACAGAGTTTGAAGACGCCGATTCCTATCTAGATTGGACAATCGGAGTGCATGGTATCTACATCAGCTTCCCTCACCCGTCCACCCTAAACAGCTCGTCGTCGTCCTCGACAACACCCTCGCCACTGTCCTCTTCGTCGTATCTTCCACGATTGACTCGCAAGCAGACGTTCACCGCGACGTATCTACCGGATGTGATCCCCGAGCAGGGTTGGGACAAGGTAGAGGCTGTTGACAGCGCTATACAGAAGGCTGGGTGGAATGGACCGATCACTGAGGATATTCGGAGGAGTGTCAAGCTAAGGAGGTATCAGAGCAGCAAATGCTATGTCGGGTGGGATGACTATATCACATGGAGAAAGGAGAAGGAAGGCGAGGCAGAAGACGAAGCGTAGCACCCCCCGCCCACTCCCTCGAACAGACTGGCTTGTGATAACCCAGTCCAGGACAATTTCGGACCTTGCCACAACTGTAGAAATGTGACTGTAATGAATGCTCTCTATGTATGTACTATCTAGAATCAGAATTCAACCACCATTCCTTTCTTGGTAAAAACATTAACATTTCTTATCGTCGCATTCGCTTTAAGGTATGTACTATAGTCTAGTTTCGCGGTATTGACATGTTACCCACACCTACACCAGCACCTACTACTCCCATATGTGCCTCTCCAATGCGGGTAATTCATTGGGTAAAGGAGCCACCCGGAATCCTGCGGTATTCAGATGGTGTCGAGCCTCGTCCGTATCGTCGGAGAAGATGATCTCCCGTAGTTTTTGCAAACGGTTGCCCCAGTCGTACACAAACCTCTCCTCAAGTTCTAACCAAACCTCCCGAATGACATCCAGATCATGCCCACTCGTCCTGTCGAACGCGAGCAACATCCAGTAAATCTCCCGTCGTGAGGGACTCTCAAGATTCGAAAAAGCCATATAGTCGTGGTAGATATCCCGGAGATTGTCCAGCGTCCATGTCTGCGAATAGGGATCATCTGTCCCATGTCTCGAGAATCCGAGGAAGAGAGCCCGAAACACCGCGTATGTGGGAGAATACTTTGTGTATCTGACCTCTCCCACCCCGTCGGTACTAGGGCCATCAACACTAACATGACCACCCTCTTCATCCCTTGACGTTCCGCGCACGAGCGGAGCGCCTAATTCGATATTATCCGAGGACAACATATCAGAGAGTATGTTGATAGTCGCAAAGAAGTCTCCATGATAAGCCATCACTTGGATCATCTCCGTGAAGGTAATTTCGTTGGGACGCATGTCCTCCGTGATAATGACACTCTCCTCCTCAAGCTTGGTAAGAGCATCCGATATGGATTCTAGAAAGGAATCGTCATATTCGGCTCTAATCCTCGGATCTGAGAGGGAGTTGTGTCTTAGGACGCGATAGATCAATTTGACAACGTCCATGCGGCCTATCCTGGTGAAGGCCCATATGCAGCTATTAACTCCATCCAAACCAAGCTCCAATCCCTGTTCTCGCATCTTTAAAAGTGTGGAGCGAACACCCGATCTCTCACCGGAGGCGGTAAAGAACGTGAGTAGAGAGAGGTGGGTGACTCGGTCTGGGGAATATCCCGAAGACCGGAGAAGGGAGGAAGCGCGCCTCACGGCGCGACCGTAAAGGGATTTGGCGGCGATGTTTATTAGAACGTTGTAAGAGTATTCGTCGGGGGGAACGGGCTGAGAGGTAGGGAGAGGAGGGTAGTCGGAAGGTGAGAATGTACTTCCGGGGGCATCCCGGAGGTCATTTCTTGAAAGACATCTAACGCAAGTTTGAACTCGTCTGGCCTAGTCACCCTCCAACCACTACCGGCACTGGCAATGAGGGAATTCCACTCAAATACATGTATGGTTCCGCCGGATTTGCGGATGGTGTACAGAACTGAGAGGAGGCGGAGAAACTGCGTGGGATTCCTGAGACGGTTCTGAGAGAGCAGTCGGCAGAGTCGATGAAGGTGTGAGAAAGGAATTTTCGGATTCTGAGAATGGTCCCGTGGCGCCGGAAGTTTGGAAAGGATGGAGTAGGCCTCCCATGCCTCTGGCAGAGACTGGGTGTTGGCAAGAACGTGTAGAGTGTGATAGAAATGTATGTCGGGATTGTGTGAGGGTATATCTGTACGTGTGCTGTCGGCATTCGCGTCTGTGTCTGAGGTTCCGGCGGGTGGGTGCAGTAGGTGCGAAGGTAGGAATTTTTTCCCGTAACGAAACTTGCCTCCGTAGAGGGGTGGTATTGGGAAGTGATGCTTGGACTTTCCAGTAGCAAAAGGTGGTGGCACCGTCACATAGAAATTCTCCTCTTGTTTCGTGTCGGGATTGCTCGGGAAATATTGCGAGTCGACATCGTCCCGACACGGAGGTTTCTCCCCCAAGTTTTCTACATCTTCGGACAATGGACTTTGCTGCTGAGCAGTCATGCTGCCAACGCGTGCGTTCCTCAGTGGGGATTGTTGAGCTCGGAAGTTTCCTTCGCCTCTTTCGCGTGGTACAAGACGGAGGGAAGTACTCGCTATGGGGCGTGTGCACGACAACGGTTGAATCCTTTGTGAGATACGACGCGGAAGACATTTGTGAAGACGTTGATGGGTCGTCAATCTGGTGAGTGAGCCCAGCAGAAACGCATCGAGCATCAATAGCAAGAAATGCAGTCATCCTTCATTCTAGGCTTTAGTCGAGACCGCCCGCTGAAACACAGAACAGTTACTCACCGCGACTTGCATTCAACCCAAGCACCCTGTTGTCCTCAAGAATTCGGACTGATTTACTCCAGAGAGAGCCTGAGCGTTGGTCCCGGTTACAACACGGTACACGTCGTGGAGTTGGAGGACGACAAGTGGATGGCACGGTGAGAAAACTTTTTTCGTGTTCAGTGGCTGTGCCGCTCGGATGAGTTGACGTTGAATTGGTGACGCTGCCAGGTCCAATTGGACGCGAGTTAGATGTAATTGTGAGTATGTGTGGTCTCCAATTCTCATGTGTCCCAAAGAGTACGCTGATATTATGTGTAGTGCATGCATCGTGGCATAGAAAGCGGTAAAGAGACACATAAAGTACATGACGAAGCATAACTACGAAAGAGCTCATGCACGGGCTTTGAGCGTTCCCAAAAACGCAGCCTTTTCTTCGAAGGTTTGGAAGGAGCCGTGCTGTGGGTGGAATGATCAACAAATGTCCAAAGTAACCGAGGTGGATGGTACTTACACCGAACTTCGAGGAGGTATCGATGAACTTGAGTTGGACCTTCTCCAAGTCCCTCCGTGATGTGTGGACCATGAGGGACTTGCGGAGGGTGATAACACGCTTCTTGGTTCCGGGTATCGAGCCCTTGAGCATCAAGAAGTCGTTCTTGACGATACCGTAGTGGGGGAAGCCACCCATTGGTGTGATGGCCTTCTTGGTGACATCGGACTCCGTCGAGGCGTTGTTCTCGTCAGAACCAGAACCGATGCGGTAGACCTTCTTGTTGAGCTCGGTTCTGTGGTGGTAACCGTCTGTGTTTGCAATCGTCAGGCAGGTTCTTCACTTGATATATCGAAGGAGTACGCACTTTGACCGGCACGAGCAACGGAGAACATGACCTTGGAAGGATGCCATGCACCAATACAAGCGACCTTACGGAGACCCTTGTGCGTCTTACGAGGAAGCTTCTTGGTACCCCACCTGTGGGTAACACCCTCGAATCCATGACCCTTGGTCACAGCGATAACATCGATGTTCTCGTCCTGCTCGAAGATGCTGCTGACCTCGAATGGCTTCTCAAACAAGTTGTGGGCAAATTCGACCTTGTCAGCGATCGAACCACCGTTAACCTGGATCTCCATGAGGTGAGCCTTCTTCTGGCTCAAACCAGTCTTGCGGATCTGGGTGTGTGCGAGGACACGGACGACAGTGCAGTACTTGCGAATGCGCTCGAGTTCACGGGCAACAGACTTGCCGCCGTCCTCAGCGTGCTTCTTGGCGTAGCGAGTGAAAGCCTTCTTCTTGGAACGGTACCAGTTCTTGTAGAAGCGACGCTTGACCTCATCCGACAAGTGGGAGGCCCAGACGGTGGTGAGGGTGCGGAGACCGCGGGGAGTTTCGACGTAGCCAACAACACCGACGACGACCATGGGCGGTGTCTCGACGATGGAGACCGCCTCGACAACCTCACGCTTGTGCATCTCTGCGATACGGTAAGACATCGATAGACAACCAAGCGTTTTCGCCACTCACTGGATCCTGGACGGTCGAGATCACGGACAACGTGGGTCATACCAGCCTTGTATCCCATCATGGCAGTCAAGTGAACCGGCTTTTTGGGGTCATCCTGGAAGACAGGAATTCAGAAATCGTAGAAATGTTGCAATCGTAAACGAAACGCACCTTGGGGAACGACTTGACCTTTCCACGGTGGCGGGCTGCACGCTTGCGCGGCAGGAATCCAAGGGAACCGTGACGAGGCTCTTCGTACTATCATCGAACACCCACTCAGAAAACAATCTCCACGGCAAATGACCTGACAAAACGAACCTTACGGTGACTGTAAAGACAAGCATAGATTAAGTACGTCGGTGAATTCGATAGATCGCTGAAACGTACCTCATCTTGATGTCTCTTGAGGACGGCGAGGGTTATTCGAGTGTGTTGCTCACAAATTTCGACTGCGATGGGAACTTTCGGGAAGTTCCGAACGGTGGCTTTGGTACTGCACAGTTGGTTCCCACGCATGTCCCTTGAGCGCCCTTCGCTTTTCAGTTTCTTGGGTGGCAAGTCAAAGCTGCAATCAGGATAAATCAATGTATCTTCCTGGTATCTTCTACCTTCATTCACTTTCAGGGGCGTTCAGTTTGAACTTTGCATCTCGAGTGCACCTACGCTCAGTCTTAAACTTCATCCTGAAATCTATATTCGGAAAACTCTTTCAATGCAATTTGAATACCACATTCAGTGAGGATGGATGTGAAGTCTGTCATCAAACAGTTTGGTTTCCTTTGGATCTAACACTAGCTACTGAATAGTTCTTCTCTCAGACGGAGTCAAATTGCAATGGCACAGAAATCGCAATTCTGCGAAGTTCAGGATAGCTGGATGGGCTATTACATTCGGGAAACCGGACCGTATATATATAACTGAATTCACTGCTTATCACGGTGTGACCAGCCATGACTTCAATTTCGACGACCATCTCACTCCAATTATTGCCATCGAACAGCAATTAAGCCTATTCATCACTATCCTACTCTCCTCGAAATGCAACATGGCATACGTCCACTGACTATCGTGCTAAACGCAAACGGACGATACAGATTTCGGGTGAGGATGAACTTTAGTCCAACTAAACTCAACTGGCGAACCTAAATCGTTCCCGAATCCATTAGTCGCCCGAGTTCTCAGTGGATCATCTCGTAGTAGGAGCAGGCGAGAAGAATACATGTCCAACCCTAGGGTCACTCTGACAGATCGCCCAAACAGGTGTTGTGGGCTTAGCTATCGCTCAGAAATTATGCGAGAAGTTTCCTTCCAAGTCCACTTTTCTGGTTGAGAGGCATAGGCGTGCCGGAGAAGAGATAAGGTGTGTGCTGCTCTACGAGTTTTGTACTCCTTTCATAACCGTTACAAACGACGTTACACAGCTCGCGGAACTCCGAGGTCATCCACTCTGGCCTGTACTATCCGCCTGATTCTTTGAAGACGCAGCTCTGCATTCGGGGACGTGATGTACTCTATCGACGCTGTCAAGCCTACAGCATACCCCACAGAAAGACAGGGAAGCTCGTCGTAGCGACGAAAGACCAGCTACCATACATTCAGAATCTTCATCAGAAAGCCCTGCATCTCAAATGGCCTCCCTACACCCCCCCTTCGGAGACCCCCGACCTTGCTCTTCCAACCCAGCTTATCTCTGGCGCAGAAGCACGGGAACTAGAGCCCGACTTGTCTCCGGATATCGATGGTGCATTATGGTCTCCGGAGACAGGGATAGTGGATTCGCACTCGCTGATGGAAAGCTTAGAGAAGGACATCCTCGAGTCAGAGAATGGAGATTTGGCCTATGCAACTAACGTCGTGCGTGTGGATCCATCCGAAAGTGAGAAGGAGCAAGGCGGTTGGATCGTCCAGACTGTAACCGGCGACGGGAACGAACAAGATGCAGACGCTATACACGCTCGGACTTTGATCAACGCGTCCGGTCTTTCTGGTCCCTTTATCCTAAATTCCATCCTGCCCCCAGAGCAGCGCATCCCGATGTACTACGCGAGGGGTTCTTACGTTTCTTACAAAGGCCCTGGCATTTCAGGAGTTTCACACCTCATCTACCCATGTCCAGAGACAGGTCCCAACGCACATGCCTTCCAATCGCTGGGAACACATCTTACGCTCGATTTAAATGGCAAAGTACGTTTTGGTCCCGACCTCGAATGGATATCGCCACCAAGTGATGATCCTGAGTACGTGGATTTTTGGATGAAGCACCTGGTCCCCGACGATGGCAGAACGAAGGAAATGCATCAGGCGGTGATGAAGTACTTACCCAATGTCATTTCTGAGGGGCTGCAAACAGACTATGTCGGGGTGCGGCCAAAGTTGGGCCCTCCAGGCTCAGGGTTCCAGGACTTCGTTGTCAGAAAGGATTTCCCGTCCCCTGCAGGGGTCAAGGATCGAGGGCCTATGATTACCTTGCTGGGGATTGAAAGCCCGGGGCTGACGTCTAGTTTCGCAATCGCGGAGTATGTAGTGGAGGAAGTAATGTAGTCCGGTACTGGTGCTTCATTATAAGGGAGGTGAATTGAATATATCCTCTATGTACACAGAAACAATCTACGCCCGTGCAATGGTTTTAGGTTGCCATGCGTTGATCTTCGGGGCAGCAGTGTTGTAAGACTTGTACGCGCCACGAGTTCCAGTGAGCGTTTCGCGCCATGGCTGGAGGGCGTGATTCAGTTGAGTGGAATATCTCGGAGTAATAGGTACTTACAGCCTGCCAAGGTTGAGCCATTCTCTTCATTGCTTCATCTTCTGCGGGAGGGCTGGCTCGGATATGGGAAATCCAGGCGTGCCATTCCGGAGGGACTTGCGACGCATGATAGTCATGCTACGAAAACATTTCAGTTGCTTGTTCGTTTTGGGGTTGAGATGGGCATACCTGGGCAAAGTCTACCCATCGGTGACGGCCTTCGAAAGTATAGTAAGCCACCATCTCAACAGAGGTCCAAGCAACGTCGTCTACCTGGAATTTCCTCTGTTCCGTCCATGTTCTCAAAGTAGCGATTTCCAAACCTGCAAAGTTAGCAGAGAATTCGATTAGACTGACAGCGAGAGGTGGAGGTGAACGGAAACGTACTGGTCTGTGCCGACAAGTCTCCCCGACTTTGCATCACCAATGTAGTTCAATTGCCTCCACCATTCCCTGAGGCCTACTCGCCGTAAGTTTCGAACTGTCCTGTGAAGAGAGACCATGAGTGGTCGTGGATGTTGCTGGTCGGAACGGATAGCGTCGAGCGACTTGCCATTCTTAGACGAAAGGTCAACAAAGCCAAACAGGATCAGAATTTTACGCTCGGAACGCGACGCGCACAGCGACTGTCATTCTAGTTCACATTCTCTTCCCCAAGGTCACTCTTCTTCTATCTTACACTTCATTATGGCTGTAGGGCTGCACTTCAATCTGCCTTGCTTCATTTAACTCACCCTTCTGCTGCAGAGTCGTTGCTCAGGTGTCTTCCGTGCTTTCTCCCGCTCAACTCCTTCCTTCACCGTTCGGTGTGTCCTTTTCTCCTATCTACAAATTTCACCTCTGAGCTTTCAAGTTAGCTCTTCACGGATAGCGTCTTCCTCAAGACGACTGGCGACAGCCGCCTCTTCCTCTGCTCAGACTGACGCACCTCCTCCACCCTCCACGTCCAAGGATGCCAACATCAACCGAATTGTAGACGACATTGCAGGCTTGACATTGTTACAAGCAGCAGACCTTGTATCTGTTCTCAAGGTGCGTTCTTCGCGTCCCTTTTGACTGACGGCCATTCTGATTCACGTTTCCTCTATCCCAGTCCCGACTGAACATCCAAGAAATTGCCATGCCCGCCGCCTCAGCAGCACCTGCTGCAGCGGCTGCACCCGCAGATGAACCCGCCGCTGCTGAGAAACCAGCAGAGAAGACTATCTTCAACGTCAAACTCGAGTCGTTCGACGCTGCTTCAAAGGCCAAGGTCATACGAGAGGTCAAAGCTATGATTCCCAACCTCACCTTGATTGATGTAAGTCTCACCAAACCCTCCGAACGCGCGAGCTTTGTACTAACATCCACCGTTTGACAGGCCAAGAAGTTCGTGGAGTCACTACCGCAGACTCTCAAGGAGAACCTTCCCAAGGAAGACGCCGAAAAAATGCAAAAGACCTTCGAGGCCCTTGGCGCTGTTGTCAAACTAGACTAATTTTACACTGCCCATCTAATATCATCCTGCCATGCTAATCCCATGACCGGAACACTTCGACCACGACACTTTCTAACGTTCAGAAGGCAGAGTCCAAGTTTCCCTCAGCTTCAGGTTTGGACAAGAGAGTATTCATCTGTTGGACAACCCCTAGCTATGGGGGAGAACAAATAGGTACAATAATACACTTTGAGTGATGGTGGAACGAATGAGAACACAGTCAATCGAAGAGCGAGAGTGCAAAATTGTCGTAGAATAGTAAAAAAAATGAGGGAAAGGAAAAGGTTAAACGAGCGTCTGTGCTATGTCGTTCAATCTTCCGACAAATACCGATATTCGAATCGGAAATCGGCCTTCTTCCGTTGGCACCACGAGCCCTCCCAGTCGAAGTACACATACACTCCCTGCTCGTATTCTTCTGTTATTGCTTGTGGCTCGGAATGACGCTGGAACCATGTAAGGTACTTGACATGGAAACGCCATGATTGTCGTTTCAGTTCGCGTGCAGCCAGGAATCTGGGCAGAATTTTTGAGACGCCAAAAAGGGAGGACGTGGAACGATGGAACTCACTGCTGATATGTCCCAGGTAGGTAATAGAACACGTAGAACAACGTTTCAACATCGAGCTGAGAGAAAATTGCAGGCGTGCTCAACAGGGGATGAGGCTGTTGCGGGTAGTACGAAGGCGTGTTGAAGGGATGCCGAGGAACATAGTACTTGGGTCTATACAGGCGAAACGAGCACTCAGCACGGTTCGTGCAAGGAAGGAATGATGGACGGATCATACTTCTCTGTATCCTGAGGTTGAGGCACATTTGCATATCCTCCCTCCAGCATCTTGTGAACCTGATCAAGGTTCTGCATCCGCATTGCCGCTGCATGACGAGAACAGTCAGCCCCAAAAGTACGCAACGCCAAATAGAAAACAGGGACAAACTACCTTTCTGTTTCGCGTTCTCGAACGAGTCAACAAGATCTGACAGCGATCCAGGCATTTGTTGTGGTCGTGCCGGCTGCGTTGCTGAAGGTGGCCGCACTTGCTGTGGTTGTTGTTGTTGTGGTGTAGGCACTTGAGCTTGCTGATCAGCTCCAGGCACCTTAACTCCAGGCGGGAACTGGGGTGTTGCAGGTCGTGCTTGTGCACTCGCTGTTGAAGATGTGGTGGCCTGAGCTGTTGGCTGGGATGCCTGTGCCCCGTTTGTTATAGATGGGGAATGGACCTGTCAGAGAATTTGAGCAACGGAAGCGCGTAGAAGGTTCATCAACTCACGGCAGGCGATTGAGGTGTAAGTCCAGGCGGGGACGAAATTGGCTCTGGAGAACAGGATCATCGCTCAGATAGTAATATATGGGAAACACGCCCCAGCGTACCTTTCTGCGACGGCTGTGCCTTCGGCTGAGACGGTGGTGACGTTGGCGCGGGTCCGTTAGAGCTAGGTAATGCTTCCGATGTTGCTGGAGACTGTTGACTGGAGTAGAACGAACCGTCCGGTTGTTGAGATACTGATGCGGCAGAGGAAAGCATGGGGCTTGTGACCGAGGGATGCGTCAGAGCTGGTGAAGAAGGTGCGACGGACGACTGTTCATTTGATTGCGATGTTGATGACGGCACAGAGGGTGTCGTTGGTGCAGGCGCAGGATTTGTGGATGCTAATACAGGCGTTTGTGCAGTATGTGACGGCGTCGGGGGGGCTATGGCAGCGGCTGCTGCAGCAGCATATCGTATCGGTGGTAATGTGGCTGGAGGTCGTGCTGGCGGAGGCGCTGGATTTGATGGTGTGTGCTGGGGTTTCGGTATCGTCTGAGGTTTCGCTGGCGGGAAATAGGACAGGTGAACAGGACGCTCTCTCTCTCTCTCGGTAAAAAGGTGACCGTACCATGATCGACTGAAGTTTCTGTAAATCGAGCATGTAAATAGCGTGGAACTAAAGGCTTTACTGAGAGATGACGCACTCCTCAAAGCAATAGTCGCCTTCTTTAATATGGGGCTGTCGTGGGTCTTGCTGGCTGACGGACTTTCCTCTTCATGCTTCTGGTTCTTACTGGGTGTTCTCGGCGGTAGGTCTGCAAGCGTACCAATCTTGAGTTGGATTGTCTGGGATCATACAGAGGTCGCTCACCTTCGCTCGCGCCATCCGACTCGTCGCTGTCATCTGTTTCATGCACAGGTCCACGGAACATCTCTTCCTCCTCATCCAGATTGAGTTCATCGTAGATGCCTTCGTCCTCGTCGAAGTCTTCCTCCTGGATTTGGAGAAACACATCAAAATCGTTTGAACATGAAGAATAGATTGCAGCGGACCGTATTGCTTTCCACAAAATAAGACACATCTTCGTGTAGGTCGGCCACCTTCTCCGGTGGTAACGAGCCGTTATTTAGCAGTCGTAGAATGATTTCTAGCCTGCCAATGTGCCACTTTCTTCTTTCATTCATAGATTCCAATTCCTCTGTCCGGGCCGTTGAACCAGCCTTATTCCGCTTCTTTCCCGTTCCTTGAAGAGACTCTATCTCTGCCTCGGCTGATTCAACCTGCATCTGCAGCTCTTCGACCTTCGATTGTAACCATGTAACTTCTTCCTCCTTCTCTTGTTCTTTCGGGTCAAGCCTAGCTGCGGCAATGAGGCCTTCCTTCGAGAAGGCCTTGGTCTTCATCTCCTTCTCGCATGCCTTGAACTTTTCCATTTGCTAGATGACAATGGAAGAAAGGGAGAGCGAGGTGTCAGGACAACGGACCAACTACACTCGCAACGCGCCCTCTCAAAACCACAGCGCCGCAATAGTATCGCGATAATTCTAGAAAAGGACGCGAACGCGAGAAAGAGATGCTGTAGGACTCACAGTCTCAATCAACTTCCGGTTGTCGAATAGTTGTGACTTGTCCTTAATGTCATTGCTCGCTAACCAAGTCTTGATTTGATCTCGTAGCCGCTGAAGCTTCTTTATTTGAGTCTTGAGATCCATTTCGAGCTTCTCTTTCTGTGTCTGGTTCGTCGAGGCTTGCATCTTCTCGTATACAGCCTCGAAGTACTCGACGCCTTCAGAGACTTTCTTCAACGTTCGATCAATCTCGGCTGCAGAAAATGGTAAGATAGTTGAACGAAACGTGATATATTGAAGCTGACTTTGTAGTTTTCTTGCCGCCATGGCGAGGAGTGATATCCAGTGAGGGACTTGGTCGTTTGGACGAGACGAAAGCCCCGACTGGGGTGTTCAGCGTTGTTTGGGTTAGAGCCTGCTGCCAAATAAATGACAAAGCCGGAACTGCCACTGCCAGCGTCAAATCTTAATCTAGCGCCGAGGAGGGTCACTGTTGGCAGCTGTACCATGTACGTATGTACACGTCTCGCTGCAGTGTACTTAGCGACGCGTCTCGGCCTGAGGAATATGCATAGATGTTTGCGATTTCTCAGTCAACTCCCGAACACGATGTCTTGTTTCGCTTGATCGTGCGGAGCAATGAGCATTGCGAATAAATCCCGAGTGTTTGGTGAACAGGTTGGACGTGACACTGACTGGAAGGACATATATCACTGGCAGCACTCCACAGGAGCAGCACAACTCTGACTATGGCTGTGAACCTTCGCTGGACATTCCGTCGCAAGGAAACGATCTTCAAAGATCAGTGACATGGGAGTTGCAGGGTGGCGATGAAGCCAATCATGATATTGCCTTTTTGGGAAAGTCTATTGTCACTGTCACGTGCTATAATTGGATATCCGGACAAGAATGGAACTGGGAATTGATTATTCTCACCGCTACTCCTTCTTCACGACTCTGCGACGACCTATACCTTCATCATCCGGCTTCAACCATGAAGTCCATACGGAAATCTCTCAATGGAAACAAAGATTCCGTCAGAAACAACATATCTACCCCCATGCCACTTCCAGCAGTCTCGAAGCCTGCTACCGCCATACTCCCACCTCAGAAAGTCATCAAGGCAACTGCAGATTATCGCCCACAAGCTCCCCAAGAGCTGTCGTTCAAGAAGGGCGACTTCTTCTATGTTATCAAGGATGTGAATGATCAGGGTGCCTGGTACGAGGCTCACAATCCTGTCTCCGGCGCACGCGGCTTGGTACCAAGGGCACTGTTTGAAGAGTTCAATAAATCGTCGTGCGTACAGCTAGCGAATCGACCTTTGTACAACCATTCCTCACTTTTTTTTGCCCATTAGTTCTAGAAACTCTCAAGCGATTGGTTTCGGTGCAAGTCCCATTGCACTTCCTCCTCCAGTTCAACCGCAGGCACCTCCCTCGTCACAAACAAAAGGGTCGAAATCTCAGGTTTTCTACGCAATTGTCTTGCACGACTTTGAGGCCGAGCGAGCAGACGAATTGGATGCCAAGCGCGGCGATGCTATCACCGTGGTCGCTCAGTCCAACCGCGAGTGGTTCGTGGCAAAGCCAATTGGACGGCTCGGACGACCAGGTCTCATCCCCGTTTCTTTTGTGGAAATACATGACCCGACAACTGGTGCAGCCATTCCGGATGTCGGATCTCTGATGGACAAAGGGGAACTCCCCAGAGTCGAGGATTGGAAGCGGGCCATGATGCACTACAAACAAAACAGCATTGCCCTCGGCGTGCTCGACGCTCCCGGGAACCGAGACTCCATGCCTTCGACTCCTTTCCTCGAGTCCATCCCATCACTCCCTGAACCCGCTATCAATATCGAGGGACCGTCACCAAGCAAACAGACACATCCGAGCAACAACGGGCTGGCGCAGAACTCCAATCCGGAAAGCTTACCCGAGGGTATACTATTATTCGCTGAGGCAGTCTCTTTCCATTATGAGATGGAAGAGTACTGGTTCCGCGTTAACGCCTTGTTCCAACCGTACCCAGCTTCTGGGTCAAACTCCCTACCACCTGCAAAGCAGCTCATCCTGTTCCGGGTTTACAACGACTTCTACGACTTCCAAGTCAAGCTGCTTAATGCTTTTCCCCGAGAAGCTGGTCGCGATCCCCCCAACCCCAGAATATTACCGTACATGCCTGGCCCCACGCAAAACGTCAACGATTCTCTCACCGCTACCCGCCAAGGGGAACTCGATGATTATTTGCGTCACCTATGTAGCCTTAGCAGCGCTGGGGCTAAGTATATTCTCGAGCATCGGGTCGTGCGAGAATTTCTCTCTCTGAAGCCCGGGGATGTGGAGAACGAGACCGACCCCCGTATTGAGGAATACGAGGCATTGTTTGCTGATAATGAGATTCAGGATTCAGTGGGCAGGTTGAAGCTGGATGATCAACGAAGTGACGGGTCAGACTACGAGGAGGACGAAGGCTATGCTCCATCTCCGCAGCGACGCACATACGATCGACACCCCTATGCCCGTCCGGAAGACGAACGTCGACCGTCGGAGGGAAGCCTTCGCCTTCATGCTCACTCTCAAAACCATCATCGGAACGGATCCACATCCTCCTTCCAACGCACCCCCTCGCCCTACTCCCCTAACTCGCGATCGAACTCGCCCGTACAAACCTCGCCGCATTCCACTCGAGACTCTGAGTCTTACTCATCTGTACCACAACCTGGTTATCGACCTACACCTTCCCACAATGCCTCATCCCCGTCAATATCCTCTGTTCGTTCTGCAGCACCTTCGACAACAGGACGTTCGAGATCACACTCCAGTGCCAACACACCACCGATTTCAGCTGTCAACCAACAAACCGCGTTTGTAAAAATCAAGATTTTCGACCGTGTGGCCGATGATCTCATTGCTATTCGTGTACACCCCCTCGTAACACATTCGGAGTTAATGGAGAAGGTCCAGACGCGGTTGGGGTCTGAGGTTTCCAATCTCAGGTTCAGGGATAGCATGAACGCCTTCGTTACCCTTGACAACGACAGTATTCTGAGGGAGTGGATAGATCGGACGGACAAGCATGTGCTCTATGCGGATTGAATAGGGAAGATGTTGTCGTGGACGCTGCTGTGCTATATATGTTTGTTGTTCCCTTGGGACTTTTCCAGGTGTGTTGATCACGCACTGTTCTATTCTGCGTGTTTTATTTCTTGTGGTTTCGCTATACCTCCCTTGTTTCTATCATGTTCCATTTCCCGTTTTCCTATCTACCTATTTCCCCCACATATATCATGTACAATTGCTTTAGTATTACCTAGTTAGAATGTAGTAGCTGTTGTACGATGCTGCATCACTCAAATGTACTCAAGTCGTCGAGAGTTTAAACATCTCATCATTCGCGGGCATTTCAGGTCATGAGCAGGCTTCTCGGAAACCTTACAACGTACACTTATTTACAACGAATAATTTACACCAAAAAAAAGTGAGGTTAGCCTTTGGTAATACTGTTAACGCTCGCTGTGTCGCTCTTTCCGACACGCCGAGGAATCCAGAAGCAGATTGCGCGGAGAATATCCTAAGCAACGGTAAGTCTTGATTGGATAGGGACATTGGACGTTGTTAACGAACCGTTTGGGTACCAAAGATCAGTACTACCACCGAGGAGGCTGCAATACATTGGTCAACGTCAGGGTACTTTGAGCTCCTTTTGAAGGCTTCCACTTACCAGAGGCGATAATCAGGTCTGGTGCCGGGCTTTGAGGCGTGTTGACAGAAAGCAAGCTCATACTACAGGGGGTTAGAACCCCGATGACATTGGAGAGGGTAGGTAGAACGATAGAAGACTCACCTCATCGCAATCACTAAATAAAGCCCAAACGACAGGATGCGGATTGGTAGGTTGAGTTCGACTGCCTTTGATGGCGACCCCTGTTGCACCTGAACCCATCGTTTGTAGAAAAGTACCACGGTTGCGACTGTACACCGTTAGTTTCCCGAATTTTGGGAGGGAGGAAAGTTTTACCTTCTAAAGCGACGGTGGCGAATAGGACGATAGCAGCCACTGTGGTGATCGTATTCGTGCTTGGAAAATATATTCGGTTAGAGAGGCCCCTCAATGTTGAGAGCAGGAAGGCGGATTTACAGAGGGTCCGACTTCACTGAGCAATAGAAGAACCGCCGACTTCTGGATACGTTAGCAGGATTAGCCGATCCAACCTTGTAGATAAAAAGAAACAGGAACAATAGTAGCAGTTAGCGCGCGCTTCGCATCTCTTGAATGACACGACTCACTCCCGCGGTCACTACGACAGAAAGCAACCACGCGATGTACGGCGTGATGACCATCTGAAGTTGACGAGTCAGAGTTTCAGAAACGTTTCGACCTTAGGGATTAAGGATTTACAAGCCAGGAACGCATGACATGATCTCTCTCCATGTAAGTTCGTCCGTAAAATGATTCCCGAATGACGAGGAACATCTGTGAAAGGATCAATGGGTCGTCGGTGACAAGGAGGTATGATTGTTAAATTACTTGCAAGACCAGCATGAAAGCGGCGATGGAAGATCTGAGGGCTAGGTTTCAACATTCAAGACACCGGATTCGCGAGTGAGTCGTCGTACATGGCCGGAACTCCATACAACAGGGAGGCTTGGAACAAACACAATGCTTTCGAAGGTTCCGGTCCTGTGTGCTTTCCACCATAGACTCTGACAGGAGATCAGTCATTAACAATATTCCGTGGACAGCGAAACGGTCTCTAATCACAGGAGGCTTGATGAACTGAGGAGGTTCGCAAACGTCATTTGCGGTCTGCTACGTGCAGGCGATGACAACTCACATTCCAACAATTATGAAAACAGCCATCAAATTCGCAAACGTCGCATGTCTTTTGACTTGCTTGGAGAGAACGAGGAAGAGGAGGAGAGGTAGAGCGAAATGGGAGGTCCAAATGTTCAGCACAAGGAAAGCCACCAGTTGGGCGTGTGTCCCCTTCACGATGTTGACCGGATGCGCCGGTTGTGTGCTATCTGTGAATGCGAGAGGGGGTCAATCCAATGTAAAGAACAAGGTGAGGGGCGAGTCAATTACTGTTTCCATCCATTGCTGAATCAGTACCGGCTATTCAAAAGGAGCGTAGGATCTGAAGCGGCAGCCTGCTTCGAAAATAGGGAGCCAGCTCCCAAGTGTCACAAATCGATGTGGAGGAACAAATGAAAGAAAGGCGGGAGACATGACATGGGGACTGCCTATAACATGGAATTGAGTTGGGGTCCAATCATTGTTGCATCTGAAATCATGATCCAAGACTTTGAATGAATTCAAAAAGATGCGTGCTCAGGTCGCATCGAGATCAGCCATCTCTGTATGGTTAAGTTGGAATCCTCATTGTTGCTCAGACCGAGTGCAACAGCCACGCTGGCATTGCATTGGCAACGCTGTCACTATTCTATCGGCCTAGCATCAGCATGCGATGTCAGTTCGCATTGAATCTTCGGCTCACCTTGATGCATTCGGGCCAATCCCTGTGGCGTCTAGTGCACGGGGGCTTCTACTTCCAGAGCCAATGGTAGTTCCTAGTGCAGAGCTGTCACCTTGGAGGAGCAATGCCAGCGCGCTCAAATACTAAGATTGGGCAGTATTTTCGTCGAGTATCTTCCAGCCGTTTGCATATCCCTAGAATAATTTCGCACGACCCCACATACTTGATCTGTTTACTTCCAAACAACTCCACGTGAGCAAACTCAATTGGATGACGCGTCGAGACGCGTCGCGACTCGCGGCTCATACTGGTTAAGCACTCTCAATCTGACAAGGAACCACGCCGTTGACCAGGTTTGTTTCTTCATCTCGTTCTGAAAGCTTCACCGAGCGAATAATGGATGAAGGCCACTAGGATTCTACTCGAGAACTGAGGTTCTGGCCATGTGCGATTGTTTGGCCATAAACAGATCAACTGTGTGGAGTCGTGCGAAATTATTCTAGGGATATGCAAACGGCTGTCATGCGATTGCAGCCTCCTTTGTGCATGAACAGGTTTATTGAAAGACGAGCGGCCGTATAGATGGACATCGCATGCATATGACCCTGAGTTCATGAATGCAGGAGATAGCAGGTGGGTTGAAGTCTGTTGAAATCAAGGTCAAGCCGGGAATCGACAGTGACTGCTAGTCGGCAGGCATTTGCCGGCGGCGAATCAACTTTCCCAGCTTGAACAAAACCATTACTTCGTCTGTTTCCTCATGTACGGTAGTCACTCTGGGATAGGACCAAGCACAAGCACGTATGGTGATCCTCGGAGATTGAGGAACATCAAATCGCTCAAGCTCTCAGGCCCAAGCTTCGTAACTCGATATGCTCAGGAGTCAGCTACAAGTTCTCCCAACAGTCTCGCTATTCTTCAGCAAATTTCTCAGGAGAAGCCAAATCATGGCAGACGAATGTCTTCTCGTTCTTTAATTGCGAATGTTTTTGCTCGTTTCAAGACCTGTATCCCGTCTTGAAGTTGGTTTTCCGAGATTCCTGCTTTGCTACGTCCAACGAGTCTATCGCCGCCGGCGGGCTCCTACGTGCAGTTCTGATTCTTTATAGCTTCGTTGAACCTTATTTGTCATAAGCTAACTTTATTCCCTTTGAGCAGGGTGCTATTCAACCGAGTTTTTGCCCATCTCATTGGGAGGAGGGTCCTAGTACGCGAGGGTCCAACGATATCCCCCGTTCAGGCAAGTTAAATCGGCTTCGTAGCTTTTATCTCATATAAACACACATAGTCTGGTAAACGACTCACAAGATACTTAGATTACGACCATGCAGATGATTCGCCGGAGCTTCTCGAGTCTCGACGGCTTATTTCCAACGCTTTTAACCACAGTCAAATTACGCTTCGTACTCCCTATGGCTCTACACTCGCCTGCCCTCGACTTGGTGGAGTTCACCACCTCAGAACATTATCTCGCTGTGCACAACACGTAGGTTCTGCGGCCACCTTTACCCGAAGACGATTCCGATCATTCATAACAGGATGGGTGCGGCCTACATCGGCGTTATATGTGCTGCATGGTTCGTTTTGGACGACTCCCAAATATCCACATGCTAACGAATGCTCCCGAATCTAGTCTCTACGGTGGTACGAGTCACGGTAGACTTGAATGCTGCAATGCTGACCCTTTCTGCAGTCTCTTGTGTCCAGACGTGGTTCTACTTCACTCGATATTCTGAGGTCAGAGGGCTTTACTTTCTCCCTTCATCTTGTGCTGAAGAGCTCGCAGGATCCCTGGTACATTAAATTTCTGGTGAGAGCTGATCACACGCGGACAACGAGTGATGTTCATTGAACGATCAGGTCTTCGTGGTCTGGATCTTCGATAGTATACATCAAGCGCTGGTATCTCACACTGGTTGGCGATGATTCCCCCAACTTTGCTTGATGAACGAGCAGTGACAAGATCCCATCAGTCTATTTCTATGTCATCACCAATTTTGCCAATTACGCGGCTCAGGCCAATCTGGTTTGGTAAGATATTGCGACTGTTCTGAGGTGCCATCGTGGCTAAGCAGCTCACAGGAGTATCTTGGTCTGTCATTTTTACTTCTCTGCAACTCAAGGCTGAAGAAGCGTACCCTAAGCTCGAGGTCTTGTTCAACGTACGTCGTTCTAGGCTATCCGCCTCCAACGCTGATTTCTTGATGACTTCTCTTCCACAGGGTTTGATTGGGTTGCTCGTCCAAAGGTGACTTCAACGATAAGCTCATTGCCAACTCCACTTACGTTTCCGAAAAGCTTCCTGACCATCCGCGTTTGGCGCTGTGCGTACGAACAATTTCATATTAAAGGATTTCCTGAAACTTCATACGTTTAGTGAGCAGACACAATATTCCGCTTTCCATATTGACCGTGAGTTGCATCACGATGATTTCGGCGACATACACCATACTGACTCTATCATAGGCAGCGCTGGTAGTCGCGGAGTTTGGCAAGTTTGCATTACGCTTTCCCGACGAGCATCCATTGATATCTATGTCGCTGATAGTTTGCTCTGCTGGTGAGTGACCCGTGGCTGGTATGCAAAGGTGTCTAACGGATATCGCAGTATTCACCGTTCAATCGTACGTTCTCGATCCGGACTATGGTGCGTCATGCACAACGACGTCCTAACCGCTGCCTCCGTTTCAGGATGAGGTTGGTGACTTGGTTGGACCTGAACATGCTAAAGGTGAAGTCGTGGTTTTGGGCTTCGTCAAGGCGACTGTGCTGACGAACGTTGACAGAGGCTTTCCAACACTATCAATGTGCTCGGTGTGGCCTCCGACGTGGCCATAGCTGGCGGCCTATTCTACCACCTCCACAACTCAAGGACAGGATTTCAAAAGTAGGTGGGTTGTTTATAACGAAGTGGGTAAAAAATGACGACCGGACGTTCCAGATCGGACACTATGATTCGTAAACTGGTCAGATTTTTCGTCGGTCTACTATGCCTGAGCTCTGTTGACGACACGTTTCAGATCGCGTTCAGCGTCAGCACCGGGCTTCTAACGAGTGTCTGCGCCATCGCATCTCTGGTCTCGGTAGGGTGATCGTCCGTCCTCCAGCCACACATTGACACTTAACTGCGACGTAGAATCTAGTTTGGGGCAACACTATGATCTATGTTACATTCTACTTCTGCTTGGGAAGGCGTGCGTATCAACTCCGTGGATCGTTACTGGTCGGATCCACAGACGTTGACTCGGACATTATTTTTCCGACAGTGTACTCGAATTCGTTGCTTGCCACCCTTAACGCCCGAAATAGCATAAGGCAAAAGACCGGTCGAATATTCGTTTAGCACTGAAAGTTGACGTTCGTTGACAGAGGCGAATCGGACGAGAATGACTCCGGATCTTTTTCTTTGCAGACTTTCCCTGTAGAGTCGCGCGTCAGGAACCTCAAAGTGCCCAAAGTGCATTCGTTCGTTTAGTCCATCCAGCCCTCGCTCATCCCGGCACTTCTACAGCCTCCCAGTACGAATATTACCATCAAGATTGATACTACGCAGGAGATGGTTAGGGACTCTGACCGGGCCGAGAAACTTGACACGAATGTAAGCATATCGCTTCGAGCACACGTTTGACTTTACTCACTGTCAGAGCTCTGAGGCAGTGATCGGTAGATCCGACTGACGCGGAGGAAAAGGTTTAGGTGCCGAATCCGGTGCTTTTGGCATTACCAGTGTACAACAGTGTACAACTCAGCCGTGGGGTTCAAGGTTGTAGAAGCTGTTGTGAAACGAATCCACAATTTCGCCGTTTCTATCGTAGCTTCTGGACTCTGTTCGATACATGACCCACTTATCTGACCGCTTTATCGATTAAGAATGTGCCTGGACGTTGCAATGGGGACGTCGTTTGGAACTAGGCATTGTCGAGCACGAGAAGGTTGCCCAATGCCCAGTGCCGATAGGTACGAACATTCGGCAAACTCCGGGCCACGTGTTGCGTTTTCACCGGCACCGTCTTGAAACTTGTCGAATGTCTGCCACTGGGATCTGCTTCTTCCAGCCCGTTTGGACTCTTGCTGATCATTTCTGGTGTCGACTATTCAACCTCGTGGCTCAGCGAACTACCAGTAATGGCCTCGTGTACCCACGAGGTGTTGCCATCCGCCACCTGTCGCCTTCGATTTACAAGGGCACTCATTCGAACGATGTAGCGACTCAGCACATTCTCTTAGAGATCCACTCTACGACTTGGGCAAAGGAGGAATGATGGTGCCAGCGACTAAAGCTGAGCTTGAGCTGAGCTGTGGTTCAGGCCTACGGTCATCCCCCTCGTACACACAGTGCCGAGAGCAACTTTCCTCCTTGTCAACGAATCTCTGCATCATTATACCCTCTCAAGCACCTGTCGCGTTTCTGCCCAAGGTGCACGCTAGCACTAAAACCGAGCGAGTTAGAATCAGGTATTTCGCGTGCCACAGTCTTGCTAACACCGATCTGGCGACAGTCGGTATCAAGATCTGGCTTCTTTAGAAGTGTCAGGATATTCAAGGTTACAGCAACTCCCTCGGATTACAAGTCTGGATAAACGTTATAAAACCTCTTTTTCGTGGATTCCTACTCCAAATCCGCCCCCTCGAAATGGCTCCAAACTCTTTTGTTGTCCTTGATATCTGCCTTGCAACTTTGGGACTTGTTCTCTTGCGAAAACTATGGTTATCTCGCCGTCAAAAGTATCGCCTTCCTCCTGGTCCTTCCGGCTTCCCCCTGCTGGGAAATGTTCTTGACATGCCTTCAGAACAAGAATGGCTAACCTTTGCGCAATGGGGTGAAGCCTACGGTTTGTGTTCAATCACTATATTCTTTCAATTGACTCATATTCCTATACCGGTAGGGGATATATGTTCGGTGACAGGTTTGCTTTCGCCTTATAATCCCTTTGAGGAACACTTACAGTTTTTTAAGTTCTCGGTCAGACAATTGTCGTCCTCAACTCTCTTAAAGCCGCAGTGGACATCCTCGACAAGAAGTCCTCGATTTATTCCGACCGTCCCATTCTTCAGATGGGCGGGGAATTAGTTGGCTGGAAGAACACCCTTGCTCTCTTGCCATACGGTGACCGTTTTCGTCGATACCGCAAGATATTCCACCGCTTGATCGGCAGCCCAGCCACCATGCGACAATACCACCCAGCCTTGGAGCTCGAAACACAACGGTTTCTGCAACGTGTGTTGAGAACTCCGTCAAATGTCCAGGACCATATTCGCAAGTGAGCATTCTGCTAAGGCCTCGATCGGTTTGAGTCTGACCTCGCACCCGAATGTCCAGGACTGCAGGGGCTATTATCCTCCGCATCTCGCACGGTTACGAAGTCAACGACGCCCACGATCCCTTCGTCCACCTAGCAGACTTGGCTACAGAACAATTTTCGTTGGCAACCTCACCGGGCCAATTCCTTGTCGACGTGTTCCCTCCTCGTAAGCAGCATACTCGCCTTTCCCCCTGTAAATTCACCTCTGACTTTGTCAAAGTTCGCCATATCCCCAACTGGTTCCCTGGAGCGAGGTTCAAACGCACTGCCAAAGAGTGGGCTTCGACCCTCACGGAAATGGTCGAACAGCCCCATAACTATGTGAAACAACAAATTGTGCGGTAAACCCCTTTTCATCGGTATCCGTCTGTACTGAACATGTTTTAGGCCGCTGGCACGGCGATGCCATCGTTCTCTTCCTCCCTTCTCCAGAATAAGAGTCTCACCGAGGAGGAAGAGTTTGATCTGAAATGGTCGACTGCTTCGTTGTACAGCGGTAAGCTAGAACCTGCGCTATCCTCTCGTTCTAAACATCCCTGACGTCTCCGGAAAACTTAGGCGCGTCGGATACAGTGAGATATCTCTGCGTATTCACCCATCACACGATTTGAGCTTCTCACCGCTATCATTTACACAACAGACCGTCTCTGCGATCTATTCGTTTTACCTGGCCATGACTCTCCACCCCGAAGTGTTGAAGAAGGCACAGACTGAGATTGATACAGTCATCGGAAACGACAGACTCCCTGGAATAGAAGATCGTGGCCAACTGCCTTACATCGATGCACTTGTGAAAGAAGTGTTTCGCTGGAACTCTGTCGTTCCTCTCGGTAAGTTCTTGCTTGACGCGTTCACAAAACATTTCGAGCTCAAGATCGACCGAATAGGTGTGCCTCATCGTTCTGTGCAAGACGATGTCCACGAGGGGTACTTCATTCCGAAAGGCTCTCTGATTATCCCCAACATATGGTAAGGCCTGACGGTCAGGAGAGGCGAACGTCAATCGTGACTTTTTCTATAGGAAAATGACACACGACTCAGGAAACTATCCCAACCCGATGGAATTCAACCCAGAACGGTTCCTGCCTGTCGACGGCCAACCGAAGCAGCCTGATCCACGCCACCAGTGTTTTGGTTTTGGGCGACGGTGAGTGCCGCTTTACGTTCAAAATTGTGGGGTTCTGATGAGCCTACCTTGTTCTGGAGCATCTGTCCCGGTAGGTCTATCCATAACTTGGTTTCGTTGCTCCATGAGAACTGATATTCGAACTGATTAGGTTTAAAGCTCGCTGAGGTTTCCGTTTATGTGTCTTGTGCCATGGCCCTGGCCGTGTTTAACGTTTCAAAGTGCGTGGAGGGCGGAGCCGTAGTCGAGCCAGTGAACGACAAGACCACTGGTACCATAAGGTGAGGCGATCTAGCGGCACGACTTAAGTACGAACGATGACTGATAGAGTCTCTTCAATCCGTCCTCAGTCACCCCAGACCGTTCAAATGTGCCATTACACCACGTTCCCAAAAGGCGATATCTCTCATCCACAGAAACTCTCAGCTAGAATAGGTATTCGTAATCCGAGACCTTTGTGTGGTATAAGGCACTGCGTAGGAGTCGGAAGGTTGACAACGTACTGTACTTGTTGATTACAGTCGTTAGACAGAACGTAGTCGAAACCAATGGGAAGTTGAGTATCCCCCTCATACCTGACGGCAACAGGAACCTACTATAGAACAAGCAATCCGATCATGACCCGTCTGAGTTTGCATCTTGCATAACCACATCTTTCTCCTTCGACTCGTTTTCAGCTTCACTTGTGACCGTCAATGTCGCCTCCGAATGCAAGTCAGAGGTTGGTGGCACCGGTCGCGATTCCGGACTGGAACGAGAGGTGGTTGCAGGGGGCGGGGATGCGTTGTTCGTGCCATCAGCCATAATCAAGTCCCGCTTTGTTGAAGAGTCTTCGTTTTGGAAGCTACGCTGAGCATTCGTTCCGCCTCCCTTCAAGCTTACTAAAGGCTTCGTCTCGACGTTCAATTTGTGGTCCAAATCACTTTTAACCTGATTTCCTTTGGCTGGGTTATGACGGGAATCAGGATTGATTGAATAAAACATTGCTTGCGAGAGAAGACGGCTCACACCTGCAGGCTTCGATCCTTTCTCCTTGTCCTCATCCATAACTCCCTCAATGAACCCACGGATATTCGCCAAGAATTCTGGATCGGAAAACATAGGGTGATCCGCGACGGCTCGTTCGAGAGTAGGGAACCTGAAAGGGTTAAAGTATGATGCGGGAGATGGGACTCAACCTTACCTCTCGACCTCGTCTACAAGCGTCCTGTGGATATTTTGCTCAGAGCCCGAGAATACAGCACCGCGGAGCATGTTGTCGGAAAGTAAGAGCTGTCTAACGTTTTCCTCTATCTTCGACTTGAAGCCCTCAATCCCTTCCTAATCCACGGCTTCATTCTCAGAATGAGTACAAGTTGCCGGAGTGCGACTTACACTCTTCTGGAACTGAACAAGCAATTCTCTGCGCAGTCGATCATATTCGCCAGATTTTTTGAAGCTGCATAGACTGGATCAGCAAGTAACAATATACCGCGGTGGGATCCTACTCTGCGACAATATCTGCATGAAATTGCTTTGACATGAGGTGAATTTAAAAACTCGCCCTCATGCAGGAGATGGTGGTTTATCGCCAACCAGCGCGAGCTTAGCCCGACCCAAGGTCCAAGGTCAGATAAGATTAGATCCTTGCCGCGATTAGATTGGATTGCGCGTACGCGGCTGGACAAAAATCATCGACGTGCTCCGTACTCGTCACCCATATCCAAACTTGAATCGAACCATGGCTTCGAATTTCCCGCCTCTCAAGAATGACCGGCTATTGAAAGCAGCAAGAGGTGAATACCCGATTTCCTGATGGCTAACAACCTACTCACTTCCCAGCGTAGGTGAAGAAACAGACCGTGCACCAGTCTGGATTATGAGGCAGGCTGGACGGTATCTTCCAGGTATGGGCTATTCGGTCAAGCCACGAATACAAGACTTATCGCGCCTCTCAGAATTTCGCAAAGTGCGCGAAGATCACGAGTTCTTCGAAATCTGTCGGGATCCCAGCCTGGCCACAGAGATCACTGTTCAACCCATCCGCAGATATACGGGTCTCATTGATGCCTCCATTATATTCAGCGATATTCTTGTCATTCCCCAGGCTCTGGGAATGGAAGTTCTCATGAATCCTGGACCACATTTCCCAGACCCGCTCGTCACGCCAGAGGACGTGAAGAAGCTGAAGAAGGATGTGGACGTGAACGTCGAGCTGAAGTACATGTTCGATGCGATCACAAAGACGCGAATGGAGCTCAATGGTGAAGTTCCTCTGATCGGATTCTGCGGCGCGCCTTGGACCTTGTTCGCATACATGATTGAGGGTGGTGGAAGCAAGACTTTCCAAAAGGCGAAGACCTGGCTATTCAAGTACCCCGAGGAATCGAAGGCCCTTCTCATGCGCATTGCGGACGTTTGCGTTGATTTTCTGGTTGGTCAAGTGAAAGCTGGAGCTCAGGTATGAATCCCCTCCTGGATGTTTTCATATCCGATGTCTCATTTCCCATAGCTCCTGCAAGTATTCGACTCTTGGGCGGGAGAACTTTCACCTCACGACTTCCAGGAGTTCTCTTTCCCATCCCTTCGACACATATCCGATGGCGTGCGCAAACGTTTGACTGAGGAGAACATCACTCCCGTTCCGATGACTCTATTCGCCAAAGGCGCAAACCACGCAATTAGCTTCCTCGCCGAACGATCTGGGTACGACACGCTTGGACTGGACTGGTGTATTGATCCTGCGGACGCACGACATCTCGTCGGGACCAAAGTTGCTCTGCAAGGAAATATGGACCCGAACGTTCTGTACGCTGGCAAGCCTGCGATTGAAAAAGCAGTGAAACGCATGTGTGAGGGATTCAGGAGTGCCAAAGGAGGATGGATCGCCAATTTGGGCCACGGTATCACACCTGGAGTAGATCCCGAAGACGTTCGATGGTTCTTCGAATGCGTTCACAAGTACTCTGCACAGAAACTATGATTTATTGGAAGTTAAGGTGCGTGAAGACCTCGATTCTTGCTGTCGGGATCTAATAGTCCGCCAGACTAGGCTACCGGTGGAAAGTGAAGGAAAAACCAGTTTACACATATATACACACCAACAATATTCCAAATCTCCTCTTTGTACTAACTAGGTTGTACAAAATTAGCGAGTGTACTAAAACACCGAGGCAATGGAAATATATAAACCAATTAGAGCAGACGAGATAGCGATCGATAATATGTTGTTGGAGGGGGAGAAAGGTGGTTATGTAGATGCGACAAAACAATCTTGACAGAACACAGAACGAAACTGAACTAGTCACCACGATGTGCAACACCTATGGTGAAAAATAGAACGATGAGATTGAAACAGAGATCCAGTATACGACTATGCAGCACGAGAAAAAGGGAACGAGCAAGGAATGAAATAGACTGTTGTCATGCAACAACGTCAGCAGCGCTAAAGCTACTTCTTCTACGTCTAACACTCCTTAATCCAGGGCGTTCGGATTTTGAACCGGGTTTGACAACCGCAGCAGCATTCGTCGTCATCCAAGCGTCTGACGACGGAGTGGTGCCCTTTTTCAGTGCGGCATTCGTTACAACTTCGCTCAGTGAGGAAGTATGCGTGGGTTGTCTCCGTAGGGTTGGTAAACGAGAAGGTGTAGGTGATGGAGGAGGGTTGATTCGCCGAGAAGTACTCGCTATGGAGGGTTGCACTCTAGTTTCTGCGGTAGCCTTGGCTGCTGTCGGCGCAGCCGTCCTGGTGGCAGCAAGCCGAGGTATTTTGTTCGGACGCTGGCTGGTTTGCTTGACTGGAGAAGGAGGAGGACCCGCGGTTGTGCCAGTCCCGGTCTTCTTGATGTTTGCTGCTCCGGCAGTCGACCGGGTTACACGAGTGGGTCGTTGTTCCGAGGCTGTTATTCCACGAGTCGCGGGACCTGCCCTCGCATTGGATCGAGAGTTCCGTGTGCGTGAAGGTGCGACGCCTATGGGAGGGAGAACATCGTCTGATTCATCGTTCTCATCGTCGTCGGAGTCGTGAGCGGGTCGTTTGGCATTTGGTGTTTTACGTGGTTGACCGGGAGGCGCGATAGCTTTTGCTTTCGCTGCGGCAGCAGCAATATGCCTACTCGGGGTTACGGGTGGTAGAGGCATATTACTGGTGGATGCGGTGGGGGTGGTTGGGAGTGCTGGGAGGTCTTCGTCGGTATCGGCTGGTGGTGTAGCAGGTGTCACGAGAGCAGGAGCGGGAGTTGCAGCTGCAACCATGGCCGCCTGTTGTTTGCGTACTTCGTCAAATGCTGCCCACTTCGCCCATTCGAGTTGTTTGAGGTACATATATTGTTGCTGGGGTCCAACTACGCTTCCGGGCCTCACAATTCGCATGAAGGCAATCGCCTCGCTCGCTGTGAAGCCGTATTTCCATATTAAATAGGCTCCAATGAGTGTTCCAGTACGTCCCAGCCCCGCTTTACACTAAAGAAGCAACTCAATCCAGGAAATGAGCTGCGGTCACGTTGTTATGGACTCACATGAACTGCGACCACCCCTCCCCCCTCAATCACTCGATCTGCCACATCTAAAAACCTTCGCACAATCTCGTCCGTTGGATTGGTCCCGTCGTCGAAGTAAAGCTCCATGTGGTCGATTCCTCGATCCAAGAAAGTGTTTCGGTCGTATAACTCGGTGTTCAGCCGTACGACGAGTTTGACATTACGCTTCTCGAAATAGTCCAGACAATTGAGGAAAGGGGTGGGAAGCTTCCGTTGCAAAGCAAGGTTGCTATTGGTTGAGGATGAGAGCGAGGAACGGAACGTGGGAGGATTGCTAGCTTCCTTCTTTTGGTTGATCCAGTTTTGGTCTACTGGTGACGCAAATGCCACAAAGTTGGGTGTTAGCCAGTTCCAATCCCCGTTCTCCACCTTCTCGTAAAACTCGTAATCCTCAACATCGAACTCGTTCATGTCACAAAGTCCATTTTGCATAGCCTTCCAAATTCCCCAAAGACAATCCTGAATGTTGAGATTGAAGTCTGACGGTCCTCTGCCCGCGTCCCGGAATGGCATGAACTCTACTTCAGCTATTGGTTTGAATGCTTCCCATGGTGCACGTCTCTGAACAATCATCTATAATGACTGTGAACATTGATAGACGAAATTAAAAAGTGGCATGAACGTACGACATAGAGTGCCATCAGTAATGCCGCGTTGGCTTTTCTTCTAGGATCGTTCGAGGAGTACAAGACTAGCCGGTGTGATTCGAGGTCCTTGTCCTGTTACAAGGAATGTTAAGATATGAGTGGCCCGAAATGAGGAGATATCCGTACCTCCAGAAGCTCGTGTATGAGTATACACGCCTTGTAGACCATGGCAATATTCAATGGACCCCAATCTTGGAAGAACGACAGATAGAGTAATTGGTCGTCGATCGTAAAATAGTAATAGGTCGCATCTTCATCTGCACTAGACGAAGAGTATATTGAACGCGGTCGAACGCGTGGGCGATTATTGGGGTCGGCTGCCAATCTGTTGAGCACTCCAGGATTGGGCGGAGGATGGGGGAAAGTGGTGAAATATAACCTGGGATTCCGGGCACGAGAGCGCAGCATTGAGAACAGAACTCGAATGTCGAGAGGCTAGACACGTACCGTTCAGCAAAGTGACAGAGAGGCTCGCACTTAGGTGGCATTTTCAGCGAGCAAGCGGACGGGAGGACGGAAGGAGGATGTGGAGAATGATGAAGGGCGTGTTCAAGGCATGTAACCTCTGTCAACTTCGATTGGGAAAGTCCAAACTTGTACAAACAAACGGTCTCGTCAACAGGCCCATACAACGCGATCGGCTTCACGTCACGGTACTTGTAACAAAGGGACCCGAAGACCCCAAATTTGAAAGAGCAAGTACTTGTATTATCGCCATCTGATTCTAAACTACAAGAATTCCAGTCCTATCCCCACCTGAAGCCCCTTCCGTGTCCCGTCGCTCTTACTTGCTACGAGGGGTAGTCCGAAGTTGGCTTCTAATCTAACTGGGTCGAAACGATAAATCAAGCCCACCCCGGCCGAAATCGAAGGTTGTTCAACTGCCGCCTTTACATTCTCTATGAGAGTACGGGCTACGAGGTCACGCTGGGTAAGAAATAATATGGGGGAGAGAACCGGGAGCGACGCACATTTGTCGACTCGATCAAGCCGTCCAGCATTAACGAAGGCATGGGCCTTCAATGGCCAATGTGACTTGGTCGGGATGTCAGAAATTATGCTCATACCAGCGGACCAGTAGATGTCGCCTCCCAAGGAATCCGCTATGTTTTTTTGTGTATCGTTAGCATTAGGCAGTGACTAGCGAAGATGAGAAGACTGCTCACGCCCGTCCCGGGGTCCCAAACCGTTCTGTCTAAATGAGCGTACTGTAAGCGGCCCTCCCAGCTGAAATCGATCGGAAAAGAGGCTCTGGTGGCCAAGGCTCCATAACAGTCCTGAGCATGCTGACAGTGAAAGCGACTGAAAACTCGATAAATGACAAGAAAGAACGTGATCAACGTGCGGAAGACACCTACGACGCCAGGTATGATTGGCCTCGAAATATGATTCTCGGTTTCAGCCTTATAGAAAGACGTCCCTCCTCCGATTCCGGCCAGTTCTTGGCCCAATCTGGTGTAAAATCCACGAGTTGCACTTATACGATCGTCACGAGTATCGACGGTGTAAGTATACGAAACGGAGGATTTTGACGTTTGACCTGCCGCCTCCCGAATGCTAGAGACTCTGGTTTCAGAATTTAATGACACCAAGAATGGTGAAGAACAGACCTGAATGAGGCAGTGGGAGTGAGTGAACCGATGTTCCTTAGTACTCCTTCGTAGGCTAGTTCGTGTAAGCCTCTGTCGAAATCGCCGTGCTAATAGTCCAGTTGAGGACAGAATGTCAAACGATAGGCATGGGAAACTGCTGACCTAGCTCACCCTGACAAGCGCCTTGACACCTCGTAAAGCCTCAGAACAACTCGCGAAACTCGAGAGGTCCTTCTGCAAGCCAAAGGCGGACAATACCGCATATGTATCGAGGTCGGGAGTTATCGGGGCAGCAAACGAGGCATGGAAAGACCTTCGTGTGGTCGTCCCGAGCGACATGCTAGCCTCCAATGTCTCTGCACCGCCGAAAACATTGCGAACGCGTGCTGTAGCACTCTGTGCGGTTTGAGCATCCAACAGCAGATTAATAAAAGTAGCTCACAGCGTTGCCCTCATTATTTCCCAACTCAGTTGAAGTCTTTAAGAAGAATCTGCCTTTCTCCCGAGTCTTGAATACCAGATCCACTGCCTCGGGTGAGCTGAGGGCGTCTTTGGCACGTTCCAGGCGAGCCTCTACTGCATGGAAGACGTCTGTTCTTTTGAGAACATCCCCTATGGACCTCGTGGTGTGCAATATTGCTGCCAAGTCACCTGAATTTGGCGTGGTGGACAGTAGCGGGTTAATTAGGAAGCCGAGGAAGGACCTCCGAGTGGTGTGCGCGCCCTCAACGCGTACGTCTGCAATACGAAGAGGCAATGCCATATTGCTGCTGATCTGCAGTATAAAGTGAGTACAGGCCGGAACAGCATTATTGATGGACTTCACCAAGTCGGAGAGGTGGAACACGGCAGATTCGTATTCTCCCCGTAGTCGTCTAGCGACGCGTTCCTCTTGCCATTTTCTGAGCTTTTGAACTTCTATGGGTTCCTGATCCCTGGAGCTAGATGAGTTGTGTAGAGGAGGCTTCAGAGTCCAAAGAGAACTTGGGTCCTCCTCGTCAGATGCCATGAGCGAAAACAAGAGGTTTGTTTGTCCATGTTGGTGGCCAGCTGTTCCTAAGTGTCACGGTGTGAAGGTTGCCTCTTACACTAAATCCACCCCCTACCACCCCTTTTCGCCCTTTTCTCCTTCACATTCTCTCCATAGCTCCATCGCATTCAAAGAAGCCCTTGAGAGTACTTTCTGTCGCGTATATTTTGCCGCGTCAATGCCTGACAATCAGGTCTTCAAGGTTCGGTTTATCTTCGCTCTTCTACCACAGGTCAGCATTTTGACCCGTCATCATAGGCCACTTACAGTGGAATACCGGTGTATGAGATGTAGGTGGTCTTTGACGCGGATATACACGCATTCTAATCCAGTGAACACGCTTAGGATGTGTAAAGGAGTAGCAGTGATGAGGCGGCGTGCGGATGCCTGGCTTAACGCGACGCAAATTCTCAAGGTTGCTGGTTTTGACAAACCGCAGCGAACTCGTGTTCTGGAGCGTGAAGTTCAAAAAGGGGAGCATGAGAAAGTACAAGGAGGCTACGGAAAATATCAAGGTACCTCTCAGGCCAACTAACCCATTGAATTGAGCTGATTCGTCATCTTTTAGGAACTTGGATACCTTTGGAACGCGGGCTTGCTCTAGCAAAGCAATACAATTGCGACACTTTGCTCAAACCTATCATTGAATTTCAACCTGCCGCAAAAAGCCCTCCACTAGCTCCTAGGCATCTCGTTTCCAGCGCTGCTCCCAAACCCCCTCGTCGCAACGAAGCAACCGCCGTGAATACCAGGTCCTCGCGAAAACAGCCTGTAGCAGAGGACTCCGAGACAGAGCAGGAAACCTTGTCCGTTCGTGGCTCCGAAGATGGATCGATGTCCCCCTCACCGTCTGAAGCATCTAGTAGCTCCCGTACGCCTTCTCCGATCCAGAGTCCCGATCCAGAGTATGGAAATGGCTCGCATCGGAAAGGTAAACATCGTCCTCCTTTACCATACGATGGCTACGAGATTGGCCCTCCACTCAATGGGGTAACCGACGAACGCGCCTATGGTGACCAGATATTGGAGTACTTTATCTCGGACACCAACCAAGTTCCTCAGATTCTTATATCGCCCCCTCCTGATTTCAACCCAGACATGGCGATCGACGATGACGGGCACACCGCTCTCCATTGGGCTTGTGCTATGGGTCGGATACGAATCGTAAAACTCCTTCTGACAGCTGGCGCTGACATCTACAAGGTCAACAAAGGGGGGCAGACTCCGCTGATGCGAAGCGTCATGTTTGCCAATAATTACGATGTCCGGAAATTCCCAGAACTGTACGAGCTCCTACACAAGTCCACGTTGAACATTGACAACTACAATCGCACGGTATTTCATCATGTCATCGACGTCGCCATGTCAAAAGGAAAGACTCACGCTGCTCGATATTATATGGAGACCGTCCTTACTCGGTTGGCTGATTATCCGAAAGAGCTGGCGGATGTTATCAACTTCCAGGATGCCGACGGGGAGACGGCCCTGACTATGGCAGCTAGGTGCAGGAGTAAACGATTGGTCAAGCTTTTGATTGACCATGGGGCAGACCCCAAAATAACCAACAACGACGGGAAAAGCACTGAGGACTATATCCTTGAGGACGAGCGTTTCCGGTCCTCCCCAGTCCCTACCTCTCGCGCTGCTGCCATGTCCTTCCGAAATGCACAGGTTGCGTTTCCACCTCCCCATGCATCGGGAAGTTACTCCTTTGCCCCAGCAAACGGAGATCGCCCGCCCCTCCATTACTCTGTAGCCGGACAACGGGCGAGCACTCGGTGCGTCAATGACATGACGAGCATGTTGGATAGCCTGGCTTCCTCTTTCGATCAGGAGCTGCGCGACAAAGAACGCGACACTACGCAGGCGCACGCGTTGCTGAGCAATATCCAAGCCGAGATATTAGAAAGCCAGCGTACAGTCGCCATTCTGCGGTCCCAGTCCGATAACCTGTTGGAGAAGCAACAGACCCTGGGCAACCTCGAGTCGGACTTGCACTCTAGGATGGGGCGTAGATATCGTCTGGGATGGGAGAAATGGGTCAAGGACGAGGAGAATCGCGAGAAGAATATACGGGACGCGGCTGGTGGCACCTTGGCTTTGACTCCTGCTACAGCAACTTATCGAGTAGAGGAAGAGGAACCGGAAGGGGAGCCCCGTGAGGGTGAGAGGCCGAAGTCGAAGAGGAAGGCGTACACGCAGTCCGAAGACATTTCAGACCTGACGGCGCTTTATTCGGATATTCATGAGGACCCGGAAGCTCTCAAACGTGCTTGCGACACTTTGAGGGAAGACGTTACCCGTCATCGGAAACGCAGAAAGGAACTTTTCGATGAACTAGTGACATTCCAGGCCGAAGCAGGAACGAGTGGGAAAATGGCGGATTACAGGAAGTTAATAGCGACTGGCTGCGGGGATCTACCGCTCTCCGAGGTCGATTCGGTGTTGGGTCTGTTGCTTGAGGTAAGCTTACCCTCGTTCCCGCATTTGATTGCTCTAAATCCCTCTTACTGTGTCTAGACTTTGGAATCTGACGATCCAAACTCGTCGACTACAGCATGGGGCTTCCCCAAGGCTCCGTCTGGGTGAACACTTTGCATGCACCCTTCACTGCTTTCGGTCGTGTTGTTGTAATATAGCCATGCTTGTATAATTATAATGACTACGCTTTGTGAAAGAAACGTTCGTGATACCCTGAACCCCTTCGCGGCTCCCGCCAAGGATTGTAGAAACTAGGGAGCTGAGTAAAGCCCAGCTACTCGCAGGAGGTGTTAGCGAGGATGACTGCCGCCCGGCACTCGCGTAGGGAGATCCTGTCCCAGCACGTGACATATTCCAGTTTTCCCTTCCGCCCATCCCGACCGACGTCTTCCTCACTGGCAGTCTCTGTCCGTTATGCCCCTACAGAGATTGACCAGACATGACATTGTCAACGCGGTAACCAAGTCACCCTGGACGACTCACTTCCGACATCTCCTTCCCGTTACTCAAAAACTCAGACGTTCGTTAGACCGTCCGACACTCAAAGTCTTCAGCAAGAAGGTTTCGAATACTAAAGACCGCATCAAATGGTGGAATATAGTTCCTGGAGATCAGATTAGACTGCTTGGAGACACGCAGGGCACGCTCCGAGAAGTTCTGGCAATAAACAAACTCAGGAACAGGGTCTATGTTCGTGGGCTTCAGTACCAGCAGGGCGAAGAGGTCAGTCGTACTACGCGTCCATTCGAGTCATTTACTGATATAGAGCGTGCAGCAAGACGCTCAAATCAAACGGAAAAATAAAAACTATCACTACTCAAGGTGTCAGTTGTTTTTGGGAGAGTACGAATTCCCTCCGAAGAAGGGAGAGGCAACACCGCAGACTCTTCCGTACGTTCTCTCTTTTGTGGTTGCTATGACTGAGCTCACACTCTCTCAGAGTGTTCGCAAAGCGACTGGGCACTTCTCCCCCGGTGTGGAACTCCTTCCTGAAACGTTACCAATGGGACAGATTTGCAGCAGCAACCACCCCTGCAATTTCTCACCTCAAAGGCGAACGCATAAGCGTACCCTGGCCACAATCGGAACCTCGCACTCACGCAGACCGTATGTGTCCTCATCGCCTATCTCATGCATCTATGGACTGACTTGTTGGTCTAGCGACGCAACATGATACTACGAAGGACGAAGTAGTTAAAGTCACTTACCAACCTCCTCCCTTCAGTCCCACTCTTAAGGGATTGATACCGAGAACGCCTTCGGAGAAAGACTTCCTTCGCTCTGTTTATAACCTCACGGAACAACACGGCGAGCAACATGCAGTTGAACAATTCTTGTTTAAGGAGCTTGCCAACCCCCACTCACGCGCGAAGAAGCTGCAACGCTGGCAGTCCTCCCAAATACAGAAGAAGGCTCTCCTCAAGAGTATGATTGCAGAGGAGGTTCAGCATCTGGATGGCCGTACCGCTGGAGAAGCTAAGGCCGAGGCCACCTTCAAATGGCATCAGAAACTCGATGAGGAGAAGAAGGCACTTAGAAAGGCTAGATGGCAACGTCGTGGAGGCGAAGCTACTCTCAAGAGAAAGCACGCCAGGAGACAGAGGAAGGAGGAGAAACAGACAGCTAGACTGACTGCGTTGACCTTGAAGGAGGAGCACAATCAATTCATACCTCAGAGTACAGTGGTGTAATCTCTTTCGTATCGCAGAGGCTTAGTGTAGACCGGTTTAATTCACTTGAGTAATGCTTTTTTGAACCTGTACTACGACTTGAGCATGCTGGTAAACGTGGGGTAAGTTATTGCCCAATTTGGCGATCTGCCATAGAGTCAGAGCAGGTCAAAGCACGCGACTCCCTCAACTCTGTCTCTACTCTCATGTCTTCACCGGAGGCACTGTATCATGCTATACCCCAAGCACCAGTAGCATCAAACCCCATTCTGAATGACCATGACGCTCCGAGTGACCTAGAACACGAGGACCAAGAGGCTTCCAAGCCAATTGTAGCCGACGGGCGGATTAAAGGGATATACTTCGTACTGGGATGTGCTGTTCTTCTTCCATGGAATGGTGGGTGGTTTTGAGGCCTTTGAACTCGGATCTCTAACGAGTGCTCTTTTCTTGAATAGCTCTTATCACCGCCACGCCTTACTTTCTGTCGAGACTGGAAGATTCACCCTACCAATCGACGTTCAGTTCATATCTTTCCATCACCTTCACGGCCTCGAACTTCATCTTCCTCACACATGCTACCTTGACTTCCAAGGAGGTGCGTAGACTCACACTTCCTGTCCACGATCGCTCAATAAGCTCATGCAACGACAACAGACTTCCCCTTCCCGTCAAACAATGTCCTCTTTGCTTTGGCTCTCCGCTCTTTGCCTATTGTTGACCTTGAGTACACTAGTGCAAATAAGCCCGGGCTTGTTCACTGCCTTTGTGCTGCTGAACGGAATTGCACAGGCTTGCTTTGGATCATACTTGCAAACATCTGTGATCGCAGTGGCCTCGCGATTCGGCCACTCAGCAGTGCAGTCGACATTATCAGGACAGGCAGCAGTTGCAGTGGCTGTGAGCACGGTGCAAGTCCTTAGTGCTGCTGCGTCCCTGGGCTCGGAAGCGACGCCGAATGGCGTGTCTACCACTCGAGACAGGGGGCCGGAGGAACGAGCAGCTTTCTTGTTCTTTGGGCTGTCCACAATTTTCCTCCTTGCTTCAGCTGCCGCGCAATGGTGGCTGATAAGACTGCCACAGTATTACACTGTCGCTGGATCCTTGGAAGTTGATAGGCACCGGGTCCACGAAGGCGGGAACGCTGATGAAGTTCGGGCGTTAGTTTCAGAAGGACGGTCAGATCCAATGAGCGAAAAAGCCAGCATTATACGAGTCTCCAAGAGGAATATTGTGTATGAGATTGCGGTGGGCTACGTGTTCATAGTGACTCTTGTACGTGATTTCCTTTTCGCTGGCTGGAGATGTCACCTAATTTACTTACGTTTCCACATACCAGGCTGTCTTCCCACCTATTACCGCCTCCGTGACACCAACGAACCCCAAGACGCACCCGTTGCTGTTTACTTCGGTACACTTCCTTGTTTTCGGAGCCGGAGATTTCATCGGAAGATACCTTTGCTCCTTCCCGAAATTGTTAATATGGTCCGCATACCGACTGCTCGCTCTCTCACTCGCGCGGACCATCTTCGTCGCCCTCTTCCTCATGTGCAACGTTAGCGGTCCGTCAACGTCGAACGCTCCCCCCATCATCAGCTCCGACTTCCTGTTCATGTCCATTTTACTTGCGTTCGGAATCTCGAATGGCTATGTCTCGACCTTGTGCATTATGGCTGCACCATCGCTCGAACACAACCCACGCCTTAGAGGCCAGCGGGAGGACGTGGATGTTGCAGCCACAGTGGCGCAGTTCTTCCTCGTTGGTGGTTTGGTTGTGGGCAGTATTGCAAGCTTTGCCGTCCGAAGTATGGTTTGTCAATGCAATCCTTTCACGTCATAAACTAAAGCTGGCGATGACTATACATTTTCGACATATTTTAGTACACTCATTAGTCCTGATTGCAGTTTGATTCACTTGTAGACATAGACATTCTTTTATTGGGGCTACATTCTATGTACATGTACATATGATACACTCGCAACGTCGCCAGATTTCTTTCCTTGCAGTCGTCCTCAAATCCCGCTGAGTGTGATGGTGCAGGTAAGTTGTCAGCGTAGTTGGGATAGGAATTATCCAAAAGCCAAAGTGAAAGAGAACCCCAAGCAACAACAGCCAAGACGAAGAACCCTCCTCTTTGTGCCGATGGTGTCGAAAGGGCAGGGAAGTTTCGCGAACGCCTTGTAAGCGTCAGGGATAGAAAAGATCATGGGTCATAGGTCATAAGTCATAGATCATAGGGAGAAAACGCTCGTCGACCAGATTGGAACCGCGAATAATACCGAAATTAAATAGTAAGAAAACCAACCGTCGCCTCTTGCGGTTTTGAGTAGGGTAGGCGGGGGACCACGACGTCAAAATCGGGAGACCCGTACTGCCTGGGTATAGAAAGGGTGCGTTAGCGGTGGTTTACCGCACGGCCAGCATCGGTTGCCACACTCCATGTGATAGCTCCTCTAGATGGTGAAGCTCGACTCGGTCCCAGACAACAGGGATAGCGTTGACCTGACCCCGGGAAGTCAGTGAATAGCGGAACAGTTTAGAACACGTTGAAAACATACCTGTAGATAATGTACACAGGCGCGGGACACTCTCCTTGCCAGGGTTTGCAAGGTTATATGCCCGTCATACGAATCGAGCGGTATCTCGTATGTCAATGAGCTATACCCAGTCCACTAGTCGTCATAAGTTAAGTTGGCTACCGAAAAGGTAGGAGGCACATGACATACCTTGATTTTTAGCAGAATGGTATTATGCCTGTCAGCATGGAGGTCGTGGATTGTATACGAGTCGTTGGAAGACAGCCTCACGTGAGACTGCGCTTCAGCGAGTGATACACCTGCAGTAAGGCTGCCTCTGCGTTTGAATTTTATTTGGATGCTGCTATTGCGACGGTACGCGTCGAGAGGCGGGGGTCGAGGTACCATCGACGACACCGAGACAGTCGAGTGGCGTCGAGAACGGGGATAGTAGTCACCGTCGTACGCTGAACGTGTTAGTTAGTTTAGTGAGCTGCAGAGCGCAGTGAGCATGGCGCACCGGTGCTTATCACGCGTTGTGTGATGGGCATTGCACCCGGATATATATCGTGCTTTGGGAAAGTATCAGACTTGATGAAATCAAATTCCGAGGGACGAAGGTTGGCATACCTGGTACATTGGGTCGTGGTACGCCCCAGGCTGACCGTACGAGTAGTTTGCACTATAGCCCATAGACGGCCTGCGAGATATAGGTTGGTGACCGTAGGAGTCGTAAGAGTCGTAGGCGGGGAAGACCATAGCCATGTCGATAGAATGTTATAGGTTCGGAAAAACTAAGGGGACTGTTGAGGTAGAAGTGTTGTGGTAGGAGGGTTATAGAACGAAAGAGCGTCTTTATAAGGACCGGGAGCACCAAAGCGAGGTAACATTCAAACGCGATCTACACTGCAGGCGGGCAGGCGTCAACGGAGTGGGCGGCAATAGTCCGAGCGGCGTCCGGGCTTTTGGGAGGCTTTCGATCTCACATTCCCAGGGATTGAAGTGCGAAAAAGAAAGTCCAGGGAAAGAAAGCATGGTTGTTTACATGTGTGTTCCAGTGACTTGACATTTTCCGAGCGAAAAAGGACAAGATCGACCGCAAAGTAAGCAAGCCGTGCACTCTTTGATGGTGGAATAAATGAAGGTGAAAATGAACGGCTAGGGATAACCCCTTCCACCCACGGACTTGTCGCGTATGCCGGAGTCAAGGCTTCTTGTGCAAAGTAGAATCGGCCGGATATGGATGGAGTCATAGTTTTGCGAGAATTTTGATGAGGAGAATGCGGTCGGCCTAAGATGACTGAGCAGGCAAACAGCGACGAAGACCGTCAAAGTTGGGCATTAGCCGTGAATGACAAGAGGACAAGCACACGAGGTTTCGGTGCCCTTGCCTACGATCGAAAAGCACCTACGCAAACCGTCGACTTGGTGTTGAATGCAAAGGAAACAGCACGTGTAGACTGCATGTCGAGTATCCTCACTTTCAGGGCTCGGTAGGAACGTTCAACCAATTCTCCGACCGGGTAGTGTTTCAGGACTACGTGGAACTGTGCAAAGTCGAGAGAGACTTCTGCCGTCGGATGGTTGGGGTGCCCGGAAGTTTGCGGAGAACACTTTATTCGACAGGAAGCGAGTTCACGGTGAAGGTAGGGCGAAAATGGCTGAGGATGAAATGTCCGTCATAGGCAACCGAGTTCCAGAACCAACCCAGGACCGCAGATCAATTGCTGAGCCTCGTCGTGGCAAAGTACGTCCGTAAAGAACGCCCCCGGTTTGCAGTCTCGCCGCACAGCAAGTATGACTTCATCGTTACTCGTACAGGCTCCAGAAACTCACCTTCAACCTGAACTAGCACCCCCATGGAACCCTCAGCCCGAACCCAGCTCTTGTCCTCTGCCCAATCCTTCTGCGATGCCTTTGCAGAAAATAAAGATCTGGACACAATCATGACATATTTCAGCACGACGCACCAGATTACAGTCATCGAGCACGGCGAGAAGGCTCTCGCCCCCTTCCTGGGTAAGGAATATGCTGGGATCCCGGCTGTTCGGTCATACTTCGAAGCGATAGCATCCCTCTTGTCATACAAGGACATGAAATTCGTCGAATTCGTTGTCGATACCGAAGCGCGAAGGGTTGCATGCAAGGCGAGAGCAAAATTCACCTGGAAAAGCACGGAGCAGAGCTGGGACGAAACTTTTGCTTATATGCTCGACTTCGACGACGAGAAGAAAGTAACGGACTATCAAGTGTGGGCGGATTCAGGTGCTGCATACCTTGCGCGGATCGGAAAGCTCGATGAGGTCAGGAAGGAAGGTGAGAAAGTTCACTTGGCTCTGCTACTCGCACGTCCTCTTTTTCAACCTTCCTCTAGGCGAACAGGCAGACAAAAAAGCCCCACTCTGAATGAAGAATCGCAGCGAAAACAGCCACACTACTAGTTGCAGGTCCTCGACTGCTCGCAATATGAACATTTAATATGTGTACGCGTCGCGTCCAGATGACTAAATAGGAAATGCGGAAAAATGTTGTACAACGCAGTCAGCATATAAAGACCGTACGTGCATGTGGATTCTGGCGGCGACACTTGGCAGACGACGGAATTTTGACCACAGTGTGGTGAAACGACCTCGATGTTGAACCACTGCTGGATCGTTGAACTTTTGAGAACGCCTCCGAGGCATTCGATCACCGTCTCGATCTCAGATGGAACATGTACGTATTCATGATCTCAAATACCCGGGGAAGAGATTTGGCTGCGATGCGGTCTAGAGCCAAGAAGATAATCGTTTATCAGACTTCAGTGACTCAACAAACTCGGAGCTGATGGTAAGTAACGGGATTCCAACACTGGCATAATTCACTGTAGACCAGGGCAAAACCGCTACCCACAGAACGTAAAAGGTATAAATACCAGACGCCTGAACGCAGATCTCAGAGCCTGTTGACTCAGCCCCCGGACCCAAGAGACTCCGACGTCGCTACAACGCTGGACAACGAAGATGGCACCAACACTCCGAGACCAATTACTCGCTGCTACCCAGTCTCTCCGTGATGCCTTCATGGCAGGTACAGGCTTGGACCCAGTCCTGTCCCTCTTCAGCAAGAGCACAACGCAGCGTGTCTACGCCATTGAATACGGCGAACCCGCTCTGGCACCTTTCCTTGGAAGAGAGTTCATCGGGATGGCTGCAATCCAATCCTACTTCGAGATCATCGTCACCTGCCTCTCGTTCAAGGACATGGAGTTTGTCGACTTCGTTATCGATACTGAGTCCAGGCGGGTCGCTTGCAAAGCCCGAGCGACGTTCACTTGGAACAGCACAGGAGAAAGTTGGAATGAGACGTTCGCGTACATCCTGGATTACGATGGAGAAAATAAGATAACTGGGTACCAAGTGTGGTCAGATTCGGGTTCGACGTACCTTGCCAGAATCGGGAAGCTAGTTGAGGTCAGAAAGGTGAGCGCGAAGCTGTTGTGAAGCTCTCATTCCAGGAATCAACTTTTCCTAGGCACACGAAGAAAGTAAATAATGTATTGAGAATGATGTACGAATACCCAGCACTCACCGACGAGAATAGATTCTCCATGCTACACCACACACTCCCTCGTAGACTGTCATTTTTTCTTGCGTCGAGAAGTGAAACAAGAGTACTGGGCTCACCCCTTTTCCATCGTTGCCTCGTATTGTGGGGGACACCGTAACGAGATAGTACGAGTAGGCATCCTGCGCTTGAGCAGAGAGTGGATTAGATGGGCCTACCCTGTGTGTCGTAGAGGCCAGTCATCGGAGACGACGATACTCTGTTCGAGAGGAGTGGAGCTGGAAGTAAGACAGCTTTGACTCGGAAACAAAGATCCCGGAAGGAAACACGATCGACAGTCCTCCGAGCTCCATGTACCAAAGTCATCCCAGTGAGCAACTCCTCCCTTCGATTGAGTAGTCTTGGGTTCCCGTTGATGCGCACACTATCTCGCACTGGATGAAAATGAGAAGATACGATAACCCTTGAATCGCAAGAACAGAGCGAGGCTCTTCGAAAAGGGGCTCCATTCTCCGTTGGTGTCTCATCCTACATTCTGCATTCTGGAATGACCTCAATTGCTCGGAGCAGGCTTTCGCGAGACGGAGTTGCAATTAGGACAGGGGCTAACGGCTCCTTGGTGTGGGACGCAAAAAGGGCCGAGGAATGAGCTCAGACCACTATATCCTACATGGCGGGCTGGCCAAATGTCCGGGCGGCGGTAGGTGAGATGGGTAAAAGGAGCATGGTATCGTCGAGTCCACCGAACGGAGATAGCGGACAAAGTTGCTGACGTCTAAGACGAATGACCTCGGAGGTGCATTGACCGAAACTTGGAATGCGTCAGAGACCACACCGACAAGCGACCAAATTTCAGACGGGGGTCAATTGGAGCTGGAGTCTCGGGCGTAGAATGTAGTCGGAGCGAGGATGAATGTCTCCAAAGGTATGTAGGCATACCTGTTCGCTGTTGTGTCCGTCGATAAAGTCGAGAGTTGAGAAGCGAACGCGAGAGACCGGGTCGCATTTCTTGTTAGCAAAGCGCAATCTATCCCTTGGTCGACGAGAGAAAGAGACTGTCACTAGCACCGGTGATTCATGATCCGAGATCGAGTGGGAGGTGAATCAGAACCAGGAGTAGAAGTATGTCTACCCCAGCTCCGAGAGTTCCAGCTGGGCGTCATTACCCCCCATTTTCGTCTCAGACACCAGCCCTCGAAAAGATATAAGAGACCCCTCATTCTGACCTTCCTCCTCAGAAATCTAACACCCACTTGCACTCAACCAAACCAAACCATCCACACCACCCAAACTTTACTCAACAGTCATGGACGTTCACCAAGACTTGACCACTGCCTATTGCGCCCCATGCGACGCCTACTTCCCCAACGCTTCCGAGCGTCAGAACCATATCCAAGAGGCCGCCAACGGGCACCCCAAATGTCCTGTCTGCTACAAGCGGTTCCTCAACAAGAACACGCTCCGCATCCATTTCATCAAGAGCCCCCATCACCACTATTGCACGTCTTGCGACAAGCTCTTCGAATCATATGGCGGGCTGAGGGTGCATCTAGAGATGTCGAGTGTCCACAGAGACGATTCCGATGATGAAGATGATTACGACAGTGACGACGAGGACGAAGACGAGTCGTACGACTCCTCCTATTCCCATCGATACCGCTATCACAGCGAGCACGTCGAGACCAACACTCTACCTGACGAGCCATACACCTTCTCTCGTTACCAGCGTCACTGGGAAGACGAAAAAGCCTCCTCTCTCTACCCCTATGGGTGCACCGACCCCACCATCTACGACATCGATGACCTCGACTTCGAAGACGACCACGAGTACGATTTTGAGGATGCTGACGAGCTTGGAGATGCTCCCTTTGAGTTTGGCGAAGAGGAGGATGAGGATAGCGAGGATGGAAGTGATGGTGAGGCATTCAGTTGCCCGATGTGTCTATCCACCACGCCAGAGACGGTCTGTGTGACAACGTGCGGACATCTGTTCTGTGTGGATTGTATCAAATCCGTGTTGCATTACACTGGGATGTGCCCGGTTTGCGATGAGAAGGAAGAACCACAGTATTTGAGGAGGGTATTCATAACTGGGGAGTAGATAGTTTGAAAGGACAATAGCTTAGATATGAACGGATCTTTCCTTCTTATGTTTTCAATGAATATTTGCCAACCACGAAATTCGTCGACATGTGAGATTTCTGGAGACTGGCCATACTATACCTGGCCAAGATAAGTCACTTTTGCAGACGCGGTTTCCACGCTCTACTAATCCCTAAATAAAGTTGATAATCTGATTCTAGAGGGTCAAAAACGCTTAACCTGAATTTCTTGGATTTTTTAGAGGGATGTAGCTCTTCTCGGGCAATGCCCGAGCTGGACCAGGAAGTGTAACTGGTAAAAGTCACGGCAAGTCACGGCGCAGCAGCGCCTAATTTGCCGTCACCCTCTCCTCACATTGTCACGGGCGGTCCACAGGAATTCTTCTGTATAATTCTTCCATGGCCAAGGGGGGGGCGGGCCGTGGATCCCGGACATCCGGGTGGGTAGTTAGTGACTAGTCCCCCCTCGGGGGTCCTTAAAGAAAATTTTTGGGCCAAATTTTTTTCGATGTATGAGGCCGTTTGAAGGCCTTGGAAGGAGCTAGAATGGACTGTGTCCGTGAAAATCGTTTGTTCTCGCTGAAAATCAACCCAAATCTCACCTTTTAGCACCATCTCTGCTGCCTGTAGCCCTTGTAGTGGTGCTTAAGTGGGTATGGGGCATACCCCACCCCAGGCGCGACTTCAGTTGAGGTCAGGCTCAGGTGGAGCTCCATAGGATGATAAGCACCGAATAAGCACTCTCTAAACTCATGGCCGCCACTTCTAGAGCTGGCAGCGTAGGCTGGTCAGTGAAAAAATTTTCCAGCCTCGGAGATTGCCGGACCAGGCAACCAAAAAAGGTAAGTCTTACCATATATGGAAATTACGTAGCTAGGTAGTCCCCCCTCGACCCGCCTTAAAAAAAAATTCGAGTGTGGGTCATAAATTTTATTTTTCCCCCCCCCTTGTCCATGGCAATGGTTCACTACGAAACTTGGGATATTAGAGGAGCTATAGCGAGACTTTGACTTGGTACAGATTTGAAGACACACCAGTAAGCACAATATATAGTTCCTGGAGAAGTCACACGTGTGATACAGTCGCGATTTCGTACATTTTGCGTCGTAGAAGAACAACACGACAGAATTTCCTCTGGATACTTCATAGTCATGATATAGGGTATTAACTTGAACTCCAAAAAAATTGACGAGTCGGGAAGTTGAGGAGAAGTGGTATAAAATCGGGCAGTTACTTATCCTGGACGTGAACACATCGTGGCCAGGTATAGTATGCATGGAATGCGTTCGTGAAGATAGTCTACTTAATGGTTTTCCCGAAGATGTTCCTTCACTCAAAGTTTCGTGAGAACTTGGTCCTTGGCCAGACGTCTTTGGCAAGTTACGACTCCCAGTCAAAGGCGGGTGATTCTTTAGTCAAAATAGCAAGTTACAAAGTCCAAAGTGTATGGTACAGTATTGGGTAGCTAACATGAAATCTCGTCCGATTGCGACAAAGACCCCCACAAGCCACCCTTTAACTCAATTTCGCCACCTCAGTTGCTACGTGCTCATCCATTCTGTAGCTGTTCATCTCATTGACTATTCAGATGATTCAGATCAGCTGCTCTATTAGCTCACGAATGAGCAAAACTCACTAGTCAGTTTTCCAGCAGCAGCAGCCAGTGAAGCATCGTGAGGCGTGAGACTGGTGAATCCTATACGCTCGTTCAAGTTCTCGGTTGCTCTCGCCGAAGCAGTCTGAACGCGCGTGGCCCGATCTTTTCGAATGAGCTGGTACATCGCAAGACCACCCTCCACATCATTGGAGAAATTGTATTTGTCTGAGAATATGATCCCTAGCGCCGCGGCATCTTCGATAGCCTGACAGGCACCCTGGGATTGATGTGGCATCATAGGGTGAGCAGCATCTCCCAGGAGACAAGCTTTTCCCTTGAACCAAGACTGAGCGACGGAAAATTGGATGAGCCAATGCCGAAGATTCCATGGTGGGTGAGATGTACTTACGGTATAAGGTTGGTGGATGTACAACCGCCAGGGCATTCTATCAATGGAGTTCTGGAGAAGATTCACGCAATCTGGATCCAGTTCGTCATATCGTCCAACTAGAATGTCCTTCACAGGGGCCTCTGCGAAAGTGAAACCTTCTTCACGGTGGTGTGTCAGCTCTGTCGGCATGAAGCCTGGGAGCAATATAAGTATCCTTCGACTGCTCGAGTCATGTGAGTATGACCTACAGTAGAAAGACACAACGTCTCCACCGGAACAAGGAGACATGACGATCTTGTAATACTTGGAACGACCATTCTTCCCAGCCATGCCGCCCCAAAATTGGCTAGTCGGTTCTGTCATGAGTCCGGAGCACACGAAGGAAGGATCATATTACATACATGGCAGGTTCGTATGAATACTTGACCAGACCGAGTTGGTCGACAACCGAACGTTTGACGTTACACCGGTAGCAAGTCTGAGGGGCGGAAGCGCTATCCGGGACGACACCGAGCTCTCGTCTGACGACCGACTTTGAACCGGCTTTAGTTAAAGGAACGAGCCGGGTCAGAACAATAGTGACGCACTCGAATTCCATCTGCACCAATGATCATGTCGGATTCGACAGTAACGCCATTCTCGAAGGTAACTGTTCCCGCCTCATGATCGACGGACTGACATCTGAAGCGATGAACCTCGAGTGAGTTCCAGTTTTACGTTCTCAAACACACCGTAGACTTACATGTGGTCAATTACGACGGTGCAGGGAGGTCCCTGGCCCTCTGATGATGTAGCAGTCTTCAGCAACGTCGCATGCATATCCTGTCGATGGAACATGTTGTAGACATTGCCCCATTGCTCCTCGTAGTTGTCTAGGTTGTATAAATTCAGTATCTTCCCAGTTTCCCATTCACGCATAACGAGCTTTTTCTGTGTGAACACCGTGAGTGAGCAGTGTGCAAGATCCGAAGAGCGATAGCGTACCAAGACGACCGGTTTCATGTCCGGGATGTCTACGCCCCATTCACGAAGCCACTGAGTGCCATTAGCAGCACATGAAATAGATGCCCCAACCTCAACATGGAAGTCCCGGCGTTCATAGATACTGACTGTTGGCCATGGGTCAGACCAAAAAAACGAAGAGCTCGTTGAGAAACGTACCAAGGTGACCAGCGCGACGGAGTGCAACTGCTGCTGCAAGGCCGCCAATGCCTCCGCCAATGACAGCTACACGAAGCTGTTTGAAAGTTGAGGTAGATGGTGTAGACATGGCGGAAGGAATGAAAGGGGTATTGGGGTGGGAACCTGACCCCCTCGGAAGATAGGCATTTTGTACTCAAGTGAAGCACCACAAGAGAATTTGAGAGGCTCGACGTCAATCTCCGGCCGTGCCGCCGGTATCCTGTGTGATAGGCTAAGGCATCACATGATCGTGATTAGATTTCCGCTATCCGGGTCTTGCAGCTGCCGTTTCTTTCCCAGTTGGCCTTGTTGTTAGCCTTCCCAGCAATGGCACCGTCAGTCTACGATCCAAATTCTCCCGATGAACAAGAAGTAGCGCTACCTTCAGCACCTCTTGTTGAATTGAGCGAGAATACATTCTTGCAGCCCCCACTTACACGCCGTGGAAGCGGCCCTGGCATGATTATCTTCCTACCACCGGAAGGATCCTACCCCAGGCGATCAGATTCAAATAAATTGCTGGACCCCGAACCGATCCAGAAATGGGCCGAAGAAGGTTTCGCAGTCGTTGGCACCACTATCCCAGCGAAATCGGAAGATATCAAAGGCGGTTGGACTATCGAGGACGTGTTGAGGAAAGGTCTTGAGGCGCTGCTTTCGTTGAAAGAGCTGGACGTGAAGGACAAGTTTGCGGTCAATGGTGTGCCTTCAGTACTTCTCGAGTACCCCAGTTCGTCGATGTCGATTCATGATTTCCAGTTTACGATCCCAGTGTTCTTCCTGCTGTCATCGAAGCTCTTGCAAAAGACAAGAGGTTATCATGCCTGGTCGCTTTTGGCTCTCCTCTGACAACGCCCTCAGTCCCTTCGTTTCTTCATTTGCCTCCTAGTGTGCCACGACCAGATAAAATTTCGAGTATCACTGCTCACCAATATGCGACCACTTCGCCATATTTCGTTCTTCCACACTCGGCCGACTACAACCCAGGCTTTGCCAGCCTTGCGCATAGTCGAACACTAGTTTTCTTAAGGAAGATCCTCGGTGAACCCATTTTCGATATCGAGGCGATCTGGGATGAGCACACCTATTTCGAATTTGAGGTTAGGAGCGTAGCGAAAACGATGGGTACCATGGTGGTGAGTGCTTGTGTCATGGCAGTATATGTTAAACTTCAATACGACGGGAACAGGCCGAGCCGTATGTTAATCACGTCCCGACAGTACGTCAAACTTCCCAGTCTAATTCTTAATAACTCACGCTTAATGATTGATTGTGTTCGTTGCAGATGACGGGAGGCGTCGGCCGTAAAAATCTCACAGCATTCTATCGGAACCACTTCATCTTCGCGTTAGTTTAAAACTTGAGCTTTCGAAGGTCTAACCTCACCTATCAGCTTATGGTCCAGTAATCCCCCCGACACTGAGCTACAGCTTGTTTCTCGTACCGTTGGGAGCGACCGTATAATCGGTGCGTCCGCGCGAATGCTGCGAAGGACAAAAACTCCACTCAACGTTTACTTACAACAGATGAATTCGTCTTTAAATTGACCCACGACAGAGTCGTCGATTGGCTCTTACCTGGCGTTCCTCCTACGGGCAAGAAACTCGAGATACCATTCGTGAGTGTGGTCAATGTACGCGGTGACAGGCTTTATCACGGTGAGCCACTCTTCTCTAGTCGTTTTTCGCGCACGCTGAGATGAATCGAAACATCCAGAGCATATTTGGTGGGACCATGCATCGGCCTTACTCCAAGCGGGTGTCATCCCGAGTCACGTCCCTCATGGCGACAAAAAGCTCCGTCTTCCTGTCGCTGGCGTTGAAGGGGCGCGATTGTTGGTGGATGAGACAGATGGCACAAGCAACGAGATGATCGGAACTGCGTGGGGAATACAAGAGGTGTAGATATCTGTATTTTGGAATCAACGGAAGTTGAAACGCGTGTATATTATATCGATCGGTTAGCAAAAGAGCAAAGTACACCTACGTAGCTTGCCAAAGGACATCAAACAAACAGTTTCGAAATGAAGTGATATAGATACCTAATAAGCTACCAAGAGGTTAGTCAAGTCCATAAGGATAGAAAGTCCGTCTCAATGAAGGCCGTGGTTAGTTTGCGGCTTTGATGAGATCAGCCGCTTTTTCCGCAACGCCATACAACGTCGAAGACAAGTGTGCGCTGACTTGGAGAGGCATGATAGACGCGTCAACAACGCGCACGTTGGAAGTATCGTAGACTTTCAACTGTGCGTTGACAACTCCTACAACCAGTTCAGCGAAGAGACTCAACAAGAGTCAGAACGTCGAACCCACCTCCAAGACTCCTTCGCATCATAGCAGCTGTACCGATAGGGTGCGCAACAGGAGAATAATGATTCTGAATCCAACTTTTCCACTGAGCGTCCGAGCCACGGTCACTACCATCAGGAACCGCTCCTCCTGGAATAGTTTCTCCAGTCGACAGAGAGCTAAAACACGGACGTCAGGTCCGACAAATCAACGACGATAATCGTAGAGCAAACATACTTGAGAGGAGGGCTCGACAGCACACGTCTCGACAGCCTGGCAGCGGCAATCTGGACATCCATATCCCAGTCGACGGAGAAATAGTTCACCCGCACTTGTGGCTTGGTGAATGGATTCGTGGACTGTTATTAATTGGCGGAAGATAGATGTGAGTACGGCACTTGGACTGATAAGTGACCCAAGAACTCACCGTTATCTTCACTGTTCCCCGACTGAAAGGTAGAAGCTGCCACATGTCGATACCAAGATCACTATGATGAACAAGGGTTCATTGTCAGCCGTTATCGTAGCAGACGTTCTTGGAGAGGAGGACTCACTCAGGGTATCCGGTATCATAGAACAGTTCCGCGACAGGAGCTAATTTCAACGGTACATCTGTCAGCACCCAGGTTAAACCCCTTCATGGCTTCGCGAACTTACCATTCTTGTTGATAATCAAATCAGCCTGAACCTGATAAATCTGTTGCAACGCTGCACTATTCAACGCCGAGCCAGCCTGACTGTTAGCCCAATTGCCCAAGTTGTTGTTGATCTTGCTAATCGAGCTATTCGCGTTGTTGCCGAACACCTGACGGATATTGGGGAACGCAATCGAGTCGGACGGGCCTCTTCCAGCGCGGTCAAAGTCAGTACCGCCCGCGCCGAGCGAGGTCATGGTCTGTTCCTGCAAGTTTTTGCCCACTGTCTTGAGGTCGATGCGGGTTGTGATCCCGAGGGGGTTGAGAATGGCAGAATCACCGATACCGGAGAGTTGGAGGAGAGCTGGGGTCTGAACAATCCGATGAGATATGTTAACGGGCGGAGATCGTATAGCAGTTTGACATACAGCGATGGCACCGGCTGCAACAATGACTTCTCTCCTAGCAAGTGCGGTATATCTCGTGTTGCCGCCAGAAGCCGGGGCAAACTCGATTCCGGATGCTTTCAGAGGTAAGCTTCCGGCATTTGCCCAGTTGATTTTGGTAACCTATCAGGCCGTTCAGTGCCAACGTAAAGAGAGAAAGAACGAGTCTTGAACTACCTGATGCCTAGTCAGAGTGAGCCATGTCGGTCTGGCGTTCTCTACTGGTGTGAAATAGGCTTCCACAGAAGAAGATCGATGATCTCCTGCATGCCAATTCATAGTCTGGGGTTGACGTTGAATCAGACCTTATTGCTGTCTGGAACTCGAGAGAGAGAAAAGGAATCTCACGAAAGGCGTTATTGAGACACAGTTTGGACTTCCACCGTTCAGGTCTGGGCACCTTGTGATTCCAGTCAAATTCCGGATGGTGTCGATGAAGTACTGTTGTTGAGGTCCTCCATACATGTCATCAGGATATGTGACTTGGACCGGACCATTGAAGCCATGGTAGGCGTCCATGGATTGGGCACCCTTGGCAGATTGTTGACCGTTAGGACCTGAGAAACCCTCAGACTGTAGGAGGTACGACGAATCGAAGATAAGTGGGTGACGCAAGTTGCAGTTTTGAGGCTGCTATCATACCTTTTTCATGTAGTTGAACATGCCTTGCCAGTTCCAGCCAACGTTTGCTTCGGAAGTCTCGAGCAGAGTCGACCATGAGTCGTATTGGGCGGCAAGACCTAACGGGATGGTCAGTCAAAAATAACCACAGTGGGCGCAAAGGCCGCTAACCTCGGGTATAGTGGGCGCCATTTATTGATGAGCTTCCTCCTAGGGTCTTCCCACTTTGGTATAGCAAATGTTAGCCCTGCGCGATAATTGTAGAGGGTTCCGTTGTCACCTACCCAACCATTGTGCCATGCTCCGTCCCCCATTGCCAATCCATGTCTGTACCGAATACCTGGCCATACGAATAGATATCGTATACTCGAGGATCTGTTCTGTCGTCCCTCCCTGCCTCAATGAGCAGGACTGTGTGCGTTCCTGACTCGGCCAAACGCGCTGCAACGGTCGTGCCAGTCAATCCGCCGCCGACAACGATGAAATCGAAGGTCTGGCCATTGGCAAGAGACGGGTTCGCCGTCACTCCAGACGCGCGTTTTTGAAGTATCGCGCTCCCTGCGAGGGGAAGAGATAGAAGGAGGGCGAAAGGGAATGGGTTGGAAAGAAACATGATGTCCCCCGACCCTGGTCGATGGGGGTTTTATCTCGCAATTTTCCCGATGAGGGTCGGTGAAGGGACGGCGAGAGAATATAGGGATGGGACCGTGTGTTCGACTTGTCATATTCAATACGCGTGGGTCACCGATTCAGCCCGCTTAATTTGTCAAGGCACGAGCGGGTTCGTTGAGCGAGCGGATCCAGCGGGAAATGGATGCCAAAATCATCTAGATTCCAAAGGTCCAGATTTGCTGTCGTTATTCAGCACACGTTGGAAAGATCACGTTGAGAAGATAATCGCCATTGGAGCTGGTTGGGAGGGGGATAATGGGATCGCCCAGGATTCGTACAAGTTTTCATTACTTTTACGTGGTCCTTGTCATCGACCCCAGCATTTTGAATGATGCGCCACGGCTACCAATTGATTCGCGGCGGTAGATGTCCTGTGTAAGGAGCTTGGAAATTACCGCAGGAATGAGATCAATGTAAAAAGGATTTGGCGCACCAGTCTTTTTGTGGAACGGCAGAAATGTAGAGCTTGAGCGGCGATTAGCAAAATTAGTCCAGTACCTGACACAAGCAAACGTGCAAAACCGCGAAGTGAGCACTTGATCATCTTTCTCCGTCATCCATCCCTACATCAAGGGAGAAATAAGACGAGAACTTGAGAGACCTGGAGTGTTCCAAAGTGCACAATGGAAGAACCACAAATCGGATCGTGGGAATTTAGAAGACTTGGGAGTCGGGAGTAGAGTAATGGGTGCGCGCTTACGCTTTGACTTGTACTGTCACCGTTACTACACCTCACCAGCCCCTGTGGAAATACCTGTGAATGACATTCGACACAGTCCATGACTCCGTTACCATCACCTACAAGGGCTCCAAAGCTTCACAACTATCTCCAAATGCTACCGAGACTGCGGTCAAGTTCGTCAGACAAGATGTTGCCGCCCTCAAAGTCGCCCAGCCTCCGAAAGTACATATCTCCGTGGTGGGACAAGGGGTAGTTCGATTCTACTGGGAGACAAAAAGGGAAAATGTGAGCCCACTCCTCTCGATCGCGCTAATTATCACTGAGTATGAATTAAACGGTTGCCGTTGGTAGACACTCCATCAGCAGTTGATAGGAAAACTCCACAGCCCACCAGAAAACTCTACGCCGGACCGACATTTTCATAAGCTCTTAATGTGCAGCACACCTGTTTTCTGTGGAGACACGTTGGGCTTACTCTTGAACAGACAGAAGCTTGACTTCCAATCCAATTCTCCGTGCGCAACGATTTCTCTTTTGGTTCGTAATTCCACTCACACGCGCAACTCTGCAGGACTCCCGCTGGCCCCGTTTGTTTACACTCACGCAGCTGGCTCGCTCCTTCGAATGCCAAAAGACCAAAAGCTCCTCTCCCAGGGACTTCCGCCGAAAGGACAACAAGTTGGCTGAACAATCAACATGCCCAGGCTGGCACACCCGGGTCGAGTGACATCGACCCGAATATGATTGCAACCTCCATGAGGGACTCGGGAGATAGGCTGAGGACGGGCGAGTCGACATTACCCACTCCACCTGCGAGTGCTTCCGTGGTAGTCGCCTCCTCAAGTCATCAGGTGCGTCGTTGAGACTGTCTGACTTTTCGGTAACTCACGCGAAAACCGGTTCTCCCCAGGCAGCCAATGTACCTACGCTTCTGTTACCGATTCCTGTCCGAATCTCATGACCTCCATTCCAGTCGCGAGCAACCTTCGGGGGCCTTCCGCATACTCCAACGAAGGTCCCATCGTCCCTCCCGCTTCGCCCGAACCTTGCACAGGGGAATCAACCTGTTGTAGTCAGTACCTCGTTCCCTTCACTCCCCGCCTCTAGGTCTTCGCTACACCCTTGGTTCAAAGACTGACATCTCATTCAGCAGGCTCAAGGACGTGTTCTTCGATCTCACACCGCGCACCTTACTTCATCACCGCCATCACAACCACCAGCACAACCCCCACAACCACCACCAGCACAGCCCCTACAACCACCACCAGTACAACCACCACCACCACCACCAGCACAACCGCAAACGGAATTACCGTCGAATGCTCAGAAGGCCGAACAATTGATGGCACAACTCGCGCAATTCCAGAGCAGAATCAAGGAAGCTTTTGAACGAGAGAAAAGCATGATACAATCATTGAAGGAGCTCGCAACTGTAGCCCCCGTTCCCTCACAAGCACTTGAGCCTGTCGTCCGCACGATGTCTGCTGCTGATGAGTTGGGTAAGGATTCACGGTCTTGTTCTCAATAATAGCCTTCAACTGACAGCGTCTCGAACCAGTTTTGAGAGGGCGACTGAAGATGACTGAACTGCAGCTGAAGGAAGAACGCGACAAGAGGCAGGCTGCCGAAGATGTTCTAAAGAATATCAAACAACAGTTTGAGGAAGAGCGTGCTAAGAGAATGGCCGCGGAAGACACGTTAAAGGATATTGAACGAGAATGCAGGGAACCTTTTATTGTTCCGGCGTTGTTAGACGCTTTTATCACGGTATCTAACCTTTCTTCAGAGGCCACTTCCAACCGCATGCCAGGGAGGTAGGGCTTGCAAAGGCATTCGGTCGAACAAGATGTTCATGATCCTGACTAGAGTCAAGATTATAAGTGTATTATTTATAACACAACGTGGATCCGGAATGTATGTCGCCGTAAGTATTACTATTTATTTTGTAGCTGTAGTAGCTTGGAGTACCCGCGAAGGGTGTAGGCTTGTTACTGTACACAACGGAGTCTTGTTCAGCTTTCATATGCGAAACCTAACGTATGGTCGATACATCACAAAGAAAATGGGTATGAGAGGGTTGCCTGCGCACGTATCGTTTAGACTGCCCCCGAAATAGATAGAAAGCAAGGTGGAAACGACCCAAAATGGATCGATCCAGGTTCGAACTGGAGACCTCTCGTGCAAACGAAAGACGCGTGCGCGCATGTGAGACGAACGTGATAACCAACTACACCATCGATCCGATGTCGATCACAGAAATTCGTCGGCCCCTGACGTGGCTAACAAAATAGAAACGAGCAATACGAATCCACATGTCCTCAGTACGCTGTCCGTTTTTTCAGGGTTCAAGAAAGCGATGATCTGAGGGAGGCTGGATAAATGCAGAGGAATAGTCGAGCTGTGGACATGATTAATGGATTCCCGCTCCGCTTCCGTCGGCGCCAACGACGGGGGCTCGATGTCAGTTAAGTCATCGCGATCGCCGTCTATGGAGTCCTCCGAATGAGAACTGGTCGGAGAGGAGGGTCGTGAGGATGAGGAAGAAGATGCCTGAGAGTCCGATGAGGACCAGTCCGCCGCATTGGTCGTGTAAGTGGGCAATTGTGGTCCCGGAGTTCTTGTTGATCTAAGTCCACTGGGTCGTGCCGCCGATGTCTGACCGGACGTGGCGATGCACAAGATTTTCGCATCCAACAGTCCACATGATGGACAGTGCCCTTTGTTTTTCACCCACTATACTCAACTAATCAGCGTCATCAGTACTAGACAAACTTGTAGGAATGACGGACGGAAGTGATGTGGTCGTGACAAAACATTCCACCGCAGCACAACGTCCGGGCAGGAGGTGATGATTCATGATCGCTGTAGTGTGTATATCGGTACGTCAGCCCGTGAAAGTACGATATGAATACAAAACTCACCATAATTGGCAACGACGGTCTTCGAAGCTAGGGCTCTACGATCGTTAGCTTGCACGAACTCTGTACCGGGACCAGGGGTACTTTACCTTCTCAGGCTTCGATCTCCAGCTGTCGCGTACTCTCCGAACCGGCGTATGAAAGACGACGGGTATGACAACGTCCTCCAAAGGTGCCTCCTCCCCCAAATTCAGACGAAAGTCGTCATATCGTTGCTCTGGCGATTCTGAGATACTAGTAAGACGCCTCAAATTTGAAGATCGACGAAAGTGGTTGAGGCGTGGAGAAACAGTCGAGGACATAATGGGAACGAAGTAAAGGAAACCGAGTACTTTGTTAGTATCAATTATAACTAACTGTAAGTTGTTGTGCGGCCGCAAGCCTTGGTGGCGTCCTCATCACTTTCGGGTATATCGTCGTCAGCCCAGACATCTGGATTGCACCTATTTCGAGCATTCGAGAGGTAAGGTCACTGGTATCGTCATTGGAGAGTGCAAAACAAGCTTTGAGGTTCGTATCCCCCAAACCGCAGACTCTGACTTTGGCGGCCGCTGCAACAATGGGCCCCACCAGTGCCCCACCTGTGGTATATTGTGAGTCTGAAAAGTCGACACTGGTATGGCGATCTTCGACATCTGACCAAAAGGACTCGACAAAGTACCGCTTCTATCCCACCTAGATGCTAGTCACTGGTCAACACCGGTCCCGATCGGACATGATCCCACACCGCAGAAAGCTAAAACAATCCAGAGCATTCTTTGTTTTCTCGTACTTCACTAAATTGACAAAAAAGGGGCTGCTCTAGAGGCCCTACAAATCTAAAACACTGTGTTCAGAGCCGGAACGAGAGACCATATACCGAACGTACCATTTACGTATCACTTCATCAATCCATTTCTCCACGACTTTCTCTGCAATCTCCAGCCCATTCTTCTCCATGAACATCATATGTCCATTCCCGCGGATACCGAGCTCAGGAAGTTGGAGATGCTTTACAGGGACCCCGGCTTGTTGCAAAAAGTGCACGGTGCAGTTATCGTATAACGCGTGGTAGCTCGATTCCGAGGTAACAACTGCGATAGGTATTTTGGCGAGATTGATAAGCTGTTTCGCGGGGGCTGCTTGCTCAAGACAGGTGACATTGGTGATGTTGTTGAAAACCACCCGTTGAAGATCTGAGGTCGTGTTCACCGGTGGCTGGAACGTGAGGGGTTGATCGGACACTCCGAACGGTCGAGCGGGACCAATGGGAGGGAAAATAACATTCATGAAAGGAGGCCCCTGCGGTTCGAGAGCGATCACGGTCTTAATGAGAGCAGGGCGAGCATCCGCGATTTCCCATCCGAACGGTCCTGACTGGGAATGGGTCAACAAAATGACAGGCTGTAAGGGCTTTATCAGCAAAGGAACCAATGACACTATGTATAACGCAGGGTCATCCTTACTCCGATGCGATCGAGTAGCTGGACTGTTGCATCTCGAGTTTTCTCAGAGGACTCAGCGTCTGACACCAGACTTGGGACCGTGGAAGCATAGAAGTTGTCAAAAATAGGATCCCCCGCGGTCCCATTGCCTGGCCATTGCGTATGCAGCTGAGCACCAGACCACCAGTTGAACTTCTCAGAGGCCGTGAAGCGTATTTCGACCTCGAGGACATCGAAGTCGGACTGGTCACCGTCTACGCCTATCTGCCAAGCAGACCTTCCTCGAGAGGCTTGGTCAATCAGATAGAGCTATCCATACAAAAAATTATGAGATAGCAGATCAAGAAAAGCAGCGGGAACTTACTTCGTAGCCTTTTCCAAGGAAATAATCCGCCCAGCCGAGCCTCCCATCAGGCGTGTTTAGAAAATTCGTGGCAGTCATTCCGTGACCATGGATGAAGAGAATAGGAAGGGGCTGTGTGATCTGAGCAGGAACCAGATGCTCGACATAGATCTGTCCTGCAGCAATGACACTGTCATTCACGGTCACATATCGTTCACCAATGTAGAAGTAGTTTCGACGGTGAAGAACGCCGGGAATATGTCCCATAACTTTCGTGAATGGGCATAGAAGGAAGATGATAAGTAGGTAGTACATGGTTGTAAGGAAGGTCGAGGGTATGGGAACGGCAGAGGCACCTTTTGTAGTAGAAACTCCTCACATGGACATGTGTTCAGGCCGCGCAAGTGGTGAGTCAGGGCTGAAATAGATTTCGATATCGAGCAAGGACGACTAGAAGGAGTAACCCAACGATGTCACGATCACAAGCATTTATACGTCAACGGTTCTGCGCAGTCAGAACTCAAATAGAGTTCAATGTCGAGGAAGACGAGGCCGGCGGGTAAACTCACCAGCGTTTCTCTCATCCACTTGTTCACCACTTCTTCCACGATCTGATCGCTGTTCCTCTCCATGAACATCATGTGTCCATTTCCATGGATCTCAACTTGACCAAGGTCAACATGCGTAACGGACACGCCAGCTTGCTGTAGGAAATTTACGGTGCAGTTGTCATAAAGAGCATGGTAGCTGGCTTCGGCTGTGACCACCAGGACGGGTACAGTCGCCAGGTTCACCAATTGTTTGGCCGGTGACGCCTGCTCATAGCAAGTGACGTTGGGGATAGAGTTGACCGTTTGGTAGTGGATCTCTTCGGCAGACGCAACAGGTGGGGAGAACTGAAGAGGTAGCTCGGCGATTCCGTATGGTCGCGCGGTAGAGAAAGGCGGGAAAACTGCATTGATAAAAGGAGGGCCGATTGGTTCTAACGCAATGATACCCTTCACCGACTCTGGACGGGCGTCTGCCAACAACCAACCGAGCGAGCCTGACTGCGAATGAGTAAGGAGAATTACGGGCTGGCGTATGAACGTCAAAGCGATGCTCGGAGTACTATGATGGTATGTACCCACCCCAATGCGGTCCAACAAAGACGATCCAGCATCACAAAACTTCTGAGCTGCTTCTGGACTGGAACTCAAGCTCGGCATTGTCGATGCGTAGAAGTTGTCGAATACGGGGTCACCAGCAACACCGTCTCCTGGCCACTGGGTATGAAGCTTGGCTTGAGGCCACAGATGATAGCGTTCGGGTGCCGTGAAATGAGACTCGATATAAGATGTGTTGAATACTTTCTGAGGGCCATCTATTTCTGCCTGCCATGCCGATCTTCCTCGCGAAGGTTGGTCAACAAGATATACCTAGTATTATGCTCAATCACCGGAAGAACAAAACGATCAACTGAGACCTCACCTCATAGCCCCCTCCCAAAAAGTAGTCCGCCCATCCAGCCCGGCCATCAGGAGTGTTCAAGAAATTTGTTCCAGTCATTCCATTGCCGTGAACGAACATAATGGGCAAAGGCTGCTTCACCTCCCCCGGAGTGAGGTGCTCAACATACATTTGCTGGAATGCTACCTGGTCTTCTGAATACTTGCCTCCGACATAGAAAAATTCCCTGCGGTGCAAGGTTCCTGGTACTTGACGACCGTTGGAGAAGCTTGCTAACAAACACAACACTGCGACGACTTGAAGAGCTCTGAGCCCCATACTCAATGCCTGTATGACTGCAGCATATCAGTCGTCGTCAACCCGATATGTGCTTTGGACGTACCCTTGCCTTCTGCGATAGCTTCAACAGGTGACAAGACCTGGGTTCGTTCAATTGACTCCAGCACGCGCCTTGACTGGTGACCGGTGACCAAGCACGTCGCTAATTCCAATATCTAGCGCTCAGTTTGAATTCCTGACGGTCACGCTCAGGTCGGTTTGCTTGTGTCGTCGTCGTTGTGTGTACTGAGTATTGCGGGCATGAATTTCGACACGCCCATGAAGAAGAGGAAGGCCAAGTCCCAAATAGGCAACTGCCCTGAATTTCAATCATGAGATCATCGCCGTTGTAGCCCGTCATTTATGTGGGCGTACGGGACGCGGCGCACGGTTTTCATTGACCAAGAAAGCACAAGGCCGTAGCAGGCCGGAATCCAATCTTGTCCTCTTACCTTCACCATCTCGATCTATTGTCGCCCGGATGGCCTCTACCTCATCATATTTCTACAAGGATCCTCAAACAGTTTTCGATGATATCGACTTTCAAATGACATTAGAGCCCTCGACGCTCACGGAGTTGGTCAAGGCATTCCTCGACGAGTTCAGAACGGGATTGGGAGACTATAACCATCCTATGGCGATGATGTGCGTAGCGATCGAGTCGTGCATCTCATCTCATCTGACCCAGGCTCCAGCCCATCGTTCGTCACTGGTGTTCCCGATGGTACGGAGACTGGGTGAGTCTACAAAAACAAGGAGGGAAGACGAAGTCTCGAACGATTCATTAGGACCTTCCTCGCGCTCGATCTTGGCGGAACGAACCTGTACGTGTCACTTCCAATGGTTAATTGGACGTGTCCTCATAACCTCGATCATCAGTCGCGTCTGTGAAGTCGTTCTCAACGGCGACAAGACATTTTCTCTTCGCCAACAGAAATACAAGGTCTCGGAAACGCTGAAGACTGGGGAGGCGACTGCACTATTCGGTATTCATTCGTATCTCATCTGGGTTTTTCATTGTCAATCTCAATCTACCTCATCCCAGACTATTTGGCAGCATCGGTCGATGCTTTCCTGACCAATCACCCGGCTCAAGATTACGGATCTCAGTCGGACGTGGTGCACCTCGGCCTAACCTTTTCATTCCCAGTCGAACAGACCGCTCTTGGCTCCGGAAAAATTCTGACTTGGACGAAAGGATTTTCTGCGAAGAATGCTATCGGAAACGATGTTGTCAAATTGCTACAAGATGCCTTCGACCGTAAACACATGCACGTCAAATGTGTCGCTCTCGTCAACGACGTGAGTTGCCGTACTACATGTTTTCGACACCCATTGGCTCAGATAGCCTCACTTGAAATATGAAGACGGTTGGTGCGCTCCTCTCAAGATCCTACACGGCCGGAGGATGTATACTAGGCTCCATCTTTGGAACGGGTACCAACGGCGCGTATGTCGAAGAAGTCGGTGAGTAACAGCTCAGCCGGAATATCCATATCCATGTGGTCTCTGACGAGTCAACAGCCAACATCAAGAAACTTGCCAACAGTAAAGCGGCTGCGAAGGGGGGTGAAATGATTGTGAACACGGAATGGGGTGCCTTCAACAATACCGTGGGTCTCTTCCCGCCAGATTCATATCCTGTGATTGAAATCAAATATACCAGCGCTCGCACTTGCCTTCAACGCCGTTCGATAACACTCTGGATCGAATGAGCATCAACCCTCGGTTCCAAGCTTTTGAGAAATTCATATCAGGAATGTACTTAGGAGAGATCACCCGGCTGATTCTCCTTTCCCTCATTGATGCTGCCCCGAAACCCCTTATCTTCCAAGGAAAGTTCACCCCGGCTGTGACTAATCAATGGGGGCTGGACACCAGTGTTATGAGCGATGTTGAAGAGGCCTGGGAGGGCAAGGAGGGCAAGGACGCCGATGTCAAGCTCAATCTTCCGAAATTCTCAGCATTCGACGCTGAGAAGCTTACCCCCGAGGTGAAGGCCAAGTTGGAACGCGTCCGCAAAGTGGTTGTTGCGAAACTTGGATTTGCCGACCAAGATGTTTCGCTACTGGATGCAGCCGTGAGTCAATATCCTCTGTTTTATCCGCGCGGTGCTCAAGATACCATCGTGTTACCTAGATCGTGAGATGGGTGAGCCATCTGGTCGCCCGTCGAGCAGCACTTTTGAGTGGTGTCGCCGTCGCGGCCGTACTCCTCCAGACTGGTCGTGCAAGCCTTCCTGATTCCAATGGCAAGTTCCCAAAACGGGATTCCACAGAGAAGATAGGTGTCGGTGTTGATGGCAGGTTCGTTGTACCTCTCCTTGTACTCTACCATTTCCTTACAGTAACTCTACACCCAGTCTTATTCAATTTTACCCCAACTTTGAAAAGACGATGAGAGAATCTCTTCGGTATCTGGTTGGCGAGGACGTCGAGAAGAGGGTGGATGTTGGTCTGGCTAAAGATGGTAGTGGTGTCGGTGGTACGTGATTTCTACTTGTTTGCCTTTTCGTGTTCCTCAAAATACATCGATCGCAGCTGCTCTATGTGCTCTTCAAGCAGTCAAACAAATGTAGACAAGATATACTGTATGTATTCAAGTGAAACCCACATACCTTCCGTCGTTCTATTGTACTTCGATAGTGCTGTTGTCCTGTATTGTTTAGCAATGCTCATTTATTTCAGCTAAGTAGAACCTATCATATAGGCCCGCAAGTCGGATGAAACGAATATAACTCCGTTTGATTGTTTATGGTTGAAAATTAGATGTATGAGCAGTGGTGTATGGTGTACTTTAGATGTAACTAATAAGGGTCCGACGAGCTGTGACACGGAATCTCTAGTTTTGGTCCAACGCCTCCTGCTTTGCCTCCGTGGTAGAGTAGTAAGCATAGTTCTTGCTAACCTTCTCCCAATCCACCACACTCCAGAATTTCTTCAACCACTCCTCCTTGCCCCAGACGCCGTATCCTGCACTCATCCAAGCGTGCTCGTTAACAGAGACACAGAACAACGGGAAAAGCTGTTCGCCCATGAGATAAAGGTCTTGACGACTGTGTCCCCGTCTCGGCGTGGAAGGGTCGTTATATAATCCAGCCTGGAGAGGCATATCTTCTCTACGACGGACGGGAGATGTGTGAACGGAACGAGACTGAGGGGGGTTAAGCGGAGACATGGGGTTTGAGCCCGAAACGCCTGAAGCAGGTGAGGAGGGAGAAACTCCAGGGGGTGGCGGTCGAGATGTGGGATTGGAAGACGTCGCAGATGAACCTCCCAGTTCCGCTGCGTACGGGTCGTCTGGGGTGAGAGGGGTACCTCGTACGGCTTGAAGCATGTCCATGCCCAGTTCAGAGTCCCATGTTGGACCTATGTACGTTCGGGAACGGACGAGGAGGGTTCCAGGACCAAATGTGGGGAGAACTGCGAGGTTTCCGGCGGCGTCGGTGACCAGCCAGACCCAGCCGTTGGTGAACATGCCCAGTGCTGCCGCTGAGAATGTGGATTTTAGTTGCGCGAGACTTCCGTGTTGTCTTCTGATTTCTTCCTGAAGATGTAAGGATATTTTGTGTTGGTGGTCTTCGGCGTCATTGGGAATGGGCCGCTGGAAAAAAAGTTGAGTACTCATGGGGGCAAAATTATGCATGAGATAGACGTACCAGGTGCTCCAGGAAGAAATGGTTATTCAACGCTAAGCTAGCGTAGTTGAAAGCAAGAACTTTATTCCTTTCCACCGAAGTTTGAACAATAGTGTCGACTACAGACATGCCCTCCAATTCCGTGCCTTCGAAAGTTTCAGATGTTATTCAAGGGAAAGAGAAACGTGCAACTCACCTCGAACTTCCTCGTTCAGCCTGTTCAAGAGACCCTGCTGGTAGTCCACCGCAACCGTTCGGAGTGCTGGTGGTGGAAGGAACTCTCCGAGACCCTCTTCAATGCGATATTTTAGTTGTACCGGGGAGTGAAGCCTGCGTAGATGCCATGTTGACGGCTGATACCTTGTGCACGTTCTCAGTCTCGAGAAGCAGTTTCCAATGCGATACATCGTCCCCAAACAAGTTCAGAGAAACCAGAAGAAATGAACGTGACGGACGTCGGGAAGGGAAGTTTTTCGGGACGCGACGTTGCGACCTGTTTGGTAAAATGTTCCCAGGCTGCTCTCCCCACGCGAACGTGTCGTATTCCAACAACTCAACGTTCTCCATCTTCATTCTCACTCGTTCCTCTTCCAGGATGGCTCCAAAAGCGACGGCTACGCCTGCAAAGGCTTCGAACCAAAACACTCTGCTCATGTTATGGAAGGCCTACAATGAACAAACTACCGACCGTCTCAAATTCATCGACGCATTCCTGGTCTTCCTCATGATATCTGGCGCCTTGCAATTCCTGTATTGCGTTCTCGTCACCAACTTCCCTTTCAACGCGTTTCTCGCAGGGTAAGCTCAAGTTCAGGTCCTCGAAGAGTCGAGTCTCACTTGGCTACCATTCAGTTTCTCGAGCACTGTCGGTCAATTCGTCCTTACCGCTTCACTGCGCTCGCAGGTCAACCCAGAGAATAGAAGTGAATTCAAGGAAATTTCTCCGGAGAGGTGCGTTTAATCTATACCACACGTTCGTCACTTCGCTCACGCCATACCCAGAGCATTCGCGGATTTCGCGCTTGGCTCGATAGTATTGCATTTCTTCGTCTTCAACTTCTTAGGATGAACGGAAATGAAATTCAGACCCTCTGATTATAAGATATGCATTGGTGCGATGAATATGAGCTGGATGTGAATAATATACAAAGAGTCGTAGAACCTGACTCGAACCGAAAGCAAGAGACGACAATATGATCTAACGGGTGTATCAGGACCTCGTGGTGGGATGGGGATTGACTGGGCGCACAGGGTAGACGGATGGATGGGAGCCCAGGGCTATTTACCGCCTTCTCTCGAATGAGGAAGACCTCTGAGCATGGATGTGAGTAGACAATCCACCAGAACTTGGAAGCAAGACGCACCCCGAAGAAAACCACAGCTAAATCGAATGCGTACTCTCCTGCGTAATCCAAGTCGGTCTAAGTTCAGCGCATCCTGGGCCGTGTACCCAGATTCACGTACCAAACTCTAGATATGTTCGTAGTAGCTCTGTCACACGAATAAGAATGGTTTCGTAACAGCTGGCTATGGAATGAACTCACGTCGCACATCTTTGTTGGGTACTTGCGATAGGGCTGGCCTATTTCCATACGCTTCTGTTTGTATGTCGCCAGGAAATGATGGTCAGAAGACGTACGTTAGGCCAGTGGTCCTCTTCACTCCAGCCAAAAAAGCACTGATAAGGAGGGCATCAAAGCCCAGATGAACTGTTGAAGAGTCATTTATGAATGTTGCCTAACTCAAAGAGAAACATACCGAGTTTACCTAGCATCGAAAAGAAACTTCAAGGGAATAAGGTGCAGGAAAAACGTGGTCGACGTCCGCGAGGAAGAAACAAAGGAGGTATGAGGTGACGTAATCACATGCTCGTGAAGTGTTGGCAGACAAATTAAGCGGTTGCCTTGGCCCTGCCACATTCTCAGACTCATACCCCATTGACCTCCGTTTGACCATCCACCTGTTCGCAGGTCCTACTTCCCATTGTTCTCTTTATCTCATAAAACACAATGTCAGGCTCAGATACGCCACGCAGGAACAGTGGCAAAGGCATATTTGCGACACCTCTCGACCGCTTTCTGAAGGAAGAAATGACCAGTGGTTTTACATTGTTAGGTGAGTCTTGCTTACCGTTCTCTATGAACTTGTAATGCTCCAACTATCGCCTATAGACACGATGGAAACGTATTTCGATTCACATGTGGATCTTTTACAACGGAGACTGCAGAAACACAGCGATAGACTGAAGATGAAGGCAGAAGAGACCTTCAAGATGCGCGACCTTTCTGGGGATCTGCTGGCAGAGAACTTCGAGAAAGAAGTGAAGAACTTCAAGCTGAAGGTGAACCTTGTCCTCTATAGAGTCAACGCAGAAACCTCACCCTCGATGACTAGGTTGCCCAACGTATGAACAAGCTCCAGATAACTTGGCAATCCGATAAAGTTGTCCGTACCCGCGAAAAAGTGTCGTTTTTCGTCGGAGTGATGACTCTTTTGTGCTCTGCGTTGATGCTCAACTTGGCACCCCAGTGCGTGTTCACCCGCTCGTGTCACCACGTCACTGACCACTTTTTTAATCGTGTATAGGTGGATTCACGTCGTATACACGGTTATAGGCGGGAGTCTCCTCACTACACGCGCCTATCTGTACAAGAAACGCGGATTCCACTACTTCCTTTTCGACCTGTGCTACTTCGTCACAATCATCAACTTCGTCTATTTGTGGTTCTTCCCTTCGAATGCTGCCTTGTTCGTCGCGTGTTACTGTCTCTCCAATGGGTCTCTCGCCAGCGCTGTCATCACTTGGAGGAACAGTCTGGTATTCCATGACCTTGACAAGGTCACCTCGCTCTTCATTCACATTTATCCTCCCTTCACTTTCACCGTCATAAGGTAGGACACGTTTGCGTGTTATCCGCCGCGGGCACGTGCTCATCATGGTATCACGTTCTAGACACTTCTATCCTGATGCTCACCAGCGTTTCCCCGCGCTGAACGAACTCGCACACATTAATCCTCTCCGTGCGATGCTTCTCACTGGTGGAATTTGTGAGAACCGTCATCTCAATGGCTTTGGTCAGCGACTAACCGGTGCTCTAGACGTAGTCTGGCAATTGTTGTACTACAAGTTTGTCCTGGTGGACCGATGGGCAAAGATCGAATCTGGCCAGCGCACGACCTCATTCTCGTTCCTTCTCAATGAAAAACGAGGTCTTATCGGAAAGGCGTTATCAGCTGTTCCCGCGAATAGTCGTATCTTCTCATTCATGACAGGGCAACTATGTATGTTCCTTGTCGCTCCCGATCTTCGCCACCTCTAATCGACTTGCGTCATTTTTTGCAGTGTATACCGTCCTGACCCAAGTTCCAGCCGTCTACGTACTATATGACAGCGCGTTCTGGAGCGGGGTATTCCTCATGGTCATATTCTCGGTCAGTGTCTGGAACGGTGGAGGGTATTACATCGAAGTGTTCGGTCGCAAGTATGTTGACAGTTTCTTTCGTCACTCCCCCCTGAAGCTGACGTTTGTGTTTCCTTAGATTTGAGCGGGAACTCGAAGCGCTCCGCAAAGAGCTGGCAGAGTCCTCTCGGTCATCTACAGGCTCGACTTCTGGTCGTTCCAGCCCCTCGCTCAGTCGTGTTCCCAGCGACGATGGTCTTTCGTCCCTTGAATCTTCCCCTACGATGACCCCTCAGAACCTTCCTGCTGCTGTGTTGAACGGGTCTGACTCTGCTTTGGGCAAGAAGGAGGATTGACTGTCACGATTGACGAGAAATCAGAATCAAATTGACGACTTCTAATGTACTGTTACGATCGAATTTTTGGACCGTGGATAGAACAATCCATGAGTAATGTACTCACTCCCACTTGTAATGATTCCTACAGGTTCATTTAGCTACTTTGCGGTATGTTATCTTTTTACGAGTCTCGCTTTACACTCGGTATTTTACTCGTACACTTACTTTTCACGACTTGGCTTGCTGATTAGAGGACTCGGTATGGGTGCATATTGGTGTCACGAATGGATATAGTTAAACTTCTTGTTTCGGCCATACGTTAGAGAACGGTCATACGAGTATTAAGTATCAGCCAACTCGGTCAACCAAGCTTCCAGCTCTCTGTTCAACAAGCTCGGAGCTTCAAGGTGGATCCAGTGCCCAGTTTCGAATTCCGCCACTCTGACCTCAGCGCGAGCATATTTCTCCATCGTCGTCTTCCCTCGTTGTGAGGGACATATCGCGTCTCGAAGTCCTATAGCGTAAAAAGAGGGCTGTTGAATGTACCACCGCTCTTTGGGGAGAGCTGCACGGGAAAGGTGAGTAGCTGAGTGCCTCGGGTTTCAGACAGGCAACGTACCCATATTATCTTCGAGGTCAGTGTTCTCAAGCTGAGAGATATACCAGCTAAGCGATGCTCGTATACCTCCATTCTCGAGTACGCTTCTACGAGCGTTGGCTATATCCTATGCGCACCAATGGGTATCCCGGTCAATTGCTTGGAAACCTTATGATGGAGCACTCACTGCTTCAGACATATAACTTGGGTACCCAGGCTGCATATCGTCTTCAATCCACTGGTCGGTCTTCCCGGGCAATGCCATGTACACGAGCCAATACGAAGGGTCTTTCGGATACATGAGCTGAAGGAAGCTATCGACGTGGTCTTGAACAACATCCGCCGCGTCTCGTCGCTGGAAGAATTTCCAAAAACCGTAACTCTCGTGTCCGAGGGACTCTCTTGTTGTCCTCATGAGGCTGTCCAAGTCGAAGTGCTCCGTGACGGGATCCATAAACGAGGATCCTAGCCACACGAATCCTAGAAACCGTTCAGGATATAGAATGGAGAGGCGTGAAAGTACGACGCAGCCCCTATACGGTACAGGATCGGCTTTCGGGGATAAGAGAACTCATGTTGTGGACGTACCAATCATGTCCAATGCCCACGACTTCCTCTAGACCTTCAGCTCCTAAAATTTCCACCATGTCCGATGCAACGAGATTCAACTTGTAATCCTCCAACTCCAGCGGTCTTGATGATCTTCCCGAGCCTAACATATCCGGTGCGAGAATCCCGTAACCTAGCGGTTGAAAATACTCGATTTGTTTACGCCATCCTTCAGAGGTCGAAGGGAACCCGTGAATGAAGAGTAAAGTAGGACGATCTCCGGAAGCACGAGAGTGATAATATGTATAATCGAAGCCTCTTCTGGTGACGAGGGAAGTGTACAGGGTGGGGTCCATAGTAAAGGCGAGGGAAAGAGTGCCCAGTGTTTCACCATCATTTGTTAAATACGTCGATGACAGTCCTCCAGGGCATAACGGGAGATGTGCGATGAACTAGAGAGTTTGATTCCAAGTTTCGTTAAATGATTTTGATACTTCCTGAACAGCGCCTCCTGATACAAACCAATTCAAAGGGAGGGTCTAGACTCTACAGCTAGCTAGTAATGACCGATTGGATTGGTGGAGTAATCTCATTGGAGGAGAAGTTTAGTGCAGTGCGAAGTTGACGCTATAGCTCCGACCAACGAATGATTGAGATCAGTCTACTGGCCTCCAATGGTGAGAACGTGAGAGTTCCAATCTTCATTGGCCCGTGACCGTCTTGAGTTCTTCGCGCTGAGTTGGCACAAACTCAGCCTGCATTTGGAGGCAGATGAGGGTGGACTCTGTGGACCCTGGTGGGCGCATGAGGGACGTCGCAATTGCGGGAACTAGGAGGTTCTTACTACTTAGTCGTGGCATCGGCGCTATTCGGCCGGCATATTATCGGTTCCAAACCTGGGCCTGAATTTGCGCGCTTGCACTTTACATACAGTCGGTAATGCCCATTTGGGATACGATCATCATTTGGGACAAATTGGCTTGGGGGTGCAATCCTCCACTCTTTCTCGTCGGACTTTTTTTGGAATCATTCTTGACTTATGTCTGCATATACTGAGCCAACATAAAGAGGTGGGGAGCCCCATTCGTTGAGATATAGAATAAAAGATGGTGATTTTGGGCACAAGTAAAATACTGATACTGTGATCATGAAAGGAGATGTCATCGGGAGACTCTCGGTATCGGTAGGCTTATTTTGCATGATAATAAGAAGATTTTCCGATACTTAACGGGGGCATAGCTGGGAATAGTGAGAAGTAATGTCGAAGCCGGACGAGACGAGGGCGCGAAACTCGCGAAAGGCGGTGATGGAAGTCACCGAATGTGACGGGTTTGGTAAAGTTTGGTAATACCCGGTGTTGCTACGCATTCAAAACATAGATTATCAGCGTGATGATGTCACGTCCCAAATGCTGGTTCCGCGCTGATAACAAATTTTCGAGTTGATAAGAAGATCCTTCGCCCACTACCCCCCTCGGTGGTCATTATGAGTCGATATATATCTTGACCTAATGTATACATACATTCCTAGATAGAAAGAACAAGGGGAAGGGGCAGTTGATGTCTCTCAAAACCCCAATCAAGATTTCACCGTCCCAAATGAGCATTACCGACTGTAACCACTTCAAGTAGCACTCCTTCGACAAGTTTTTCCCTTCACCAACTACTCCCCCTCTCTTCATCATGACTCGCCTTCGACCCACTTTCATCCTTTTCAGATTGCGCTCCAATGAAAGCGCCAGTAGCACGCGAGGAGAAGGCAATGCGACGTGTTTTGTGGTTACTATCCTCCTCCGTTTGCACAAAAAATAAAACCACTGGCGCGACTCCACAAATTTTAGCACACCCTTTACAATACTGAATGTACATGCGCACCTCATCGAATGTACCTCGGCTTTGTTGAGCACTCAGATAATTAGATCGCTGAGTCGGCCAAAAATCATGGAGTCGCGCGCGCGCGGTCGGGTCATGTTCGCACGCAACTTCTCATCGACATCTACGGTCCGAGTCCGGGTCCGCATTTTCCGGTCACATGGGATTTGTTGATCAGGCTTCGTTGAATCGTACGACGCGCTTTGCCTAGTCCCATTTTCCCCGTTCAACCTTTCATCTCTTCCTCATCTCCTCCTTCTCCCCATGCTCACACTCAGGACGACAATACCAGGGGCAGTTGAATGCCCAGAATCAGCATAGGAGATGATTCCACCGTGACTGCTGGATCCAATATCTGGTAGTTGAGTTTGGGATGTGCCTTAGCTGCCCGAATGGCCTCGAATGACACTACAGCTCACCGGCTAATGGAGGGCATTTCTTATCCTTTTGGGGACAAATGGACAGACAGAACAGCCGGCTCGGTCTATGTGAGTTATCCTATGTTTCTAATACACTTTTAACTCAGTATCAGGTTGTTCAGAGACATTAACATCAACTTGCATTGCTCGATTGTCTCGGAGTTTCGCAACAGAACTGGAAGCATAGAAGACACCAAACCCTTTCTTGGTTGGTTTAGTTGGTTGGTTTGGAAAGGAACCACTGTGCGGGGCCTTTTTTTTGCAATGACCTGCTCCGCTCCTTTCTGAATCCTCCCTACTGAAGTCTAGCAGCTCAGTGTTCAAACCCTGAGTTTTTGAGACCCGCCCTGGAGCCTCGGAGAGAGAGCCTGCTATGAGGAAGACGGCAATTACCGGGATTCAAGCATTTGATTCAAGTTTGGACAGAGGGTGAGTTTTTTCTCGTACGCTCGGCATTGAATCTGCTGTTGTCCACGGGAACTTAGATATTGCTAGCCTTCATAGACGTTTATGGTACCATGGCCCCATGTCCGGCCTCTCTTCCCGTATTCTGTCTGGTAGCGCTGATATGCCTTGGATCCTTCCTTATATATTATGTTGCCTTGCACCGTGCCACCATGGGTCCGCGAAAAACTGAGCTTGAATTTTTTGTTCATAAAGTTCCACGCCACGTATTCGGGCGACCCTTCCTTACACTTTCATCTTGTTCTCTCCTCCCAGTTCAATCATGGCTTCCATACCCAAACCTTGTACGCACTGCAATGAATGCGACAACTTCGAGTCTGACCCCGACAACTCGGATGCTGACCGTTCGCGTGTTGCTTGCATCCATTGCGCCTGCAAACGGAAAGACCATCATGCTTCAACCAACACAGGGAGTAAGAGAAAGCAAGGGGCACGCGCCAAGGCTATCTTTGACTCGCTCTTGGATGGTGATGAGGCGGAGCAGCTTCTCGAAAGTGCAAACAAGGAGGCCAAAGCTGGCCTCAAGTCCAAGTCCAAGAAAACCAAAGCGAAGGATCAAAAGGTACTTTGACCAGTTATCCCTCTCAACTCACGGCGTTGTTAACATTTTGCTATAGGGCGCTGAGAAAGGCAAAAAGAAGCACCTTCCTTCCAGCAAAACTTTCTGTCTAGGTACGGTGTTCATGGACGTACGGGGCACATCAAAAGTAGGTTCTCTTGATGATGCTCAGCACAGCTGTCTTGTACTTAAAACCTTTGAAAAGACCACAGTGGACGGTTTGAAGGTTTTGAAGCCAAAATTTGCAGCGGTACCGTCCCGACGCGCCCTCTTTGAGGCCACCCAACGCGGTCATGCTGCACAGTTTACCTTGGGGTTGGAAATTCCCTCCAATGCCACCTTCGATGACATCGATAAGCTTATCCGAAAATCTCTACCCAAACCCTTCGAGTATCTTGATAGCACATGGAATCAGTCTTACCCTCCGTATGTCTTCGCCGGAATCAAAAAACAGAAACTAGAATTATGTCAGCATCTTCTTCAACCTACCGGCGATGAGATCCAACAAATCAGTCGAGGGCCTACTGGCCGTGGTACAGAGAGCAATCGCTTGTTTATCGGTAAGTTTGGGCACCTCCTCTCTCATACCAATATGTTGAATACTTTGCAGTGACGCGGAAACCCATTCCTCAGCACATTGTTGCTTCTTGGCCCCCCTCATCAATCGCCGATGTTGACGATGACGACGCTGATGAAGATGACGACGATGACAAAAGCAGCAATGATGAAGGTCAGTAAATAACATATACCGCACAGCTGTGTCTTACCCTCCCCCCGATCCGTAGAGAGGGAAGACACCGAGGGAATTGTTTCCGATACGTTGAAAACATCGGTGAACTCTGATCGTGCTAACAAAAACGGATCATCAAAAGAGACCAACCGTCCTGCTCGGAAATACCAACGTCGGATTCTTGAGTCGGATGGTGAGGAGTCTGATGGATGCGATTCCAATGATGGCACTGTATCCGGTGAGTTCTGAAGCTGGATCATCATGAGCGTCTTACTCACTCAGGTTTATCCATCAGACAGATCCACCATGGCCCTCCGTCCACGAAAGAAGGCACGCATCGATCCCATTGACCTGACTCAAGACAACGAGTCCAATGATTTTGAAATGACCATGGCAGAATTCGAGGCTATGATATCAGGCACGAGCGACAGCAACAATTCCGGGTCGGGACTCTTTCTTCCTGGCACCCCTCCTGCTCAATTTTCCACGCCGTCTACGTCTACTGTCAATCCTCAGTACTCTGACCCGCGTCCCGAAAACGATCCCTACACCAACAAACCAGACCTAGACTTCTAGTTTGCTTGCTTCGCAGCCTACCCAATATGATTACACTCTTTCGTCCGCTCTATCTTATTTCTGTATATTATATCATCCGCATCCTTGACTCCTCACACTGATTGTTACCAGCCCCTACTACAACCTTATTTTCTTGCCAATAACCTTCCGTTCTTGAAGGCTATTCCCTACTCTGTACGCTATAATTACATCAATAGACTCACTAGTTACCTATTAGCTACAACATATTTCTTGGAATGTGCGCCCATACTCCGATATCAATCGTTCTAGTTGAACTTCTCATTCAGAGTCCTGATGAACTATACACTCGAGCATGTAAACTAGAATGTCGAGAGATTGTGCCCACTTCTCAGCCCTTGGACGCCAGATGTGATCGGGCAAGTCCACACGTATCTCGCGGGTCCCTTTCTTTCCAGATCGCAATAGCTCATACGACGGATACTCGCCGTCCTCCCATTCTTCTGGCAAAACACCATATCCTTCGGGAAGAAAACCCCGCTCCTCCGCAGCGCCGAGTGCTCTCTCAAAAAGCTCCAGTCCGGCGGCGTCAAAAGGTGGGGGATACCTGGGAACATGAACACGTTCCATCAAATCCCCGAGACCGGCAAAAACCTGACCTGCGCCCGGCGGAAGGCCTAACTCCTCCATGTCGGAATCGCTGGATGCATCACTAAACAAGCTTTCGGTCTCCGAGAACTCCTCGTCAGATAGAGTACCAGCTCCAGTCTGGTTACCGGGGCGTGGACGGTGTTCTCTATCAACACCATACTGGTCATTGATCTCGTCCTCGTCCATTGTGTTGCAATCATCATCCACGTAGACCCCCTCAGTGGACATGCCCATGAACCGCATATCCTATGTTAGAAGGTCAGCTCGCTAATACAATGCTTATGGTGTGAATCATGCTTACATTTGGGCTCATATTGTGCCCTTCACCAGATATTGGGTGAGCATTCCACTCTTCCTGAAATTTATCACAGTCGATATTGATAATGTCCAGGAAAAGGTATTGTAGGAGCCAGATGTGGTGGCGGTTCGACCACTTGAGACCATGAAGTGATTCAAGACGGTAGAAAAACGCCCGCCACTGGCGACCGAACTGTCGGCCTACTTCTACCCATAACCTCTCGATTCGCGTATTTCGAGTAGAGCTAAATAGCTGAATGAGAGTCAAAGACACGGTGAGGTAAGAACCACTCACGAGCCCCATATGAATGAGCCGCGGTTCTGTCCTTTCTTGAGGATCATGTACAATGCGACAAGTTTGTTTTCTGTTCCATAGTCACCTCTCGTACGTGACGGTGCTCCATACTGATCGACTGCATCTATGAAGTTTTCAAGAACAGTGCTAGCACGGTTATTGGTACTGGCTCTGATTGCAACCACCTGAGGATAAGTGAGCAAAGCACAGCTGGAAATTGTGGCGAGTCATACATCACGGCCATATCCATCAACAATCCCATGAACCACAAACCCCCACAAAATCAGTTTGTGGTGGCCGTCGATATGCCAGAGTGCATTCGGACGTGATACCTTGTATCTTCGGCGCCGAATGGCTTGGTTCCTTCGAAGAATAACCCCGAGGCCATCCACTCTTGCGATAGATCCCAATATCCGGTGTCGTTGAACCCGAAGTCCATGGTGGGAGCAGAGGTGTCCCATTAAGTACGAAAGTCCAGAGCCTGGGTGTTCCTTTCGATACCCGCGCACTATTTCATCTAGTTTACGATTTGATATCCTACTAAATCGCCAGCTCTCAAGGTTATATCCCTGACCAGTAAAATTAGTTTGAGACTCTGAGTCAGAACCGACAAAAAATCAGTCATACCTTCATGTATTTCCGCAGTGTATTCCGATGAACGGAAAGCGGCTTTGTCTTTGCCAGCTTCGCAATTGTGATTGCCTGCCCAGAGCCCATGGCCTCCTTGAGATAGTTCTCATCAATGACCTTCGCTGGCCGACCACGCTTTCCTGTCCGATGTAATCTGACCAGCTTTGGCACGCGAACACGGCGGTCATCACTGGCAAATAGTAAGTACTTAGAACCAAGTGACTGATGCAAGACTTACTGATTTCTTGACGTTGACTCAGCGCGAGCAATTTTTGACGCTAGCCTACCAAACAACTGTGAACCTTCAGTGATCCAACCATCCGGAATGCTCTCCCTCTCCAAAGCCTCCAGAAGCAGGACCGCTTCATCTCGTATGAGATCATAGTAGAGCTTTAGCCGATTTGAATCTGACTCTTGACCTAACACAGCTCGGGCCTTATTGTATATAGTTGTCAGACGTTGAGCGGCGTTGAGAATATTTGGAGACCATGGGATACCGGGATCTGGTACTGGAAGCGTGATAAATGGAGGGATGCTGCTTGAACTGCTCGGAGGCATTGAAACACCAATGTGGTACTAGGTGAAGCTCAAAGTGATGTTGAACACGTGAATCAACTACCTCTTTCGGAGTTTGGTCGAAGACACGAGTCCGGTACTACAAGGACAGCACCTCACCATCATGTCCAACTCAGACCTCATACTCGCAGCAGACGCCATGTCACGGGAGGAGTGTGAGGCGCGAATCTCATCTGGTCAACCTTTTCAGCGACATGAACTGGCCGCGTTAGCCGCATTGACGCGTTCTCGAAAAGACACGAAATACTGGTTCACTGATGGCAAGGTGATTGAGGTCAGCATCTTCGCACTCAAATAGCCTATTGGTTTGGACTAACGTGTGTTTACGGTGATCAGATTGGTGGTCGAACAGTTAAAGTTCACTTGTCACTAGCCTTCGGCGAGATCCCAGCTCTCAAGGACTGGATCATTGCCAGCGAGGATCCGAGCAAAACCCGTGATCCATCTCATCCCCAGCTTGGATCTGAAGCGTACCCAATGGTTCTTCAAGGGGGCGAAGTTATCGGTTATAAAAACATGCTTCAATGGCTGAAATATATATATCAAAAGTATAATTTTGCCGCCACTGTTTTCACAGGTCAACTGGTCGCCATGATTAGCACGTACAGAAAAGAGGAGTTCAATGAAGAAGAACTCACGCATCTTCTCCAATGGGGCCATTTCTGGGCCGTTGAGCACGCTGTCAAATTTGCGAAGGATGAACTTGTCGCCATGATCCGCTCCAAGCCATGTAGTGTATATTTGGGACTCGCGAGACAATTCTTGATAGGCGAATTCGTCGAACCTGGATTGGAGCAATACATTGACATCAGTGCCACTCCCCAGCTGAAGGAGATCACAGACAATGATATTTACCGCATGGGATATCGTGCCTACGAGATCATCGCACGGACTCGTGAAACCAATTTCCAGAGACGCATGGAGCTGGCTATGATTGCGCCGTCAATGGGAGTCCCAGAGGATAGCCTTTCCGCCAATGACTGTACGCTCGCCCGACACGAAACCTGCCGACAAGCCTGGAAAGAGGGCTGGCGAAATGAAGTTGCTGCTCGTCTTCTAGATAAAAGGACTCCCATTCCATTCCATCTCATCTCCTCCTTCATCCATACCCAAGTCATTTACAAGGGTCCTCGCCAGACGCCGTCTGCCTATTCACAGATCAATCAACGATGTGCAATTGCTGCTGTCGACAACCTAGTCTATGGACCCGATCTGGACAACTATGGCTGGACAGCCATCAAGAACAGCGCCGTGGAGAGAGTGAAGAAGTTGTATGGGTGCTGGAGAGGAAATGATGTAGCGGTGGATGGGGGTATTACTGATGAGTTCTCCGATGAGGGTGTCATTCAGTCCATATAGAGCAAAGAGAGATTCTATTTCTTGATAAAACTAGACTACAATCTGTGCATAGATACAGTCAGATCTAGCCAGAGTGTTATGCAAACGGCCACGTACCACATAGGGTATCCAAATCCTCTGATTACTACCCGCCGACCCAGAAGTAAAAACCCTGAGTTAAACCAAGTCAGACTATCATGAATAAGAGAGAGGAGCAAAACTTCTTGCCTTCAGTGTTGAGCAGGATAAAAATCAGTGCTGCCTTCATCGTCGACCGACGACATCCGGAAGAAAGGGAGTGTGGGAATTTCTTAGATGATGCCTGATACCTCGCGTGCGAGTGACCTCAGCACGCGCGCGACACTTCCTTATGCACGCGCACGCATCCTCGAGACCTTGTTAGCCGAATTCAGTCCAAAACTGGGCTCTACAGGAGTCTGTACTCTGCAAGAGCTAGGATAGATGACATGAAAATCAACTCGCGCACTGCTCGGGTGAGGGGATCGCGCCGGTCTTATTTTTTGTGCAAACGGAGGAGGATAGGTTACATTGATATCTGGCCTGGTTTCGTTGACCTGAAGACTCTCGCGTGTCATCATGTTCTCTTAGAATGTATCCTCCTCCGTTTGCACAAAAAATAAGACCAGCGCGCGATCCATTTTCGAGCGCGCACCTCAAGGTGTAAGCTTGATGCGACTACCTCTGTGGGGAGTCAAGATGCAACTTTGGGTTGTTTGAGGGTGATTTGAAACCAAAAAGTGGGGAGTCGCGCTGGAAATCCTGGTCGTGCGCGCTGTGGACCTTTTGGAACACCTCTCCCAGCTGTTCCTCGGCCAGTTGTCAACAGATCTATGGAAATCGTTGGGTCCTGAATCTCATCTCAGGCTTTTAGCTCGAAGTTAAGGCCACAATTGGCAGGATACTGATACGGGCTGAACATGGAGGACAAGTACAAGTTGGAACAACTGCAGGGTCTTTCCTTATTTGTTTGACAGTATAGGCCCATTGCCTGCCGCCCCTGCGGTAGATAACTCCCGATGACGCATTCTGTGGACAAATCACGCTGAAGCTTTGAGAATAAACAAATGACATGAAAGGGGAAAGATAAGATAAAAGGCCGAACATCACCGGGTTCTAGACCCATGAACTGATTAGGAAAGTTCAGTCAGAGCATCATAGAATGGTACTGTGAGGATTGACCCAACTGTGGCCTCCATTCTGTTCCAGGGATGAAATCAGCTCTGAAGAATCAGTAAAAAGTGTGAGTCTACACCTAATGCAACGGTCACAGCCTGAGAATCCGCCGAGAAAGGTTGTTCTATCCTGGTCCGAGTGTTCCAATAAATTCATAGCGCGCGCGACCAGGATTTCCACCACGACCCCCCACCTCTAGGTCTCAAATCACCCTCAAATCACACAGAGTCGCATCTTGACTTTCGAGGGAGCTGCTCGTGTCAAGCATATGTCTCTAGGCGTGCGCTCAGAAAATAGGTCGCGCGCCGGTCTTATTTTTTGTGCAAACGGAGGAGGATATAGAATGTTCTATGTGGCGCCCCCAGTCATCAACAAGCTTCAACAAGGCTGAAGTAGGTCGAAGTTTATCGTCCTGGTAGTCCGAAGTCCAAATCTCAATTGCCAGGTGCACCATGATTGGCGCTCAAACTCAGCGGAGAGACCGTTCACCTTGGAGTTGTATCCCACTGTGTTCCAAGTACCAGGCCTCGTTTGTCATTGTCGCCAATGGACCAGTACTGCACATACTCCAGGACCGTCGTGGCCTGTCGTGGCTTAGCGGCCTTCCAACGGTGTTTCATCCCGTATCTAGGCTCATGCACCATGTGCTTCAATGTTCAGTGGTTCCCGTACAACTTTCGAGTCGAGTCAAGTCCCTATCATTCGACATTTCATTCGTCTGGGCGACCTTACGCAATCAGTCGTGCAATTTAGGAATCGGTCGAGCTCCAGGTGTCAATCATTTTTGTTGCTCAGGACATGGCAGCGGTGAGCATTCAATCCTGCTCGTGTGCATGTGCACTCATGATATTATCACCTGCCACCATCATTTCCAGTCCGCCAGGTCCGTATGAGGATCGTTGTCCTTTACGGCGTTGGCAAGAAATACATGCTACCAACGGCGGCGGCTCTAGGTTCTGGCACATTGAATTCGGATAGGATGAGAGGGTACCCGATCCGATCGAGGCCTGCCTCCCATCTTCATCGAGGCGCCAGTTTTAGGCTACTCGCTGGAATGAATGTCGGCAAGCAAACCAGACGCCATACACAGTTTCTAAACATACCGTTTTCTCATCGTCGAGAACGGCCCGAGCACAGCGAGGCACAATCGAAGATAAGAGCCAGGGCCTCATCAGGCCTCATCCCGACTGTTTCCAGTTCCTCGATTCCGTGAGCTAGAATTATTCCGAGTAGTTCGGATTGAGGGAATCCGTATCCGCCATTAGATCTCCGCCATCCGAATCCGAAAGCACAATCTCCCGGATCATTTTGAGCATGCGAACCGCCGGGAGCTCAATATCCAATCGACGCTGCCCGCCCTCTCGCATATTCTTGATTACACCTGCTCACTCAGCTTGAACACCACACCCCACAATCTACCGCAATCCCCGACACTCACGACGTGCTCGTCTTTTACCCTTCCAGGTGGCCTAGGCTTCGAAGCTCCTCACAAGTCGCTTGTAACTCAAGAGACCCAAGGCCGATCATGCCGCCAAGCTCAAGGTTCAAATGCCCGAAACATCTGCCCTTATCATTTCCCTGGAGCCCTGCCTCAATTATTCGAGTTCCAACACTACCCTTGCTTTGTACAAGTTAGCAAGACTCGCACACCACTACAGCCCGAACTATTCAGGGATGCTCCCGCATCTTGATCCAGGCCACCCAACGATAGTCTTGCGATAAGTCTCAGCTACGCAAATTCCACTGTTTACGGTGCGCCCCTCTCTTATACTGTATGTGTTTTGCGGGAACTTGGCGGGAGCAAGCCGAAATTGTCTATTTTTACTTATATTCTCGGTGCCTGCAGACCCACCCCCACCATCAACTCGTACACGCTAGCAAAAGACGGGGTAAGACGATCCCATGATGAGTGGGAGCAGGGAAACGCCAAGAGTTATGCTCCGAAGGGATCCATGTCTTCCAGAATTTCAGAGCCTCAAGAGAAGTTCGTCTCGTGAATTCAAAGGATGTCAAGGGTGCGAATGTGAAAGCTAGCTGTAACTGGCAAGTGGAGTGCTTTTGGGTATCAGTGGAACCACTATCTACGGTAAGTCTGTGCAAAGAAATGACAACCGGATGGAGTAGTTGCGAACTGAATGACTCGATTTGTGGAAACCCCGGGCATTGTGGGTTGGGAGAACTGATCAATCTGGCAAAGTTGTGCAGGACGCTTCGACCCTTCAAGCTTCCTGGCCATGCCACTTCCATCCTTCCACTCACTTCGGTCCATATCGACGACAGAAATTTCATGCTGCCAGGTCCATATGCATACATAGTTGAAATTGGTTTCGTTATGCCGACCATTTGATCACATTTGACACGCTCTGGATGTCTTCCACGTACCCATTTCCCACTCGAGTGTAAGTACTGTACATAGCGCCGTTTCAGACAGAGGCAAAGCACACGGAGGCTTTTTGGGACCGTCTGTGGGCGCGAATAGCTGTAGATCGTTCCATTGCGAATCTCAACAACTCGGCATTGGCGTATTACGGTTTGCAAAATGATAAGGAACCAACGAGGAACGGGCTAGTGGTTGCCGGCTCTCCAGCGCACCATATGGCAGCATGTGGTCCATCAAAAAGGTACATCTGGGTTTCCCGATGCCCGGTCAGCTGGCCTTATAAGGTTGCGTTCCCCACAGAATTTACCTTTCTATCCCCCCACCACAATCAACCGTTGTGTGGAAAGGTACTAGGACGCAATGGCCGCTGTCCAGGAGAAAGAGAACATTCTTTCCGTGCCAACCGTCCCCAGACAGGGTTCGTCAAGCTCTTCTCCAGAGTTTAACGAGAAGAGGGACATCCCCCCGTCGGAATCTTCAGCGGAAGTCGAGGAGACATTTGACGACCACGATGTGTACGGTTCGAGACTCTTCTGGCTCTATCGACTCGCTCATGCCCTTTATACAGCACCAAGCCCTTCCCAATCGACCCCGATGAACCTGAAGAAGAGTACCAGCTCACCGTTAGGCAAGGCTTTCGCTCAACGTTGCAAGCGACCGAAAAAATTCATACTTCTAAACAGGGCTCTAATCGTCGGATCTGCTCTGGGTGCTGTTGGTGAGAAATATCTCTGGATGTAATACGGGTATCCATGATCTGACCTTTACATTCTGACAGTTGGAGCCTCCAACATCTATCTCGGTTTGAAAACTGGTTTCACTTTCGGTCCTCAACTCTTTGGTGTAAGCTGTGGCTATTACCCGCGTCACACGATTTGTGGCTAATGAATCACCCCTTTCTAAAGGCTTTGTTCGGTTACGCCATCTTGAAACCTCTGTCCAAAATCATCCCAGAGTCGGGTTTGCTAGGACGTTTTTTCGGAGGACCCTTTGGACCTAAGGAAAACTGTACCGTTCAAACGTGCGTATATCTATCTTGGTAGTAGGACTTTATACTGACAAAGGGCCCTTCAGCGCTGCCACCGGTTTGTAGATCTGCCAAGGACGGAGATAGCAGCACTGACTCACCGCTATAATTAGCATCTGGAGGTCTTGGTATCCTTTTCGTGGGAGCCTTCCCCGCTGTGTGAGTGTTCGACAGCCATCTTGCTCGTTGTCGCTGATCTAAATCGACACCTTGACAGCTATCGTCTCGAACTTTGGGGATCTTCTCCTTCAGAGGACTTTGGCAAGATCATTGCGCTCACAGTCTGCGCTGGATTCTTCGGAATTTTCTTCGTCCTTCCTCTGCGAAAGTACTATATCGTCCACCAGAAGTTGACATTCCCGACACCGGCTGCAACGGTGCGTATGCAAGTTTTGCTACCTATCGACCAACTCGAAGCTGATAATTCATTCCGTGGTTACAGGCATATACTATTCGCTCACTGCACAAGGGAGCATCTGCGGCTATCATTGCCAGGAAGAAGTCATTGGCCTTGCTATACACTTTCTGCATAACCTTTGTGTACAAAGTCGTTTCAGGATACGCTCCTGGTGTTGTGAGTTCTTTTTTAACCGTGATACCCTCAATCATATATAACATTTTTTCCAAAAGCTCTTTGACTGGCATCTCGGCTGGACACTTTACCGCCTGGGATTCACTAGCATCATTTCTCTTGAAAACTATGGATGGTGGATTGAGTGTAAGTGCCTTATCTCTGCTCCCGCCCCCATAGCGATGGACTGATTCCATTTAATAGTTACTCCTGCCTTCTTCGGTGCTGGAATGCTGAGTGGTCTCAATGCCAGTTGGAGTTTCTGTAAGTGCTGGAATTCAATGTGTTATCTATTACCGGATGATTGAGTCTCCTCCTCCTCTTACGTTTTGCAGTTGGCGGAACTATTCTTGCGTGGGGTATCAGTACGTATATCTCATTCTCTTATCCGCGAGACGTTTTCTGATCGTCGTTTTTTCAGTCTCGCCGGCGTTGATCAGGACTGGCGGGGCCGTGGACGTATCAGCCAGCGACGACTTCCCGTTGAGGTCTGTCATGTCCCTCAGCTTCGACGAGGACACAAACAACTTCGCCACGGCGCCTTCACCTCGTTACTGGCTGCTCTGGCCCGGTGTTCTGATGATGTTGTTGTACTCCTTCGCTGATATTGCCTGTGGATTGCTGCCTTACGCACTTGGTAAGCGTTATACTGCCTCATACTTCTCTGTCGACTCAAACTAACTTCAATCAGCCATACGGGGCAACTTCGCCAAGAACATCAAGGGCATCTTCCGCAGGCGAAGCGAGCTCGATCCTGAAGATGAGGACCAAACGCCACTCGAAGACAGAGTTCCCGTTCTCTGGTGGTCCGTTGGCCTCGTGCTGAGCACGGTCATGTCATGTGCCATCCTCGCCACCATGTTCCCCCTCAACGTTGGTGATGCTATCTTGGCCTTGCTCCTCGGTTTCATTTTCTCGTTCATCGCCGTTCAATCTTCCGGTGCTACCGACGTCAACCCCGTCTCTACCGTCGCCAAGGTGCGCTTTCCTTTGCATCTCGCCCACCTAGCGTCCAAAATACTGACCACACCTATTCTAGGCTTCCCAACTCATTTTCGGAGGTATCTCCAAAGGTACTGGAATGGAGACCAAGGCCGCACAAAACTTCAACTTGGTCGCCGGTATCATCTCTGGTGGTGCTGCTGCCCAGTCTTCGGACATGTGTGGCGATCTTAAGACCGGTTACCTCTTGCGCGCGAAGCCGAAGAATCAGTTCATCGCTCAGCTTGTCGGATCCGTTGTTGCTGTGTTCTTGAATGCCGGATTGTTCTTGCTCTTCACCAAGGCCTCGCCCTGTATTCTCGCACGTGAACAAACTGGTGCGTTATTCCTCATTTTCCCGTCCCCACACTCAACGTATAACATCAACGTCTGCAGGGAACTGCACATACGGAGCACCTTCCGTCGCTGCCTGGGGGGCCGTCGCTCTCGCTGTCACTTCCCCCACACTTCGTGAGTTACCACATCTCTTTTCAGCGGGCTTTCCTGGAGTTCAACGACGACCCATCCTTCAGCGATCCCCAAGTCGTCCGGATACACCGCCATCGGCCTCTCCTTGTTTGCCGTTGCCTCCGTTTGCATCAAGCACTTCCTCATCCCCAAGAAATACTGGCACTTTGTCCCTAACTGGGTACGTTCGGCATTCTCTCCTGTCTCTTGCTGGCCAGCCCACTGATGGACCGATCTATGTACAGAACGCCGTCGGTCTCGGATTCGTCGTTCCTCAGACCTACTACTCTATCGCCATGTAAGTCTCGACCGATTTCTCTCCTCTGTACCCTCTTTGCTCACACCCTCACACCAATTTCCTTTCCACAGGGCCGTAGGATCCGTCTTCAACTACTTCTGGGCCAAGCGCAACCCCAAATCATTCGACCTCTACATGTTTGCCATCTCCGCCGGTCTTCTCGCCGGAGAAGGTCTCGGTGGTGTCTTCAACGCTCTCCTCGCTGTCGCCGGTGTTGACGGCGCCAAGTTTGGAACTGCGATAGGATGCCCAGGATTTGAATTCTGTGGTTAAAATGACGATAGTAATGGTACATGAGTATATATGTAACGTCTCTTCTAGTTAGGATACATCGATGCGTTTTATTTCGTGATCAACCTTTGTTGTTTGTTTTGTATCAGTAATGTTCTTTGTTGCAAAATCTAGGTTTTTGGTGCATTTCGGAGGGCTGAAGATGTAAACGCCAGCGCGGGTTAGATCGACACTATTATTGACTCGACATGCTGGCTCGCTACATCCTCGAGAGGAGCTTGGTTGGGCTACGAACGATTCAAGCTACGAGGGGTTGGTACAAATATGCATGCCCTTCAGCAGCAATCGACATACAAGCCCCCCGGTCTGCAAAACCTTCATGTTGTGCACCGTATCCTGCGGTAGAAGTTGGTAGTCTACAAGTCAGGCGAAGGAGAGAGCGACGTCGTCAAGCGCGTCAAGAGTCTCTTTACCAGGCTCCGAAAGTCCGGAGGAGGCGAGCCTCGCGACACGGTTCCTGTTGTCTGGTGGCAATGCGCCATCCTCACTATTAGCCTATAGTAATGTTCGAATACTGTGGTTACAGTATGGCCATAATGATACTGGTACATACAGAACTCTTTTCTAGTCGAGATCAAATCTAGTTGAGTGTTTGGTACGCTTCGGAAGACGGAAGTACATGTTTGACAGAGCTGGGAGATGGTAGTACAACATCGAGGTCACAATAATGCTCGCAAGAAAAAGAATGTCATCGAAACTAGACGCTGCACGGTATAAGTCCTGTCGATTCATGCGCGTGAAGAAAAGAGACGGGTTGGAATGTCGCCAGTCCTCGTCATTTGCTGGATCATGTCACCCAACTCGGACTTTGACATCCCCATCGCCTGCCTCATCATGAACATGGGAGCCATTTCCTCCTCTAGTTCGGATCTTTTGAGTCCAACACCGGTGCCCTCCTCGTCCTCTGCGTCTGCTTCGTTATCGTCGCTTCTCGGCCCGACCTCCCATTCCACCTTATCCTCCCTCGCCTCAAGAGTCTCGTGGTACGCCCTTTTGACCTCTTTGCAGATGCCCCACACGTACCGCCTCACCCTCATTGCCTTCGTCCAGTGAACCTTACACATATACAAGAGCCAATCACTCTCCCCGCCGCAGGCCTTGTCAACCACTAACTCCTTCATCCCCTTCCTCTTCAGAATGGCCGCGTATTCCATGTTGGTCGGGAATGCCCAGGGATAATACTCCAGGAGCAGGTTCTTTGCTTGAACCTGAAAGGACGAGTCCCCGATGGCATGGTATCGAAGATACCTGCACGTATTCGTCAGGTTGACATACGTCTTGGGATTGTCCAAGTACTTGACGAGAGTGTGGATAATGTCGAGGGGCTGACGGGTGATAACATCGTTCCCGAGTGGTGGCTCCGTCCCTTCCGTGATTCGAGAAGCCTCAATGGCACGAGGAAATTTGGGAAACACGTCAGGACGCGTGAACATCCAATCCTTTTTGTCTTTGATGAAAGATTTGTAGTTAAAGACGACGTATTGCTTATCGCAAGAAGTTCGGCCCCAGTACGGGCGGAGGTCTATTTTTTCACCGACGGATTCGTAGCTGACGTCTGCACGAGGTCGTAAGTCAACCAGCGCATACATATATAGATGGAAGAGGTGATAGTAGTACGCACATTTGAACCTGCCATGGTTTGTACCTCCGGCTCCCAGAGGTCCTAAGATCGCTCTAACCTGGTAGAGATCGACGATCTCCTTGTAATTGGTAGTGTCTTCGCGATCGAACACGCTCTGGAAGATCTTTGCACATCCTATATGCATCATCCAGCACTGTATGCATCGTACCAAGAAGCAAAAACGCGTCGGGTTCAAAGTTCGTTCAGGGCAAGGCAGATAGGTGAACCCACGCAGTTTGATGAGCCTTCCCACTCGACACCCACGACAATGAGCGAGGATTGTTCACCTAATATCGGTAGTGAGCTGACGAGCAAAGCCAATGGAGATGGTTACGGTTTTCACCTGAAAACATGTTCCCAGATCCGAAGGAATAGTCGGCCATTCCTCCCATTACTTGTTTTCTGAAGCAGGTATTTGAAAGGAGAAAAACTGAATACAGCGCGATTTTAACTCACCCAATACCAGTAGCCTTGCTAAAATATGTGTATGTCGACGTCGACATGAGCCCATTGGGTGGAAACTGTTCCTCGACAGGCATCATAGCACAATGGCCCGGTACAAAGGGCAAGCGGCAAACTGTGCAGGACATTTTCGATTTTCAGGGTTTAGGGCAGTGGTGGTTTTTGAAGAAAAGTCGATTATCGAAGATGACTTCGCTCTTCTTCCTTTGTTGACCAGGACTAGCTAAGCTTCCATTGTCGATCGTCACAGGTCATTGGTGTCACCTGCCATAATCGCACTGAGTAGTGATTCGCATGCACAAGTCTTTGCTGGTGCGAAAGAAACCCTAGAAGAGGCTCAAAAAGCATGGAGATATTGATATTTCGATGGTGCTTGCTGAGGGCCAGTGGCTGCCACTAGAAATTGCGGAGGAATACTGTGGGAGAGATGTTGGCCATCGCTCGATTTGGAAAGTGGTAAATATAGTAATCTCACAAGCGCCTCACTTGACCCTTTACCACCATCAGCTCTTAAAGATCTTTCCTCTCTAAAAATCCGCCATTCCTCCCTGTCCCAAATGTGTCTGGACTCTGCTTCCGTAAATGAAGCGCGAACGCCGAAGCCGCGTTAAAATGACGATAGCGTGCTGAGAGCGGGCCACACGGATCGTCCGACAAACTCTTCCTCGGGCCGCATGTTACTCAGGTGGTCTGCAACCATTGCAGTCGAGCAAACTCTTGGGACTGTCTTGTCAGGCAGTCTCGGCTGTGAATTATCGAAACATATGGAAAAAGTTCGAGGTCTCCTTCGTTTGCGTGTCTTTACGTTGACCCTTCTGTTCTTCTCTTATCGGCATTCCAGATGCGCTCGAAATACAGAAGACCTCTCGCTCTTGAAGCTTGAAGCTTGACGTTAAGCGGTTCCATCAGCACAAGGCTCTCAGGCACGGAGTCGCATGATCTACAACTCTCTTTCCTCTCATATTTCAGCGGAAAATACTCGCACAGGTTCGGATGAAGTGTGCTACAGGAGATTTTCCGAAACACCTGGCACTTGATCCAATTTCTCCTGCTGGCCTATTTAACAGCTGAGGCACCCAGGCCAGACACTAAACACACTCCGTGTACTCTCGCCATGATACCAATTACCACCATCGTCGCGACAGCGCTGTGGATCGCTTCAGCTTCTGCTCAAGCGGTCCCAGAATGGGGTCAGTGCGGAGGAATAGGTTGGGGAGGATCGACCGGTAAGCGGTCTCTCGCTTGTGGTCGGACTCTAAGTTTGGCTAACACTCGTTAATAGTTTGCGCTTCCGGTCTCACATGCGTTAAGCAGAACGACTACTACTCCCAGTGCATCAAATCAACCAACGCGCCAGCCCCCACAACTACGCCTGTACCTCCGACGACTAATCCCGGTCCCACAACCACGGCAGCTCCACCGCCAGCCTCAACTGGCTTTGTCAAGACGTCCGGTCAACGTTTCACTCTCAACGGTAGCAAGTATACCGTAGTCGGGTGGGTCTCTTAGCACACGGCGTTGCTCGTTCGCCACGACTCATTTACATGCAGAGCGAACTCCTACTGGGTGGGATTAGGCGGTCTTAGCACGACCGATATGAACAAGGCTTTCGCAGACATTGCAGCGGCGGGTGGTACTACTGTCCGGTGAGTCATATCTCGAGTCCTCATGTTGCTCTTTGCGCTGACGGTCATCACGTGTTTCAGAACATGGTCAGAGTTTCCAACGCACGGTGCCTAAGGTTCAGCAAAACTAACATTGGCTTTCGATCCCAGGGGTTTCAACGAAGTGACAAGTACCAATGGTTTGCCCTACTACCAGAAATGGTCCGGGTCAACTCCTACCGTCAACACGGGTGCGGACGGTCTTCAGAACTTTGGTACGATTCTCTTTATCCCCCCCCTGTTCACACAACCGGACCTGATCCACGAACTAGACAAGGTTGTAGCCGCCGCTAAAGCCAACGGAATACGTCTCATCGTCGCTCTGTAAGTTTTTGATCCAGACCGTCTGCCCAATTTTGAGCTGATTAATGGTGATTTCAGGACCAACAACTGGGCTGATTACGGGTATGGATGAGATGCTCAGTTGTGGTTTCCACGCCCAAGTTAATTTTTCTTCCTTCGTGCAGCGGCATGGATGTCTATGTCAACCAAATTGCCGGACAAGGCAAACCCCACGACCTGTTCTACACCGACGCGAACATTATTGTGAGTCTATTCTCTGAACTCGCCAGTCTAGCAGACGCTGAAAGTGATCGTCGACAGAGCGCATTCAAGAAGTACATTTCCGCCTTCGTTGGACGCTACAAGAACGAACCTACGATTATGGTATGTACTCAACCTAATTTTGGTCTGACTTGTAGAACTAACCGTTCTCTTACCAAATCAGGCATGGGAACTCGGTTTGTATCGTGTTCTTGGCGATGATAGACGTGTCCTGACTTGAGAAAACAGCAAACGAACCGAGGTGCAAGGGCACGACTGGGTATGTCATATCATGCCATTTTTCGAACGCCTCCTTTGGGGTTTACTGATATCGTGTATCGCGACAGAACTACGTCCGGCACATGTACGACACAGACGATCACAAAGTGGGCTACCGACATCTCCGCCTACATCAAGTCGATCGACTCCAACCATTTGGTCGGACTCGGCGACGAAGGGTTCTTCAATAAACCAGGAAACCCTTCCTACCCTTACCAGTGCGTTGCCATCCCTGATTCATGATCGGTACCATGGGATTTACTCACGTCGATCGGTGACATGAACAGAGGTGGCGAAGGTATCGATTTCGATGCCAATCTCAAGATTTCGTCGCTTGACTTCGGGACTTTTCATGTACGTCGTGCGGCAGTCGCGCGAGGATTATCCTATTGATGCTATACTTCAGGCTTACCCGATCCCTTGGGGCGAATCGGCCAACCCCACGGCTTGGGGCGTACAATGGATCATCGACCATGCTGCCTCACAGAAAACCGCCAACAAGCCTGTCATCATTGAGGAGTACGGTCTTGATTCGACTGAACAAGCGTCCGCCTATCAGTCTTGGCTGTCGACCGTCGTGAGTTCAGGGCTTACCGGTGACCTTATCTGGTACGAATAGACTCTATGGTTCATATGAGGATGTCATGATGACCTATCTTCGATCTCTGCAGGCAAGCCGGTAGCATTCTCTCGAATGGCCAGAGGACGAACGATGATGGATACGCGATCTACCCGGATGATCCAGTATATGCTATTCTGAAGAGCCATAATGCTGCGCTCAAGGCCAGGGCCTAACCTTGTTTTTGCGCGGCTTGAAAGGTTGAATAATTGCTAAGTAATCGCGATATCCTTCTATAGGTCTATGTCATATCATGTCACCACCTATGCTCGATCGAGAACTCTGGGAAGGGCACGGAGGGATCAGGACCGAGTGCTTGAGCCATTATACGTCTCGCTAACAGGTCCCTGCACTCGCAAGTAGGGTCCGCTACTGTGTCGGATATTGTCCCCTCAAGCGGGTTTGTACATGTGGGCTCTCCATTCTCCTTGGAAGTACCCTGAAGGGCGCTTACAGCTTCGGTGATATTAGTGAACTGTTCACGATCATGATCAAATTTATGCCCCTCTGGACATAATGGCTATCTCGGTATTCATAGGAATCAACTTTCCAGGATGACTCAAAGGGATTCACTTCTGATCTTCGCCTTTGCGACGAAGGACTGACGTCTAAGTCAAGACACGATCTGCGGACTCGAGACGGATCACTACTCATTTCACCTCTTCACGAACCCTTTGCTGTTTGTAGTAGGATGGCACGTGTCGATCGCGTTCAAATTCGTGCCCACGACTAGCCTGAGTGAGGCCCTTCAGCCAATCTACCTGCGGTGCTAACTCCGCACATCAGAATAACAAAGGGACGCTTCTAAACTTTGTCGGCACTAGTCGTGGGGGCAAGGATTGAACGCGACCGACACACGTTATCCTACTGCAAACAGCAACTAATTCGGAAAGAGGTGAATTGAGTAGTAATCTGGCTCGAATCCGCTGATCGTGCCCCGTCAGGCTAGATTTCAACCCTTCCAACCTGCACTCACAACTCTTCAATTCTGTGAGTCCTCGCCAGTTCCGCCGCCTGTCATACTTATCACATCACTCAGACAGCTTTGAACCGTGATGCAGGTATCGAGTTCAAGGATTTGCGTGGACTAACTTGAAACGGCGACTAGGCGAGCCGTGATGCTACTACCATACCGATCCTCCAAAGAAAATTGCTCCATTATGGTGATGGTGATGGTGATGGTGATGCGCACTCTGCAGGTTTCTTTCGCAAGTACTTACTTCCCGCAAGTACTAGTCAGAATGGAAGTTACATCAATATTAAATGTCAACGTTTCAACAGTCAAGTAAGGTGAGGCCCGGGTGGAAAAACCCCAGCACACTCACGAGTGTATCGAAATCACCAAGCCTCAGTCCTAGTCAGACCTTAAATGAGTCGCGGTCGTTGCGCAGCACATAATAAATACCAGAAACTAGAACTTATCTTGAATAGATGTTAGAAAACGTAGAATATATACTGAGGCCGACAAATAGATCTGAACAATTAGCGCCCGGCGCCCGGCGCCCAGCGCGTAGAGGTAAATAGATCGATGGATAGATAGAAGGTTCGGCTTCCTCGCGATAGAGTGCAAGGCGATTACAATTTCATCCCGACTGTTGGGTCGGAGGACCCAGCGGTGTTGGAACATCGGCAAGGTTGTTTACGATCTTTGCGTTGGTGTCGGTTGAGGTCACTGAGTGAACAGAACGTCCTTCCACACCGGTTGCATTGGAAAGGCTTTTCCCCCTTGTGCGCCAAAAGATGATCTGTAGTGGAGCACTCAGGTGAGTGAAGAGTAGCTAGCAGCCACGATATGACAGGACTCACATCGGTAGTTATGCCTCGCAGTAAACCCTTCAGACCTGCATCCCGGAAAATAACAGAAAAATCGAGGTAGCCGTTGTCCGCGGCGCCTTTGAAGCCTGAGTGCCTGCGTGGGTGCCTACTTGACGAGGAAAGGTGTCTTCGGAGGGTTGTGCTTGGAAGTGAGCCGAGGAGGGCAAATCTGCGGAGCCAGCGTGCGCCTGGCCCGGTGGGAAGAAACGTATTCCATCGTCATAGTTCGTGGATGCGCCAATAAATGGCTCAGTATCAACGGTCGGTATGGGGGTGCTGCAAGAGAGGTCGTAAGTTAACGAAGTTAATCTCAAGGCGAAGGTGACTGACCTATAGCCGAGATCGCTCGGAACGAAGCTCATAGTAGCCTCTGGTCCTTGCGGCAAAGTTTCTCGCTGATAGTTGGCGGCGAAAAGAAGGACTGGGACCGTTGGCGCGTTGAGCATGTTGCGGGGTACGCGAGACGAGATCGGGGCCTCTGTTTGGGCGTCTATGGTATAGTTGCTGGATGCGTTTGAGAAGGAGGGAACGAAGGGGGAAGGAGAAACTCACCCCAAATGCCCAAGGTCGCCACTGTAATGTGGCTGCATCCAAGGGTCAGCTGAGATTGGAGGTGTTGAGTTCCTGGTCAACTGCCTTGGGTAGGAAAGGTAAGTAAGATCAACCAGGTAGCTCAGAACACGTCTCACCAAAAGGCACCATCCATGGGAGGAGTTTTGTTGAGACTACGTAGTGCGGAGTGGGGCTTTATCTTACCTGGAAAATATCAAAACGAGAGTCAATATGACTTTGGGGAAGGCCCCAAAAGCCCCATTGCTTTGCCTGGCCTCGACCACGCTTGGTTTCAATCAGGTTTGCTGCGATCTAGATGGCTGTTGTGCTTTCATATCGGCGTTCGTGAGCGACAGTGTAGTTGATTCATGTTCAATTTTGCATGGAGCCACCCATATGAACAATCGTCCCGGAAGCCGTCCAAAGAGCAAGGTTCTATCCCATCTTTCGACAGTCTGAATTGTGGTAAACTCAGCACGAGGTATTTTTGACCTGAATACGGCAGGGAAGGGGGTTCGTAGATCTGACCTTGATCTCGCTCGGAATAGGGGAGGGTGTCGATACAGGCGTGTTCGCGCCACAAGGAACTTGAGTGACCACAGTAGTCGTTTCGAGTCGAACAGGACCCTCAGGAATCATGATTACTTGGGTGTCCCCGTCTGTATGCGATTTCATACCCAACGATGCCTAAGTGAAGCAGATCCGACGACACGAACACTTCGCTTTGAGTGACTGTTCGATCGATAAACAACCGAATACTGGCCTATTCCCAGGGTGCCAGTGCTGTTCTCCAAGCTCCTTTGCTATGGACGATATGTGTTCTTGTGTTTGGAGGTTGGGAGTCAACTTATCGGAAATTCTAATGTATCGTTAAACAGCGTCGAGAGCCACCTATGCACCCGTCCTATCCTTCAGCTCCACCGATAGGCTGAATATTGGGCGCCGCAAAGGGCTGTTGTTGAGCGAGTCAGCTCAGACCGTCTGCCAGTGACACGAAAGAGAAGTTACCAGCATATTGAACCCTTTACACAGATGCCTTCTGGAGCGAAAGTTGTCACTTCTAGGGCGGGCAAACAGGACGAGCACAGAGATTGCTCAACAGAGATTCGTAAGCTCTTCATTCAGTTAGAAATCGAAGTAAGCCCCGGGTCTCGTGGAGAGTAAAGATGCGCACACCGCGAGCGAGGGACAAGTGGCCGCGTCATCTACCATAATTGAATATCGAGGCGGCCTTGAGAAATTGGACGGATTGGGGAGTGAGCAGTCGATCGACCGCGGTGGATTCTATGCGAGGAGCTTGCCAATGCACACCCGTTTGAAACTGCAGAATACAGCGTCAGCTGTGTAACCAGAGTGAATAAAAGAGTTGGGGACACACGTACCCCAGATCATTAGCAAGCAAGGGAAGTCGAAAGCGATTAATGAAGGTTGAACAGTGTTTCAGCTTAACGTGTGCGAGGTGCCGTCCTTGGGTTGTTTATAAGATGGGGGTGAACAATAGGCAAATAAGGCAGGTATCAACTTGTAAACATTGTATTTGTATAGACGGGCAGCCCGAGGGAGATAGGACGGTGGGACCGAGGTGGGCGTATCTGACAGTGGCAGCGACAGTCTTCTGGATCCCTTCTTGAGCGTCTTCCTGTCAAGGCACTAGCCAGAGCGAACAAGCCTGGTAAGGAGTGGACCTGAGTGGACCTATGAGCAGGGTGAGGAAATTTGAACAGAGAGGAAGAGACGCGCATTGTGATAAGGAGTGACGATAAGAAAACATCAGGTGTCCTAGCTTCTGAGTCGTTCGACTAGGTGGCCCAATCGGCGCTGATAGCTCACCTGACACCGAACCAGTTCATCGACGCTTGCCGCCGCCCCTACGATGGATCATCAATTCTGTAGGAAGGATCAGTACCGGCTGTAGTTGTTTGACGATTCCCCGTTCCAAGCTCGGGCTTGAGCAGTAACATCATGACATCTAGGCCGTTCAAATAGTCGAGATTCTTCAAATTTCAAATCTGACGCTCGTCCGAGCTCTACAGGGCGCCGAGTCGAACTGAAAAGGTAGCGTTCGTTGGATGGGGTAAGTATGACACAAGTACGACATGTACGACATGTATAGATCCTTGAAAGCTCTGAAGTAGCTCGTGTTTTCTGGAGGAAGAAAAGAGAAGAGGAAAAATCAGTCGAGTCCCGTAAACATGCAAACCATGGATTTGAGGGCTCCTAGGACGTTCCGTGAGGGTTCTCGATGCTATTGTTTTGCTCGCCAGCTTTACGACGACAGCGTTGCGACGATAATCGTATCGAAATTGGGAACGAGTAAGTCAGTCCCGATGACTGAGAGGTTGAATGAACCACTACATATGATCACTGTCGTCAATGTTCGTCCGTCGCATACCACACATGCCCAGCTCCCTACTCACGACACTAGGTTTGCCGACAGCTCTTGAGCCAAATACTGGAGAAAACAAGTCTCAGTACTTTGTTCAAGAAGGTCGGAGGAGGAAGATTCATCCACGTTCCAGTCCGTTGTGCTGCGTGCAGGCCTGCCTCAGCCTGACTCAGACTGCAGTAAACAGTGCCGCCGAGTTATGTAATCGATGTCATGGGACTGATAGCGGCGAACGCCGAGACTGACTAAGCGCTTTACTGCGGTGTTCCCACGAGCCCATTCTTCCAGTTGACGCAGAAATTCAGAAACAAATTGAGGCGATGTACCAAGTCGACCTCTTACGCTGAGCAAAGCTTCCATTCAGTACCCGAATAGTGAATCTTGTCGTCTCTTTGGCGCTGGATGCTCTCGTCGCAGTTTACAACCAGGGTCCCACTGTCAAAGTCAAGCCACCATTTTTTCAATCGAAGGGTTCTGCGTGTCATAAATAGGATTTTGATTGCCAACTCTTGTCGAACGGTACGTGGCCAGTTCTGTTGATATTTTACGTGGCGGACAGTCTTCGGGTGGATCACGTCTACCAAATTCATCCCAAGTGCGCCGAACATGACTCCAATTATCCATTGATCCCTCAGATCGGCGTCGCCCAGCACTCAGCATACCACGAAAGGACTGTTTGGCGACTCAAATCCATGTTAAATATCAAGACGTCCACCACTCTAGCTCTGCAGACGCAATTGCTCCTATCCAGTCACTGCGGCCGGTGCCCGACTCATATTCTCGAGTTGTCCATCGTCAAGATGGGTTTCAATGCCCCATATCGACCACCTTACCTCCCGGACGAGGCTCCAGAAAGCACCCACTCGTTGGCGTCCTCACAGCCCTCATGAAGGTTGAAACGTTGTGAGATGGTATAGCCGATGGTGAGTCGTGCGGACTTCCTCCCATATTTTCTGTTCGGATACTTACTATCACAACTTCAGTCCGGTTATTCAACCTACACATCCACACCGCTTTCGTCGTTACAAGGGTTACTGCCATTCAAATGTTCAGCACGTGTAGTTGATTTTTACCTGTGCTCATGAACAATAGACAGCAACTTCTGAATCGCTACAAATCTCCACAGACGCATTGACGCAACGTTTTTGGGACGATAATTTCCCGAATCTTAATTCTTCGACAGGCTCTGATGCTGGGTTCATATGGATAGCATAGTTCAATTGGATAATTGAATCAGAAAACAGCCCGTGCTAGACTGCGGGCTTGGGAATGCGATACACGAAATAAAGACAGATGAACCATATCGAAGACTGTCCGTCACCTATGGTATTATGAGCCCGTCACAGAGCTGTAAAAAGCTGGTATGAAACTCACCCGAACATCAAGATTGATCAATGAACTCATAACGAATGTATCACTTTTTGGCCTCTCGGTCTGGAGTCTCGGTGGGAGTAAGAGTTGAAGTTGATCGCTGATGGGTCATTTTAAAGCGGAGTAGAGAAACAGGCCCGGGGTACTGTATTCAGATTGAGAACTGGTTAGTCCCCTTGTAGTGTTGACATTCTTCCGTTCTCTGATGCCCGCTGTCGATGTAATCCGTCTCTCTCTTGACTCTCGTAGGCCTTGCATACTTGACAGTGTGGACGCTGGCTCCAACTTAGGCGAAGCAGGTTCAAGATCGGCCAATCTTGAGGGCGAACAAAAGAGATACGTACCCAAACTAGGAAACAGTTGAGCTAGCCTTTTCCCGAGTGATTCAGTGTAGCAGCCGTGGAATTCATATTGATCCCCCTTCAACTGTACGAACGCCCACCCGAAGGCTCTAGGATGAGCCACCCGTTTCGTGTGCTGTCACGGCTGCCATGTGTTGAATCAATAGCTTGACGGTCCCGTGGGTTGATAAAAGGGCGGCCATGAATGAGGGTGACAGTTGTATCTGAGCCCTTCGAGTGTGTTCAATGCCCGAGCAAGTCGCGTGAGGGTTGTCATTATGAAGGGCAAACTCAGCTCAATTTGGAAGAACCGCCAAATTGGCGCTAATAGTACAAGTCACGATCCCGAAATCAGAAATAACCTGATAAACGGAGAGAAATAAGGCACAGATAAGATTCTAAGCTTGAGAGTGTACTGACCCATCGACAATTCTGCTCAACTTGGCGAGTGCTTCCCTATCACAAATACTTACTAGCGCTCCTTCGTGCTCTCTCAGACCAAGACTTCTTCGAGGCTCACGACCGAGAAGTATTTGAAGTGCCCGACCTTCGAAAGATGATAAACGACGGTGACGCCAGGGCAATCGGGGTCCGCCCTTGTAACTTTGAGTCTTAGAGACACATTGGTCGAGCTAAGCAAAAACTGCAGATCGTGAGTACAACATGCACCAAACATGAAGTACAGGAAGGCTGCTCACATCAAATTAACAGTGTCAGAGTTATAATCATGGCGCGGTGAAGCAGACCACGTCGAGGACCTGTCGATGAATGAAATTCGGTGCTTACTAATATGCATTACGGGTCCGTGTGAGACCATGGAAATCGCCGTAGCATGCAGGCTCTTTCCCACCCGCCATACGAAGAGTTTTTCATCAGACAATCACATCACGACCTAAAACCAACCAATTCTTTGGATGTGATTGGCTGTTCATATGCCAGGTGGGTAAGAGCCTGCGTAGCATGAGATTTTCTGAAAGCTAGGAAATCTCATGGGCTTCTGCCCGGTGCCAATTCATAAGACAGCTGACTCTGAGCTGATCCGAGCTAGCTGAACTACATCACAGCACGTGCCATTGGGGTGCCATCAGTGCCTCAGAGCGATTTGAAAACTTAGTCCGCCTGAATACCGAGACTAAACTAAAAATCTCGGAACTTGTTCGAATCAATCACCCCACATAGCTACAAATACAATGCCCAGAGAAACCAACATGTTAATGATGACAGACGCGAGTGCTGGGACTCAGTACTCAGTCCCGATACTAAGCTCGATCAGGGTGAGGTGGCGGTTTAGGAAGAGTCATTTCCACCAGGAGCGGGGACTTGGCAGGTCTTCTTTCGGTCCTTGCCTCTATAATGTCGCTGGATATCGCTTCGCGAGCAGAACGAACGTCCACATCCGAAACATTGGAAGGGCTTCTCTCCCTTGTGTGCGCGTATATGATCTGCAGGTACGCTAGCGTCAGTGAAATCACCACCCGTGATTACACGCCTATACTCACAATCGTAGTTATGTTTAGCGGTAAATCCTTTAGAGGGGCACCCTGGAAACTCGCAGAAGTAAAGAGGACGTCGTGGTGCTCTGCGACGAGCCATTGACGCGTCAGTCAATGCACAGGACCCTACCTGGCGCCAACTGCTGTTGCTTCCATCAGGGGTGGAAACGGTGTCACCAACAAGATCTACAACACGATATAAATGTGCTCCAGGCGAGCCAGCTCGGTTCGACGGTCGTGGCAAAAATAAAAGATTTCCACTATCGGTGTAACCGCTGTCCGATGCAACTTGGAACACAGTGACCCCGGCCCCGGAATTAGTGCGATTGTGGTCGTCATAGACTGCTGGGGTCCAAGTGCTTTGGAAAGGAAATACTAAGTCAGCGTTGGGCAACAATGTCAGTGAGACTCGCTAACCGGATGTCAGGGGGGACCGAGAAGTCCTCGGGCAATGGAGGACCTTTCGCTTCGGCTCTGTCCAAAAGTGCGTCCAGTGCAGCATTTGGATCAAGTATATCTCCGAGTGAACGGTCAACGACAGTAGGATCCAGTGTTGGGTATGGCTCATGTAAAGGAGGGGAGACGTTAATGACCTCTCCTCGGTAGAACATGCCGATGGTTGGTCCTCGAGCATAATCATTTTCAACCGCTTTTCTGAGTTGAGGGTCGGAACGAAGGGTCCGGGCCTCGTCGGATTGATTCATCAGAGGGACCGCGTCGACACGTCTCCGTCGACTAGGTAAACTGAATGATAGAGAAATTTGACTGTGAGAGGTATCATTTATCAAAAGAAGAAGGGACGACGCACTGGACGTCACCGTCGTCGACGAGAGGGTAGGGGCTCATCATAGGGCTATAATTTGTAGAGGGAATAACGAAGTTGGGAGGAATGTTGATGTATGAGTGAGGCAAACTGGCCTTTTTATCCATCGCTGGGTGCACAAGAGTGTGACAGAAAGGACGCCACTCTTGAGTTGTTCATGTATGTATATCTCCGAACTCTCAATGAAATTCCAGGAGCTTACCTCCATCCGTTGAAAGAGAACCTCCAGCGGTGAAGTTGACCGTGCTGATGTAACGATTGCTATTCCATCATCATGATTCTGCCAGGAAAAAACACGATGCCTCGTGCGTTACTATGGTGGTCATCTTCATCGCAATCCCCTTTACTTTCTCCATATCACATCCAAACGAGAAGGATCATTGTTGTAAAATGAGTGCCAGAGGATCACCGGTCTGATGAAAACTGAAGTCTGTGCGTGAGACGGCTGGCCTTCGTACACGCTTTCTACGTATATTTCTCCATATTGAACCGGGCACCGGAGGTACAACCCTTGTTCATGTGGGCTTGAAAAATGCAGCCCTTCAAGAATGGGCGGCCCGTAGGCACGATCTTTGAAGTTCGAGGGTATTGCAGTCCAAGCGACTCGAAATGAGGGGTGTCAGTGAGAAACAAAGCCTATGTACCCGACTTCGAAAACGAGCTGGGGGTGCTATTGATGCATTGACCCCCAACGCAACTCAGTTCGAAGCTGGCGGATGAACCGGGTGACTCAAACCGTTCAGTTTTGGACCAAAAAGGCAACCATAGACCGACTCACTGTACATCAGTTCTCCTCAATCACTTCCGTGAACGCGGGGTTCGGTCACTCTCGATTGAGTTTATCATTCAGCTAACAGCCCCTCAAGTATCCGCTTGAGCATGCCGTTGTTGCTGTAGCCTTCCACTTGACCATTCACAGGTATTCCCAGTGTCATTTCTCAGCAGTAAAGGAGACAACTGACCCTCCCGCCATATTTGATTTCGCACTCCGCATACTATATGGAGCTGAGTACATACCTCGGTTGACGAAAGCCATATAGGTATCCACAATCTACCTTGAGGAGTCTCTATGATGTGCAATACCATACCTCGACAAGTATTAGGATTCGCGAGGATTTTCAGCCTATCGTGGTACAATTTGAATCAGTCGGTAAGCACTCACCCTTCGATTCAGATTATGATGAGTAACGATATTCAGAATCAGTGACCGAGTTGGCTTCACACGACTTTCAAGGCCTCAAGCTCAAGCCATCTTTTCAAACCCTACAAGCTCCAACATTTGAATATCCACCGAGCAACTTGGTAGTTAACGTTTTAACCTTGAAGGAGTTATGTAAAGGAGATGCATCCTATATATGGTATGTTTCAACACACCGTATGACGGATAATTTTGATGTATCCTAATAGAGCCTCAATCGCGACGCCGTAGAGTTGAGCCTACCTACGACCCCTTCTGGAACTGCATCAGAAGTGTGATACAGCACACTTTGCTATCGTGGATGCATACAACCTTGCCACTACCTCACCCCACCTCTAAGGAAATGAATGATCGCTAGCACCTGGAACTGCGGGTTCCGAAATGTGGTACAGAAATGAGATGAACCAGTTCGAAAAAAAAACTTTCTCCGCGTCGCGGGAACGTGTTACCCCGACACGACGGAGATTTTCCAGGGGTAGGGGATGACATCGACGGTACTTACCTCCGTTGAATTCAAATACTCGTAAGAGGAATTGAAAACGCTAGCACCAACTCATCATTGGGACAGACGATCGCGCGGTGCTGGGCCCAAACGTTTTGAAGACCATGGGTCATCAAGTACGAGGGAGAGACTGGGAGAGGGAGAGAGCGCGTGAATCTAGAGCAAGTTCGATAGAGGATCAGCGAAAGTCATCGCCTCGTCATGAATGAAAAACCTCGTTAATCAGATGAAGCGCGTTGAAATCGAGTGAACAGAAACCGTTTCACGAATAAGGCAAGCTGAAACTTTCACCTGGGTGTACCAACGTCTAATTCGTCGACAAAGAGATCGTCAAAGCCTCGGTTAACCTTGCCCAAAAGGGGTTTTGTTCAAATCAATTGGAGGGCTTGTCAGTAAAATCGTGATTTGGTGGTTTCCGACGAGTTGAGACAAAGATCCGTTTGGTATTGAGAGAAATGGGGTCATGTACGACGAGGGGGAGCCGACTTTCAAGATTGTCCTGACTGGATGGCATGAGAACAAAAGTTTCTTCCGACGGAAACAAATGGTCTTCGAGTTTTCTGACTAGCTGCTTTCAACCGGGAAGGTGCTCTTCGAATGGAGACGGACGGCGAGGACGTTTTTCTTCATAGTTCACCAGGCCTTTAACCTTGTCACCTGCGGATATATGAGCCAACGATGAGATGATCACGACTCTCATCCTCGTTCAACGTTCCGGCATCATTTCTGACGGTGATCAAGCTGCTCGATGATGATAAGAAAATGACAACGTCGTCTCTAGCAGGCAGTGAGACTGGGGTAGAGCAGAATAGATTGAGTGGTCTTGTCAAACTTACGATAGCGCTAGTAAGATATATCTGCGTGGGCCACAACGTACTCGCACTGGCGTCATCATAAATCATTCACAACTGGTTGATTCACATAGGCATGGAACATGCACTGGCAGTACTGCAGAAGTGATCAGCAGTTAGTAATTGTAAGGCTGGACGAGAGCGCACCAATCAGCTTTCGTCTCTACTATTCGTTCTCATCTCTGTTGAAGATCCAGATTCATACCCCACAGTACCGATGGAGTTTGAGCACAGTCCTCGGACGAACACGGATACGAAACGAACAGAAAGTCGAAGAAAGTATGCAAAGAAGCCCAGAACGACGCAATATTTGAACGAATAAAAAGTTTTAGGACCCTGTTGGGAGGGAATGCAGAGGCTAAGATAAAGTTGGACGAGAGCGTGAGACCGCAGCCTGAGTGGACAACGTCCTTGACTGGAAAGACGTTGACGGTTGTAGAGCGCTTGCGTAATATGATGTCCTACAAGCAACTCGATTTCCCACGGATGCACTGAGTGCTGTTCGTTGACTTCAAAACCTTCCCTCCAAGGACCCGAACTTCACAGCTCGTTAGGCCTCAATAGGGGTACTTTTCCGTGACCTGAGGCCTCATTTCTTGCAATGAGGTTGTACTCAGCCTTCAAAATACCCGAGAGATTGAGCTCCGAGTCTTCGACAATGGACCACACGTTTTGCGAACCGAGCAAGCCTATGGGATGTGAGAGAGGATGCGAAATAGTTGGCGCTGCGATCGCCATGTCGGAGGGAAAAGGTTGAAATTTGACAGACAACCAAGTGAAGCCTAGGTCGAACGAGCAAGTTTCAAGGCGCTGATGAACTGAAGAGGGTGTGTTAAACGGACGCTGATCGTTTCCCTCAGTTTCTTGATGGCATTTGGGTCGTATTGCAGATGCCAGTCGGTGCAGATTGAGGTACCAAACTTTGAGTACCAATCCATATCGTGGTGTTGTGAGTCAAGAGTGAGAAAAGCGTAGTTGTCGACCTTCGTCGACGGGCAGAAGCCAGGGCCAACCTTGAAATTTGTTTGGAGGGCGACGCTTGTTACGACGTGTGGATATATTCGAAAGAAGAGGATCAATAAAAAACGTGTGGTTAGCGGCAGAGAGATCCAGGAAGTTGAATGGTGATCAAAGGGTGATCAAAGGATACGGTTCTCGAGGCGACTCCTTGACCAAGCTTTCCAGAGCCAGACCTCCGTGAAATTGTTTGTTATATGTCGGCGAGGGAAAAGATATGCGACAAACACAATCTATCCTCAAGGTTTGAACCTTGAAGCTTGAAATTTAGTCGTCTTGTGAACGTGTACATGAACGTCTCAGAGGATCACAGTGAGCAGCTCAGTGCAGCTGGCTCAAGCACTCACGCGTCGTTCTACGTGTGAGATTGGTATGAGAGAGATAACTATTTTTCACAGCTCCATGCATCGCTAGACTCAGCGACGTCGCGTCTAGCAGCTTGAACCAGACTTGAACTCGACTATACAATCTTTGTACTTGGGATGGAGATCTGCGGGTAGCTGGGCATGGTGGGACTTTGTGCCAGCATCCAGAATTGTGAGTTCCTAGTCTCGTGTAATCAGACTGACAATACTACCTGACGATCGCAAGCGATGTGGTTAGTGAGTTCCTCTCATCCACCATGGAAATATTCCTGATCCAGTCACCCGAGAACATCCTCCAACCACATTTCTCCGCAATAACTCGCGAATCATTGCTACTCACTAGCTCAACTTAGAAGGATAACCAACTTCAAGCCAGGGTCTCATTGGGAGTAACAATCTGGTAACTGGTGCATCGGGAATGGGTTTTGATTGGTGGATGCCGACGATGGAACCACCCGAGACTCAGCATGTGAGTGTATCTTCATTATGTTTTCTACTTACCAGAGTCTCACTTGATCGTTGAATTTGAAGTACCTCAGCGTCGCCGAACACCTCATGAAGATTAACATTCCGACCGCTATTGTAGGTCCGAATCATAGCCGCAAATCTCCACCAATACACTGACACGGAAATTTCGGGACGATAGCTGCTCGGATCTCAAATCTTCGACGGGCTTTATAATTGGGTTCATTTGGACATTGTAGTTCAATCGAGCATTCGAATCTGAGTACAGCCTGTGCTAAACTGCGGGCATGGGGAATACGATACATGCGGTGGAGATTGAGATGAACCATGTCGATGTCCGTCCGTCACCAATGAATCATAGAGATAGTTACGTTTTCGCTCCCTCCGAGGGAGCGGCCCTCTTCGGGTTGGGTTGGCAGGGCCTTTTTCTGTCCTCTCGTCTGTGTCGTTTGAGGTCGTTGCGAGAGAGAAAGGCAGCTTCGCATCTGGTACATCTGAAAGGTCTTTCCTCAGTGTGGGCGTGAAGGTGATCTGGAGACGAGTCAATCATGAGTTCCAGAGCGGGCAGCAGTATCAGCACGATAATACGGACATTGGTAGTTGTGTTTCGCGGTAAAACCTCTAGAAGTGCAGCCTGGAAGCTTGCAGAAGTAACGAGGAGGTCGGGGTCCGCGTCGAGCTTTCGCAGCCTCTGTTGCCGCAAGTGATCCCACTTGACGGCAGTTGGCATAGCCAGATGGTGCGGTACGTGCACGACTTATATCAGAGGCGGGAGAAGTTTCGGAACTAGCGCGCAGGTGGCTGGACGGAGATAAGAGTTGTTGATCATTGAAGTTGTCCGTAATACCGACGATATCCGAGATGAGGTTCGAGTGGTGGGGTTGACCAACATTTGCCTGCATCCAGGCACTGCTGAAAACACAGTCTTGAGTGGTGTTCTTTTGTTTTAGAATGAATGTGACTGACTTGCAGCGAAGAGGGATGTGATCGAGAAATGGGCAGACATCCACGCTCGGATTTGCCAGAGAAAACCCCATTGTGGCTTCCAGATTCTGTGGCAGATTGACAGACAACGTTGGCGAAAATGGCTGAGGAAGCGGTAGTGGGAAGTCCATAATTGGTGTGTTTAGGATGCTTCGGGGTACGTGCCAAGGGACAGTAGCCGTTCCTTGTAAGTCCGGGAGATGGGCACTGTGAGAGGAGGTTCGCTCTGAGTCCGGCGTACTAGCACAGTTAGCGACGGGATTAACTCACCCTGAGTTCACAAGGTCCCTATCGCAATTCAAAGACCCCCAGATCATGGATGTTGGGACAACTTCTTGTGCCATTAGGCGACGATTCACAAAGGTGATTTTACGTGGCGGGAGGAGTGTTAGTTCCAAAGGGTCTCCAGAGGCAGGTAATAAAGGAGACGAAGATTGAAATCCGACAGCATTTTCAAGTTCATCATTGTCGATTCATTAAACCAGATACGAGTGAGGCCTTTTGAGGGTATTACTACGAGTAGACACGCGATTCGTTGTTCACAAATCCACCGAGCGAGAGACGGGGACGTTGGCGTTTCCAAGGATTGGCTAAAGTTACGACCAGTCCGAGACAAGGAGTTGACGAAACTCCGGTGCAGTGCAGGATCGTCATATCATCAACTTGGCTGCATAAGTATTCGGAAAGGGTGAGTTGCTGAAGATCGTGGTCTCTCCCATACAAGAGTCTAAACCTCCGGAGGTACCAGAGTTGATAAACATCAGGCAAAGTTGGAAGGATTCAGGACCACGATAGATGATTACTTGACTGCGAATCAATCGATGGCCCAAATTTGATTTTAGGTTACGCACCTAATGTCCGAGCCAAACCTATACGCTCCGCTCAGCCTCGAGCCTACTTACTTTGGATCTTATCGGAATCCATGCAGAGTTGTTATCGATTTCCACGACGAAGGATCAGATACGTGCGGCAGCTCACCTTTTGCGTGATCTGTGAAACGTGCTTTGACAGTGCTTTAGCGCCCCTCAACATCCCGACCGCGCGAAAACGTTCCACATAGATGCTCTTTCGACGTATCTGGCAACAAAGCGGTGGTGTCCGCTCGCCTGCCTAGTAATTGTGCATGTGAGTGAGTAAGGACATGCACCAACCTGCCTGTGCGGGGAGTTATTGCGGTTTCGTTTTAGCGCCGACAATACGTGATCCTAGCCCCAGCGGAGGAGAGACTTGACTTCTTTGCAGTACGAGGGTCAGTAAGAACCACAACAGTGTCGGAGGCCAAGCTCACCCGTATATCTGGCGCTCAAAGACACCGAAAGCTTGTCTGAAATCTGACAGATACCTGTTTTTGGCGTTAATGATTGAACCAAGGTAAGTCTGCATACATACGTGAAGTGTTTCTCCTCCGGCGTTGGAGCTTCCGTGTTTGACAAGTCAGTTCGTTCCACATCCAAATTACTTTGGTCTAGCGCCATAGGTGGGCGGCCTTGTTTCTGCAATGATGATGCCAGGAAGTCAGACGCTCGGACTGCCCAACACAAATAGGACTGATGAAACTGCTGCGCACCGTCAAGCAGGTGGCTTGGGACAAAAACGTAGTGTCGACGACCCCATTCAAGAGAGTAGCGTCGTCGAGAGACCGTAACTGGCTATCGTTCCCTGATGACACAGGACCACGAGCTTCGCGCCAGGCGTAGATCCACCCAAAAGACAACTTCTGATATTGGTTTACACAGCTTCGCATGCTATTCGGCCCAAGAGCTACGCACTGAGCGTCCACGCGGTATCCTCCTGCTTCTGTGGACATATGGCTATTTTGTATCGAGCTGAGCGGGCTGAAATCATGATGAGTAAATGAACGTCGTTCGTCACAGCAGTGTCGCATAATAGACAGAAGATGGGGTTAGGCCACCGTGAATGACCACGCACAAAGAAAGACTTTTGTGAACGAGGGTGACAGATTGAGCTGTACAAAGCTGGTTTGAAACTCATTTGAACGTCAAAAATAAATGAATGAACTCGTACCGACGATATCAGCGTGTGGATGGCGGCTGGCTGTCCAACCTCTCGGTCTAGAATCCTAGTAAGGGGAGGAGGAATGAGATGATAGGGATTTTAATGCGGAGTAGGAAAAAGACCCGGGGCACTGTGCTTGTTGCTTACTTATGAGGTGAATAGTCTTGTCATGGTATGTATTGACATTTCTATATTCTTTGATGCCCGCTGTTGATCTGTTCTTCATTCTCCCGGGCCTTGCATATTTGATACTGGTTCCCAATCAAGGCGAGGCGGGTTGAAGATAAGCAAATAGATCCCCCAGCGTCATTGAACGTTCAGGGCAGCAGCCGCGAAGTTGTTCTTGAGTGACTCATGACCGCATATTTTCCCTCCAGCCCCTTTCATGCTGAAGTCGACGTTGATGATCATCCATTTTCGTGTACCGGTACCGTTGCTGTTGTGTTTGATTGCGCCTGACGGTCCCGGATGTTGATATTCGTTGGTACTTACTATTGGGCGGTAATGAATGAGATCTTCATAAGAAATCAAGCCCTTGGAGTATTCATGAATACAGCAAGTAACGTGGCGCTCGTCAGTCTCTCGTCGGATAGCGCCAACAGTACGATTCACGGTCCCGAAACAAAGAGGCTATGAGATAAGAAGGCCTGATGAGCAAGGACAAGTGAGATAAGAGCCGAAGGCATCCTTTGCTGGGGAATTTACCTTATTGTAGTGAATTCATTCCGGCTTACTCGGCATGGTTTGATCAATACAGTACACCATAAACGACAGATAATCCTAGCGATTGCTATAGCTGTCGAGTGGGATGAATACCAGACCAACCATGTCCCCGAACTTATTGAGGTGGTGATAGACTGCTGGTTTCCAAGTGCTTCAGGAGTTGTGGGGGCGTCACTAGTAGAATAGTGACCAGGACGATATCAAGGGACAGAGTGTTATTGTACAGTAGGTGCATGAGATCATGAGTTCGGGCACATCGACACACGCCAGAAGAGATCAGTGACTGGCAGGTACAAAGCTGAACGAGTGCGCACCAGTCAGTCTTAATCTCTACTGTTCGTTCTCAACTTTGTTGAGGAACCACTGTCCCAGAATACCGACGAAGTTAGCACAATTGAACACGATCCAGGATCCTCAGACGAGCACGAAGAGAAAGTCGAATTGAGTATGCAAAGAGACCTGAGGACGCGATATCTTGAGTGGAGGTGAAGCCAGAGGACCTTGAAGGAGCAATCCAGAAGCAATGATGTGGTAGGTTGCTGGTGACGGTTATTGAACGTGAACGACTGTCAGTGTTGATGTCAGTGACAATCTGTGACAATATGGAATGATGCGTAAAGGCGCTTATGTACATGATGTCACATGCAGCATTAACTCGATTTTCTCCACCGTCGCGCTGTTCCGATTCGCTCAATCAAAAACAAGCTCAAGGACCGTGATGAACGCCGTCAACGCGAAGCTCCACTTCCTTGGGCAATCTCGCATTGTACAAGCACGACATATCAAGCCATTTTCAGCCTATTCAGCGACGATTGAGAAGCGGGATTTGAGAATAAGGGTGGAATTCGGATCTATGAAGTGGAGAAATACCAGTGACGGATAATGTGACAAACGAGCAGATAGCAGGATAAAAGGGTGCCAGGGCAACGATCTCGGGTCGACGACGAAAAATCACTAGCCTGGCTAGCCGTCTGTAAAACTAACACAGAAGATAAGTCGTTCTGTCGTATTACAGAAAACACAGGAACTCGCTGTATTGAGTACCCTCTCTTGGGCTGTGCTGACAATGGTCGACACTTTCCTTGGTGCCAATCGACCCAGGCCAACCAGAGTTAGGCTCACTCACCTCAAGACCCCTACATGCACACTCCCGAATTTGAATCCATTGCGTTTCTAGGACAGAAAAGGACCAGCTCGTGCAAACCCGAATAATTCCAATCCCCGATGACAGTCTCGGTTCATGGAAAGTGAGGTTCTTCCCTATTCTGTTCCAAGCTGATTATGATTCTTGGTTGTCCTTCGTTCCCTCACCTATGAAAGATCTTTGAAGCCTATGCCAACACAAATGTATCAAGTCGAAGAAATCTGGATCGCGAGGAACACCCTGGTTAACGTTGATAATACACTCGTGAGGAACGTAGGACTTCGGTAGGTAAACATTCGTTCGCTGAGACTTACGTGTTGAACTATGAACTCTTCCCAAGCCCCTCGCCTCAATACTCGACGTCCTGAGATACGCCCGTACCCCCCCACAAGTCCTGCAAGTCGAGATTCACACCACTTGTCAAACTCGTCAAATCACTTCGGAACCGATCACGCCGTATCCCTCCTTCAGGTTGCAAAGGTATCATGAAATTGTTGTGAGAGCTGGGGCGGCCTTTTTGTTTGAGACGGGGCTCATCAGCGGGCGTTGCAGAGGGGTGGCCCCGGAGAAATGTGGATTATCGCGTAGTGAGTCGATCTTTAGCTCCAGCCCAAACCCACTCGGCGGACTGACCGTCGTCCCCAGAACCCCAATTACGAGTATCGGGAAGCATTCGTGAGAGACCCGGCGCGTATTTCGTTCGATTCTACGCAGGAAGAGAAGGCGATCAGTGTGTTCAATGGAGTTGTGTGGGATGGGATTAGGGTAGGATTTCCTTCGCTCCCTGTTGTCGTGCCGTTACTGATAATACTGTTTATGTAGTCCAACGATCCGGTGTTGGTTGTGCGAACGATGTCGAAACTTCGGCGCCACAGCACCTCGTTTGATTTCACGTAAGAGCCTCAAAAACCACTGTACTCAATAATCGAAATATTGGGGTGAGTTCTTTTCGTCTCGGATGTGGTCATGCTACTGATAGCGAGGTCTGAGCGTCAGCGAACGTCCCAGGCTTGCTGTTTCCGTTTGAACGGTATATGTGGTTGGTTTATATCTTGAGAAATCTGATGAAAATCTATGATATATGTTCATCAACTTTGTTAGATATCTTGCCAATACATGGCGAATCTGTCAAAGGGCACAGTAGAAAGGTACAGCCGTCTCGGCGACGAAGTTTCCCATAAAGGTATGCTTTATCCCTACATAAACTATGGCAAAGAGGCTGAAAGTCCTGATCGCGGGGCGTCGAATCACATATACAGCGGGGAAGTCATCTAGCCTGGAGGTTGGCAGCGACGCTTTCGACCTTTACTTATATGCCTCCGCAGATCGCTCCGCGAGCCGAAAGCACAGTCACACTCTGAGCACTTGTAGAATTTCTCGCCACTGTGTGCTCGACTGTGATCTAACATAGCAAGCAATACGATTGTGAGTAAGCACCGCGACCCCTATCCAGCGAACATGACTGACAATCGTAGTTGTGTTTGGTAGTGAACCCTCGGGATCTACATCCTGGTATCTCGCAGAAGAAGCGAGGTGGCTTCCTCCGACGGTTCGTTGAAGACTCGGTCAACGCAAGAGATCCCACTGTACGGGGGCTGCTGGTGGTGTCGCTGAACGAGGCACGAAAAGTTGAGCGATGGACACCAGAGCCACCTTACGGGGTTTGTTCTATCGAGATCGGGAGTCCTCCGTGACTAGGGCCATTGTTGTAGGTGTAGGCACCGAGCATGTTTGAAAATAACCCGCCCGTAGGCTGGCGATTGCCGCTACTCGTCAGATCCGCCGCGGGATTCGAGCTATAACGGAAGTCTCGGTCTTCAGTCAAGATCCTCAATCCAAACTCGCCCCAGCCTACCTTGAATCGAGAGCCTCGGGACGACGCCCGAGCCACAACAACAAGGGATCTGTACTGGGGTCACCCGGGATGCAATTCGCTGGCATATCTGTGTTTTCCTGGTACTGTTTCATGGCGGTTGTTGATCCTGGGTACTCGGAGTGGTATGAGGTAGTGGATGCGGCATCGTCAAAGGTGGAGCCATGCAGATTGTCAATCCGGAATTCGCGATGCCGACCAGTCTGACTGGGCACGTTTTGCAGCTCTCCGACACAGGCTCTGAGATCGAGCAAGCACGCGATGAGTCGTCCCAGCGCGATGTGAAACGGGCAGTAATAAACGCACCTCGTACTGTAGATATATTCACTCAAAGTTGAAGCGGACGGCATCCCCCTCAAGGGTTGAGGGTAGTCAAGCACAAAGAGCTGCGAGATGCCTGCCATGAGGACTAGGTCTTGAGGGACGCGGCGACCAGGTGAGCGAAGGAGAGACGGAGAAGAGGGAAGGGACGGAGTCGGAGCTCGTCCGTCGGGGTCAGAATACGCGTCTCGCTTGACTGAATTGACGTCCATGCTAATCTCAGCGGTATGTGTGCGGGAAAACTTGCTGGGAGGGAGTGGGAAAGCAAGTATATATATGTCCACTAGCTAAATACAAGAGAACGGGGGCTAACTGCGGCTGGTATCAAGAGAACACATGGCTGGGCAATATTTGTCCGGGTCATTGAACGGAGGGCACTTATCATCGGTATAGTCAGTGTCAACCAATATTAACCAAACGAAGGTGAGACAATCTTCGATCTTTTCTCCCAAAGCTGTGGGACTCCGATGGTCACTGGCCTTTCGTCAATTACTCGCGTTCGCACCCTTTGTCGCACTGCTTCTGCCGAGACGCTGTAGGTCAGACTCCGTACCAGTCTGTGTCGGTTCTCAGTCTCGCTGCGCCCTATTGTCATGAATTTTCACTACTCAGTAATCGCCTAAACGGAGCATCAAGCCACCTTGTATGTATAAAGAGCTCTAGAGATGCATCCAGCTCCTGGCACAAAACTATAGCCGTCAAACGGAACCTGCAACGCCACTGGATCATAATCGCTTTGTCTCATTCTGTCATTTTTTCAATCACATCTACTGTATATATGGTCTATCGGCGAACACGAGAAGCTTTGGTGGGTTCGGATGTCGTCCACAAGATAATTTATCCCACTATCGACCGAATAGCGGGAGCCATGATTGAGCAAGGATCATCAGGTCGCGCAAACCTGTATGTGATTGTTGTGTGATTGTTGGCTTACGGCGGTTCGGACAGCTAAGTGGCTTGATAGCTCGGTAATAGTTACCTCTTTCGATGTGTGAACCTTGGCGTAGAGGAGGGACAATATTCGAAGCTTGAAGAATAGTAAAACACACCGCTTGCGGAAATTTGCTCATTCCGAGCGCTACATAATTTGTCCAAAAACTGTGACGGAATTCGTTTACCGTCCATAAAAAGTTCTTCCAGAAATTGCGCCGACCATGTTCATAATGATCCAAGTTCCACGTTGGTTATTTGAGGGCCAAGTCAGCCACACACGATCCGAGCTGGTATCACCGTACTGAGTCACAGCGTCCCGGAATCAAAACCCCACATACAGATGTGGCGATCGTCAATCTGTTGTTTTTGTTGAACAGTGGCTGAGAAGGACTTCGGAGATAGGCTTTGACATACCCAGCACATGTGGGACAGTTTGGTCACTCTGCTCCAGCTTTACAACCATGAGCGCTGTTGCCGACAACTTGTTGAGCGGGAGGGCGGGCGACAAGGGCGATAGCGACCTGATGAATGCTTGGTGGTAAGTGGGGTTGGTTCTGAGGAGCCCGCCAAGCCCGCCATGGAGTGAGCGCCGCCGCGTTGCTGTCGAGATAATTGTTGAGCGGGACGGCGGCATGCGATGAGACAGACGGCGGGATATGGGGTAAGCAGACCACGACGGAAAGGCTGATTTGCCGTTCTATTGGGACATAGTCTTCCCATGTACAGGAATTCACTGTCGCGCCGAAGCCCGACGTCGTTGGGCGGGAGAGCGCGTGGACGACATCATGCATCCCGAGGTAGTGGCTCAGTACTGAACCCCATACGATTCTGGTGACCTCTAAATTTCGATCCATCTTACACCACGGCAGACAGCAACTGAGGAGTAACTCGGGGATGGGTAGTTGATGGCTTTTCAACTTCTAAACATATATTGGGAGACAGCATGACCAGTTTGCCTGGCACTAAGATGAGCGTTATTCCCGACGCCTTGTTGGACGGGAAGGAGGGCGACAGGACGCAGACGTCGGAAATCACGATAAGTACCGAAGAATGCAAGATTTTGACATCGTTATTGACCCTTAGTGATGGGGGTTGGCCGTCGCCGACATGGAGATCTACGGTAACCTACACCACGAGGACAGGTGGACTGTGGTCACTGCCATTGCCAACAGCGTTATTGCCGACGTCGTTTAACGAGATGGCGGGTGATCGAAACTAACAGTCAGAGCTTGTTGCGTCCACGACGCTAGGCGACTGTATACTCGTTCTGCTCCGATAACAATGTCCCATTTCATGGGAGAACTCAATATTCAATACTAGGTCTTGGGCTCGATGTCATTCTGCCGCGGCGGCTCCTGCCCTAACTGTACCAAGTAGCATACAAATCTCGTTTCGAAGTCGATTGCCCGAGTTTCCAGAGTTATCGTCGACTTTGCTGTGACTTTCGTGGCTCAAGTTTCTTCGGCATATCGACGAGATGAATCGACCAAATAACGGATAACCCAAGAACCAGGATTGATATTAGAATCATTGTCGACGAACCACAAGGTTAGTTAGTATCAGGTATCCGCGAAGTTGCGTCCTAGACCGCGATTGGTGCTGCTATCAAGCCTCAGCAAAGTATCCCTCATCACGATATATAAGAGCAAATTGAGAAGCGAGAGTGAGAAAGAGCGTGGGGTAGTCAAAGATGGGGCAGGAGAGCCAGGTTGAATGGGGAGAACGGATACTGTAGGATGTGCGAGTTATTCGGTCAAACGAGCGAATACAAGGTGCCAAGAATCCAAAGACGGTGTCAGTGCGTGTTACATGAACCATTTGGTCTTTTTGGATAATCCTGACTTCAAGTATCAGTATCCACATCGCGGTCCACGACTTGCCCTATTTTCGAAGCGAACCTCGAGCTTCAGAATCCGTTAGGCTTCGTTTCCGTGACCTCATTACTCGCAACGACAACCTTCAGAATACTCGAGGGATCGAGCCTCTGAAGTGAGCCACACGTATTGCGAAGCAAGATGGGATGTGAGGGAGAGATGTGCAATTGTTGGCGCTGGGGATCGCCAGGTCGGAGGGAAAAGATTGAAATTTGGCAGATGAGCAAGTTGAGACTGGGTCGAACGAGCAAGTTTCAAGGCGTTGATGAAGTCGAAGTGGGCGTGTTGGACAGACTGTTGTTTCGTGTTGCATTCTGAGCCGAGTGCCATCGTCCACCCAGGTCCACCAGCCCTCAATATCTAATTCCAAATCGTTTTCCTCAGCTTCCTGACAACAGCGTCCGAGTCGTATCGTAAGTCAAGAGTAAGATGCGAGGCGAGACTGAGAAAAGTGTAGTTGTCGACGGGCGAGGGGAAGCTTGAAGCTTGGTGTTTGGAGGGCGACGTTTCTAACGACGTGTTAATATACTCGAAAGATAAGGATAAGTGAGGATTGTGTAGTTGGCGACAGAGATATACAGGAAGAAGGGTGATGAAAGGATACGGTTCTCGAGGCGGCTCCTTGACCAAGCTTTCCATGGCCAGACCTCCGTCTAAATTTATTTGTTGTAGGTCGGCGAGGGAGAAGACATGCGAGAAGACTCTATCCTCAAGTTGTGTAGTTTTCTTGAATCTTGAAGCTCGAACCTCGGTCGTCTTGCAAACGTGAACGTCTTGGAGGAACGCAAGCGAGTCGCAACACGTCGTTTCACGTGCGAGATTGGTGTGAAAAAAAGTTTACCTGTTTTTCTTTTACCCAGCTCCACGCATCACTGGACTCGACGGTCGCGTCCAGCAACTTGAACTAAGCTCGAACTCGACTATACAATCTTTGTACTTAGGATGGAGATCTGCGAATAGTTGGGCATGGTGGGACTTTGAGGCAGCACTCAGAACTGTGAGTTCCTTCTCGTCGTCTACCATAAAACTACGATGAAAGTATTCCAAACCCAGTCACTCGAGAACATCCTCTGATTACATCAACATCTACCATTGGCGAATCACTACCCGGTAGCTCAACTTGGGTGTATAAAGTTCAAACAACTCCAACTCAGGGTCTCGTTCGGAGTCAAAATCTGGTCGCATTGGGAATGGGTTTTGATTAATTTGATTGGTGGATGCCGACGATAGACTCACTGGAGACTTGACTCGGAATGTGAGTGCAATTAAATTGTGTCTTTATTATTCCCCAAAGTTTCCTAGCTGATCGTTGGGTGTGAAGTACTGCAGCACCGCCAAACGTCTCACGAAGATCATCATTCCGAGCGCTTGCCCGGCCAATCACCTGAGGCTACCACCTTAAAAGTCGCTGACTAGCTCGTCTTTCAACGTTCAACGCACACTCCTTCGCCGTCGTCCATTCGCCCGAGTTCTCTCTAGTACACATCATCAAAGCAACATGGGCAGACGTGACAGCGTTTCTCTGGGTTCGAACCGGCGAACCTAAAAAAACTATGAACGAAGCCGACTGCTTACTCCTCGACAGAGACTTGCAATGGAAACGAGGCCGCAGAAGATGCTCAACGCGGCTGACATAGGCTAGTCAAGCGCGAGGAGTCTGTAAGGACGCTGACATTGATGTCTGTGCAAGTACTACTCGAAACTTTGGAGTCATTTCCGTGTCAGTGAGCCTTCTATTTGTCGCGTAGGGAATCAATGAACGATTGTCAAATGGCTGCTGTTGTGCTCCAGGCCAGGATATAGCCAGATTGCGACAATAGAAAGAACGCAACGGTAGGTGAGTGATGTTCACATTCCTCCCCGAGTTCTTCCCGGGTGCACAGGACCGAATACCCGGACTCCAGCGCCTTGCTCAATGTGCATTCGTTGTTGCGTTTTCATAGCCATTGTCCGTACCAAAGAGCCTGGATCATGATAGGGAAATCCGCTGGAGATGGCTTTGCGATGAACACCGGGTCGCGGTGGCAGGCGGGTCATTTGATTCTTCGACATCACACATCTTACCCGACAGCCGTTTGTCAAACCCGCAAGGCCTTATATGGATGCTAGACCGAGCTCGCTCCAGAACGAGACAATCAAGGGGGTAGCGAGGGTGGGAACATGCAGGCGATTTGTTAGTTTTTCCTTTCGATACCTCACTAACTCGATGCATAGTTCCCCTCCCCAAGTTTTATCCGGATGGGTCATTTCAATACAGGATTGCTGTAACCCTCAAGACACAAAATCAGGATAGTGTATACCATCTGATACAGTGACGGGGGAAATCGAGATTGTCAGCGCGCTTAATAGAAATAAGAGGGCGAGTTCTTCTCTCGTCTCTCGGGTATGGCGGTGAACGTTGTTGATAGCAAGTAACATTTCGGCAGTAACCAATCTTAGGCTTGTGATCTCCGTTTGAGGGACCGTGATCCAGCGTTGCGGCAGTCTGAAGGCAGTATGTATGTCCTTCGAGATCATGATACGTCTCTTCAATTGATACACAGTATATTTGTCTAGGGGTAAATCGATGAGTGTAGCCATTTCAGTTTGGAGTATGGTTAGTAAAAACCTTCGAATTGGGCAACGAAATCTCTCATACAGGTATCCCTTTCCACTTATAAATTATTCAAAAAAAAAACAAAAGCTGGAAAGTCCGACCGATAGTGGTCGGCTCCCACATGGCCAGCCGGAAGAGTTGTCTAAACTCGAGGTTGGCACCGTCGCGTTCTGGTTTTACTTCCGTGTCTTCGGAGATCACCGCGTGAGCCAAAGGCACCCTCACACTCTAAGCACTTGAATGGTTTCTCTCCATTGTGTGCTCGCATGTGATCTATAGTGAGAACACGCGCGTGAGTGTGCGGCGGGACTTGTATCCGGCATAATGTAACTCACAATCGTAGTTGTGTTTGGCAGTGAACCCCATGGAGCTGCATCCTGGTACGTCGCAGAAGTAGCGAGGACGTCGTGTCTTGCGACGGGCCATTGAAGCTCCGGTCACTGTGGGAGATCCTACTTGACGCAGGTTGCTGGAGATATAATTAACAAGGGGGGAATGGTCGCTATATGCAGCGAAGGGGGATTTAGTTTTGGGACCATTGTAAGGCGCCTGTCTGCTCGCAGCTGGAAGCCCTTCGTGGTGGTGGCCATTGCTATAGCTGTGCGCATGGAGGAACTTTGAAGAGATGCCAGCGGAGGAACGGGTACGGCTTGGGGTACGGTGTTGGTCGCCGTAACTCGTTGGAGTCACCAAAGAACTATGACGAAAGACTCAGTCTTCGAGTAACAGCGTCAATCTAAACTAGCTGTGGCTCACCTGAAGTCGAGATTCTCGGGACCGCGCCCGAGCCACGACGACAAGTGTTCCGTATTGAAATCGAGGTCCGTGGCAACGGGAGGTGCTCCTGATCTTACTTGCTGGTGGCTGAAGGAGATACGATTGAACGAGGTAGCATGGACGTTGTCTGTAACCGTGGGTGAATGGGGCGTAGAAGTACCATATAGCCCCTGCCTTGTGGAAGCTGGAAGTCCTCCGAAAATTTGGCCATTGTCGACGTAGCTGTATGAGTCAGGAGACTCTGAGAAAGTATCGGCGGCATGTTGGCGATTTCCGTGTCTTGTGGAATGGGTCTTCAGTTGACAGCGCTAGTCCAAACTTATGATAGAGTACCTGTAAACAAGGGCCTCAGGATGTCCTAGCCACGATAACACTGGGCCCACCCAAGGATCACCCGAGATAAAGTTGATTGACGTCTTGGTACTTCCTCGGAGTTGGCTCATGGTGGCTGGGCCTGTTAATTCGGAATGGATCATGGTGCTTGAGATTCCGTCATCTAAGGCGGAAACATCGAGACCGCTGATTTGGGATCTATCATGCTGATTATACTGGCTGCGCGCCTCTTGTGCTCCTCCGTGATGACCGAACCGGTCGCTGGGAGGGAGGGTGTGGTGAGTTATCCCAGCTTGACGCGATAAGCAAAGGATTAACTTACCCCAGATTGATACATTGCGAGTCACTTGACTCTGTAACGTCCTGGGAGATAACTCTCGTGAGGACTGAGTCTCTGCATCCTTGAGGACTGGCTAAGGTAGGGAGAGAAGTAGAAGAGCAAAGAGGGGAGGGAGAAGTTTGCTCGTCGACGTGGGGACGCGCATATTCTTTGAACAAGTTGCCGTTCATGACAACTCTAGTACTACTTGGGCAGGGAAAGCCTGCTGGGGTATGAAATGGGGAATGAAGGGCTATTTATTCATTCTCTGGGCGGTATTCCGCTGGAAAGTAGATTGATTTCCACCCAGACTGTAGAGTATGTATTTGCACTAAAAGGCACTTATCACACCTCATGATATTCAACATACCACAAAAATTCTTTTTCTTTCCTTCGCCACCTCGTGGGACCAGCTAATTTCGCGACACCTGCTGCCCAAAATTGATATCCATTCATTTACGGACAATCGTGAAGTAATTGGTCAGTGGTCATGTACACTACTGCAGTACTGAGCATCAAAGCGTTGGTTGATTGATCATGATTGTCCAGATTGGCGAGAGTCAGGCGGCTCCTAGCCTCTAGGGCTCCTGCCAGTGGCCACAGCCCGAGACCAGAACACAAAAACCCTATTTGTTACCGAGGTCGTTCAATCAGCTGTAGCTGAATACCTGGGTCCGAGATGGTAAGCTTGTAACGGTAATCCTCAAAGCTGTTCAATACTATAGTAAGACCGCAGACCTCGGGATTCAAAACGCTGTGAGACGTGTATCGAACTCGAGACTCAAGTCACTTACGCTTTCAATGTAGGTGATGCACGTGCCATCAGCTCCTTCGAAGACGGAGGTTCCCCCAGCCTCCAATTGGTTTGTGCTGTGAGTGATTGGTCGGGTTTCGGTTAGCAGTCCGGCCGTGTGTAATTTTGGATGACAAATGGGATCTGGCACATTCAAAGAGACCATCTTAGATAGATCGGTGAGAGGTTCGCACGATGTGAGCAGTCGAGCTCTTCTCGTCCACTGCGAGCGAAACCCAGAGACCATCAATATAGCGGACGACCCTCGACGTCAATCAGCCGAAAACATCCGGTTGCCTCAACATCGAGATACCTGATGTGAGGTTCAGTCTTCGTTCAGTCTATTGTCAGTGGCCATCGCCAGCACTTCTCGTCGTCTGTGAGCCAGTGGCCAAGGAAATGGTCGGAGACTCAAGAATGTACTGACAGCTTGACCGGCAACGATTCGCCCAAACCTGTACGGCCGCTGGAGTGGCTCCATTAACGCTTGACGAATCAATATGATCGACAGCCCGAAAAGGGCTTGACCCAACGGTGATCAATGGCAGGTCCCAGATTCAATTCCGCTGTATGTTGGCAAATCTCATGCGAGAACAAGGTTCTGGTAGCGCAGATTAGGTTCCCCTAATTCACTGCATCTCTTTCCTTGTCGACGGTTTAAGTCATCAGCTTTCCGAAGCTGATGCTGCATTGCGTTCTGGGGGCAGATTGTAATTCCGTACCTCCCAGTGTAGCGAGTCCCTGAATAGACTCTTATCTCTAACACTTGGAATTCAAGTGTGGTATCAATAGCCATAATTATAGTTCATCGTGAGCGTCAAGTGGCCCGGAAGTGTCAATCATATCGCGGCAATCGGGGTTCAAGGCTGCTGCGGTCACCCTTCAAGGAATTCCATTTGTGAGAAGGCTTCGCTCAAAAAAAAAAAGTCAGTCCTGTGGCATGGCGCTAAGTCTAGTATAGACTTGGATCAATCCGAGTCCGAAAAGCTGGTGTTTTGAGATTAGCGCGTGCTTTAGCACTCACTCCGACTCGGATACCGTCAGTCTCGGTCATCCCGGGGCCCGTTTAACCTGGGCATGATCTGAAGTGCGTTCGAGTCTCGACAGAGTCGCACCGGGAGCTCGGTCGTAACGGGTTTAGGGTCGAATGCAAGACGCCAGGCAGCTCCAAGATCAAGAGGGTTCCTGTCAATATGAATGTGGCTTCACGCTCATCTACTCAATATGATCGAGTGGCTCAGAGGCAACCCGACGACGTTCCTATTCTGATATCGCGGGGCCTTTGGTGCTACCACAACCTGGGTTCATGCGGACACACAACGTATAGCTTCCAATGTGGTGTAGTGGCTAACATTGCTGTCTTTCATGTCCGGTGGCACGAATCAGCACAGCAGCCCGGGGTTCGATTCCCCGCATTGGAATAAAGGAAACTGCAAATGATGATTATTGAGGTGTAGCCGTGGTTTTTGGTTCTAAAACAAGATGCATTGAATTCAAAGCGTCGTTTTTCGCCTTGTTGCATCAGTACTTACAAGCCTTTTCTATCCGGCAGCTTGTCTGCACTCCCAGGGGGTTGAAATATGCTTCATAGCGCACATCTCCCAAATCTCGGTTCCTTCAGAGGGCAAAGCACGGTCAAAGCACCCATCCAAGGATCAAGCTGATTGTGATAAGATTGAATTGATCAAAATAACATGCGGCTCCCGAGATGATCGAATCGGTGACGGTGAGCGTTGATCAAAAGGTCCCGCCCGAGGTAGGGGGCACAGGAGGCCAAAAAAGAACTCGTTTACCTCGGTGGGTGAGTGGGTGAGGTATCACGACTTATGAGAGGCCGGTGACTCACGGAAACAAACGACGCTGTAAGAGGGGCCGACTCGGAGGACTATGCAATCTCAGCCCGATGGGTTCTTCAATCCTGCGGGAGTTGGAGATCAAAGCACCAACATCAGTTTCACGAGATCGTGAGTACACTCACACTGACAGGTGGCCTGAGACGATAGTCAAACAAGCATGATGGTGGCCGTTCGAATATTGAAAGGGCGATCCCCTGTTCCTGAGATCCCGCACCGTAGCACCCTGCAAACGATCGTCGCGTCACAGACTGAGTAATTGCCGATGGCGAGGGGGTTTGAAACAGACTCAGAAAAGGTCCCGGACTGGGGTTCGTCTTCGGGCTTGGAGGTGGAGGCGAAGATACGAGAAGATGAGGCTCAGGGTCATACTCACGCCGTTCTCACCTCCCTGCACGGTACGATGTTTGATGCAATGAGACGCACTGAAATTCAAGGCCCACTCGTAATCGGTGACGCCCCAATTATTATGTGGGTGCACTGACCGTGCCGTACCTGCGTGACGAAAGACAGTCGTTAATTCGGGTGTGGCTAGTCCAGATTCGTTCATTCACTGGCAGTGGGATGAGGCTGGCGGGTGTAGTACTGATGAGATGGACCCGAAGTCCGACAATCGGGAGTATCCAATCTTTCAGGTTTCTTCTTCAAATTTCTGAATCCCGAGTCCTGTGTCTTTCTAAATTCTCGTGGGTAAGTGGAGGAGGAGGACAGCGTACGAGTGATAAGGACGCGATTTATACAATCATACTCACTGCGATTCCCGTTCCCAGCTCAGTTCACAATTCCTTTGAGAAGATCCCGCAACGATAGTGCACTTCAGACCCTAGGTGAGGTAGCGGTCAAAGCACCAGTATCCGTACCGCAAGATCATTCGTTACACTCACCACTCACAGGCGGCAGGCAATATAGATGGGTCCATGATGGTTGCGAGGTCGTAAGGCTACGACCGTTCGTTGCCACATGAGGTCGCCCGATTCCGATTCGTAAATCCCGTACCATAGCAGCCCTTCGTGGCCCGCGAACGATCGTACACGTCATGTTCCTCATGTCAATGGCGAAAGGCATGTTGAAACGGGCTGAGGAAAGGTCCCGGGCTGGGCAGCGCTTCAAGCCCGAGCGTGGCTTATTCTTCTTCCTTCTTCCTGGGTTTCGCGGAGGTCAATACACGGTTGATAAGGATAAGGTACTCACGACAGTACAAGCCCCAAGCCATCCCGATTCCTACCGCAAAATCCCACCAGTGCGACCTTCGATCGTGACCATGCACGTTGATGGTGTCTGTGAATGAAAAGGTTCCGCAGAGAGACGCACCTGAATTTAAAGGCCACTTGCAGTCGGGGGTGACGTCCGTCTCTGGGCGTACTGACCGTTGCTGCGTGCACAGCGCAAGAATGCGGGGGTGGCTGGTCCGAATTCGTTCGCTGTGATGGGGTTTTGTAAGAAAGTCGGTTGTAGTGGCACTGATAAGAGATGGTCCCGAAGTCCGGCAATCGGAGTGTTTAATTTCCCGGGTCCTTCTCGAAGTCTTGGACTGAAGACTCCTAAGTGTCGATAGAGGTCAAAGCATGACAAGACGAGTTGAATGACGCACGATACTGACCTCTTGCGGTGAGCAACAGGTCTGATTACGATTCCTAATTAACGTCCTGTTGGCGGCTGCCCGCGCCCCACGAACGATCGGGATTTGGGAAGTTGATAACTGTGTATTACTTACTATCGTATGAAAAGGTTCCGAGCGAGCTGTGACTCGCGATTGCTAGTGTTTTCCTGAGTACTTGGTTCGACCGAGCCAGGTTCTGGGTGTTAGTAACGGGTCAGTTCGGCTGGTCCAGTTATCCAAGTTGAACGTTGAAGCAGAGAAGAAAGTCGATCCGTCTCCTGTTGACTACAATTTTCCCGAGACATGGCCGAGGGGGGTCTGGGCAGGTCTCATGTCTGTTTGTTGGGATTAAGAGGGTTAAGGAGATGTCGGCGAAAGAGAGAATATAAACGGACCGGGTTTGACTGGATAGGCAGGTGGCGTCATAGGGCAAGTCGTGATTTTAGGTAAATTATCGCGTACCTGGTCAAAAAAAGGTAAACATAGATGTGATTAGCGTTAAGATGAACTCGCAGCAAAAGAATGTCGAACGTTGAACGTTGTAACAGGATCCCATGGCTTGCACGTTGCCTCCGATGTGAAGGTCTGGGGAAGGCTTCACATCGCCAGACGACCCTTTGTGAAGCATGGAGCAAGGGGTAGCCGGGTTGATGGCCGCGTGCACGTGGTACTTGTTTGTTTATATTGGGAACTGCTTTTTTTTTCTGTTCGGGCAGGGGAGGTGATGATATAATGCTACGTCAGCGTTCGTCATTTGTTTCTTTCCCTTCCCCCCCCTTCCACCACACAACTATACGCTCAGAGAGCCAACTACCTCATCGCACTGGAAAAAACGTCATGTCCTCAACAACAAAAAGTAAATTCACTCCTCCATCTCACTCACACAATCATTCAACTTCAACAGAGCGACCGTCCCTTCAACGCCAACGACGTTCCGACTTTGATTTGGAACCTAACCCATTTGAACAGAGCTTCAGTGCGCCCTCCAATGTTCGTGGTTCAAGTCCGAATGGGAGAACATCAGCCGCCACATCATCGACCGAATCGGTCCCTCAGGTCAACGGCAAGGAGCAGGGAGGAGCAGGAGGAGGAGGAGGAGGCCCGCCAACAAAATCACCACCATCCAAATCGACAAGTCCACGACCAGTCTTGCCGCCGTTAGCCTCGATAAACAGTCCAGCAGATCAAAGCTATCAATGGGGATTCGGGAACTCGACGTCCCTCGCAAATTCTCTAAGATCAGGTCCTCTATCGCCCGCCATGTTGCCTGGTCCTCAACAACAACCGCCTGCACAGACCGGTGGCGGAGGATCGATGGAATTCGACCCCAATTCATTCCGGACGGGTCTCACACCGCGTACTGGGTTGACACCTAGAACGGGGTTGACGCCTGGTGGGCTTGGTGGTACGACTGGGTTGACACCGTTGGGACCTGTTGCCTTCCCTGCCAGCCCTGGAACTGCTGCGTTTTTACAGTTGATGCATAATAATCCGCCTACGGGACCTACGATCACGCCCAACACGCTTTCGGCTATTACGGGTGCGCTCAACGGCGCAGGTGCGTCGTACCAACAATCGCAGCAAGCGACGTCACCGACAGATGGGGAAGGATCACAGGGATATCTACAGAGTGCGAACGCGGCAGCTACGACGGCTGCTAATGGGTTGTTCTTGTTGTCGCAGGCACATCAAGAGTTGACGAAGCGAGAAGAGGAGGCGCGGGCGCAGAACCCGAACGCGACGTCTGCGAACTCGAATGCAGCAGCGGCATCGATGAATGGAGGCGGCGCGAACGCTAAGCGAGGCACAAAGAGGAAGAACTCGGAAGTTCAGCCGGTTGCGCCTCCGCCGACAACGAGGAAGAGGACGAGGTCGAGTGTGAAGAGAAAGCCGTCGTTGGATATGGATGATGACGACGACGACGACGATGAAGATGATGCCGAGGGTGACGATGATGGGTCGATGAAGGGTGGCATCTCAGCGAGCGGACCGCAAACTAATGGGAGAGGTGCGAACAAGAAGCCAGAGACTGAGGAGGAGAAGAGGAAGAACTTTTTAGAGAGGAATAGACAGGGTGAGTGCTCGTCATTGTCTATCACCAAATATCAGTCTAACGTCCTCGAAGCTGCACTCAAGTGTCGTCAACGTAAAAAGGAATGGCTACAGAAGCTTCAGGCCAACGTCGAGAAGCTCACTACAGAAAACGAAAGACTGACATCGGCGCTTGTCGCGTCGCAAGCAGAGATATCGCGTCTGTCAGCTATCGTCGGCTCAGCAGGACTGGGTGTCATGCCCGGCGTTGGTGGGGTCCCTGTTGGAGGTGTGGGCGTCGGTGGTGTTGGCGTTGGAGGCGTCGGTGCTGTCAATGTTCATCATCAGGCTCAGGGTGTTCCCGTCAGCATGGGTGTCAAGGCGGGTGCCGTCGGTGCTGGCGGAGAGAAGAACCAGGCGCAGGCACCTGTACAGGCTGGACAGAGAGCAAGTAGTGGGGGGTACGGATATTGACAGCGATAGTGCCATTTCTCCTTTTCTTCCTTCCCTCTCTCTCTTCCCTCATCGATACACGGCTCTCTTTTTCTCTTGTTGTATAACAACGAAACACACGAATGGACGAAGATAAGATAAATTACTTGTATCAATTGTCATAAAGACTACTCCCTTTTTCGTCTCTATTCTCTTCTTCTCCCTCAGCAAGTACTTTATTCACCCCCTGCAATACTTCCCTCTCCCTCTCGTGCTCCCTCACCACTCACCACCATTCGCCCCTTTCTCCGTTATATGCTACATGCCTCTTTACGTTTTTTTGTCAGTCTCCGATACAGTACTCGTACTCATTTTTTACGTTTTACATGCGTTCCGTTCTTAGGGGTTGACGGCGTCGTCGTTGTGTTTACTTATACGTAGTGTGTATAAAGACTTGATTTTTATTCGCTTCTTTTCATCATATGATCATCTTCAGAGTTGAGAGTCGTGTGCCTCCAAACCCAACAATGTCAGGCTCGGACCCTTTCTACTCTTCTGTGACGAGAACTTGGTCTGGGTATGTGTATTTTTTCCCATACACGAGGCGTCGTGTACTCAACTGTCTGCATGGTTGATCAGTGGTCATTAGGCTGCCTGACACCATTCTTCAACTTTTCCCTTCAATGCTTGGCTTCGCGATCGCGAGACGCTTTGACCTGGGGTCCGTATCATGGGATCGCGGTGGTAGTGCGCGTAGTATGCTGTAGTATGGTACGTACAATTCAGGGTTATGTTTTCGTTGGCGTCATTCAATTCATTCGGGCGAGGAACGAACGGGAACGGAGGTATCAACTGATATGACACTGTATTTGTATTGTAAAGACTATCGACTATGTCCGAATTCCGAGGAAACGTCCCTTTGTGTGCTCGTCCTGCGGTAGCAGGTACAAAGGAGGGGGGAGGAAAAAAAGAAAGGAAGAAGCAAATGAACAACAAAGTTCCAATGCGGGGAATCGAACCCCGGGCTGCTGTGAGATAGGGAAAAGCTTGGGAGTGAAAGATAGCAATGTTGGCCACTACTGTACACCACATTGGAAGTATTTGAAATTAATATAGGGTTGATGGCTGAGAATGCGCCTCTTGAGGCAAGTTTGGAATGAACGGACCTGAATACAACGGTTCGCGGGCGACGAGAGCTGGCGAGTCCGATGGAATTGGAAAGGAAAGTTATCCAGGAATGTGAAAACAGGCGTTACCAATTTGGGTATCTCCTTCTCACACTGACTTGATGAGGGTCGAGAAGCACGCGTAAGCGACGAGTCATGACGATGTGTTCCTCCAAAACGTTCATGTTCGCAAGACCAAGCCTCGGTCTCAAGGCTCAAAACTCTAGAATATCCTTCTTGGCCCTGAAAATCTACTCTATTCAACGTCGGCATGTCTCCTCACTCGACATTGATCTGCACCTTCAATAGATGGAGCCAAACAGCTTGCTCGTTTCGCCGAGTCCTTTCTACCCCCTCCCTCCATCTCAGCCGGCCACTAACTATACGTTTTTCATTCACAGTCACCTCGTAATATTGTGGCGTGGGCTGGTGATCGAAGCTCAGTCTGACCGAATAAAGTCTGCAATACGACTCGGACTTGGGACGTGACGTCGTGCGATGTAAAGAGGTTCCGGTCGACTTTGTGCTGGGCATCACGCTATGGCTCGATACGCTTTATCGATCTCAATCTTGTGCTAACTGGACAGCTCTGGCTGCTTGCACAATGCGGGCTCTTTTCAACGACTGATCGCAAAAGTAATAAAACAGGTTTTCTGAGAATGTGCTTGAGCTGTGAATACTTCAGTCGACACACACCTTGTGGTCTGCGCACCCTCAACCACCTTGGTGCTTGCGAGAAGCGCAGGCTTCGATCTTGATCCTCTGCCCCTATAGTACCACGCCTATCCCCAACTAGGCATCCAAAAATCAGCTTCAGTGGCGAACGAAGCTTCATATTGATGTCGACTCGAGTCAGGAACATGTCGTTGCGGGCAAAGAAGTTACAGGAAACGACGACAGTTGGAGCCGAAACACTGCGTTCGGGCTTCCGAGTTTGAATATTAGACCTGGCTTTTAGGTGCTCGTACTGTATGTGAGTGGTCCAGTGACCAGTCTGAAGGATCATAGAAACACGACATGTCTACCTCTTCCGCACTTACTCCCAAATTCGACCCAGTAACTCGGATTCTCAGGATTGTTACCCAAAACCGGGCGGTAACTCAAGACTACAGCCTGGAAGTAACAGCTCGACTTCCAGAGATACCTGGTGTGTCCTTAATCATTCCTAGCGATGTAGGCAGGGATCCTTTGAGATCATGCCTTTTGTAGATTGCCGCTGGGAGTCGGAAATTAGGTCGCCGCCTGCGTTTGTTCCCTGGTAAAAGTAAGTTCCGATATTGCTCTGAGCTCCACTTGCCACCAAATACACATCTTTCGTTACCCATTTTGCTTAGTTCGCAATATGTGAGTTGGCAAAGTCCGATACCATTACCGACTCCGGCGTCTTGAACGAAGCAAGGGTTAGATCTAGATTTTATGTGACGTTGGGACGTTCGGGCTTAATGAGTTATCAGTATTAGTGAAACTGGAGGTACTGGTGCTTGAGCTCCGAAACATTGAATAACAAAAAATTCTCCGCCCAATTTCCGACAATTCCTCAGGTTTCTGACACTGGCTGGGACAGCTGAGCGCTGAGCGCCAAACTCGCGAATTCTGACTGGACTTGTCGATGCTGTATCTGATATTTATGGTCATACACGCAATGTACTTCAAGGCCATTGAAAATCGAATGCTGGCAGCGCACGATATGGCCCAGGGCCCTGGGCTTAGGATGTCATGGCAAAGCAGCACACTCAAGTACTCGACACCGCAACAGCCTAATTTCGGCGGTGGTTCAAACGATTGTACTTGATTTAGGACGGGGACATCGGGACTCATGGAGTTCCCTCGCGAAAATATAGATATCGCCGACAAAATAGAAATCGGTAGATCGAAGTCTTCAGTTGGCCGGTTGTTCCGTTGACAGTTGGGTGAACTCTGATTTATGCTCTCGTCGACCCGCTCTTCCGCTCAACGACGACGGCCCTTGGTGCAATGGAGGATTCAGCTTGTACACGGGGTGATACCAGTTGTTTACACCACCCTCCTATCGTGGCCTGGGCACCATATATCCCCCGTCTGCCTCAGAAACCCGCCCTCTCGGTAGACAGTGTCGGGAGCAACGTAACAGCGTTCTTTGCTGTGGAGAATCATACGGACTACTTGGACTCACCACTCCCCCCTCTTATCACGTTGATAATGATTCAATGGCAAATTTATGATACCTGCGTTTTATCACCCGCCCTCCCGCTACAATCACAGTAATCATTGTCGCGGTTGGGAGAGCAGAGACTAAGCAATGTTTAGTAAGGCGTAACGAGAGAGCAACGAAGGTTGGTGATCGTCAGTGGCTATATTTGCCAGATTCGAGGAGTCGACTGTTGATTACTGAAGTGCGAGATGCTATGAAAGGCAGCAACACCACGCTGGACCGAATGGGGTAGGCCGTGCTTTCGATGGTCTCCAAAGATGTTACACTAAGTTCCGTTTTCGTGGCGGCAGAAGGTCACTCACCTTGAACGGTGGAGGTGAGACGTGGACAGAGACTTGGTTTTATTGACCAAGTTTCAATGGAGTATTTCAAAGGAAGGTGTTAACGGTAGTGAGCGTTACTTGATTTGCCAGTGAATCTTGATTGCGGCAACTGATCTATATTACCGAGAAGTAATTGTAGATCACCCTGGGGTGTCGGAAAGGTTTGAACTAGCCGTGGTCGTGGTATACGAATACCGACCGATTCGGAGGTGTGACATATGATTGGACTGGAAAGAAAGGTTCCATCATATCTTCGCGTTGCTCTGTGCTCTGTACTACTCGCTTTGATCTAATTTGTAGTAGTGCTCGGATTTTGACCCTTCCGACTGCGCAGCCTCCAGATAGAATTCAGTTCGATGAGTATGAAGAAGCATTCCCATACAGTCGTGGTCGATCTTGCTTTGGAAGTCTTCGGGGGTTTCCGTGGTGTAATTGAATCGGAGTTGGCGTGCTGTTCGAAATGACACGCCACATCTCAGAATAGATACCGTCGTCCGTCGCGACTCACGATAAACTGGCAGCGACTAACCTGATGTGCTTAATCACGTTTGTGTCTCGGGCGATGTATGGTCGAATTTGACTTTTGAACGGTGTCGGGACGTAAGTATGAACGGTGGCTGGGGGAGAATGTCATATCCTTCCTCGTATCTCAACCTACAGCCCATACTATATCGTCGCGCTTGCTTTGGGGTAAGATTAGATAAAGAATTTGGAATACAAATACCACCAAAATCCGGCCTGAGCCCCCACACTCCCCGCCAGTGCGGGACCATCAAAGCACTCGTCCATGACTCGGATAAACGCCGCCAAGGACGGCATGTGTCTGACTGTAACGGCCATGGTGAACTTGTCCAAGGTTCTCTCAAGCAACCCTTACACTGCCTAGCCCCGGGGTTAAAATGCCTGACAAGTAAGACTTGTTGGTGAACGAACACTCACAACCCCCGTCCCCCGTCACCATCATCTCACCCACTCTCACTCGCCTGTTGCTCGACCAGACAGAGACCAGAGCTTCATGGCAGCCATCACCGAAGGCTTTACTTCCAATGTTATCACCGGCCCCCAGACCGTCAGGTGGATGGTACCTGCTACAGTTTGGAGTGGGCGTATCAACAGTCTTGAGTACGTCGTGACCACTACACGTTGTACTAGAGTTACTCACACGATTCACGCAGTGCCTATTTCGAGAATGCCCAAGAGCCAGTCCATCAGACTGATCAGTGTTGCAGACCCCAGATCGACAATTTTGACACTCCCTTTCTCGAAGATCCCATCTATAATGACCCGTACGACTCTGGACACCCGGAATCAGATCCCGGCGTCATGATGAGTGAGCCACAACAAAGTACAAAGGTCCCGGTGGACTCGACGTTGGGCGAACCCTGGGCAGAACCGTTCAAGTTGTCGTGGTTGAGTCCCGAGTCTGTCGAATATAGGTACACCACGATGGCTGTAATTGAGTCTTTCCACTACGGACTAACCCATCCATAATATGCAGTTCCACTTGGACTCTAGGTAACGGCAGCCACCGACGCACACATCTCTTCGCCGGTGTATTTCCGAACACACTCAACGGGTACAGCAACAACAGCAGCCACCGTCACGGGGAGCTACTAAATTTGACAGGACACTCACCGCGGCCACCGTCCGGTGATTTAACTGCAAGCCGCTCTTCCTTTGTTACTAACAACGTCCTTCCCTCATTGTTCAACGACACCGCCAATGATACTCGCCAAGTAGGATCTCTCGCGTTGACCGAGTCTTCGGCAGCCCGTCGTAGGTCAAGACCTCCTCGTTATTTCTGTCAGGTACCAGGATGTAATTCCCGAGGGTTCACAACAAAGTACAACTATGATTGTCAGTCATCCTATCTTGCGACCAGTATCGACCCTTCTACTCACCTTTCTGTGCTCGCCGTTTCTACAGATCACATCCGAGCGCATAAGGGGGACAAGCCCTTTGAGTGCACGGAATGTAAGCGTGCTTTCTGCTCGCGCAGCGACCTCCGGAGACACAGTAGTCGAAAGCGGCGCTGTCAGCGTCCTTAGGTGACTTCCCCATTGGACACTTGGAGTCAATATTTCGATGTTATCTGTCATTGACATTAAGTCTTTGTACCTTTTACGGAGGTAAAAGGCGGCCCTTCATACACGGATGGAAGTAATTCGAAGTTGCCCTGTAATCTCACTACGCCACTTCGAAATCATCAAACATGTTGTAGAGGGGGAAATTATTCAATTGGAAGTGCTGTACATACATACCGCTGGATCCCGTTGCTATTCGTTGACCCAACAAACCTTCGCTGCAGTGCAATCAAGTCGATCTTGGAAACGTAATTTGAGATCTCACTGTCGGTAAAAGTACCACATCCAGGAGACGAAAAATTCATCCCAGGGACCCTGTCTAAGAGCTGCAGGGTTCGGCCTTCTCCGCCAAGCCAAATTAGAGTAAGCGCAGACTTCTCCACCAGTGCGCGAGAGTCTATCTCGATCACCGTTACTGGGGACAACGCGCATGGCCCAAGTTTCAAGTCCACCAATCACCCTCGAGCTGAGTCCAGCCTAATACTAAACTCTTCCGTGCGTTAGGCGTCAACGCGTATCATAGCCGTATTGAGCGATGACTACGACTGACTGGAATCGGACTTCGGTATTTGCGTTAAATTCTTGACGACATTCAGGAATCCGGGCGAGGCGGAGCCATAGACCTCGAGTGACAGCCCAGGTACGATTCTAGCGGTCTCGATAGAGGCATTGACAGTGCATTTGTGATGAAGACTTCGAAGTGAATTGAGACTTCCCGGAATAGTATCAGATTATGGAGTAGCCTACAGGATACGAGTATGGAACGTTTTGCGTTGGATGTTTGATGTAAATGATTGTGGGTATGATATGCTAAACAAAGAGTTTTGAACTTGCAGGCAACCGAAGACAAAAGAGCAGGAGTGAGCGACGAGACCCGAGACTTGAGGCTGAAGCGCTGAGGAGTGAGTCAGAGTAGTGAGTGAATTGCCATGTGTAATATACCGTCCACCTGCTGAGCGTCGGATTTTGCATCCGCTCCCCACGCATTAGGCTACTCTGGAATAGTGCTCCGAAGCAAATTGAGCTCACTAATACCTTTCAGCTACACTATCGCTTGAACGACCAGGACCCGGCGTCAACTCACTGACTAAAGACGTAGAACTGGCGAACAAACTCAAGTTGGCCTGGAAAGAAAGCAACGAATCTGTTTTCACAACCCGAGTCCACCAAGCACGCTCAAGCTTCGCAGAGACCCTGAACAAATTATCAGATCTGAAACTCGGAAAGCTAGAGTGTCCGACGGGATAGGACATACTCCGGAATTGCGAGCATATTTAGGTGAAAACGAGCTCTGAGCGAGAGTGGAACGCGGGTCGTATTCGACAAAGGAGAGATTGGAGGATGTTATCGAGGGCCGAGGTCAAATTCTTGAACGCTTTTTCGACCACTCGAGGTCAGGTTTGGGTCTCCATCATCACATCACATCAACCACAGGCTCACAATTGCAATCGGATCTGGCAGATTCACAGCCATCGCAATGGGATCCTGAGAACTGAGTACACACCTCAGGCTCTCTCTTTTTGCCAACAAGAACGGCTCATTCAGTCCTCGTAGCCGCCACATTCGTACGAGTTTACAATAACTCTGCGATCCTCGCTCCCGCCATGTGTAGGTGTACCTACTGTGATTGTTGGCAATATTAACCTACACCAGCAAACCTATGAGGATCCGGTCAGCTGCTGATCAGCCCCGCCAGTTGGAATCAGGGCATGCCAGACCGACAAGCCTGGTCAATCCCTGATTCTCAAACGCTTTTTCGGACAGATACCTTCAGCATGACGGTACCTGGTCTGTGCTGGAAGACTAGCATGTACGTATCAACTTGTATTGGAATGACATTCTCTAGTCAGTAACTGAACAAGACGTACCAGATTGCCACACTATAATCAGAGGGGGGAAATCTGACTACCAGTGATCAGATGCCGCCGGACTGTCTTAGCTGGTCAGACCTGTCAGACTGTCCCACTTGGTCAGACACCATCAGGCTATCCGAGCTGGCCAAACCCTATCAGACTGACATGTTGTGGTCCGTTCACCTCAATTTACACTTCCAGATCTACAAAAACATTCGAGTAACCTCATATGCACAAACGAGAGCGTGAATCAGAGTTATGATTGCGAATATATATAGGAATAGCAAAGAGATATACTACAGGGCTATGCCTACTCAGTACCTCAACTTGAACACTTACTGATAGCATCTTTCGCGCCCCGCATTGAAAGAACCTACCGGCAACCCGCAAGAGTAAAGCATAAGTCAAATGATTTGATGCAACTTGTGAACGAAATCGATTTACCTTCGAGATTGCGGTTGTGTGAATGCCTTGGAGAGATGGTCGAGGTCATATCACCGCCGAACGGAGTCACGAAAGTGATAGCCTTTTCGAGTCTTAAACGTCGCATTGGACTAACCTGTCGTATAGCATGGTGCATATAGTTAGCTACCACATATATAGTTATGAGAATAGCATGAACATACTTTTTCTAGATCCTAAGTGAGGTCGATCGGGACAGTGTGCTCAGAAACATGCTTTGATATCACAGACGAGCTAGGGTTGGGCCTGAAAAGTGAGCGGGTGGATTACGGTAGAGGAGCTCTCTCACCGATGGCTCATCATAATGTTGCGAGGTAGATGTATGGCGGAGTTGAGAGAGGGATGGTAAAAAGGTGATGGTGGGAGGGGGGAAAGGTAGGATGGGCGAAAATTGGATGGCGACAGGTTTATATAGCTCGGGGGTTGGTCCGTGCGGGGGTTGTGGAAGCAGTAAGTGTCGCAGATGAATGATGCCGGTGACGATGCATACGTCACCGTTGTCGTTCAAGGCCAGCTTCGTGTCGGAACTGGAGTCCGACACCAGCGTTCAGGGAAATGGGACCGTTGTGGTTGAACTCAGGGTATACCTACTACCGTACCGCCGCCCGGCGAGTCTTTTCTGGTTTCGATAGCAATGAATGTCGAGTTTCTGAGCCTTCGAGTTCCACTCAAAATCAAGTGCTAACTGAAAGTCGTCGATCAATGTTGGAATTGTTTGTATAAACTGGCCGACTGAAGCACGCACCTGAGTTCCGCCTCGCTTCCCATTCCCATTTTGATCCATCGACTGACTTGTAGCCCATTGCTATCCAGTTATTTGTATCCATGTATTATCCATATTGCGATTTTGGTTGGGATGCGGTGAATCGATGGTGGTGGTTAAGAGCAGAGCGAGAGCAGGACGGTTTGGTTACGTATTGGTCGCCTCATCAATGAGCCCACCGGCGCTACCGAGTTTTAGCACAAGCGCCGGGACCACCGGTCAATGACGCGACAACATCGCGACATCGACATCCTCAAGCATCTTCAACACTGATCCCCAGCAATTTGAATCTGATGGCGAGAAATTTAATGTGAAAATTAGAGAATACGTGCATTACACTATTGCCCAGTTGCATATTTCAGGTGGATATCACTATCTCATAACTTGATCATGTCTTGAACAATCTAACTCCATCTAATCATACTGTAATACCCTTATCCCATCCCGACTCTTACTGACCACTCATTGATCATATTGCTGTCAGCCTAAGAACTCCTGGCGCATGTCAGACACAACAAGGCCAATCTGCCTTTGCCTGATTGAACCTCCACATTCTGGCGGGATCTGACCACTCTCTGGTCATCAACTAATAAGGTGCGTTCGACCTGATGAGTTCTGTCCAGCGGCTGATCATTTTCTATTCAGACTATGCCATTCTGCCTTGACCTGACCATGCACCGGCCACAGTAGCTCATACTGACGGTACATTTTCATTGACTGATTGTCTACTATTAGATTGAGTGGGTATATACAGCGACTGATCCACGGCTACCATACTGTTGTTTCCAGGTCATCACCATCAGACACTGATCGGATTGCCATAGTTTTGCTGGTGCTACGCCTGCGATCCTAATGAACTTTTTCTCTCTTTTCCCGACCGTCTATCTAGACAACGGAGACACTGCACCCGATGTGCAATGATCTGCTCTCTACCTATAGACAATAGGAGCCCGCTCTTTGACCTTGAAATTAGCATCGACTCCCTCACACTGTCACCTTGCGTCGGGATTCTCACAAAGCAGGACGTCCAGTCGATCTTGTGCCTCACTGTGACCGTTTCTCATGGTGGGCCTTGTAGCATTTTAAGAAGCTCATGACCATCCTCGCGAAGTCGTGAGACCTCGTTCGGAGCTTCGAAGTCATGTATGCACTAATGATGGGTATTTTGCAGGCACGAGGCGATGTCTGGCACTTGGCTTTCGATTGTGATTTATTTCAGCTCGAGATTTGAGTCTTTTCATGGGATTGGGAACGGCCTAAAATCATTGATCACTCACGAGACGCTCTAGAATCACTGATTTTGAGATACAAGTTGCAAGCAATCGAATATCTAGGATCTCTAAACTCCGAGGGAACTTGGCCCGTTACCGACTTAGTGACCGAACTCCGAGGAAACCTCGATCCATTGCCGACCCGTGCGCGATAGGCGCGCTCATGCGACTCGCTGGGCAAGTTCGGACTTAAGCGTTGCCGCAACCACCTGTTTCGATAGTGCTGTATCCGTGTTGCGAGTCGAATGCTTGCATCGAACATCGAGATTCACCATATCCCCGTCCCGAATCGACTGCGATGATCATTCATGCACATGCCTTGCCGCGCAATAACTGAGAGTCTTGAAGTTGCCGCCTACGCCAAGCAAGTAGTACTGGAGGCTCTAGGCTATTAACAATCTCCGGAATCCGAGGATTTCTACTTTGATTTCGCATTAGTGTTTGCCTTTCCCCGCCCTCGAACCACATTTTCCCGACATCACAATTGAAGAGGCTAAGAAAAGAAACAAAACTGATTGATCCCTCTGAGTTCAATGCGGGGGGTCTGTAACGTTCGTGGGCAGCACACAATGTCCTGGTATCCTCTCAAGAGAAAGGGCGTCTAAGTTCGAGATAGAAATTTACCTGCACCGCATCCTTCGGTGGAAGTGGCGGCAAGGACCGAAACATTGAGGATTAATACAACGGTGTTGATCTTTTACAAGGAAGATCATTGCCACTACATATATGGTTCTCCTTCAATAGCGGATCGTGCGATTCGTGCTTTGAACTTTCAAGATGTGCTTCTACACTCTCACGCACTAGTACACATGGGGACGACGGTATGTGATGAAGTTTTCCCGAGCCGGGGCCATAGCCCGTCATTATTAGAACTGACTGCTATTTCCGTTCGAGTCTACAAACGTGCAGTGGAGTCCATACGAATTCTGCTATGGTACGAACAGATAAAAAATAAAACTTGGTGGTACCTGAGGCTAAGTGAGTCCGATCGGACACACTCCACACTCAAAGAGATCGACAACTGTGGCATGAAGGCTTCAACTCGAAGTTCATTTTCTTTCGCCTCTCAACGCGTGAAACGCGGAAATAGGGAGCATACGAGAAGCGACCTTCCTCAACTTGGAGCTACGGCCCCTCGTCAAGTACGTTGGGTACATGTAAAGACCGATGGCACCTGGCTTTCTTCTAAAACAGTAATAGGTCAGTGACAATCCCGTCAGCAACCCTGCTAAAGCTGCCCCCCATACCCGATAGAGCCATCAACCATTTTCGTAGACATACCTGTGAGCACCCTACTGGTGGCGTTAGTTTTTTTCCATGTGGCGGCTCGATAACGTAATGATGCAAGTCCAGGTGCCCCCTGTTGGTTGCACTTCCTCGGGCGATGAACACAATCAAAAAGGCTGGTCTATTGCACTCGCGCCGCATCAGATATTCCTCCTTGACCTTCTCTACGATAAACACATATGCCAAGCTCTCTGAACCCTCGCCTTGCCCAGCACAATGAACATTGCCAGTGCGGTGTTTCTCTGTCCTTTGCCAACGCAGTATTTCTCACTCAGTCTACTTCTATCCATCTGTATTGGCCGCCTAGGTACCAAGAGCGTGGGGATGTGATCTCCCGATGCATGCTCCAGCCGCCTGACCACCTCTCCAATTCCAGGGAAGCGGCTACTGGTCATCGTCGTGAACCCAGCACTGGCACGTTTTACAGCACGCACCCCGTCGATGTTTCTGCACCTTCACATCAAACATACGCGACACCAGGTCTCAATGACATGTACAGGAGCCTCCTGCAGGGAGGTGTGTGTGTGCCAAAGGTTTCGGAAGTCCCCCGCATGGGCGACCTCAAGACGAGCTCTATTTCGCCCAGGGATTTTCAGGATGCTCCCAACCGGTGGTCAGTAATCTTTGTACCGATATTCAGGACATCGTTCGATTGAGTGTCTCTTTTTCGAAGCACCTGGATGTCAGCAATGCAGAGCGACCGCTGTCTCACTCACCCTTGGGTCGCCACAGCCCCAGACTCTGTCGACAGCTATGACAATAGTAACGAAGAACCCCCATTGCTGTCCCTGCCGCAACCAATGAATGCTGGATGGGCCGAAACAGCATCTTACTGGGCTGAAGATCAACTCCATGCCGGAGTCTCCACCCCCGAGATCTTTTATGATTGCCGCCAGGTAGGGTCCCGTGCTTTGACCGACGCGTCAATTGCCCGCCGTAAGACACGGCCTCCTCGTTACTTCTGCGAGTATCCTGGATGCTTTTCTCGAGGGTTCACAACCAAGAACAATTACGATTGTGAGTCACGTTGTGAAGGGGCAGTTGAGGATAGTACTTTCACTTACGGTCGAGCGTTCCTCCAGATCACATGCGAGCACATAAGGGCGAAAAACCCTTTGAATGCCTTGGATGTGGACATGCGTTTCGCTCGCGAAGCGATCTCCAGCGACACGGCAGAAGCAAGGGCGGAAAGGAACTTTGCCAGTGTTCCCGCTCGCCGTTCCCAGGAGAAGTTTTTCTGAATGGGGCCACCTCGTCTTGATCATCAGCAACTCCGAGCGCGAGTTATCATGCCCTCAACACTGCCTTCCGGGGGGGAAGGGTTTACCACGAACGATACCTTTTACGCGGTTGCTATTGTATTTATATGGAGACCATTAAATGAAACAAGCTCCCTCTATCATTTCAGTCCGAGCTAGATTAGCGAGGCGAGCAGCACTCAGACGGATTGAGGGCTATCATTCGCTAACTCTACTACCTTAAATTGCCAGGTCCCTGGGGAGGCCAAGGACAGTGAGGTCGATGTGAACTGGAACTGATTTTAGACCAACGAGATAAGTTGGCCCAAGACAGAGGACGGTAGATCCTTAATGAAACGATAGTCGAAACCAGAGCTGGGGGTTCGGTGAATTCCGAATCCTCACCGAGCAGGTGAGGTGCCCAGTAAAGCAAAGGAAGACACTTTTGCTTGAAGATCGGAAAGTCTCTGGATCCAATACGAGTCGCGACCAACTGCCTTGGGTCTTAGGTTGGTATGTATCGCGTAGTGAAAGGGAATTTGCGTTGAAGCGAGCGTCCAAGCTGAAGTGCCCAGTAAATAGTCTATCAACGTTTCGACCTCGACCGGGGAGCCCAACATCCCACAAGATGTGTTTGGTGTGCATAACAGGCGGTCGATGAGAGCAGGTTGCGCACGACCGAGCTTGAACGAGGCTACCTTGTACATCTTGCGACCTCAGTGACAACAAAAACCGTCTGTAAGGACATGAGAAGGCGAAACGGGTACAGGAGCACACCCGGAAGATGACCCTAAGGTTCCTCCTAAACGTGTTATTGTTTTTCCCTTCGTCGAATCGAACGAACGAACGACATTCGGCATTATCTGCCCATTCACTCCATAGGTCGGCATTTGAGACAGTGGTCAACCCGCTTGAGTCGACCACTGGAGCAGAATTTGGGTAGGAGTTAAACATCGAGTTAGTACGCTGTCAAAAGGAAGATTGAGGACCAGGCACACGCCTCCATAACACCTCTGACAGCTTCGTTCTCGAATAGATAACCCAACCAATCAGATACAGTCCGAAGGAGCGATACGCCATGACGGTGCTTATATTCGAGTGTTTCGGCCAGACAAATGGGTGTTATGTGAGATACACGAGTTTGACTCGCAGGACTCGTGTTAGGGAAACAAGGGTGTATCTGAGAATTATGAAGATTTGTGAAGGATCTTGCTGGAGGGTACCGGTGAGCCTAAAAGAACGACTGCTCGCTGAAATCGATGTTGTTCAGAACGCCATCGCCATCGCAATCGCCAACGCCTTTTCCCATCGTGACCCAGCTTCTTTTCTCTCGGGCTCTCGAAGTTATTGCCCTTCATCCTTACCCACTCGTTCGCCATAATTCTTTTCCTGCTTTCCGGAGCCGTTTCACTCATGTCCTCGAGTAGTTACAAGCCCAATTCCTCAATCACCCTCCTCTCGAATAGAAAGTTGCCAATGACTTGATATAGACTCGCAGCGGCGCTCTGCCCAAGGTGCAAGGTTGGGCGCTGCAGCATTTGTGGGCTGAAAATTGATCACTGTCGGCCGTTGGTGCATAAGGAAGCGAATTCGTGTTGGCAGCGTTGAACGTTATAATCCGTGCGCGTGTTCCCTTGGCTCAGCGCTGTTGGGGGTTGGTGACCGTGGAAAAAGGATACTCTTTATAGATGCGTTGTGGGGCCTTATTAAAAAATTTATGTAAGATGCTTGTGGGAGTATCTCAGGAGCGTCCTCTGCGCGTGCACCACCACTGTCAACTAGCATCTCGCGTCGTCCTCCAAATTTGAATTTGTCCTCTTTGCTAGATCTCTACTTCTGGACTTTCTCACAAGGTTTCGCAGCTCTGAGTACCCATTTAAGCTATTACATCGCCTGGGTCCCTTCGCACTAGGAAAAAGATACCACGTTGGATGCATTTTCGAAACTCGAAAATAGAATCAACAGTCTGAATATCTGATTTTGTGGATATTCAGGCAAAATTCAAAATTTGCAATTGATTACGCCAACTTTTCGCTGTGTTTTCGCTATAGCAAGTATTTAGAATGTTTTTTGCATTTTCGGGTTGGGCAAAAGGCATATAACGTGGTATTTTTTTCCTAGTGTTCGCAATTCCTTCGGACTGGCCTCTGTCAGTCCAGCAATTTGCTCGACGTCAGAGTTGAGGAAGCTGTTTCTTGGGTTTTGGATATAGATGAAGTCAAGTTGTAGTCATTGGTGCGCTCTCTCGTCTGGCTCTTCACTTCTCAATCGCCAATCACTTTTGCTAGTTTTGCGTGTTTCCTGCCTATGCGAATGCTTTCATCAGTAATTGAGAATCCAGTGCGAATAGATCCTCTATATCTCATATCTCCTTGGTTTTCTTCCAACAATCGCGCAATCCCGCATAGTTGGTTGGTCACTTTCCACCCGTTCAACTTCAAGAACACACAATCTCCTGTTCCACCCGAGCCTCGCTAAGGATGTTCGTGGTCTTCAATAAGAACCAGACCTCCAAATGGGAGTAAGACGTTCTGATTATCGGATAAACTGCCGGTCTCTCTCATGTCAACGCGCCCCGCTTCACCACGTTATCAGACGCCCGGTGTCGTTTCCGCACTTGACGCAAGCTCGAGCCAATTAATCCTTACCTCCTCATCTTGGGGAGAGGGATTGGTTAGGGTACTCGCCAGTGCAAGGAGAACTCAAAATTAAAATCGATAAGTACGTCCTCGAGCTCACCATTCCATCGACTCCCCTTTCTAACTTTCGTACACTAGGCGCTCCTCGCTTTCTGACTTACCTCCTTCAGTTATGTCGTTCGGTCCTCTTCTCAAATTGGGCTTGCCGTGTGACTGACCAGCGCTACGTTACTCGCTATGGGCTTGACATTTTATCCATCGGATGACTCGGCACACGTGTTATCCTCTTTCATCACCCCACAATACCGACTCCGGAGCCGTTGTATTGTGGGTTGTGGACAATAGCAGCTGTCCTAGAATACGAAGACGAACGAGTATGATCGCAGGATCGTCGAGGGAACCTATCATGGTTGATCGTTGAAGTGGGATAGGCTGGGGAATGCGATATCGATTCCACAACTCGATGCTGAACGACTCCGTACGTGTTGGATCCCATTTCCTAGTGTTTCTCTTCTTTCTTTAGCCTTCGAAATTCCTCTGATGTTCAACCTCCGTAGCCCTGGTTGAAGTTGTGAAATATTCGAGGCCCAAAATCTGAATCCAGAGTGGGCGCCAAAGAATGGAAGGACGTCAACACCACGATTCGGGACTAGCCAGCTTTATAATCGTGATACCCGGGTTCTTTTTTCTACTCCACTTCAAAGTTCCTCATCGCTCCATCGCTCCTCTTCTCTATCACGACTCTAGACTGGGACTTCGAACAACCTGCCGCATTTCGGTCCCTGACAACGTCGTTATGTGCTCAATTCTCGACGATCTGGTGAGTTTAGAAACAGCTTTTCAACAGCTGTCTGTCGCCATCTTCCATAAAAGTATTCTTCCTCCGTTTATTCTGGCTAATGCAGTTGTACCAACTGACGTTCATTTCGTTATCAATATCTCCAGGCTGCTCAGTCCGGTACGAAACTACCAAGGTTCTCGAGAGATGGAAGCACCACGAAGACATGCTCCAATCGGGAACTCGCGCATTCAAACGGGGTGCATGGATTGACGCCTGGTGCGATGGTTATGTTCCTTTGTCAACGGACACCAAGTTCTTTGTCATCGCCTCTCGACCTTGCTTCCGCCTCCTGGACTGTGGCCGACGACGCTACTTGCCTATCTGGCACCCCTTCTGCCCTCTTCTAGAGTCTGCATTGGTTTCACCGTCTCTGTTGGCGTTGTACACGCCGTATGGTCTCCTGGAATCCTCATTGCAGAATCAATAGCCCTCTCACTTAGAACCAGGCCAAATCAGCACGACTGTAAAGCGAGGTCGTGTGGCTGAGGCAAATATCTTTAACACTGGCATGTTACCTTGGGTCAACGGTCATTAATGTCAAAAAAAAGGTATCTTTGACGTCTCCGACGAGCTTCTGTTATTCTTAGACTTTAGATGAACGGGAAAGCTCGGTTTCCGATCCTCCTCTGGCTCTAACTGACCCCGCCATGCAAGGAGTCGACATCTTGCCTCCAGCTTGGATCATATCCACGTTCGCGGAGACTTCTCGTGTCTTCGTAAAGGCCAAGATATCGTGGGCCCGCATCAAAGCAGCTTTCGGAGACGGGGTGGAGGCGAGCTGTTTTATTTACCTAATCACCAATCATGGAAATCGATAGTGACTCCTGCACAGACTGCCATAGCCATTGAAAATTAAGGCTGAGTTGAGCTTATAGGTCCCGACATCTGCCTCTGGAACTGAAAGTAACGCTTTGGTCATCTTGTTCGTCGACAATCGAGCGTTGGTCTACCGGTCCTCCAGAGTTTGCTACTCACACTCCGCGCGAGATCGCCACCTTTGAGCCTGCCTCCGGTAATTCAAACTCCTGTATCGGGACTCTCATTATCGGTGACTTACGGTCTCTAAATTACTATGCGGTAAAGCCGTATCTGATAAATCATGCCAGTCTCTCGTCCCTCGTCCCAGATTGGTCGTAACTTCATTTGATCCCCAGGTATCATAATCACCAGCGCTTCGCCCAGTAGTCTTGTAAATATTGCTCCGCCGCGTCTTTGCGATCTCGCAGGAAACTCGTAGCAATCCTTTCAAGAATGTTCCGATCATATTTGGATGCTTTAATGACCCAACATGGTGAACCTAGAGATGCTGTCGATGGACGCTTCATTTCTCTCTTCTATAAATCCTCTGCTCCTGAAGGCCTTCCAGGCAAGATAGTTCTCCTCCTTCCCTCCGCAAGAGAATCTGTTGACGTCCTACATGGAAGATTTACAGTAAGACGCGTCTCTCGGCTCTCCGTGGTTATATCTTTATTTACCTCCCTTTTTTCCAGTTTCTTCGACCCTTCTAGTCAGGAGCGTGCAGACATATCTATCGCCGAGCTTCACTCGATGAGGGAGGTAGGTCCATCGAGTGTCGCCTGGGAGCCTATGGCTCGTAGCGGAAATCCTGTAACTTCGGGGTAAGTTCATGAATTAGCTTCTGTCTGCTGTGCTACACCAGAGTAAGCGTCTTTCATAGTGTTCAATCCCCGATTTCTCAAGGAGGGCCGGCCGATCTTCTTCATGTGCCCCAAAGCATGCTGAATGTACCAGTTGTTGACCTCTCACCGCCGCTGTATCAGCCAGTATCCCCAACTGCTCCTGTTAATCTGCCACGGGAGCCACAGATCGCAAGGGAGCCTCTGCCGGGCAACCCTAACGTGAATATTCTTCCCTCGTTCAATTACATCCCTCCACAATACAAGTCAGTCGCGTCCGTTCTGAAATGAGAGACTCCTACTGAGAGTTGCTCTTCAACAGTGACTGGATACTCACGAACGATACACGCAACCACCATTCACACCCCAACGATATTACCGGTATCTCCTCAGTCCACGAGCCCAACAGCCATGGACAGCTTTCGTTGGCGCCCAGCCACCCGCACACCGCTTTCGAGAGTGTCCCAATTCACGTTCACGCCCTCCCGTTCGACGATATCGGTTATCGTCAAGTGGGATCTTCCGCGGGAACTGATGCCTCCAAGGCTCGTCGTGGATCCCGACCTCCTCGTTACTTCTGCGAATTTCCTGGCTGCAATTCCCAAGGATTCACCGCGAAGCACAACTTTCAGTGTCCGTTTTCTCACGTCGATTCTTCATCACTATCTTGTTCACAATTTACTCACCACCAGATCACATTCGCGCACACAAAGGGGAAAGGCCTTTCATTTGTAGTCGATGCGGAGCTGCCTTCCTTTCTCGAAACGACCTTAAGCGGCATGCACGAAAGGATCGAAAAAAGCCCTGTCAATATAACTCGGAGAGGCCTTCTCTCCCGAGCTGAGCAAAAACCTGGTTCACAATTGATATGAGGCGCTCATCTTCGGCCCTCCCGCTGTCACCTCAATCCTACTCCTATCAGCCCCGTAGTTTCTACATAGGTTATAGATCGGTCCGCTCATAGTAATAAGCTATGGTTTTCAGATGAATTGAGTCCTCAACGTTTGTCGGAGATTGAGATTCCAGTAAGTATCGCAACGCTTGCGGCACCAGTTCGTTGAAGGCGTGGGTTCTATACTCAAAATGATGCCGAATGGTCATACTGAAGACGAAAGAAGCAAGGATGGCAGATCGATGCCGACTCGGCAATTCCCGATATCGTACTCACCAGCTCAAACAGTGGTCCATCGATAATTGAATTTAAATTGTCGACCTAGTGATCTGGGTTCTGTTTCGAGTTCAGAATTCGATGATGATCGGGACAAAGCTATTATAACCATCGCGGCAGACTTCCGGGGCCGATCAGACCGATATGCGTGGATCCTTCTGCTCGCCCCCCCACGCTTCCCCACAACGAATTGAAATCCGTCCTATCCCGCAGCAAAGCTCATTCTACTACGTCAGCCACATCAAGCATCAAGATTCAACCCAAAACCCCCGTCTAGAAATTAAACTTGAGCGCGCCGTCCTAAGAACAATATGTGATTTCGCGTCGCGCGACTCCGATCATAATGATAGCGACGTCCCATTTCTAGTTGAAAGCCAGCCCAGTATGTGTGACCATAGATCTCAATACGCCTTGTGCGTGTCTCACCGCGATGGCTTCCGCTACTCCTGCGCGTCTTTGGATCACTTTAAACCAGGAGATCGGTCCTCCAACCGATTCCTGCCATCATCGAGGTGATTTTGAGAGCCATCCTATGGCTTGACAGAAGCGGGATCTACAGTTCCCCGGTATGAGTTTTCTTGGCTCCATGGTTGGGTTCGGGAACGCCTATTCCGTTTAACAGCTATCACCGCGAGTCCATTACAATGTCAAGTCCGTTGTTATTCCGCGTTTGTAAATATAAGTTCAATTTAGCTACCCCGACCGCGAAGATGAACAGGGAAATGCCAATACATGTGACATGTCGCTTTGATATGGAGGATGACTGGCCACAGCTCGATAGTTGTTGAAATGTCAGAGCGAGCAGCAGTCGTGATGGTGATTCCTGGAGCTACCTCAGCCTGGCCAGTTCAGATCAAAGTCGCTCTGTGAAATATGCGAGGACTGGATTGCTGTTGGTCCTTCGACGCAACCGGGGTCACGGAAGTTGCCTGAGGACATGAATGATGCTGGGGTGTCTGATATCAGATTCTCATCAGCACATACGGGGTCTCCACTGTCCCGTGGTACCCACCTTCAGTTGGTACTAATTTCCCACTGCGGCTTCCCCTGATGCAGCCTCTCGAACACGGATAGATATTCATGTGATTATGGTCAGTTTTACAATAGCTCGGCAGGTCCGTAGGGTCCCTTCGGTGACACCGATTTATCGCGCTGTTCAACGCGCTAGCTGTAAGACATGAACACATCGTGGCGCCACATTCTAATGCCCACCAAGGAAAGGAGACCATGCTGAATTTGGGTGCCAGAACGGGGGGTCAATGGAGGAAGGACTGCCGAATTGGCACTGATGAACGGCCAGAACGAGTGAAATGATGAGAAGAACCCAGAGTACTTCATGTGCCTTGGTTTATGATGTTGTGTCTCTGAGCCTACGGCACCTCTGACATACTTACAATGTCTCCACAGAGACAATTTTGGATATCCGTTAACTCCGAGCCTAACAGCAAGATGGGGTAGTCATTGTTCTTACTTATTTGAGAACAATCAGCACCCCCGGGGCGGGCTTTGCGAAGGGCGCTTGAACACTTTTTAACAACATAGCATATTTTGTCTAGACGCCCATCATGCATCATGCTTCATGAGCATTAATGGTTAAAGAGCCCGAACTTGGGTATGAGTCCAGCCCAGGGATAAAAAGCATAGTCTCGTCACCGGCCGGGGTTTCTCCAGCCATCTCCCAGCTCATCCCTCGAGCCTAGACTAAATGTCCGACAACGTCTAGTAAGAGGCACCTGTTCTGTCGCTAACACATGAGCTTTAATCCTCTCCCTTCGTCGCCATTGCCCACCGTTTTTCTTAGCTTCCGTCACTCACCTAACCGTCAAAATTGCGGGCAACCGGTCCCCGGGATGAGCGCCCCACAAAACTTCCTATCTGGCGCTGCCTCTGATCTTTCGAGCGTTAAGAGGACAACGTGGGTTCAACCAACTGTTGCTTGGAGCGAAGGTGTCGATAGCACGAAGTACATTCACGCCACACGTCGTGTTACTAGACTTACTGACCCCGAAGCCTTTCTCTTAGCGTGCGATTCAGGAAGGCGCAAGAGGCGCCCGGTCAGACCAATCGATATTGTGGACCTGAAATTGACAGCCTGAACAATCCTGCCTTCGTTGATGCCATCTCTGGTATCCCATACCATCCCGCGTACCCAGGGGCAGGTACCGTTGCCATAGGAAACGCAGAGAACTCGATGCTGGCCGACTGCAGTACAAATCATTTGCTGTTGTGGCCCGAGCACAGTCCCCCGTCTCTCGATTCCAGGTAAGCCATGGCGAGTCGTAATTGAGGATGTCAACTGAAGCCCGAGTTGTCCGTCACAGATTCTCGCCCACCCTGCCAACAAGCTGCGGCGATCGCCAACATACCTTAGCTGATGCGTACAGCTACAGTAAGAGCCATGATCGCGAAGGATTCCCAGTTGCGAGCGGACGGAACCGGTATGGTCCCGTAACTCAATCCTTCGCTGTAATGAACACCGTCCTTTCCCCATCTTCCGACCTTACCTCCAATAATCCCCGCCAGGTAGGGTCCTCCGCATTGACTGAGGCTTCAACAGCCCGTCGCGGGACACGATCTCCTCGCTTTTTCTGCAGGGTACCAGGATGTAACTCCAGAGGGTTTACTGCAAGGCACAACTACGAATGTTAGTCATGCTATCTCAAAACCTAGTGACGATCCTTACTCACCGTCTTGTTCTTGCTACAGATCACGTTCGAGCACACAGCGGAAAAAAGCCCTTCAAGTGCAGAGTATGTGAGCGTAATTTTGGCTCACAGAGCGACCTCCGGAGACACGAAAGTAAGAAGCGGAGCTGCCAACGTCCTTGGGCGGCTTCTCCACGAAACGCATCGAGTCGAGCTCTCAATGACCTTGGCACAGCTTCCCATCTGTTGCCTGGAGGGAGGGGACAGATGGATACTCTGCGACTGTATTCCGACTACCGTTTGATTGATATGGTTTAGACTTGTATGAATTCAATCAAAAAAAAGTAATGTACATACACAATTGATAATATGAACACACAGCAGCAAAACCCTCGTTGTGGCATCACATCTGCATGCTCAACCAAAATCGCAAGCCTCGAATGCCATGAATCAGCCGGCCCCGGGCCATTCAATCGCCCAGATCGCTCGATCAATGACAAGGCTTCACTCGAGGGATAGGGCTACTGAGTGAGCATCGATCCCCTCCTCCGTCGAATCGAGCGAATGAGTACACGTAAGATCTTGACCGACTTATATCGACCGTTGGTCTTGAGGTGGACGGCCGCCCCGCGTTGCGTCGACCGTTTGGGTGGGGGCTGCACGAAAGGAGCCGAGTGATATTCGTCTACTTCGAAAAATGACCACGTCGACAATGGCGACAGATCTTTACATTTCCTCAGCCCTCTCCACAGCATCCTCGGTTCTAGCAACTTATAACACCCTGGTGGCCCAAAGGAGTTATACGCCGTGGCAGCGGGTTCAGGTGTTTCTGCGAACCTGGCTGGGTGAAACACAGATCCCAACTCGAGAGATACGCAGGACATATGGGTGTATCGGACGGTTTCGCGGATTGGGTGTCGCTGAGGAGTGAATATGAGGCGAAGATAAGGGATTGGATCTCTGACGGTGCATAGTAACCGCGTCGCCACATATTCTTTTCGATAAGAAAGTTCAGCTTTGTTTGCATCAGAGCGTACTGTCTGAGTCTGTGTGAGTGGATAAAAGAGGTAAGAGCTGGGATAAAAGCTGGCGACGCACACTCGGAGAAACCGGAACCTCCGACTCAAGTGCGTCCGCCGATCAATAGCCGCCTGCAGGCTCTACTTGCCAGATTAGAACTTCGGGTTATTAGGAGGACCTCGACTCAACAGGCCACTGGCGTGCCAACGTCCACGTAGACTGGAGATCCTGACAAGCTAGCGGGCGTTTCTTGAGGCTCGGGACCTAGATTCTGGAGCAAGGGAGACACTTGTTCTTGCCCTCTCGACGTCTGTTGTCCAATTACCCTCGTCTGTGCTCGCCGACATCCGCCGAGTTGAAGAAGGTTGCAGAACGAGGTGGTCATCGATTTTTTTGGTTATTGCCGTATTCTTTCGGCTTCGAGGTGGAGGATTGGACAGGATTGGACGAAGAGCACTGTTGGCATTGCCGCCAGACTCGGATGCGAGGTCGAGTTTCAACCGTGTGAAGATCGGACGATGTTCAGTTGTCGGTTGTGGGACCTTGGATAATACTATGGGTGGATCCTTATGTCATCACCGTCGTCGTCTTCAATAGTACTGCCGTCTCGCCTTCTTCTCTCTTCTCCTTCATGAAGCTTCTTGCTCACAAGGTTCTGCTGCCCCACATACCGTTAGAGGATTACACTCAGGCGTGCGCCGCACTTGGGCGGCCCTTGGGTCGGTCTAATTCTGCATGTCCGCCAACATGGTTTGTTCAACTTGAACCGAATCTGGTAATGTTCTTCGGTTGATGGATTCGAATCCTAATAGCTACGGAGGTTGAACGCTCACTGGTGCGCTCCTTTGTTCACCTTTGTACTACCCACTCACTGAATACTCTTGTTAGTGGTACTCATTCTCTGCTTGTACAAATACTTCAGGTAGCGAACGAGCTTTGTAACACTGCCAACCAGAATACATGACCACCGCTCGCGGCTCGTTCCACATCAACCGTCGTCTCTCAACAGGTGTGAGAGTCTGCCCAACGACCGACCACTTTCCAGCCTGTCATTGCATCTACAATACAACTAGCGACGATCCGTTGTGCTCTGCCCGAGCCTCGCCGGAGACGTCTGATCATCGAGTACGCTGATCGCCAGGGTCAATGTTTAGATTGTGAGCATTCTAATTTTAAAGTGCCACGTTTGTGGGCTTACCAGAGCGTTTCGTTCCCATGCTATCCAGTCGGGAAAGTGTTGGGACTAGGCTCCTCATTGTACGTGGCAACCATCTCTTTCTCATTCCCACACTGATCCTGGCTAAGGAACCTCTCGTTCAAATCGATCAGAGAGATTGCGAGTATACTAGGTTGGAATTCTGTAGACGGAGATGCGCCTGAGGTATGACGAACGCGACGTCCTCTTGCGATGAATGTCGACTTCAGAACAAGCTCAGTATCGATTGATGGTCCGTGCATTCGGTCGACGTTTTCTGTCATTTACCTTCTCCCGTGAACTTCCTATCTGTGTTCAGCCCGATTCCGAACCCATATGGAATCCGATGGACAGCTTCCAAAACCAATCACGAAGGTCTTTGTCTTCTCAAAAGTATCCGCTCACGCACTCGCGTCCGCCGTCATATAGATGATTCGTTGATACTGGTATCACAGAATCATCAGACTGTGGCTGATCCTGTTCTTTCGAGCGTGGCACTTGATGCTCTAGTTCAATGCCATGTTCTACTGTCCTGAGGCAAGTTACATTAAAATGTCATTGGTTCGTCCGAAGCTCTCAGTACTGATTGCCCACCTTGAAGATCTCCGTCCTGTTTATGGCAGTGGCGGACGCGAACTACTTCACACATAGGGAAATGCAGGCCTTTCGATCTTCAAAAGCTGTCTTCGAGTATTGGAGATGCCTATGACTGTACCGTGGTTGGTTTCTTGTGTGCGAGGCTGGCCCGAGGCCCGGGAGATACCAACCGCCTGTCGTTTACGAACTCACGAACCATGGGAAGCCTTCGCCCTTGACCGCATGGATCCCGGCGAGTGAATTGTATCGGTTCTCTGTCTTACTTTAGCTCATTGGGTTTACTACTCACTCCTTCGTTTTTTTTTTCATATTTAGGCTCAATTGTATGATACGTGCCCATCGTCCTTCTAAATCAAGCTTTTATCAATAACAAACGCTGCGTTACTCGCTCGGATCTTGGACTCTGAATGGTCATATCCACATCCCACCTCAACTTCCGGGACCGTCGGGATATGAGCTGAACATAACAGCAGCCGGCCCGACACTTCAGAACCTTTGAGGGAAAATGGGGATACGTCGGCTAATATCGACTCTACTGAACGACTGGGACACTTAATGTCGGACCTGTTTCTGGTATTTCTTTTTTCCCTCACCTTCAAAACACTCTTTTCATTAATTTCCTCGCCTGAGGTTCAGGTCGGTGTCGATTATACAAGGCCTTAGAGTCCAGAGAATGACTAACCAGATCAAGAGTAAGCATCAAAGGACGGAAGAACATCAACGCCACGATGGCACTAGCCAGTCTTATAGCTGCAGGACCACGGGTCCTTTCCTCCACTGCGCTCATCACTTCATCTCCTCTCCGCTGAGGGGATACCGGGATGTCGAAAAGGCTGCCGCAGCGCAGCGCGGACGCTGATATTGTCGCTCACGGTCTATTTATCAAATTTAACGTCTCGGTGGGTTTGCATCTAGCTTTTTTTGCAGCTTATTGCCGCCCTCTTACACCAAATTCCTCTTCACTGCTCTCGAGCTTTGTCTGCGGTGGTCAAACCCCCCATTCCTGTTAATCCTGGTTGACGCTGCTACACCGACCGGCATCCACTTGATCATCATGAATGTTGGGTCGTTCTTTTTGACACGACCCCGTCAGGTCTCTCGAGGAATCGGGGCCTGGACAAGCTTCAAAGAAATTCACAATCAGATTCTCATACAACAATCCGACATAAGTGCGTGGATTGGCGCTCAGTGTGATTCTGGGAGTCCTTTGCCAGCGGACGCCCGTGGTTGGTTGTGGCCTTGACCTTACCACCTTGGGGCTGTTGCAGACAACGTCGTGGACCTGTCTTGGTATTCCCCATACTCGTCTGAAAGGTATGTGCTTGTTCCATGATTCTGGTTGGTATTGTGCAGACAGCTCATTACAGAGTCAAGATCTGGGACTCGTACGAATGTCAAACCAGAAGTACCGCCGGAACGCGCGGGTCCTTTTCACACACAAATACATGCAGAATCAGTTCGACAGTCGTCGACATCAGAAAGTAGTCTTCCAGGTGTTCGATGAGCTTCTGGAACCCTCGAGCTCTTGCTGAGCGGGTACATTTAGGTGCTGACCAGATACGACACTGATCCTCAATCGACAAAAGAGGCCCCAATTTGACAGAGCTATGTTCCCGCACAGAACAGCTGCCCTTCGATTTACCATTCGTGAACCCATGCCATTACTTGACGTCTTGTACGATACTGGTATGTTACCAAATATGCTATTCCTGATATTAATATCTGAGTGCTCGCAGTGGATGATCAGTGAACGATTGATTCAAGACCTAGGGACCTGCCTAGGACTTGCTATTCTTATCTGTGGGACGGATATAACTGAGATCGCGTTTGGAAAGCGACCGTGATGGTCAACCCATCGTAAGGTCTCGATGGGCCAACGTCTTGAAGCAACCAAAGGGCGCTCATCAAATCTGTACAGTATGTTCGCCAGTTTTATCTGACTTGAAGTCCTCTATTAATACACGATAGAAAGCATCGGAAGGTACAGTGGAAAAGTTACAGTTACATGATCTGGGGCGGAATCAGGAAAGTTCTGTATAAGTCGTGGGTTCGGCGACAGAGAGTTTCGGTTAGGCCCGAGTTCAATCATATCAAGCGGGGAGAGCCATCTGGCCTGGGCGCCGGCAGCGTCGCTTTCGACCTTGGCTTCTGTGTCGTCGGAGATCGTTGCGCGAGCAGAAACTGGTCCCACATTCTGTGCACTCGAAGGGCTTCTCCCCCCTGTGAGCTCGGATGTGATCTGTGAGAACGGCAAACACGGCGGTGAGTGTGGGAGTCGCCACACATATTCAACACAATATGACTGACAATCGTAATTGTGTTTGGCGGTAAATCCCCGGGAACTGCACCATGGTACCTCGCAGAAGTAGCGAGGAGGTCGCGGCCCACGACGGGCTGTCGAGGACTTAGTCAAAGCGGAGGATCCCACTTGGCGGAAACTGCTTGCACTGTTGTTGAAACCAAGGTTTGCAGCAAAGTGGGTGGAACCACCATGCGGTATCTGTCCGCTTGAAGCTAGGCGTTCTCCGTGATCGTAACCATTGCTATCGCTGTATCCGTCGAGCGAGTATGAAGATACATTGGTAAACAGATGTGTACGTTGCCGATCGCCGTAACTTGGTGGAGTTGCCGAAGAGCTGTGATGGAGGACTCGGTTCTCAGCGAAGAAAAACTTCGGGCTCGTCCCGGCGTACCTGGAATTGTGAGTCCCGGTACCATGCGCTAACTCCGACAGCAGGGAGTCTGTGCCACTGGAGTCGTCCCGCGGATGATCAACTGCGCTTTGGGTCTGTGGCTCATTCATGGCAATCATGAGATCTGTTGTTAGGTAGTCGGAATTTGGGGCAGCGGGGATAGTGTTATGATCGAAGGCGGGATCGTTTCGGTCGCCAATCTGGAGTCTGCAATGGCGACTACGACTGGGTACCTCTCGCATGTCTCCAACACCGGCACTGCATTTAGGCCAAACATAATCGTTCATTCCGGTGCGACGCGGTGGTAGGGGCTGATATGAACGTACCTCGGATTGTTCACGCACGGGTAAGTCCAAGCTGTGGCAGCTGGTGGCATCCTCCTGCCAGGTTGTGGCTCGTCGGACGCAAAGTCCTGCGAGTCGCTTGTCATGAGGGCCAGTTCGCCGTGACTGTGGCGACTGGGAGAGTGGAGGAGAGATAGAGGAGGGTAGAAGGAAGAATTGAGAGCTCGCTTGTCGACAACAGGATACGCGTCGCCAGTCATGATTTGACCCAATTCTTAAGTTGGGGAAGAATTGGCAAAACATATCGTTTGACTGGCTCATGCAATTATACCCAAGGGTTATGTTATCTGCTGTTGGAATAGGAACGGGCAACATTCATTCGATGATCGTCACGCTCGATTTCCTGGTCCAGTACATGCTAAGAGACGCTCTGAATTTTACTCCACAGCTGTGCGGTGGCTAGCATGGTAAGATCAACTTGTTCATCTGATCCCAGGAACAAGCGGGACCCCTTCAAGGCAATTGACGGCCGTAATGGGCACATTGCTGCTTGTAGATATGCACTGACGCGATACGAACGGTAATGCGAGGTCACAACTCTGCAGTAGTTCTAGGATCGGAACCGATGGTGCACTGACTCGGACTTGGATGATACGCACAGCTAAGTACTTACAGCTAAGTCCTTACATGCTATCATGCGGTTGAGTCGGGCTTGGATCTAGATGACGAGGATATGCAGGCCCTCGTCAATCGAAGTTCGACTGGAATTCTTGCCTATTTCATTGTGTGAATTTGGCTTGTCGCTCGCGGGAGGGACGGATATCCACGGTTTGCTTCGGGATATTAGCCGTCTTCAAAGTCGTTTCTGGTTCGTTAGTATTTTGAGGGTGGATGATATCATATTCACGGTCGTGGTAGATACGACTTGTGTAACGACGCGCCGCTGGAGATGCAGCTTAGTAAAAGGGTGTCAACGCCACATCTTTACAATGCCTGGGCAAAGAACAAACTGTACAGAACCCTTCAAGGAAGCTGTAGCGTTTAGGATGAGATGATTCCCAAAATAAACTTGATGTCCGTAGACGGTTGTCGGAGGTGGATTAATGCCGTCCAGAGCGTGGTCACATATTTTCAGTCGGGGGACTAAAATGAGCTGAGCCATCAGCAAAATACCTGTTTAGTTAGAATCCATGTACAACGAATTCCGGTCAATAAAATTGAGCGATACGGTAACGGTTGATATTGACAGTATTACACCTGGTTGGCAGTCGCAAAATGTGTACTGACAAGTTTGTAGGTTTGTTACCGTATTACAACTGTGTTGGGAGACTGTGGTAACATGATTAGAAGCGAGTTGAGACCCTTCCAAAACACGTTAAAATTCACAAACACTATTTCAGGAGGGATAACTCACTGAATCCCTTACAATGAGTGAAAGGCTATGATACTGGTTCCGGGGACTTTGAAGGGTTTTAACGAGTTTTGAGTAGTTTTTACGTGTTTTCAGCTGGTTTAACTACCTATCAACATGGTAAGTTCAGATTCTATAGTACATTAAAGCCGACTGGCTTCACCGTGATAGTTGAACGTTGAACGTTGAACATCGAGACTCAAGGTGATGGTTTGGCGCCCTAACCCAAGCCCCTATAGTGGGCGCTTTGCCTGAGCGCTTGCGCCGAATTCTTGTCGGAGTCTGAACCGTAAAGCTTTGCGCGGCTGCACGTGAACTCCGTCGCCCTCTTGCTCTCAACCACCATGACCCATTGTTGATAGCGCCAAACAAGGTCAGCCCTCACGACACGGCTCTCAACTCTCATTACCTATGGAACAATATTCCTCAAGTACAACCAGGTGAGGCTCCAGATCCCCAAAGATTGGCTGGAAATTAGATGGAATTGTAGTAAAGGTGCGTGAAAATGCCAGTTTTTGTTCAACGAAGGGCAAGAAACTAAGAACTCGCAACGTAGCTTGGATCTAGGATATCGGTGACGATGTAGATGCGTCGTCAACAACGTCATCATTCCTGAATATCGAACCCTCGACTGATTCCATAATCCCCGCACAGACCACCTCGCAGGTATATAAACCCAACACGATTCGCCATCCCAGCTGTTCCTTCTCTTCCCCCTTCCATCGCCACCAACCCACACTTTCTGTCTTCTCTCTACTGCGCGACGTCGACCCTTCTACCTCCCCGCTAATCATCTATTGATTCGACCCATGGTCTATCTGTTGTCCACATAACAATGCTATCAACCACGTCACGATAAGAGGACACATTGCGGTGGGATGTTCGTAGAGGTAAGTTTACACTATTGCCTTCATTCATATGGTTGCTGAATACCGGCTCTCATGCTTCACCTATAGTATCGTCGCCTATGCTCGCTGGCTCGCCGTCACTGCCTTTCACTCAATGCTGCACCCATCTCGATAGTCTTGCTGGCTATTCAGGTGCATATATGCGCCGCATAACGTATGTGCACCCTTTCTTCATTATAGTAACCCGCAAACTCATTCCAATTTCAGTTGATGAACGGAGATGACAGCGAGGAATGGGTACGTCGCCTCAACTCCCGTCATCAGTCTGAGCTCGCTACTCACATTGAACTACAGATTCCTCGTTTACTGTGTCCCTGGGCTGTGCTATCGTCTGGTATATTCCTTATGCAGCTGTATACCGATGTTGTAGATGTTAATTTTACATCCAGGACCCTCCGACCCTCTCATCACCGCTGCGCTGGAATCAAGTACCTATCATTTCTCTATCGTGATCTATGCCAATAATGAATCTTAGCCTGTTGTTTTCATAATCATGTATATTTATTATATTATCTGATATTGATTCTGTGTCGTACTCCCTAATACCAAGTGTGAAAATCATCAAGAGATCCCCAACTGGCTGCGCTATGTATATCCATAATCATGCCAATCCAAGGAAACATGTATTATTCATGATGCCCCCTACAACTTGCCACCTTCGCTGCTACCCGTTAGTCCCTCTACCATTCACTGGTATTTGTCATACTCTCTGTGACTCGCCACCACCTCCGCTATCCAGTACTTACCCCTAAAACCGGTCAAAACCCCCCGAAACCCGGTACATCCTACGCAACTTGTAACAACATGCACTCTCGTGTATCACCTTTGAAATCCGTGGAAAGGTACTCGAATCCATTGTATTATACTGGTATTGTGCTCACGAATTCTTGCTCTTTTTCCGGATTTCAGAAAAGTTTTAATACGGTTATATAGCCCGTTCCTGTTCGCAACTGGGTACAGCGGGTTTCGTCCTACCTAACGGATATCGGGGATACTAATTACATTCTATCGGTCCAGGTATTTTGCTGATGGCGACGGGAGCCGTTCATTCATTCAATTTGCGCCCGATTCTTATTTTAAATAAATAACAGAGCTTTGAGTCGAATCTTGATGATTGAGATGACTGACGTACGCTGAACTTAGTTGTTTGAATCTGTGTGATTATAAGACGTTGTAGTATGGGGTTTGCCTAGGAGACAGCACGGTTGAGATGGATGTCTAACCACTGTTTCCTTTCGCGGTGGCCATGGTCATGAGAGTGGGTGAAAGAACGTGGGAACTTCCAAGTTCAAGATTGGTCGTGTGAAGCTAGAGTTCATCCTCCAGAGCCGGTACAAGGAAAAGAGGACTACGCGCGGTGGAGCAACACATTCTTATGTTCTTTGTGTATACAGCACTGTTACGACACAGTACTATAAGTTTAGTTTACAAAACGGCTCGGACAGTGAACACGTACTTCGACAGTATTGGGAAGAGGAGGGACATGACGCGTGTACACAAGGAGGGAGGCGAGAAACCCAAGTGCGGTAGCAAGAAAGCAGTAAAGCAAAAGACAACCCCGTTTCCTAGCTCTCTACATCATCTTCACCCCAGCCATATTTATCCTAGCCATACCACCATTCCCCATCTGGTTCATCATGGACATCTGCACAGCGATCTTCTCTAACTCCGTTCTCTTACTCGTCGGCACCGCCTTCGCTCCGGGTCCCCAACCCTCAGGGTATGTATAGAACCATCCTTCGGGATCACCCTCCTCCTTCGCAGTCAACTGATCATCATACTCCCTCTTTAGCTCCACACAGACACTCCAGATGTACCTCCGAGTCCTCATACTCTTGCTCTTCGGACTATGCACCATACTCAGATATCCCAACCAATCACATTCGGGACCACAGATTTCGAGGTCAGGTGAGGCCATAGCATCGAGGACGGCCTTATTCTGTTTGATCATATCAAACTCCAGCCGCGTCGGGAACGCCCAAGGGAACTCCTCAACCAAGAACTTCCGCGCGTAAGGCTTGAACGACGTCAAAGCGTGGAATCGGAGGTACTTGCACGTACTCGTCAGTCTGACAAACGAGGCGGCAGAAAGATACGAGACGAGAAGGTTCATGATCGGGAATGGCTGAGAGGTGAGGATGTCGGTTCCGGGTACTGGTTCGCGTCCTCCGAATGGCGCGATACGTTTAGCGTGATCGACAACACGGTGAAGGCGAGAAAAGACATCAGGACGAGTGATGAGCCACTGTTTTCCGTCGGCAATGAGTTGGTTATAATCGAAGACGACGTGGTCGTGTGCCTTTCCGAGTTTGTAGCCTCGAAACCAGTAGGGGCGCAGATTGATCTTTTCACCAACGGCTTCGTATCGAACACCTACGGAAGTCATGCCAGTCGTTGGTTTAAAGGATATCATGTAAGAGTGGGGGTAGAAGGCGTACCTTTGAATCGACCATGATCATTATCGGCTAGACACTGTCCAAGAATTTCTCCAATCTGGTAAAAATCGGCTAATTCTTTCGCACTATTATCATCTTCCAAGTCCAGAATTGAACGAAGAATCTTAAAACATCCGGTGTGCATCATGCAAGCCTGCGTAAATGAAACCATGAGCACTCAACACAGACAATCAGGTAGAGGGCAAACACGACACATACAGTCATTGAAACATCCATGTGGGACTCTCATTGGACTATGCTCAGAATTGGGAGCTTACCACTGGCTAGCAAAGAGCTGAAAGAGACTTTTTATCGGGTCAGATGGTGCGATGGCAGAATTGTGGCGTACGACGAACCTCCAAATGAATTCGGGGAACAGAACTCGAAGTTTCCTATTCCGCCTGGAATGTATTTTCTGTAAGGGCGAATCGTTGAGGATTCATTGAGAATTAATAAGAGATCTGGCGAACACCGTACGCACCCAACTCCAGCAGCATTCATGAAATATATAAACTCTTTGTCGGTCATGATACCCTTTGGTGGGTACTGTTCAGGGATCGGACTGGAAGATCTTGGGCATGGCACAAAGGGCAAGCGGCAGACCGAGCAGGACATCGTATAGTGATGGTTGGAGGTAAAGAAGTGAATGGGAACGAAGGGTTGAAAAGGAAGCTTCATTATTTCCCGTTTTGTCGTGCCCTTTCCATTCAGTGTTGGGCAGGCGGCACCCCTGGGCGCCCCGCCTTTTGCACGGGCGTCGCCTCTCCACCGCCCCTTTGAAAGGCACCTCTGCCAAGGCGCCACCTTTCGCCCTTCATGACATCATTCGCCCAGGCCTCGCTTTGATAGAAATATCCGGAGCGGTGGCCGACTGTACCACCTTCCCCTCAGTTCTTGCGGGATTTTGACGACTTCCAATACACGGGTAGCTGTCGGAGGCCCATAATAGTTAGCTATTCTTATTTAATAGATTACTTTGACCAGAATGAAGATACATCCGAAATCCGTACGAGGTTACTTGCGACATTCTTGCGGGCTTTGTCCTTCAGGTTCATCTATAGTGGATTTTGAGATTTTCGGGCACGTATAAAACCAAGACTTTATTCGGGGTCAAGGTATTCATCGCCTTCATTATGCACCGTGCATGGTACCGCAGCTACTTCGACGATCACCCAAAGCTCCGAGAGAATGTTCCAGAGTCCAAGCATAGTGGCAAAGCTAAGGTTTTTTGCACCCTCTGTCTCCAGCATATGGTCACATCATATCAAGAACAAGACATAGCGGCTGGTAGGCAACCGCGTACCCGTGACCAGATTGTTGCTGAACGTACGTTCTCTGATGCATAATCAGCACACTACCAACTCGATAGTCATCGTTGATAGTACATCAGTATTTTCAGACTTTGATGGTGACAGATTGTCCCGGGTTGCCGCCCCGCCAAATTAGGCCGAAAACCCGGAATCCGACAATCTGACAACCTAAGTCACTTTTTGCGCAACCTGAAATTTCTACTGGTGTGTAGGATACCTAGTTCTCTATTATCTTACTATTCCCCCATTCTTTCATGTAGTACATACATCCCTCAAAGATAAAAACCAAACAATTCTTTGCCATTCGTGGTGGACGGCACCAACAGTGTCCAAAATTTTGGCTTGGACCATCAAAAACCCTTAAAAACCCAGCAAAATCCGGCAATCAAAGTCCGGTTTTGCTGATGTATTTGCAATGCCCCATCGTGATCCCAGCTGAGTGGGGGACAATGAGGCATTCTGGATAATGGCCGAGGAAGGGAACTGTACCAGTGACCTCAAGAAGTGTCGCTGGCAGCCAGAGGATGTGAAAGAGCGGGTAGCGGAACACAGGGCATCTACCCGGCAGAATAGCTCACCTACGTGTCCCTCACATTCTGATCCACCTCCTATTCATATGACTTTCCCTTCAAGTTCTGACATGGATGTCTCAACATCCTCAGGTCTACTGTCTTCTGGATTGGCGACTTCACCTCCCTCTACTATTGGTCCTGGGGACTCCGTCTCTCAGGTCGGTTCAATCACAGGCTCACCATCCACTGGCGAGATCCCAAGTCCCGGTGAGCCACCTGCAAAGCGTTCACGAAAGAGCAGCACACGGTCAGCAGCCACACAGAGCACTCCTCAGCAGTGGAACGACACACTCCAGAATAAGTTTGAAACCCAGATTGCCCAGATTACAGCGTCACAGGGACTCCCTTTGTCATGGGTTGAGAATCCCAAATGGGAGAACTTTCTTTGGGAATTCCTTCCAGGTGCTCATAACCTTAGCCAAGGTCGCCTCACTTGGATTATCATCCCTCGGACTCTTGCAGTCATGCAAGGGGTTGCTCGTGGTCCACTACAAGGCTCAATGGGAACGCTTCAGGCTGATGGATGGAGCGGGATCAACTCCGTTCACGTTATTGGGTGCATGTTAACAGCTCGTGGAAGCATCAGTATCTCTCCACTCCGATTTCTAGTCTCAACCAAGTTGACTTGTGTCTTTCCTTTTGTAGACCTTCACTGTCCGAGTTCATGATGCATCATTGGAGCGAAAGACTGCAGACAATCTCCTTCTTCTGAGGAAAGACGTTATTCAAACTGTCCAGTCAGATTGGAAAGTTGAGATCATTGCCTTCACAACAGACACATCAGGAGAAGCAAGGAAAGCACACCACCTTTTAGCTCAGGAATACCCGCACATAGTAACTCCTGACTGCTTCGTACATCAAGTGAGTAAAATTGTATCAGGCTGATAAAATATCTCACACACATCAATGATCAAATAGGTTAACCTTATTGTTGGTGATTACTTCAAGGTTAACAAAGGGTTCCTCCAGTACAGTAAAGACACAACAGAGCTTATTGGATGGCTTCAGAGCAAAACCTATGTATTGGCTTTGATTCGACAAATTCAGATCACAAATGGAGGACCTGTTCGTACAGTAATCTGAGCTGTCCTTACTCGGTGGACTTCACACTACCTTGCCTTCAGATGTCTTCTTGAACTCCGAGAAGTTCTTCAGTTTCTCGCTGGACATGATATCATGAGAAGGAACAACCCAGCTCAGTGTCAGCTGGTGACGGGGAATAAGAAGGCACAGGAGATGGCCTGGGAGATGATAGATATTATTCAGGACAGCAAGTTTTGGGCTGCAATCACATGGTACAATGATACTTTTCTTACATATACTTGTAACTAGATATCTCAAATACAACTCATCTATATTTAGCATCAAAAGTCACCTAGAACCTCTCGCAATCGCCGCCAACATCACACAAGCTGCAACATGTTGGCTTGATCAGGTTATGTTCACACTTGGATTCCTCTATTACAAGTTCCTTCAGTTCACAGATCCACAAGATGGAGCAATCAGGCAAGTGGTGCTTGGTAGTATCAGCGAACATTGGAACAAGTGTGACTGGCAGGATGTCGGTCTTGGTTGTGCAATTCTCAATCCCTTTGTGTCTTTGTCATCTTTCCATCACATTGAGCAGCTCTCAAAAAACGGCATTCTCCAACTCATGCAGCGACTATGGACACAGTTCTATAATTCCAATGCCCCACAAGAACTTCTCACCAACATCAACGACTACTTTGACCACAAAGGATCTTTTATTGCGGTCGAGTCAGCGGCTGTAATGCATCTTAATCTAGCTGCTAATGAGGTGAGAACCCGAATTTTTCTCTGTTGACCATCTTGTCTGACTTAGCTTCTCATTGCTTAAAAAAGATTGCCCAGCCCTCTCTCTATTTGGGATGGATTCTCATTTCCCGGACGGGACAACAGTCAGGATGTGAGTCCTGAGCTTCCGCTAGTCAAGCTTGCTCAACGGATGTTGTCTATCACTGCCAACTCTGCATCCTGTGAAAGGTTATTCAGTGTTTTTGGTAATATTCTCACCAAACTCTGAAACAGGCTGGGTACAACAACTCTCTCGAACCTGGCCAAGTTAAAGATGCTGATACAAGATGAGCATCTCTGTACTGGTGATGTGAAGACACGACTGAAATGGAAGTTTGGTGCCCTCAGTCCAATTGATCAGGAAACAACTTCCGCTAGTACTTTCCCCACTAGTCCGACACCCCCTGGCCCATCATCCACTGATTTCCACCCCCCTCCATCCACCTCTTTTTTTACTACTGGCACATCTCTGCCTCGCCAGAACTGCCCCCGAGACTCAACTGGTGCTGATGAATTCTTGACATTGGTTAGGAATATGGAGCAGATGGTTGATGAAGACATTGATGTGCCTACTGATTTTGGTAGTCTGCCGGCCACTACCAGTGTCAATCAGCCATTCAAAGTTGCACTCAGTGATCTATTCAATTTTAATACAGTGTAGCGCCTGCTATTGAAAAGCAGCTTCGGAGCCTTGTTTTTGTGCGATTTTAGCATAAAACAGATAAGAAATGACTAGGTAATACGAGTACTAGAGTGAGTCCCGAGCGGCTAGTAAAAGGCTCAGATCCTAGCATAAGGAGAGAATAGCGCCTCGGAGGCGTCTCTCCTTATCTCTGAAAACTGTAGGAGTCGTATAACTGACGAAAGTATCACTTCGGAGGCACGACTAGGACCTGTAGTCATAACAAGGGAATATCTCCAGTGGCTCGGAGGCATCGTACTAAGGATTAGAATAACAGAATCAGACTTAACGAAGACCTGTACTAGTAGGGATAGACAGAGGAGGTCACCGCAGAAGCATGGATGGTCGGAAAGCGAGACTAAGTCGAGCCTCAGAAGCTTGGTATAAGGTCGAGGCCTCGCTTTGGAAGCATGATTGATTCAAGTATACTAGGAATACTACAGGTTACGCTAGTCATCCATATTGGCTAGAGCTACCTCATCCCAACCGAAGTAATTATCTACATTGGAATCTTCAGGATAATAAGAATCAATGAAGGTTTCATGATCTAGATAATCGGTATAGAATGGATCGCATAAAATAGGATTATAGAAAGAAAAGGATCGAGAGAGCCAACGACCCATGACAAGGGAGTACTTGAAGAACACGAGCTTGGTATAGTCAAGCTTCGGAGGTGCTGGGCACTCAGCACAGCTGACGACGGCGTCGATCCAAGCGTTGACGGCTCCAGGAGTACGAGCGGTTTTGAAGTCGAGGAAACCAACTCGAGCAATAGACTCGGCGACCATGTCGATGACAGACCTGGCGTCGTGAGGAATGAAGTGGTCAAAGGTGTCCTCGCAGAGATAGATTTCGTCCTGGATCATGTCATAACGAATCACGTAGCCCCAGTAGATGGATCTGTGGCGACTGAGGAAGAACTGCTGGAAGATGATTCCGAGGATAGCTTCTCGTTCTGCGTCGAGTGGAATGGGTAGGATGATGCGGCGCTCCTTGATCTTATCAGAGTAATCTTCTGGATACCACCAGAGCTTATACAACTCTGGAGAGGAAGTCAGAAGGCCGCCTCAGAATCTAGAAAGAAGAAAGGCTTACTATAGAGTAAGTTGCGAAAGTGGTCTTCAATGTTATGCAAGTGTGCCATAGTACGCTTGGGGAAAAGTAAGCAAGGAATTGGGACAACCTAGCACTTGCTTTTACTGACCTCTGGACTGGCCGCTGAAATGGAAATTTTACTTCGGAAACTAGGAAATTAGCGCTTCGGAGGCGTGGATCCGAACCAGGCACTGGGCGCTAAACAATGATCGAGAAGTGATCGAAGGAGTTGCACCGTCGAGGTACCTCCCTTGTACTCGTACATGGAGATATTGACTGTACTAAGGGCATAGTTGGTGCTGGTGGCAAAACACAGTGCTCAACTGCACTGGGAGGCAAGGGACTAGAAAGAAAGGAATGGTGTACCAAAGAATCGAGTAGGAGTTCTGGCTGAACCATTGAACTATTACCCGGTATCCAAGGCACCAAGATTGGATATAGTGGGGCAGCCATATGGATGGCAGGACGTCAGAATTATCCGAGCTACGGAAAGGACATCGACCTGGCTATGAACGGCTGGGTAACTCCATGAATATAGGCATCTAGTAGCACTTCGGAGGCAAGTACTTTGCTTCAGACGAAGGGAGTATATGCTTTGGAGGCAGACAGAACAGGATGACCTATGATGATTGAAGGGTCTAGAACCGGAGAATCAATGCTGCGGAGGCAGATAGGCAGAACGGAACCATCGATAGGAGAGACCCGGAAGAAAAGAATGTTAGAGAATGTTCGAGGCTGATGATACTTCCGAAGCAAATTATTGGTTTTGACTTTGGGGTTCAAAAGCGTAGATTAAACACAAAAACTCTCCAAGTATATTCCAAAGTAGGTAGTTTATGCCTCCGAGGCATGGTTTATTCAATATTTGTACAATTCGGTAGAATTAGAGCCTCCTAGGGTATATAAGCAGTGGGGTTTTCATTAAGAATCCCCAAGCAATCCGTACGATTAGTATTCAGAGGATACGAAGCTATTCCACTTGTTGGGTAGTCAGTTGACTTGGGAGCGCTTCTGGAGAGACATTAGAACGGAATAGAACTTTGTTTGCCCAAACCTAGAAAATCCATTGAACACTTGCTTGACCTTGACTTTGCATTGTTTGTCTGCAACGCCAACTTGACTGGCTGAGCTATTGTTGAACTTCCGAAGCTAATTGGGCTGAGGATATTGTTCGCCGTTGACAGTTGGTCTTCGGTTATTGACAGACTTGATTGGAGTCTTTATTGCCATTGTTTGATTTGATTGTCTTGTTGCCCCTTGCTGTTCGAGTGGTTCAGAAGCTAGTCGAAGCCTAAGAATGCACTTCCGAAGCACCAAACAAACTCTACACTCCCCGAAACAACCTATAAACCTCTCTTCCGAACCCCACTTTTGACCTCCAAACTGGTTTCAGAGGCGAAGCTACCTTAGTTGGATAGTTTCTTGAGTCAGATTTCCTTCAGCCTACTATTGCAGTCTGGCTAAGAGCGGAGGTCAAAAGTGGGGTTCGGAAGAGAGGTTTATAGGTTGTTTCGGGGAGTGTAGAGTTTGTTTGGTGCTTCGGAAGTGCATTCTTAGGCTTCGACTAGCTTCTGAACCACTCGAACAGCAAGGGGCAACAAGACAATCAAATCAAACAATGGCAATAAAGACTCCAATCAAGTCTGTCAATAACCGAAGACCAACTGTCAACGGCGAACAATATCCTCAGCCCAATTAGCTTCGGAAGTTCAACAATAGCTCAGCCAGTCAAGTTGGCGTTGCAGACAAACAATGCAAAGTCAAGGTCAAGCAAGTGTTCAATGGATTTTCTAGGTTTGGGCAAACAAAGTTCTATTCCGTTCTAATGTCTCTCCAGAAGCGCTCCCAAGTCAACTGACTACCCAACAAGTGGAATAGCTTCGTATCCTCTGAATACTAATCGTACGGATTGCTTGGGGATTCTTAATGAAAACCCCACTGCTTATATACCCTAGGAGGCTCTAATTCTACCGAATTGTACAAATATTGAATAAACCATGCCTCGGAGGCATAAACTACCTACTTTGGAATATACTTGGAGAGTTTTTGTGTTTAATCTACGCTTTTGAACCCCAAAGTCAAAACCAATAATTTGCTTCGGAAGTATCATCAGCCTCGAACATTCTCTAACATTCTTTTCTTCCGGGTCTCTCCTATCGATGGTTCCGTTCTGCCTATCTGCCTCCGCAGCATTGATTCTCCGGTTCTAGACCCTTCAATCATCATAGGTCATCCTGTTCTGTCTGCCTCCAAAGCATATACTCCCTTCGTCTGAAGCAAAGTACTTGCCTCCGAAGTGCTACTAGATGCCTATATTCATGGAGTTACCCAGCCGTTCATAGCCAGGTCGATGTCCTTTCCGTAGCTCGGATAATTCTGACGTCCTGCCATCCATATGGCTGCCCCACTATATCCAATCTTGGTGCCTTGGATACCGGGTAATAGTTCAATGGTTCAGCCAGAACTCCTACTCGATTCTTTGGTACACCATTCCTTTCTTTCTAGTCCCTTGCCTCCCAGTGCAGTTGAGCACTGTGTTTTGCCACCAGCACCAACTATGCCCTTAGTACAGTCAATATCTCCATGTACGAGTACAAGGGAGGTACCTCGACGGTGCAACTCCTTCGATCACTTCTCGATCATTGTTTAGCGCCCAGTGCCTGGTTCGGATCCACGCCTCCGAAGCGCTAATTTCCTAGTTTCCGAAGTAAAATTTCCATTTCAGCGGCCAGTCCAGAGGTCAGTAAAAGCAAGTGCTAGGTTGTCCCAATTCCTTGCTTACTTTTCCCCAAGCGTACTATGGCACACTTGCATAACATTGAAGACCACTTTCGCAACTTACTCTATAGTAAGCCTTTCTTCTTTCTAGATTCTGAGGCGGCCTTCTGACTTCCTCTCCAGAGTTGTATAAGCTCTGGTGGTATCCAGAAGATTACTCTGATAAGATCAAGGAGCGCCGCATCATCCTACCCATTCCACTCGACGCAGAACGAGAAGCTATCCTCGGAATCATCTTCCAGCAGTTCTTCCTCAGTCGCCACAGATCCATCTACTGGGGCTACGTGATTCGTTATGACATGATCCAGGACGAAATCTATCTCTGCGAGGACACCTTTGACCACTTCATTCCTCACGACGCCAGGTCTGTCATCGACATGGTCGCCGAGTCTATTGCTCGAGTTGGTTTCCTCGACTTCAAAACCGCTCGTACTCCTGGAGCCGTCAACGCTTGGATCGACGCCGTCGTCAGCTGTGCTGAGTGCCCAGCACCTCCGAAGCTTGACTATACCAAGCTCGTGTTCTTCAAGTACTCCCTTGTCATGGGTCGTTGGCTCTCTCGATCCTTTTCTTTCTATAATCCTATTTTATGCGATCCATTCTATACCGATTATCTAGATCATGAAACCTTCATTGATTCTTATTATCCTGAAGATTCCAATGTAGATAATTACTTCGGTTGGGATGAGGTAGCTCTAGCCAATATGGATGACTAGCGTAACCTGTAGTATTCCTAGTATACTTGAATCAATCATGCTTCCAAAGCGAGGCCTCGACCTTATACCAAGCTTCTGAGGCTCGACTTAGTCTCGCTTTCCGACCATCCATGCTTCTGCGGTGACCTCCTCTGTCTATCCCTACTAGTACAGGTCTTCGTTAAGTCTGATTCTGTTATTCTAATCCTTAGTACGATGCCTCCGAGCCACTGGAGATATTCCCTTGTTATGACTACAGGTCCTAGTCGTGCCTCCGAAGTGATACTTTCGTCAGTTATACGACTCCTACAGTTTTCAGAGATAAGGAGAGACGCCTCCGAGGCGCTATTCTCTCCTTATGCTAGGATCTGAGCCTTTTACTAGCCGCTCGGGACTCACTCTAGTACTCGTATTACCTAGTCATTTCTTATCTGTTTTATGCTAAAATCGCACAAAAACAAGGCTCCGAAGCTGCTTTTCAATAGCAGGCGCTACAACGCCGATCCCCGATTCCCGCACCCTTCAGCTACACTCTTGAGTGTTGGGAGGATTTGACCTACGAGTTAGATTTTATTATACACCGCGAGTGGTGCTTTACACCGCAGTGAGATCGGTGATTGACATGTCTACCAGTTCATCGATGTTGTAGAGATCCTGATGCTTGAAGACATCAGCATACAAATCGAGATTACGCTGAGGTTGCTTTGTATGAAGTGCAGCAATAAAAGATGAAATCAATAGATATTCAAGATCACCATCATCAATAGAACAGCTACCACCACTCTTTGCTGGCGACTCCTTGTTGAGAGCTTTTGCAACAAGTGCAACTGTTGCAGCCAAGAGTGTGCTGTTTACTCCATCGGAGGGTGCAGGTTGTAGCAGAATATATGGCGGAAAAGAAGATGGTATGGCTTTGGATAACGGTTTGTGGAGACTTTTGTGCCAGGGAGAGAAAAGATCAGATTTCAGAGGTGTCTTGAGTGTAACGCCGCGTGTTCGTAGTGCCTGTTCCCATACTGGTTCTGATTACATTCAATCTGCATCAAAATAAACAACTCACGAGTGTGTTGACCCATGCATTTGCGTGTGCATGCTTGACATGACGGTGGTTTCTGTCATTATCAATTTTACACATGACCTTTGGCCCACACGCCTGGCATTGAGTGTATGTCGCATGAAGGCGCTCTCCCCACTGTTGCTCCTGCTCCATCAGAGACAAACTTCCTCCCACATCATCGATAGGTTCATTGCCATTCTCATTCTCATTTCCTTCATTGCCAAGCAAATCTAAGAGTGGCTCCTCCCAGGTCTTGCCTTTTGAACTCCAGCTACCTCTACTAGAGCTTGAAATCAACGCAGTGTTTCTGGTGTTACCATTCTTCTTCTTCCAGGCAGCATTGAGGGATCTCATGTACTGTATTCATGTCAGGTCTGGTTGAGCCTTATAAGACAAAGACAAACGTACCTGCTCAGTTGTACTAATCTGAACAGTGAGATATTCATTCTTCTTCTTCTAGTATGCCTTCACATCCTTTACACAGCCTTGCCAGTCAGCCCGATCAGTGAGCAGAGATGAAAGGGTCTTTGCGGTCCAATTGGCTAGCCGGTAAGAGAGTGGTAGCTTGACTGGGATGTCCTCACAGCGCATGCAGCTGTATATAATCTCTAGTATGTCCTCCCATTCCTCATAGAACGGGACCTCTTGACGCACTGAGTTTCCGTCTGGAGTGTCCACACGGAGAACAACAACTAAGGACCACAGTCAGCAAATATGGTCAGTTGATGGTCTTGTGTGGTCTTTGAGCTCACCATCTGTGATAGCATCTGCTTTGCCTGATTTTGCTTTCCCCTTTTTTGCCAGAGGTTCTTCATCTTCAACTTCAACACCATCTGAATCATCACTCAGAACATCCACTAGTTCTGGCTTGCCATCAGATCGATCATCATCATGCTTGTCCTCCTCGCCAAATAGTGAGTCTACGTTGTCTTTTATGCTGCCTTTCTTGTCATCATCCTCTGGATAGACTAGAGAATCCGCCCTGGGACTGGCAATTCGCATTGAATTTGATGCGGTACATGTACTTGCTCTGGTAGATTTAGGCTGGGCAGCTCCTGGATTTTTTCGTAGCCGACCTTGAGGTTTTCCAGATGGTTTTTGCCTTTTAGGCATGGATTAGGTCAGGATGGTGAGAGAGAAGAACGAGAAACACAAAGGACGTGTCAGACACGACTACAGTTTGGGTCAAAGTTCCCACGATCCCCAAGCACTGTGAACAACAGTGAGCTTGCTGTCACCCTTCCTCCGCACTGACAACCACAAAAAGTATATCAGCTAAAAGCCCTGATTTTTCTCTCAAGAGTGGTATATGCCCGGTATAAATTACTTGCTATTTACAAGCCCTAAAAATTGCATACTGTTTTCCCTGTATCTGGGCTCACACGGGGGAAAAAAACGCCCACGCCCTAAGTTCCAGAAATAGCTGTAACAGGTGAACATTGAATTATTTGCCACTATGTTAATAATGCATGTTAATAACATGTTATTAACTCAGCCAGGAATTGTTCCCCACACTCTATATGGACCACTTTCTCGGCAATGTTGAGCTCACTCTTGGGGTTGGCAACATACGTCTTTCATGGGGCAAAGGCCTTTTTCAGTGTCGTTCGAGGAGTTGGGAGAGATGATTTTGGGGTGCCCATGTGTTAGGATCGTGCGGATATGACAGCCCAGACGGAAGTCCGAGCAGAAAAAGACGGAAGCCGACATGCCGGAATGGACTAGTCGGAGTTGGAGAGAGGTTCCAACGACCGGAAGGCCGAACGGATGGCTAGACAACAGTCGAAGGTTTCACCAATGACACCGTTGAGTTGAGTTGTCCTTGACCAGAAGAGAAAGGAAGATAAAGATGTAGAGGAGATAGAGATAAAGAGACGGAATGAGATGAATGAGATAAAACGGAAACCAAGTTGATTTTAATTCTGAGGAATACAAGTCGTGAAGTATCTAGCTTATATATGTATCGATCTTTGAGACCTCCAAAGGGGTTCCGGCGATCGTAGTACCAAAGGTGAGTCAAGAGCAGGAGAGAATGTATGTACAGTACGGAATCCAAGACAGAAGGTGAAGTTCCGGAGTCGGAGATGAATCAGAAATGAAGTGTCAGAATGGAATGTACGGGATGAGTCATGATAGAATGGAAAGCGGAATGTCGGAATGTAGAGTCTACATACTACTCGGAAATGAACGGTATATATGTATCTCCGATCCGTAAGTACCAGGGACACGACATCGGAATCCGAAGTCATGTTCCGGAAAGGATCATGAAGGAAGAGAAACATAAAGTAGATTCCGGGTATCGGAATCTCCAGAAGGTGGATAGAAGTCTTCAGAAACCCCGGAACCGGCATGGATGTAACACCGTGCCAGAGAACCAGGAGCCATGACTACCGCCCCGTCGTTCTTGCTGAGTAGGACGGCACCACGCTTCTTCCACCAGTTGCCTTTCCTCCCGCTCTCTACACTCTCTATTGGCTCTGTCTTGCTCTTTATGCTTCTCCTCTGCCTCTTCTTCCACTCATTGCCTTTCCTCCTTTTCACTATGTTCTCTGTCAGCTCTGTCTTGTTCTTCACACTTCTCCTCCGCCTCCTTACACTCTTTGCTCCTGCTGCTGTCGAAGTGTACCACGGCATTTTTCCTGAGATCGAGCATTGTTTTCAAGTGGAAACGAGTCTGAAGAGGAAGATGACGAGAAATGCTGCGATTCTGACCCCTCGGAACTTATTGGAGATCAAGGTGAACTCTGTGATGATTCTGAGTCGTCGGGCGTCTGGGATCTGGGTGTGGATCTATTAGATAATGATGAATTGTAGTGTCCCTTTTGCCCTGCAGCCTTAGGCTCGATGATGTACCGCACAAGTCTCCCCTTCAATTTCTTGTAGATGGGGTCATATATCAGGCTATTCGGTTCTGATTTCGCCTTCGGTGGCAACTCCCACATTAGAGGTGCCTGCTCTCCATGACACCAGCAACAGCTGAATGGTCCAGCGGCAACTCTGTGGGTGCAGAGTCAGCTGTTATCCTTTATCATCCTGATACAGCATCTCCCTTCTGCATGCAATGTGATGTCTTCCAGGACCTCAATCCCAGCCTGCGACCAGCGGCCCTGCTCTTTGTGCATGTCCGGAACAGAGCAGTTTCGATAGAGGCAGGACTCCGAGGGCTGTTGAGTGGCGTCAGTGAGTCAAAGACACAAGGGGCTTTGTTCTTCCTATCCAGAGGTAAGAGGTAAGGGTAGGAGGGTAAGAGGTGAACCTGCGCTGGTCCTACTTATAAGTAGGAACTGCAGCCAGACAGAGTTCCCTAGCCTGTGCGACTGCCCGTTTAGCCGTACGCTGCGGCGCAAATAAGGTGATGTTCTTTCGGGAGGGCGATGTGGCTTTGATGGTGCAATGCTGCTTTGATAGGGCAACGCTACTTTGATAGGGCAACGCTGCTTCGATAGGGTGATGCTGTTTCTACAGGTCAAAGCTGGTTCTATAGAAACTTTTTTCAGCAGCTGATGACATTACCTATAGGTCATGAATTATATGTTCTTGTGGTTGTAACCATCACGGTCTACAACGCCACGATCATTGTGATAGACATAGGGGAATCGTTCTGCGTCCTGTCGATAGCGTATCCATCAATATACGGATCGTAGTTGTCTGGGAAATAATCATCCCATTGCCGCGGTGCTAACTTACTTTGTGTGGATGAGAAGTCCAACCCATCACGCCTTGTTGGCATACGAACCCTATGGATGCTATCTGAGTCTCATGGCTCGCGTAAAAGAGTGTAAAACGATGCACTGTGGGCACAGGGGAGGCTCTAAGTATGTTTGTTATCTGAGACGTGCCAGTGGTAGTCGGGTCGATGCTCGCAGGTACGAGAGGAGGGGTTATTGCTACTCATGATGGCGGTGATTATTAGACTGCTAGTACATCGCGTTCATGGGCTCAGACGAACGTGGGCGATAAAGCTGCTGAGGGCGAACGTCTGGATACTGCCACTGTCAGCATCGCGATTCTCCAGAGTTGTGGACATGCGTATAATCTACAAAGTTCACCGCTCCGTCAGGAGCAGTCGGTTATTCCGTAGCGATCGGTCGATGGAGTTGTTTGGAGCGGCGAAGCAGAGATATGAAGCTTGAAGGGTTGCATTGCTTTAGGCGGCTGTAGACAGTAGCAATCCAGGTTCCATGCATGAATATGTAAGGGCTGGCATCGGGGTGCCGGCCTTAAAAAATCGACGCCAACAGTAATGTACAGCTGACTTGAACGACATGCACCAATTATCGAGATAGATACGGACGAAGGAGGTATGGTGAGTGTTGAGAGTGTGCGCGACGTGATTTTGACAACCTTCGATTGTATTTTATTCGGGCCACTCGAGAGAATTGGAGGGAAAAACTTCCACGGAAGCCTCTATGCCCATTCATCGGAGGACGGGCATTCTAAAAACATGGTCAAGAATGGTCGAAGAAATCGTCGAACTCGGATACTGCACGGCAGACGTACCCAAACATACGTTCTCCCGGATCACCTTTGCCCCAATATTGTCTGACTTCAAATGACGATGATCGAGCTTCGAAGACGAGATATGAAGGTGCGAGTTGTTCAGCGTTTCAGTCAACGACAAGGTACTGGTGCTGGTGGTTCATGTGAGTGCCTAGAGTCGTGGGAATCTTTTGCAAGGATTCAAATGATTCAAATATTCAGGACCAGGAATCACTAGCACTGGTTACGGTCTTAATTAGAGCTAACCTACGGTAGGTTGAGTATCGATCCTTGTGCGTCAATGTTCCTGTTGTAAATACTCTACTCTGCTCGTTAAAATCTAGGTAAAATAACTTCCGTTTTCAAACATAAACCCTGTATGTAGTGCTGCTGAGACGTGCGTCGTGTCTGGACGTAAATCATAGATTTAACTGTTTTCCGACGTCAAGCCGGAACAGATATCGTTTTCCTCCCGTTGAGCAATGTTCCAAACGTTCTCCTCTATACCGGGAGTTTTTTCTCAGCCTCAAAGCCTGCCGTCGGAATCGGGGTCGCGTCTTCTATAACCTCGCGGTCCTTTCCTTCTTCCAAAGATGTCTCGTTCGTCCGAGAGACCCCCTCAGGATTGGGGGTATCATCACCATCACGCATTGTGTTTCTCTTGAGAGAATACTGCCGCAAGAACAGAGCTGGTGTCGCGTATCTCAAGCATCAGACACGTTTCAGTGAGAGCATAGACAGAGCAACGCACAAATTACGAAAGTCGCAAATAGTATCGGGGTGCAGACGATCCTACAAGTCGAGTCAACTCAGCAACAGGGACCGGGTACTGGACATAAGTCGAGAAGATACATACCACATCAGTGAGACGCTAGTCGTATACGCATGTAGGACCTGTTGCTTCAATTCGGGAGGCTGGAACGACAGGTGAGCGGTGGCACGAGTATCAGTTACACACATTTATACCCACCTGAATGTTTACGAGATCCCTAAGTTGATTCGTGAGCTCGGCAATTGTTTTGTTTGAGAAGTCGTAATCCGGTGCGTATTGAGAGAGCCGCTTGGGTAAGGTGTTTGCAAAGATGACGTTTCCAACACTCAAGCCGATAGAGCCCAGCAGATTCCTGTTAAGAATTCTTGAGATATCGGGCGAGAGTTTGAGGTTGAATGGACTGACCTGCACAAGATAAAGGCGGTTGTAGTGGTTGCCATTTCGGAGAGAGGCATAGACGCTTGGATGGCTTTGCAACGAACAAGATGTCAAGATGAAGTAACCACTTTGAGCAGAAACAATAAACATACCTATAGTGGGTACTTGGAATAGACAACCAGTGCCTATCGCGGCAACTAGAAGGTAAACAACTTTTTCCGCTCTGAAACGACGCAAATGAGGTTGCAGGCGGCTTTTTCAGTCTCAAGGCGAGAAACGTACCTGATTGACGACTCGTCCAATCTGATCATGAGTCCGTATCCCAGTGCCATGGTTGCCTATGTTCGAGAGCATCAGTTGGTATCGAATATCCGGGAGCGAAGTGAACGCACGAGCCCTCCCCATATCAAGGGTCGGTACTTTCCGGTCTTTGACATCACGATTCCAGTGACGAGTGCCATCAACGAGGAGACGAGCGAGAAGGGAATCATTTCTATACCAGACCCGATCGCGGAGCTTCCGAGGACCTGGAAGTAAGTTGGGAGGACTGTGGCACAGGATGAGCGACACGTATTGCAATTGAACGTCGTCCACTCACAATATGTACCCATCATAAATGCAAACATCTGAAGACCGCCCACTGCCAGAAGCCCTACTGTCGTCCGTGTCCTGAATAGTCTTGGTGGTATGATTGGGGAACGCTTCGTGTACTTCTCGTTTAAACAGCCACCGACGAGGAGAATGACAGCGACCACAACGAGGACATAGGCCTGGGGTGAACTCCAGTCATGTTCACCAAACTGGAAGCCGACTAGGAGGGAAACGACTCCAAGCATAATGGCAAACAGACCGATGAAATCGAACTCGCGCAGGTTTTCGCGTAGTGACTTCCTCGGAGTTGGATTGAGCTAAGGGTTCTGGTGAGCAAGGAGCCCGGAACGGAACCAGGATTGAAAGGATGCCTACGTTGAGGAAGTAGAGAAGGACGATAGACACAGCACCAGTGGGGAGGTTCTGGAGTAAGACCGGTATGAGTACCACCGGGTTGGAGCGAAGGAGAAACTGGCTTGTCACGCACGATCCAGAAGGCCCAGCGCCACGAAACATGATCGGTGAGAGCGCCGCCTGTAAAACTAAAATAAACCCATTGATTCTCTCAGGCTCGAGTACAAGCACGAACCTATCAAGGGTCCCAGAACCGACGCAATACCGAAGGTTGCACTATCAGGTGCCATAAAGGTTGGTAATCATTAAAGTAACCTTAGTCACTGAATTTTCGACATACCCGTTAAGCCCGGCATACTTTGGTCTGTCCTCCAACGTGACGATGTCCCCAATGGTTATCATCATCAGCTGGATAATGCCACCGCCACCTAATCCTTGGATCGCACGGCTTATGATGAACATAATGAAGGATTGGCTTGCACCGCAGAGCGCGGAGCCCACCATGAAAACGACGATCACAAAGAAAAGGAGCGGTTTTCTGCCGACCACATCCTGCCGACGACTGTGAGTGAGTGTGCAGGGAGGCACCTGTATCGAACTTACCGATAGCTTCCCGTATAGAGGGGTAAGACCTGGCACAAGAAGCGTGGTTGAGTATGTTTTATACTTCTTTAGGTAGAGAGAACTCACAAGCCCCCGCGAGGAGATACGCCGTCCCGGCCCAGGAATAGGCATCACCTCCTCCCAGATCACCAATTATCGTGGGGAGTGCGGTGGAGACTGAACGGATAACCTTGAGTTCGCTATGTATTTCGAGACAAGTTGGGCAACATACCAATCGTCTGATCCATCGCGGCCAGGAATACTGGGAATATCGAAGGTTAAAACCTGCTTCAACCTGGGATGTGCTCGCCGAGTCATACCTGAAAGCATGAGTCTGTCATACGCAATAGATTCAGACTACAGGCTCTTTGGAGACAGGCAGAAACCACATACCCAGTAAATACGAGTGGCAAGTTGCTGGAAGGCGCGTGAGTTAAAGGTTTGCTAGGATCGAGGACAAGAACTGACTTCTTGGGTATCCTCTGGACCTCGAGATCTTGCCAGTGAGCCCCTGCTCGAGTCTTCGGAGTCGGTACAGTTCCGTTAGCCTCTGTGGAGCTGTTACGGGTTGCATCCTCTCGTTCGACGTCCCTTTGGCCACCGGTAGTCGAAGACATATTAAGCAAGATCAAGACAGGGATCTGGAGACTCGATTGACGAAATGTGAGCTAGCTTATATACCCCAACTTTGCAAACTTCCCAGGGACCTCATGCACACTTGTTCATTGGCATTGGCCCAATACCATTTTTTGTCCGAAAGGGAATTCGGGTGAGAACCGCCAACAAGTGACTCATGTTTGCCTGCCGGACCGTCTTTAACCTCTCCGCGCTCGGATCATCATGTTGGACGTTGAAGACCACAAAAGTGTACCACGAGAGAGGTTCGCAAAGGACGCACTCACCGGATATTAATAAGACAGTATTCCTTCGATAGGTGGGACGTACAACGACATACAGCCTAGCTCTTGCCTCCCGCTGCCACTTGAAAGGGGCGAATCCTGGAATGCCACCTTCGAATTTACCCGTCCTGGGCGGCTCCCGGAAGCTCCGGCAACGATATATGACCCTTATACAGGTCTTATATTTACGTTCTCTGCAGATAGCGAATTTTTGGACGGGTACGCAGCACTGAATCGTAGATGGTCTTGTGGGCAAGGTCATAGAGGTGTTCTGGAACGTCGAACGTAACGACTAATAGTAATATTATGACGCTGAGTCAGCCGCCAATGAACACAACCTCGGGTTCCCACGGAATACGACTGACAACCACCACCACCAGCACACCGAAAACATGGCTCCAGGTCGATTCTCCTTCTTCAAGAACTGGTACGCCACTGAGGTCAGTGTATTCTTAAATTGGGTATACGCATGTTAAAACTAACCACTGCTCGTTTTAGGCTATCCCCATGTAGGTCGAACTTGAACAAGTGCGGTAGCAACGAAGGATTAATTTTTGCTCCGACATCAGCTACGTCGTCGTTGGAGGCACCGTCACCGGTGCTTTCTGGTATCTGTACCGTTTGTCTATGGGACCCACCAGTGAGTTACAGAATACTCGTATGATGTGCAGCGACTTACCTACGTGATTCTCTCGTCTACCAGTCCAATGGACCAAGGACAACCCTCAACCCTGGAACTCTATCAAGCCCAACCAGAGCACCAAGATTCTGTCCGTCACCCACGAACACGAGGGCAAGTACGTCGTGTCACTTCCTTCATGCATTGCAGCCGTGATGCTGATTGTGTTTTTCCAGGTGGTCGAGAGATAAGCTTTAAATGGCAGCATCTTTCTTCAAGTTCTAGCGATGTAATTAGTAGAGAAGCTGAACAGAGATGGCGGATTTAATTAACCTTTGTAGGTGGGGCTTTGGAGGCTCCTTGAAAGTTGAACTATCTCCACCGTGGTACGAAAGTGACGCGACCGAAGGTAGTGCAGTTCGGACGGTCGACGATTCTGAACTTCTGTGGCATAGGGCAAGACGATTTGTTGCAGTGTCGTGAGGTTCCGACCGTAGGCCGACGTTGTATCGGGTGGTGATGGGCAAAAAAAAAGACAATGCATGATGATGATGGTGGTTCGGAAGTATAAATCAGTCAGTCAAGTCATCCGCTCGTCTTTTTTCAGATTCCTGCACTGCTCAAGACCGTTCAAGATGGTCTCGTCTCGCCTACGAGGCTGGACTCGTCAATATTCCAAACGCGCCCGTATCGTTCGGGAAATTTCGGTTCACTTGATACCTATGAGCTGCGCTCTTCAGGGACGACAGGCTGGGCCAGACAGCGTCCTCTAGAGGACGATACTCGTCCATGATGACATTTCAAATTCAATACTCCAAAGTGGCCTGGTCCAGACTTCATCTAGGGCGGTGGTGTGCCCGATGCAGGGCTCGGGGGGCTGGTTTATAAAGCTAGGACTAGCAAGTCCACCATCTCTATCGACAACAGTCATCACTCAAAAACTCTCAAACATGTCCAACCTCGCACGCAAGTCGTTCATGAAGAACTGGATGGCCGTTGAGGTGGGTCGATAACTTTTTATCAATGTTTATATTCTGATAACCTTTGTTCTAGGCACTCCCCATGTAAGCTTGTGCCCATTGACCACGACAACCACCCACTTTACTCACCAGATTGTTTGCTTTGCCTCTAGTCTTGGCATCGTCACCTTCGTTGTCACAGGCGGAAGTTATGCACTCTACCGGTCCGCCCTGGGTCCTACCAGTAAGTGGATGACCTTTATGTCTTCCGAGAATAGTCCGATGAACAAACCCCTGCTACTTAGTTCAATGGACCAGGTCCAACGCTACGCCATGGAACGAGATAAAACCCACTCAAGGAACCAAGATGCTGGACCCTACTGGTCACTTCAACGAGAGGTAAGAACTGCTGTTTCTTTCTCCCAACCGTCGTCGCTCATATAATTGCTAGATGGTCGCGCGAACGACTCTAAAAGTGCTAGCCTTTCACTAACCAATGGACTTCTATGAATTACATCTGTATTTGTACCCCGTTGTTCACTATTCTTAATTATTTTATTTTCTCTCAATGTCATTTTGGTCTCGGTCTTCCAAAAAACATATGGTCGATCGATAAAAAAGCTGGTTCGATCGCGGGTCGATCTGTCCCTCACGAACGCATGTCCTCTCTACCACCACTTGCCTCATTGCCGGTCCCTAACGAGCTTCCGCCCGACGAGGCCGACGATTTCCCTACAACTGGGATACCTGTTGTAAGTCCCGACGGCTTGTTTGGTGCACGATTCCATGCTCAATCACTCATAGGATACCCTCAGTGGACCTCTCAACCTTCCCAGTTTGGTGTTTGGAGCGGCAACCTTCTCTAATTCGTACAACGGGGACAGTTTCATATCCAGCTTGACACCCGTCCGTACCGTTAGGCTTACATTGAGGTGAATTGCTTGTTGTTTGCTCTTTGCACAGGGCTATAAACAGTCGGATTCTAGGTATGGCATCCGTGCGTTCGACACATCCGTCTATTATGGCCCTTCGGAAGTCGTCCTCGGCAATGCGTTGAAGATGGTCAAGAAGGAGTTCCCTCGGTCGTCGTATCAGCTTGTGAGTGTGGCCAGTGTCCTTGATACTAGGTGAAGTACTGATCTTAGGCTCCTCCGTGTCCATCTAGTTGACCAAATGCGGCCGATTTGGTGCTTCGATATTCGATTACTCCCCGAGTGCTATACGAAACAGCGTTCAACGTAGTCTGGAACGGCTGCAGACCGATTACCTCGACGTGGTTTATCTGCACGATACAGAGTATGTTGCGAACGAAGTTTCACCACGGAAGACGGGACAGCACTCCCTCGCTGCAACGGATGAGAAGGCAAAGTACGGTTTGAAAGAGGGGGATGAGGGCGTCGTTCATGGAGAGGGAGACCAGAAGATATTGGATGCGTATGCTGAGCTGCGCCGGATGAAGGAAGAGGGGCTGATCAGGTATATTGGGCTCACCGGTGTGTATTCACTGCATCTTTTGGTTAGACGGTCTCACTCATACACGTTTCAATCCACAGGCTTCCCCGTCCCAACTCTTTTGCGTCTTTCTCTGCTTGTTCTGCACACTGCGCCACATCAACCTGTCGACGTCGTCATGTCGTACTCTCATTTGACACTCCAGAATTCGCTCTTTGCGGACATGGCACCTCAGTTTCGTGAACGGGCACGAGTAGGGCAGCTTCTGACAGCTTCGCCGCTCAGCATGGGTCTGCTTTCTCCCTCTATTCCTCCGTGGCATCCGGCAACCCCTGAGCTGAGAAGTGCTGTCCAACAAGCTCGCGAGGACTGCGGGAGTGATATCGTGGACTTGGCGATGGGTTATGCCATGAGACGTTGTGCAGAACTTGAGATCCCCTTGGTGGCCGGGCTCAGCAACCTCCGGGAGGTACATGAATGTGTTAGGAATTGGAGAGAACTCAAGGCTGGTCTCGATGAGAAAGAGAGGAAGAGGAAGGAAGAGAGAGCAAGGCAGATTATGAAGGATGCGGGGTATTTGGATTGGTCCTGGTCGTCTCCTTGAGGTTATTTATCCGTGATATTCGTTCAGTTTGGGCTGTATAAGTAGAAGAATTCAATGTATAAAGAGAGTACTTGTGCAATCACGAAGGAACACGAATAAGTTGAGGATCAAATCGCAAGTGCCTAGTGTAGCATGACGTACTAATCTTGCCTCTTACTCTCATGGCGATAGACGGCATCATTATCCTGGATGGCACTGGGTTAGTCTATTCTTTTCCAAAGCAATCTTTGCTCATATCCTTGCCTTCAGCCGACCCATAATTCAATCCGGATTCCGTTCGAAATCAACCGCGTATCCTCTTCTTCATATCGACGTCCTCAATAACGAGCTCCAGAAGACCACAACTCTTTCAGATATTGACCCAGTACTCTATGTTCCTCCATTCAATTCCACGGACACACCCAGTGCTTGCTGTCACGTATCTTATAGCGACGTTCACATCCTATGTCCTGTGAGCGGAGATGGTGGGGAGCGTATTTCGTCGAGTTCGAACTGTAACTCATTCAATCACAGTCGATCCTCTCGTCGCATTCGCCTTCGTTGATACTTTCATTGAGATCCTGCGGGAGTACTTTGGATCTGTGTCGGCTGGGATAATAAAAGAGAATTTCGACGTGGTGTATCAGGTGCGTAGTAGTACTTGTCAGAGTGATACGAACGTTATTGAGAAATAGCATAGTTATTCGAAGAAACCTTGGATGCAGGCGGTCATCCCCTAACAACGCATTCGAATGCACTCCGAGACATTGTCATTCCACCTTCTCTCCTCAACAAGCTGCTCAGCAGCGTCGCTGGTCCTAATGTCCACTCGACCTTGAACGCTGGGGTAGGATCTGGTCCATTTTCGTCGCCCATTGCGTGGAGGAAATCTGGGGTCAGACACGCCAATAACGAGATCTATTTCGATATGGTGGAGGAATTGAAAGGCGTTGTGAACAAGTGTGAACTCCTACTACGTCCCGAGCAGGCACGCACCGAGGTTCTGACTTTCCTGATAGACATGGTACCACGGTCACTAGTCTGGTGCGGGGGAAGATAGAGTCCAACTCAAAACTTTCCGGTGATTACTCCTACGCCATCCTGTTCAAGCTAGTGCTTATTGTTGCGTTGCTGATAGGTACACCCGATTGTTTGCTCCATTTCACGAATCCACAAGTTCTGGCGGACTGCGCTTTCCATCCCTGTGTTCGGTACATCGTCCAATCGCCGTTTACGCTATCCTTTGTGCTGACACGAAATCTTTAGCCTCAAACGTTGGTCTCGCGAGAAAGTCCTCTCTTTCGTACCACCAGATGGTCGGTTCACATTGCTGGACTATCGTTACAGTAATATCCCTCGAGGTGCCACGACTCCAGCGGCGATAGCAGCAGCAAAAGACCACGTCCCCATTCCGTTCCTCATCAAGGCCTCCATAGATCTCGACAACACGGGTGGTGAGTTTCATATTTCACGTGGGCTCAATCCTTTTTACTGATCGGATGGTTCAGGAGTTTTTGAGGTCAAACTTACCTCGCGCATGTCCACGCATACATTCGAGAATGTGGTCGTTGAGATGGGATTGGGTGAAGGGGCCAGCGGTATAAAGTGTGTTGTTTCAAGGGCCTCGGGTGGGTTTGGTAGTGCTGTGGGGTCGGGCACGGGGGAGAGCGGCGCGTCATGGGCGTTTGATGCACGGAGGATGGTGAGCAACCTCAATATCATACGTTTCCATGTCCAGTACTGATGTTGCGTACCAAGGTCCTTAAATGGGAGATACCTTCTATGCCGCCTTCGACGACTTGGTCCATCCAAGGCTCGTTTCTAACATCGTATGTTTTCTTGGGATACTTGTTGATCGTAGCTGCCTACTCATACATATACAAACCTAGCCGCTTTCCACGACCGTCTCGAGCTATACGTGTTCGGTTCGATATTCCGGCCCACACGTTTTCTTCGCTCAAGGTCGACCAACTGAAGATTACGGGAGAAAACTATAAGCCCTTTAAAGGTGTACGAGGGCGTTCCTCTGTGGACGTAGAGTGGAGGTGGTAGTGGCGTTGTTATCTGGTGACCCCCTACCTGCAAGCACCTGTTACACTTCACTTCTTCCCCTGCTAATCAATTCTACGATCTGCACTTTGGGCTGCGACCCTTGTCTTCTAAGGACGTCCCACGAGTTCCAATGACTAGAAAAGTCCTCGTGCGAGAGGATCCTAATTGACGATAGGCATTTTATGCTTTCTGCTAGGGTTGTGACTGTCCCCATCTCCAGCGCCTTGTGGTTTGCCTGGCGCTGTGAGGCCACGTTTGGGCCGTTCCATATCGCCTGATGATGTCTTGGACGCTCGGGGAAGTCCAGGTTGAGCGAAATCGTCTTGAGGTATGCCATTGAGGAGAGATGTCCTGTCAAGGGATGCTAACATAGGCTCGTCAAGAAAGGCTTCAGAATGGCTATCGTAAGGCTTACAATCGGGTCGTCATCGCTATTCGTCCTTGCGTGCGGTCGGTAACGATGGATTTCCAGAGACGATACTGTCGAAAGAGTCTTCGCAAAACCGGCCATCAACGTTTCCTCACCCAGCCGATCAACGTCGTCCTCGATCTTGTATGACAGCTTTAGTGTTTCCAATCTCGGCAGGTTCACCACCTCTAGGATCGTGGAGAGTTGGGAGGCACTGGGAACGACTGTTCGCACGCACTTGGTAGAGCCACCCACGACGCCTGGGAGCGGGTACGCTCGTAGGTCTAGCTCGGCCAGGCTTTCGGGAAGGATCTGGTAAAGCAGACCGTGTACAACTGGCGTCGACAACGTGAAGGAGTGCAGTTGCGTCAGGGTTCGTTGATGCTCGAGGTTCTGGAACCCTGGGTCGTGGAATAGAGGGGAGATGGAATGGTTCATGCCTGACATCCTGCTATTTTCGTCCGGAAGGGCTGCCATTTGCAGGGAAAGATCACGAAGTCTAGGTGCCCATCCGCTCGGGGCCAAAAACCCTTGCCAGCATTCAAAAACCGAGGAAGAGTCCCTCGGAGAACTGGAGAATGGGGTGTGTCCCCGGACACGCATCTCCCGCAAGTTTGGGAATAGCGTGTCTGGTGAGGTGTGGTTGTTAGCGATCTCGTTGATCAATCGAGGGGCTAGTTCTGCAGGGATATCAAGTACTTCGAGTGTGAATCGGAATGTTTCGATCAACACGAGGAGGTTTGAAACCTCCAATGCACCCTGGAAGTGATCTCGTCTTCCGTAGGATTTGGAACCCAGGGGAAAGCAATCTGTGAATGGGGCATGGTAGATGAACGTGCGAATTCGGGGTGCTAGTGGCTTGACCATGGTCCTCAGGTCAGTCTCCGTGAATGCCTCCGCGGGCGTTCGCCAGACAGAGTCCCGGATTTCTAGGGTATGGATGTTGGGCATAGCAAGAACGGCACGTAGAAGCATCATCCAAGCGCCAAAGAAGGACGAGTTGGTGACCTTAAACGTGTGGAGCAATGGCATTTGAGGTATAACCTCCAAGAGTCCATCAGTGAGGGTTGCCGGCGGACCCATGGCATCAAGTGAATAGAAATCCATAGCAGACATGTTTAATTCAAACACCCTGGTTCCTTACAGTGAATCCTGGCGTTTGTGATGACAAAGACGCGACTTACAGAACGTATGGACACAAGGAGTCCGGTATGATCTGTTTCCATTTTCCTATCCCCCAGACTTGCTTGAACGAGCGAAATAAAACTGAAAGACATATGTTGCGGAGGTGGCGGCAAGTCAGAGACAGGGAGCGAAGATCCTTAAGGTATAAGTGTTTTGGGTTATTGTTTCTTAGTACGTCCAGAATGAGGACCACAATGTCCTCGTATGAGTCGTCCAGCCTGGCCATAGAAAAGTCTTTTGGTGGGTGAGTCTATGCATCTCGGGCGCGCATTTTAAGGGATGGCCCATGCCCTCGGCGCGTGCTCCACTATGATCGTCCGAGTACTCATCCTTACCTCTAGGTTCCCATGAGTAAAAAAGTGGTGCGACATTGATCACGCTTGAACCCGGCACCGACTGCAAAGAATACACGACTAGAAACTATACTTCTTCCACCTACAGGATATGATACATGAGTAATGCAAAATGAATGTAATGTAACAGATAACAACAGCCTGCAAACACCATACATCCCCTTCATCTTGTGCGGATAATACCGGCGTTGATAAGTTTCTGAATCTTTTGTCTGACAACAGGATTCTTCATGTGATCCTGGAGCGCAGCGGGGTTCGACTGGGCCTGCTGCAATATTGATTGCATAACGGGGTCGTTCATGATACCCTTGATATCGTGGGTGACATCAGTGAACCTGGGCTTCGGTCTGGACGATGTCACTTACCGCTACTTCCGGATCTCTCATGGCTCTCTCGAGTGTTTGTTCCTGGGTTTCCTCCCCACGTTCGGTATAGAGAGCCATCTGGATCTTGTATTCAAGTTGTTGGATCTCCTTCGCGCTCTTTCCTTCTGTATCGTGTTCGGTACCCTCCTGGAGAGCCTCGAGTGCTTTCGTGTGTTCGCGCATCGAGAGTAGAATGTTGGCCTTGCGAATGTAGGCTTTCACTGTGAAAGACATCAATGAATGACAGGGTGCATGGCATATGACGCTCTCGTACCGAAACCAGGGTCAACTTCGATAGCTTTGTTTACGTCCTTCAGAGCTTCCGGGAGTGCAGCAAGTTTCGTGTAGGCAGCTGCACGGTTGTTATAACCTCGGGCATCCTTAGGGTCTCGCTTGATGCTCTCTGTATACGACTTCACTGCGGCAGCGAAATCGCCAGCTTTGAACTGCTCGTTACCCTCCTCTCGTGCGATTGCGCTCTTCTCGGGGTCAATGTAGGCCTGACGGTCGGCATCAGCCTTGGTCTTTTCGGCCTCGCGAAGCTTGTTAAGAATATCAGGAGTGCGGTGTTCGGTGAGGGATTTCTCGTAAAATTTGATGGCATTGGGGAGATCGTTTTTCTTCTGGTGTGCCGATCCAATCCGACCATACGCCTTAGCGATGAGCTTGTAGTCGGCACGTATCTGGTCGTACTGTCAGCATATTATTCAAGAACGGACGTAACCTACTCACATCGCGCCCTTCGTCGACAGCCTTCTGGCAAACCTCAATCGCTTTATCGTAGTCACCCTGCTCGAAATAGGCGGCTGAAAACTGGCGTCAAAGACTGCGTTACGCGAACGGCGAAAGAGGACCTACCTCCAAGGTTGGTGAGGAACGTGATATCTTTTGGCCAGGTATCCCAAGCTTTCTGGAACGCCTTGACAGCCTCATCGAAATCCCTCTTCTTGTAAGCCTCGCCTCCAGCCTTCTTCAAACTTTCTGCTTCCTTCTTTGCCTTTGCTTCCTCCTCATCAACTTCTTCCATCTCCACATCTTCTGCGGGAGGCGGTGCAGGTTTCGATGCTGGAGGAGCGGACGTGGATGCGGGGGGAGAAGGTGGTGATGCAGGTCGCGGCGGTTCATCGCCTGAACCTTCTGGACGGGTGCTCGCCGACAGGTCAACACCCATAAGGACACCCATCGCTTCGATCATTCTCGGATCGTCGAACAAGCTACAATTGACCCCATCAAAATCTGTTCTTGAAGTTCGGGGGAAAAGATCACTTACGTTCCGGCCATTGAAGGGTTCTGTTGAGCTAGCTGAATCTGTGCAGCACATTTGAGACGGTTCAGCAGTAGGATGGGTAGCATTGAGTGATAGTCGCACCTTCTGCACGAAGGAGGGATCAGCCATGTATTTGGAAGTCCGTGGATGTGTCGCGAGTTTGCCGAGTGCATTAGGATCAGAGAACAGGTTCCCGAAAGGCGCACCTCCCGCATCTCGCGCTTCGTTCGCTGTCGAAGATAGTTAAAACCACAATCAAAGATCTGGGAGAGCCTGATATTACCTTTGGCGTCGGTAACTTCCTGTAGGCCCTTCCGCAAAGCCGGAGTGTCCTCGACCTTCAATCCTTGATTGTAGACCTCGATGGCTTGATCGTAGCTGCGAGCACCATGAAGGGCAGCCCCCTTGCGTGCGTAACCTTTCGACCATGATGGGTTGATTTCAATACACTGTTTCAAGATGTCGGTCACGTTGATATAACTCAAAAGGTCGCTTTTCACGCACCTGCTCTGCATCCTTCAACGCTGCCGTCCAATCTTTCTTTCCTGCGTAAGAGGCGCTTCGGTTCGAATACAGAACATGGTTCTTGGGATCAATCGCGATGGCTTGACCGAAAAGATCTATTGCCTTATCCCAGTCCTTGGCTGCGAAAGCCTTGTTTCCTTGATCTTTCAAAGCGTTGGCCTGAGGTATTCGAAAACATTAGATTAGAGAGCACGACAGGTGATGCTAGAAAGATACGCACGTCAGCCATTTTTGCGAGTGAAGAAAATGGTGAGTGAAGAGGACGTTACTTGAAGAGAATAAAAACTTGCTGTTCTGCAAGTATTTACCGACCTGATTGGTCCTTCCAGAACCTACGGTAAAGTTCTAGAAGGGAACTCAGTCACAGTACGCGTCACATCCGGTATTGTCACGCAACGCGTAACATCGCGACTGAAACCTGGACCGCCATGTTCTGAGCCTCTCTCACGCAGGCAATCGCCCGTGCTCCTCGAAACTATACAAGAGTTGGAGACCAGGCTCGCGACTCACATATCCTGCGGGGAACGAACTCTGAGCAACTCCGCAATTTCTGGCAACGGCAAACTTTCACCAATTCACCTTCGAGTTGGAGCTATTCTCTACAAATTTGGGGCACTCTTTTTGGACCGTAACAAGGCTCTTGGGCTGGGGTCAGGCTGGGGTCAGGCTGACTCTACGCACTCTAAATGTTCTCTCTCTTCTCAATGTCCACCCGTCTTAATCTATAATTTTCAACGGCATCGACTCGTTCTAGCTCCAGCACAAAAGGAGAGTCAAATTTATCCTCGTCTATTCGAGGGCAAGGCCATATCTATGACCTTATACACAACAGGCGAGTCTGTATGCACAGTACTTACCCACTCTTCGTACGTATGGACCCCCAAAGAACGCGGTCAGGAAAGGTTGCCCTCACACCCTCACCTTACATCCCCCCCTGTCTGTGTCGTGCCCGTTTAATCTGCTTAGACCCCGTGTAGCAGAGCGCTATTCCCACCTCGTCCCTGTCGGACTAGGAGCGCCGGAAACCAGTCGTCCCCGGGTTCGTTCGTCTCTATTCATCTCGTGGCGACGCATCTTAGGTTCAAGATTGACACTGGTGCATACCACCCACTCATGGGATAACATACTCAATGGGAGGCACGGGACGACAGTGGCTTTCGGACATCGCGTCAGACCTCTATGGAGAAGATAGAGTAACCCTTTGCTTTTGGTAATCATGCGATCCGGTTGCTGTAAATTATGGAGAGCTACATCTCAGCGCAAATTCGAGTCACCGTTACAGACGCTCAAAGCTGCCGCTGCTGCCCCCTCGCCGAAGTTGGGCATCATCTCAAGAAACACTTCCTGTTCGACTTCTTTAGGCATAACCCTATACTCCATCAATCGATACAGAATCAATAGTCTATCACACCTGTATTAGGGAGAAAAGTTCGATGGACTCAGTGCGGGAACGGCATTTTATTGTGCCATAAGGTTGCTCCTCCAATACGGTATGTGACCTGTGGTCCTTGACGTGATCCTCATCTCACCAAGGTTGTAACGTTGAAACCAGACACTCACGCTTGTCATTCAGCCAAGTCCCTCTCACACTAGACCATAGACAGTGTCTCGTTCTCAATCCGATTATTCTAGCGTCAGGATGCAGCTCGAGAGGTTGCGACCTCAGAGCCCCGCGGCTTAGAGTTGAATGTCCTTCCCTAAACATCAGTCTTGGTCCTCTCATGAAGTGGGGCTGTTTTCTAACCGAAGAAATCTCAGCAGGCTCGCCATTTGAATTTGACCCTTCATCTCACGAAGTGGTGCATTAGCTGACACCCGATTCCTCCCATCTGTGTAGCGTCCGGCCCCCGCTTGACACGGGATGCCAAACTGGATGTTATCCAGTGGGTACTTGCAATGGGAATACACTTCGCCTCCACTCCGCTCCCACGAAAATTGATTCGATTCATAGATGGGTGAATTGGGTGAAACACCTTTTCTGTCACCAAATGGCAGTCAGAGGCGGAGATCTGGTATTATCATTCTCGTACAATGCCGTCTCGCATCCTAGTCGCCAATTTTCATACAGGTCTGCCGAAGAGACATGTCAATGGACTGCTCGCACTTCGGCGCCTCACACCCTGTGGCGTAGTTGAAAAAGGGCGGGCTCCAAGTCCTTTGGTCCCTCTCCTTCCTTTCTCGCTTCGTCTACACTTCCTGATCCCGAGGTTTACTATCTTTTCAAGAGAGAAGGTCGATTGAGTCGTCTCTGTCGTCTCCTTGGCCACCACCCACTCTTTGTAGTCCGAAGATCGTCGGAACACCACTGGTTCACCCAATTGTTACTCCCGCCTTTTCAAAGTAGAGTCTCGACGTCGAGGCCAGCCGGCGGGACTCCTTCGGAACTGCTTATCATTGATCCATGATTAAACCCGATATTCAAGATCATTGACGTTGAGGCGAGAGGACACACAGAAGCTTTCACTCCGCTTGCTGCAAGGAGGTTCATTTCTCGATTCCCCACGACAGGTCGGAGAATCTCCATATGAATACCGGAATCAACGGGATGTAAGGATTCATTTGACAACTTCATAAGATCAGCACCCGGTTCCGTTTGGGCGTCCCATTCCCTGTTACTTACCTCGAGTCCTTCCCGAGAAAACCTGGAGCAGAGAACCGGTGTACAGGTACTTATGTGGTATTTATGTTTCATGTCGGAAGTTTCGGACGTTCCTTATGAACAGTGACGGCTTCTTGCCATTCCCAACGCCTTGTCATACACCCTCGATGCTCTTGACATACGCCATTCTCGATGTTAATAAATAACGTTCGGACGGCCCTCCGAGCTTGAGAAAGATATTGAGTCATGCTGTAGCGTGCTGCGTGGTGCTTGGGACTGGAACTATCGGCCGACTCGTGGCGACTTCGCCCCTGATCATCATTCTACGTTCTGGAGATTGACCCACGAATCCATTCAACCATTCTAGATGGATGCATATCATATGTACTCATATGTATCTGCCGCAACGGGTACTCCCAGGAACGGTCGAAATACTCGGGGGTGTCTCCCACCTTCGGGAGAATCCTGGGGCTTAAACCCACCTCATTGAGTCGAATGTCCATGCGAACGTACATGGTACGCTGGGAAAGATGTTGGTCAGTCGGTCAAACAAGTGCGAAACCTATCCCACAGGTCGCTTTTCCGCGTGGGCGGCAGCCACGTTGGGAAGCGAGGAGCGGAGTTTGGAAATTGGGAGTTTGGAAGGAATCCAGGTTCATGAGCGATATGGCTTGCCGGTGTGTGGAAGGACATGCGTGATCGTTCCGGGGCTGCTCAGCTGCTGGCCGATAGACACATCTATATTAAGTCTTCAACCAAAAGTAAGGTTTCTCTGATATTCACCGAACCGCCGGCAGGAATACGGCCACCAAACCCAGGTCTGCGAGGGAGCACAAGTTCGGGAGGTGCTACGCCACCACTTTGCAGCGAAGGCCGCAGTCAAGGGTTTGTGGAACGGGGCGAGTTTGACTGTGTAATGTACGAAGTCCAGTCCTCTAGTAAGAAAGCCGACTTTGTAACGGGCTCGGGAGAACATGGGACACTGAACGGAGACTCGATATCTTCTAGACTCTGACTCCGAGCGCTCCAAAGTTCCAGGGGAGGGCCGTGGTCAAGTCCCTTCGTGACACGTAGTGGCAGATCAGCACCTGGCTCAGGGCAGACGATGGAAGTGCGAGGTATGGTGAGAGAAAGAGCCGCCCAGGAAGGGTATTGAGCTTTTTCGGAAGGACCTAGAATGTATTCCCGGAGATTTTAGAGTTATTCCTGGTCACGGCGCACATTCCAGCAAGTGAGAATCGCACATAGCGAGTAGACACACGTGTCGATATGATTATTTCGTTCGGTGGGAAGCTGGGGTTGAAAAAAAAGTCATGTCAACGAATGAATGATTTTCCTGCACGATCGTCGCCCTCTTCTCCACGTTGGGCGTTCGTTAGGATGAAGGGTCTGGAAACGTGTGGGCATCATGGAGTTTGAACGAAGAACTCTTGAGGTGAGGTTTAGTCTTTTCACGCCTGCTCCCTCTAGCCGTATACGTAGCCACAAGGTTTGTACGTCCAGAGATGGCAAGCTTTTTGGACAATAGTGTATTTAAACTTGCTTGATGGTAGGATGTAAAGAGGTTGGAAGGTCGATCTAAGCAGCTGCTTGGACGGCCCCACGAAGGATTCGGTTTAATCCCCGATTGACAGACTCAAAACAAGTACTGCGTCGATGATGAAACAGCCAAGTTTGTTAATCATTTGCGGAGAGAACAAGCTGCAGCAGTACCGGGGTAATTGATGGCTGCATTTTCGAATGGCATTTGCGGCCGAAACTGGCATTTCTCAACCAGAAGAAAAAGGTCAAAAGGGGAGAATGATGGTCACATTCATACATAGTGACAGAACATTGCAAGATTTTCCATAGTTTTCGGAACGGGAGAGCTATTGATGGGAAGGGAGAAGTCGCGCAGAAGACCAATCAATTGTCGCCAGACCAGCACCAGACAGTTTGGGTCCCCGCCGTAGCAACCTGATGTACACGTTCCATGCGAGCTGCAGAGGACAGATAAAGTAACGTATAACTCAGGAGAGCTCTATGGGATGAAGAGACAGGAGGGCCATAGAAAGGCCATAGAGGAGCACTCGAACCGACTATAGCCATAGTACGACTTGATACGATAGTCTTTCAGTAGTAGCTTCAGCTATAGTCTCTATAGCAAGCTAAAGCTTCAAAAAGAGGAAGGTTCTTGGTGGAAGTCACAGGGAAGCCGAATTGAGAAAGAGGAGGCCAAGTTGAAATTTACTAGCAGGGATTACTAGAAAAATATTAGTATATCAATACTGTCTTGACATACATTTTATTGATCGTACCCTTCTCCCAGCCCTTCTCTTCCTCTTACCCCCATCCTCGCCGCTATTATGCCCGACGACGTCCTCCCCATTCCGTCGTCGTCGTCGGTATCGACGACCACCCTCGCTCAGCCTGCTCCCACCCGTCCTAAACCTCAACCGAGAGCCTCAACAGGCACTGTCCGTGGCAGAACGTCGCCTGGCCCCGGCAACAACGACAGCACTAGCGACGTCCGTCCTCAAAAACGCGCTAGAAAGGCAATAAACTGCGAGCCCTGTAGAAATAGCAAACTTAAATGCGATAGGTGAGTGTCAGATTCATTTTCCCTTGTCCAGTTCGCTTACGGACGTGATCTACAGGAATCGCCCCTGCTCGTCGTGTGTCCTTCGCGGTCGGTCTCCAGTTATTATTTTCGTCCTCAAACTCACGTATCTCGACTTCAATTATCGTTTTCCATTGACAGGCACCTCGGCGTCGTGCTACGCGGATTCGCGTCCCCCAGAAGGCGCCGACCTTAACGTCCGCGGAGATGACCATCACCAGTGAGTCGTCGCCTGCAAATAACTTTTTCTTCCTTTTCTCTCGTTTCTGCGCCCTTTTCTCATCTCCAAACTTGCCAGCTACAATCGTGTCGACCCGTCAGCGGAGTTTGCTCGCCTTCGACATTCCCTCAACCTCCTCGAGTCGTACATTTACCCCAACCACCGCAGCTCTCAGACGATACCTAACCCCACCCCACACCGTCAACGAAGCTCTATCGCAGATTCTGGCATCCTGGCCCCGAAGAAAGAACCTGTAGACCCGGACGTCAGCGATAAGTCGTCCAACAACACACCAGGGATGCTTGGGAGTCAAACACAGGGAGGACTCTACGCCGGACCGACTGCGGTGCCTCTTCATCTCATATCGGTATGCCACATATGTTCTAGCCCCAGATACATCCGCTGACATCTCTTTCATAAACTATAGAGCGAACCATCCAGGGGTTCTGATGAAGACTCCGACAGTCGACAGCAAAGCCAGGAGCGAACAGAAGACTTCCCTTCCAACGGCAATGTAGAATATGACAGAGACCTCCTCAACATGCTACCGGGTATCGAAGTCATTGACGGCCTCATCAGCTATTATTTCGAGTACTGCAACTGGGTCTACCGACACGTGAACCAAACCTCCTTCAGCCAAAACTGGGATCGCTACAAGAGTGGTCATTCCGCAGACCGGATCATCCTCGCCACAGCTTGTGCTATTATGGCTATATCCACACATTACTTACCTGCTCAGCACCCTTTACTTGAAGGCTTCGCAGAGACCCATGAGCAAATGGGTGCAACATTCTGCGAAGTTTCCGGCATGGCTCTATCGCGTCGCATGGCCGAAACCAAGTCGTACAACCTGGACCTAATTGAGTTACTTCTCATTCGCAACCACTACAACATCCTCCTGAAAAGTGACAGTGAAGAGATCTGGCATATCCGGGGAGAGCTGGTGACAATTGGGACTGCAATGGGGTTACATCGTGATCCGGGGAAATGGAGAATGCACCGGGATGTGGCAGAGCGGAGAAGGTGGGCCTGGTGGCATATTATTCTGATGGAGCGGTGTGTAGTTCATCACTTTATCCCTTCTTCGCACCCGTCTCAGACCTTGTTCCTCGTTCTAGATGGCAAGCTTTCATGTTTGGACGACCACTAACAATTGCTTCTCACCACTTCGACACCCAATTACCCTCGTATTGCGACCCTGCGATCGACAAGTCGGGGCGGCTTTATCTCCCGAATATTGCTTTATTCCGACTGGCCTTCATTTTGGGGGACATCGTGGACGATGCTGTTTCTGTCCGACCTGTACCGTACGAGAGCGTCCAGGCCAATGATCGCGCCCTGACGGAGTGGATGGATAACCTACCGGCCGAACTGGATCTCGACGAGTATCGAATAGCGCGCAACCTTGCATCACCAAACGCCAACCTCCGTCGTCTAGGGGTTCAAAGCGTCATCATACGCACGTCCTATCACCACATCCGGTTCACGCTTCACCGTCCCTATGCCAGTGCACCCGCTACTGGACCTACGCTCAATGGACGTAACTCCGGTTCGAAACCGCCAGCGGGACCGGACCAGTCGAAAATGGCACAGTCTCTCGAAATAGCCGTCAGTTCTGCCGACAAGTTGATCAGTATGGTCAGTCAAGCACGGCCCGACTTCCTTGCCAATTCTTCCCTCGCCGTTCCCGGACACATGAACTGGGGTCCATGGCACTGCTTCTCTGCCGCTATGTTCTTCTCTTTCCAGTTAATCGCGAATCCCGACCAGCCTGGTGCCGGACTGTTCCGCGCCTCGATAAGGAAAGCGCTGACGATGCTTGAACAGTGTCGAGGGATAGTTGTTGCGGATAAAGCACTTGATATCCTGTTAGCGCTCGCACCGCTATATTCGGCCGAATTCCAGATGAAGCCGCAAGAGGAGAGAGACAAGGAGAGGATCCGGGTAATGAGCGTCGTTCGGAAGCTGGCGTTCCCGTATCACGACTCGCATGATCCCAGGAGTCGTGTGGGTAATTCGGACTCACCAAGCGGTATAGGTGGAAGAGTAGGGTCCTTGTTGTCAAGCTCGCCCGCAAACTCAAGCTCGGTCAGCCCGCCGATGGGGCAAATGATGCCTCATTCCCATTCTTACGATTCGTTGCAGACGCATGCAATGTCGTCGATGAGGACCTCGCCATCTGTATACACGAACGGGCCGCCATCTTCATCATCAGGACAGACGCAATCACCGCATAGCATGAGTCAAATGGCCTCACCGACAGGGATGCACCACAACGCTCAATCGATGGGGAATGGGATGACTTCTTCTCCATCGTCGACAGCCTATGGACAGGGGGGATATCCTTTGGTTTCGCCTCAAGGCACACCTTCGCATGCCCAAATATACGGTGTCAGTCAGTACACCATGGACTCAGGGCTCGACACTTCGATGTGGGGTGCTTCTCTTGGGTTTGGCCATACCGAATGGGCTCAATTCTTGGACGGTACCGTCACCAAGAATATGCAGCCACCGGTTGTTTCGCATCGAATGCAGGGTTGAAATCTCGACAACTTCCCTCACCTTGACTTGATCTTTTTCTCGGCAGACCTAGATTATGCCTTGTTGTTCCATCTTTTGACTATTTGTATGTACATATCTCGATTGTCTTCTTTCCGTAGGTTGGATCGTGCCTTTTGTTGTTTTGGAATGTGTACCCTCAATTCACTGTAATAGCCGCTTGGGCGTTGATCTCTTTTCGTATTCAGATACCATCTTATCCCTTCTACCCTTCTAGCTTACTTCTTATTGTGTGCTCGTCCGCTTGTTTTACACCTCTTTTTTGTAGCCATAAATTAAATGTACATATATAAGCTTTCGAAAGCAAGAGAAACAGCAAGCGAAGAGAATTAGGCCCTGAACACGTAGAGGAGCATCACCGTTGTTGGTTGAATGTGCTCAGTTTTTGCATACGCTTAACCCGATTCGCGACTTCCATCCGGAGTTCTGACAATCGAGGGGGCGGCGGATCCTGCGCTGTACCAGCTGCCAGTACTTGATCGATCAGACTGTAAGGGAGCCAGGTCGAAGCGGCGTGTTTTGGTAGATCTCGTGCAAGCTGCGAGTCGGTCTGAGAGGACAAATCAGCACGAAGGACGCCGATTTCAAAATCAAGTCCTTACCTTGCGTACAAGGGAAAGGATATGATCAATTGCTTGGTCCAGGTTTCCGAACCGGAGACTAACTCTTATGAGGTAGTCGTGGTGGTGTTCCTGCGACTTGTCAGGTACTACACTTCGCTCAGAATTCGGACTGCGTACCTCTAGTGCTTGTATGAGCCAGGGCGGGGGTGGTGAGGATTGGAAGCTTAATACAGTTTCGAGGGCGATCTTTGTATACTTGTGTTCGGTCTCGAAACCATCGTGACGCTTGAGGGACTCGCGGAGATACCTCCAACCACGGTCTGCTGGACTACCAGGCCATGAAGAGACCTTATCGGTGAGTAACCAGTCTGAGGTGTCCTCTTGCCTGCGGAAGTAGTTCAATGAATGTAATGTCGATGTAAACGAACGAGAGGCTTACACCACGACCTCCGAGTCATGGGAGAGTCTGAGACACTGCGTCGTCAAATGCGCAAAGAGATCTGTCATGTCCACATTCAAACTTCTGGCTGTTGCCATCGCAGTGCCAAATCGGTTCGCCTGGGCCAATCGTAGGATTATGGACGAAGGAGGTAGTAGGAATTCTGGAAGATTATCGATCAATGAGGTGAAAAGTGTGTGAATGGAGGGCGCCTACCACTGGCAGCCAGTAGCGTCGGGTCCTTATGGATGAGATCCAATTGAGCAGCCAGCAAAGCGTAATCGTATTGAATATCCCCTAGTTGGATAACTTCATTCTCGTACTTCCCGGTTAAAAACCTATCTGGCGGTGTATGGAGTGACAATTTCCGCCTCTTTCTCGGCTAGAGGAGGAGTCAGGAAAAGCTTTGACGTCTCCATTGACGTACTGACCTCATTTTCGGAGTCAGCAGACCCCGGAAGAATGAACCAGGCGCTCTTTATATCTGCCAAGGAGAGGGCGTTCATGGAAACCATGTACGCCTCCAGCTGATCTTGGGCTAGGGTTGTAAACAAGGATGGGTTGCTCGAAGCCAGGATTTGGAGCTTCCGTGCCCGTTGATACATCGTTAACGCCGCTACGAGGCCACCGTAAGTAAGCTTTACGGGTAGCCATTAGATATAATCCTTACCGTTCCGATAATCACCTCTCGCGAGATACCAGGAATATAGGATATGCGAGTAACGAGGCTGGCTGCGAGGGTCGACATTCCTTGCTTTAAAAGCTAACGCGTCTTCGACCTCGTCTGCAAAACCAGCGAAGTTGAAATTCATAAGCTGATTGACGTGGTGATAGTCGCACATCTTGTACACGATGTGGCTGATGCTCTCCCTCTTTCTGTGAAGGGTATCAGTAGGCACGACGACATGCAAGGAAGGGACAAACGCACTGCACATCAGACATAATCGAGAGCCATGCCCCATATGCGTCATCATACATACCGAGTTCTGTATAGCCTTTTACAATCGTCAGCCAGAGAGGTGCAGTATCTCGGCCTGGAGGTGCACACGAAAGTGCGTGTTGCGTAAATGAGACCTCGTGGTAAAGGTTTGCACTCGACTTGAAGAGAGTTGCTGTGTACAGGTAGAATTCATAGGCGGAGGCGAACATTTGATTGGAGGGCATGACTTGCTCCAACGCCTCCCTATCCTCGGGGGTGAGTGCGCTCTCAGGACCTAAAACACGTATACGTCAGATGGATGAAACGTAAAGAGTCCCACTGGTCATCTCACCAAAGCTACCGGCAAGTTTCTCTAAGAGAAGTGCACCATCATCCACTCTCCCAGTGTTTAACCATATCCTACTAAGAACGTAGGTGATTCCAGGGGTCCTCGGCATCCATGAAATAATCTCCCTCGAAACATGGAAGTACCCAAGGAGCCTCAGCCGTTCGCAGAATACGACCTCCGCCTTGGTGGCATTCGCTGGAGAGATGGACTGCAGTAAACCCGTCCCGTCCAAAAACCGATGAGCGGCTCCAGGAAGCCCGGTACCCTGATCTCCCGACTGAGAAAGTAGACGATGTATCAGAGAATGCGTAGGGGTGATGTGCAGCTTGTTTCTGGAAACCTGCATATTCTGCAACAAGGAAATCACATCATCGGCAGTGGAGATGTCGTCCAAAGGTGGTTTGGTTGAAGAGGTTGCTGGCTGCCTGACGACATATCGAAGAATGGCGACACCTCTGAACACCGCGAAAACTTCTGCGAGTAATAAAGGGTCCCATCGAGGCAATTCGTCGGAGAGGAAGAGGAGCAGTGCGATCAGGCACAAGCAAAGGTCGTATCGAGCGTTGACCGTGGTTGTGATGTAACTGGCAGTCAACCCTCTAAACCACTGGGAAGTAGGGGGCGGAAGAAGAAGCTCCACTTCGTCTTCTTCCCGTTTCACATCCATATCGAAGCCTCCGATCACATCTAGAGATGTGCGAACGGCAGAATCAAGGTCATCGATGCTCTGTAGCCTGCCTATGAGCCAGCTAATAGCCCCTTCATCTAACGATTCCCTGAACTGTGATCGCACGGCCTGGTCCTGGAGAATGTCCGCGAAAGGAAACGCGATTTCCTGATGCAGCACATCCACCATTCCATTTTCAAGGCTCAGCATGAGCTCGGGGCCGGCTTTGAACCGCAAATTCCATAGTATTCCTAGCAAGTCGTAGTGGGAATCGGTGATGCGCTGATCGTGTTCCAATACGCGACGGATGTGGATGGGCAAATCTTCACCGACGAGTAAGGTGACACGCTCGCGCTCCACGACGATGAGTTCCCCCTGATCCTGGAAGCCAAGGACGAGTGGCCAACGAGCACTACGTTCTATTTCACGGCATCTGGCAATAAAGCCCTCCCAGTCACGTTTGAGTGCATTCCAATACTTGGAATGTTGCAGCGCGCCTGTGTGTGGATCACGATTGAGGTTGACAGTACAGCCGACCACCGCGGCGATGTTCTCAGACAAAGAAGCATAAGTTGTGGTGAGTTGTGGGGGCAGGGGACCAGGAAGAGAGCGGAACGCGTCAGAGTATTGTTTGATTGCCGTCATGAGGGTGAGAGTTGAGAACATCCCCGGTCGCATCACAACTTCCAGGAATTTGTCTGCCATAGAGCCTGGGGATGCCAGAACCTCTTCGAGATACGCGGGCGTCAGCTCAGCTTCTGGCGCGTAGGAAGCCATTTGCCAGACAGTAGTTTGACTACCGTTCTTGGTCATAGCCTCCAGGTCGATCATCGTTCTTTCAACCATTGACTGGCCTTGTCGGTCCCACAATGTGAACAGCACGTCCCCAACGACAAGGAAGTCGTGTAGGTGGCAGTGTGCGGTATTTTTCGAGCACTGAATGACGCCGACTTCTACCATCTGATCTTGGAATGTGTCGAGGAGCTGGAACACGCCCCCAGAGGTTGGTGAGGAGAAGGAAGGGATAAAAGCGAGAACAAATGTGTGGTCCTTGTGGGCTTCCAAGGCACTGGAGAAAACCCGAAGAAGGGTTTGCCGTTCTGCTTCAAGCAAGACTTGGGGCTTAGATCCACGAGGCTGCGCACCAGGTGATGGCGATATATCACGAGCAAAGGCCTGAGTGAGGGTCTTGTGTGCAACGCAGCCAAGTTTAGGATTCCAAAGTCGGAGAACACGATCGCGAGAAAGTGTCCAGACGTGTCCAACGTCAGTAGGCGGCGGGTGGGTAGCCATTGATATGATTTCGGACGCACTCGTATTCGGAGCGGAGAGGGAAGGTAAGAAAGATGTCAAGGAAAAGAGAAAATTGCCCTGCTGAGCAAGAGATTCCGACCAGTCATCTAGAAATTCTCAAGGAAATGAAGCAAACTACAAAACTGGAGTAAGAAAGCACGCACCCTCAGAGTTCTCCATTCCTGTGTACTCCGTCTCTAACCTCAACAATGCTCCATTTTTCATTCCAATAACGACGCAATCACATCCATGAACGTGAACAACGCCATCTAATTCTGCGGCGCCGTTTTTGATGAGGTACTCTGAAGCCCAACGGCTGTGTACATTGTCCTTCCAGAGAGTGTATCCTGGTCCTATGGGCAACACGAGTCGGTGAACAGACCCTGTGACGGTGACAGCAATGATATGTATCTCCGCATCTCTCCAAACTAATAATGACGGCGAAGGAAGAACAGCCGATGGGAAGATGAATCGAATAGGCGGTACTTCACTGGTAGACAGTGAAATCAATTCGAGAACAAGGCCTTTGTCGAGAAGTCGGAGAAGAATGGTTCCCGTAGATTGTTCATAAAGAACAGAGGAATATGAGGCGTGTTCATTGAGGTCAGATGGTTCTTCGTCGGGGAAATATGGGGTGTTGGTGCGTTTGGTTTCGACTGGGACGGTGACTGCTTGAGTAGCAGGAAACAGCGAAGAAAGCTGCGTTGCTACGAGAAGACTTCCATCCATGGATGAGGTACTGGATAACGAGTCTTTACTGGACTTTGACTCGTATCGTTGAACACGAACCTGGCAGCGACGTGCAGTGCCAGTAACGAACAAGAAATTTCTGGGAACCACCGTCACGTGGTGAGGCGCGTCAAGCGCTCATCTTAGCGCCTGACTGCCACTCGGAAACTTTTCGGTCGTTTTGCCCGTTTTGCCACACCCATTGGAGGCCCAGTCAATATGTGTGCTAAACACGCCTTGAGTAAAAAGACCGCGATAACTAGGGTCGTAATGCATACTACGCGCAACGCTCTCACCCGTTTCTCGATTTCGACCGGCCATTGGTATAACATCCATTTGTGCTTCTATGAAACCTTTCGATATATGTTCCCCCTAGTCTATCCCTAATTTGCTACTATTCATGAAAGGCGAAGGGTAGCATCGTAGAAGCTTGAAGGGGGGTACTTACACATATGAACGGGGACGGGAAACTTACAAAACGATCTCGGAAATTCGACCCCAAACACCCACTGAATTTCGGAACAAGGACAACGCGAAATACATACAGGAGGCTCAGCGGAGGTTGAACCTAAAACATTGGTGGCGGAAGCGCATGAGCGCTTTCCTGCTGGAAGCACGAAACCTGTTCTAGTCCCCGAGGGAGGGTGGTGCCCTTATTAAATAAACATCGAGTATGAGCCAAGGAAAATGCTGAAAGAAATGAATATATAATCTCAAGCCAACCTTCGGCTTGAGCATGTGCAAAAACACGTTGGGAAATTTGTCGGGAGCCTCCGTACAGAATAGTTCTTTTGCCTAGAATTGCAGACCGACGTTCACAGTTCCTGGCATCGTGACCAATATCGCGCGTCTGGGGTACAAATCACCGACGATCTATCTGCATTAGTATCGGTTATCCCCTACAGGGCTTCAGCGTAAACAAGGCGTTTGATCTGCTACCGTATTGAGCCTGGAGGCTTACAGTTTGGTGAGGCTTGGTCGAAGGAGACACCCACACGACCAGGTACTAAGCTGTTCTAAGTGGATGTGCATAGCAAATATGCATCGACCCAACGATAAGGCGGACGCGTTGTTGCGAGCCTTCACAAGCATGTGCGAGAATCTAATGAAGAGAAGTTAATGGTATTTCGATCCGTTTCCAAAATAAGCGAAGGAAGACCTCCAGACTTAATGATCAAGCGATGACTAGGCCTTGGGGTGTCCGTGGTGGTCCAGTAGTATGAAGTAACACGAACGCCCTTATTGCTGCGAGCTGGGAGAGAGGGCAAGCACCCATGGTGTCCTCCGTCTGATCAAGCAAGATAAATGAGGATCGTCACAAATCCAAAAGGAGGTTGTACTCGTCGATCCACATGATATGTGAGCAAGAACGCTGTCAATCGAAACAGAGCGTAGTTACGGTATTTGAGTCGAGGTTCCAGAAAGGCGACCGCAGTAATGTATGTTGATCCATCCTTCTGCGCAATGATATCGATCCAACCACACGGACGAGGAATTGGTTGAGAGTTGAATCCAAATGGTTGCCGGCTGGCAAAGCTGATACCGGGATAGGCAATCTTCTCGCACGCAGTACGGCGCTCGCGCTCGGTTCCACAATACGGAGTTCATTGAGCACATCTAAGATCACTCCTTGCAGCCTCGCGGATTCATAGTCGCGGAAGATAAGATCTAGGACAGTCATAACCACTAATTTCGGAAATATCGCATTCTCTAACGCTAGTCTCCTACGTGATACAGCCTAATCATCGAAAGGAGATGTATTTCAATCGCGGCAGGACTCATCTCGCTTAGAACTTGCGCCTGAGCAGGGCTTCCTTGGAGAACACTGTCGCAAACTTGTCGCGGGTGTCTATGAGGACCATAGTCAGGTCACTGCGCACTCACGGCGAAACTACAAGCCATGAGGACCCTTGTCACAAGTTTGAAAGGCTCAGGACCCATAGGCTTGGCCACGACTTCAGACAAAGAATGATTGTTTACCGAGGGAGATGCGTACAGTGCTTTGACCTTCCCGATGTCCGTTTTCTGATCCTCGACCACAGATTAGGGATCAACCATACCGTTGCGCCTCTGAAAGCTCCTATCGTTCATTTGGTGATGGTGAAGTCCCTCAAGATCAAGATCGAACGGGTAAAATGTGCATGAACGAACGGCAGCCTCATTTCCCTCTGAATGATTTTCGCCCCATCTAGCGTACGATCCGTTCGCTCTTGAATCATCTTGGATCATCCTCGTGTATAGGCGACGCCCACTTCGGAATTGTGTGGATGACAAGGTGGCGGCCGCGCTACGGTGGCATTGCTTGCAAGGACCTAACTCCGCTCTGGGGTGCTTTCAAGAACGTATAAAAGACTGTTTGCTTGCCAGAGAAAGAGAACATCCAACTCCCACTTTCTTCTTCTCGGGACCCCACTCAGAGCTACAGGCTAGTCTCTACTGTAACATCATGGAGGAGATAGTTCACTTTGACGCTATCTTATTTCCCTCTGACGGTACTTGCGTCCACCCTGACTCTCATAACTGGCCTACTGACGTTCCCTTGGCTTCCCAGGCCGCACGCCATCCATTGTACAACTAATGACTAGGTTTGTTCTTTCTTGAGCGGACAACACACTCAGCTCACCTTTGCGTTGTGCTCCAGTCCCATGTTCGTAGGACATCACAGCTCATACACGAAAAATCCGACGCGAATGCCCCATCCCGAAGTCCATATGGATTATGTGAGTGGCGCTTGTAGTTTGCTTGAAACGCGACGAAGTCACCAACACGATGCCCGCTCAGATTGCTGAGGGTCTCGGGCCTAGGGCTTGGAAGTACCAGGTAATCCTGAGATCCTACCGCACACGCCTCCGAAGCCCTGACCGATCTCTGACAGCTCGTGGAGGCTCTGGACGGCATGAACCGTAAATTTGCCAACCCCTACATAATATTCTATCCCGTTGCATCCAGAGATGGCATGCCTTTCCCAGTCAACAAGACTATCCGTAACATTCAGGGGAAGAACTTTGACGAAGAGCGCGCCTGGCGCGGTAACATCCTCGTAACCAAATACCGCGACAACCCGTTCACCTCGATGATGGACGCTTCGATGGCGGACTTCGCCATTCTTAAAAATTACCTTATGACACACGGATCTCCAGGAGTGGTATGTTGATATTATACGTTTTCATGTCCCCGCGCTAACGTCGGCTTACCACCGCTGAATATACAGTAACTTCACCGTCATCGACCACGATTCATGAACAATGGACAATATCTCACTTTCCATGCAGCATACCTCGGACACCTAGTATGATCGCGCATCCGGTATTTAAATAATGTACAGATAAGTTGGGTAATAGCATCATAGGTCTCCTTTGGCATGTCCAACCTTAACCTGGGCCCTCTCCGGAGTGTCCTTCTTCGGATTGCTACTAGTATCGGCGTCCTTTTTGCAGTGCTCTGGGATGGGACTTGCCGGGTCGATCGGTGGATGTGATACTCTGCCCACCTTGAAGTAATCCTTATGTTCGGTGTAGAATTTCTTCCAGTGCTCAACGCCCTTCATAACATAGTCAGACGGGTAAGAATATGATATGCATCAGGCCCACAAACCTGGAGTTCCCGTTCGGTTAATCCTCTCAAGTCGTGAGTGCGGTGAGTCTTGAAACATCCTGTCCCGAACGCGCGAGCAGCATCGACACCAGCCCTAGATAGAGGGAATTAGACGAAAATTATAGGCCGGGTTTGTCGCACACGTTTTGGTGCGTACATTATGTGATATGAACCTCCCGGCTGATACGCCTTTCCTTTCGAGACATCATAGACATCTCCGTCAATCTTGGAGTAGAAAGATAAGCAAACTGCGGATTTAGGGATTTGAAGAAGGGTCCTCACTGCAAGGTAAATAGGTCTGCCAGGCACTCTGCCGTCGAATTCGGATAGCATGCGTTCAGAGAACAAACGTTGACCAGGCTGCGAATGTCAAAGATGTCGGAACGAGTGATGGCTTTTCAGAGAGCTAAGGGACTGACCTCAGGGAAATATGTCCGCAGCCGCACCCATTTCCCGTCGTACTCCCAGAGGTAACTCCCAGTGACGAACTTGCCCGCCAATGTGATGCAGACAATCACGATGAGGAGGAACTTGAGGAGACCCAACAAGCTGACTTCCTCTTGTGCAGTAGGATCCTTTTCTTCTGGGCCGACTTCCTCTCCGCGTGCAATCTTTTCATCGCGCTCCTTCTTGCGTTCCAACCATTCATCGTGGAGTTTAGCCTGTTTATCGCGATATTCCTTATACCTGTAAAGTTTCAAGGGTCGATTGAGCCAATGCCATGAACGAGAAGCCCTGTGACGCACGCTAAGAAAGGTTTGTTCGCCGGTTTGTTCGAAACCATTCTGTTAGGTTGGGAGGGGTCTCTGACTAACGGCGCTGTTGGTGGTTCCCTGTAAGGTTCTGGGACCTCCCCTGTTGCCATTCCTTTTAGCCACGACATATTTAACGGAGTTTTTGCAATTCAACTCGTGGATTCGGCCGTGTGACCGTTGAATCGAAGGAGGATTGCCTCAGCCTGGAACACGTCAGTGTCGCTGCGGGGCTACTATACCGTACACGTGGATCGTGAGTGGCCCGTGCGCGCCTTCTTTGTTCTCAACATTGTCAATGTCAGTAGGAGTGGCTGCGACACCGGAAACCGGAGAGTACATTTCTGCGCAGAGTGGGTGCTTTCATGGAGTCGGCAGGATCCTCGCTTCGTGCGTAGTAACGGTCCGAACTTGAACATATCTCTGAACGTCCGTTGTCGACGGTAGTCCAAATTTGTTACATGTACACATAGTACAGTGGAATTTTTTATTTCTCGTAACTACTATGAGGATGTAGCTTAAGTTAATGATTGGTCTATTAAAGGAAAGTGTGTAAGGTAATAGTTACTACAGATATTGTTAGACCCACGGCCTGAAGGGAGAGGTAGACATAGGAAGACTCGCGCACTGGGGGAGGTTCTGTACAACATTAAGCAATATCGACATCGGAAGATGGAATCATTAAGAGAAGTGGAAATAAAAAAAAAGCCCCCCGGGGTAGACGTGCCTAGCCAGTGCGTGTAGAACGGAAGAAAAGATGCGCATAAGAATGATGAACAGTGTCAAGAAATGCGTGAGTGCCGGACGATATAACCACACGAAAAATTGCGAACAGAACCATGATTAGAGGTCCACAGAAACCACCAAAAGAAAACGAGTCACAATGAATCAAGAAACACTCAACAACGTCTCAATCTCATGATTGAGGAGCCGCCTGTTGCGTTTCCTGTACCTGCTCTCTTTGACGGTGCTCTCTTTCACTCGCGTGTTGCGATATTGTGATGTAGGCACCACCAGTCTCTTCTGCATTCAAACCAGGTGGCTGGGAAGGCGCAGAAGCGAGCAGCCGGACATCGTCATCGGTTGGGTCGAAATCTTCAACCCAATTTCTCATGGCCAAGAACTTCGGGGTCTTGATGAACTACGCATAATTGCATGAGTAAATATCGCCACTCAGATGCTTAGATTTACTTACCTTGGGCACAGAATCTGTGGCCATTAACCTGAAGACGTGCACCTGTATCCTCTCGTATAACCTGATCATGGTCTGCAATTGCGTGGCATTGAAGGCGCTCGCCTGCTCAGGCTCCACTCGTCCCTGGAATGCCTTGCCGGTCAAGCTTGTGACGACGTCCTCCAGGTACTTCACCAGCTCATTCCGTAGCCCGTGATCGATGTTAAGCTCGCACTGACTGGAGGGCGCAAGGTACATGTTGTAGATGACGAAGGCAGTGTTGATCAAGGACTCGTGGTGCCGCTCCATGGCGGCTTGACCGGGAGTTGTTCGGCTGCCAGAACGGGGCGGGGGATTGACGGCGACGGCACTTGAGGTGATGTTGAACTTCCGCTTGAAGTCCTGGACGTCCAGCCAGAACGACAAGTTCTCCTCACAAAAGTTGTTTCGGAGAAACTCGCGAAACAAAGAACGTAAACTAGGCTCCTCCAAGATGTACCGCAGACGCTCCGTGTTGCTCTCCTTCGTGGTACTCTTCTTCTCGGCGGCCTCGTAGTTGGCATTGAGCTTCTCGGCCAGCGATATCCTCCGGTGAATCTTAGCTGTGCTATCTCCCTTCTTCTCGCCATCACCGTTGTCCACAGACGACCGCTCGGTACTGAGGTTGGCGGACGAAGCGTTCGGCGAATCGTGGGCACCACCCCTCGAGCTGTCCCAGTGGGCAACGCGACGGCCCTCATCCGTTATCTTGTAGATGGCTTTGGCTGTGCAACGGAATTCACCATGTTGCTATTGCAGAAAGATTAGCGACGGAAGCTATCAAAACAAGGGGCTTGTACGTACGCTCACGGGAGAGTTGCCACCAGGGGCAGAACCACGAACAGTGAAGATGATGGCCGAGTCATTGTTCTTGCGCTTGTCGCTGACGAGGGTGATCAAGCCAAAGCGAACGAACTGCGCTGCCATCTCAGCTGCCTCTTCCCGTCCGACTACAGAGGTGAAGTCGCAGAGCCACTCCAAAGCAGTGACTGCAGCAAAGCAATACTTGTGATGCTGTTGGCCCTTGCCGAGGAGAGGCTGCGCTCGTTCAGTGACGTCCATCAGAGAAACACCCTTGGCTCGTTCGTTGTACCGCTGGAAGGCATCTTGCGGTTGGCTGGTTGGTGGGACGTAGTTGGGCTGGCGACCAACGAAACGGCGGAAGAGAGCTGTGATGACTGACTGGGTGACGATGATCTCGTCATCAGCAGACCGCCGCTCGAGATGAAGAAGTTTGATACAGATGGGCTGTGTGATGAAAACGTCCTGAAGATGGTCTGCATTGATACCGTTCTTGCTGATGAACCGTTCCAAGACATGAAGGCCTTTCGGGGTCAAAATGTAGATACCCCTGTCCTTGAACAGATTGGATGAAGGATCTGCTGCGTTCTCGATGAGGCGAGCATCCATGAAGTGTTGACTCATCGCCTTGGCCATCTCTCTTGTCATCGAAAATGTCGTCGTTGTTGTCGTCGTTACTACTCGTGTTGGTTCTCTGGGATCCGGCCCACGATTGGATTGAGAAAACTTCAGCGAGGCGAGATTTTGGGCAGCTTCATCGCTGTTGGTATCCAGAATGTTAGTCAGTCGATGCGGCGGATAAAACATGGAGAGGAGCTGACGTTGAGAATGAATTGGGGAATGTGCGGAAGAACTGCTTGTGCGGGCCAAGTTGTAAGGAGACGATGAGAGTCGCAAAGAGGTCCAGGGTGTCCTAAAGGCCAGGGCGACCCAGTCAAATGTGAGGACTGATACTCTTGCTACAGAGAATTCTAACGACGGACCTTGAGAAATGGCCTCCCGCGTTTTGTGGTCTTCATCATATGAGACGATGCCTGCGGCTCCGCATCGGACGGCATGGTGGATGAAGAAAAAGAACAAAGAGAATAAAATGGAGAAAAAAGAGACTAGGAACTCTTTTATACAAGGTAGGGAGGAGAACGGAGGAAGGAAAGGGACGACGGGGGAGGGGGATGGATGCTGAGCAAGAGGTGATGGTGGAGGCAGTAAATAACTCCCACCTGCATCTCACTTATGCGGTTGCTATCCTACTATATTCCCACGCGATGCCTCATGCCTTTGGAAAAAAAATTATTTCGTTTGTTTGGACCTGGTGACATAAGCGACAGGCCTGCCGCCCACCGGGTTCACCTCATCCCTCGAACTTTCGTCAAGCTTACAAGGTTCGCTTTACAGCCTTTCACGCTACAGTTTCGATTTTAGTGACTCAAGGTCGAGCTTCCCACTGGCTCTGTGAGTAAGATAATTCACATCCCGGCTATCGCAGAAGGGGACATTTGTTGTTACGGCGGTTGAATGCGGCTCGCCTTCAGGCACGTACGCCGACCGACTGCGTGTTCGCACCAAGGAACATGCATACAATCCGTTGGCTCGTATTCCAATGGACATGCATCCTTGAGGAGTCTTTCCTATGTGGTTGGAGCCATCAGGCAGGGCTCATTCAATCAGGATTGACGCCGAATCCGATAGTCTTTCTTCTGTGTTCAAGCACTCGCGATCGTGGATGATGGGTCGCCTACGGTCCTGTTGTGATCGGCAACAAGCTTCCCATCCGGTGAAGTCAAAAAACAAAAATACAAAATAAATGTAACCAAATCACCAACTCAACAATCAACATTTCTGTAGCAGTGGGGTTGGATTATCTTGCTTGCCGGCGGTCAGGTCTAGTCACAGGCAAACTCAGGGTCGACCGAGCAATTCCTGCAAATGACTGCATGCATGTGCATGTACTTGTACATACAAGCCAGGAGGACCCGTAGCTCTTCACCGAACACCTCCCGTATTTCAATACGGAATATAAAACTTCGTAGGGATATGCGGGCTGTGGACTCTGTTCAAAAGCAAGTCGGCGGAACTGGTACTGGCACGCATCAAAAGCTCCCGTTTTCCCATGTATGGAAGGAACTGATCTGCCGTGAAAGGGCCGAGTCCAAAACTACCAATTCGACGCAACAGCGACTAATAGTGTTTCAGAAATAGTCCTTCCGGATGCATTCAAGAGAGACGCAGATAAGGCAGAAGTCCGGTGTGACGAATCCCGGCTTAGTCTAGTCCGCCACCTCATGTCGAGGGATTGGATTTTGCGGCACGACGAAGGGCTACTTGAGCTTCAACGTCTTGCAGTCCAAGTGCGCCGACGAGCTAGCTGATAATCATGATACCGTCCCGTGGAAGAATAAAATGTTGTCTCCTGAGTCCTCCTCACAATAGAAGTAGCTCAAAGTAGGGCCGCAAGCCCCCTTTATGTAAATAGATTCAGGTCAGGGAGGATCGAATTGGATCGAAACGTATTGTGGGCAACGCCCCGGCTACATATAAAAAATTCCATAGCCTTCGCTTTCGTCACTGGACCGAGTCGGGTTGGGAAGGGTTGGGATGTTGACGTTGATAAAGGTCTTTTACTTGGCGGCCACGGCATGGCTTCACATTGACCAAAACCGAGAAAACCGAGGGCAAATGAGTACTGCGTCAACGGAAGAGTCGAGGATGAAAAGGGAGACGGACCATCGGTCAAAGTGATTTCCGTCTCATCAAATTAAGTCCGGGACCCCTCACGATTGTACTCCTTTCCGTGAACACCGACGGGATCAAACACATAACATACACACGGAAAAAGAGTGTTAGGGTGTTGGCAGAAAACTCCCGTCCCCGTGGTCTAGAGCGCCTCCTAAGTATCAGCGTTGCAGAGGACGCCGAGTCCTCCGAAGCTAGATGAGGGTCGGTGCCCAGCCATTGCTGATCCTCGCTTGAGGTTCGCGAACGCGAGGTGTATGTACTGATTTGTGATGGAGGGGCGGACGTGATCGACCTCTGTCGCCCCTCGTGGGGTGGGCGAGGGTATGTAGTTCGTGACATCTAGCAACCGGTGACCGGAAGCCTAAGTATTCTAGTGCATACCGGAGTCCATCTCCATGGATAGCGACTTCAGCCTCTAGCTAGCCGCGTTTCATCTTTCCGGAGCAGGAGCAATGTGTTGTCGGAGAAAGCCTCAGAATAAGGTGCTACGGATGTGCACTCGCTCCGAGAAACAAGAGAAAACGGAGCATACTGAGACAATATGCATTTACGTCCGATGGTCCTGTAAGGACACGTAGATGGTAGACTGCTCGAGTTCTAATTCACCCAAAATGTCCAAGGAGTATATGAGGCACATACCATTACAGCCCGAGGATCGTTGAATGGTTATGCTCAACTTCAGAGTACAGGGACAATCCCGTTGCCTTGAATGAGCCCAATCCAACTTCGACATTCAATGGTAATTTCCTTCGCTTGAGGAAGTACATCGTGAAAGAGCTCGGAAAGGGAAAACTCATTCCAGTCGTTCCCCTTGGCCGGACGAACGGACTTGGTGGGAGGCTCCCGCCTACTAATTTCAGGATCGTCGTCCGAGTTACTTACGACTCGTTGCGACCCGGTTGTCTGTCACTGCGGTCCCTTCACAGGGCAGAGTCGTCTGACAATGCAATGGGTCCATGAGTCAGATATCGAAATCCCGACCAAAGTTCAAGCGCAGTCGGATTAGCTGCCACCCGGAAGCGCCAGTCTACACCAAAGTTATTAGCCGTTTCCCTGTGGAACAAACAATATTAATACGGCGACAGTACTGGAAGCAACTTGAACATCACAGCAGAAGCTAACGGCAAAACGGTTATGCGGTCCCATATTCTGACAATAAGCCAGTACTACTCACCTGATTTGGGTTCTTCTCTCGATTTCTCCACTCAACCCTCCACGAAGAGCTCCATTTTTGACTCCCACCAGGCTGGATTCATCAAGTTTCGGGCTCTGAGTGGCACTGGTTAATTGGTAACAAGTTGACATCCGCCCCACTGGCACTCAACTCAGGGCTCCGCATCACCCTTGGACCTTAGTACCCCTTGGAGTTTGGAATTGGACCTGTTGAGAATTGAGAGGAGCTGGGGCGGGGCGCGGACATGGGAGGACAAGGGCCGGAAGTTGCCCAACTTGAGTTGGAAGATTAGATTATGATACTTAGATGTCGTTGGCAGGTCACGTGTCGCATGACTTCACAGACTTGAATCATTCCAATGAATCCGATTCGGGTTCGCCTCGTGAGCCACTCTCACTTGGCCGCGGCTATGTCTAATGCGGGGAGCCTCGATGTCTGCTCAAGCCCTTCGTTAGGTCCAACGGCAAACTCATGAGCATTCTTTCTTGTAGGAAGCGAAAGCTATTCAAGCCCTCCTCGCTCAGCTGGGAGCATCCCAGGCCTGGAAGGACACTCTCAACGACAACCCAACCTCCGATCCTGAAGCCACAACCAGTCAAGCTCCGGATTCTGGGTCAAGCGCATCCGTAGCTTCTCTTCTCTCTCAGCTACAGACGCCACAAGAGGATCTATCGCGGCCAGCGCAGCAACTCGTGGCACAACCACGTCTACGAAACGATATCAAGGACCAGCAAGGCCCACACGTTCTGGGCCAATCGAATGTCATATCTATTCCCGATCCCTACGCAAATACGCCGCTGTTCACTTCGAATGACAACTCTCCATTGGAGAATTCATCTGCTGGTACCGACCAACGTAGGCAGGATACCCGACATTACACCTTTCAGCAATCTCTCCCATTACTTGCGGAGCTGGCGGCAAGAAAAGATTTAGTCGAAGCACTGGTTTCCGTATGGCGCGACGTTGATCTAGATTCGGTTGAACTCGATTGACCTTAATCTTCACAGATGAAGAAGAGCCAGGATACCCTGGAGCGCCAATTACTCGAGGAACGGCAATCAATTAGGAAGAAGTACGATCAACGGATTAAGGATGCGTCAGTCAAGTGAGCTGTCGCCGATGCATTCATGGTGTCTATCCAGAAACTGACAAGTCCATTCACAGAGCGCGTTTGATTGGTACAGGGCTGTCCTCCCATGAAGCCAGAATGCTCAACGATAGCTACAAACAGCAGTTGAAGAAATTCGATCGTGAAAGAGCTATATCCGCTTGGGAAAGCCTTGTCGCCAAACAACAAGAGAACCTGTTAGCGCTAGGGGTACCTACCATGTTCTTGACGGGCAACCGTTCAGATAGAGAAGTGAGTAACCCTTTTAGACGTCCCTTAAATGTTCTGAGGTCTCGCTCGCCTGTCAGACTCAACAGAAAGTCAGCCAAGTCCTGGAAGGATTGATGGGCAATCCGACCATGTCGTAGGAACTTGTGCGAATGCCCGCTCGTCAATGAAGCACTGCCGAGTCCCGACCATATCCTTCCCGCTCAACCCCGCACCATTACGGCCCGCGGCCTGACTTGTCTAGTTTGCACTGTTACTTTTGTTTCGGGCACTCGATATAACGTACTGTTTGTAGTAACGCGGTGATAATAGGCGCAATCACGGGGAACTCGCTCTTCCTCCCAGTCCGAGCCCCCGCAGTCGTTGGCTATGAGCTAGTATGAGCTCCATTACTTACGAAGGGAGTGTCGAGAGAACACGTACCGGTCCGAGGACGGTCGACTATTTAATTATGTCCTTTTCACCCGGAGGAACGAGTAGTGCTCCCGGAGTAAATTCAAATTTATTGATTAATTTCATCGCCAGGGTTGTCTCGCAACCAACTGACTCTGTTTTCTCTCTCTCTCTCTCTCTGCATGCGGCGAAATCTTGTGGGCATTGAATGACCGCCAGCCATGCCTTATGTCGACCTGTACAGCGACGATGATTATGCTTCTATCTTCTACACCACCAACACTGACTTCGGGAATGTTGGCGGTTTTGATCCAGAGAAGCCTACTATTTTGATGCTTCACCCAACCTTCCTCGACTCTTCATGGCTCAGCAACCAGTTTGGTGATCCAAGGCTCGACCGCAACTTCAACTTGATAGCGTTCGACATGCGTGTCTGTGGGAGGTCGACGTGTAAACCAAGCGGTGTACATGATTCCTGGGTGGATGCAGCAGATTTAGGTTACTGTCATCAGGTGCGTGAAAATAGACCTTCTCTTGGCTGCACCGGGCTCAAACAAATTTACAAAAGTTCCTTCATCTACCGCCGTGCCATATTCTCGCAATGGAGACAATTTCAGTCGGGACAGCAATGCGGTTCGCGGTCTTGTACGTCTTCATTTCAAGTTCTGCCTACCTCCAGTACTGAATCCTTGTTGTTCGATATAGATTTCCCGAACTATGCCTCAGTCTCGGGTTATGCAATGTACCACCGCCCACGGAGTACGGCTTCAAGTATCATATCTTCATAATGTCGACCTGACCGATAATCTGGAAACAGGTTGAAATGGGTGTTCAATGCCTACGATGAAGTAATGCAATCGTGGTGCTACGCCGACGACTTAGAGTCCTTTGAACACGTATGCATGGAAGCAGTCAAGTTCATAATAGGACCTGTGAGTCCTTCTGTTACTTGTTCAACGCTCTCATTCTCACTCTAGAGCCCACAGAATTGCGACGCTAATCTCCTTGACGATGTATGCTTTCGATCCCATCAAAAAACCCTGTTGCCATCGCTGAATAGACCGCGGTAACAGCTGATAGCGTACTGGGAAGTGACCATGCCTCCACGCAGACGACGACGGATGGTGGAACTCATGAATATCGTGATGAACGTGAGCCTGTGTCCCCTCAACTCTCCCCTGTCCATCATATGACACCTTGGTACCCTTCTGTTATCTACAGCGGGCACCATTGAAGTCAGAAATTGTCAAGGAGATCAAACAACCGGTGCTCATAATACATGTACGCTCCCCTCGAACACCACACCTTACCGCATGATGAACCGTCTACACAGGGTGACCGGAACGAAACATGTCCACCGAAATACGCAGAACGGTTGCAATCAGAGCTCAGCAACGCGGAGTCCGCGTACTTGTATACAGTTAAAGGTCCGTCCCCGTCCAATCGCTCTCATAAGCCCGGGTATCTCAAAAACTGCTATCTTGTTAGGTGGAGCCGGCGGACTCAATCTTGTTCCCGGTACTGCATCCATCACGAACCAGGTTTATGCAAAGTTTCTTGCTCGATTACCGCCCACCCGATCAGACGTCAAGCCACCATCGCTACCCATCGAGGACCGAATGACAATGGCTTTGGAACGTTTGGCTGAATTGATGGGTGATTCAAGTATATCGTCACGTCCGCCTTGTTCTCTGTCGTTTTCGTGTCTCTCCCATGAAGTTGTGAGAGGTCAAACGGAGTCTCTCGACCTTTACAAGAAAGGCGAATCGGAGGCATTTGACCCCACAGGGCCGGATGGACGACCGATACGCAAGTAAGCGTTCATCAATAACCTACACTGAGAGTAGAAACTGATGTGTTCCACTCAGATATTCCGAGAAGAAGGACGAGCATTGGTTCTATGGCGAGAGGGACGGAATATCGTACGCCAAGGGCAAGTATCTCGAAGAGAATTCCCCTTTGGATGATCGCTCATTCTTCCTTTCAGCGGCGTTATACAAAAAACAAGATGCTGTTCCTCATGAGCGTTTACCCATGTCTCCGTTGGAGCCCTCCATAAATGGGGATCATAACCAACAAGGTCGGCTTCGTCGTGCGACTGTTGGCCCTACCTCTATTAATGAGAAAACAGCCATTAAAGGCTCAATGGCCAAGGTTGTTGGCTCCAATTCGACGACTACCTTCCAGAGGCTCCTCAAATAGAGGCCGTCGAACGTCGTGCTGAGTTCACCCTCTTTATTTCTATGATATCTTACTTTTCGGGCTTTCGTTTTGTTATCCAGTTATCCACTTGCACGCACACGCTCTTTTCGCGCATTCACTATACCACACACTGCTGTCATACTACTAGTCCCAGCTAAGTATATACAATCGTTTGTATAAATGCTTTTATAATACTATTTGTAAGTATATGGCAATAACCATTAGCGAGACCCTTGCTTCCAGATCATTCAGATCCCCATCCAGTTCTAGAATTGCGAAGTTCCACAGATGAAAAGCACCATGTACATACATACATCCGATCCATATAGTCCACCTTAATCCAATCCACAGCCCACCTTTACCGGTGTAAAGAACGAAGATATCGAAGAAAGGAAGGAGTGTCCGGCAGTCCGTCACCCATACTCAACACTTAGAGGCTTCCCTCAGCCATCTTTGCCTTGTAGTATCTCACCATTTCCTCCAGCCCCATCCGCACCGTCCATCGGGGCTGCCATTGCAGAGACTCCTTGGCGCGGGTAGTGTCAGGCCTTCTCTTCTGGGGATCGTCCGTAGGAATGGGCTTGTAGACGATCTCAACTCGACGAGATCGCTTAGCCCCGTCTTCATCCTGCACCTTCTCGACAATCTCCCTCACTAATTCTGCAAATTCTCCAATCGTGAATTCTTCACTGTTACCAACGTTGACGGGACGAGTCTCCTCGGAGTTCATGAGACAGATGAGACCGTCGATGAGGTCGTGGACGTATTGGAAAGAGCGAGTCTGTTTTCCGTCACCGTAAACGGTGAGATCCTCGCCTTTCAATGCTTGAACGATAAAGTTCGAGACGACACGTCCATCATATGGGTTCACTGAAAGCCGCGTCAGAGATGTTCGAATCCACACGTTAAGCAGGAATTACTTCGTGGACCATAAGTGTTGAAAATACGCGCTACCCTGACATCGACACCGTCTTGTCTGTGGAACCCATAGGTGAGGGTTTCGGCCACACGCTTTCCCTCATCGTAACACGCTCGAGGGCCAATCGGATTGACGTGTCCCCAGCTAATAATAGATGATGAACAAACGGGACAGCATTAACGGCGAGAAATTTTCATACTAGTCCTCAGGCTGCGGGTGAACTTCGGGGTCACCGTATACCTCTAGATAGGTATGTTTCGTCAGCTTTCGGCACCAAAGTTAGAACGTAATTAGACCAACCGGAAGTACTCGAAATCAGGAACCGAGCTTTGACACGCTTGGCCAAACCGAGCATGTTCAGGGTGCCCATGAAAGACGTCTTGATTGTTTTGACAGCGTTGTACTGATAGTGAGGGGGAGATGCGGGACAGGCGAGGTGATAAATTTCTGGCGTTGAAAGAAGTCAATGTCAGACTTCATGCGCCTCAAGATGATAGATGAGAAGAGACGCACGGTCGCATTCAATCATGAACGGCTCAACGACATCGTGGCGAACCATCTCAAAGTTCGGGTGTCCCACCCAGTGACTGACTGTGGTCTTGGAACCGGTGAAGAAGTTATCCAACACAGTCACTTCGTGCCCAAGAAGCATAAGTCGGTCGACGAGATGAGATCCTACGAATCCAGCACCACCAGTGACCAGAATCCGCTTCCGCAACGAAGGGGCGAGAAGTTTCACTGGTGGGAAACGCGAAAGGGTGGTATAGGAGATCGAGTTGATGTCCGGATGGTAGATGGATCGCGATTGATAGACAGAGTCTGCTGCTTTTGTGTTTGTAGCCTCGTTATCCTTTGCATTGGTGTCAGCACTGTCAGTGCTGTTTGACGTGTATACATAGTGCGGACGAAGATAGAGATTGCGCAGAGCTTCGATAGAGACCTCGCTGTCGAAACCAAAACGATTGAAGCCAACCGTATTGATCTCTTGACCGTGTTTATCTAGAACTTTGAACTAAACAATCGGTGAGATTTTGATGGAAAGAAAAACTGTGTGGGGGGGACTCACAGAGGACATGATGGTAAGAGGGAGAAATTGACACGACCGAGCTGGCTGCTGTCACAAAACTGACAGGGAGTTTTTATGCGGCAATAGCGCCATGACAGACTCAGAGACTGAGGCGCGCGTTTGTCATGTCAAACTGTAAAATTAGCGCCAGTGCCAGAGTGGGCGCTTATTGGATTTTTCCCTTTCCCTCATCCTTCGTAATGCCTCGAGCCTCGAAATCGGCTGGAAAGTCAAGACACAACCCTCTCATTGCACAGATCGGTGAAGATGAACTTATAGCCAAGTATGGCACAGTGTCACAGCCTGGTAAGCGGAAGAAGTCAAAAAAATCCTCCGAGGTCGATGAAGATGAGGAGGTAACCGAATTGCCCTTTCCCATATGGCACATCTAATCGGTCGGATAGGCAGTACTGGACGCCAAAACATCCAAGCGCATTCTTGATCTCGCGAAGGACCAGCAAAGAGAACTAGACCCAGATGAGGAAGTTGTTGAGGATGAAGAAACGCCTGAAGACGCCAGAATCCAAGCGCGAATAATGGTTGAAGCTGATGAGGAAGACGATGAAGATGAAGAAGAGGTCGAAGAAGTCGAGGAGATTGAGGAAGTATTCGTGAGTATCGATTCTACTCTTCAATCGTCCATTTGTACCCACATGAAAGTAGGAAATCGACTCGGGAGATCTACAAACCTTAGACCAGTTCCTTCCTCCAAACTCGGGGGAACGCAAGACACTTGCCGACATAATCTTCGCGAAAATAGACGAGCATGAGGCCGCCAACGCCGCAACAATAAAAAATGTGCAACAGGGTGCGTTGCTTCATAGTAAAGAGATGCATCGCTATTCAACCAACCTTCCCTTAGACAAGTCGGCACCCGATCCAGCTCTAGGTCTCGATCCTAGGGTTATTGGAGCTTATACCAAGTTCGTATTCTTCCCCTTGTTCAATCTCAAGCTCAACATCCTTGTAGAGTTGGTGAATTTTTGCGGAGTTACAGAGCGGGCGGTCTCCCAGTACCCTTCAAAGTCATCCCTACACTTCCTGCTTGGGCCCGTATCCTCGCACTCACCCAGCCAGAGAACTGGTCTCCACATGCAGCTCGTGCCGCGACGAGAATATTCGTCTCTACAATGAAGCCCCCGCAAGCCCAACTCTTCCTTAGCGTTGTTCTGCTGGACGCGATCCGGGAAGACATACGGGAAAATAAAAAATTGAATGTACAATATTACGAAGCTCTGAAGAAGGCATTGTTCAAGCCCGCAGCGTTCTTCAAAGGCATCGTTTTTCCGTTGCTTGATGTAATCAACTCGCCTCTCCGTTATTTCATCTCCACTGATTCACCACTTTTCAGCAAGGATGTACGTTGAAGGAGGCGGCTATCGTTGCCTCAATCCTAGCAAAAACAAGGGTTCCAGTCCTACATGCTTCCGCGGCCCTTCTCCGGATAGCAGAAATGGACTATTCTGGTACAGCTCCCCTCGTTCATGACCAATTCGTCTCTCACACATAAACCAGGTCCGAATTCGCTGTTCATACGAGTTCTGCTCGACAAAAAACATGCGCTACCCTATAAAGTCGTCGATGCCCTCGTCTTCCATTTCATACGGCTCTCCAATACCTATAAGGCACGGAGTCGTGGAGACGCTGAGAAATTACCGGTTCTATGGCACCAGAGTCTTCTTGTATTCGCTCAACGGTACGTAGCTACGACTTGTCCCTCCTCATGCCTCTGAAACGGGAACTTTAGGTACGCCTCCGACCTCACTCCTGACCAGAAAGACGCACTTCTCGATGTTGTGCGAGCAACGCCCCATGATCAGATAGGACCAGAGATCAGAAGAGAGTTGGTCAACTCGGTAGTCAGAGGAGAACCGAGGCCCGACGAGGATGTAGAGATGTCATAGTAGCCTCTGGATACTATACTCTATCGTCCCCGAACTGCTAGCGGATCGATGGCGGATAGTCCAACGGATAGGCCCAGGCTAGTACACAAGTTCGAAAACACAATTTTGTACTGGGGCTCACAATTGAAGCATCGAGAGCACCAAGGTAGAAGTCGTCTGGCAATGATTGGCACGGTCCAGCATCATTCATATCAAAAATGGGGAGGTCAGCTAGCACAAAGTTGGGCTAGCCTCTAGAGTTTCTTGCTGGAACCCACTAGGGCCATTGCTTTGCTTACCACCTGCCGGATATCGGATTGGAGGTATGGCACCGTGTCCGAAGGTCTTATTAGTTCCGTCGTGGCTGAAACTCGTACTTTAAACGAGTAAAGTAAGAGATTGACTAGATAGTCACTTGAACTTCGGGCAGAGTTACGGCGGGCCGTGTCCCGACAGCCAGTTTCATTCCTTGCCTTTCTTCTACCAGCGTTCTACACGTCCTGAACACTGCGCAGCGTCGTGACTTGCCATGCGTTACAAAGGGACCTTGTGCTCATGCTACCACATGATGATACGAGCATCTGCTCTATTTCCGATGTAAATGTACATCGGAAACATTGTAAAATGAAACGCAGAGCCCAAGGCCGACATTCTTGCGGGCCGTTTGGTACGTACTTAAAGATTCTTGCGGATGACCTTCCATCGCGTTCTTTTCCAGTCATGTATCTTGTCCGAGGACTCTCTGCCAGCTTCCTTTTCTTTTTGCTTCGGGGCGGAGCAGCTGTGGTCATTCCAACTGCAGCACCATCATCGGCTGCGACTATCGACCCCTCCCTCCTGGCAGTTTCCATCGAGTTCTTTGCATTCCCAGGCTATACTAACGTCACCTCGACTTCCAAATGTTTGCAGAACCTCGGGGACTTGAGAGGCTCGCCGGTCGCAGTCCGTATAGGAGGAACTACTCAGTAAGTCCCCTTTTCTTCCATTGTGAATGCATGCAACTCGGAAGCGGCCCTTATAGAGATCGAGCCACCTACGACGCATCATTAGCGGACCCCGTGAAATACACCGTCGCCAGTCCCAACGATGCACCTCTTTCGCTTACCTATGGACCTTCATTCTTCACTCTCGCAGCCGGCATGAAGGGCGATGTCACCGTAGGACTGAACCGTCAGCTCAACAACCAAGCCAACACCCTGGCGGCTGCCCAAAGAGCTAAACAAGCCATTCCGAACCTCCTATCGATAGAACTGGGAAATGAACCAGATTGTGAGAGACCCCGTCACTCTTCTTTCCACCTTGTCTGACGACACAGTCTCTCTGTAGTATACGCAGCTAGCTCTCCCATTGCTGGCGGGACCTGGAACGCAAATGCCGATGCCGCGAGCGAGAGGACGTGGTTCAATGCCCTTGCCCCATCTGTCTGTCTGCTCCATATTTGTTGAACGCGACAGACGGCTGATCGTTATTGCATGCAGGTCGGTAACATATTCCAGGCTGGAGTATATTTGGATCGATGGAGCCTTGCGGGCCTGGTCTCCTCCCTCGGAGACGCATTAAGCAAAGTCAAGTCGTTCTCCGGTCATTCGTACCCCCAGTCTGCGTGCGGTGGGGCTTCTACAAACCTTCAAAACCTCATGACTCATTCGTGCGTCAAGCTCAGTTACTACTGAGATTTTTCAGCCTCGAGAGATTGACGCGTTCAAACTGCACAGAGGGATCGTTTCGTACACGAAGAAATATAAAACTGACGCTGATGCTGTTCATGGAGCAGGCAAGAGGTATTTCCTCGGGGAGACCAACTCAGGTTCGAACATGGATCTCTCAAATTCTTCCTATGCACTAAACATCTCTATCAAGCTACTTGCGGAGGTGGCGGTATTAGTCCTACATTCGGTGCGGCCCTGTGGATCGTCGACTACGTCCTACAAGGGGCCCTCAACGGAATTGAGCGGCTGTACTTCCACCAAGGTACCATTGGGAACTGCGTGAGTGCCTTCGTTCCTCTACCTGTCAAAGCTTCGTCTGAGTATTCTTCAGCAATACTGCTGGTGGGGAAGATTCACCACAGGAGCACCGTTCTATGGCACATACTTCCTCAACACCTTCCTCGGCAGAGATGGCACAAAAATCTCCGCCTTAGACGACGGTACGGGTGCTGTCGCTACATATGTAGTCTACAACTCTTCGGGAAAGCCAATTCGCGCGCTCGTATACAACTCGAATTACTACGCGAGTGGCACGCGTTCGAGCACGTCCGTGTCTTTCACCGGCGGTGTTCTGCCTTCAAGTGGCTCCAAGACGGCGACGAGGCTCACGGCACCCAATGCGACATCTCGCGTCGACCAAGGGGCTGCTGTTACCATTGGAGGAGGTTTGACAGTAAGTCACTGGACCTCGTTCTGTGACCCACGCTCACTCATCCGTCATGTTCCAGTTCGATGGAAACTGTAATCCCGTGGGAAGTATAGCAAAGGAGACGATATCCATCAGCGGAAGCACGTTGACTGTGTCCGTAAAGGCATCCGAGGCCTTGATTATCGACCTATAGGTCAACCCCTTGGATGAAGATGTACATGTACTTTTGTGTTGTTGGGATAACGATACCTACTTCTTCCGCTTCTTAGACTTCTCCCTCACATCATTCTTCGGAGCGGCTTTGATAGCCTTGAAGACATCCTGAAGGTTGGAGTCGGCGTCTGCCGCTTGGGCGGATGGCGGTTCTTCCTTTGTGGGTTCTTGATTGTGAGAGATCCCAGGCCCCTTCAACTTCTTGACAGGCGCACTCGCGAACAACTCGTCGATTTCATCGGTTGGACCACCCTTCCTCTTCCGTTTCTTCTCGGGAACCGCCGGTGCCTGCGATCCTGGTACCTTGGACTTTTGAGGCTCCGAGGGGGCGCTGCCCTTGGCTCCCTGCTTCGCACTGGACTGCATGCTCCTCCATTCGTCAGGTCGCCGGCGAAGAAGATACAAGTTGAGGTTCCGACTGAAAAACTTGCCATAAAACGAGCCTATCAGGGCTTGTTCATGGGGAATGACAGAGCGCGCGATCTTTTCCTAATTGTGAAAAACAAGTGAGAGAATGAATCACGGAACTAAGGAGTTGAGATACCTTGAGGTATGTATCCGCAAAGGCAAACAGTCGGTCACCAACACGACTCCCAATGCGATCGTCGACAAGTTCGTGGAAATGACCGATAAAAGACATGATAAACGACCGTTTGGCTTTTTGTGAGACGGTCGGAGAGTCCAAGAGAGCATCCATTATACGTGAACCTGAGGGATCGTAGGCTATTTTCAGCCGTTCCGAGATCTCGAGCGAGTTCAGACTGTTCAGTCATCAGGATACAACTTGTTAGAGTGGGTTGAATTCGCACCTATCAACTACACATTCGTTGTGAGGAGCAGGTAGCTTCAGGGCAGTTTGGAGTAAGACCGAGCCTTGAACCGTCGCTTCTTTCTTTGCGTCCCCCTTGTCGGCTCTGTCTTTGTCTGTATTTTTCGATAGAGTCCGTCGGCATTCCTTGTAACCCGTTGGTTAGGGAGACCCTCGGTTCACTGGGTGGGAACTCACCCCCACTGGCTTCAAGGACAAAGCGCACGGCACCAAAAGCTTTCTATCTTCAGAAGTTGATATGCAAAATCCTCTTGAAAATGCCTGGGAGTATGTCTGGGAATCCATAGCACGAAAAGCCAGTAACAGATACTTACATGGACGGCCTGGTCCCCAAGAATACCGAGAGCCGCAGATCGTTGGATGACTGCACGCAGGACCGAAGACCTCGATGAGGCTGCAGTTGAACGTCAGGATTGACTACAAAGGGAGAGACAAACACACTTACTGATAACCTTTTCCCAACTATCTTCCAATTCTTGGAAAGCCGCCTCTAATTGGGTAGGATTACACCGCTCCAAAGATTTGGCAACAACATAATTCGCGACCGGATGAATAGACAGCCGTGGTAGTTTCCCTTTCAGATAGGTGTTCCACAACAAGGAGAATGGCTTTGCTGAAACTCGGGTCACTATAGTTTCCAGAACGTGGGATGAGGTAGGATCGCGAAACAAGGTCCCCAGGTAGTCTGATGGTTGGATGTCCTCCGAATTGCCCTTGACTAGAGGGTAGACATTAGTATAGACTATGAAATAGCGGCTCAACGAACGCACGCGATTCAGAGACGATTCCTACGGTCATCCTATCCATCAGTGAGTCCTCCTCGTCAGACATATCATTCACTGCTTCGATATGTAGCAAGACCTGAAGGAAAGTCAGTATCAAACCGAGCAGAACGAGATCGCAAGCTCACAGTCAGGCATGGACCGGCAACGTCACTGGCAGCCAATGCGCGGACTTCGTTGCCACCAAGCGTTTCTCTGATCGTGTTGACGGATTTGCGCGCCATGCCTGCGAATTCCGGCGGAGTTTTTGTTAACCGAGCCTCGCTGAATTTGCCTTTGCTATCGGAGAAGAGAGACGATAAGGTGCCTTGTTTCGATTTCCATGCAGAGCTCTTTTTGGAGCGAAGATTGGGTTGGAAACCGGTAGTCGGGAAAGCGGCAGGACACAAAAGGAATAAGAGGACTCGAACCACATGGGATGCGAAGGAATCCATCATGAGGGAGTTTAACGAGGGGAGCAATTCCTGAGCAAAGAACGTGAGACGGGGTTTGCATCGCTACGGGTCAGGCCGAACCTCGCAGATGTCAAGTATGAGCTGGGTCATCGTCCGCAGTTCCCCATTTTCTGAGTCTGGTATCGTTGGAAAGACTCCATTGAGCTGAGAAGAGCATGTTTGTGTGTACGGTACGCTGATCTTGAACAGAATCTCACCTCTCGTGCAATCGTTTCTGAGGATACGAAGAGAAGCGTCTGGCAAACATGTGAAGCAAAACGATGCCGCACAAGTAGCTCATATCTGACAAATAAGTGAGATGGATGAGCTTGAGTGCATGAATTGAAAATAGCGGATACTCACGAACCCGAAAGGCTATCCAGAAATACCCTTCGTACAAAATCATCCATTGAATATGACATTCGCTCCAGGACTATGGAGCAGTCGGGATCCGTAGACAATTGCTTCTCCTTCCCGGACATCTCTGTCAGAGCCGCGACGAAGAACATCTGCTTCTCTTGAAAATGACGGTTGTAGGGAGTCCACTCCCCATCGAGCGCACAAGCTATCACTCACCTGCATTAGGATCAACGGTTCCATCCTCTGCAGCCTCTTCGTGTTCTTGAGCCTCCTGCCAATCTCGGATTTGTGTATCAACAGTGCGAAAGTAGGCCTTGATATCAGCGTCAACATAACCGAATGGTGCTTCAGGAAACAGTTCCTCCGTTTGCTGTGGTCGTGACACGATCCAAGAAGGACCTGCTTCAGATTGCGATTGCTGTACATCATTGTTTTGTTCTTCTTCTTGCTCAATTGAGGGATCTTGAGCCTGTTTCTTGCTTCGTTTGCCCCGTTTTCTGTTTTCTCGAGGCATAGCAGAGAAAAAGTTGATGATGTTACGTAACCTCTAATGCGTCGCCGGTCCGGGATCCGGTCTTCACTTTGTTGAAGTTTGCTCATTGCTCAATGCTCAGTAACTCGAAATCCTTCTTTTTTCTGGTTCAGTTGCCTCATTGCGTTCGTCAACGAGGAAAAAGGATTATTGGTACCCACACAGGTATGAATCGTGATTGGGACTCATGAGGATCTTGAAGTGCTCATATACCTCTGGTTGATTTGAGAGTTTCTCCAGAACTTCTCCATTCATTCAATGTTTTCGTGGAAGCCCACCGTCTTGTGCACGAGATGCAACTATCAATTTGCTCCCTCGCCAATGCACCCCCCGCCTACGCGTGAAGCACTTCATTCCGATTGTTTCCCAACCGAAATGCAATCCGTTCAAACAGCTGCTCTCATCCGCGACGAGGAAGATCTGGCTACGCGATATAGCGCAGAAATCAGACGGTTGCGCATTATTTTGAGCAATCTCGAAAGAGAGAAAGAGTCTCTCGCCACAATCATTGGGAGGAGACGAAGTTGGACCTCGGCACCGCGGCAGTTCCCAGTGGAGATCCTAGACATGTTATTCATGGAGGTGGCTCTGGACGCATATGGCTACTACTCCTCGAACATATCATCGGAGAAGATTCATGTACCAACCTTATCTTTATCGCAAGTATGCTCTCGTTGGAGGCGTATCACGCAAGGACTTCCACACATTTGGTCGACGCTACGCGTGAACATCTACGACTTGCAAAAAGACATTAAACCTCTCATTCAGCTCTATTTTCGACATGCCCAAGACACTGCTCTCGTTATCAGCTTCTGCGACTCGGAGAAGAATTGCGGATTCGAACCTGAGGACGACCCGGTGGAATACCTAGGAGAGATTGGTTGTGCGGTTTATCGCACTATCATGAAGGAGTTGCATCGGTGTGGGAAGCTAAGGATTGACCTTCAGCCATCGATCCTTTCTATCGCAGTTCACCCATGGTTCCAGTTTAATCTCTCGTTCCCTCGCTTACGAAAATTTTATAACAGCTTATGCGACGAGATAGATTGGACTGACCAAAGGGTAGAGGAACCTCGTTGGCTCAGAGAGGCGTTGCAGAGAAGAGCTCCGATGCTCGTCCACGCCGAGACCATGTACCTAACACCTCTCACTCAGACAATGTTTCGGTGCTCCGAACTAAACTAACGTCTCTGGAGGTCTCAGTGGCACCCTTACTCGACACATTCGTCGGGTTTCTTTCTCCATGCACGCAACTTCGGACGCTGGCCGTAGAAGACCTAGATTTCTGGGAATCCACCACCGACCTTGGTTTGCATGATAGTTTCCTCCCGCCCATCGTCCCGCCCGCGGTAATACCATCTCTCCGAAGCGTCTCATTTGAAACTACCGCCCATACCATTTGGGTGTCTTGTTCCGCTCGATAGTACTCCCCGAACTCGAAGACCTTACTATCGATCTTACCCGCCATTATTCAGGACCTCTCTTTGCTTCGATACGCCAGGGCCAATCGCAGTTCCAGTCTTTTCTCCTCGACTTGCTAAGCCGTTCTTCTTGCCAGCTGAAGAAATTGTGTTTCGCTTTCCTCGATGAACCTACGTATAAGGCCGTTGGAATAGATTGGCCACAAATGTTTAGCGCTTCTCCGCAACTTACCCATCTCCATCTCACGAAGTCGCAATGGATACGTACAGTCCCCACGGACGCCTCCATCGACCTCATTTCAGCCCTTTCTGGCTGCGACCATGGGCTACCGTCACTTCCATATCTCGGCAACATCGAGATCGACGGAATCATTAACGCGTTCGAGTATAGCATCTTGCGTATGTTGGAGAACCGGGCTAGATTCAGGACAAGTGATGCAGATTCGCCACCATTGCGAGCGATGTTCCGATTAATGAAGCCTCCCAGTGACATGCCCTCTATGCCCGGTATGATGGGGTTCTTGAAGAGCAAGATCATTCTATGCGATTTCGAGTTGGCAGGATGACGACGGAATTGTTGGTTGTGAACGCCAGAAGTACTGTTGATATCGCAACCAGTGCCCCTGATCCAACCTCGCCATCATCGATGCATCATCCATGGCAATCGCTCGGTCCGGTCTGAGGATGAGGTATAGCGCCTCCGAGTTGGACGGGAGGATCTCCTAAATCTGCAGGGAGACGCGAATGTAAACACATTCCAATGCCAAAAACACGTACTACTTGTTCGATGACAAGTACTACCTCTACATCCCAACCGTAGTAAATAATACACAATGACCAAACCACACTGTGGTTCCAATATAGAGATAAAGTATCGACAGATGTGATCAAACAAGTGTCTATGCACGAGAGGTGATTGAAGTTTGGTATAACAATGTGATGCGGGGTAAAGAAAGACAGAATTGTATGACGAATGCGAAGAACAAAACCCAGCGGATGAAGAATCGATAACGAACCCAGATAAAGGGAAAGGCCACAGTGACAAGAAAACGAATGTGCGGGTGCTAGTCTTGAAATACAGAGATGGTGAAGTCAATCTTCCTGCTTCCGGAACCAAGAAAATAGAAGTACATACCTCAACTTCACACTGCTTTGGAATTCTCACTCAAACTACTCGCTCTCTTGAGGCCCTTCTTATCACCCTCGAGCCAACCTGACGGAGCTCCCTCGTCCAGACACTCCAAAGGAACCATTCCCTGTGTTCCTTGCTGATTCAGGCACAAGGCCCACCCGTCGTCGTACTCCTGCAAGACACGTACAGTCTCTCCAGTCGAGATTGATAGCTCATCCTCCATCGAAGGGACGAATGTACAGCGAACAGTCTTGTTTCTCAGACCAGGTGGGGTGGATGCTGCAGGAAGGGGAGCAGCAACTGGCATAGGGATGGGCACCGTGCTGGGCTGAGCTTGGAACGGAACGGCAGAGGACGAATAGTCACTCCCTCTCCTGCCTGGAATCAAACTAAGTGGCCGCTCCGAGGCCGCGAACGGAATAGATGGAGGTGGAGGCGGTGGAGGGGGTTGTGAATACAATGGTGTTGCCGTTGCCGTTCCCACTGCCTCCGACCCGAAAACGTACGCGGATGACGGTGGAGTTGCGTTGAAGGTGGCTTGGGCCATGACAGGGGGAGGAGGTGCCGCAAAACCGCCTCTGTCGTACCACTCTCCTTTCCTCTCGGCCCTGCTCGCAATCATTCTCCTCCTGACGAGGTAAGCTATGAGTGCCGCGAGAACAACCACAACCGTGATAGCAATCCCTGCAATGGCTCCACTACTAAGACCACCACCACTACTGCTCTGAACACTCGAGTCGGGTGAATTGGAACCGGCGTTGCTTCCGGAAGGAGTGGGGCTGGTGATGACAGTCGCGCTGGGGGTGCTTACGGTGATCGTTGTAGGAGCTTCAGAAACCGAGAGGGATGATGATGACGACGACTCGGATGACGAGGGCGCAACTGATGATCTCGTTGTAGTTGTAGCTCTACTAGTGGTGCTAGTAGTCCTCGTGGTAGACGTTGGCAAGATTGTGGGCAAAGTCCGAACTTGTGTTATTGTAATGGGTTCGGGGTCATCATCTGGGAGAATAGGCAAGGATCCTCCTCCGGGAATTTCGTCATTTCGCTGTCGTCGATACAAGAAACCCCGTCCAGCGGAATTATTCGGTCTTCTTCTTCTCAGAGCTGATGCTCGTTGTCGCCGTATGGTCGTGTCGGAGTCGAAAGACATGATCTAAAGAATGGACAGTATCGGCGAGATACAAGCAAGTGAACAGCTCCTGAGCTACGGGTTCTAGGGGGACGAGAAGGGGAAATAATAAAATAAGTACAACGAAAATAGAGGAGGGGTGGGTGGCAGTTGGGGGAGCAAGACCGGCAAGCCCTGATAAACGCTGGGCATAGGAGCTAGGCATATATGCAACGTCGACCGTCACGACATAGCTCGGTTACCAATTCGTTGACATTGTTGCGAAGTCCGCAATTGCAGTGCGGGAATCGTGTGGCAGATACTGATCGACACTCACCAACACTAGCCTGAGCAGAAAGAGCTATATAGCCAGAACCAGCTAAGCTATAGCTGGTGGAGCTGTACGGTACACTATCCGCTGCGAGGAAAGGCTTGGTCGATATGGATGTGGTGGTAACGAAGAGAGATGGGGTGGCCCGTGGGAATCAAGGTCGGTTGCTGTTAGTGGCATTGGTGGCTTGTTGGTAACGGATGGCGGCAGCCGTGGATCAAAAATATTCACCTCGAATGTCAGGGGGGAAAATATGCACAGACTTCAGAGCCCCAGGCCCATCCCGACTTACCTAGGTAGAATTTTACGAAGAGAACTCAACAGGACAGTCTGTGAACCCGACGCTCGATGACCGCAATCCCTTAATGAAAAATTCAATCGACCACAGACTCAATACATACTATGCCTTCTCGCGAAGTTGTATTCAACTACTCAACACAGCCAACTCAAATGGCCGGGCAGCAGACCACTGACAAGCTATGTATATCCGCATGTTCATCATGATCATGACACCAAGAAATCCGATTTACCATGGGACATCATAAAGTTGTGAACACTTTGATGCCGAAGCAAACCCGACGAGACATTGCAGAATGCCAGTTTATCCAGGTGATCTCTCGCGAGGCTCCTGAGAACCGACAAGCAAAGGGGAGCCATACTTGTTGCACACTTGACGTCCGTGAATATTGCTTCTGGAAGGAGAGGAGCAAAAGGGAGCAAACCGCCGATCTGCCGAGAGTCGGAGAGACCAATGGTTACCGACATGGAGAACGACCTAGAACATTACCTTAACCTTGCAACAAAACCACTCCTGAACTGTTGTCCGTGTCGGACGGGGCAAGGAGTAACTAGTAACCGCTCCTGAGATATGTGAATGAGGGCTCGATGTAGATACCTATGTGTAGACCTTCAACATGACACCAATAACCAGCCACTTTGCCACGAAACGTAGCAGTACATGTGATGGATTACAACAAGAGACAGCCTCCCTCCCACCTTACACCGAGAAGGACAGAGAGAGAATTTTCCGCGACGTACAAGAGAAAACTAAATAGAAGTAAGCACGAGGGAATCCAGCACTATGCGAAAAAGCGAAAGGCGTAATTATGGTACGAGCGAGGGTGGCTAAATGGCTCAAGAAACGCCTGAGGGTGTCTGCGCTCGAGGTGGAAGATACATGGTGGACCCCACCTGTCCTCCAGGAGGAACGAACTGTGTGCCGGAAGACTGATGTGACTGAGATGTAGTATAATCATACAGTTGTTGGACGAACCCCGCGTTATGGGCTCGCTGAGAAGGATGCTGGTACAGTGAGGATCCCACATCCTCGCCTTGGTGGGTTATACCAGAAGGTTGTTGTGGGATGAAGACAGGCGGTTCCAAAGGAGGTTTTTCGGGACCGTCGCTCTTCTCACCACCAAGGTTCTTGGAAATATCAGCCACCGAGGCTGTCCACACCTTAACCGTTCCACGGGACTTGGCAATGATACTGGCGGCGAGCACGACCACCGTGTATGCAAAGACTGCAAGAGGGGGAAATATCGATGATCAATGCGTGTCTATCACAAGTAGAAAGGCTACTCACAGGCGAACCAAGTCAAGAAATTGAACGCGACAACTGCCGCAAATTCTCGACAGAGTGTCTTCAAAGGCTGTATTCCGTGGTCAGCTAGGTAGAACTACGAAACATCAGAGGAAACGCTCACAACTATCAGAATCACAACCGTCCGGAAATACGAGCCTGTTCGTATCTGCAGCTCTGGCAGCACTCGCCAACCAGAGAATCCAAAGAATACCTATCGGAGATTTGGGAATGAGAATCTCCGGAAACGGGGACACAACCTCCTGACACTGACCCAACCAGACGAGTTCGAACGCAATCATACTCGATACAGCTGCGTTCCTGGTCATATCCACAGCAATCCTATATAAACAATTCCATCAGCATTTCAGGTACGATAAGGGGACCGAGACTGCACCGTACATGATTGGCAACGTAATGAGAGTGAGGCAGGCAGAAGCAATAGACAATGCTGCGAAGCGGAAGTAGCCCCCGATGTACTTTTCAGTCCAGTAGGTGAGGTGTGCATTGAGACCCAGGAGAACGGTAGCGAAGACGAGAGTTGTACCTGCGTCAGCGTAAGTGAGGGCGAGTCGTAAACTTAGAATCATGGCGACCCACCGAATGTTACAAGCCGCAGTACTGGGAGGACTTTTGGAAGCGACATGGTTGAATGGTGTGAGAGGGCCGGCTCCTGTCTCGAATGAGATCTTGGAGTCTCCGGATCCGTTCGTGTGCGGGCGTTTAGAATATTCACTCTCATTCTCACTTTGGCATTTGAAAACGTCGTAGTGAGCCCTTGAAGTGGCCAGCGCGCGCGAAATTGTCGCAGAAGCTTCACATCAAACGTTTTGAAACAGGATGATCGAACATTCGATGACTTGGACGTTGGGCAGGCAGATCTGCCTTCTTGGGTTTCCTGATACTGAGATGCGATCGAGAGATAGATGTTTGAATCCAGATTCTAGGAGACTGGCAAGCCTGTGTTGCAAGTATTGACACGGTGGTACAGTTGAAAGTTGAAAAGTTGACGATTTGACCAAAAGAACGAAAACGATGACCGTCAAGCACGCGTTGTCTAATGGCTATGACGTCAGACTTCTACTCTCGCTTTGAAAATTGAGTATCTGGAGGTTGCGGGTTCGAGTTCCGCCGTGGGTTATCTAGAAGAGGCAAAACGAGGCCTTTTTACCCTGCAGTTGTGCTTTAAATAACAGAGGATGCGTACTTCTATAATCGATTCATCGACTCGAGATCTGGGCTGTCATTCCAAAAGATGCCCAGCAGGCAGCTCTGTAAGGTCCAATTGAGTAGGCTCTTGGAGAACAGACGCTACATACATTTCACGCGCTCCTTTTGTGGATTGAATGTCGCAGTATACGATGCCAGGTTAAAGAAAACCCAGTGAGTCGGACGTCGGGACTCGGAATTCGTGGCCCTTGCATGATTCGGCGGCTGTATCTTCTGAACGACAGCACAAGTTATGGAGGGTATCTGTAGTTACACGTAGAATACAACAAGCGAGAGTGAACTTCTATCAGATCCATACTGAGTAACAGGCTACATACGTCGTCTAATGTCAACTACCAGTCCGAGCTTGCGCCAAATTCCACCCTGCCTCGTCCGCACTCAGATCTCCCACTCTCCATTGCCCCCTAATCATATCCACTATTGTCATCAGCGAAGGCTGCCGTATCGCATTTCTCGGATGGTAACTCAAGTTGTACTCGAAAGACGACGTCACGAGTGCCTCTGGTCCTGCTAGCGTCTCTGTGTCTGAAGTACTCGAGCGAGCAAAATTGATGCTACTGCTGATACTACTGCTCGTGTTCCGTCTTGACCTGGAGGGGTCATACGGAGACGCGAACGGGTTCGGGTTTGATGTCGGGGATGTGGTATGAGGTCTAAGAACACGAGAGTGATGAGGATTGTGGTCATGGACGGGCACGCTTTGTTTCTCCACTTCCGTCACATAGGACCACCCCTTATTTGGGCCTTCATCGGGTATGCTCAGACCTCTCCGTCTGCGTCTCCGAAAGAAGGAAAAGCAAAGGAGGAGTATGATCGCAAGAAAGGCGACTCCGCCACATACACCGCTGATGACTACAGATGAGTCGGGCCCGTGCCTGCGTACAAAAGACATCAGTGAGCGACCGAGGGGATGTGACTCGCTCAGACTCACCTCGCCTCGTCACCACTGCCGCCCTCCGAGTTCGGAAAAGACGAGGGGGTTCCTTGGCTAGAGAATCGTCCAGCGCTCCTAACACTGTCTGTGACATGAACCACAGTGTGCGGAATTGCATTATGATTCTCTGGTCCATGACTGGCCAGAGCGGCCCAATTCAAAGAGACGCTGGGCATTCATTCGGGTTTCAGAACAACTTCACCAAGAGCTAAGACGAATAGAATACCCACGAAAACTCCGAAGCTGGGGTGGAAACCTCGACTGAGTGGTCATCGACATCATTCTGGGTGGTCACCAGAATTGACTCGCTGACGTTGTCCACATCACCCTCCGCCAGAGCGGTACTTGAAACAGCGAGCTGAGTCAAGGGTCGCGCCAGCGTCGGGCTCTGACTCGGCATTCGCGGGGTCGACTCCGAGGTCCGAGTGGGCGCACTTGTAGGTAACCACAAGCGATTCGGGGTAGACAATTCCGAGGGTGATGACGCAGACACGGAGATCGGAGTCCCGGCGTCGATTCGACTCGAAGGACTGGCTGGGAGGACGTAGGTATTCTGAAAGCCTACAGTAGTAGAAATCACTGTGGCGGGAGGAGCTTGCGGAGGTAGAGGTGTGAATATGTGCGAGGTCGATGTGTTTGAGGAAGAGGTTGACGTTGACATCACAGAGGTGAATGTAATAGAAGTTGCGATAGTCGAGGGACTGGTTGTGGAATCCAATTCTGAGGACGAGGAAGAGTCGGAAGACGACATGGTCGCAGAGGTTGCTCGTCTAGTAGGAGCTATATACCTGCCATAAACATCGAGATGCCGACGCGAGAATGTATGGACAGGACTGCCAGAGCCACACGGCAGGGAGAAAATCATCTCCTCAATATTCGCTCCGCTGCTTCATATATACGGCAGTGAAGATGAGTCGGTAAATCTGACGTGCCTGCGATCAAGAGGTTAACGTCCGGTTAACCATCAATCAACTTCAGAATACACAGGGTCAAAAATGAAGGAACGTGTTGAAAGAAGTTGAGGGATGGAGAGGAAATCGGATGGGAATGTCGAGCAGAATGGGAGGCGAAACAAAGTCAATGTGAAAGGAGAAAAAGAAGACACACCACTTCCAGGTCAAGGACTAAGATTATATCCCGTGCCCAAGGCATCTACGGGTATCTTCCGAAACTTGGCAAGCGTGGAAGTCATTGCACACCCTTGCACACCGTCCATTCGCTGCGGGCTCATATTGCGACGTCGGCCTGTCACTTTTGCCCACAGTAAGCTCTTGACAGATCAACTGGAATCTGCATCAAAAATTGATCGAACTGGGGTGCTTATGTTCACATGCGGTGATCAGGGAATATAGGTTGATGAGCCGGAGGCTTGAGGCGGTATGCTCTTACCTCCAGATGGGAGTACATTCAAAAAATCAATATATTGTAGAGTGGCTGGACCATTCCATACCTACAACCCGAATATTCAGGGACTGCAAGGAGCGATGAAGAATGGAGTGGCTCACCGAAAAAGTCTCCGACAAGTCGATGAAAGGCAAGCGAGCGCCCTTGAGCCCAAACAGAATAAGGAGAAGCGAATACGTCGATACCGTAACCTAATAGTAAGTCAAAGCAGAGCTCGCAAGCAAAACATGTAGTAATGACTAGTCAGCGTCCATTTGTCGCGATAAGTTATGTAAAAATCAGGGTGACACAAAAACCCAGAGGAACGATAAAAGCAGATAAGAATAACTAAACAAATACCGAGCGGATGCGCGACAAAAAACATTGAGGACTAATGCTTCAGAGAGATTCCTTGGAAATAAATTGGATGTTCACTGGATATAAACCCAGGACTTATATTTGATGTTGATGGGAAGCAAACCATTCCTCAATTGAACGGGCGTCTTGCGATGTGAAACCCGAATGGGAGTCGGGTTGATAACGGGTCTGGGTAGCCATCTGGTGGGCAACGAGATGGCACACCATGACAACGGCGATCACGAGGAAAAGAAAAGCCGTCTGAGTTCTCGATGAGGAAAGTAAAGATGGAAGTATTTCGCGAAGAGGTGGTTTGGGTTTGGACGGCGGCGCGAGGAAAGCGATCGAAAACCGATGGTCATCGGAAGGTGATGAAGGTGTGACAATGATCGCAGGTAGGGGAGACTTTTCGGTGAGGTTGGCTAAGGATACATCTATAACAGACCTGTTAGGAGAAAGACTTTGGAACACGAGCGACCGATACCTAGAGGGGCAGGTATGAGGGTGTAGTCTAACCGCTGCGGTAGCCGATGAAGTCGACGAGGGCGAGGGGTACGCGGAGAGTCTAGACATCAGCGAGAGTTTTCAGAACGATACCAGCGGACTGTTGATTCCTCTACCCACCGGGACGTGACATCTTCGGCGAAGAGTTGAAGGTGTAAGAGTGGACAAAGTTGGATTTGTCTCTGAAGTTGACTGATAGATAATGGCGAAAGGGCGCGTAAGAGACGGCTTGTAAGGAGCGTGTGGGGAGCTTATCGCTCAATAGTTATTGTAGATGATTCTCAAGATTGAGCGGACCCGACGGAGGAGAGCAGGAGAGCTTCGATGTAACTGGACTATTGACCGATGATTGGCCTCCCTGCTGGCTAGTTGAATAGTGTAGAAAACAGAGAAACTGACTGATTATGTTCAGTAAGAGAGGCAATCGACTAAATGGTGGAGAATGAACATACGGAGGTCGACTTTATTCTGTCATCGTGGGGGTTGCAGTGTGAGATGGATGTGGTCCGTGCGTGGCAACCGGTAACGACGCGCCGCCAGGCACCTGCGTGTCACGTGAAATTGTGAAACGTCACTGCGCACTGCGCAGTCTGAGCGGCCGCCGCGGTCTAGACTCTAGAATCAGTCTTCAGCGCTTCAGCTTCAGACCGGTCGGCGGTGCTGATGCTGCCATGAGCTTGGCTCACTGCTTGAGCCTTTGTACTGAGGCAAGCTGCAATAAAAGGAAACCTGTGAACATCTATGGATTCAGCGTTCTAGAAACGTATAGCAGTACTTTTTACTCTTCTACCTAGTAGTATTCGATAGAGCCTACGAGCTAGGATAAGCATACGAAAAAGAGATGCAGCAAGACTTAGACAGCAAGAGACCACAAAGCAAGCACCACCTGTCCCCTTCCTCGTAGTGAATATAACATCTCCAACACCGATTCCCCCTCAAACTCGAGCATACCCAGGCCAAATAATCTAACTTTTACGTGGAGGCGCCAACTTATCGAACGATGGCGGCAGCTGGAAGGTCTTCTCTCCAATGGGAGTAGCAGCCCCACTCGGTGTCGGCGTGAACTTGGGCCTCTCACTCGTACTCTTCTTCTGCAAGCTCCTAAAGAACTTGGCTCCTCCAACATAGAAGAACACCAATCCACCCATGATAATGATGTGGCCGTACCACGCCAGCCTATTCCATGCTTCGATGGACTCCTTCCAAGTCAACAACATGAACGGAGGGGTGACATAGTTGAGGATAAGAATCGAAACGAGTGTTCCGACAATGTCGTAGAGACGTTTCGCCAGTCCGGCGGGTTTGCCTACCTCGGGAAGGACGAGTGGACGTACGTTCGAACGAACGAGGCGGGCGGCGGTTGTGATGAAACCGCCCATGAGGAAGGTCAGGTAGTACCCGACAGCAGCTCCGTGCTACACAGATGACGAAGATAGCCCAAGTCAGCAACCGAGGAAGAACACCTCTTGAGTTTGCGAAGACCTACCCAGAAAGCACTGACTGCGAACGTCATCATGCTGCTCCAGAAGCCCGGCTTCTTGCCCTTGGGCGTGACACGCTTGTAAACGCACTCGCGAAGCCAAACATTCGCCCTCATGTTCCACGAATCGAGTAGGACTTTGAAGTTGGAAGGCCATTCGATGGCAAGGGGTGAAACATTGGCCGCTCCGTTCCAAGTCGATTGGCCGGAAGGTGTGAAACCCGTGAATCCAAGACCAGTGATAATGCTTGCTCCCTGCGATTCAACGATAAGCCAAGATCAGAATGAGTAGAACCCTCACGGGCCTACCTCGGTAAGTGTCCACAAAGCATAGTACTTGCACCTCTCCATGGTACCATAGAGTTGGAGGGAGGCAATTCTGAACAAAAACAACGCGTTAATAGATGTCCCAGAAGACGCGATAGATAACAAAATACCTCTCGAGCAAGGTCTTTTTCGCGAACCCAGACGTCAAAATGACAGTATAGTTATACTGACCCCCGAACACGACGTAAGTGCCGAGGAAGGCCAACCCCATAAACATCTTCCTATATCCGACTCTCTTCCGCCCATCCGCAAGGTTACGACCCTTCGAGCCCTTGATCTTTTGGTCTTTGAACACGTTCTCATGGACGAGGGACATATAGTCGGACCAAATGAGGTAGGGTCCAACTAGGAAGCCAGGGAAGTAGAAGCTAAAAGAGCCGAATAAATGAATGAATGTACCACGTCAGAAACGACAACATACCAGTAACCCAAGAACTCCACCAATGAAGGGTATTCAGTGATACAGTTAGCCAATTGCCATGCATCAAGGTCCTAAAAGAGCATCATGAGGGGCGCAGCGGTGATAGTGGGGGTGACACGCACCTCTTTCTTTCGTCGCCCGTCGAACACGTTCCAAGCATACGTCGTTAATTTCATAACAAGCACCATCTGAGGGCCTGTGACTTCAATAGTCTCGTAGCTCAAGTTGTAGATGACCCGGATGATGTGGCTGTCATAGTGGGATTCCTTAGCTTCCAGTCGTCTGACCAGGCGACCGTGACACGTACTTGGTCATGAGATGTCCCAAAACAAAGCTAGATGGAAGGAAAAAGCATTGTCAGCATATAGTCAAGACTAGCTCCGAACGGGTGTGAGAACACGCACAAGAAAACAATCCAAGGCATCGCGGATCCCTTATGATACTTCGCCACGAAGTATGTGAACAACATATCACCCAGCAATTGCAACAGGCCCGTATACATGTTAAGCATTGGGAGGAGGAAGAACAGCGCGATTCCAATGCTAAACAGGTGCCTCAAGGTCGGCGTGTTCGAAGGAATACGAACATATAGACTTCCGAGAGGGTAGGCAATGAGCAAGCAGACAATGAGCTGGGTTCGTTCAATGTTCATCAGATTCTCTATATCTCTTTGTTGCATACAAGGGCTACTCACCTTGATCTGATCTGGGGACGCTCCAGTAGCATCCACCAACGGCGCGAACAACGCGTCCATGCTGGCGGTGAGTTAAGTGGTTGAGTTATACGGGATGACCCAGCGACTTCTGCCTCCGAGAGAATGCCCTCTGAGAAGAAAGAGGACGGAAGATGGAGGTTTTGGTGCGACTATATAGGTGGCAAGAGACAAGTCGCAGTCTAAGAACGTGCGACGCGCCAAATTTTTCAATTTTGGGGGTCCACTATTACGTACAGCAACCCCCACAGCTTGCAAATGAACGGACCGTCAACTCCCGAATCTCAATTCTTGGTGCTCACCGTCAGAGTGCCCGCTGTCAGAACCAAGTCAGATCCTGTTGTATCTGTATAACACGATGATAATGATAATACACCAAATAGTACTCTCTTGGAGAGTCTCGAGAAAGAAATAATGTAATAAGTCGTACAAATGTTCTGGTCATAAAACATAGGCGGTCCAAGCTGTTCAGTCGGAACTGGAACGGGTGGTGGGAGAGGGCGGTGTATCTGTTATTATTTTTGAATGATCATGGGAGCCCTCCGTTGTGGAAAACCTCGCAGATTCTCTTCTCAATGCTATAGGCAAGGTTCCGCTTTCGGATGAGACTTCGTAACCGTCAGGTAAATCCTGCGGTCGATGCCATCCTCCTTGCCCATAGAAACTACCCGGATGTATGAGGTTGAACATTGAGGAAGGTTCGATGGGGGAATCTGGTGAGTAGGCTGGGGAGGGTGTTGAGGGAAGGGTTGGCGAGAGCGGATGCGAAGTACTCAAGTGTGTGGGATGCGGGTGAATATAATCCGGTGGAAAGGCTGTGACGGCCGGCTGGTCGTATTCAAATTTGTTGGTTTCCTGGAGTGTGTCTATTCGTGTGGCCGTTAACGATGACGCTCGAAGAGCTATTTCCTTCAAAGACATGTTCCAAGTGCGTTGACTTCCATCGCTGACTTTATGCCCAACTACGAGTAGGACGATCCAATGAACAAAGACTGTGTAAGTCCAGTCAGATACGAGAGTTTGTGCAGAACTTCGACTGAGCACATACGAAGAGTGCCAACCACGAACGAGACCGATGTCAATGTGGTATGAACCCGGCAGACTCTGATGAAATCATCGTTTTCCGACCCCGTCTTCTGTGCCTCTATATATTCTCGCAGCCCTGTACGCACAGATCAGAGGAGATTCGAGAAGACTATAGATGAACGCACATGGATAAGGACATGTATCTGAATAAGAAACATACCCCCCCGTAGCAAACCATGCGATCCACAAAAAGCCACTCCAAATTAACTCGACCGATATCCTAGTCAAGAAGGGTTGCCGTCGGAAGACCGTCAAGATGAGGGACAGGGACAAGAGTATTATCGTCGTAGAGGCGATGGCGAGGACAAGAGGAGTGAAGTTGAGTGTATCATCGAAGAAGAATTCTGTCTCATAAATGTTCTGCGCAGAAAAGCCAGTCGCTACAGCTGAAATCGCTATGCAAATGCCTGGCGGATGCCATGTGCATCATGAGCGTGGATCCTCAGTGGAAGAGGCTTCGACTACTTACCGTGAATGACCAGCTCGAGTAGAGAAAGCACCTTCAAGTTAATGAAGCGCTTCAACCCCATCATTCATGTGCAGCGCTAGAGCACGAGTAAGGTGCTTTGCCGGGGAGACGACGTAGTGGAGCGTGGTGATGGGAAAAGGGAAAGCTAAGGACGGGCGCTAGGCTCGGGGCGTCAATCAGGCACACGACTGAGAATTTTTTGTGCGTCAATGTTCAAGCACATTTGCAATGTTTCAAGCTGGCATCTCGAGCTCCTTACAAGTCATAAACCAAAGGAAATTCGGAGGAAAGACATGCAATACAAGTCGTGCATATTGGCGTACAGTATAATTGAATAAGAGTACCATGACATATCGCATTGCATAGAACAGCCAACAGAGCCGTAATCGACACCCCAGCCTGCCAACCCTTGACCAAGTATCGACACTGCGGTCGCTGGTCTTTTATACCTTGAAACCACGGGACTTTCGGCGACCACGACCTTGCTCGAACTACAGAGATGAAAGGTTCAGAGCTGCATAATAGATCAAGATAATCTCGACATACTTTGCGGCCCTTGGATATGGTGTAGGGCTTCTTGTGCTTGTGTGGGCCTGAAAAGAACCGTGAGCACACAAGTTCGAATACACGCAGAAAGCAAAAACCAACTCACCCATTCCAAAGTGCTTGACAGCCTCACGGGTGTTCCTCTTTCCACGGAGGAGAACCGTGTTGGAACCAGTGGGTGCCCTCAAAGCAAGCTGGTCAAGGGTGAGGACCTCACCACCGGCAGCCAAGATACGCTCCTTCGCCGACTGGGTGAATCGGAGGGCAGCAACCGTGATTTTGGGGATCTCGACCTGACGGACGTCATCGGTGACAGTTCCAACTTGGACGATAACTTTTGAGGATAAGTCGGAGGTGTTGGCGGTCTCTTTGACGATACGGGAGAGGGAGATGGGGGGACGGTTGATCTTGGAAAGGAAAAGTCGGTGGAGGATGACCTGATTATTGCGATTAAAACATCTCGTTCAGTCACTATTTCCCGTTAAGCGCACAGCTCCGCACCTTGTTGAAGTCTGAATCCGTCCTGCGGGCCAAGAAACGGTAAAGCTAAAGAAACTGTTAGCTTCTCCATCATATTGTAACTCCAACTCCGAATCTGACCTTGACGAGGAGGAGAAGGTAGGGATCCTGACTAGCAGGGGCGGTACGGTTACCCTTCTTACGGTGGTGTGTGGCTAAGTCGATCCCCTGTAAGATGTAGGTGTTAGCGATGAAGTATTCAGAGAGATACAAGACAAGCGAATGAGCGAATCTGTCGTTCTTTCTGCCATAAAGCGGTCCTAGAAATCGACTGACGAGGGTCCGTGGCAGAGAGACGGTTCGCAGGATATCGAGAACGATGAATAGCTCACCATGAGCGTTGAGTCTTGATGGTCTTGTTGTTGCCGGGATTGAGGAAAACGCGCTTGAATATACAACAAGCCCAAACAGGACACTGAACCTTATTTTGCGCAACTGCTCAGTTCAGTTAAATCTCCGCTCACTGGGTGACTAGGTGCCAAACACGACCACACTTGGCTCCCCTTCTTTCTCCGAGGTTTGTCACTCACAACATGGTAAGTTTCTGCATTGAAGTTCTTATCTGTGTATCCCCAAGCTGACACGAAACCATGCAGTACGCTGAAGGTGCCCCCCCGCCTGTCCCTCAAGATCCATACTCGCAAGAGTACACGGATGCTCCTCCACCACCTCCCCCGTCTGACCGCGACAGAGAAAGAGACAGAGACGCACCTCCGCCTCGTGGCCGTTCTCGCTCTCGAAGTCCTCCCCGAGAGAATGGATACAGAAGTCCGTACCGTCGAAGATCCCCTGCTCCTTCAACTTCCTCTGCTCCCAAACGTCCGCCTCATGCACCTGTCGTAAGTGTACACAGCATTGCCTCATTCTTTGTCTGACGTGTCGGTGCAGGCCCCAAACCCTTCCAATGTTCTGGGTGTCTTCGGATTGAGTATCAGAACTCAAGAAAGGGATTTGGATGAAGAATTTAGTCGCTTCGGTCAGGTAGAGAAGGTTACCATTGTGTATGACCAACGTGTGCGTACTGCGAGACTTATGTCCACACTCGTTACTGACTCTGTCAACCAGTCGGATCGCTCTCGTGGCTTCGGTTTCATCCGCATGAGCACCGTCGAGGAGGCGACACGCTGTATCCAGGAGCTGAACGGCATTGTAGGCACCTTCTTGGTTCTCGTGATGAACTCGTGCTCACCTTCTCCCAGGAACTCAATGGACGAAGAATCCGTGTCGACTACTCCGTGACCAACAGTCCTCACGCACCAACTCCTGGGGAATACATGGGACACCGACGGCAACGTGATGGCTATGAAAGTCGTTACGACCGACGTGACCGTGACCGCGATTACTATCGCGACAAGGATCGCGACCACTACCGCAGGGACAGGGACCGCGACCCGTATGGAAGGGATAGTCGAGACTGGAGGGACCGCCGAAGCCCACCTCCTCGTAGCAGGTATTCTCCCGAGTATCGTCGTCGTCGCAGTTACTCCCGCAGCCCACCCAGGGGGAGCAGCCCCTCCCGAAGGGACTATGATGCCCCTCCTGCGGATTCCCGCTGGTAGAAGGTTTTTGTCCACAGTTGCAATCTCCCTTTCACAGATGCCGCAAAAAGTCGAATGGGTCCACGGGTCCAAGACAAAGGTTTCAATGGGAAGAGGTCGTTGCAACGTCAATTTTTGCAAACTATTCAGATACTACAAAAAGAGAAGATTCTCAAAGTATCAAGTTGTTCAAGTTTTTGCCTGCAATGTGTTCTAGTTATCGTTCTCCCTCTCAATCGTCGCTGTCAAAGTCATTTATTGCAAGTCTAACAACGTTTTTGTTTACCTCCATCATTCGTTGGGCGCCTCATGAGCCGAATCCGGGGTGGATCACAAAATCTGCAAGCGCAAGCGATGTCCCTTGGTATCCATTTATCTGACGGCATTTGATCGTATTTAGCGCTCCCTGCTGGGTTACGATTCCTTTCAAAGTTTCAAGATTGTCATTCGTGGAATCATGGAATCGAATAAGGCAAGAACTGTCGAAAAGCACGGTACGTGGGGCGCCTGTCGATGGCGGCGGCTATCATTGGTTTTGTATTGGGGAGTCACAACGTTGTTGATGGTGTGGGTCCATCATGAGAAGCTATCGTGTAATTGGAATGTTGTAGTCTTTAATAGGCATGTCATTTGCTTTGATAGAGCGGAAATGAAGGGCAAGTTTGAGCAATGAAAGTAAAATCTACAAGTGAAGGAACCCTTTGAGCCCTACTGAGCAGCAATATCATCCATTTCAGGTCAGTCGGCGGTCGCCCCACGAAGCTGTGGTCGATATCAATGATCTGCAGAACCCAAAAAGGCGGCGATCATCCGCCTGTACACACTTAAGCGCCCGTGCTACTACTTGACCACGACCATTCCCTCGACTCGACTCAAACGTTCAAGTCGAATTCAATTCGTGCAACCAGTTCTGACACGTCTATAACTCCAAGTATCTGACACATCACTTCCTCACCAAGATGCTCGCGCTAGCTTTGACACTCGGAAATTGCAATTTGGTTGCAATAAAGATGTAAAAAGGCATCGGTTCTGCGCTCTGAATCGTGCCTCGATTATGTATTGTACTGGTGTTGCTTTGAAGGTATGCCTCTCATATGAGTATAGCATTGCTTATCATTGATCGGTGTTCAAGTGAAAGGTTGTATGTCGATGACTCGTACATCCTCTGCGAAAGCCCCCGACCGTCCGCACCCTGCTTGCCCGCGTCGAGAATCCGCAGCACAGACCACCGTATTCGTTCAAGGTTCAAGGCTTCGATCTTATTGATGACTTGGCATGCAAGATTTTGGCACTCAGAATTCGGAGCATGTAAAAAGGTATCGAACTCGATGCTCATTGACCCTGGTACCAGTGCTCCTTCGAAGGCACGTCCCCAGAGCACGCACAAAATTGCTTATCATTGATCGGTATTCGTTCAAAAGGTCGTATGTTTGTGACCCGTATTCCAGCTCTCTGCGAAGGCTCCGCTAACATTCTGCCTGCTCAAGTCGAGAACCCGCAGCACATTCACTTTTTTGAACTTTCTCAGCTCGACTCTAATGACCCCTCGCTATACGACATAGCCTCGACAGGGACTCTGGTCCCTAGATTCCTCAGGAGAGCCAGATAGGACCGCCGACGTTTTGAGCAACCATCTTTCTATACTTCTACGACCTCGAGTGTACGTGCCAGCACGTACCCTCATCTACCGTCATTCATCTTACTATCTCAAACCCACATCATTGCCCTCACGACAGATATTTGTGTGTCGCCTTGTCAGTCTCAAACCCGATAACGAGAACCCGGAAACCCATAACACCGCCTTGGAAAGACAAGGCACTCGTAGTAGTCTTCGAGATGTTTGTCGTGGCGGCTGGCGGTGTCAGAGAGTGCTCCCCTCTGAATACGGCGCGCCCGACTCCCGAGCGATCTTGACATAGCCATCAGTCGATCAAAACCGATGCGGTCCGACTGTATGTGCAAGGATCGCGTCGGGCTCAATTGTAGGTTGTGGACCCCGCTGTCTGTCTCTCCATGACTTCAACATTGGGCTGTTCAAAGTTGAAGTCGGGCGTCCATGGAAGGTGTGAGAGAGGGGCGGTGTGGTTAATCAAACAGGAGACTGGTGGGGTGTGCCCAAAGGTGTTGACTCGTAGGACCGCAGTCGAGCTTCTCAAGAAATCACGGCGGGCACGGTGGGGTCGAGGGTAAGATAGGCTTGAAATCTAAACTACAGGAAGAATGGCCTCGGACGTTCGTGTTAGGGATATGGCGAGGAACCCGCTTTGACGTCGAAGCAAGACAAAGTTCAGAATGGACAGCTTAGCTGCATTCTTACAGGAACCTTGTGAGGATGCATAGGGGACAACGAACCAGCCTTCCGGCGATAGCAGGAAAATCGCTAGCTAATGTCGGCTGTACTACCTGACAATGCCCCACAAGTCGAATTCAGACGATCCAGGGGAAGTGACTGAACGATGACCACCAGTGGAGGGGAATCATTCATTCAATGACAACAGAGGGGAGGCTCACTAGTTAGGAAACGTCTTGAGATGTAACTAGACCTACTACGGCTCCTGTGATCTATGAGACCTACGGGATCTTCAGTTTCGACATACTTAGATATGACTGATGGAATTTCAACTGCTTCTTTGTCGAGAATTTAAAAAAGACTGTGCTGTGGGCATGACGCCTGTCAGCAAGGTTTCAGTGAGAATCTCGAGAGCCAACGCCCGAGTCGGCGGTTTTATACCGTGTATACTATCCGAGTCCGATCAGTATATAAGAATGAGTGTTCCGCTGATTGCTTGTTATTCCATACGAACCGTCCTCTCCCCTTATCTGAATATCAGTAACCCCATGTCTTTTTACTTGGTAAGCTCAGTCCAGTTAGTGTTCCCCCATGTATTGACCCAGTTCCCTTTAACTGCAGAATATAGCGCGATCCTCTATTTCTGGCCTTCCAGCTGAACTGCTACTCGAAATCTTTAACCATTGCCTGCCACAAGAAACGTACCCGCGCGTGCGGAGAGACAGTTGCCCTTGGGTGTTCCTTTTCGTCTGTAAGAGGTGGCGGGAGCTATGCATCACAACACCCAGACTTTGGAGTCGCTTCGAGGTTGACATCAATCGCAGTGGTTGTGTCACAGACGGACTCCATGGACCGAACGAATCACTCCTAGATCTAATTCGACATTGGATTCGGTTCTCCAAGAACTATCCGAAATTGTCAGTTCGGCTGGCCTACAATCCTCCTAGAGGGTTAACGAGACACTCTTACCTCGACCCTACCCCAGCACATATCATTCCGCTCCTCATTCCTCATGCCTCCCGATGGCACGACATGGACTTTTCTGTTCCGTGTGCGTGCATCGAGCCACTATTCTATTCCACGCCACATCCTCTTGATAGGCTCAGAGCCCTTAAATTGGACGTCAAAGAGGGAAGTTGGGTTTTCAACCATTCCTGGGATGTCATGGACCTTGGAATCAACTGGAAACAGATCACTCACCTTCACTTGAACCTCGACGACGCGCACATCTTGACACTAGATTCATGTCTTGCCGTCCTCCGGCAAACCGAAACGCTGATTAGTTGCACATTGAACATCCGATGCATGTCCTCAGCGACTGATGTCGACGACCCGACCACAAAAATAGAACTCCCAACACTGTCACGGTTGCATCTCGTCGTACAGGGGGACAGGCGCTCCCATTTACAACCCGAACCTGAAACTATCTTTGTTTCTTTCCTCGATAAAATCAGCGCGGCGGCATTGAACAGCCTGCAGATTGAATGGTTGTTGCCTGTCGATTCGACAGAAATTAGGGCGCCGCATCATGACGCCTTCATTTCGTTCCTCAGGAGGGTTGCTAGTACGCTCAAAACCTTCCAACTGTCGTACCTTCCGTTGTCGCCACCTCAACTAGTAGAATGGCTACTTGCTATTCCTCGTGTTGAGAACCTCGAGTTGAGGTATCCTCTCGGCGGCGAATTGATAGATCCTATAACGGAGTTCTTCCTCGAGGGTTTGATATTTGGGGTCCGTGACGAGAGCAGGGCGCACCATATAGTTCTTCCTCGCCTCAAATGCCTGAGGCTCGAAGGACAGGGAGGCACGCGATACGAATATCCGCGTTTGGTGGTTGCTCTGTTGAAGCAGCGTTCTAGGACCACGATGACGGAGTTCTCCCTATATACGGGAATCAAATACAAGGAGCTGGAAGACGGGCCGGTGGTTGATGAATGGAAGAGCAGGGGAGTGGAAGTTGCCTTTCGTTCTCTCGTGGTGCGGTGACACATGCTTCCATCCAAGACCAAGCTCGAGGGAGCAGCTCCTCGGAGGGAGTCAGAGTTGGGGTACAGAAAACACAGGAGGTAGAATACATTGATGGAGTATATGTGAGCGATACATATGATACCCTATGAGGAATGACAATACTATGAGTAATAGCAAAGATAGCAAGCAGCGAAGAGCGAAGTAACATCCCCTTATGCAGCGAAGTCCATCACAAAAATGTTGGGGGCCTTATAGCCCAGTCGCTGAGTAGCATAATCGTCCTGTTTGACGAGTTTCTCGAGATAGACCTTATCCCGGAGCCAATCTGGGTGGGGTTTTAGCTTGGATCCGGATGGAATAGGCGTTAGCCCTCACCATATCGCTTGAACCTCGCAGGTGCTGGCTGCGCTGGGGTATAAGAGCCATACCAGGCGTTCGCTGAGGCAGCCTGCCGCCCTACCGCGGCACGTTTCACCGCCTCCTGCATCCTGGGGGTAAGAGACGAAAATTCTGCATCCGTGATGTTGTGTTCCGAGTAGCTATAGTTTCGGTTAGCCATCCAGAACAGGAAAGAGGAAATATCATCAACGCACTCTCGCCACACAACTGCACAAATATCTCCCAGCGTAACTCCATTCTCGTTCTTAACGATCGTGCACCAGGGGCTCATGTGGGTGATTAGGATTAACTGGCTGACGCGAGGAATCGTTGCGAATTCATCCTTTGCCGTGAACTGGAGGTCCCTGTCCTGAGCCGCCCCGGGATTAAATCCACCAGTTTGTCCAGTTGCGAGGTTGAAAACGAGATGAAAGCCCGGCGATGAGTTCGTCAATATCGGGTTCAGTTCCAGATCACATTTCAAAAGATATAAATCGGTCTGAGAGAGGACTGGTCCATCTACAGGCATCACGTAGACATTCAAAAAATGGTCAGAAAATGAGAGGATAATACATGGAAACAAACTCACAGTGAGAACCCGGTCGCCATTTGTTTCCAATAGCATCCATCACCAAGGTCTATGCGGGTCGTAGGTGGTCGTAAGATAGTTTAATTGAGATTCCTACAGAGTCCAGCAGACTGAGATATATAAGTACGAATCAGAGGCAGTGTGAGATGCCCAGTGCCCACAACGTGTTGGAGGTTAGGCATGAATGATTGATAAGATCAGATCAGATTATCTCGGAGGCGAGATCGGATAATTACTATGGCTTACTCTGAGTCTTACTATTAGTCACTCACGTCCATCTTCGACTTATTCTGTTACTCTCATCCGCCCAAAACTTACCCAGAACTCTCGGATCTATGGCACCCAAGGGAGGAAACGCAAAGAAGGAGTCTGGTCGTGCTAAGAAGGCCGAGAACGAGGCGAAGAAGGCAGCATCTGCTGCAGCCGACAAGGTGAGCAACCTACCCTCTTACGCACACGATAAACTAGATATCTATACTTTTGTGCATAGGAGCGTAAAGAGGCGGCTGATTGGGAAGAAGGTTCCAAATCCAACAAAAAGAAAGATGATAAGGAAGAAAAGCGAAAAGCTGAACTCGCTCGCAAGGCAGAAAGCGCACGACTCCTCGCCGAGGAAGAAAGTTCAGGACCAGCGAAGGTCAAAGCTGCACCCAAGGCCGGTGCAAAGAAGGCAAAGGTGCCCGAAAAACCAGCAGGTCCGGGAGCCATCGCTGCTGGCGGTGGACTCGGCTCAGGATCTCAAGACGACCGAGGTGATGGTCAGATCGAGAGCTATTCGGCCACCGGAATCGAAAACGCGATAGACCTGTTAGAAGTGGTTAATGCCAAGATGGACAAAGCAAGCATCGGAACGCAAGCTGCTGGTATTGAGCGACATCCGGAGGTGCGTCATTAGATCTGAGAAAGATGAGTCAAGACCAACAATTATATTTTCATCTTCACAGAGAAGGTTCAAGGTTAGATGGAAGCAGACTTGCGCACTAGTTCTGTCTTTCTGACGTAGATTTAGGCCGCCTTCGAAGCGTACCAAGAACGTGAACTCCCTAAGGCCAAGGTTGATGTACGATATACCCATCGACCGCCATCTTAAACTTGCACTAATTGATCTCTAGCACCCTGGTCTTCGGCTTCAGCAATACAAGGATCTCTTATTCAAACAATTCCAGAAATCACCTGAGAACCCGTAGGTGTTCGGCGGCTGTTGCTTTGTCCGGCTTTTCTGATCAGAAACTAGCTTTAACCAAGCCCAAGTTGCCTACAACGCAAGCAAGGACGACAAGGTTCAAGCTCTGAAGGACAAACAGAAGGAGGTCGAAGAGAGACTGAGAGAGAAGAGCTACTGAGAGCTTCCGAGAACTTCCTCACTCGTACTTATTTGCGTTCAGGAAACGTCAACGCGCATGGAGCACGCCACGGGGAGGCTGTAGGAAGCGGAGGACTCTTTGTTAGGTGGCGAGTGTTAGTGCTGCTAGTGGGATTGGTCGTTATTTTTGTTTCTGCTCATAGTCACTGAGCTCTTCAGTTGTATCGATAAGCGCCGCGGCCTACGACATACATAGCCAGGCCATGATGATGCAGATCGAGATAGACCATGTTTCACACGTTTCGATATGTTCGGATTCTCATTCTCCACAGAACCAAGTTCGCGTCCCGTACCCACTCGTGTCCAGCGTCGAGTTCTTACATATTCCGATAACGTTCTGCCGAGTCCGGGCCTGTCCGGGCATGTTGCAATTGCCAATTGCGATCTATGGACATTGTGACCCTGTGTGACCCTTCCGACGGTGATGGCAGCAATTTCCAAGACTCCAGAGTAGCCCCTTTGCGAGTTTATCGCCATTCGCCAAGTTAAGGACAAGGTGAACGGCACTCTATAGCTGTAAGACCCTTCTTGAACCTTAACGTCGACTACGACATCGGACTCAGTCTATGGGTCGCAGCCACGAATTCGACGATGTGGAGGACTCTGGAAACCGGACATCGAGCCTAAGCGACGACTTGGCAGTGAGGCTGGAACGTACGGAGGTGAAAAAGAGCGGATTAGAGCTGGCTTGGCTTACATTTCAAACCCTTGGTGCGTTGTTGCTTTCTAGAACTCGAAACATCTGGCTCATCTCGTTGTAGGGATTGTTTACTCCGAGCTAGGTCTGGAAATTCGACGAATGTACTCAGTCAAGCGCTCATAATTTACTAGGAACTTCTCCGCTCTATGTGTTGAATGGGATATGGGATGCCGAAGGTCCATTTCCTTCAGAAGAAGACATCATTGGAGGAGTGAGTGCGGTAGTATGGGCCGTAACACTATTGCCATTGATAAAATATGTGAGTGGCCGCTCCTCGTGTTGTTAAGAGACTGACATCCGTTCTACAGGCTTATCTCGCATTAAAATTTGCTACACGAGAAGGTCCGCGACGCGATAACTTGCTGCTAATGACTAGGCTCTGAACTTTATCGTCTGCACACAGGGGAGGGGGGCACCTTTGCACTCTACCAGGGAATGTATCCTCGGACAAGTTTAGAAGAACGTTCCAACCTCCCTGAAAAGGGCAAAACACCGTTAAAAGAGCGTCTTAGATGGCCGCTTCTGATCTGGGTGAGTTTTCGTGCGCTCCATGAGTAGACTAGCCCGCCTGACTGCTACTCTTTTGAGGACAGTCTATCTTTGGGACTTCGTTAGTCACTCCGCTGTCCAATCAACTGCGCTAATTCTGATCGGATTCTATAGTCTGACATTGGCTGATGGTATTTTTACACCAGCAGTGTCTGTCTCGGCTGCAGTGAGTGGGATAGGCGTTGCAAACAACAATATCTTGGATGCGCAAAAACCAGTATCGATTGTAAGGGCACTATGCCATTGCGCCGTTTTCCCGAACTCACAATTCACAGGGTATCATAATTGTCTTCTTCTTGTGGCAACGGTTTGGAACGACTAAGATCGCCGTGATGTATGGTCCCAGTAAGTTTTTTGAGGATGGTTTGTCTTTCTACGCTCATCAGGATCAAGTCGCCCTACTGTGGTTTCTCCTCCTCGCGATTACCGGAATCTGGAATATTTGTCGGCACCCGGGTATCTTTCGCGCTTTTGACCCCTCTCGAGCCATCATGTGTGGGTCTGATCATTCTGATCCCGTTATGCTAGTCGCTGAAGTGATGTTCTCGCTAGTCTTCATTCGAACAGGGGATTACGACAACATGACTGGTGTTCTCCTGGCCGTCACTGGCTGTGAGGCGATGTTTGCATGGTAGATCTTCTCTCTCCTGGGTCGAAGACCTCGTATTGATCCTTAGACAGTGTTGGCCACTTTAATACCCTTTCGGTTCAGGTCGGTTTTCGCGCGTTCCGGCGGGAGACCTCGTAAAGGTCTAACCGTATTATAGCTATCCTTCACACTCTTCGTCTACCCAGCGCTTATCCTCTCATATCTTGGGCAAGGTGATTTTTGCTTACATACCTCTCTTGTGCCTCTTGCTCAAATGTGACATCAGGAGCGGCCCTCCTGTCCGGCGGGGAGGCCCTATCGGACAATGTGTTCTACCAAACCATTCCGGGACCCATAAATGGCCCCCTTTATTGGTTCGCCATGCCTCCAGCCGAACACCCGCAGCCACAAATTCACGTCGCTTTTTTTCCAGGATCATGTTCGCCGTGGCGATTCTGGCAGCAGTGAGTAGTTTTCGCATTACTACCGGGAGATCGTCGGGTTGACTGTCAAGATATAAGATTATCGCTTCACAATGCATAATCTCAGCAACCTTCAGTATTATCCAACAACTCATCAGCCGGAACTGTTTCCTCCCGCTCCGGATACACCATACATCGAGCACTTTTCAAGGCCAGATCTACGTTCCCGCTGCTAACTGGTGTCTTATGATCGCCACCATAATTGTACTCGAGGCATTCCCGGACCCCGAAGCTTTACTATTTGCCTTTGGATTTGCGGCTGCGACCGTGATGTTCTCGACGAGCGTCATGATGGCGGTGCAGATGCATGTTGTGAAGAGGTGGCCGATATTCGTTGGAGTGGCGTATTTTATGGTGTTTGGGGTTTTGGATGCGCTGTTTTGGGGCGCGTCGTTCAAGAAGGTGCCGTATGGTGCTTGGGTACCGCTTGTGATAGGTGTTGTTCTGTTCGTAAAGCTTCCAGCCGTCCTTGTACTCTTCTTCTAACATAGGACTCACAGAACACTCGGGATGTGCTTATGGGCCTGGGGAAAGGTATGGGCACCCTCTTCGTCGTTTTATCTCGCTCATTCATATTATTTAGAACCTCGAAGACCGTTTCGACGGCAAGAATGTACTTGATCTCCCAGGTTTCGCAGTCGAGCACGACCGTGCCCTCGCTCGTCTAGCGCAGGAGCTTTCTCTCGTAGACAAGTCGGAAGGAGAACACTACGAGTTCTTTGTACCCAGCGCATCCGCTGCTGTGGCCGTTCAAGACGATATTGGGCTATCTCGCGTGAGAGGTCGAGAAGAACGGGATACCAAGTTTGACAGTCGAGAGTTGATGAGGATACCGACTTGTGCGGTATTCCACCGGTATGTGGCCGGGAAGGGGTTTCCACATGCATTTTCAGGTGAGCCGCAAGTGTCGTCCTGAGTTGTCCTTGGGGATTCTCATGTTTTCTGACGACAGGATTTGTGAGGCAATGGCCCGGGATTCCGCAGATTCTGGTGGGTTTCGATTTGCTTCTACGTGCTAAGGAATAGTTTCCTCAAAGTAGATCGAACAGATTTTTCTTTCTGTCTCCGTCCGGCCATCTTCCGTCGTGCCCGAACATCAACGCTACGTTATATCGAAATTGGGGTCAATGGAAGGTCAGTTCGTCGGTTCAGTCCTTCAACACGGTACGGGGCTCAAATTCACTACTAGGCTTTTACTTCGTTCGATATCAAATAGGGTACCGCGAACCTTTCGACCTCAAGGTAACGCAGGGATTTTCGCTCTCTTTGAGGTTCCTCACTCACCTGTTCCTCACCTCTCTAGGTGGATACGCTGCTACCAGCTCTCTATGCCTTTGAGAGGCAGCACGATCCTCAATTTGGCGACGCCGCGGTAGAACGTATCAAAGCAGTTTCTGCATCGTTCACGCACATGTAAGCGAAATATTTTTTCTCCGCACACGTATTGCGCTTCATCTGTACCGTCAATTTAGCGTGCCAAGGTATAACCTCAAGAGCAAGGCTGTATTCGCACCATCCAGAGGCGGCTTCATTCTGAACGAGATCAGAAGATTCTTTATAGAGGATCTTTATCAACGACTTTGTACGTCTCCACCTCTTATCTCGGGCGTTTGGCGGCTCAATGTCGGTGGGTTTTCAGCTGTAATGTTCCCAGATACGATCAATTGGCGTACAACGCCAGACCAGTGAGTTTGTTTTCTAAGGCGGGAAAGTTAATTGCTTAACCGTGTAAAAACAGGTTAGTTCATGTAGGAATAACGGCTGTGATATAGTTTCTTTAGGTAGACATGTATGTGTATAATATGTACTTTTACGGTGGGTTCAGCTGGTTCCTCAATATCCAAAGGACACAAACGCCACAACGCCATCCTAGCCAAACATCGTGCCCGTCATTATCGCACAGAAGCCTGTGTTCTGAACCACAACGAATTCTAGATCTCACGAGAACGGGCTATCTTACCTCACGACAACGAATCTGGATCCTTCTCTGCCTCGGGCGACTCTGGCGTCGTTGTTGTTGAGGTTCACGGACGTATTGTTGGCCTCTTCACTGGTGCTGGCATCGCCGATACCCGGATGGACATCACTTAGGCCACACCAGTCGCCTGTCTCTTGCGCTGCATCACACAGAACTTCCCCGACGTCCATGCAAGTCTTCAACCCCTGGACGGCTCATAGTGGCTGATTGACGCTCCAGCTCGTTTAGTTTCCTGTCCTCTTGCGCAACGGATAATTGATCCACGTTCAGTCTATGTGAATACTCGGCCCGTTGCAGACGTAGATATTTGGCTGGTCTAGGTACGTCCTTGAACCCGCTGAACGTATATTACCTTACGTGCTCTAATCATTCGATTCGTAGGTCGCAAAGCCACCAACCAGCGGGCCATATCGTGAATGTACATACGGCATATACAAATGACAGGTCATCGCGTCTACGGTTTCATCTTGATGTTGCTCACGATCAAGTTCTGTTGCAATCGAATCATCAGCGTTCCCTTCGAGTCCTCGCCAACCAGAGGCACCGACCTTGTAGCTCTGTACATCTCCGCGGAACTTGCTCACGGTACCGTCGGCACATACCCAAAGCTGTAAACAAGTATAATTGTGAGTTCCGAGGTAGGCAAACATCTCGTGGATGTCGTGAGACACACCTCTTTGGCTACGTTGGTGATGAACCGTTCGTCGTGAGAGATGATAATGACACCTCCATTCCATGTATTCAGTGCAGACATGAGCGCGTCCAAACCCTATCCACGCAGACAGATCGATAAGTAGACGATCACAATGTTGGTATCGGGAGACATACCTCAATATCCAGGTGGTTAGTCGGCTACGTGCGTACATTTAAGCTCTTAAAATCCCAATCTAAAGGTCAAACAAACACGTACCTCGTCCAGTAGTAAGATGTGCGGGCGTTGCAGCGACAAAAGAGAGAATGCTACACGCGACTTTTGACCACCACTGAGAGTTCCTATTGCCTGCAAACTGTGAAGAGTGCCCGGAAGTGAGCATCACGAGTTTGATGAGTACGAGACCCCTCTCAGACTCACCCAGTCATACCACTGATTTGGAAGTTCCCTAGATGCTGTCGGTACTCTTGCTCTGTCTTCCCAGGGTACCTGGATGCAAGGAACTGAACCGGAGACATAGTAGGGATGAGTGTATCGACGTGGTGCTGGGCAAAGTAGCCGCTGAATAGCTGTTAGAAAAGCTGGTCGATACCACCATAGAAAGACTTGTACTCACACTCTCAATCGCCCGTTCCGGTTGACTTGACCACCCATAGGATTCAGGTCTCCAGTGAGAACCTTGATTCTGTGTTCGATAGGTTCGATTAGGACTGCAGTCGTGACATTGCACCCAAGGCTGCTCACAATGTAGATTTTCCGGAACCGTTCGCACCAACGATAGCAATTCGAGAGTCCAAACCAACGTCAATATTGACATCCTTCAGGACAATCTTCTCAGGAGTGTAGCCGAATGTAACCTCGGACATTTGGAGCAGTGGAGGTGATATCTTCTCGGTCTCCGGGAATCTAGGTCACAGGTCAGCGATACGATCATTCATAGTAAATCACCGGAGGCATTACTTGAAGTTTTCGGTGTCCTCCTCCTCGGGAGGTTCGAGCTCGGGAAGCTAGACAGACGAAGCAGCGTCAGCGGCATGTGTCCAAAAACTGAAACGGGGATCACCTTCTCCAGAATTTTGATCTTCGATTGGGCCTGGGCGGCTGCGAATTGGTCTCAGTCACACTGAAAGGAAGCGCAAGGCTGAATACAGTCTCACCGCGGTTGGCGTTGTATCTCCACCGATCGATGAAAGACTGCAAGTGTTTCCGGTATTCCATCTGCGTGTCGTACTCCTTCCTCAAATTCTTGTCACGCTCAGACTTAGTAGCGTAGAATTGTGTGAAGTTTCTGTAAGGGAAAACCGACATCAATCAACACCGGGCCCAGCTTCCGATTCGCTTCGTGGTGCATCTTACCCTTTGTAGTAGTCCAATCGCCCTGAGTGCTGGTGGACAATGTCGGTGGCTACCGCGTCACTGAGAAGCACTGGGTGAGTTACGAATTATTGGAGTCGAGGAAATATGCTTACAGGAAAGCACGGTCGTGAGATCTGGTAAAAGTAATTAAACATCCGTCTGGTCAAACATCTGAGTTTGCTTACACGACGAGAAGTGTTCCGGGCCAGGTCTGCAGATAATCTTCCAGCCAAGCAAGTGCGTTAAGATCGACTGAGACGAGGAGTTAGGTTTCATGTTACAGTGTGTTGGTGAGGAGGGCTCACTGTGATTGGAAGGTTCGTCCAGTAGGAGCAAAGACGGCTTGGCTTCACGTTAATTCCGAAGACCTCAGTTCGATGGGGTTTGACGACATACTTTGACAAACAGGGCGCGAGCAAGAGCGAGACGCATGCTATATCGATGCCGAATTTTAGATAGGTGTCCTAAAATCGTCAGTGAGGAACCAAGACGCACCGCCAACCACCACTAAATGACTTGGTGGGCCTTTTTTGGTCAGCCTCATCGAACCCAAGACCTGCCAATAAAGCCGCTGCTCTCGCCGGGCCGCTCTCCGCGTCCATGTCTGATAACCGTGCGTGAACTTCAGCCAGCCTGGATGAGGCCTCTTCTCGAGCGTCATCAAATCGTTTCTCGTCGTTCTCTTGCTCTAACTCTGCTAGCTTAGCGTTCAGGGCAGCCTCTTCCTTGAGCAGATGGTCCCGCCAGACGTCAGCCTTTAGGACTGAGTCGAGAGCTGATGTGTCATCCCCAATGACCTCCTGTTCGACGAAGAGGATCGTGATGTGTGCCGGGATAGGAACCTCCCTCATAGCAATATGTCGAAGAAGCGTAGATTTACCGACACCTGGAAAGTCGGGTGAGAATCTCAGGTACCCTATAAAGCTGCGTGCGTACCATTGCGACCAATAAGACCATACCTCCGACCATGAGCGAGGGTAAGAGTTGCTCCAGATCTGTCCGAAGTTCAGCAGCTCGCAACACGATCTGAAAAGACGACGGCACTTGCAGGATACGATTTGAGGCGAAGTTGACATCGATCGAAGGCAAGTGAATATCCTTGCTCTTGTTCTTGGCACCGGCTGCTTCCAACGGGTTGATCTAGAGGAAAGGCGTAAACACTAGGCTTGTCGTGACTGCGATTGTGATCTTAACCTTCATGAACATTTCCTCGTACGTTTGCTAAATCAGACGCGTCAGCGAGACTTTGGTTCGATAGACGAATTATACATACCTGTTTTCGGTGAGAATCCAGTAATTTTGAGCCTTCGTATAAATCTCTTCGAGCTCGCTTTTCGATCTTGGCCTACATGAATGCTTCAACGATGCGTTTTAAGGTGTGCGGCAACAGAATTTACCCTTAGCTTGGCCTCTTGTTTCTCCAGTTTCTTGACATCAACCCTCGAAGCCCTTCAGACGCATAATGAATACCCTTGTTTGGCACCAAGAAGAAGATGGCAGAATACGCACTTGCCCTTGTTAATGCTCTCCAGATCCACTCCTTCCCCAAATGCGATCGTATTCGATATTTGCGTCTTGCTCATATCCATCACCTTGTCCAACTTTTGGAGTTTCGGCCCAGACTGGGCCTTTAGCCTAGCATTCAACTGATCCTCGAGTAAATCTCCTAGCCGTGCCATGAGCTTCTCTAGTTTGTCGATCTGGTCTCCAGCCAGGGACTCGAGCATCTCTCGAGCGACTCGGAGAACGTCCTCTTCTTCTCCTGCATCATCGACGAGATAGCCAGAAAGGTATTGGACGACAACTTCCTCGGAATCAGGGAAGTAGGTTCGAATCTCTTCGGCAATATCTTCGGAGGACATCGTCGGTCCGTTGTATTTGCCAAGCGGTTCAAATAGACCAGAGATTCACTCTGTCCTTCCTCAAGCTCGATAGGGTGCGGTGTGTCGCTAGTAGCCTTCGCCGCCCTGGTGGTCGAAAAGAGGCTTGTCGCGAGCACTCAAAGTCAAATACAATCGTCTCTGTCCACGTGAAGGTGGGCGCTACGTAGAATACCACTAGCGCCCGACTCCCTGACAGTGACGGCTTCATCCTGCTCCCCGCATCTGCAGCGGCCAGCCTACTGAGATGTACGGATGCGTTTTCTGAAACAGCAGTACAAATCACAGTGTCGGTCGAGTGAAATTTGATTTTCCATCAAACGCCTTCAGCTCGCCAGGATCAAGTTTATAAGCGCAATACAACACTAGTTTCATCCAATTCGGCTATGAGATCCTCTTGATTGGTCTTTACATGCAAGCAACTATCCGACAAGTTCCGTCACCATTCTTTTCTATGGAAGCGATACTTCCCTACATTCTGCTGTTACCCCAGAATGCAGCACTCTCGTTGGCACCTGGTTTCTCCTCCTTCATGATCGCGGAGAATTCCTGTGCGCCGAGCGTGTCATCAGGACACGAATGAAAACGGACTAGACACGGAAGGGATGAGAACTCACCTTGAACAATGGGCTTTTCGCATCAACGATCAAGTCGTAGGCCAGGCATTCGGATGTCGAGACCTGGGTCAACCTCTATCTGAGCAAGGATTCTAAGAACGTGAATGTCGAGCGCACCTGAACACTCAATTGGTTCCTCATCGTCTGCAGTGAGACAGTAGCTTCGAAGGGGTTCGTGCTCGATACGCAATCCGACAGTGCGATCAACTGCATATCATGAACAGCACTCTGAGAGTCTATGTGCACATGACAAAGTCATCCTGTAACGTACGTGTAGCGGCTTGATTCTGTTCCTATTGACAGTGGGTAGATGAGCGGGAGGAGATTCCACCTGGATATGTCATTCACGATTCATGGTTTGATTCGCGAAAGAAAGAATGAGATGATATGACGAACCGAAACCTGAACTCCAGGTGAATGCAGCGGTGCCGGGGAGTTTGGGAAGAGAATACGGAGGTCTCTAAGAGTTTGGAGGACACAGATGTGCGACTAAAAATACAAGAGAGCACATCAGAATGACATTCGCGAAACAGAAGGTCCATCGAACTCACCTCAATCCCGACTATAATGACCCGGTCTACATCGTTTGTGATGCGCTCGATTACTTCGGGGATGCACATCGAGAATCGCGTCTTGTCTAATGAAGCGCGTTAAGCAACCATCACGTAGGCACGGGCGAATTGATAGTGAACCAGACCTGAAGGGCCATGATGGAGACCAGCTACCGTCAAAACACATCGATCAGTCCATTGACGACGGCCAGTCTATAGACATACCTACCTTCAGCCAGAACATCCAAATGAGGCTGAAGAGCGGGATCGAGGGGTCCAAGAGCCTTCGTGTACTGGGTCGTAGTCACTACGGGAATTGAGAGCAGCTGGAGCGTCCGAGGATGAGCTGTCCCATCATGGAGGTAGCTTGATAGAACTCATATCATACCTTGGCCAACCTCAGAAGCTTGCTGGCTCCGCGAACGACGTGCTCATATCCATGCATCACAGGTCCAAAGGTACTCTGGATGTCGCAGAGGAGGATGAGCGATTTTGTAGGGTTTCCTGCCATACTTGTGCTTGAACAATAGTGGAAAGAGTATCGAGAGGAATGCAGGGTGTAAGAGAAAGTTTCCGAGTCAGCCAGTGGGTGATGGGAGTACGGGAAGAAGGAAGGAAAGTGCTTTCTTGTCGACTTTCATATACCTACCTAATATATGTGGGACCGATCAGATGTCGGGTTTTGTCCGCCACATGCTCAACTTCCAAGTCCTAATCGTGGCTGGGCCATTACTACTGGATTCTCTACGCCTGAACGAAGTGTCTTTTGTAGTTGTCTCGGAAACTCATCGGGCATCTATTTCACTTCCTCGTGACGAGGTTAGTCAATCTCACATGCCCTCACGCTCCAATCATAGCAACCACCCACACGGACCCATAACTGCCAGAGACGATAGAAGATAGCAATAAAACGACCTAATAAAGATATATTGCATAGAGGAAGAGTGGGGAAAGCATATATGACACAGTAGACAATAGACTTAATAAGTTATATGAACATCTCAAGCTATGGCACTCGATGCCATAGCCAGCTTAATGGTGGAATATACGTTTTGGTTGGCAGGATGTATTCGAGTAGCCCTTGAAAACATTGAACTGGGTCTCAAAGCTCCAAAGGACAGTCGAAAGATAGCGGATGGCCAATAAAAAGATGACGGGGGTTCTAGTAGTACAAGGCCTCTAGCCCGTAAAATGAAATGAAATGGGTTTGTGAGAATAAATGATGATGATGCGGAGAGGCTCAAGGGCCATAACACACAATTCGGAAAGTAAAGTAGACGTGCAATAGAAATGGAAAGGTTGGGCATAGCAAACGATAGTAAAGAAAAAAAAAAAAAAAGAAATGGATAGAGCAGATAGCGTGAACACGTAGAAATGTACAAGAACTCGGAAAAAAAGGACGATGCAAGAGCGTTCATGTGTACAAAAGTTCAGCAGGAGATACAAAAACTCAACTTTTTAGACCCATAAGAACCATCAAAGGGCCACCGCATCTTCCAGACGACACCTTCCACAAGGGTCACCACTACCTCCAACAATCTGCGCCTTCATCTGCACTCTCAACTTCGCCAGCTGCGCTTCTTTCGACACATACTTCCTGCTCTGTTTTTGCGGATTTGTCTGTCTGTCTTTTTGTGAACTTTCGGTTGACCATAGGGACGTGATGGGAATGGAGGGCATAAAGGACGAGAGAGATCTCAACGGTGACGTGACACTGGACGTGGGTGGGGGGAATGAAAACGACGAGGCTCGAGGCGTGACAGGTTCCTCTTCTTCGCTACCGTTTAGAGCGGACTTGGCAGTGAAAAGGCCATGGTCGTGGAAGCCCTCTTGGGTGGGTCTAGAGCCGTTCAAATGAGCGAACAGGAAACGAGAACGACAGAACCTTTGACTCACTTACACTTGTAACTCGAAGAGGTCGGAGCCCCTTGTTTCTTTGGCTGCCTGATAAATGTGGCACTTGACCCAAGTTGTTTCCGCGAAGGCGAAGGCTGAGGTATCAACGATGGCGACATAATACCACCCCGTTTATTAGGCGGGGTGGCAAACGCGTTCGACAATGGGGACGGTGCACGGAAACCGGATGGACTGATGCGACCACCGACAGACGATGACGGAGACGAAGACAACCTTGGGAGTCGGGAAGGCGACGGCGATCGGGAAAGTAATGAAGCCGATGTGGGTGGAGTAGAAGTGCTGGATGAAAGAGAAGACGATGGCGAGAAAACGGACGAAGCACTAGCACTTCTAACCAGGTTGGGCGGTGTTACGGGCGTGGAGGGAAACTTGAAGGACGCCGAGCGAAGGATGGGAATAGTGCTAGCTTTGCTCTTGACGGGCGTTGCTCTTTCGGGGGACGGCGATGACGAAGCCGACGTCGCTGCGAAGCAGTCGGTAGGTAACGAGTTCGTCAACGGTGCATGAATCCTGAATGTCTGGTCTTCGTCTTCATCTTCCTCTTCTTCGTCAGTTTCCTCTGACTCATCAAACACCACGATAGGAATAGACGCAGTCCTACTCACAGGAGGCGGCGTCTCGAGCACCGGTTCAGGGGGGACAACTTCAGATAGAGTTGACTTCGAGACTTCCTCCTCATCCTCGCTATATCCGCTGTACTCGGCAGATTCAAAGAAAGAATCATCCTCATCCTTCGGTGGTGTGAAGGTGATCTTGATTCCCCCCATCTCCATCTCTTGGCCCACCTCCATCTCCACCTCTGCCTCCTCGCAGCCATCGTCCACCTCCGCATCTTCCTCATCAGAATCTTCCTCAGACTCCTCATCCTCTTCAACAACGACATCCAATGGCGAGGCGGCCGAAACTTTGGGGCTGGAGGGGGCAGACGACGCACGTGGGACCTCGACACCAGATCCCTTGAGTTCGAAAGGGAACGGCTCTTCATCATCCTCGAAACTCTCATCCTCCAATCCCAAGCCAAGGTTGAGTCCCAACCCAGATGAACGTAAACCAGAGGTGAATGCGTTCTTCCTCTCATAGTCATAAGGCTCATCCAGACTGGCGAGCGAAGTGGAAGGTGATGATGTGGCACTCGACGAATCCTCAAGGCAACCGAAGAAGTGGTCAACGTCTTCGTCGTCAGTAGCAGGAGTAGTGACTGGCGCTGAAGAGAGTGCAGAAGAGCTGGTGTTGGCCTTGGGGAACGTCCAAGGCATACTCAGACTCCTCGCTGCCCGATGCCCGCGTCCTGCTGCAGCCGGCTGTGTGGGGGTCGCCGGGGATTCCGTAACCTTGGAAGGGAACTTCCAGCCAGTTTGCAGTCCGGTAGAAGGGGGAGTAGGGAGCGGGTGTTCTGTGGCCATCGTCGCACGAGGAGTGACAGGGAGTTCCGTGGTCTTCCTGCGAGAAGAGAAATCCTCGGTGTCATCGTCCGAGAAAGCAGAGACAGATTCATCAAGGTCGAGAGGATCTTCGTCCTCATAACCGGCAAGACCATCTTCCTCGTCTTCGGACTCGTCCGCCTCTTCGGACTCGGCATCGTAGGCAGCCGAGTCATCGAAAGAGTCGTCAAAGTCCAATGAAGTAACACGAGGAACGTCCTCGTCGTCTTCCACTCCGGCACCAAAGACAGGAGACCTGGACTTGACAAGCGCAAGCTCGCGCCTGAGTCTGTCAATCTCGTCATCCTTCTCTTCCTGCACCTCCTCAAGTTGTTGCCTCAAGAATTTGCATTCCTGCTCCGCATCACTGAGCCTCTTCTCGCTCGTCTTGACTTTGTTCAAAAGCCTGCCGTTCTCCTCCTGTAAATCCTCCGCCCTTGTAGTCACCTCTTCCTTCTCCCTCCTCTCAACATCAACCTGCCTCTCCAAAATCTCCTTCTCCTGAATCGCGACGCCAACGCGGCCCCTTGCAACCCATGCCTCCCGCCTCTCACTCTCAACACGTTTGGAAAGAACGCCGATCTGCATTATACCGCATCAGCACTCCAACAAACTCGTCGCTTCTCAAAACACTCACCGCCTTCTCTCCCTCCCCAACTCTCCTCCTCCATCCATCAACATCCCTCTTCAACTCGTCCCTCTCCGCTTTCAAGTCCCTGATCATACTCAACAACTCATCCGACGGCCCGTCAATCCCCTCGTCACGATCAGAAATCGAAGAGATATCCGATCCAGTCGACAACGGCCTCGATTGCGTATGTGGAGAAGGCGACAACGAGTCCCTCCTCGACCCCGTCTCCCTCTCCTTCCGAACTCGGCCGCTCAACGCCTTCTCCAAATCCTGAATCCTAGTGAGCAGCGCATTGTGACTCTTGAACAAAAAATGCTGCTCAGATGCGCTCAGTGGACGGTTCGCCCAGGACGAGGATGAGGAGCTGGTACTGGACCTCTCAGGAAAAGAGATGGAGGGCTGAGAGGAGGTGTTGGAAGTGGCTGAGGAGTCCCGAAAAAACTGGCTCTCATTGTCGTCAGATGTGGTAACGGAGGAGATCGAAGATGTCGAAAACCTCCTTTCGCTCCAAGTTGGCGTCTGATCTGGAGTCGGCAAACCGTGTGCGTTGCTTGTTTTGTAACCAATGGAGCTGCGCCTGCTTGGCTTTTCCTTGTCGTCGGGGAAAGAAGTGGATCCAAAGGAGGAGACAGAGGATGTAGATGAGGCAACCACGTGAGCGTAGGAAGGTGAGGTCGCTTCCGGGTTAATATGAAGGACAGGTCGCGGCCCTCGGCCTTGGGTGGTAATAAAATCTGCAGACGGCGAGGGGGATGCTGTCAAGGAAAGCCTCCTCAAGCCCTTGGGAGGAACATTCGGGCTAGCCGAAGATGTGGGGGGCGTAGGCAGGGAAACAGACTCAGGAGTGAGGGAGAGAGGCCGTAAGCTGAGCGGGCGAGGTCGCTTCGCTTCGATAGGTGCAGGTGGTTGTGTCAGCTTCTCGGCGTAGGTAGGCTTGATGGGCGAAGACACCACCGACGGCGAGCTGACCGTTCGTTGTCTGTGCATGAACATTGAGCGAGGGATAAAGGCGGCACGGTGATGGGCGTGGCAGGCGAGCGAGGGGGATCTTCCTCTTCCTCCTCCTCTTCGACGAGCGTATGAAGTTGATCTTTAGCAGACGACGAAGGCTTAATCTTGAATGAATCTCGATGCGATGAGCCCGAAGAAAAACTCGAGCCGGGAGGGAACGAAGGCTTGGTAGCTATGGTACAATAACAATTAGCCCTTTGGTCACCGGTGACAACATCCCCAGAGGTACGGCACTCACGAAATTCATATGGCTTCTCGGTGCTCATGGTATTGATAGCATTCATATCCGGTATTTCCACCTTTTGGAAGCCCATTGCCGCTTGAGAGTTCTTGCCCTCCAACGCCCACAGAGCCCTCCTCCTTATTGAGTCCTTGTCGTCATCTGATCCAGAACCATATCCACTGTTGAGGGACTTGGGCAAGTCGGGTAAACTGACACCCATCAAGTCGGCAGATTCAGTGCGCGTACTAACAGAAGACCGCCGGCGGTGATGGGAGTTTCGCTTGCTGGAAATGGAGCCATTCGACATGTGTGACGGTAGGCTAGCCGACGATGGCAGGGAAGGAGGTGCTGCGGAAGAAATGGAGCTGAGCGAGGGAGTAGAATTGTGTGTAGGTAGTGAAGAAGAGGTCGTCGAGTTGTTGTCGTGAAGTTTAGGTTGCGATAGAGAAACCACAGAAGCATTTCTGGAATGAGATCTACGGTGCTGATGCTTCGTCCCTTTGGTAGAGGTAGTGTTCATAAGGGAAGAAGGTGCTTGTTTTCCTAGTTTGAACGATTGAAACTGAAAACAAGGCAGCGGTTAGTTGGGTTTGCCAAAGCGGTCAAATGCAAAACCAAGAGCTAGAAAAGGACAGATTTGCCCGACGCCTCCCCACCAGAATGATATACATGGGCATGGCGGTCCTCAAAGATGGTTTCCAAGCACCAGCGAGATTATTCCTGTGCTAGAATCCACCAACAAAAGCTAGGAACGACCACTCACTCTCTGTCTTGCCTGAATTTCGATTTGCTGGTCATAGTGGGCTTCGTTTTCCATCACAGAAGACATAGAAAGGAGAGAATAAAAGAACGAAAGATTGCTGACGATGCGTGGACTGTTAAACGAAAGGACTGGCCTAGTTCGTCAGAAATAGGGCCAACGACGACGTGGACAACGACGGTGATGGGAGGAAGGACGAAAACTCAACTCGGCGTATACAAGCCCAAACACGGCGACTTTCCCCAGATCTGTCAGTGTTACGCGTCACGGAGGCGTTACTGATGGGACCTTTCTATCTTCCTTCATTTTCCAGGCCGGCAAAGCACAAGGGCATTTATTTTTCTGCCACATGTCTTCAGGTCCTTGGCTCGCATCTCAGCGCGCTGTAACAGTATCGACCTTTCAAAGGAGCTCTACGCTACGGAAAGCCCTCCCTCCCTTTCTTCGCCGGTATCGAGAGGGTTCTCACAACAACCGAATGGTCTGCGGATGAAAATCAAGAATGTTCGGATGCCTATGTGGCACGACTGATGGTGCAGATCCAATGAGGAAGTATGAGAAAATGATTACTATTCCGAAGCTCGTTCAACCACATGGATAGAACCATGAAATCTGATTTCGAAAGGCGCACGGGTGTTTACCAGCTTTCTCAACGCATGCAAGTACGCAACTTCTCTGAGCATGGAGTTGGTGTTGCTTGGTATGTTTGATGAATCTGTTCTAAGTGACAACCATTCGTGTTTCAGGGCCCGGGGGGCCACCTTGAGTCCGCTCAGTTACCGCTCTTTCCTAGATTGACTGATAAAAACTTTCGGTACTTCCATTCTGCCTGTCAAAACTTTGACGGCCCAAATGTTGTTTCCAGGGTCTATAGAGTTCTCGCCGCCACCTTCGGTAGGTGAAGACCCGAATATCCAGAGATAGGTGAGTACGTGGAAGAACGGCTGTATTGATGTGTCACTCCTCGACATACGGAGACTCGCCAAACTCCCAACCCTATCGACGGTTGGAACTCGGTTGGAACGGAGAAAAAAAAGAACAAGGACAGGAGAGCAAGGTGCGATCGAGACCAACGACTTACATACCACTACTGACCAGAGTCCGGCTACATATGTATCCTTCATGCTAGATCGTTCATGGATTTGGTAGGACGAATTCGTTGCGCTTCGTGACCAGCAACTACGGTGGCAATACGTTTCTCGTCGCAACTAGAATCCATTGCACTATTATCATCGATTTGTCGGGCCACTAAGTGGCACTGGATGTACGTGAGGGTCAGACTCGCGCCAGCTTTCACAACAAACAACGAAATCGGCCCCCTACTTCCATCTTTCTGGGACGGCCGCCATCCTTTCATCGTTCATCACCAGCTGGTACTTCTCCTGCTCCTTCAGTCTATCCCTGGCCGTAGCAGCCAAGCCACAGGCAACATGAGGATCTCCTCTCTTCAAACCCGCCATCGTTGCGGGAATGAACTCGTCGAGCGGCATCCACAACTTTGAGAGCTTCTCCGTGGTTCCATCGGCATCATGAAGCTCGGACTCCACAAGGCTGAATAAATCAAGCAGGAACAGCCGTTAAACATGCGATTGCAACGATGCAAAGTAACGAGATACTTACGGAGGAAGGACTTCGACAAAGTGTATGTTTGTTCCTTGAAATTGCGATTGGAGAGAAAGAGTCAAACTGTGGAGTGCTGCCTTGGAAGCGGCATAATTTGGAACGTGCGTTGCGGGGACGACACCAAAAACCGAGGTTACAGTGACGATCATGCATTGGCGTCCGGCAGCCTGTCATCGAAAGTGAGGACATTGAATATGCAGGCTGGGTACGGTGAGTTCAAGAAGACTTACAGCTAGTTTCTTGAGATGTGGTAGGGCGGCGGTGATGACGGTTAGGATGGACATGTAGTTGATGTGCATCTCTGTATGCAGCTCTGTTCGTGAATGAGAATGAGTGTACCTCTCCGAGCAAGGACTCTGTAAACGCACTTTCAAGGTCGACATCATCGGTATTCAGAAAGTCCTGCACTCGTTGGATACCGGCATTGAGGATGATGGTGTCGAGCTAGACATCTTACGCGTCAGCGCGCACTCTACGCCAAAGTTTATGAAACTCACCTCGGGGTATTTCTGAATCAGATCCTGCACATCCTTCTTCAATGTTTTTGGCTCTGTACCAAGTTCCAAACGGGCAGGTTCTATTCCAGCATCTTCAAGCTCTTTGAGTCTTTCTGGGCGTCTGCCTGTACCGATAACCTTGGGATTAGACGATAATTCGGAAAGAGCCAAAGCCAAAGCGCGGCCAATTCCAGATGTAGCTCCAGTGACCAGGATGCACTTTGAATCGTTGATGGAAGGCATAGGGAGTTAGGAAGGGGGTTGGTTGCACCTGGTCATTGTCGTTTTTTGGGCGCCGATGGTGTCTGACATCCCCAAGTTATTCCGAGACGATATTTATAAGACGTGGTTTTGAACGTCATAACTGCGAAGTTGAAACAGCGAGAGGGTATTTGAACCCCTTGATGGAATAGAGGGGGATTTCACGCAAAACACGGAATGAGATCGAGACGCGTCCTCAATGACTTGAAGTTGCTCGGATGCATTGAATGGTCCACCGTGTCACTTTGTGCGAGTGATGAATCGATGAAGTGGTTTCCTTGACGCAGATACTGACACAGCCGAGGCGTGAGACTAACTACGTCATTCTCCCATGCCACTTTCTACTTTAAGAACTGTGATCGACCCCTCGCATACCGTGACTTTATTCCCCGTTGTATCTGCACTTGAATTCTCTTCTCGAACCAAAACCACCACCATGTTCTCGCGTCAAGCACCACGTACCCTCCTCCTGGCCTCGCGCTCCCTCCGCCAACAGGGCCCCGTCGCGAGCACTAGCGTTGCTCATCTCCACACGACCTCCCGTCAGCTGAACCAGAAGTCCGGCCAACACACTACGGATTCGTATAGCAAGGACGTCGATTCTACGCCCCCCGACGACTCCAAAATTCACCGTGTCGACCCGGGATCTGAAAATGTTCAGAAACCACACGAACCACCCTCCGGAAAATGGAGTAAGACTGGGGCTGAGACTGCATACCAGCATGTCAGTAAATCGGAACCTTACAAGGCTCCGGGGGAGGACTCGAGATACGGAGGAAAAGAGGAGTATGACAAGGATAAAGGCCCTGAAACCAGTGGTACAGGAAGCGGTCCCACAGGCAAGGCGAAGGGAGGTATGAAGCCTTAGGCAGGGTGACGATGTTTTGGGGTTGGCGAATTGTCTTGAAACGAAACTGATTGCGAAATGGTATGCGTTTTCTTTCCCTTAACAGCTTTCACAAAACTTAACGCGTACGTGTACAGAGAACCAAAGCCAATTGTACGATTATAATTGCACGAGGAACGGGGTGGAAGCGGGTTACATACATACAGTGTCCGGACCAAAGAGCATCTGACTACGTAGTCTCATGCCATATGCTGTAAAAACATTGCAGTCTTCGAATAATTATACCACGAGACGAGAGAACGACGCGCAGTGTGAAGCACTGTGGGTGCCACGACGTGTAGTGTATGAATGACTGAAACAGCCTCGAGGGCCAACAGCGCCTGAAGGCCTGATGTATGGTATTCTGTGAAGACCCAGTTGACTGGCCTTGGACGACTTATTGAAGAAGCGCGTCAAATGAGTCGCGAGGACCGTCCCCATAGCCCTTACTTCCCAATACAGAAATCACGGAAAACCGCGTCCAAGACGTCTTCAACATCTATCAACCCTGAAATCTTCCCGACAGCTTGAGCTGCATACCGGAGCTCTTCGGCCCCCAGCACTACATCGTTGGCGTCTAGACAGCAAATTAAGGATCAGCTTCACGACTTGCGAGTAAAAGGTGTTCGCCTACCGTATTGAAGGAAAGCCTCTATGAAACGTGAGGCCGTTTCCAGATGTGCACGATGGCGCGCGTGAGTTATCATGGGTGCTTGAGAAGATGCTGAGCCGCAGTCGAGATGGAAGCTGCCCCAATGTCAGTCGAAACACACAACAGGAACAAAGTATGCGAACTCACTGCTCTTGCAACGTTGCCGCAAGCCCGGAAAGGAATTCTGGGGCGCCTTCTCCTGTGGTGAGACTGACTGCCCACACCCTTTCATGGGGCAAGCCCAGGTCTGCCGCATCCTTTACCCCGAAAGAATTCGGAACGAGATCGGTCTTGTTGAGAAGAAAGTAGGTATTCGGTGTTATAAGGGGTTGGACACTGCGAGGTATCTTAATAGCCGTCTTCGACTCTAGTGTTTCTTGTAAAGATAGCACACAGAGGGATATGTCCGACCCTTGGACCCTGGAATCATACTTGAGTGTTGAGAAAAAGCAACGAGCGACAGCTAGTACGCACATGTTCCTCGCTCGCTCGACGCCAATGCTCTCCACGACGTCGTCTGTTTGCCTCAGTCCAGCTGTGTCCGCAACAATCACCGGTAAGCCACCGATATCAAGCGAGACCTCAAGGATGTCGCGGGTTGTTCCTGGTATAGGTGTGACGATGGCCGCTTCACGTTGAGCTAGACGAAAGTTACAGTAAGTCGAAACGAATCCAAGAAGTCCCGGAAATGAAAAGCATACCGAGGAAGTTCAACAAACTACTCTTTCCTGCATTTGGAGGGCCAAAGATGGCGAGACGAATTCCATTCCGAATAATTTCCCCTCTCCGATTGTCGTTGAGATACGACCGGATCGTCTTGTTCAACTGGATAGCTTCTTGTCGGGCTGTGTGAGGGTCGATGAGAATTCCAAAATCCAACTCTACGTTCCCAACGACAAACCTTGTTCAAAAACCCCTTCCTCAATATCCTCACCCTCACCAAAGTCGATGAGAGCTTCCACCATAGCCAGACAATGGATAATATCAGTTCTCAGACGCTCAAACTGTTCCCTCATCTCGCCTCCCGCTGCCCGCAACGCCATGACACGCTGCGTCTCCGTCTCTGCATCAATCAAATCCCGGAGTCCTTCGACCTGCGTCAGATCAACTCGCCCACCATTGAAGGCACGACGCGTAAACTCTCCAGGCTCTGCAGGTCTACAAAACGGCAGTTGCGCGATGGCATTAAGAACCGCGGCTACAATCGCGCGTCCCGAATGAACGTGAATCTCCAACACATCCTCTGTCGTGAACGATTTCGGTCCTTCAAAACCAGATGATCAAAAAAGGGTGAATGAACGCAAAGAAGAAAAAAAAGCTGTTAAGTTTGCCCATGTTACACACCTCGAAAAAACACAGATAAACCATCGTCTAATAGTTGATCTGGGCGCTCTGGGTTCACAACCCGACAACGTTGCATCTTCCATGGTTCGGCTTGCGCTAGAGGTGATCCTTTGGAGTTTCTGAGGAGGAGCTCGCGAGCTTTTGACGCTTCGGGACCTGAGATGCGGATCACGGCGACTCCTGCTTTTCCTGGAGGACTCGAAAGTGCGTATATAGTCTTTCTTTGAGCATCTGAAAGCACTGGCGTATTTTCCCTGACCCTCAATCGGCTAGGAAAGGTGGTAGAGGTACTGTTCCATTTTGTTTGGGTTGCCAAGACACGGATTGAACGGGGCACGCGAATATTTCGGGTGACGAAGGACCTTGAGATCAAGTTGTTGGCATTGTAGCGGAAGGTGTACCACATCCAAAGTGGTTGGGGGAGCTCGAGGTTGGGGTGCCAATGGAGAGGGTACTTGAAGAAGCACGTGGCCGAGAAATTGTTGTTGCCTGCATTTCTCGGTGTGCGTTTAACCGCCCACACATATTTTTGGTCCCCGCTCTCATCGTTGCTTTGTTTTGTTGTTCTGCTGTGGATCTCTCTCAAACCCTCGACTCTCAATCTAACGAAAACTTTGTAACTCTTCCTATTATCAAGACCTCCAGCAACCATGGGTCAATCACGTTCGTGCTCAAGCTTTTTGCCAATCTTCGCTGCTTTTTGCGATCCTGACGATGGTTTTACCCTTTTCTTTCTCGATTTTGGATATCAGCATCACAGTTCATGGAGAATATGGAGAAAAACTCCAACTGTTCGTTTATTGTCGCGTGTCGAGGGCGATGGAGAATGAACTGATTGTACGCGGTTTTTCAGTCACACAAGCAGAGCTTGAACGGTTAAAGAAGCGGTTTATGAAGCTGGATAGGTACGTTTGCGATCTAGTTACCCTCTCGAGTGCTAAGATTGACCTTGGTGTTCGATGTCAGTGACGGTTCGGGGACAATAGAACGGGAAGAGTTCTTACGGATACCTCAAATCGCTACGAATCCCTTGGCCTCGCGGATGATAGCTATATTCGACGAAGAGTGAGCTTCGATCGACATCTCAAGAGGCATGTACCACCGAGCTGACAATGTATCGTTACCTCTTCTCCCAGTGGAGGTGGATCGGTGGATTTCCAGGAGTTTGTTGGTGGATTGAGTGCGTTCAGTTCGAGAGGAGGACGAGATGAGAAACTCAAGTGTGCGTCAACCTTCTCCTCTTCCGTTATTCATCACTGATACCGGGCAGTCGCATTCAAGGTGTATGATATGGACAGGGACGGGTTTATATCGAATGGCGAGCTCTTTCTTGTGTTGAAGATGATGGTCGGCACAAATTTGAAGGTGCGTCGCACTTTGTCGCTCCATCTGAACAAAGCCTTACTCAAATTCACCCTTTCGAATCCTTTCAGGATCAACAACTTCAACAAATAGTAGACAAGACTATAATGGAAGCGGATCAGGACGGCGATGGAAAGCTGAGCTTCGAAGAGTTCTCGACCATGGTTTCAAACACAGTAAGGTATCATCATTCTTAGGAAGATCCGCTACTCACATTCCTTTTCTGAATAGGATATTGTCAAGCAAATGACATTGGAGGATCTGTTCTGATAGCATGACTTGGGATCATACCTGCGCATCACTCGAATAGATGATTGCAACACACCCATCCCTTCGACCATGATCGCCTCCCGCGTTCAATGGTTTTCGGATTATTTCACCCTCTGTTTCTCTTTACTTTTCATCCATATGCATACATGCTGTCTATATAGTACGAATCCGAGGTCTCATGGTTTCATGAATCAAAGTTCATCACCCTATATTGTGGATATTGGGGCTCCTAGGATTTGTGTAGTCCGAACAATGATCACGGCCACTGCATCAAGCTTCTTTCGTCCATTCATCGGACGTTATACCAAGAACGTTGACATATGACATACACTCGACATTCGTGCGAGCCATCTGCAGTTCCCTAGGAGTTGTTGTTCTCAGACTGGAAAAAAAACAACGGGCCCCGTGTAGTGCTATAGGGGAGTTCAAAGAAGCAACAACTAAGGTGTATATATCGTACAATACGGATGCAAATGTTCAATGGATGATGTTAATGTAAGGTAAAGAAAATCAAGGGAAAGAGCGAGAGAACCCGAAGTGAATCGCGATGGTACATACAGACGAAGAGGGGGATCTGAGAGCAGGAATCGGGATCTAGGTGTTGCCGAGAGTGTTCGAAACTGAATACTGAATATGAACACCGCAAGGCAATTGGTGCGGGGCCTTATACGGAAAGATATGTGCGTGTGCAGTGTCCGGCATGAAAGAAATCCTTGAGCCGGATGGATGAAATGGGATGATGATGATTCCATCATCCTTCTTTCTAGTCTGATCTAGCTTTCGTGGAGTAGCACCATTTCGCAGCTTTAGCGGACCTGCAAAGGCCCGACGAAGCGGGGAAGGGTGGGGGAACAGGCTAAAGAGGTCACCTGGAGTCAGATCGATGCGGGGTGACTGAATTGTCGCTGAACGGATTAAGGGACTGATACATAGCCGAGTTGGGGTGATTAAAGGGCATGTTGTCGTTACAGATTCATCATGATGCGGAGGGTATGGAGCCTTTGTTGGTATCGGGAGCTATGTTCAGCGCTGGGCAATGGGCAGTGCCCCTTTCACCGCTCAAATGAGCCTGACGTCGTAGCGACCATGTTGTGGGACTCGAGGGAGATCGATGAGCCAGGATAGGCGAAGGGTTCGTATTTTTGACCCTGGTTGACGAAGGGTGAATGCTGTGAGGGTCTGCCCAATTGTGAAAATACGGAGGATGGTGACGAGGCGTTATGACCCTGCATAGCTTGAATCTGAGCAAGATAGAAAGGGTCCGTCGCAGCGAATAGCGAGGAATCTGTCCCAAAACTGGGCGACATTGGAGTAGATACGGAATTGGTTCGGTTTTGAGATCGGTGTGTCCTGAACGACGGCTGGTGGGCGAAGGGAGAAGAGCCAGCCGATACTGGGGACGACGGGAGTAGGATGTCCTCTACCATTCGTTCGTCTTCGACATCATCAATCTCTCTGACCGCATCGTCTGTATTCCACCGCGGCACGCGTTGCGCTTCCCCCGTCCCCCAACTGAAACTAGATGAAGGAGTGCGTCCGGTGGGTGTGTTACAGCGCTGAGAGGGTTCGCCAGCAGACTTTTGAGTTGAAGGCGAGGATAATGGCGCTGGAGGTTGACCAAAAAACGCTTGGGTTAATTGTGCCTGTTTGGAGATAAGGACTGACGCAATAGTGGACAAGGCATTTACGAACCTGGAGAGCAGCTAGGTCCATGGCCTCTTGACCTATGTGATTTGAGGATAGAGAGCAAACCAAATCGTCGACGGAGATGCTCATGGTGGGGAGAAAGAGAAGGAGAGCGCGTGGCTGTACCTTAGCAAGGGTGAAAAGTCCGAGTCGAAGGCGTACTAGCGTCAAGATTTAAAAAGATTGAATTGCCCGGCCGGAAGACGATACACACGTGGGTAAAATGGTAAAACGCCTCCGTACAACTTCTACCGGTCCGGTAAAAGAGCGGATTATCCGGTCCAACCCGTACACACCCGAGTCGGACCATTCCAGGCCAGAACGTTTACCAGGTGGTAAATGCAACCTGCAGGAACTGTATGGTCAAAACAACGTAAATTTACAAAAGCTTCTACAACTTCCAGGGTCCTAGGCTCACCGAGATCGCTCCAAGTAGTCAAGAAGTGCAATCTGGAACGAAACTTGGGCGGAATCACGGGGCCTTTTCCTCGCAAAGCAAGCTATCGAATACGCGGTCAGTTTGGAGCAAGCGTCTAAATTCACCCTGGTAGCACAAGTTAGCATCCAATGCCCATATGATTCCAAGAATGAAAGTCAGCCTACCTCAACCACCGATGGACATGCCCTTGCGAGAACTCCACACACGGCACGGAGTCGCATCATCAGTTCCTCTCGTTCAGCTGTGGAGAGCAGTGTCAGAATACCGGGGTGACAGGATGATGTACGGGGTCTCACAATCATCAATCTCCGATTTCTTCTCCACGGTTGTAACCCAGCACCGTGCTACACCATCCATTATTGTGCCCGTCCAATGACGCATTCGAGATGCACAGGTCTCAATGAGAGTTTCGAGCGCGGTAAGGGAATTGATTTGCAGTCTCACAGACGGAGTACCGAGCCGCAAGAGGCACAAAGGGTGCACGAGTTGAGGGGCCAGGGCCTACTGTACCTATCAGAGATCTTTTTCTTCCGTATTCCCAGGTGAAACGTACCTTCAGGTATCGTGCCGCCCCTGCACCAAGACCTCGTATCAGTGGAGGAAGTGCCTCCACCGATGCGGTGATCACAGCTGGTTTTCTTGGAGCATACAACCAAATCGTGCCAATGACTCCTTCGCCAAGTAAAGTGCACAGAAGATCAAAGCGCGAAGCAGAACCTTCCGTCGTGGTCAGCAGGATCGTTGACAACGAGGCCGAAATCGCCAAACGGATTAATCGCGGCGATTCAGCATGGTCAAAGTGCCCAAAGCAGTTGTTGAGGGCCTAGGAGAGTTGAGGCGAGGGTGATAACGGATGGAATCATATGAAAGCTACCTTGAAAATAAGGCCATCAATTCCAGTCTTCCGTAGGATCTCTTGGGGAGCCCGTGCGAGCAGCTCGGAGACGATCAAAACTCCTTTGAGCTTGTATAGAACCTGATAATCGTCCAACATGATCATTATCGGAGGTATAACTAGATGCCACAGACGGCTGTAGTCCTGCGCCTGATAATGGTGATAACGTGAGTTGGCCTATCTTCGATCCTGACTGACGCGAAGTGTCGCGAAATACCTTGATATGGCGTACACACCAGGAAACCAGCTCAGGAGCTGCAGGGTCGTCTTTCCATGTCTGAGTCTCGAAGAAATCCTGCGAAGCCATCGGCCCACCCGCTGGCCGTAGTAACTTTCTACCAGTTGACATATTCAACAACGGATGAGGATTCGTCTTGAAGATCGGCTTGACGTGTTGAGAAAGGACTTCCATCAAGACAGCAACATCAGATTCGTAGACGTCCTGCAAGATACCTAAAATGTGTGTAAATCAGTAGGATTCTGTCGCGATAATGACTCATACGTACCTGCAGCCTGCAATCTTGCCTTCTCTGTGGTCCAAGCGTGCTCCAATTCGAAGGGTGCAGTCGCGACTATTATCTGAGCTCGTTCTGCCGCTGAGAAACGCGTCGATTGTCCTTGCTGAACCATGATTTTCAATTCTTCAAGGGATCGAGTCATATCTTCCTTCCAGGCATTCAAACGCGCAATAACAGGCGCGTCCGTTATATCCTCATGATGGCTTGCAAATTCTGCAGGGATCTTCAGAGCTTGGGTGAATTTGCTGAATTGCGTCGCAGGGGGATTGTCTGTCATGAAGTTCGAGTCCAAGCGAGGTGACCCAGTAATTGCTCAGAATTGCTCCGAGCTCGTGGTCCAGGTGAGCTAAATTCCCACCCTCTGACGCTGCGTTGCTGCCCACGTTTCAATTCTAACTTCCAAGTGAACTCCAACCGTGCTTTGGCCCTCTCACTCTCGACTCGATGTCGGAGGGTAAATTAAGGAAACGGAAGGCTGGCTTGCAGCAGGCGCACACGGCGAAAGCCACGGATACCCCAGGCCAACCAAAGCAATCAGACCAAGCGGTATTCTGGTATCCGTTTGATACACTGTTCACGTCAGGCTCAATAAATATTACCAGGAAAATGATTTCGACTTTCTGGATAGCACTACCATCTCGAAATACGTGAAGATTATATGGATTCCCCTCTTGCTTGCTTTCGGCATATTCGTATACCTGGTATGTGGGTAATATGAACTTGGAAGATGGACTGACTGGAGCTGAGGCTTTGTCTCCAGAATCCATCCGTTGTGGAAGACCTAGTTGGAATGTGGATTGAATCAGAGGATTTGGGGTCAACTCCTTCTGTACCTGCTGGGTTTCAGGACTTTGGGTTTGCTGCCGACGTGGAGAAACAAGATGCAGTCGTGGCAGCTTTCAAGGTACGCAACGTCACTGGCATGATATTCGCATACGCGTCTGACATTCTTCGAAGCACGCATGGAGGGCATATGGTATTTGTTTAGCTGCTACTCCGACGATTGAACCCTAAAGGTTTCGCAGAACGGGATGCCATGGGAGACGACGAATACCATCCTATGAGTCGGAAAGGGACAAACTTAACCAAGGCCGGAGGGATTGGATACACTGTGATCGATTCTATTGACACCATGCTTCTCATGGGCTTGGAGGACGACTACAAGCGAGCGAGAGATTGGGTGGAAAACAAGCTTTCGTTCGAACAGGATGCGGATTTCAGTACATTCGAGGTTTGTCTATTGTTCGTTCATGTCAGAGCTTTCAAGACCATAACGATAATCTTTATAAAGACAACGATTCGAGTACTTGGTGGTCTACTTTCAGCCTATCATCTCTCCGGAGAAGACAGACTCTTCCTGGACAAAGCTGTGGACCTAGCAGATCGCATCCTGCCAGCTTTCGATACTCGAAGCGGCTTACCTCTTCCCAGCGTGAACCTAGCAAAACGTAAGGGTGTTCCTGATAGAGATTTGCCTGACCTTGTCAGCACTGCCGAAATTTCGACCCTACAACTCGAGTTCCGATATCTCAGCGAATTGACTGAAAACGAGGAGTATTGGGACAAGGCCGAGAATGTAGGTACCAACACCTGTTCCCTATGAATGTCTGGTTGATTTAACCGCTACAGGTTATGCGCGTAATCAAAGCAGCTAGAATGCCTCATGGGCTGGCATCCATCTACATGCAGTGCGCTTTGTTCGACTCCACAAAGACAGCAGGAAGGACTCACCTGCATTCGCAGTGCTCATAGTGGAAAGTTTGTCCCGTCTGCTATCCGCTTGGGCTCAAGAGGAGATTCGTATTATGAATATCTACTGTGAGTCCCGACTTGTACGATATTCTTGCGCTATTTATTGAAACCCCTCCAGGAAACAATATCTGCAAACGGTGCGAGACTTTCGACAAGTTCTATCTCTCGGGTACTCACCCCATTTCACTTATGCACAGAACCAAACAGAGCAAGGCTACCGGGACGTGTGTATTGTCTCCCTCTCGTTATCCCCATTGGAGAGAGCTTATGATTTAAACAGATGTACGACGACGCAATTTCCGCCGTGCATCAACATCTTATCCAAAAGAGCCCGTACGCTCGACTAACTTACACGGCCGAACTAATACCAGAACAAACTCCAAGTGGCGAATTGTGAGTGTCCTTTCTCGTGCTCGACGCGAGTTTGTGCTCATCAGCTATATAGACAGTGGAGGTTGACTCCAAAGCAAGATCACCTAGTGTGCTTCCTTGGGGGATCTTTGATGCTGGGAGCTACAGTGACTGGAGCGTCTTTGTCGCCAGTGACTGTGCCTCCCGCTCCTGGTGATTTGACGCCAAATGGGAAGCGGGATTGGGACGACGGTGTGGAATTGGTTAAGACCTGCATGGCAACGCATGATACCGCTACGTGAGTTCCGACTTCTCTTTTCCGTCGATCTGGGTTTGAATCTCTACCCCCAGTGGCCTGTCCCCAGAGATAGTGTACTTCAGGGTTCCCAACGATAACATGGACGAAATTGGTCAGGGCCTGACTCCCTCCGATTGGTATATCAAGGGTGCACGGTATGTCCTCGCGCTTCTTCTTCACGTCTTACTTCATAGAAGCACTTTGGTTCACAGAAAGGGAGAATTCCCTCCGTACGACGCGAGATACATTCTTCGGTGAGTACCATCGTCATTTGCGAAGCTTTCTATCCAGTAACTCAACATACAATATCAGGCCGGAAACTGTAGAATCCCTGTTTATTGCCTTCCGTGTGACGGGAGACCAACGTTACCGCAAGTGGGGATGGGATATCTTCCAGTCTATCGAAAAGCATTGTCGCGTTCCGACAGGTGGGTACGCCAGCATCATCAACGTGGACGAGTCGCCTGCAAGGCAAGAAGATAAAATGGAGACGTTTTTGATGGTATGTGCCCCCTTTTCTCTATGATGTACCAAACGGCGTTTCTGACTCCGATTGAATGCAGAGCGAGACTCTGAAGTATCTGTATCTGCTGTTCTCAGATAAAGAGGTGTTGCCCCTGGATAGTACGTGTTGGTTTTCGTCATGCCTGTGTCGCTGACAATGACATTTCTTCTCGCTCCGCAGAATATGTACTGAACACTGAGGTATGCTGTTGTTGTTCATAACATCATTGAATGTCAAGACTGAAGTGGCTGTTATAGGCTCATCCCCTTCCTATATTCACCCCGACTACTCGGACTGCGTTTTCATAATATGCTGTAGGCATATCGCCGTAAATTATAGACCTATGGAACCCACTTCGGAGAACTCAACAAGACCCGTCGAAGCCCGTGCTCGTATTGTGAGCCGTACACAACGCTGACGATTAAAGGTTAACGGCGACTGAGGGACGTTGTTCCGTGACGTTTAAGGCGGGGATAAGCAGAATCGACGAGGCAATATGTATGGAACGAGCGGTTCTAGAACTGGGTATTGGCGAACAAACCCTCGTATTCGATGGCAAGTATGCGCAACAGTGCAGCCCGCCAACGCAAGTGGAAACGGCGGGATAGACTAAGTACTGCACGGCAGGCGTTTCGTCACCGTTGCACGGCAGTGAAATCGAGAAACGCTCGTGGACGGGGATCAGTGTTTCAACCTATTCAGCGAAAGTGGAGACAACACTAGCGCCGTTGAAGGGTAGGACAAAGTCAATAAATTGATGAGAATGCACAATTGAACCTCCTTCTCTCAGCGCCTCAACTCGTCCCGTTCGAGTTCCGAATCGGTTATTAGTTCGAGAAGAACAAACCGTGACGTATAGGTAGTCCTCGACCCCGCGATTCCCAACTTCCAAGACCGTCTCAACCATTTCGGCGATCACGGAGGACTCCTCGTGATAGCCGAGTCTCTTTGGAGGCGCTGTTGAAGAGCTACACTGATTATCCGAAGAGAACCACGGGGAATGGGACTCGGAATCCATACGAAACAGGATAGCTTTGTCAGTCTCTTTTTGATCCCGTAACGCCACATCAGATATGCACAACCGTTTTGCAACAGTAGTTGTATCGAGGCTCTGATCAAAACTGATGATCCTGTCGTAGTAAGTCAAACTGAGTCTGACGGACAGCTCTAATCTTTGATCTACCTTTTCTTTCAGTGACGCGCCCAATTTGCGCCCTCGGCCAGTCCAACCTACCCGCTCTTTTCTCAATTGCAACTTCTGTGCATGTTGGCATATTATTATCTCCGACAAGTCTAAGGGCCATTCCGCACACAAGATCTCATGAGATTAGTTGCCCTTTCGGGACCAATATACGTGCAAGTTTCCCATCACCGGACTGGGCTCATGTATATCAAGAGTCGGTCTCGACTGCTCGTGTTGCCCTTAACCTCCCGCAGTCCCCAATTCCCTCGTCATGTCCGGAAATTCTACTGTCAGCTGCCCTATACCCACAGAGAACCCTATCATACTGGACATCACCCCCTTCTATGGCGCGATACAAGTTGGGTCGTTTCTGTCAGCCGCTGTCTGGGGTGTCTCGTCCCTGCAAGTGTAAGTTCTCGTCCAACTAGTAGTCTTTATTCCCAATTTGGGTCAGTGGATTTACGACAGACTCTTCCCTCAGGTTCATTTATTTCATGCAGTAATTACCTTTCGATGTGATCATCCAATATGAGACCTCAACGACTGTCCTCAGCGCATCCGATAGGGATTCCGGGTTGTTGAAGGCATTGGTGGGCTTTCTGTGGTGCGTTGACACTGTCAACCAGATTCTCGTGCTCAAGGGTGGTAAGTGACCCGAGTTGTCTCTTCAAGCTAGTACTTATTAAGTCATCTGATAGGCTGGAAGGTCTTGATTAAAGAATACGGCCGAATTGCTGGGTTGTCTGAAAACGCGGTGTAAGTTTGCCTCAGCTGTTCACCATGGAGCACCGACTGACATGAAAGCTTATTTATTCAGTGAATTGCTGGTAAGTAGAATGACTACGCGTCCAGTCGAAGTTCTTGACCGGTTCGCGGCAGCATCACACATGGCTAGAAGCAATTGTCATTTTCGCGGTTCAAATGTATTTTTTGCATCGCATCTTCAAGTGTACGTCCGAGCTTCCTCTCATATCGGGGGTTCGAGTTGATCTTGGTGGGAAAACAGTCGGATCCAAGACTCTCAGAGCACCTTCGCATAAGGTCGGTCTATTCGCCTTGTGCGGTACTTTGGTGAGTCTGTGCCTTCTCGGGTCGCATATCGGCTTTTAACATCTTATTTCTTTCCTAGTTCCTTGCAATCCTATGGCAAATTGGTATGTTCTCTACTATTTTGCAGAACAGGAGGCTCAAATCTTCTATCTTTTGACTCCAGTGGGAATCATCAGTGAGTCGCAACTTTTTTCGTTCTGTTGTAGCCTCTATGCTGAGCTCCTGCCCTCCCCAGTCTACCTTGCCAAAGCGTAAGTATCTTGGCGACCGCTAATTCGTTACGATTTCTCATGATTGAACAGGTTCAACCAGCCATTAGCCGCGCAGACCGAACCGTTCTTTATTGTGCGTCGCTCGTCTTCCCTCGTGATGCCCTCGGAGGAGTTAACTCGATGCTCGATCTAGAATATGAACATATCCATGCGTGGTGCCGCCGTGGGCGTTGATGTCGTGATCGCCATATGTATGGTTTACTTGCTGACTCGCGAAGGGAATAACGGACTGTCAAGGTTCGTGTAATGTATCCGCTCCTCGGTTCCAGGCATTGAACCTCCCCAATATTCTAGGACGAAGCGCATGGTGCATCGATTGATCCTGATCGTCATAACTAGCGGAACGTTGACTGCGATCGTGGTTACGTTTGTGTTGATTCTTGTAAGTCGACACAGGGTTGACTATTCCATAAAGCCTTCTGAGATCCCGTCTAGCTCAAAGTCTACCCGGCTTATCTCTATTTCTGCATATTGGAATTCGTCGTCTGCTCGCTCTACCTGAGCACCTTGATGGCCAACCTGAACACTCGAGATTACGCTCACGGAAAGGAATCCGGGCCCACTACTATGTCCAGTTTCAGTGCCCCGGGACATAATAATAGCAACTCTACCGCACTCAAAACCCTCAATAGTTCCCGCTACAACCACCAGCACCCAAAGGACTCGTCTACTTACTCTGATCACACTCTCACCGGAATTCAGGTGAATCGTTTCGCTCAGATAAAGCCCCAAAGATCCCTGACACTTTGTGAAATTTTCAGGTCCAACAGGACAGTGCAACTTACGGAGATGATGCGTTCGTCCGAGTTAAAGTGGTTTGAATCTATCGAATCCCTTGCACTGGTTCTTATCGAAGCCCTTGCGGTTAGGTCTACTCGGGCCTGCGATTGTGTCATCCATGTACGAGTTTTGTGGTACCATAGGCTTCCTGGGCCTGTTCCCGTTGCTCAGCTGAGGTTTGGATACAATAGGGACACTTAACAGAGGCTATGTGTGTTTGTACTTTAACTTATGTAGGTAGATCGTAATATAATTCCTTCGCCACTCAGGGGAGAGGCGTACTTCAATATTCAATAAGTATCTACTACATATGTGGCAATGGTTTTCCCGGTTCTCACGAGACTGGCGTATACTAATCGATTCTTGAGTATGACAGTCGGTGCTTGGTCGGTGCGGCAGTACGCCGGGGTTAAGTACACTCTTGCTGATGGTGGCGCAGTGGCAGCCCAGGAACGTGGCAGGGCCGTTGTCAATCAGAAACTCCGGCTTTAGCATGGCGTCGCCCTTTCTTTCCTCACTGTCATCACCAATGATCAATGCCATCCTTGTGGAGGAATCATTGTCAATCTGTCGATTCGGACGAAATGCAATCTATTCCTCTCTCTAACGTTCGATAAGGCGTACATCGGACCTGGACTCCAATCGATTCAAAAGGATCATACTTGAATAAGCCGTCGAGCTCGGCTACAGCGGAACGTAGCATCCCTGAACTGGTGAGTTGGAGGATTTTCGACAAGCTTCAGGAACGCTGAGGTTTTTTTTTTTGAGTCATAAAGTGCGCTTCATTAACTTACATATCCAAATCGACTCCAAGAACAATGAGAATAACGCACTGCTCGAGCGCTCAAGCACTCATGGGGAAGATCTACGCTCATTTGCGACAACCACATAGAGTCACTCATCGGGAAATAGTTGAATGTAAAATGATCCGTTTAGCGGAGCCCCGGGCTTTATCATTCTTGGACGTGTTCTTCGTGTGTGGTAGCATGTAAGGACTTAAGGGCTCGAGGCTGGTTCAACACGTACGGGTGTGTGTTGGTCACTATGGAATCTTTACCGTCCTTTCTGATGCCTTCAAGTGATGACAATTACTTATGCCACCTGACACCTCTGAAAAGGAAAGTTTCCAGGAAAATATTATCAGAACCATCTCACGCGAAGGGAATCCTATGATCATAAACCCCATGTAATGCCCCCGTCAGTGGATTAAGTCGAGTCTTCACCACCCCCGCCCATCTCTAGTATCGAGTTCAACCCATGTTTCGTCTCACCGATCGCGAGATCGCTGTTATTTCCGCTATCATCATAGGATGGTTCGCGTATATGGCGCGTAAGAAACGTTCTTTACTGCCTCACCCTCCTGGCCCCAAAGGCGTGCCAGTTCTGGGCAACGTTTTCGATCTTCCGGACAAGGGGCATTGGCAAACGTATAAGCAATGGGCGAAGGAGCTGGGTAAGTCCCTTGAACCCGCATCGAATCAACAATTTCGAGGATGTTCCGTTTAGGCTCGGAAATTATCAGCCTCAATATGTTGGGGCAACGCTTCGTGGTCCTGAACGATGCAAAAACAGCTGACGAAGTATTTGGGGAGAAGGGTGCTATATACGCCGGCAGGAAAGCGACTTCTTCCTCTCCAACTCGGAATTCCCTTTCTCACGATACTTTCCTTCAGACCTCGTTTAGTGATGCTCAACGAAGTGTGAGTGCCCTTCCACTAACACTACTCGATCATATCCCTGAAAACCTTCGAGGTCCGGATTCAATTGGAACTTCGGCTTTACTGACGATTACGAGCGCTGGAAGTACTCCCGCCCCGAGCTCGACGTACACTATCGACGGAGTGTTGTCCCACAGTATCGCGTTCCAAGTATCAAGGTTGCACATATGCTCGTTCGCAAGCTATACGCAAAACCTGAAGACTTCATGACACACATTCGATAGTGGGTGTCCATGTCCTGAACGGCTTGTTGGTTGTTTTATTAAGCCGTCATTTGAATAGCATTGCCAACGCAGCAGCGCTCCATATCGCGTATGGGATTGAGGTAGAGCAGGACGACGATCCGAGAGTAGATGTCAGTGAGATTGGGTCTTGGGGGTTAGAGAAGTCGGGGGACAAGAACATCGTTGGTATTTTCCCGTGGCGTGCGTCGCTGGTCATTCCTCCTCGAGCTTCTTCATTTGATGATGAGGTATTCTAGTGCGACATATTCCGCTGAAATTCGCACTATCGTTGCCTGGAATGCAGTGGAGAGCAGATGCAGAGAAATTCAAACAGTGGGGATTTGATCTTAGGGACAAGCCTTTTGACGAAATTCGGCCTTCATTGGTACGTACACTGCGTATAACATAATGTCTGAGAAGACTAATTGATGGGCAGCAAAGTGGTACTGCACCTCCCTCTATCGCCGCCAGAATGTTGGACGCAGAAAGACTGAAGAAGAACGCGAGATGGAGCGATCCTCGTGCTCGGGAAGCCTTTGTCCGTGGAATGGCTGGTGCAATAAACATTGGTGAGCAATTGTGTTCTTGTGTCACTGTAACGTATGATCGATCGCCATGGTAGGTGGCTCCGACACGGTCAGTGCTCTTTACGTGAACAAAAACTTCTTTCTCTCTCAATTCACACTTGTCTTTAGTCTGCGAACCTCAACCGTTTCTTTGTGTTGGCGATGGTAAGGTTCCCACAAGCCCAGAAGAGAGCGCACGAGGAATTAGACCGAGTGATCGGGTCCGACCGTTTGCCAACGTTCGAGGATGAGCCGAAGCTACCCTACATAACTGCGATGGTGAAGGAGCTCATTAGATGGACGGCACCCTTGAGTGAGTGTCAAGTCTATGCCAAACAAAGCGTACCGTTGATTTTGAGGCCAGTCCCACCCCACACGAACGACGTCGACGATGTATACGATGGATATTTCATTCCCAAAGGCTCGATTGTCCTAGCAAATAACTGGTACGCCTATCTAGAGACTTATCGTGATTACCCCGCCGTGATGTAGCGCGTAGGGCTATCCTGCACGATCCCGAGACATTCCCAGAACCCGAGAATTTTGTACCAGAACGTTTCCTTAAGGATGACGGGACCCTGAATCCAGATGCACCTGATGTAATGCGTGGGTTTGGATACGGCCGTAGAATCTGTCCCGTTCGTGTTTGGTGCATCCTTGTCGATCTTTCTACTGACACCGGTGGTTAGGGTCGATACTTCGCTCTGGACTTTAGCTGGATAGTCATCGCCTCAATCACTTCAATATTCAGATTCAAGACTGCTATCGCCGCAGACGGCTCAGAAATAATACCACCCATTGAGCTCAGACATGGACTCCTAAAGTACGTGATGTCTTGAAGTTCCCTCCGAGATACGTTATCGATAGAACGATCTAGTTATCCGAAGCCATTCGACTGTGTCATAGAACCCAGGTCGCCGTCGGCCGAGAAACTGATACAAGAGTTGTGATGCGAGGGGCAATATTCAGGTGTCGTACGCACCGAGAAGTACGTAGGAGACCTCGCTGGTCAATATCGGCTCTCGAAATAGCCAACTTCCAAAGCAATTTGCTGATAGCGAGGACCTTGCCAGTTCGACCGTCTCCCTGAACTGGCAGGACACATACTCATCTGTAAAGCCAACATAGCAATATTTCTGGGACCCGAGTCTTTCTAGAGCACGCAAACCCGCGCATGGAAATGTTATGAACCAAAGGATCGTAAGCCGTTAACCATTACATAGAACATAAGTTAGAGATAGACAGAACCATGGACACTTCAGTCCTAAGCAAGACTAATTACTGTCGCCAGAGTTTTGTCGGGATTGTCCCAGATGTACTGTATAGGGCGGTCATCAGTCAGGCACTAAGCTGAACGCTAACCATAAGGACTCACGAAATGATTCCCGCCGTCAACCAACTTATAATCGACCCGGACCGAGCTCCCGCTGGCAGCGAGGTCGTCCTGAATCGCCCATAGACCAGCAGCTCCGAAGGCTGGGCCCAAGGTACCCTGCATAACACCCCTCTTCATCCTTGGGAAAATCTTTGCAGTCTCCGCGTCTTTGAACGTGTTGTCATATCCATTCTTGAGGTCCTTCGCGAAAAAGAATAGGATGGGAAGATCGGTCTGTGCATCAGCACCGAAGGTGGCGATCTTGTTGAACTTGTCAAGCGGAATGTTGTATACCGTCGGAACGACTGTCGGTGTGTGCAGGACCCATTCCAATAGGTCGGGATTATGAGGGGTCTTGAGCGAGAACGGTACACCGTTGTGAGTGAAGTACCCGGTGGACCATTGCGCGAACAACGGGAGGCGCCTGTTCTCGACCACCGACTCGTCAACAAGAGGACTCCAGTTTTGAGGTGGCATAGGAAGACCCAGAACAAGTGGTGCCGCCTCTGCCACGCTTCTATGAGTTACCGGGCTTCATAAACAGAGAAAATGGGGGATATACCGTAGATGATTAATGACCGAACGTTGGCTCCCAAACGGGTTTTGACATCAGCGGGAAGGGTCTTGGCGTTACCAATCGTCCAAACGGGGAGTAGAGCTCCGACAGACCAGCCCCATATAACTGATCCGCCTTGCCCGTTTGCCCCGATGGCTGGTAGCTTGAACTTCTGGATGAAACGGTCGATGAAGTTGGCCAATTCGTGTCCTCGTGCCTCGGCATATGCTGCCCGTTCTTGGTCACTACTTCCACCGGTGAGTGTCACGTTGAGTTCTTGAGGCGTGAAAGGAGTGGAGCCGGGGAATGGGCGACGCTGGACGGCCACCAGACGGACCCCTTTCGAAGGTGCAATCGAGAGCATCTTCTCGAATATAACTGATTGCGACATTAAGCGATAATGATGATGGCAGTTCAATACAGGTCTCACGATTGGTGAAGATCATGCCATGAATTGCGAAGATCGTGGTATAGGTTTTGGCGCCTGGGGGAACACCACTGTCGAGGTAGGCGAGTTCGACCTTCGTCTTGTCATCGACAACCAGCTTGCCAGACGTCACCCGTCCGCCTTGCCCTAGAACGACGGTGGCAAGAGAAAGGAGCGAGAGGAAGTTCACAAGCCTATGAAGGACGAGCATGGGTCCACACTTTTGATGAGGAACAAAAGCAGCTGACATATGGTGCTGGTAGTTGCCGGCTTTTAAACGTTTCCTTTCGCGCCCTCCTGTGATTCCTGTCACTATATTGATTAGATGTTCGAACGGGATCGCAGGGACATCCTGCAGCATACCCCTGGGATCGAATCGAAATTATATTAGCTCGCTTCCGTCGGCGACCAGACGTTCAATACGAAGTGGTATGGCTATATTTCGGGTGTTGGTGCACTGGCGAACTGCCCCCATGTGTCAAGCCACCATAGCTCGCCTCTGACTGCCAGACGTAGTCCCATTTGGAACTGGCACTACACTGTCGGTACTAGCAATAACAAACAGAATGGGTGGCAGCGGTGTCGCCAAGTGTGTTTCTGGCAAAGCTTCATTTACAACAGTGAGCATGAAAATGTCTTCAACAAGCTCATGATCTGGATGCCGGCTGACGCGAATCGGTACTAAGCAAATGCCGGGAGTTAAGGCTTACATTGCTGGGAAACACCAAAAATCGCTGAGTGTTTTGGGACGTCTCATTGCGCATTGCACGGCAAAGGGCAACCAGAATCAGATTCGAGTATGAGGTCCGTGTAAGAGTGTTGATGTTTTTGTAAATGTTCGCATGGTACTGGCGAGGAAGGAACTGTAAGGGGGTCCTGGGCAGACACTTGGAACGTGTCCCCGACGCGCCCAGGCTAAGAAGGATGTAAGTAATCTCGTGGAGACTATGTATATGGCTGTCTCATCTCAGAAAACGGTTGAAGGCGCCCACATCAGGCATCAGAGACCCAGGCAAGATGCAAGTATGTCCGTGGCTTGGCAGGAACTGAAGGAGAGATCGAATTGAATGAACACATTGTATTTGGGAACGAAGGTGAGCCCGCAAGATGTCGATGGCGCATGTGGACGAGATGACGGTTGCGAATGTGATTTCTTCATAGTGCGAGGGTACGGACGCGCTGATTGATGAAGCCTCAGGCCTCAGGCAGCACAGTAAACTGCGCTTTGGTTATCTGTTGACGCTGTCTGGTGATCGTTGAGAAATGACTTTACGCTCTTGATTAGGCTCATACCACCACGCTATGACCGAAAGATGTTTATGAGCGGTTGCGAAGAGAGTGGTATCGAGCCTCACCTGCACCCCCGATGTCAAGTAGTTCCCCAACAATCCAGTGAGAAACCACGCACCAATCCGTCTCTAAACTGTTACTCTCGGTATAGATATGCCGAGCGGGGAATAGGCTGGATTGAGCGTGTAGACCATGTAGATCATGGAGGTCCTGGGCTGAACGTGGTAGATCCAGAGGAAGAAAGTAAAACTGGGTAGGCTCTTTTCCGGGCGCTTCCTGTTGCTTGAGCGCCCATTTGTAAAAAAGGTGTCCAATGGTTTACTGCCTTCTACGACTGCACTCTGCAGCCCAGAAGCCAACTTTTCATCAATTAGCAGATCGTTTACACTAAGGCTCTATGCGCAGGATAAAATTCACGGCAAAGAGTCGCTAGCCTCTAAGATAATCTTCATCTTCCAAGAGGTGCAGTCGTCATCCGGTTCCAAGTCTGCCCACTCGTCATCCTCATTTTCTTGAGGTAAAAACTGAGGCTTTTGATGTGTCTCATCACTAATAGCGTCGACATCGACATCTTCTTCTTCAGCTTTCATCTTCCGCTTGTGAATTTCCTCTTCATCTTCCTAAAAAGCAAGTTGGAGAAGGGAGTTCGGTGGAACTGTAATACACTACTCACGATATCAAACTCATCCTCCTTCTCTTCGTACTCTACGTTCTCATCAACCTCTTCAAAACCTCCGGCAAAAGCGCCCCAACGTTCGGGGTTGGGACTATGCCATAGAAATATATTGCCGTGTAGGGCCGTGGAGACTATTGCAGACTTGGACGGATGCCACTATCAAACCAATTCAGGGCGACAAACGATGTCAGCGAGACGAACAAGATGTAATGCCTCCAAGGTACGAACATGAAGATGAAGTAGTTGTTCCCTTCCACCATCCAGGGCAGCTGTAAACTGTCCATCATTTGATATGTCCCAGATGTATATCTTGTGCGACGCCGGGTCGGCGGAGCCTGCTGCAAGATTTAGAGGAAATGAAGAATGTGCCAGCAAATGACCCACCTCCTGCTAACCATTCGCCGTCCGGGCTGTAGGACATTGCATTCCAAGCTGTTTTGGTAATCGGATCGTTAAAACGATGTGTCGGTTCCAGGTCCGTTTCAAGGACTCCTTCGCCTGGCTGCGGATAGGTCGGGAGGTTATATTGGCGCAACGTACGGTCCGAGGAGTTGGTTAGCAGCCGTCTGCGAATGAATCTAAGTTGAGTCAAGGGAAAAAATGGAACCAGTTTCATACCGGCCAGATTTTGCGAACTCAAAACCCTTCATGGTACCACCGCCTGTTTTGTGCCTTCCTACCATCTATAACACGTTCTTAGATCGAAACCTCAGGTTCGGGATGTGACGCGACTGACAATCCTTGTCCTAGTGTTGAAAACGAGAATATGCCCCGAAGAAGTGCCGACAAAGATCTGTTTTCCAGATGGATCAAACCTCGCGACAGTCATAGCTGCCCTAACAAAAAGCATAGCAGTAAGTTTGCAGTCTGGAGCGCAGATCTGACGACGCACCGACGGCCGGATTCCTCATCTTCACCTTCCTCTTGGGGCTCACATAGCTCAAAACGTTCACGGTAGCTAGGCCGCAAGTCTTGTAGATAAACCTCTCCAGTACTTGTCAGAATGAGTATGATCTGACTAATGTCGTGTCAGCGGAGAGAAGAGATCGAGCTTCGTACAATACCTGTTTCGTGGATGGAACGAGGCCCACGAAACTGGTGCATCCAAACGAATGGTTGCCAGTCGCTGAGGTGGATCACAGGTCGAGGAGAGATCCCAGATAATCACGTTCCAATCCTTTGACGACGTCAGCACATATCGCGAATGTCTCGACCAGCTACGCAGAAAAACTGACATTGTCAATACTCACATAACCTCTGACTTATTGAAACACGTACTCCAGGCTCGTTATGTTCTTGACATGGCCATCCAGTGTCCTCACGGGAGCTCTCGTGTCCAAGTCATAAATATAAGCTGATCCATCGAATGTACCAACGCCAACAAAACGTCCGGAGGGGTCGAAGCGTGAGAGCAGAGCGCGATACGTGTACAGCGGTGTCTGGATAGTAGTCGGATGAGTAATGTTAAACGGGCCTAAGTGAGTGTTTAGAATAGTAAGTTGTAAAGAGAACGGAATGAACCTACTAATAAGTGCTTCATTCATAGTCGATATGCGATTTGGGGACGCTGGTCTGAGTCTGAAGATTCGCAATTCGAACGCGGTGTCACTGTCACGTTGTGACACCTCCCTCTTAGTCCCTCGGACCTCTCCCAAACTAATCTGGAATGCATGGCAAGACCTTGTCCTTCTCGACTACGTCCTCCAATATAGTGCGGCCAACTCGAGCTTGCCGGAGCTTTTCTCTTTGAGAACAAAGTACCTCCTCGAGCCCAGTGGCAACTACCGTTTTCGGTTTCATCTTGTAATTCTAGCAGGCTACAGAGTTCAGCTGCGGATATCAAAGTACTTCGCTTCGTTCAGCTACGGCCCGGGCTCTCGCTACTTGGGACAGTCGTGCCTCGGCTCTGCTGGGTTTCTCTGCTCTCGGGCTCCGAGAGAGCTCAAATGGGTCTCTTTCCCGTGGCCCCGCGTTCCTAGCGAAATGGGATCGTTGAATACGAGTCGCTTTCCGGGCTTGATTGCGAGGTCTGAACCCTTCGAAAACTTGACCTTCCTACACTCAAGTGCAGTCTGTTTTAGCGGTCGTATGACTCTCGCCGCAGTAGAAGAAATTCGACGTTCTCAATAAGAACGTGCGGAGCAATGGCGGCGTCCTGGGTCCTTAGAGACGAAGTTTGCACGAACTTTCGGCTGCAGTTTCCGTCTTTCTGTACCCACATGTTTCCAGAGGGGCCCGAAACAGGCCAGACCTTTCCTCCCGTCACCCGCGATAGTTTCTATCAGTAGGCGAGCTCCATGGGCCCAGCAGCAGCTGACTTGGATCTCGTCGGGTTCAAACTATCACACTATTGGGCAGGCGCCCCCACGGCCGGCACATCGCCCCGGAGTCTAGCGTGAACTTCAGAGAAGTTTGAAAGTTTTGCTGGCAGTGGGAATGGGGAAGACCACCTTTACCAGGACACCATACGCTCTTCGCTGCCTGCTTTCAATGCCGTCACATCACCCATTCATTTCTGATCTTCCCCATATTATCCAAGGGATTTCTACGCTATCCTACATTGTGGGAATCTCTCATAAGAATTTACCAAGAGATTTCCATCTGTGCGTCGTATTGTGATCCGGATGATTCGTTCGTTGCCATTGATTCAAGCTACCAGCAAGTCGGGAGCTGAGAGCTCTAATCATGGCGGAGAACACAACATTGGGCAGTTCACCACCTTTCCCACTGGAGCTATCCCTGATTATCCCATGTGTTTGCATGGCCAGTCGAAAGGGCAACCCGAGTCCCGACAAGGCACCGCGAGTTTTGTATCGAGTTACCTCTTCAGGATGGATACAGTGCTTCCAGGTTCCTATCACAGCAGGTATATGAGGCCTCAAGATGATACGAGAAACATAGCCTTCAACAGCCCACCTCCCCTGCCATGGCCGCAACCCCTACCAGCGACTGTCCTCTTCCAGTTTTCACGGAAAACCCTATCATCCTCGATATCACTCCGTTTTACGGCGCGATACAAGTCGGGTCGTTCTTGTCCGCCGCTGTTTGGGGCATTTCGTCTTTACAGGTGTAAGACCTTCGACCACCAGTTGCAGGACCACGATCACTCACAGTCATTACCACAGGTTCCTGTATTTCATGCAGTAATGACCTTCAATGGCTCCGTGTCGCTTTATATCTGACCGCTTTCTCCAGCTCCGCAGAAAGGGACTCCGGAATGCTCAAGGCGCTGGTTGGCGCCTTGTGGTGCGTTGACACTACCAACCAGATCCTCACGCTCAAAGGGGGTAAGGTCAGAGATTGAGCACCCGAACTGTCGCTGACCTTTACTTTCCAGGCTGGAAGGTATTGATTCAGGAATACGGTCGGATCGCTGGGCTGTCCGAGAACCAGAGGTGAGCTTCGTGTTGGCCACAGGGGTGAGTACTGACCGACAAGTTTTCATTGATAGTGAACTTTTGGTGAGTATAGCGGTGCAACTAGATTTCGTCGATTGAGCTGACTCTTGCGGCAATAGCACCATACTTGGCTCGAGGCTATCGTCATATTTGCGGTTCAGATGTACTTTGTCCACCGCATTTTCAAATGTGAGTTTAACCTTCTTCGTGAGATCGAATTGCCGTTAATCTCATGTTTTACGACAGTTGGGTCGAAAATTATCAGGGAACCCGTTCAGAAAGCGAGTCTAGTTGCCTTCTGTGGTGCTATGGTGAGTATTCTTCTACATCGTTTTTGCGGCTCCTGACTTGACACTCCCGGTCCAGGTCCTTGCAGTCATTTGGCAACCTGGTGGGTTTCCTTCTGGTTCAATGTCAAACGAAAAAGAAATAACCGAACCTTCGCTGCCAAAAAACTAGTTGGAATCATCGGTAAGTCTCGTATCCCTCCTTTCACTTTCTCGCGCGTTGATGTTGAATTGCTCGTTAGTTTATCTCGCCGGGGCGTGCGTATTCGGATTACAACTCAGCTTTTCCTCCAAGTAATCTCATAACGAAATAGATTCAATAAACCATTGGCCGAGCAGGCTAAACCATTCTTCATTGTGCGTCGTTACAACCGTCTTCAGTATGTACGTTTTCTTCGAAGCTGATTCGACTCGATCCAGAACATGAATATGTCGATGCGTGCTGCTGCAGTTGGAGTGGACGTCGCCATTGCCATCTGCATGATGTTCTTATTGAGCCGCGAGGGACAGAACGGATTAACAAGGTGCGTGGAGGATTCTATCCGTCTCAATATACAAATCACTCACCTTGAAGTGAAGGACGAAACGAATGGTACACCGTTTGACCATGATAGTCGTAACCAGCGGAACCTTGACAGCCGTCGTAGTCACAATCGTTTTGACCCTTGTGAGTCTGACGACTTTGATCGCCGCAACAGACCGCGTAATCCTCCTCTAGATCAAGATATACCCCACGACCTTGTATTACTGCACGTTGGAATTCGTCGTCTGCTCGCTTTACTTCAGCTCATTCCTCGCGAATCTGAACTCCCGCGACTACGCTCACGGGCATGATGGGGTACACGTGTCGTCTTACCATAACTCCGGGAACAGTTCCACAGCAGTCGGTCTCAAAACTCTCAACAATTCGCGATACAACCACCGTCTACCCAAGGATACGTCGACGTACTCACAGGGTGGGGTTACCTCCATCGAGGTACGCAGATTGATACTCCGTTGGATGGTCATGGAAGTTTGACCTGGTTTTTAGGTCCATCATGACAAGATTACTCATGGAGATGTTGATTACGCGTTTTCGCCGGTCAAAGCAGTCTAACCTCGCGAGCCGCATGGACTCATGGAGGTTCGAGTCTTGAACGCCATTTCGGTGTCTGTTTCCCCAGACGGCGCGTTGACTGATACTAGGTGTTTTTATTATTTTGTATCTATTTGTTGATTTCACCGGACATTCCGTCCGTCGGAGTTGATCTGTAGTTTCATACCCTGAAGGAGGGCTATAGTGTCGTATGTAATTCCAATTGAATGATTGGAGGCTTGTTTGGGGTGTTCTTTTCTGAGATACCTCCATATGTCCGATGATCAGCATATGGCTGCCACTGGGCCAGCGCCACGTAAGTGCGCGTTTGTGATTATACACTTAGAAAGTGGACTGAACCTGACTGAGCTGGTTCGTACCTCACGAACACCACAATCGTCTCCGATGGCGGGTTGTGCCGAGGAATCCGCCGATGACATTGGATCATAATCTAAGTGATCTTCTTTGACGGTAAATCAGAATACCACGGTAAATGTTCTTTTGACCGCTCACAGAAGTGTAGGCAACCATCGAGTGATGGATTTGGGTCAGCCATCAACAACATCAGAACCGGGCTTCTCATGCTTAACAACTTATATGACTTGATCTATACCATCCTCTCACAATCGCCATTTCCTTATTCAATCATGCCTTCACCCACCCTCAAGGTCACCCCAGGCGTAGAGCTCGCTTACCTCGACAGCGGGGCGCCATCAGGATCCGCGAGCTACACAACAGTTTTCGCTGTCCATGGTATGATTTTCACGAACGGTAACTTGCAAGTTTCTTTCCAGTGGGGTGAGGAAACTGAGATTGTGTCGAAGCGGTCTTTGAAAAGATGCTCAGCGTTGCTTCCAAGAAGGGGGTCCGTCTAGTTGCAATTCAACGTCGTCCTTTCCCTGGATCGACCTCATTGAGCACCGATGATCTCAATACTATTCTCACCGGTGGAACAGAAGAAGGGCGCGCAGCATATTCTGAGGCCCGGGGACACGAAATTGCTTTATTCGTCGATAAATTCATTGCGAAGAACGATCTTCCTGCCGTTTCTAGCACCAAAGGGGGGTCAATCTTGCTAGGGTGGTCCGTCGGAGGCATATTTCCCGTCCTCGCAATCGCACACTCGAAGACTCTCCCCGATGATGTGAAGAAGCGCTTAGGTGCACACATTCGCTCGTTGATTATCTACGGTATGTTTTGAGACATTCAAGATGCTGGCGTAAAGCTCACCCGTCCGCGATGCCACCAGAGTCGGCGCCAATGTGTTTTGGTCTCCCAATGCCCTCTCAGAACTATAGTCCTCTGGTGGATGAGGCCGTTCCTCAGAACAAACGCCTTCAGCTGTTTGGTCAGTGGTGCACTGGTTATTTCGATCATGGCAACTTCACTTTGGAGACCCCACACGATCCTGAACTTCTCGAATGGATCCTACACACTCCTGCTCTTGTCCCGACGCTCTACAACATTCCCGTTGACAAACTCGACAAGTTGGTTACCTACGGAGACGACGCTTCGACAGACCTGCCCTTCCTCTTCTTCTTCCAAAATGAGCATAAGAAGGCCCTCATAGCGGCTCTTACAGACAAGGAAATTGCCAGTACCTTCCCCAACCTAAAACGCGCGTATCTTACGGGGAGCAAAGCACCCGCGTTTGGGATTGCAGGAATGTGGGCCATTCAGGACGACAAAGAATTGGCTGGCGCTACCGTCGAGTTCAAGATTCTCCCTGGAGGTAATCACTTCGTGCGTACCATCATCATCTATCCATAATGTGATATCTCATTCCGTGTGAAATTTCGCTGCCGCAGACGGTCTGGGATGAACCTGAGAAGGTCTTGGACGTGGCTGTTGCTCTTGCATAATATCCTATGCAGGGAGTTTGTTGTACTCGTAACTTGAACAAAACGCTCAGCGCGGGCGATAATTGACCTGTTGCAATGACTCCGTTGTATAGATAATGCTTATTCCGCTGGATAGTCCATATTGAGGAGCAACACACGGAGTGAAGTAGAAATATTCATTAAAGTTGTATGTGGCTGTTATGATACATTCGACCGCGCCCATTCCAGGACTTCTTTCGCTCCAGGTCTCGGGACTAATTTACATTTGAATGGCTTCGGGACGCTGCAAGGACTAGTGTTTCAATAGCGATCCCTCCACGAACATCAAAACTTACGCAACGAGTCCAGCGGTGAACTCCAATATGGGGTACTCTCCTTCGCTGATTGGGTGGATCTCGAAGAGGGTCAAAAGCCTTGCGATCGTGATAGATAGATATCGGTCCGCGAAATGCGCCCCAGGACATCTCCTATAAGCCTAGTGTGAATCGTCGAGCGAGGCGCTTTTCTGTAATGAGACACGCACCGTCTACCAAATCCGTAAGTCACAAGTCTTGGATCCAAGGCAGAAGGGGATTCAAATCTCTCTGGCTTGAAGAGTTCAGGTTCGGGATATTCATCTTCATTGTGTACCACCGCCCTGTTTACAAAGACTCAATGAGGTCGCGGGAGCATAAGTGGATAGGAGCCTACCAAACATTTGCCATGACCCAACTCCCTTTCGGGATCCTTAATGGGGCCTTGATCTCCTCCAGATCATCGTAAACCTCCTCTCTGATGTTACTGTGAGGGATGAGTGCAACGGGTGGGTAGAGTCGATGTATCTCCTGCAGGATGCAAGAGATGTAGGGCAGGTCTGGAAGATCAGAATAGGTAGGGAAGTGGCCGAGGCGGTTCAACTCTGAGAATGCTTTTTGTTGGACTTCTTGGTGGCGCGTCAAGACAGCGAGGAGGTTCATTAGGACAGTGATGAGCTCAAGTCGATGGATCAGACACGAGTAGAAGTTCGCAAAAACTACATACTGTTTCTGTACCCGCTATTGGAAGGTTCGACGACGGTATTCAGAATGAATGTCCGAGCAAGGAGAGCACTCGCTTACCACTGAAAAGACTTCCCGCAGCATACATCACTATTTCAGGTTCATTTGTCCTATCTTTCAGGCTTTCGAGGACGAAAGATTGCGATAGATTGCCCGTGACCTAGAAGACCGACCTCAGCACACATTTTGCGATACGTATGAGAATCTTACCATGTTCTTGCGTACTTCAATGAACGGCTCACGTACCATTTCCAAAAACAGCCCTTTTGCTTGCTTTGCCCATCGCTGAAAACCAGCGCCAGGTAACCAGTGTGGTACGTATTTAACTACTCGCGATTAGTGACACCGTGTTGAGCAAGATAGGAGTGAGATTTCGTACGTAAAGGGATAAAGTTGACCAGCCATCGCCCCGGTTGAAAAGCTTCTCCCGTTTCTTCGGACACCTTCTTCGTCAGCTGAAGATACGAGGGAGAAGGGCGAAGGCCATAGGCGAAAAGAGTGACGAGTTCTTGCATTTTCCGCGCAACGACGTTATATGGGTCGAGCGGGGACCCCAGGAGTGCGTTGCACAGTTCGAGGGACTGCTCGTCCAAAAGATGCGACCATTGTTCCGACAACGCGTGAGGATTGAGTGACTTGTGCAATACACCACGAAGCTTCTTCAACCGTTCCCCATAGTACGTGAAGCCGACGTTACTGCTCGTTAATTCAGTCAGTCTTTATCAAGACGCAATTGATGTCTAAGCCCACTTGTCTCTCCCTAGCAGCTCTACCATTGGCCATTTTGGACGAGAAGAAAACACGGCTCCCCGAAGTTCCAATAAGTCGTGCAAGGACTTCCGAGAGTTGAGCACAACCACAGAGCTACCGACGATAGCCGGGCCTGATATCACTGGGCCTGTTCAACGATGATAGCTCAATAATATCGTTCAGAAAATACGATGAAGGAGCACTACAACCAAGCTGTTTGGCGAAACGGGCGTACACGGACCACCGGTATTCCTTGACACCATGAAGGTTGCCTACACTTGGAGGCAAAGAGATTCGGCTGAGATATTGATGTAAGAAGAGGAGAGTCGCAAGAAGAGATGGGAGAAAAATCTCGAGGCGCAAAAACTTGGTGAGAAGCGACATTCCAAAAGGCTATCGAGGGATAAGTTCCAGATCTGCTTGAAGCGTTGCTGCTGACCGCAGCGGCTGCCGAGAATGCTACCAATTCTTCAGCCACATGGTGAGGTTCGGTTTTGCAAAAATCCGGGTACATGGTAGGCTATGGCATGGGAGTCGGGAGTATAGCGTCGCTCGCGGGAAACTGTGGGAATGAGGTGTATTTGGTTCGAATTTCCGAGTCCGGCTTGCCCGATGCATCCTAGTACCCAGTCCACATCATGCGATAGACTCTGATAGACTCTGGTCCTGTTCGAACCGACCTTCTACTCGAACATCGCGATCTTTGTTCCTCAATTTATCACAGCTTTCTTAAATCCCCTCTCGGTCAACATTCACATCTGTGAGTGCCTAGCAGATTCTCGATCTTCGTATGAATTGACCACAAGCACTATGTATGCAAATCAGATTTCCGGATGGATATCCTAAAGCTAAGAACCCCGCCAAATCCGCTGGACGATGCTAACCATCCCATGAGATGCTTCTGCCGAACCACCACCTAGATCTCGTGGCTTGTGGCTCGTTTCTCGTGCTATCTCCTCTATCTCGAGCTGCCATTGATCCCAGGCATGAAGAATCGAACGGTAGAATTTGGTGTTTTGTTTGATTATCGACATGTCTCCAAAAGTGCCAGCTCTGGACCCCTGGATCGTAAGTACGGCGACCATGCTTTCTCACTGGATCAACCGTATGAGACCGTGTGCTGATTCGAATACCCGTTAGGCGTTTGAACTTATTCGAGGGATTCTCCGTTTTTTCCCTCCGCCGGCCGGCGACATGTGCTTCCCACAGTTACTCGTGGTGGTTATGTTGACTGCGCTGTGGGTGCCATGACAAGGTTTTTCTGCTCGCGGTTCGCGAGACGACGTTACCGGGAGCTTTGTTTCTTGCCTTCAGTACCGAGCTTCGTGAAGATGGCTGACAGTCATTATTGGCTCAGGGTAGGCTTACACTGCGAGATGAATTCAAGATGATCGACATTACTTCAGGACAAGGATGTAGACGGATCTGAATTCTCAAGGTTCGTATCACATCCCTCGCTCTCAGCAAATGTATATTCACCGACGCGTTTCTCAGACTAGACGAGTTGCATCTGGGCATGAGGGCTCACTTCGATGGTGCGCTGTCGTTATTTGAGGCGGACCTTAGGGACCTATCGCCTACAAGGATTCTTGATCTGGGGTGAGTCCCTCGAAGATGAATCCAAGATGCGAATACGCTGACATACTTTTTTTAGAGCTGGAAGTGGAGCATGGTGAATACTACAAAGTCGGTGATACGCAGGCACGGCCGATGACTGACTTCATTTTTAGGGCTATACAAGCTGCCCTGGAGTACCCAGAGGCGTCAGTAGTGGCTGCAGATATGAAACCGATGTCCACCAGGTCCGATCGAGAAAACCCACATTCTCTCTCTCACGACCTTGACCATCAGACATTACAGAGACCTACCGAGCAACTTGAGCTTCTGGTTGATTGACATCCTTAACCCCGGACCAGTCGAGCGAGAGAAATTCGACATCGTTCATGTTAGGTTGGTTTTCTATCACGTACGTGTCCCACGCTTTTCGCTTGAGCGTCCGGATGCCCACCGCCTATTCGTTTTCCAGATACCCACAGCACACATACCTCACATTCTTAGCTTCATTGGGACCTCCCTTCTCAGACCAGGCGGAATTCTGCTCATTGAAGATGCTGGTCCGCACGTCGGTTTCACTACGCCAGCAATGAAAACATTCGATGAGATCTATCTCCCCATGCTAAGGTCGAAAGGCCTGGATCCCATCATCGGAGAGAACGTAGTTCGTTACATCGCCGATACTAACTTGTATCTTGAAGTGGACTCTCAAAAAGTGGAGTTGACTCTTACAACCAATCCGTCACGCTGTGGTAAGAATTCTCCAGTGTGCTCATTACGAAGTGTTGACATTATTGACCAGGGCCTACGCCTTTTGCCCGCGCCCTTCTGTCCACAATAACGAGGATTGTTGCTAGTCCAATAGGGGAAGATATGGACAAGGCTGGGATGACGCCGGAATTACGAAGGAAGTGGTTGAAAGAGAGGGAGGATCCAGCTGTTGAGACGCTGCATGACTTCTGGTTCATCAAGGCTCGTTTGAAGGCATAGAAGTACAGCATGCTCCTTGTGTTCCATTTCGTACAAGGTGCGGCGAGAACGCGAGCTTGCATCACAATATCTCAGACTTGATGGAGATTGATAGACAGTGTTGTAACGTTTTACGAGAAGGACGAAAATGCTAAGACTATGTCTTTGATGGAGTGCGAGAGTGGACAGAAAATCAGAACCGAGGAGGTTGAGGTTCGTATGGCTGCTCCAAATACTTGATCTCTTCCTCCGTCAGCGTTTTCCCAGCAACAATGGCCTCTTGAATCCTCTCCGGCTACATTCATTATTAGCTTCCTTCTCTACGTGGACGGGCTGGGGAATACTCACCGAATTCGCACCCACTACCGGAGCGCTGATCTTTGTTAGGCTCCAGACCAGAGCAACCTGCCCCATCTTCCAATCATTCTTTTCAGCAGTTTCGATCACCCTTTTGATGATCTCCTGATCAGAAGGTCGACGTTTCTTCTCGAAGAACGTCCCTTCGACGGACTTGGATCGTGGGGTGGATTCACCAGGTTTACGCGCGAGGTGGCCGTCCATCAAGGGAGAATAAGCGAGCGTGCCAATGCCTTTGTGGTTGCAGTAAGCAAACAATTCGAGTTCCTAGTTGAAGAATTTTACGTTGAAGGGAATAGGTGGCAGGAAAAGGTGTCGTGGCGTACCTCTGTGCGATAGAGAAGAGAGTGCTCCATCTGAACGCAGCTGAATTGCGTCCAACCGTTGAGGGCTGCGACGTTGTTCATCTCGATGAATTGCCATGCTCGAACGTTGGAGGCACCAATGTACCTGACCTTCCCAGACCGAACGAGGTCATTAAGGGCGCACATTGTCTCCTCAAAGGGAGTCTCGGTGTCCGCCATGTGAATCAATAGCACGTCGAGGTAAGAGGTCTGTAGACGTGCGAGGCAGGCATCGACCTGATTGAAAAGAGCGGAGCGAGAAAGGCCACCTTGGTTGACGTAGTCCCTGGTGTCTTTAAGCTCGGGACGGAAGTAGGAGGTGATAGTCTTCGGTTCTTCTTCGTCCACGAGAAATCGGACCTTGGTAATGAGAACGAGTCTTGAACGATTGACGTTCCTCTGCAGACCACAAGAAGTTAGACACAATGAAAAGGGACGGTGACAGTGACATGTACCTGCGTTATGAACTTTCCTATGATCGTTTCGGAGAGACCATTGCTACGCGAGAAGGAGTTGAGAACCTGACAAGAAACGCTAAGGACTGAAGACAGGATGGGCGTACCTGTACATATTTGCGGTATCCCAAGTGTTCACCCCTGAGTCCCAAGCAGCTTGAAGCACCGGGAATGCCTTTGAATCTGTTAAGCCAACATTGATATGGTAGGTTGTAGCGGAACTCACTTGTTCCTCGTTCAAAGTACCCGGCTGGGAAAAGACTTGAGCGACAATTGGGCGGTAAGAGCAAGTGATTGGGCTTACAATCCACTCAGGATTCCCGATTCCCATAGTCCCAAGCTGGAGATATGTACTGTTAGATTAAACTCAAAATCAGTCCACCATCAGCTACTTACGACGGGGACAGAAACTCGAAGCCCAGTCCTGCCGAGTCGAACATAGTGTGCTTTCGCGGACATTTCTGTAGGGTGTTGTGAGGTGTCCTTGAGGTTTTCTTTGCTGTCGCTGGAACGGTGCCTGTCTTTGAACCAGTGGAGGGGTTTAAAAGGTTTGTTGGAAGGCATCAGAACCAAACTTTGTTCGATAACGGGATGATATAGGATGATATGGACATATATGGCTGCTTTAGAAGGCAAATGGACTCGCAACACGCTGCAACATGTACGTAGCGAGCGGCATGAAAGCGATTAATTTCGAGAAGACAACAGGAACCATGATTGGCAAGAGATTGGAATACACCCTATACCTGATGCACGCGGTATTAGTGATGGAGTTCCGGTCCCGGAACCGTGGGCACCGGAGGTCTCCGAGAGCGCTGGGCGCCGGGACTTCTTCCAGAACTTCCATGTTCGACTCATGTGGAATCTCGCGATGTCCCCAATACATAGCCAAGTTGGGAGTCCATTTGGCGCTGATGTACAGCTAACATCTAATAAGAAGTCCTCATGACAAACGGCAAACCGTCCCCATCTCTAGTTCTCCAATCCCACTATGGATGCCCCTCGCCTTATTGCTGCCCATCCAATCGTCGCGGGGTCCGTAATACTCTTGGTCCTTTTCGTTGTCGCCGTATCACCCTCCGTCCGCTCCCCTATTCAATATCTTCCTCTTCCGGTTCGTGGATCATTCTGTCTGATGCTGTTTCAACTAAAGAATCGCAGCCGGATGCATCTTTCATCTGGGGACACGAGAAGACAGTATACGTACAACAACCAGGCCGCGCTTTCAGAGACTGGATTCGGATATTCGGGAAAACGTTCCGGATCAAGGCCGCGTTTGGTGTACGTCGTTTGATTTCTGCTCTCCTTATAACTCACTCACAGCGATGCCTACCTAGGCTCCCGACATTGTGGGCATTTTCCCTTGGGGGTTCCACCTCAGTGACTGACCGTTCTGTATCTACCAGCTTGTACTTTCTGATACAATTGGCGTCAATTATCTTCTGCAGAAGAAAGTCTTCGATTACCGTACGTTACGTTCACTCGCGCCTACTTTCTCTCAAACACCCGTTCAGATCACAGCGAAGTCGTACGCCCCCGAGTGGCACGCCTTCTCGGTGAAGGTCTCGGCTGGATCGAAGGCGAAGATGAGCATAAACGAATGCGAAGACTCAGTCGTCCAGCATTAACGTACGTACATACTCTATGTACTCAACAAACCTGGGAAATTCTAACTGTTTTTACAGTGCAGACAATATCAAGACAATGTCCCCCGACATAATCGACGCCGCTTGGAAGGTATCCCGAGAGGTCATATCTTCTACTCATTCAATCAAGGCTAATACCTATGTAGGTGACCGAGGACCTCGTTCGTGATGTCGACACCAACAAGGATAACAATCGTGAGGTTAACATCGTTGATTGGACAGGAAAGGCAACGTATCAGTGTTCCTTTTCCTGTCTTTCTATGCATATTCACTCCCTAAATCCCAGTTTAAACATCGTCGGACGGGTCGTACGTTCCCCTCGGTCCTGTCAGCATCGTGCTATTCTCTTATTGTTTAAGATCAGGCCTTCCTGCATGACTTTAAGGCCGGTAACTCAGAAGAGGCTCAAGGGATTCTCAACGCTCGCAAGAAAGGCGTATCGCCTGCCGCGAAGTATATCGGATTCCTTGTACGCTCGATCACATCTCGCTCCCTCATTACTTTTCTAAGCTTCATTTACAGACCTTGATGATGTTGCGCCGTTTCCATTTCCTGAACTACCTCCCAATCGGTGCAATTCAGGGTCAAGGTCTGGCCAGAAGGACCGTTCATGTCAGTCTGCCCTCTCTTAACGCTGGTCTATGTGTTCGTTAACGTCACGAACAGGCCGGAGTAGCGGAAGAACTCGTCAATCGTGATAAAGGACTTCTCGAGGAAGTCAAAAGGTGGTCCCAGAGCGACCTCCTGAGTCGACTTTGTGCGTGTACTTCACTGAGATATCCGTTCGTCGCGCTTACTGGACACGCAATAGTGCTCGCCGCGGAGGAAGAAAGGATCTCGAAACAAGAATTATATGAGCACGTGCGTATTTGAGTCTATCAGCCCACCCACCCTCATTGAGGCTCTATCCACAAGATATCCACATTCATGTTCGTATTGGTGCCATGTTTCTCAGGTTTACGTGTTTCACCAACTCACTTGGGATGGAAATAGCATTGCAGGGTTCGAAAGTACGACAACGACTGTGGGATTTTCTCTTTGGGAGCTGGCCCAACACCCTGAAAAGCAGGAACGGCTCAGGAAGGAATTGTCACCCAATGCGACGTGGGCGGATTTGCAGCCAGATAAGGCACCCTACTTGGACGCAGTTTTGAAAGAGACGTACGCATTCCACCCTTTATTCTCTGTCGCAACCCTTATTTCTGTCTCCAGTCTGAGGATGTACCCTGGCTTACCTTACATGGAGCGAACGGCCACAAAAGAGGATGTCATCCCACTCCGGGATCCTGTCAAGAAGGGAGGAAAACTCATTAACGAAATCGTTGTCAAGCCGGGGCAGGTGTGTCCCCATATCTAGCCTCTGATTACGGACCAGTCCTGACACTTGGATTCGCAGACCGTTCTCATACCTATTATTGCTGCTCAGCGCCTGGACTCTGATGGCGACACGTTTATGCCTGAGCGGTGGCTCTCGAAGAATCCTCCCGATATGGGCTACGGTGGTTGGGGCGGAATGCTGGTGTTCAGCGATGGGCCGCGTAGTTGCGTGGGCTCGCAGCTCGGTGCGTCTTTTCTTTTTACTCGACGCAGCGGTATACTAACATACTCTACTTTCGTATAGCCATCTTTAACTACAAGGTCTGTGCGAACCCTCGATTACGTTTCTTATTGTCTTAGCTGATGGTATTATTCCTTCAGGTTATCGTCGCCCAGCTTTTGACTCAGTTTTCATTTGAGTCTCCGAAAGGACTAGAGCTTCAATTGAAGATCGCATCTAGTGTCCAGCCTTGGGTCTTCGATCGTAAGCGGGAGGCCGACCTGGGGAGGAACGAGCTGCCTGTGATCATCAAACCGCTGGAGAACTGAGGTCCAGGAACCTCGCAAGAAGTGTAATAATGCCGAAATGGTTCCAAGAGTGCAGCTACGTATGTATGTGTCTCTTTCGTGGTACCAATGAATATCACCTGTACTATTCACGACATTGTTACCGGGCATATACTTTGGGACCCTCGGGAAAGGCGGACACTAACATTAGGACTTCACAGCGCCCTGACTGGGAGTCTAGTTCCGAAAGAGCAATCTCGGACGAAGAGCGAAGTGAGCACATTAGCATGGCGATGATAACAAAGTCAGCCTGATGATCCGAACACCTGCCCGTTCCGCCCAGTCAGACTCAATGGGATCCTTTCAGTTCGCTTGAACCCTCGCTCGATCGCCATTCCATACGACAATCAATCCAGAATCGGATGAACGCAAGACAAGCACTACACATTGCATGCATTACTCAGTGCCACGGAGAAACTGATGACTCTGACTAGAGTTGGATTTCCGGTAGGCAAGTCTGACATGTCCGTAGATGGGTGGCTCCGGAACTCGTGGGAAAGGCCCAGATCAATTGCAGCTCCGCCATCCCAGTTTTTGCTGACTTACTTACTGCTACAATCTAGCTAGGACATTAGCTCGCAAACGCTAAGGACCCCCAATCACAAATCGCTATGTTTTGATTGAAAAGGACCCTCCACATCACACTCTGAGATGACAAAAGGCTGTGGTTCCGATAGGTGTACATCAGGACGATTCAGGACAGGGTGTCATTGAAGGTGGCTTGAGCTCAAGTTTCGGATGGATGTGGATGAACTACGTGGATATAGGTGCGTAACGAACCCCATCTGGCATTTTATTGTCTCCGCGAGCTGAAACCCATTCGAAAAACCACAGATGATCATGTCTGGTCGATGTCTCACTGGAAAGACTGCTCAATGGACGGTTCACGAACGCTGCCATTCAGGGACCACTACTTCATGCCGCATGGATTCGCAGACGTCTGGAACGCTTATGCCAGGGAGACGGTATCAATGGTGAGACTTCTGACCACGTCGAGCAACGTGTATTGGCATTTTCTGTCAAGATAAGATGCTGCTTGATGGAACTAATTGGACGAGATTTTCCTGATCATCGAACACCCGCGAAGTCGTGCGATCACCAAATTGGCCGCAGCCACGGTGTTCCAGTAACTTTTGATGCACGCGAGCGAGCCAAGGACGATACTGTGGTAATTGACATTCGGCCGATGACACACTCTAATCTGGGCCGAGAGTCGACTACATCGCAGAATCCAGATTATGACCGTCAGCGCGTAGGCAAGCAAGATACACGCGTCAGAACTCACTAATATACGAGTCAGCTACAATGTCATTGTTCTAGTGTAAGAGGGAGTCGGTCTCCGTTGCGACCGGTTTCCTAGTGCTGGTGCTAACTGATGGACAATGCAGTTTCGTTTCGCAGGTCTTTCGGTCATATCCTGGGCGGGACCTAAAGCGGCAACTTCTAGAAAGTTTGGATTCACTCTGACTCATTCCTGGCGGACCATTTCCCCGAGCACATCTTGTGGTGTCATCCATTTTTCTAATGTTCTGCTTTATTCAATGCATCTTTTCGTGATCAGGTGCCCCGAAAAAATCATAAACGTTAAAACTATGCCAGACTGTTCGCCGAATTCGGGGACTCTAAGGGGACTACTTTATCACTGGTATGAGTTCTTGACGGTCCTGTCTCCCTTCCACTCAACAAGATGGTTAATCCGCTCCATCATCATATAGAGACACTCTATCTCTTCACGAAATCTGATTACAAGACTATCTTCTTTCCGGTGGTGAGAGTTCTATCGCGTCGCCGATCTCGCAACCACTCACTTTCACAAGTTAATGTTCTCTCTCGCAGTCGCAGACTCCTTCGACTGGTCATCCTTCATTTTTACCGTGATTTGGCTATGGCTTCACCTCCTCCAAGCCAACGTCTCAAACCAGACATATAGCGGCCACGAAGACCTCGTCAACAAACCATGGCGTCCGCTACCATCGGGCAGGGTAACAGCGGAGCAGGCGCGATCTTTGCGATGGTTGTTAGTGCCTGTATGTCTGGGATTCTCGATATACCGATCGCCATGGGTGTTTTATGCAAGCGCAGCCCTCACTCTGGTCGAGATTGTGCACGACGACTTCGAGTGTAGCGGTCATTTGATGTTGAAGAACTTCTGTAATGTCGGCGGGTATACCACGTTCGAGGTTGGGGCGAGTGTGTGTATGAGTAAGTGCCCCGATCCAATTTCGAGGCAGATGACTGATTTGGTGGCTTTGAGATGGAGGACGGCCTTTAGATGGTATCTCGCTAATGGCAATTGTGTCCAGCGGGATCTTGATATTTACAACGATATCTGCACAGGTATTTACTTGCCTTTGGCGTTCCGGACGGAGGAGCTGAACCATCTGACCAGGACTTTGCAGATGTAGCAGGAGACAAGCTCTCGGGACGCCGTACACTCCCCATCGTCGCTCCTGAAGGGTCAAGATATTACATCCTTTTTGTCCTCATGGCTTGGTCCGCCGGCCTCGCAAATCTTTGTTCCCTCGGTCCCACCAGCGGCGCACTCTTCTTTGCAATGGGAGCGTTGGTCGGCACGCGATATTTCTTCTTCAGAGATCCGGTCTCGGACAAGCGAAATTACCTACTTTACAACGTGAGTTCTTTGACCTTCTCAATACCGAGAGCAAACGACTGAGTTGATCATCGTGGGAAAAAGATATGGCTGTTAGCCGCTCATCTGCTCCCGTACAACCTACGAGCAAGGGTATTCGAATGGTAGATGTTTGTATTCTAGGGTCTACATCACGGTTCTCATGACCATGACTTGGTGTATTCGCAATCTACCTTACTTCGGGCAAAGCGGCGTGCTACATTATTATCAAAGACATGCCCCACTGTTCTGGCATCTGTTTTATGAGGCGAATCTATGTGCTATGGTCTTCTGTGCTTCTCGGAATACCCATTGCTGCAGAACGGCGACGTGTCCAAGTACTATTGAGTCTTTTTGGGCAGTATTTGTGATCATATGGCCATACCTTTTGGCCTCCTGAGAACAATCTTGATAAGGTCATAAAACCTGAGTCGACCCGAAAGCTTTCTATTACTAAAGGGATATAAAAAATGATATCCGACAGTGACCTCTCAATGACTCCCTGCTACCGACGTTTGTGAATCACACTGGACGTTTATCGGGACTATTCACGGAAATTTGAATGTTGAGACAAGGACCCCTTTGAATCAAACCAGTTCATCCACCGTTATTCTTTGGAACATTTCCAAGTACTTCAGCGCCTCAGTTCGGATGTTCCCGAACGAAGTTTGACCGGAAATTCCGGCGTTGATCTACGGACTTCTCCCCTGGAACGGGCGTTCAGCCTGATTACGTAGCCCATGCCGCGTAATCAATATCCATATGTACTTCCTTGAATCCTTCCTTCCTCACCACTGACCAGCTCCCCATCTTATCACGACACCGAGTCAGTGATTCTCTTTTGGGTTTGCCACCACGTCGTCAAATAGGCCCGGACATAAAACGCAGCCAATACCGGCGTGTGATGCCTTTTGCCTACTTATACAGTTGGTACTATCCAAAAACTCTCATCGATAGGACTCAGCATGGCTATAATTCCGAGTTTCTCACCTGGAGTTCTGTCCGCCATTCTCCTTTGCTTACTACCCATCGCCTACAAGACACTTTCCGGGAACAGATCTCGAAAAAATTTACCGCCGGGTCCTCCCAAGAAGCCTTTGATTGGAAACTTGTTCGATATTCCTCGGCTCAGCCCATGGTACACGTTCTCGGACTGGAAACGTCGGTATGGTAGGCTCACTAACTGCACTGTTTTGACCATTGTTAGGTATCGCTAACTTGATGCGCGTCCTTTTCCGCAGGCAATATTGTCTCAGTTGAGGCCTTGGGCCGTGGAATAGTCGTACTCAACTCAATTGAAGCTGTTGAAGATCTTCTGGTCAATAGAGCGATGTCATTCTCGGACCGACCAACTTTTGTCATGATAGGAGAATTAATAGGGCTGGACAACGTGCGATTCCCTAACTCTTTTTGCAAATACACACTCATTAATGTCTCCCAGAGTCTACCACTTCTCCCGTATGATACAGCTCTCAAAAAGCAAAGAAAACTCTGTCATGCTGCACTGAGCATCGAGGCCGTCAGGAAATATCATGACATTCAGCAAGACGCGTCAGTCCTATTCTTATATAGTATCCTTGAGAAACCATCGCAATTCATGGACCAGCTTCGATTGTGAGTCGAACTACCATCTTGCCCGTATCTTTGCATATAAGGCTTGACTGGCTTGCTTCTCCCTCCAGGACTGCTGGTCGAATTATCATGTCGGTGACTTACGGGATATCTCTCAACACGCCCGATGACGACGTAGGTCGTTGTCTGCCCCAGTTCCGACTTTCTAGTAGACTGAATGTCTCGACTGGCTAGTACATCACTGAAGCAGAGGAGACTATGGAGATGATCAGCAAATCTACAGTACCTGGCGCTCATCTCGTTGACTTGGTACCTGCACGTAGGTCCTCACCATTTTCCGGCTCGGCTTCGAGTGCTCACGACTCATGACACCAGTGAAGCGCATTCCTCCATGGGTTCCGTTTAACAACATACCGAAAACAGCCAACGCCGGGCGTAAGCTACTGTTCTCCATGGTCACTCGGCCATTCCAATACGCTAAGCGGGAGATGAGACCATGTTTCGTGCGAGATTGCCTGGACAAATTCGACGCTGCCGTCGGGTCCTCCACCATCTCAAAAGAAGAACAGGATCACCTCATCTTATGGGCTGCAGGGTCAATGTACGGAGGTAGGCAAGCTCCTTTGCAGTGATTTTTTTCGTGGCATAATGGCTGATGTATGACAGCTGGCGGCGAAAGCGTAAGCTGGCTTCCCGATCTTTCATTAGTCTCTCGGACAAACCTTCTGTCTCCGTAGACCTACGCCTCCATCCTGTCTTTCATCATCGCCATGGCCCGCTTCCCCGCTGTACAGAAGAAGATCCAGGACGAGATTGACGCCGTTGTAGGACGTGAGCGCCTTCCAACTGTGTCAGATCAACCGAGTATGCCCTACGTGAACGCAGCCGTGAAGGAGGTCCTTCGCTGGCGTCCGGCACTACCATGCGGCATTGCGAGAAGAACAAAGAGAGATGAGGAATATAAAGGTATCTTGGTAACCCCTCTCGATGTCTCTGAGCACAGCTCATTCCTCTCAAAGGCTTTTGGATACCTGAAGGAACTATCGTCATACCCAACGTCTGGTATATCTCTGTCCTTCCATGTCTACCTTCAGAGATTCTCACTTAAACTCAGGGAAATATCGAAGGATAATATCACCGGCATACCAACCTCTGACTTCGCCCCCGAACGATTTCTAAGAGAGAATCCGGCTTTGGATCCCGAAGTATACGCTTTTGGTTTCGGACGACGGTAAGTCGCAAGACTGCTGCACGACAATCTTCACCGTTGACCTTGACACGAACCCAGCGTGTGCCCGGGGCGCTACTTGGGCTCCAACAACTTGTTTCTGTTGGTCTCGGGACTCATGGCTACGGTAAACATTGAAGCAAAAGGCGAACTGGACCCCTCGTATTCAGGTGGCCTCGTAAGCTATGCTGAGGCGTTCGAAGTATCGTTTATTCCTCGGTCAAATGAAATAGCTGCGTTCGTCAAGGAAAGAGCTACACATGTAAACCGGTCGTGAATGAATGTATTCTACTATGGAAATATAGAACGGAGAACAATATATCTCTACGTGTGAACATACTCACAGTTGGGCATGGAGGCTGCGCAAAGGCTTGCAATTACGTACCCGCGCCCAACTGGACGCTGACTATCATCGCAATTTGGCATAGGCTAGCATATGGCAACTTGAAGACTCATTTCTCCGACCACGACACACCAAGGTGTGACCATAAATATCGTTCCTTGTTTTTAGGTTCCGATCATTCTCTCCACAAGGTCGCACATTGTAGGGCTGCTCAATTCTCAGTTCGTCGGCCGCTCGTCAGCTCGTCCCAGTTCGTCAGCTCGTCCCGGGCGAAATTCGCAAAAAATTCCCGCGAAATAAGCTGACGAACTGGGATGAGCTGACGAACTGGGGACGAACTGAGAATTGAGCAGCCCTACAGGAGGCAACATCATAAGGCGACAAATCATACGATGCTCAGCTTTCGGATCTGCAACCTTCTTGTGCTGCCTACCAGCGGGGTAAACTGCCAAAAACTCAGAAACCTGCCACGATTCTATTCCCCATCAGATCTAAGTATGAGTAGATCATACTCGTTTCGTTGTAATAACGACTGAAACCCTTCTGATCTGGTGGAACGGCGCAGGCACAGCTGTGTGCTATTTATCCCGCCCGTGGCACTGTGCACCGTCTTCTCTTCGTCCATTCTGAATATTATATCAAAATGGGCCATGAAAGTGCACACAAGTGACCCGACCTACTTCAATTTTCATCTATCATGTTGGCTGCATTGACAATTACGCTCACCCTCCTATTCGATACGGCTTTAGGACGGTCTTGCGATCAAACCGGTCGTGTCTACGACGCGTCCGAGTTCGCCGGACTTGATTTTGATTACCTCGTCGTCGGTCAGCCTCCTTTGACGCTTTCTACTCGACCAACACTCAATCCTCTTGATTTCTTGACAGGCGGAGGAACTGCCGGATTGACAGTCGCTTCAAGGTTTGTGAATATGCTCTTGGTCTATGGAGCGTCCCCATACTGAAGCCGATGAACGAAAGATTGGCAGAAAACAGTAAGACGCGAGTCGGAATAATCGAAGCAGGTTTCCACCATCCAGACGACCCATTGCTCGACGTTCCAGGTACTTGCCTTGCTTGATTTTATGGCCAAAGCAAGAGACTAAAACACTCTCATCAGGGAACGTTGGAGGTGCGGCAGGGAATCCAAAGTATGATTGGAGTTTCGCGACGATCCCGCAGAAAAACGCGGGAGGTCGATCCATAGGTTACGCGAGGTGCGCATCCGGCTAATCAGGGTCTTGAATGGTGTTCAGTTCAGTTTTCCAGGGGTAAACTAGTTGGAGGTTCGAGTGCTATGAACTTCATGGCTTGGAGTCGCGGTACCAAAACCGAATACGACTCTTGGACGCAATTCGCCCAAGGGGAGGATTGGTCTTGGAACGGGCTACTTCCTTACTTCAAGAAGGGAAATACCATCAAAGCCAATCAATCGAACCCATTCCCCGGCTTGAGCGAGAGCGAAAGGAAGGCGGGAAACGATCCCAATTTCGTTGGTTATGGAGGCCCCATTCATGTGAGTGATCATGCTTCCTGACGCGGTCATCTCGCCAACCGGTCGCTTACAATGTCTAAACAACAAACAGTCTGGACTGAACAGCTTCTATGCTGACCCTGTCTTCCCTTGGGTCAAAACGTTGAACAATCTTGGAGTAAAAACTAATTCCAACCCGGTATGAGGCCTACTTTTTGCAAGCGAAAGTGGCCTGATGTCCACCCAAGGAGAACGGCGACAACAACGGAATCCTCAATTCGCGGTCCAATGTCAACTTTGATACCGGAAGACGATCTTACGCAGACGAATATTACTGCCGTTCCACTAGAAAACCCAATTTCCACGTCCTTACAGGAGCACAGGTTCGGTCGTAGCCCATGATGTTGTACCCGCCATAACTCGCCTCTTGCGATAGGTCACCAAAGTCTTATTCGTGACTCATAAATACGAGAAGAACTTGATTGCTTCAGGGGTTCAGTTCGTAGTCGGGGACGAGTACTTTGTTGCAAACGCCTCGAAAGAAGTCATTCTCGCCGCTGGAACCTTCCAGTCTCCTCAGTTACTGGAGCTGTCAGGTACGCCATACCTCCCAGCGATTTTACTTTGTTTCGACATTAACTTCTTGGATATAGGGATTGGTAACGCGAAATTGTTGAAGGGCTTAAATATAACCAGCCTTATCGACATTCCGAGTGTAGGCGAGAATCTTCAGGTTGGTAGTATTAAGAGTTGGCCTTCAATGCCGTGCTTATTGTCTGCGAGTAGGATCATTGGGCAGTGGTCACCCAACTCGAGCTAGAACCTGGACATCTCACATTTGGTAAGCAGAATCTGGGTTTAGCGTAGCATCGTGCCTTCAGCTTGCCTTCAGATGAACTCAGGAACAACGCTACCTTCGCGCAGGAGCAAACCGCTTTCTAGTTCGTATGTGGATCACCTCACGAGACCTCCTGACTGACCAAAGTCCCAGTAATCGTACGGGTGGCGGTATGCTTGGAGCTACGACTACAGGCCTCGCCTTCCTTCCAACGAAGCTGTATCTTGACAAGAAGCAAAGCGATCTCCTCCTCGCCTCTTATGATCGTAGCGTCTCTGCCCTCGAACCAACACTCCTCCAAAGAGTACATTTTGACCTACAGCGCCAATGGTTGCGAGGAAATGTCCCTGCTATCGAACTTATCCAGTTTAGCACCGGATTTCTGGGTGGCGAAGCCAACAAGAGTTACATCTCTTTGATAGTCGCAGGAATGGTAAGCTCTGAACAACTACGTCGCTAAGGAAATGATAGTCAATCCTTCATTTTCAGCACCATTTAAGCCGTGGCTCAGTGGTAAGGACTAAACGTGACCGACGACGGCGCCTTAACTCAAGCCCTCGTTTGTTTTCAGCATGTCAACTCCACCGACCCGCTTGCTCACCCGGTCATCAACCCGAACCTCTTGAACAACGAATTCGGTCGGACCCTCCTACATGAATGTCCCTCTCCGTAGACTGACGACTACTGCAGACTCCCAGTTGTTGTTGGGGGCGCTCAGGCTGGTATACAGGGCGGCTTCGACGCTCCCTATGAAGAATCTCATCAAACAGATGACGAGTCCAGATCCTCTCGCTACCGATGCAGCACTTCTTGAGTGAGCTATTCTCGGCGACTTTTCGGTTGTATCTTTCTCATCATTGGAATTAGGTACATCCGGGCGACTGCTTCCGTGAGTCGTTCTTGGTTCTGACTTGACAGTCTGACTATGACTGATACACCGGCGGTTGAACCAGACATCCTCCCATCCCATGGGCAAGTATCGATTACTGTTGTTCTACCGGATTTTGATGTCTGATAATATGGTCATTTATAGGAACGGTTTCAATGGCGCCACGCGAGCTCGGCGGTGAGTATCCACTACGGTTTCACTAACAAGTAACTGACTTAGAGACCAGGCGTGGTGGACGGCCAACTCAGAGTTCATGGAACGGCGAACCTCAGGGTCTGTGACGCTAGCGTAATTCCGATAGGTCCAGGGACCCACATACAAACCACTGTATACGCGTTGGCCGAGAAGGTATTGTCCTTGATTTCGACTTGACACTACGACCGGAGTGCTGAGCAAACCCACAGTTAGCTGAAATGATTGTTCACCAATAGTATTTCGCACTACAGCTGCCCGTTTAGATGTCGTAGAATGGGGTTCCTTACTCAATATACCAATGGGATCATCCGATATCTAGTCTTACTTGCCCAATCGACCCATTCCTTTCCAAACTCCTCCTTCAGAATCTTATCCTCCCGGATGCCCCGCATGGTAGAACTGTATGTTAAAAGGAACATCGGCAGGATGAGGATAGCTAGGTATGTTCTCCCAACCCACGCGTCGCGCAACCCCGAAACGTCAAACCAAGTCCTGGAACTGGCCTGTACGATAGCTTCCCCATACATGGTCATCAAAAGACCAGTGTACGCAGGGTGTCGAACGTGCGCGTAGGGTCCGGTCGTAATGAGTTTGTGCCCATCTCGTATGGCCATCTCAAAGGTGAACAGTCTCCCCAAGGCACGGTAGCATGCGAAACGTATCTGGGAACCAGAGATGACGAGAGAAAGGCCAAGGACGAACGAGGGTGACACATCGATAGCACGGGTGCGATTGCCACCAACGATGGTGAGTATTTCTACAGTGCAGAACATGAGGTGAACAATCTAGTGAATTTGTTTCGTTAGTGATAACAAGACCGGAGGTCAGCAGGGGTGAGAACCGTACCTTCATGAAGGTAACAAATGATACCGCAAAACGGCCTATGAAACTGGGTGGAAGTCGTTCCGTGGGAGCTGAGGTATGCGGTGGCGTTAAAGCATGCCAGATCCCATGCGCGCTGATGAGCAGCAAGGGAATTTTTATGAGGATGAAGGACATAGGAGATTGACGTTCGCTGATCGCACGATGATCGTCATGTCAAATCATTCCGATTCCCTTTTATCAGTGGCAGAATCCTTTTGACGGTGGAGAGCGAGAGAAATATCTGAAGAATTCTGATAGTGGTTCGTTCCCATCTCTGATAATCCGTTCCATCTTACCCCCAGTAGTAACGACTGCTTAAATCCGCATCTCGCATTTGAGGATACGGAAACGCATGGACTCAAGTGAACCAGTTCGAGTGATATTGAGTTTTCATCAATATGAGTGGCGCAATTCAGCGTAATTCGCGTTCACTTTATCTCCGGATCTAAGAGAGCCCTGCAACCACATCAGTATGGCGCACCCATACAGAAGAATTACTGCCAAGTTACTAGTATTTTTTGGTATCATGTGAGGTAGGAGGTGGGAAGCAGCAATGGCCCCCGCTATACAGGCACATACGATGAACTCGCTTTTGTAGATCGCATCCGCGGCGCGGCCATAAGGCGTGAAGTTGTCTAACCACGACCCCCGGCTTGCAAAGTCAACCCTAAACTTGTGCGAACATGTAGGTAGACATGAGTTCACGATTGCACACTTTACAGGGAATTAAAGACTAAGTACCAAGTCGATGCCAGTAACCATATACGTCGAAATGTTTAGTGCACAAACCGTCCATACGTGGCGTGTATAGGGAGTTCCATATCACGAAAAAGTTAAGCAATGTTCAGCAACGCAGCGAGGGTTTTCTCGGGATTGTCCCAGATGAACTGCAGAACAGAATCAGACTCCGGACTGGATAGATGGAGAAAAGGATCGGGACTCACGTAGTGATTTCCGCCATCAACAATCTGGTAGCTAACTTCGATGGGGCTGTTAGCCACCTCATCCTGAACGGCCCAGACCCCAGCAGCTCCGAACGCTGGTCCTAAGCTGCCCTGCATGATACCACGCTTCATCTTTGGGAATATCGACGCCGTCTCCTGGTCCTTGAAAGAGTTGTCAAACGCGTTTTTGAGGTCTTTTGCGAAAAAGAAAAGGATGGGAAGATCGGTTTGCGCGTCATCCCCGAAGGAAGCAATGTTATTGAACTCGGCGACGGGAATGTTGTAAACCGTCGGGACGACCGTGGGTGTGTGCAACACCCATTCCAGCAATTCGGGATCGTGAGGTGTCTCCAAGGAGAAGGAAGTGTCGTTGTGCGTGAAGTAACCAGTAGACCATTGCGCGAACAATTGCAAGCGGCGGTTCTCAACGACGGACTCATCGACAAGAGGACTCCAGTTCTGTGGCGGCATAGGGAGACCTAGAACCAGAGGCGCCATTTCTGCCACCAATTTCCATCAGAATCCGAACAGAACGCTTGACAAAGGCAGGAAGAAGCATACCGTAGAGAATTAGAGACCGTAGGTTAGCTCCCAGGCGTGTCTGGACATCAGCGGGGAGCGTCTTTGCATTACCAATAGCCCATACAGGAAGAAGAGCGCCAATGGACCAGCCCCATACAACGGACCCTCCTTGTCCATTGGCCGTGATGGCGGGAAGTTGGAATTGTTGGATGAAACGGTCAATGAAGTTGGCTAGTTCGTGTCCTCGTGCCTCGGCGTATGCTGCACGTTCTTCGTCGCTCGACCCGCCAGTGAGTGTGATCTGGAGCTCCTCAGGTGTGAAGGGCGTGGATCCAGGGAAGGGCCGGCGCTGAACGGCCACAAGTCGGACACCTTTTGAAGGTGCGATTTCGAGGATCTTCTCGAATATCTCTGAGACACGTCTGAGTGAAGCGGGCGTCGAGGAGATAAGCCACGAACTCACTGTTGGTAAAAATCATGCCATGGACCGTGAAGATAGTCGTGTAAGTTGCCGCGTTGGATGATGGGGCACCACTGTCCAGGTAGGCAAGTTCGACTCCGGTACTGTCGTCAACTACCAGTGTACCAGATGTCACTCGGGGGAGTACGCGTCCGTAGGCGATAGCACCACAGGAAAGGAAAGAGAGGAAGGCTATGAATCTAGGGAATGTGATGAGCATGATGCTTGTGACGAACGATCGCAGTTTTAGCATACAACGCTGATGGCGAATTCCTTTTATACACCTCCATCCCCCGAGTTCGATCCAGGGCGGATTGATTGTGGTATGCGCCTGTGATTTGAGCACATCGACGCATCCAGCATCGTGAGAGAGCCGAGACAAGAATCACATATCGCTAGCCCGTTTTTTGGCCGCGTTGAGCGTGCCGCGCAGATGTTGCTTGGTGACGGTGCTCGGAGAATCCGGAAGAGGGTTTTCCCCCTCCATTGTTTCTGGTAGCCTACCAGGAGTGGTATCAGCGCTTCGCTGGCGTCGTACGTGTCCATCTGCGATGTGGTACCAGAAGATAGGAACCGTACAAGGGGGTGTTGAAACTATTGTCAGACGGGTCACAGGAATGAGCATTAGGCACAGTAGGAACGCGATGACTCCGGCAGGAGACCGCTCCGACGTCGCCGTTAGCATGGGTGATAATGACCGATCCCTTAGCACTTGTGTTTCTGACGGCTAGGACAACTGCCAACCTGCAGTACTACTCGATGACCGGGAGAGTCCGGATTCGTGTCGCATGAAGCACGACAAGCAAGTTGAGAAGTGTTTGATTTGACGAGAAAATGCATGGGGCAGAGAGGAAGAATTATAGGCAAGGCAGCGCAATGTGGTGGTCATGATCGGAGGGTCCATGGAGGTCCGAACTTGAACTTGAGACTTGACGCGTGTCACATTGTGACCAACTCTCTTTATACCCTCCACCATGGAGTCTTCCCAGAATGTGACGCCGAGTTCAAAATCCAACTTCAATGGACATTGGACCAACGGATTGCGATGAAGGGAACTGCTCGCGAGAAGTGCTTGTCGAAGCTTGTCAAGTTGAAGTCCCGTGTGAGTGTAGTAACTCTAGGGGTCATATCATGACTCAGACTGATCAGTTGCGGCCTTCAGTGATCGCAGGGAACTTTGATACAATCCAGTTCACGACTAGCAACGCCGTTCGAAGCTGATCTACAGTCTCGCCTGCTCTTTCTCGATTGGGAGTGGGACGGGTAACCCTTTGTCCGGTTCCCACCCAGGTACGAGCAACGGCGGGCTGCAACGCGTTACCGTTACGCCCTTCACGGCTGAAAGCTCTGCTGGGCTTGTGCAGGCTGCCAGAATTATCTGACACTACTCCTCACTCAACCCGGTATTCTCTTGATAGCCAATTACGATCAAAACATATCCCGATTTCTGGTATGCTCAATTAGCCGCACTTCGCTACCAGGCATGTTTCTTCCAGGTCACCTGTACACTCTTTAGCGTGGAACTCGATACGTACACACAGGTACACACTTTGCTCAATACACTTATACCCTGATTCCACCATCATTCTCCCTGCAAACATTACCGTGACATTTTTCGGCGGACGACGGGAGTGCGATTCAACTTGGGAAAAAGTCTGCTCGCTGAGAAGGGGACGTTTAAATGATAGTCAGTATTTTTACCATGCCAGGCTCAATCCACTACTCAAACCGAACCTCAGAGGCTCTTCTACTAGGAGCACCGTATGCCTCAGCGACTTGTCCCATCCAGGACTCGATCACAGAGTCCAGAACGAGTGAGAAGAAAAGCTGTATCTAGAGTTCGCTTCGCAAGCAGTGGGATTTTATACGTTCTTCGAGGCAGCAACTTCGCTCAAGTTCTCGCCGGAGCACTAGCTCTTTCTTGGTGGATATGCACAGTTGTTTTGAAGTATCCTGGCTATGGATGGTGCGCGATTGAAACTACCTGGTGTTCAAGTTCTCACTTGTAGAATTTTCTTAGGATTGTCCAGACCGTTCTAGCATGGTTTATCTTGCTGTAAGCAACAAGCACCCGAAACATATAGCCGTCAAGATTTCATTCTCCTCCGCAGATCATTATTCTTTCGTTATGTATCCCTACAGCGAGCGGCCAGTCATATCGCGAAGGGTGAAGCAGTCGTGAAGATGTTTTGGACGAGACTTCCATACAAAGCTAGGATTGCCATCGGCTGGGCAATACTTGTAGGCACTACGCTCGCCTCTGTGTTCGGAAGCTCGATAGAGTTGCAGTCGGATGGGAGTGAAGTACGTCTCAACATCATGATCCTGTCGTGTACCCCGCACACTCAACGTGCTGTTCAACATTTTAGGGAACTGCCAGAGTCGAACGCGCAGTTGGATTGTTCGGAGTCATTGTATTCCAAGCAGGGTTCTACCTTTCTTCCAGTAATCGCTCTCAAATTCCTTGGTGCGGAACATTAGGCCATTCCAAGAACGATGTAAAAGCTTATCCGCAGACTTCTAGGCCGACGGTGATAATCGGCCTGTTCCTCCAGCAAATCGTCGCACTTTTCGTCCTCAAAACAGACGCAGGCTTCTCCATTTTTAACTGGCTAATCACACTCATTAGAACCTATCTCAACTACAGCGCTGCAGGGATCGTGTTCCTGACAGACGAAGAAACGGCGGATAAACCGTGGTTTATAACGCACATGGTTAGTCTAATCTTTTCTTCATGACCTGCAGGAGTAATATTCTCATTTTCGAGACTAGGCCGCATCAATCATTTTCTTCATGGCCACGGTCGAAGGCTTGTACTACTTCGGAGTTTTACAGTGGGTGATGAGGAAAATGTAAGTACCGCCATCGCCCGCGGTGGCTCGCACTGATTTGTCGTTGAAGAGGATGGTTTTTCTTCAAGCTCATGAACGTATCCGGTGCAGAAGCGGTCGTCGCATCTGGCTCTCCATTGGTAGGACAAGGCGAGTCAGTTCTCCTGGTGAAACCCTACGTGAACAGTGAGCCACCTTCAGTTTGTTGACCCGTGGCGTCTCTAATCCACCTTCCATCGTTAGCAATGACCAAATCGGAGCTTCGTATGTCGTCCTCTCGTTTGTACGCAACCTGCTCTCACTTTACACACACCGTAGATCTGGTTCTCGCCTCCGGGTACTCCACCGTTTCGGCGTCGTTTGTCGTCGCCTACCTGGCCCTGGGGGTCCCCGCTAGAAACCTTATCACATCTTCCGTCATGAGTATCCCTGCTTCAATCGCCATCAGCAAGATACGATGTCCAGAGATAGAGGAGCCTCTTACTAGAGGTACTGTTGTCGTTGACCGTGGTGAAGATCCTGCTGGAAAGCCAGTTGAGTCTTGACTTTGTCTTCGCCGAGAATTTTGTTCAAGTCTCTCTCCCCAGGTAAACATCTTGCAGGCCCTGTTCAGGGGATCCAGATTCGGTATGATGATTGTAGGACAAGTCATGTATGCCCTCGTTCTTTCATTGCAGTCCCGTACGAAAACCTGACAGCAAACCAGCGCAAACACCCTCGTCTTCCTCGCCATGATCACAGTGTAAGTACTTCGTCTCCCCACGACATGATCACTCCTCACCAACGCGCCTCATAGCATTAACGGATCCCTCACTTGGATCGGCCTAGGTTTCGGAATACAAAACCTCACCCTCCAAACGATCCTTGGCTATGTCTTCTACCCACTCGCCTTCCTCATCGGCATCCCCCGACAAGAGCTCCTCCCGGTTGCAAAACTCCTCGCAACCAAATTCACCGCAAACGAACTGATCGCCTACGCTGAACTGCAAACAATCATGCAAAGCGAGAACCCTCTATCCAATCGCGCGTTTACCATCGCCTCATATGCTTTGTGCGGATTCGCCAACCTGTCGTCGCTCGCTGTGCAATCTGTTATCTGTGCTGTGGCTCCCGACCGGACGAAGACGATAGTCAGTATCGCGTTTTCGGCGTTGATATGCGGGTATGTATCGACGCTTCAAACCGCTGCCATCGCGTGAGTAATCTTCCCTTTGCACTATGGGCGTTCATGAAACTGAAGGGGTACTGCATTCAGTGGAGCCCTGCTGTAGCAACTTCCTCTCTTTTCATTCCTCTCTCTTTTCGTCCCCCCTTATACCTCTCGCAAGTGCTAGTGCTTTGAAAATGTTTTTGCTTTTCCCGGGTTTTAAACAAAGGGTAATTCCGTGTATCATACTGTACCGTACATATTGTTCTAATTAGGTTACAAGAAGTATTTGATTATGCATCCCCAAGATGCACAAATCATGGTCAAGTAAAAGATAAGTATAAGGATACAGTGCCGTGCGGACTATTGGTGGGTAACGTAGAGACAGACAACAAGAGATGTTTAGGTTTCTGCAGATCACAACTGGGGGCAAATCAGAACGTATCCTCACCGATAAACCACCAACGAATTGAACTTACGCGGAAGAGGAACTGCAACTAGAAATGAAAGAGGGTGATTAGCTGGAGACAACCGATTCGAATGTTGACTTACATCGTCGGGAGTCAATCTGCCCATAGCCTACAAAGGACGTCAAGTTTAGATCGGGATGGGCACATAGCAGCCAGGTTTACTCACAGAGTCGTCGGGGTTTAGGGTAGCATCAACCATCGCGGATTTCTTCTCTTGCAACTGGAAGCGAGAGCCAGAATCAGACAGCGAACGTGCGGTAAACAGAAGGTCAGACTTGCCTGAACGATACGACTTTCAATACTATCCTCGACGACAAGCTTTATAGCTTTAACGGGGCGGTGTTGACCCAAACGATGGATACGATCCATGGCCTCTGTCGAGAGAAGATCAGTACGCGTCCGACCTTGATAAAGTCTTGTACGTACGGAACTCCACCTAAGAATAGGGGAACGATCAGTAAGTGCTACGTGAGTGTTGCGCACAAATAACTCACAGCGGGATTCCACCAACTGTCCATGAGATACACTCGCGAAGCTTCTGTCAAATTGAGGGCGACACCTCCCGCTTTCAAACTGACGAGGAAAACAGTGACGTCGACATTGTTCACTAGCCCCAAGTTAGTGAGTAGAAGAGCAAGTAATAAAGGTGGCGTACTGAAGTGCTTGATAGTTGCATCACGAGCTTGCGGACTCATCGTTCCTTCGAGCCGACAGATCTAAGTGGGGTGAGGATTATCGTTGAGTGCCAGACACGAGGAATGGGCATCATAACACTCACAGTGAAGCCCGCCTTCTTCAACCGATAGGCAATCAAATCCAAGAAATTGACAAATTGGCTGAACACGATGCTCTTTGTTGACGCATCCCTGTTCCGAAGATTACTGAGCTCCTCAACAAGGGCCTCGATCTTTGTCGAAGACCTCCATTTGTCCAAATCGAGGCGGCCTAAAATTCCCTGTCGAGCACCTGGGAGGTTTTCTTCCAGGTCGAGCGCTTCAGCCTCCAAGTCGATCGTAAGAGGAACGAAGCAGACGGGACAGGCAGGCTACACGGGAGAACCTTAGTCGTTATTTCCCTGATTAGCTCGACAAGTGAAATCAACCCACGGTCTGTTCGATCGCAGTATTGAGATACTGCTTGATGCACTCTCTGTCGAATATGTGCCGGCACTTCGATTGTATGGCATCCTCGGCGACCTCGTTGCAGATTCGACACACGGTGGCCTCCCCTGCATCTTCCGTGAGGAATTTTCCAGCGTTAGCCTTGCTTCGAATGACGAGGTCCGGGTGGCAAGCCATTTGCCTCATACGGGTAAGCCTGATGACGGGTTAGTCCGGGTCAAAGACATACGATGTAGTCTACCCACAAACTGAAGATATTGGAGTAATCTACCAAGATGGACTTAGCGAGGACGGCAAAACAGATATGAACCACCTACTGTTCAGTACGGATCCCTGGTCCAGGTACGTGTTAAATTGCCTCTTCGCATCTGAGAAAAGAGACAAGTACAGTTCCTTCTCCTCTGGGCTGAAATAGTCGTTGCGAACGATAACGGTGCGAGGGGGTAGACCCAGGTCATCAGCACGTTGCAGCTACGCACATTCGATTGTGAATCTTTGAGACAGAAACTAATATTAGAATAAACCAAACGGACCTTGGTACGACGCAACATCATTCTGTCTAGTAGGATCTTCAGCTTTTTGAAGGCAGTCTTTCCGGGACCAATCATTCCGTTCTTCTGAATGGGCGTAAGGATTTCGTTGTTCCAGAAGCAAGTCTGGTAAGAGGCATTTAGTCTTTACTCAAAGGAAGCTGGAATACTAGAACGAACATGCTGCATAGGGCTATGACCGCAATCTAAGAAATGAAAATGAGTCTCGTCGTGAGGACGGACAGAAGTAGACTCACCGTCACATGTTCGTTTGTCCGAGAACTTCCAATGTAACGACTTGCAGCTGCATCGTTTACCTATCACAACCGGTGAGCAAAGAAGCCTTGACCGTATGATTTCACGTACAGAAGTAGTACGAAAATGGATCACCGCCCAAGAACCGGACCAAAGAGTACAGTTCCCCGACCCTGTTCTGCAAAGGTGTTCCAGAAAGGCACCAGCGACGCTCAGCCTTCAATTCGAAGGCTGCTTTCGCGGTGTTTGTAGATCGTTCTTTGATATTATGGGCCTCATCGAGCTACAAAGAGATTAGCCCAGGGAAAGAATTTGATTAAGGACTCTTCACATACGATTACTCTCTCCCACTTGATTTGGTGGACTGGGGACTTCTCCTTAACGATCTGATTCTTTCGTTTAAAGCCCGCTTCTTGTTTGCGGAAGGCACTGTATGCAAACACAAATAGTCAGACATCAGCAACAAAGACACTGGAAAGAGGAGACGAGACCTTTCAAGCACTGAATACGTGGTCAACACCTATAACTAAGTGTCAGGACACGAACTCCGGAGCACCACAAAATAAGGGTACTGACAACGTCGTACTTCTTCAGCTCCCTGATATCATTCTCCCTCGAGTGACCATGCCAGACAAGAACCTTGAGATTTGGATCGGTGTGAGCCTCAATTTCGTTCCTCCATTGCATGATTGCCACTGTGGGACTAAAGAGAGATGTAAGCCACTACATTGATAGATGATGAACGTTACTGACGCTACCACAAGGTTTGGTTTCTTCCTGTCCGAAACTAAGAGAGCTATGATCTGAATGGTTTTACCCATCCTTCAGTCAAAGTCAGTAACCGTTCATCTCCTTTGCAGGGGTCCGCAACTCACCCCATTTCGTCCTGAAGGAATATGAAAGTAGAATATCAGACGAGTGTGGAACCCGAGCCCTCAACGGATCAAACGCACCGCGAGCATTCCACCGTGCCAAATTCCTTCTTCTTGTTTTCGCATCCAATACAAACTCTCGAGTTGGAACGGCAAAAGGGTGAGCTTGATTCCACTAGGCTGCTCAGCCTTCACTGGTTCAACAATTCCAATCTTCGCCTCGAGATCTCCCCAAACATCCCGAAGTTCTTCATGATTAGCCCGTAGTAGGATCGCCGTCTTTTCAGCCTGCGAGTACGTTAGCCAAAGTATGAAGCTCAGGACACGACTGCCTACATGAGTCAGTTTCCTGCCCAGCTTCTTGCGAAGCGCTTTTTCCTCGGCTTTCGTAGGGTTCGATGCCTCCCTCCTCAGTTTGCGCCGCTGCGCGAGCGTCAAGGACTTTCCGTCATCAGGAACCGTCTTCGTCTTCGTCTGTGTCTTCGCTTTGCCTTTACCCTTGCCCTTACCCTTGCCTTTGGCAAGTGGCACGTCCGACTCATCGGAAGATAAAGAGGATAGATCATCCAAGTCCATAGCGCTGTCATCGACGCCGAATGTCGTCTCTTTGCGCTTGGAAAGGCGGCGTTCTGCTGCTGCTGCCCGAAGCAGAGCTTGAGGATTAACCCTGCTGGAAGCGTCCCTTGAGGATGAAGGCCCAGCATCGTCGCCACCTTGTGCTTCTTCCCGAGAGAGCCTGATGGCCGCATCCAACATGACATCGTCTTCGTCTTCCGAATCCATCGCGCTCTCTGTAAGATACTTTTTGGGGGAGCGTCGTGCGACGGCACCTAAAGGTTCTTCATCACTCGACGCATCAAAGTTTTCGTGGTCTTCCATCTCAGCCTCAGATGCAACGAATTCTGAGCCGCTGCTGTCGGAGTCCGCGAGAGATTGGTTTTCATCGTATTCAAGCTCGGAATCAAGCTCAGACCCGCTTTCTGGTACCGCAGGGGCTTTCCCTTTTCCTTTGCTTGCAGTGATGCCAGTTTCCTAGATTCGGTGAGCCCTTTCGAGTATTATGCACCATCTAATGATAATTCACCTTGCTTGGCTTCCCTCCATTCGTCCAACCTGCGGGAACCTCGACATAAACACGGTTGCTCAAAGCTCTCCGTTTCGTAGCGGGTCTTGAAGGATTGGAGGCATTCTCTCCCTCATCTAAGTCACTCTGCGCTTTTCTCTTCACCACAGCACGTCGTCTCGTCTTGACTGGCGATTCATCTTCAACTTCAGACAATGAGCTGTCCGCTGGTGACGTCCTCGAGCTGAAGATAGAGGGAGGATTGGTGGTTGCAGGAGTCGAAGGACTAGGCGAGGCCGCGACTCGCAGAGAGCGGCGGGTACGTGGTGGCATCAGTGGAACGTTCGAACGCTGTTGCTGGGCCCCAAAAAAATCCCCTTGTCACCGATTGAGACATCCGAGTATAAAAGGTTAGTCACTGAGTCACAAACCTCACGTGTGCGTGTATAATCGCGGGGCCGACGCGCCACGACGCGTAGGGTCGCGTTCGATTCCGCTCCTCATCGTGTTTCTCGTAATGCACGTACCGTAACATCTGTTCTTGAGGTGAAAGTTTGACAGATAGACCGTTGTAGGCTCCAAGGACCGTCGGTACCACTCCAGCAGGTTGGACTATCTCTGAGTATGGAATGATGTACTAAATATCAATAAACGCGGACCAGAATGTGTCGATTTGGTGTGATATGTCCTCAAAATATATTTAAAAAAAGGGAGGAAATTCGGTTTCTCCGAAGAGAAGCTCTGAGAGCATGCCCAAATATTGTGAATACGGCGTTATATCGTGCAACCAACATGGAATCCCCTAGTAAAAGGCGAGGGAATTGTTAGTTTGTAGGTTACACTGCCGCTATTGTGAACATGTTGACATTTTCTAGCCGACCAAACCATCTTGATTGCATTGTACTCACAGGTAGCTCGGAACTGCCGAAACCACAACCCACCTTCGAGCTGGTGATGCACTTCCAGCCTTCGGGGTTATGAACGATTTTTCGAAATGAGCTTACGACAAAAGGATAAATTATTAAATTACAGACGATCACTAGTACATACATCATATACCGGACAAAAGAACAGGAAAACAGGGCGGAAATCACACCTCCCACCTCCCCCCTCGTGTTAACTCAGCTATACTCTGGTGCAGAGTCGTCCCCCACTGATATTGCGGTAGCCAAGCTTCCCCCAATATCGAAACTCGCACTCCCAAAGTCTAACGAGGCCCCATAACTCAAGACCCCATCAAAGAATGAAGTACCCCCACTTTGCCCTCCTCCGTCATTGCCCCCTTCGTCCGTAAGCGTATATCCCGGCGCCGCCTCACCACCACCCCCATCACCACTCGCCGCAGAATTGTTGTTCGCGGCATAGTTATTGAGCAATTGGGTCCCAAAATGGAACGCACTCCCCAACATACTGGTGAACGAGCCTGACGAGCCCTCGGTCCCGCCACCTCCCGGCTCGAGCGTGTACCCAGGAGTCTGCTCCGGGGAATAGCCTGAGTCCGATTCTGGATACGGCGAGTAACCCTGCTCTTGTTGGTAAATTTGTGGATTGTAATACGCCGACTGCTCCTGGGGAGGTTGGGTCTGCCCTTGCTCCTGCTGATATTGTGGCTGTGACTGTTGTTCCTGGTACTGTGGTTGTGATTGGGGACTCTGCTGTAGTTGGTACTGTGGCTGCTGCTGGTGGTGGTACTGTGCTTGTTGTTGCGGCTGCTGCTGCTGAGGATGTTGGTACTGAGGTTGTGATCCCTGTTGTTGCTGTTGCTGCGTCTGGTGATACTGCGAGATCGGTCGAGGAGGTTGGTGCTGCGATGGTCGTGGGGGCTGCTGCTGCTGATACTGCAACCCCGAATGCGACGAGTGCTGCTGCAAGGGCGGCCGCCCAGGCTGACTATGCTGATGTGATTGTACGTGCTCCGACGGGGGTCGGGGAGGCTGCTGTTGAGTTGGTCGCACGGGTTGAAGTTGATACGACTGAGGCCGAGGCGGCTGTTGAGTGGTGGGTGCATGAAACGATGGAGGTCTCGTGGCACCGAAGTCGAGGAGTGCGATGGTTGTGCTATCGTGGAATGAGACGGTTGTTGATTACTGGGGCCTGAGATGGAGGGAGAAGTCTGCGATGAGCCTGTGGAATGTGGCGGTCGTGGAGGGCGCAATGAATGTTGAGTGGAAAAGGAATGAGAATTTTGTGTGTTTTGGGACGGAGGCGGCGGCTGTGAGACGCTCTGGTTGCTGGTATGGGTGCTATGCTGCTGGTGAGGACCAGGGACCAGGGTCTGAGATTGTTGAGTGGCCAACATCGGCGCCGAATTCTGCGGTTGCTGTTGGTGTGTCGAAGCCCCTGCACTCATCGCGAGCTGCTGCTGATACGCCGTTTGGAGGTAGTTCTGGACGTGGGTAGTATTCGGCTGCGAAGAATTCTGTATCTGCTGAATCTGTTGTTGAATCAGCTGGGCGTTCTGCGCCGCCTGTTGCTGAATGGCCGACGTCAACGCCTGAATTTGTTGTTGATTCTGAGCGTTCACCATCGGCTGATATCCAACGAGACCTCCCAAGCCTGGAGACGACCCTCCAAGCCCGCCGCCGTGCGCCTGGGCGGAGTGTATCTTTGTCAGCGCGTCCAATATGACCTGGTAGTCTACACCCGGACTGGGTGAAACCTGCTGCTGTTGGATGATCGAATTGATAATGCCCTGATAATTTGTCCCGGGTGCGCCCTGAAATGCAGCTTGAAACTGTGCTAGATCTAGATCAGCCGAGTTTACATTCAGGTTTGAAAGGCTTCCTGTTAAAGCATCGAGCATTCCTGCGTCAAGCACGGAGCTCGCAAGCCCTGAGAATAGTATATCGGGTGTCACCACGCCAAAGACGCTTCCCAAAGCAAAACGTAGAACTGATTTTCCTGCCGCTGCCAGCAACGCGTTTCCATTCATAGAGGGTGTCGGTATGGAATTTGCCATAGGAGGGGTGAACGGAGGTGTGAGAGGAGTTTGGACTGAACTTGTCAACGATGATGACGGTGAAGGACAGTTATGGTATTGCGTCTGGTTGTAGGATGTTGGGGGAAGCAAAGTTTGGGATGCATTGTTCGAATATTGGCTCGAGCTAGGGCTCGACACCAACGAACTGTAATTTCCTGCCCCAGGAGACGACTGCAAAAGTGGTTAAGCGTCGGAGACTATAAATGTAGTGGCAGGTTACTGACATTGTAGGAACTGTAACCAGGTTTCGCAGGTGGCGGCGGTGGCGACTGATTTATGGTTCCCGTTCCTGTTGGCCATGAACCGGATAGAGATGTAGATGTACTGCTTTGAGAAGCGTGAGACGGAGGTCGTGCAACAAGAATACGATTCGGTATCTCTGAAGGTGGGGTGAACGTGTACGGTTTCGTGTACATAGATGGATTCGCGGGGGCACTGATTGTGGAAGCACGATGGTGGTTCATGACAGAAGTGTTCGTGGGTGAATGGGGTGCTGGTTGTGTTTGTGTTTTGGGCGGATGAACGTGAGTCTCTTTGGGTCTCAGATCACCATTTAAACGCGTCGGGGTCTGTCCTGCTACAGGTCCCCTGTAGAACGATCCTCCCGTGTCCAATGACGTGGATGAATTGTTCTCCGCGGAATTGAGAGATAGAGAGGCCAAAGAGAGAAGCGGCGGTGAGTAAGACCCTCGATTGGCTCGAGCTTCGTTTGGGCCAGTGGAGTGTGATGAGGTGTGAGCACCACCTGGTGCAGTATCTGCTGTATTGGGCGCGATAACACTTGTATTCCCTGTTTGTTCAGGACTATTCTTGGACGGTAGTGCGCTGGCATAGAGACGTTGAGCGAAACTTAATGTGGTCATAGCGGGCGTATTATCTGCGTCGCGATCTCTGAGTCTGAGTGCAGGTACTGGACAGTCAGGGTCCGTATGATCTGGGCCACCCGAGGTAGAGGTTGATTGAGGTGAAGTTGATGTCGAGAACCTTGAATCACTGGGGTGTATGTACGTTGCCCGGCTTGGGATTGTGTTTCTCTGCACGTAGAACCTGTGAATATTCAGAAACACGCAACTAGTGAGTCACAAGCACAGGTCAAACGAAGAAAGGAACCAACCAGGCCCCTTTGCTGTCCAACAGTTCGATCCAGATCAATGAACTCTGCCGAAAAATAGACTCAACATAGTACCCACCGAGCATCAAAACGTTCTTCCCATCCTGAAGGTAACGGTCTCGTATCAGGATTCACGGGTGCGGGCATGTCATCTAAAAGAGGGTAGGTAAGAGAGGTCCAAGCACTCCTCCACAGGCTTTTTATATAACATTGACATGAGCGCTACATGTTCAACCCTGGATCACTGTCAAAGGAAGGCACTGAAGTTTGATAGTTGAACGTGTGATTGCTTTCCTGTGATCAGGGCTCGTGTAATATCCGCTCGCTTTCGAAAATGCGAGGAGGTATAACGGAGGTATAGGGAGAGGAGAAGCTAGGCGAGTTCATGTACCGTACCGGTACCAACAGAAGAAAAACGACACGACGTCGCGAGTAGAGCATGGTTGTGGTCAAAGGATGATGTCGGAAAATGCCCGCCCGGACGCTTCCCGGATGCCGGACAGATGTACGGCGCGAACATTTCTCGCTGCCTCCGCAATCTATGTGCTATATTCAAGAAAGATGATTTACAGAGTACTATGCGCCGAGAAATACAGTGGTATACAACGAGTCTGCTGGCGTGTCGAAACAGAAGAAATCATGGCAAACCCAAGAAGACGTGATAGGAACCGGTGAAAAAAGAGACGCTCGGGTGCATATAGGGTACATGAGAAAGGCGGAGGCTCGAGCGCATCAGATTTACCAATCGGTATCACCAAAGTCACCGTCTTGCCCATCTTGGTACCCTATAGTTCACAACAATTAGCGGCCAACAACGACGGGTTGTTCGGGAAACTCATTCTTACCGGACATGTAGGCATCCCGTTCATCATCTGCCTGATCTGACGCTATTGCTCCTCCGATGAGACCACCGGCGAGAAGACCGCCAGCACCTAGCAAACAGTCAAATCGATAAAGAATGCCCACAGCCGTATACTCGACTTACCAAGTGCCATCGCAGTACCCATTCCGGGACCGCTCGACTTTTGCGGTGGAGCTTGTTGATAAACAACCTGTTGCTGAGGTGGCTTGTGACCACCGCCAAACAATCCACCGAGCAAGCCTCCTATCAAAACATGATTCGTTTCAGAGATACACGGGTTTCGATGTCATTCAGTACGTACCCTTGCTTCCTTGCTGCTGTGGAGGAGGACCTTGGTTATATCCTCCTTGATATCCACCGTATGGTGCCCCGCCGTATCCTTGCTGGGGAGGGGGCGATCCATACCCACCATACTGTTGCGGTGGAGGTGATTGGTTCCATCCGCCACCGCCTGGAGGAGGGCTATTGTAACCGCCATATCCTCCCTGAGGACTATTATTATATCCGTATCCTCCTGGTCCTCCTGGTCCACTAGGGAATGAAGGTGGTTGGCTACGATTGTCTTGCGGAGGTCCACCAGGTGGGGGTGGTCCAGGTGGAGGTGCGTATTGGTTGGGAGGTGCTGGGCTGCCTGGAGGTCCCAAGGGATGACTCCATGTAATTTCAGGAGGTTGTGCCTTCGTATTGACATAAAACCTTCACAACTCGTCAATTCCAACTGCAACGTGTTCATCAAGATCCAAAGAAATGTTATTCACCAAGTTCGATAGCTGCCAGATCGCCCAGAACGTGACTGATAAGTACAATCGATGAAAATATAGATCAACACGCACTTTGGGTCATATTGAGTTACCCATCCTGGTGGAAGAGGTCGTTTATCGGGATTCTCCTGTTCCATGCGAGTGCGAAGGATGAGGGTGAGAGGAGAGGGTGCTTCGATGGGTCAGGCCGGCTTATATAGGCGCTCTGTGTCACTGTGGGACTGAGGCTATCCACCGTCATCTGATTTCTGCTGACTACCCAAGAATGTGCCCAGGAATCAAGGCTATACACTCAAAAATACCTCATATTCGACAGCTTTCCATAGAGATCGAGTCAAAGTATAGCTCTGCGCAGTAACAGGTGCCATAAGTCGTCGAAAGCTACGGTCACCGGCGACGGTTAACGCCGGAATCGTGAGCTACAGGAGCTGCGGTGAAAATCCAGGATTAAAAATGTCCAGGACGTTCGTGAATAGTCATGTCGAAAGGCAACTTGCACGAGGCTCTGAACAGAGTCAGCAGGAGGCTTTCGAAATTCGGAAAATTGAGTCTCGTGTCCCGGGTGCTTCCCAGCCAACCAGGACGTAATACATTGTCCTGCAATGTGCATCGACATGTACACGACCCAGTTGCCTGCCCCTACGTTCACAGACGAACCATGAAAAACATTTTTCTATTCCAGCGTACCATTGGTATTCCCAGTGCTGCAAGGCCGGGGACCACGTACGAGCGGCCATACTGAGGGAAAATCCAACGAAGTCAACCCCAGGCTGACCCCAGGTCTTGTCTGGACAGTGGGGAACTTCAGGGAACTTCCGCTTACCGGAATCAGGACCGAATCTGCCACTGCGATATTTCTGGGCCCTCCAATTAATTGTTCCGTGCCAGCTGACTCAACATCAGTTCGAGCTAGCGCTTACTGTGCATTGACCCTCGAGCTTGGCTGAGTTGCAAGCTTGGAGAGAGTAAAGGCCCGGGAATGGGCGCTTGAGCTTCGGGAGGCTGCTGGTTGATCTAGTCAAAAGGACGAAGAGCCCGGTTGCGCTTGCAGCGTGGACGAGTACCATGATGATCAATCCACATCGCCAAACTTAGCTCGTGGTCCCTACTCGTATCGAGTCAAACGATTTTTGTTGACAGTAACATGAGGATACAGTATCGAGGGACAACCATCGAATGCAATCTAACCTCGGGCACGGAAATAATTGAACTATATTCAATACGCGATTACAACAATTACTATGGTTGGTTTCGAACAACAACAAATGCAGAAGTTCGTTAAGAGAGAGACAATGTGTTAAAGCCATAGTCCCAAACTACCTGTTGATACGGCCAAAAAGTCGTAGCACCAAAAAAAGCAGAAGAGCGATGAGCTCGGAATCGTAGCAGTCGAGGCAAGCAGACAAAAGAGCGGGTAGACAAATTAGGATGAGGATAGAGTGAGGAAAGGAATAGAAATTCGGACTATAACGATAACTGTCGCAATACCACCAGGTTGCACGATGAGCCGCAAGTGCGCAGGGCTTTCGAGGCGAATTATGCCCTCGCCTTCCGCTTCGAGGCAGGCTTTTCGGATACTTTGGCCTTCTTGGGTGCCGGCTTGACTTCCTCATCATCATCATCGTCTTCCACTTCTTCCTCTTCCTCGTCCGACGAGCCACTTTCTTCGGAGCTGTCCTCAGTGTCGGGTGCGGAGGATGTCTGCTTAACGGGAGCTGGCTCAGGTTCCGGTGAGCTCTGGGGCGATACGACTTTGGCCGGAGTCTTGCTAGCTTTCTTTTGTGTAGGTTTACTACGTTTTGGCTATGCCGAAGGTAAGCATCGAATGTTGGATCTTAAGGCCAGAAGACTACAAACTTTTTCCTGAACATCCCGAGCAGCGGCAGCAACCTCTTCCGGGGATCTCGCGGCATAAGCAGCCTTGTCTGCCATATATTTCTCCTTATGTGACTCTGCGGCTTTCTTGTAATGCTATAGGTAAAATGAAACACGTCAGAACGCGTGCAATGAGATGAGGACAGATGGAGAACAGCAACCATACATCTTTCTGGTCGTCCTTGAGGTTCGCCCACTCCTGAGATATCACTCCTCGAAGCTCGGCCGGCGACAAGTCGGGGTATTTTTCCTTGATAGTCTGACGAACATCGTTCTGGAAGAGGATGTACGACGATGCCGGTCGCTTGGGTGCATTTGGGTCCTTGACGCGTTTACGCTTTCCACCCTCGTCGTCCAAATCCTTTCCTTTCCCGCGCTTACGCTTGAGAGTGCCGTTGATGTGAAGGGTAGCGTCCGGGTCATTGAGAGTATTCATGTAGATCTCGGCCAGCTCTGTGCATTCTCGCATAGCGTCAACGACAGTCTGCAGACCTCTGACATACTACAACATGAGAAAAGTGTCAGTATAGATCAGTGGCAGGTACAATGAAATCAAACCTTGATGCGAGCAGCTTCGAAGGCATCGTCAGCCATGATGGTGGTAAGAGGAAGAGGAAGAAGTCAAGTCTCAGAAGTGTCGAAAAAAAATAAACAAATGCTTGACCGCTACTAATCAATCTGACAACAATTGTCTCGCGTGAACACAAAACAAGACTGTCACGGACTGTGACAGTAATTGATGTCACCTTCCAAATGGGCTATTCGGCCCGTCGGAGTCTCAACTTGCAGCGCTCGGAGTTCGAAATCATGATAAAGCAGTGGCTGTGTCCGCTCTGGGAGACTGCCAGGTTGTTCGTCGTCGTCGCTGTCCTCGTCTGCGTCAGATTACGCCCATTTTTCCGTGCTAGTGCTTGCAGTGGTTATATGCAAAGTACCAAGCCTAGTTGCCCTAGTTTTTGCTTTACAGATTTCTGCTGAGAATCCGAAAAGAGAAACAACCAAACGCGAGAAAAGAGCACAGAAAAAGGGACAATGGAGACTCCGTTTTCCTGGATGCCAAATCTGGCAGCAGACGGGCAGCGAGCTCGCCCAGGGAGTGTGGTTGACGAATGGGCAAAAGATCGCTCGACGCCGACAGCCACGACACCAGGGGCGTCTACCTCGAATTCCCTTGATATCAACGATCTCATTAGCGACATTGGTGGTGAGTTCGGTCTTTGCTGGTCGTCTGACCCAGAACTGAAGCCATATCTGTCCTCATCAGCTGCACCCTCTGGGTCGCCCACGTCGCCATTCTATGGCTTTCCTACGCAGTCCTTCTACTCACAACCCGGGCCCTACAATACGATGCCATACGGTTCATCATCATGGTCGACCTCATCACTCCCATTATCCTCGTATTCTAGCCTGAATGGCGCGACCTCGTCCAGCTCTGGGCCCCCGTCACAACCGCAGAGCCACCAGTCCCCACCACCCGTTCAAGCGCCGTCACACTCGCCTACAAACGAGCAGACAACAATGGTGATCGAGTAAGTGTCTTGTTGTTCTCTGTCTGCACTTTGTCTGATTCTTTCAAGCCCTGCGTTGACCTCCATGAGCAGTGCCAGCAACTCCGCGAATAAGATACAGCAACAACAACAACAACAGCATTACTCCCACTCGCCTCCACCTCAGTCAGCGACATCTTCCCAGTACCCTTATTCTTCGTATTCCAGTATAGCACCCGCCCCGTCATTCATGTCATACTATCCACAACAGCATAGCCAACAACAGACCGCTCACTCGCCCCACTCACATTCACACTCACCCCCGTCACAAGGCACCCTTTCTCCTCAAGCATTACATGCCTCATCCCCCCCAGCATCTCTTCTCAGTACCATATCTCCTTCGCAATTCTACAGCAATCCGAACCAGCAGCCACAACACCAGGCGCCTCAACGACCGCTGCAAATCCAACAACCTCAACCCCAGCAATCCCATCCTCCACCAGTATCTCAACCGCAAACTTTGCAGCTGGCACCGTACCCGGTAGCATCAAGCTCGGGGTCACAACCGCAAGTGCAGCAAGGCCCAACCTTGGAACAACGCAAGCAGCAACTCGCATCCTCCATCAAGCCCCTACTTCAATCATCCGCATTCACTGGTGCACAAGCGGTCAATACACTCGTGCAGCGTCTCGAAAATTTCGGCCTTCATGATGTTGATCCTGGCTTACGCCTCGAGATACTCACGAAAATACGAGATGGCGCTGGTAACCACTATTTTCGTGCTTGGAGTGAGAATTCTGGCGCGCTTGATGTTACTAGAGAGTGGCTCAAGGCGGCACATGCTGCCAAAGAAGGTGACCCTGTGGCAGAGACGACGATGCCATTACTGCATGTAAGTAGCCCTCTTTCATGCGTTTCCGATCGCATCCTGATTGCCCTTCTAGATTATCGACCGGTTGCCTTTAACAGTAGAAACGCTCAAGAACTCAAAACTCGGTAAAGTGGTGGTCAAGATAACGAAGGATCCCCCAACACCTGGTGAGTGCGACTTGCTTTCGCCCACCTCCCGTTCTCCACGTTGGCGCGTCAAACGTATACACCTGGGCAATCCCCCACAGCATAGTATCTCTGCCTGCTTGCTCGTGTAGAGGCTGAAAGTGAAACATCGAAACAATGCTTCGTGTTTTCGTTCCTCTTTCCTTTACAGTATATCAATCATAAAATACGAACATTATATCTAACTCATGTCTGTTCTTTGCTTTTCTTCTCCCCCGTGCTCCTATGTGGTTGCAATTCGTTTCGAATCGGTACAAAAACAAACAACAAAATCTTGTACCCAAAAGCGATCAAGGATATGGCATCGAATGTGGAACGAAGATGGCGCCAACTCGTAGAGGGTGCGTCCAAGGTCGGACCGACCACGAATGGCCACAGTAGCAATAATGCTGCAGGTGAGCTCATGCCAGTCCATCGTGCGATTCTGTTATGGAGATTCTCACCTACGTTACTCAGCCGCCGTCAAGAAACGCAAGTCAACAGAACCTGCAAAGGCACCACCAGCCAAGAAGGCCGCTGTTGGGACCACGAAACCCTCCACGGTTTCAACGAAGCCCGCTACGACTGGACCTCCCGTGAAAGACGCCAAGTCGGATTCATCTTTCTTCTCCGCACCCAAACCCAAACCCAGACTGCCGACCTTCAAGAAGGCGCCTGTACCGCTGGTCAAGAAGGAACCTACGGAAGCCAATATCGCACAACCATCTTCGATAGATCCCTTTCAGGAAGCCCTCAAGTCCATGGGGAAGGGACGGACGCAGTCACCGGTGACCGTCGTCACACCACCAACCTCGACTCCGACTCCTACGGCTAGCACGGGCTTGACCAAGTCGGGCAAGAAGAAGAAGTCCGTTACTTGGGCACCCGAAGGCAAACTAGAGTCGGTCAAACTGATTGAAAGAGCCATTTACGACGACGATCCAGTGGGAGATGTCAGCTTTCGTTTTTGTCTTTCGTTGCAAATGTGTGTATATTAACTTGAGCGTCGTACAGGCTATGCATCATCACAACAGCTTGCGTGATCTCGACCGAGGAGAGGGAGCTGCGTTGCACCAGCATTTGTTCGAGGAGACGGTGGATTGGTCGGAGCCGATTCGTAAGCATCGTTATCTCTCCTTATCTATTCCAGACGGTGCTCAATGTGTCTCTTTCATCTGTACCTTTTTCTAGCGATCGAGATACCTTCTGACATAGCACAAATCACACGAGGCGAATCGAGTCAAGAGAAGACTATGCAAGAGCAACGAGAAAAGACTGCCCTTGTTGCAGTCTATTTGAGCGACTCGCACATACCAGAAACCCCTGGTGAAGCGACAAACATATTAGACGCTGATGAGCAGAAGGATGTCTGTATGATGACTGTCGGGCCCGAGGTAGACGACTTGTTCTTTAGCAGTGAGCAAGCGCAACCTCAGCAACAGACGCAACTCGATTTCGCCTCTGTTGCAGACCTAGTTGCTCAGTTAGCAACGGGGAATGCTGGCAACATGGGAGCGGGCGGTCTGAATGTGAACGCTATTGCGGGAGATGCTGGGGCTGGTGATGTCGCTAACGGTTTCAACAACCCGAACGGACCTGGAGGTATGCCAAATTCGTACATTGTTTTTAAGCCGGGCAATGTTCCCGTTGTGAGCGTTCTGAATAATGAAATTCTTTGTTGCATGTCTAGATCCAATGGCTGCGTTCCAACAACAGCTATCATCTATGTCCCAGGACCAGATTCAGGTACTGCTCCAGCAGCTCAACCCGAATACGTTCGCCGCAGGGGGGCAACAGCAACCATATCCGAGCGAATCCTTCGCCGGAGGAGGGCCGGGACCGGGGCAATTTTCTGATTATGGTTACGATAACGGCGGCGACCGGTCATGGGCCGATACTGGCAGCGGCATCGGTGGCCGGGGTGGGGGTCGCGGAGGCGGCCGTTTTCGTGGACGGGGAAGAGGAGGGTCAGAAGGAGGAGGGTTTAGACACAATAAAAGAAAACCTTGCAGTTTCTTTCAATCCGGAAGGCGAGCGAACCTTGAATTTCTGAGAAAATATAAGCGAAAACTAATTTAATTTGCCGCATACAGATGCAAGTATGGGGATCAGTGCGATTTTGCACACGAGTTGATCTCGTAGCAGTAGTTCGAGGAAGAACTGCGGTAGTGGTTAATTCTCCCTCTTGACTTGTAGCCTACATTTATTGTTTCTTGGATTCCCAGTTCAACGAGTTGTTCGATCACAGACTTGTTTCTTTTTCTCTACCACATATCATCCACTCGGCACTCCGCATTTTTGGCATTTCATTCAATCTGCACGTCAATTTTACGTACATAGTATTCATGCATACTCTACAACGCAGTCCAATACTTACTTTTGGGGGTCCGCCCCACTGTGCCATCTGTACGCTGTCTGTACATGTACATTCCATAGGGGCTGTAGCTGTCACGTCGTAGAGTCCCGAACAAACCTCGAGTGAAGATTGCTGACATGTTTGCTATATATACAAGTACATCGAGTGATAAATAAGTAGCTCAAAGAAAACCATGAAACGGAAAAGCTTCTGCAAAAAAAAGTAAGATATCCGATGCGGTTGCTAATGTACTAGGTTACAATCTATGCGACTTGAGGACAGACAGAAAGAGAGATTAACTAATGCAGGTCAATATAGAGCAAGATGATGGTCGAAAAAAAGTCGAGGAAAGCGAGAGAAAAACAGAGGCACAGTAAAAAGCACAGAGACGACAATATAACACACAGAATGAGATAAGATACCGACACAGAGTGAGAGAAAGTGAGATAAACAACAGCTACTATAACAGAAAGCTCAGGGACCCTTTCGTGGTTGTTGTCTTCGTTGGGTACGTTTTAAAGGTGGTTGGTTATCAGTATCTGGGTTCTGCTTCCGCTTAAGGGTGGCACTGGTGAGAGACGGTGTATTGCCTGATGAGGCGCCTGGCGTTGAGGACGAGACAGAGGTCGAGGAACCGATCGCGGGCGCAATGCCTGGCGGACCAGAAGGTGGTGGAATGGTTTTATGTTGTTTTCGCGGAGAATTCTGGGTAGATCCCGGAGCGTGCTGCGGTGAATTCTTGGCCGAGGCCGGGGCCATCGTTGGCGTTATTGAATTCGCATTCGAATTGGTGAGCGTCGTGGGGGCGGGAGAGTATAGTGTTGACGGACTCCCGGTTGACATGGTCGCGGTCCCTGAGTTGTGGGGAAAACTTGCCGCTGTGGGTGTGCCCATCCCTTGTCCCATGTTTGGAAACCCGTTTATCATCTGACCGGGCTGAAAATGAGGCATAGCTTCACGTAGCTTTGTGCCCAAGGCTTTGAGTGCATCTACAGGATTCGTGCGAGGTGTGAGCAAAACCAGAAATAGCATCACGAGAAGTGGAATTCCTACCCATGGGACCGAGTTCGTATTCAGCGGAATAAGCAATAAGGTCTGCCATATCGGCGCAGCTATCCGATAGCTGAAGGAACCCAGAATGTTAGACATCTCGTTCGCGGACTTCGGGGGAAACGTCCTCACCTCTAAACACCTCATAGTTGCTTGTGGTATCCCGAATGCGTTGACGGGCTCGCCAGGTAATGTGCCGCGTTCAATGACTGTCCTAGGTTCCTCCCACCTCCTTTCCTCGTCATCCTGATCCATGACGCTATCCATAGGCCCAGGGACCGACATCCCGTTCATCAAATGCCTCCCACTCCCAAGGCGAGCCAGCTTGGGCGACTCATTCGACCTCGTGCCCCCGATAGAATCGAGCGCTATAAACTTCTCGTGACTCTTCGCTTCGAACTCGAAGTTTTCGAACTTCAAATGGTAATTGCCTCCGAGCTGGTGGTGTGGATGGTGCCCGCTGGCAGCCGGTTGTGCCGTAGTAATGACGACGTGTACTGTCATGGGCCCCTTCAAAAGCACAGTGTACCCGTTGTTGTACTTGTATGTCCAGACTGCGCTTACGCATTCCACGATAGCATGTCCATAGTCGAACAACCGCTCTCGAGCACCATCCAGCGTCAGTGTCATGCTCTTGACCCCCGACTGCGTCGTTACTAGAAAAAACCGCGGAAGGACGGGAACACCGATTTCTGGATGTTTGCGAAGGTACAGCGGATTGGGGAGGTAGGTTGATCGTGAAAGAGGAGGGGAGGGGAGCGATGATTGAGTTTGATATCAGTACTTCCGCTTCGTTAATGGAAAAGAGTTCTATTAACGCACCAAACACTTTCGCCTCCGTTCTCTGGTTGTCCTTCCACAAAGTGTATTTCATCATCGCTTTTGGTGTGAAATACTCCCTCACCAGCTCGTTCCACCATGCCAACTGCAGTTTCTGCTGAAAAATGATGATTGAATATAGAACCGTCAGAAAGAGACAAAGCTGAGAGCCTCACTGTCTTATTCTCGGTCGCTAGGCAACCGCTGAACTGCAGCAATCGCATCAAGCCTTGCCCATGGCCCACAGAAGAGATCTGAGGCACCCTGTGGTGGAAAAATGGGTATGAATCAGCACTGATTGATCCGAGAAGAGAAATGAATGAAATAGTCGGAGAGAGAAAGGCTGGAGTCGAAACACTCACGAGGAAGGGCCGGCAGTGGGATTAGGGAGTTGTCCTCCAGGCCGCGTCATATGCATTTGATATGAGGGCAGTGGTCCATGCATACCATTGCCAGATCCGGGTGGCATGGGAGGCTGACTTGGACCAGCCGTAGTAGCGGAGGGCGGCGAAGATTCATCTCGAGGAGAGGTGTCGGCAGGTGGAGCACCCGGAGGATGAGACGGTTGCCGCTGTTGCTGTTGTTGCGGCGCTTGCTGGGGATTGTGAAGTTGTGATGGTCTGGGTGCTATGGCTAATGGCTGTGGCTGCGATGACGGCCCTACATGTGTTGTTGACGATGATCCCGCAGGTATTAACTGCCCTGGGCCCCCAGATGAGGAAGGCCGTAATCCTGTTTGCAGTAAGGATTGCGACGTCGGACCGACGCTTCCGCCGGGGTTCTGAGGAGGCATTCGCCCGGGATGAGGCAAACCAGCTGAGTTCGGAGGCGCCGCGGGTGGTTGCTGGTGCTGTTGCATCGGCGTCGGATGTTGGGATGGCGGTTGAAGGGAGCTAGGACGAGGGGCCTGTGAAGAAGGCGGTCTGCCTACATGGTTGTTCTGAGGTTGCGACTGGGGCCGCGCAGGGTAGATATTCATACCCATGTCGGGGTGCGGAGACTGGTGATGAGTCGAGGGGGGTCGAGGGGGGTGTCCAGGATGGCTGGGGTTGTGAGGTTGTGGTGGGTGTGAGGGTACTCCATTTTGACCTTGGTTCAGACCGAACGGACTGAAATTCTCTGTTGGATGCATCTCTCCCAATTTCTGAGCCGGTGTCATGAAATTTGAATGATTCGCTGCGCTATTGGGTGTGTTATTGAGGCTCCCCGGCATGTCAATTTGATTGGGGGGTGTACTGGGTATGAGAGGATAGGTGCCGTTGGGCATTCGGTTATTCTGAGGTCCCTGGGGGAAGTTTGCATTACCTCCAAATAACATGTTATCTTCTGGAGTTCTGCGATTCATCGGATTTTGCAAAGAACCTGGACCAGGCATGCCGATGTTGGCTGTCGGTCCTGGACGAGGTGAAGAGGGAGATGAGGAGGATGTGGTGAATTCTGGAAGTCGTTGCGTTGAGGAGGAACACCAGTCATGCTATTCTGTGACAGGGAGGACGGTGGATTGAGACTACCCATGAGAGGCGTCGGTGTGGATCGGACGATGTTTTGGTTGCTCATCCCAGGATTGGGACGGTTGATTGACATGGAACCCTCTGGCTGCATATGACCTCGCATTGGCATTTGTGGTGGTTGGCCAGGCATTGGCTGACCGACTTGGCGCATATTTGGAGGCATGCCTGGGTTCAGCCCCATACCCATCGAACTATTCCCTATACCCTGTCCCATACCCATGCTCAGTGTGCCCGGAGTCATGCCCGAAGGTATTGAGGACTGTGAGGTGACACGACGTATCTGGTTCGCTTGTCCACCAGGGCCCGGCATCATGGTTGACGACGGGAAGTTGAGACCCATGTTCATATTATTCATCGGAGGTCCACCATTGGGGTTCATAGGCGGTCCATTTGGTCGAGCGAGGGTCATCTGTCGAGGCTGCTGTCCGCCAGGTATCATACCATTGGACTGTGGAAGAAAACGGCCGTTAGGGTTCTGAGGGTTCCCGCCAATCATGCCCATGGGAGGAGGATGAGTCGAGTTAGGGCCGGACGGAAGACCAGATTGCTGAGAATTAGGCATGAAAGGACCACTACTACCCATTGTAGGTATTGAAGTCATCCCAGGCACCCCAGGGCGCATCATGTCGGGCTGACGATGCATCCTGTACGCAGAAACGAGGATGTTGGGAAGGAAATGGACAAGAAAAAAGAGAAAAAGCGAGTAGGTGATAGAGGTTGATACAGCCCGACGTGGTATAATCTGCAGAATCGACGGGGAAGACAATGAGGAAGTGGATATCGAGGATATGAACGGCGAGCGGGTCGACGTCGACGTCGGCAGCAAGCTCTGCTCAACGCTGCCACCAACGAGCAAAGCTTAGCTCAGAATGGGTGGGAGTCCGGACAGTTCTTCCCACGTGTCCTCGACACCCCCCCTACGGCTTATTTTCTACCACCATCATGGTCAGAAAACTCAAGCACCATGAGCAGAAGCTCTTGAAAAAAGTAGACTTTCTCAATGTACGTGTTTTTCGATCTGTATGATTATTTTTCATTCTCATTCTCTCCCCAGTGGAAACAAGATGCAAATCTGCGAGAAATCAAGGTTATGCGGCGGTACCACATCCAGGACAGAGAAGACTACCACAAGTGAGTGAAACTTCATTCTCTCCTGGGCAAGACTAGAAGAAAAAAAACGTGCAGATACAACAAGTTATGCGGGTCGCTCCGTTCCTTTGCCCACCGTCTCTCTCTTCTACCCTCGCAAGATCCATTCCGCGCAAGAATGGAGGCCCAACTCTTGAACAAGCTTTACGACATGGGCGTTCTCAATTCCACCGCAAAACTCAGTGACGTGGACAAGCTGACTGTGGCTGCCTTCTGCCGTCGTCGTCTTGCCGTTTTCATAGTCATGACCAAAATGGCGGAGACGGTGAGCGCGGTACGTTACCCGATTCTCGTGTTACGACGACCGCTCATCCCTCGTCGATAGGCTGCAAAGTTCATAGAACAAGGTCATGTTCGCGTTGGCCCCGACACGATCACCGACCCTGCGTATCTCGTGACAAGGTAAGGATTGAAATCCTGTCTGACAAGATATCGTTCCGACCCTTGAATTTTCATTAGACGTATGGAGGACTTTGTGACATGGGTTGACACATCCAAACTCAAACGGATTGTCATGTCATACAACGATGAGGTACATACTTTCTCAAAAAACAAGTCGTGTGCGGGAACATCGCTGATTGTCACTACTTTTAGCTGGACGACTTCGATCTCTTGTAAAGAAGCTCTATGGTTCGTTGCCTTCCGAGTTCCTATCTCAAGACCTCAGCACACCCCGGTCCCATTCTGGATGTGCACCTCTACCGGCGGCATGCCGCATGGTACTCAACGCACCTGAAGCTCTATCTACACTCAATCTTCCATTACGATCCGATTCACATCCAAGCCCCACAATCATAAAATGTCGTATCGCATCGCTCGAAGGTCGGCGAACCCGATCTCCGTCTCTGGCTTGCCACGAGCTCCTGGAGTTACGCAACCCGTTGCGCCTCGCCGGGATGTTTGTAGGAGGAGGAGAGGGTATGTAGTTTCTCGCCGTAAAAAGTACATATGCTTGCCTGGGTTCGAGAAACCTGTCCTTCTTAGCTGTACATGTACGGTCTACGTTCTACGGAACAGAATAGCATTGTTCAACATTGCACTGCGATTGACTGATCAGTGATGAGTCTATACATTCGCATCACGGCTATGTACCGACACCCATCGCACTATTGACCAATGGAGAAACAAAAAAGACAAAGAACCGCGGGATGACTGAATTGGCGGACGGTGACCCTCCTCGTTTCCAACCCTGGGTCGTTCCTGTTATGTCGATCTCTAGCGGGGAAGCAGCCTCGGCCTTCTAGAGGACTGCGGCTCGACGACGAATGAGAAATCAAGAACTGATAGCTATTATTGACGATGTGTACGCCAGCGTAACGCAATCAAAACGTTTTCAATCAGTAGCTTCATCGTTCATGATTAGATCGCGGGGTGGCCGGCACATGGAAGGTTAGCATTTCGCGGTGTATTTCTTGAAACCGAGGAGCACAAGTTGAGGATGTTGGCTATGTGCCGGCCACCCCGCCTTTTGCTCTTTTCTATTTTTGGTCGCATAGGTCTTGATCTGGCAAATGTTAGTTGGGAGTTCACGAACGTTCACGTCTGGGTCTCCCCCGCAGGGTCCTGAGAGCCTCTTATTGACGCCAGACAAGCTGCGTTCATCCCACTGCTCAGGGCTGCCACCAAGTCTTTAGCGGGTTCAGGAAGGAAAGAGTAAGTGTGGACCCAGTCCGATACTTCAAAATATTGAGTCTAGACTAACATTCTACATTGCGGCTGGTAGTAATTACGGTACGAAAATGTACAAGCTGAACGCGAAGTTCAATTCTCGCAAGACCCTCAACCAGTAAACAAGTCAGCCTAGTACGGTCTCTGAATACAAGATTGTAGTGCTCACCCTCTTTCTGGAGTCGCCCGCCAGTTTGTTGAGACCTCCTTCCCTGTGAATTGAGACGTAGTAGTCAGAGTCAGCGACCTGAGGAAACCAAGGACGATTGACGAATGACTATGATGCTTACCTCGCTCTCAGTCGGCCACCGCAAGCTAGCTCACGATTGCTGGTGGCGGCCTTCTATGGCTGAGGGAACTGGGGCGTCCATGGGTATCGAATAAATTGGGGAGTCCGGGCCAGTAGAGTTCAAGAGCACCAGAGACCGAGGAGCGACCAGAGAGCCAGAGAAACCAAGCGATTTAGAAACGTCTTCTTAGAATCTCAACTTTCTTCTTTAACCCCGACCTCACCCTCCAGACCGACTTTTCCTTTTTCCGTATAAAGGGGTTTATTGAATAACCAACTATCGTCTCCGAATTCTGGCCGCCACCTAAACTCCCGCTCCGAGTCGCCCATAGATTCCCAGTAGCCAAGGGACGACGACGACCCAGAGTTAGACTCCAAACCATCGTCGCCCAGCAATAACTCTTCGAGTTCGACATCCTCAACGTGCCCGGCACAAGGGGGAGCACAGTCAAAAAAGTCATCGTCCAAGTCGTAGACGATAGTGTGAAGGGCGACCATGTTCATCCGTCGGACAACTTCCGGGTCCTTGAGAGTCGGTCCGAGGCCTGTCTTGTACTCGTCCGCGGGTTACAAGCTGTTGTCCTGGTTGGCTGGGAAAGGGGCCATGTCCAAAGCGACCTCGTTCGGTTCTGGGCTTAGACTTAAGGGTTCGAGGCTGGCGGAGAGCTGAACATTATCGGTGAAAGACGAAGGGGAACGTGGATCGCAGGGGATATTGAGGGTATAGGGGCCACCAACGGCAGCGAGCACGATAACTACGACCAGAATGTCTCGAATGTTGACTGAGGAGACATTAAGGTCCGCTTTAAACGCCTTCGAGTCCACCCCCAACATCTCTGATTCCACCTCAAACACCTTCAAGTCCACATCAAACATCTCCGAGCCCACACCAAACACTTCGCCCTCTGGGTAATGTCACAGAATTGCGTCCAGAGAGGTCACTAGAGTCGAAGAATGAAAGTCGGGATGGAGGTCAAAGTGTCGAAGCGTCATTTGATCAACCCTGACTGATCCACCTTCCCCATTTGTGGTGGTGACCCCCAGTCACTCCACTGTCGGTCCCTGTTGGTCCTCGGTCACTGTCACCTCTCATTTCTTCCAGCGGCCACTTCCATTCATATCACTAATCAGCCGTCTTCTCTGCCATTCTCAAAAAATCATCCGAACGTATCACTCGAGTCGCTTTTTGTAGGAGCCTGCCAGAAGTCGTGACATCCTAAACACACCTTCCCCTCGAAAACGATCAAGCCTCAAGGTCTCTAGTATTGCCCGCCTTATCAGAAGGGATATTGCCCACCCTATCAGAAGGAATGTAGACAACCCTGGCTAGCAAACCATCCGGGTCAAAACCTCAGTGGACGGGTGCGTAACGCGTAAAGTATCATGTAAAGTTTAGAAGGGCATAGACCAACAAACCTCCAGTTACCTCGCCGTCGTTCTTCGGGCATACACCAGCGGCAGCCGAAGGATCCATGGGTACGAAACTAAGGCCGGTTGGATCATATATATCCGAGGAAGGAAACATTCAAAAGTCGTCGGCCCTCGCTTTCTACTCCATCATCTCTCCAGCGAATCCATCTTTCGACAGAAGGGAGCATATTTCAGCACCTCCTCCCGGCACGTCCCACAGACAAGCGATTCCGAACTCACCTCAAGCACATCAAAACGAACAACCGCAAGCTCAAGAGGGATAACGAGCTCGACCGCGCTGTTACGGTGTGGGCTGCAAACACCAAGCAAACACCGAGCGCTACACCGACTCCAAGCCAATTCTGGTGTCAACGAGACCGCTAACAGCCATCAATCCTCCTGCTCTGACGTTTCTACTTCAATCTCGTCCGCCATCGAGGCAGAGCCCTACGTTGACGGTTCCCCTCAGAACACTCCTGTGTCCTGGGTCGTTGCCATCGATTTCGATGTTTCGAGTCATTCATCGAAGGCGACGATCTCAAATCCGGCCGAGCCAAGCCCAAGTTGGTTCACTGATTCGCCTGCTTTCTCGCCGATTTTCAGGCCTCTCCATTGCATCGGCATCCTACATCTATCTGGGCAACGATGTCCGCCAAGAGACAAGAAGATCACCAAGAATCACGCAATCGACGAAATGATCGATGCCCAAAGACTTCTCTTCAACCTTCGAGGGCACAACGCTGGAAAGGGCCATATCGTCCGACGTCGTAGTCAAGTGCATTCACCTGCCGTTGGCGATTCGAATCCCGAAGAGACCCATCGACTGAGGTAAGTTGTTTTTTCCCCCACTATATTCGAGTACAATTCTCATTCGTTTTCCCAGTGTGGTTTTGACTGAGACTCCTGCCCTGACTCGTGTGAGTAGCGAGGAATCCGTACCTCTTTACCCACTTCTCTTTGCATTATCGAATCCCGGTATGTACGTGTCCTCTATCCGTTGTGTCCTCTGGTCGCTGACTTTATGCTTTTCAGGATACGATGTCGCCATCAGTCTCAGCGCCCGAACCCTCCTTGGAGGCTTCAAGTCGTGTTCGCCTTGGGACTTTTCATCAAGAGCAGGGTCTGGGGGGAGTCTTCTGCCGCTCTTTCTGTACGGGTCCTATTCCCATTACGCGTCTTTGGACCATAGATACAGTAATGTACTCGGTCAAAATTTCAGACTGGCCCTAATTATGGCACAAATACTGTGTAAAAATTATCTGTGAGATTCGGGTGATATGAGATTCGAGTCCAGCCTGTGAGATTTCCTTTTTGACGGACTTTCCATGAGTGAGATTTCCCTCGCAAGGTGAGTTTCCAGCAGATATTCAATCGAAGCTCCCTAGATTTTGAGAGAAAAACATCTCGATTTGAATGGGATGCCGTAAAACAGGGGGAGATATGAGTCAAAACCACTGAAAAGGGAGTCAAGCTCATCACGTAGCGTTGCGAGCGCAGACATGCCGCTTTTCCCGAATGTTGTCCTGATAGTATGGCACAAATACTGTGTAAAAATTATCTGTGAGATTCGGGTGATATGAGATTCAAGATTGAGCCATGAGATTTCATTCCTCAGTGGACTTTTTATGGATGAGATTTGCCTCATGGAATGGATTACAAGGAAATTTGAGCCGGAAGACGTCCCGATTCAAGTGACCTCGAGCGAGATTCAACTCGAGTTCGCGATCCGAGTCGAGTCGACCGTCAAAAGTCCGACTCCAGACAAGGAAATGTTGAGTTGGGGCCGTCTCCCACGCTCCATCCGAGGCACGGGGTAATACTTTAGAATCCCTCAAATTTGTTACTGCCTTTGTACACAGCTCTGGTCCGACCAGGATGAGAAAGGTGCGTGCTTGCAAACTGCTCAATTCATCATCCCTTTTCGCCAGGGCCAGACGAATGAGAGTTGCAGCCAGTGCAAAACCAGCGCCAAAAAAAGCCTACATAAAGCTCCGACCCGTCTCTACCAGCAGCAGCTGTGGTACAATTCTTTTTCCCCCTACGGTTCCACCTCAACCTCTCTGATACAAAGAATAAGTAAGGCCTGGAGAGGAGCAGATATTGCCATAAACTGAAATGACATACTACAGTGTGTTGTTAGAGTTATGGCACATTTGAGCAACCCAAAAAAACCCCTAAAGAGATGGAATCGCGATCTTGACAATAACACACTGATTTAGCGCGTCAGGAAGCTCCCCCATAAGCAGTTTTTCCCGTGATATCACTGATTATTTGTGCATCATCCGACGACGATGACGTAGACCTCTCATGTCGGGCAACAGGACTTCTGGCGCGCTGTTTAGTGAGACCGTGCCATCTCCCAACAAAGGACTGCAAGCGACGAGCAGGAAGGAAAGTTGCCAACCTCCATGCCGGCCGTACCTCACCGGCAGTCAACCGGCAGTAGCTATGAGGTCGACGTTTGGGAAAAGCAGCATGTCTTTTGAATCGAGATGCCGCAAAACAGGGGGAGATATGAGTCAAAACCACTGAAAAGGGAGTCAAGCTCATCACGTAGCATTGCGAGCCCAGACATGCCGCTTTTCCCGAATGTTGTCCTGATAGCTACTGACGCGGACGATTGACTGCCGGTGAGGTACGGCTGACATGGAGGTTGGCAACTTTCCTTCCTGCTCGTTGCTTGCAGTAGCTTGCAGTCCTTTGTTGGAAGATGGTACGGTCTCACTGCAAAATAGCACACTGAAGATTCTGTTGCCCGACATGAGAAGTCCTCGTTGTCGTCGTTGGATGATCACACATAATCAGCGAATTCAAGGCAGAAACTACCCATGGGGGAGCTTCTTGACGCGCTAAATCAGTAGGTTGTTGTCAAGATCGTGGTTCCATCTCTTTAGGGTTTTTAAGGTTGCTTGAATGAACTGTAGCTCTAACAAAACACTGTGGTATGTCATTTCAGTTTATGGCAATATTTGCTCCTCCCCGGGCCTTACTCATTCTTGAGTTTGTACAAACGAGGAGGCGGAACGGGTGGGAAAAATAATTGGACCGCAGCCACTGCTGGTAGAGACGGGTTGGAGCTCTTTGTAGGCTTTTTTTTGCCACTGGTTTTGTACTGGCTGCAATTCTCATTTTTCTGGCTCTGGCGAGAAGGGATGATAGATTGTGGAGCTTGCGAGCACACACCTTTCTCATGCTAGGGCCAGAGCTATGTAAGAAGGCAATAAATGAATTTGAAGAATTCTGAAGGGTTACCCCCAGTGAAAATGAGCACATATTCTCAGCATTTGTCAGATATTCCCAGGCATTAAGCGCGGGGGTCGCGCTCCAATATCTGGCATTTGTCTGGCAATAGCTGGCAATGTAAAAAATCGAACCCTTTTTGCACATTGCCAGCCATTCACAGCTATTATGGACGTCCTAAATGAGCGGGTGACCGCAACAGGGCTTTTCTCATGTATTACTACATATTATTTGAAATTCCACTGCACGCATCGAGATATTGTCAGAAATTTGAATATCATTACTATCTACCATACAATACAACAGTGGTACTAGACTAAGTGAATGGTAGTGACATGTATGAGTGGGCAGAATATACTAGTAGATCAACAAAATATCAATGGGGGAGGGGGAGTAGCTACTGCAATTGCCGCCATATCATTACGAACGGTTGTGGTCTTGATCCAGCCTATTTGGGACGTCGTGAGTTATCTAAATGTAAAGCGAGTGAAGGAGAGCATCATACCTGAGCCCATGTCATTGTTGCATGCACTTCCTGCAAAGTCGTCGCGGTGGACACCAGCTATAAAATGATCGAGAATTAGAAGAAGCCTGCGCCAGACTCGAGACTGGAGATACGCACCATAAATACAAAAAAATGCACGCCGTCGCGTGACCTCAGACCCGACCTGCTTGAGTTCATGTTTGGAGGGTGAATGTGGCGTCTGTGCGTGTATCCGGGACAAGGTTAGTGTGTTAAGATTGTGAGAGTAGAGAATTGAAAGAACCTACTTGACCAGTACAAATTAGTAGGCGACATAGTGGTCTAAGAGAGAGTGAGCTGGCAGGTGGCTGTGTCTGAATTGGCTGATTTCGGGCTCGCGCTCGGCAGAGATGCTCGCCGGCGCCTTTATTCACCTATGTGAGAATACAAGCGCTGGCGACAACAAGGATTTGGATGACGATGGCAACCATTAGTGCTACTGATTCCCGTCTGTTCGCTGCTTGAGCTCATCGAGCCTCATTCGAATACTTGTCAGACTATTCTGCTCAATACAAAGTCAGACTACAGTAAAGTCTGTAGTAGCAAGTACTACCCCATAATATTTTTACTTAGAAAATTCTAAGTTGGGATGGTCTCTGGAGGATATTCAACAATATGTCATAACCGGTACGTAGGTTCTTTCGACCCAATATGACGGTGACCTTGCCTCAAGCTCACCCTGGTCGCCTTGAGTGATTTTTGTATTGTTCATACAAATGGTGACATTGTTGGTAGGCTAATGCTATCCCAGAATACCGGAGAATGGCTAGCAATACTCAAGATCGGGTCACGTCACATTTTAATAGTCGGCAATATCACACAATGTCCCTGAAGGGCCCTGATTTATGTCGATTTTCACTGGGGGTTACCCCGTGGCTCGGATGAAGCGTGGGAGATGGCCCCAACTCAACATTCCCTTGTCTGGAGTCGGACTTTCGACGGTTGACTCGACTCGGATCGCGAACTCGAGTTGAATCTCGCTCGAGGTCACTTGAATCGGGACGTCTTCCGGCTCGAATTTTCTTGTAATCCATTCCACGAGGGAAATCTCATCCATAAAAAGTCTACTGAGGGATGCAATCTCGCAGGCTGGACTCGAATCTCATATCACCCGAATCTAACAGATAATTTTTACACAGTATTTGTGCCATACCTAATGATGCTCTGTGTGTTTGACCCTCATGATCTCGATGCTGACACTGTATAATTGACGTTTGCAAGTTTTCAACCGTCCACCGAACGATACGGTTACCTGAATCGTCCAAAGAGTTTAAGCGAAGCACCCTGGGGTTATGATAGAAGCGAGTACCGAGGATGAAGTTTTGACTTTGTAGTTGATGAAGGTGAATGAGCATTCGACTGTTCCGGGATTGGAGTGGTAGACCCGACGCGTCTCGCGCGGCAACGTGAACAGTCTAGGCAAAGGGGTATCTCATCACACAAACAATACGACTAATCCGAAACGAACCTCACAAAGTCAGAGGGCCGAGGAGGTTTTGATGGATCGTGCATTCAGTTAAAGTCTGAGACTTCACGCCTGAGCACTGAGATACCTAACATTCCTCCCGCCTAAAATCGTAGTGAGCTTGAAATTTTACTCTATGGGCCGTTCAGTTCCAGGCTAGCGCGCGAGTAATACTCATTCAGGAGTCATTTAGATGGAGGGCTACGCTATTATTCAAAGCCTGAGCGGCGTATCTGGTAAAAATACATAACATTGAAGTTCGAGACCGCTCGAACTTGGACTAGCACATGACTACTGAATGTTCCAAGGTATCCGCTTGAGTTACAGTTTCCAAAATCGAATTATCTGAAAAAGGCGCGTCAGACTCGATAAATGTGTGTGGACATGAAATATATACATACACCACTTGTTCAAGAAGCCACGTTTAGCCCAGTGAGTTGCGGTACCTTCCCCTTCTTTCGGTAACGCCGGAGTGTCTTCATATTCCGAATTACACTTCGACTCCGTAGGCTCCTCCACTATCGACAAACTCGACGGGGATGCGAGATGTGAACGGGAAGGTGAAGAAGAACAATTGAGTCCTGAGTCTGAATATGTAAAGTCCTCAATATTGTGAGGATCACCTAAGGGGAAAGATGTCAGTACGGTCTCGACTTCGAGGAGTACAAAACTACTCACCTACTATCAGTTCGGGGTATCCGTACTCGCATACGTACTTCCACCTGTCCAGATCGTAGTCTAGTGGATTGAGATGTTCCCAGACAGCCACGTAGTCTTCCTCTTCCCAGCTGGAACCGATCCACTCCTCCACAGTTAATTTGGGGATCCCGAACTTCTCCCAGTCCTCCTCGGGTATGGCATCCCTTCCCTGCGGGTCATGAGACCAATAGAAAACCTTCTGAGGGAATTGAATGCAGTGCATGTCGTCGATGAGCTCTGTCTGTAGAGGTGGGACAAATAGATACGCTGGTGGGTAACAGGCTGCGGGCTCCTCGAAAAAGGTGCCTATGAGACGGAACCCGACTTGGTCGACATAGACTGAGTGGATGAAATGATCAGAAGAGGGAAGTAGGACATTGTTGAAGGACACGTACCGACACGGCTTGCACCATTGAGGATGTCACAGAATGGAAGAGACTGGCAAAGGTAGGCCGCTCCAAGTCGGTTGCGGACCTCCTCTGAAATGCACAAGCCAAACTCGAGGGCCACTCGCGCATCGCCAGCTTTGTGGTGCAAGAGATCAACTCGCCAAGGGACTATTGATAGTCAGAAGGGGAGACGGAGTTGATGAGTATTGAACGAACATACCCGAGACAGAGCAATCTGCTTTGACGTCGGGGTTGATGCTCTTATAAAACCATTCGGGGCGGGGGCTGGAAGGGAGGTAAGCAAGGATTTCGTGGTTGGGGTAGTTAACGACCGCCCCGAATGTCAGGACGCCGTGTAAAGCAAATCTTGACATGCTGCCCTCCAACCTCCCACTAAATGAGGCAATGAGGTGCAAGAAGTCAAGTGAAGAGGCTGAAGGGAATGCAAGTGGTGCATGAGATGCTTTGGGCTCTTCCAGCCCGACGGTATTGTGAGGATCGGCTGAGGAGAAAAGTGTCAGTGCGGTATTGATCTAAGAAAGACGCTACGCACCATGTATTAACTCGGGGTATGCATGGTCGCGAGCATACTGTTTCCCATCCAGCTCATAACCCCTCGAGCAAAGATGATCTCGGACAAATGCATAATAATGCCCTCTCCAACCTGTGCCAATCCACTCCTGTACGCTCAATTCAGTGATCCCGAATTTTTCCCAGTCCTCCCTGTCGATGGCGGTCCTTCCCTGTGGGTCGTGAGACCAGTAGAATATGTTTTTCAGGAATGGATAGCGAATGCAGTGCGTGTTGTTAATGAACTCGGTCAGTAGAGGCAGGACAAAGAGGTATGTTGGTATGGGAAGGCTTGTGGGGTCATTGAGAAAGGTGCCTTTGAGCTGGAATCCGATTTCGTCGATATAAGCTGAGGGGAAGAATACATCAGACGGGGAAGAGCAAGAATATGTGAAGGGGCACTTACCAATATCCTCCACATTGTCAGACCTATCACAAAAGTCGAGGGACTGGCAGAGATAAGCACGACGGAGTCGATGGCGGTCGTTCTCTGGGATATGCAAACCAAAGTCGAGGGTGACTTGAAGAACATCGCCGGTCTTGCGAAATGCGAGATCGACTCGCCATGGGACTAAAAAAGTCAGTGAGTGGACGACGGAATTGAATGGTGGACACACCTGATCTTGAGAAACTCGCTTTGACGTTGGGGCTGCGGCTCCTGCAATTCCACTCGGGGGAAGGGAAGGAAGGAAAGTGGGCGACGATTCCACGTTTGTGGTCGACAATGGACCCGAAAGTGAGAAGGCCGTGATGGGTGAAATTTGACAGACCACTATTCCACCTGTGTCGAAGTGACGCTACCAGATGCAGAACATCGCCGAAGTTTCTCTCGACGCAAGCGACGATTTCGGCGGTGTCAAGTCGCGGAGGAGTTTCTTGGCGAAGTGGAAGTAGTGGATTGTAGAGTGGATTGAGGTCTTCTTCGCTTGGTGGATTGAGGAGGACAGAAGCGGGGTCGTAAATCCACGTCAAAGACTTGGCGTTGAATGACCAATCCTCCCAACGGTGGGCGACCTGTTTGTTGTTATTAGCTAGTAGATGCTAAAAATAGCTGACTCACTAGAAATGTAACAGTCTCGTCGTCTCGCAAGGATTCCGTCGCAACCGCCTAGAGAGTACTCAGTTGAGACACCGAGCTCAAGGGCTGAACATACGTTTGTATACGAGAGGTAGTAATATACAATCCAGTTCTTTTGCCAATACCGACCAACGAATTCGTATCCATTCGCCAATTCTACTATCTTTCAGCGCCCGCTACATAAAACTACAACAAAGAACCTACCATCATGGACTATTAATGTTAGCGCATCTGACTCCGCCACCGCAAAGAGTTGAGTGAGTAGCGCCGACCTGCAATATCCCATTACATAGACCGATGGTTGACTGACTCGCCGACTCACCGCCGGCACATCGCTGCTTCGAGGACTTTCTTCACAAGCTAAAGCTGATTGTCAGATCATCTCGCTGTATCTCGATACTAATACACACCTTCACAAACTCGTCTCGATCTCTCTCATCAACTAGCTCAAAAGTAGTAGCAGTAAATCTTCCCCGGTGTCCGTATAATCTGGCAGTTTGTACCGTTTTCTTGATTCTGAATACCTGTGACTCTGTTGATGTTGACGCCCCCTCCAGTTTCATGTCGATAGGTAGGAGCTCGGACGAGAGCAGGCGTCGATAGATGATATCCCCATCAATCACTCTTCTAACAGTCCTTCCGTTCTGTGGTCAAGGTCAAGGACTACGACTGACAAGCACGCAAACCTTTAACCGACGCTTACCATGGTCAATTGATCTCCTCTGTCCGAATTGTTGTAGATGTTCGTAATCGCATCTCTAGCCGGGGTCTGGAAGATGGGGTTGTTCCCTATCGTCGTGTTGTGAGCATTGGCCAAGATAGCAGACATGTCTTCGCCTCAAGACAGAGAAGGAACGGAAAGGGAGAGGAAGGAATGATGGGGAACGTCAAACACAGCCCATCTTAAGTGAGAAACCTCACAGCCGTCTCATGACCTGCACAAGGGAATATCGGCCCCATATCTCCCAAAAGCACTACACCATCACCGTGATGACCATGTTTTGCCTACAGCATTTGTGGTCCCGTGTGCCTCGAATAACCATACTCACCTTCCTTCGTTGTTCAAATAACCTTGCTGAGTTCTCAAGGCCCAGCTTCAATCTGTAGCCCTTGGTCCTCCACCGACCAGTAGTCTGTAGATCGCACGAGCGCGAGCACTGCTATCAGCCTCTTGCCTATGAGCGTTCTCAATGAATTCAAACGTATGATGGGCTGGACCAAGTTTGAATCGAGGGACAGAAAAGAACGCGTTGGGATACAGCCGTGCCAAGCGCCATCCAAAAGTCGCTCGTAGTCTCAGGCCGGAACTAATACTGAAGGCAAACATCAAGAGGAGATTTGAAATCGTGATTTTGCAACAAGCCGTGTTATCGTGACGAGTGAAACAGATAAGGAAGGTATGTCCGAAATAGATTTTGTGTGTGAGAAGCAGCGTAAAATCTGGGCGGCCGCGACCTTGTCGGACTGTTGAACCTATACAGTGCAAGGTCAGTCAAGAAAAATGCACCACGACGGGAGAAAAACACCCACCCAGCTTTCGTCGTTCAAACATTTCCGCTAGTCCTCTCTCGTCACACCCCGCTCCTCCACCACTTTGGCTCTCGTCTCTATCTGTTGGACTGCGAGCAAAACCAACAAAACCCCTGGAAGATCTATCTCGAAGGCGCCGGGTATCGAGCTCGATTCGAGGGTCTGAAACGGACTCGTCGGGATAGCCCATGGCCTGGAAATCGATGGAATGGGAGGAGAGCTGGTTGTTTGGATGTCATCAGCTCAATTCATGGGGTGGAAGACGATTTGGATAGCTCTGGACCCCAGGAATGGATAGAGATACGAACAGGGTAGGTCTAGACACGCGAATTTCATGCCGCGACCTACTACCCAGTGTGTAGCGACAATTCAAGGCCTTCCAACACTTGTGTTTGCATATGACAAGGGCGCTTTGATGGCTCGAGGTCCTTGAGCAATGTTGGAGATTCTCAATTGGTGAGTCCGAGCCGGAGGAGGTGACTGGGTATCCCGGAATCTGAAGTAGGCGGTGTGATTGTGCAAGAGGTCTAGTCGTAGGCGGTAGTCAAAGTTCTGAGGGGTTTTCAACGTTCAATCGTTACCGAATTTGGGTGCTGACGGTAGAGGAGCCCATTCCAAATCAAGCAGTGAAGAGAGGATAGCGGGAGGATAATGGACATGGAGGTTGTGGAACAAAGGTGCGCAGGACCCAGGTGCACCAGTCGGGCCACCGGTCCGAACGCTTGTCGAGTGCCAATCCAAATCTGCCACTCTCTCCTGGACCACGATGTCCATTGAAGATCCTGTACTCAAACCACACATCCTCGTGCTGATTCTCAGAATATTCACTGCCTCTTTTCTCAACCTCCACCAATTTCGGACCGAACTCACCTCCTCGCGGATGCCGATGTTGTATACATCCACTATTGGGCCGGATTCTGGGTTTCTCGTCGCAGTTGAAGATATTCTAGGTACACTATCATTCATTCCAAAATCTCCTCTCTCTCCTACTCAATAACTCTACTATGGACAGTTTGAGGCCAGGAAACGGGCTAAGAGTACAGATTGACGACTGGGAGTGATGGTCATGTTGAAAACCATCGGAAGTCAAGTAGCGTCATGGGATTCAGACACGCCCTACATCACTGAAGACATCCGAGTCACGAACGGAATGCCAGGAAATCCTATTCCCCTCCGGAATGCTCTTCAGACCCACACGACTCGACAGTCTGGCGAGCCGAAACGAAATCCTACTATTACAATGCCACACCACTCGACCAATAGCAAATCCTTCAGCCGCATTGCGCGGTCCTTGCTCGCGTCAACCAAGCGACTTCTGCTGGCGCTCTCCGAGTCATTCCGAGTGGAATCACCAATACCATATATCAACACAACGTTCTCTTCGGAGGCCCTCACCGCTCGTTCACGCTCGAACCTACTCAGCGGTACGGTCGTGAAATTTCACATACCTACAACCCTGTTCAGGATAGAGGTCCGTGTTGGCTTCTTCCGTATGGTATGTTCTCCACGCGTTCGTCGGATCAACTTCACTGAAAGTTGTCAAGTTTTCCGCTTGAGAGGTACCAAGGGATCACTGGGCTCAGGAGCATCAACTCATCACACCATCATCTACCCGAACGAGCGCGAGCGAGATGGGAGCACACCTGCATCCTATTCCTCGTTCGCTCAGATACATATGAGTGCCTGCCGGCCATCGCCCTCAGTCGTCAAATTCGCCACATATTCGCTTTCTGAACACGATCCGGATCCAGCAGATAGGTGTTGTTCGACTTGTTGATGTTGCCTCCAATAATGGCTTGTGCGCATTTCCCTCTTCTCAATGTTAACACAGAACGACTGATACTTGGTGTCCAGTCGTCCCATTCGGCCCTATCATCGAACGATGCGGCTACCTGGCTTCTCCTAGGCGTCTACACTGGGACTACGAGCGAAGCCAGCACCAGAGCTGTTCTGACTTTGCAGGTAATCAAGATAGACAAAGTATTTGACTCCTCACCATTTCGGTATGGGGTATCTTCAACACCGAACCTTCCAGGCAATATACTCGGGCGGTACAGCATCCATTCTAACCATGTCTGTCCGCTCTATCCTCGCCCCGAATCAAAGCGGCCAGAATATCACAGACTACCCTCACTGTTCAGAACGCCTGGATGCCCCTCTCGTTCCCCGTTTACTCGGCCAAGGACCTCAACAATCTCCCATTCGACGACTCGTTGAGTATCTATACTCCATCACCTCGTCCTACGTCGTCACCGCATATCAAACCCTTTCAATAGTTCAGTAGCGATGCCTACGGGCGAAACAGTGGACAATTTTCAAAAGTCGAGACAGGTACGTCTTCTGCGGGGAAAGAGTCCATCGATACTCGTTGACCACGTCTGCTTTTTAATGGCCTCGGGGAAACTGCCGTCGGACGGGAGCTATCTCATTGAGATCACACTTAATGCATCGAGGACGAAGCTCTTGAAGGCGGAAGTCGACCGGACTGTTGCATCGTGTACTTCCTCGGTTTGATTCGGGAACGGGAGGCCAATGTGGCCTTGAAATGATTCATGAATGTATAGTACGTAGAGCTTTACTGTCGGATTGTCCACAGTGACATTCGAATGTACTGGTCTCCGTAACCTGTTTAACGCCTATGAGAGTGGCATTGTTGAAATCCCGTGGGAGGGTGATAGTATCTGATAGCACCCTGCCAGACGCGCCTTCCATTATGTGACCCAGGGATCCGTACCTTCTCTAACATTCACCTCTTTTCAGAAAGTCGGAGTGGTAGCCCAACGCGTCTCGGGCGGTGACATGTAAAGTCTAGGCAAAAGGGTATCTCATTACACGACTAATCAGAGATGAATCTCGCGAGGGCAAAGGGCCGAGGAGGCGTTTTGACCGATCGTGCGTTCAGTCAAAGTCCGAGAACTCGCCGCGCCTGAGCATCGAGATACCCAACCCTCCTCCCGTCAAACATGGTAGTGAATGTTGAACTTTACTCTCTGAACTGTTCAGTTCTAGGCTAGCGCGAGTGATACTTATTCAAGAAGCTGGAGTCATCTAGATGGAGGGCTACGCTATTATTCGAAGGCTAAGCGGCGTATCTGGTAAAAATAGAAGTTACTAAAGGTCAAGACGACCGTGAATTTCGACTAGCACATGACTACAGAATGTTCCAAGGTATCCGCTTGGGTTACAGTCTCCAAAATCGAGTTGTCTGAAAACGGCGCGTCAGTCTCGAAGAATATGTACATGAACATGCGAAATATACATACACCACTGGTTCAAGAAGCCACGTTTGGCCCAGTGAGTCGTGTTGTCTTCCCCTTCCTTCGGTAAAGCCAGAGTATCTTCATGTTCCACATTACATCGTGACTCCGTAGGCTCCTCTACTATCGATGAACTCGACGGGGGTGTGACTTGTAAACGGGAAGGTGAAGAAGAACGACTAAGCTCCGAGCCCGAATACTCCAGGTCCTCGATATCGTGAGGATCACCTAAGGGAAAGATGTCGGTACGGTCTCCACTTCGAGGAAAGCCAAAACTACTCACCTGCTGTCAACTCGGGGTGTCCTTGCGCATGCTCCCACCTGTCCAGATTGTAGACTCTCGACAGAAGATGCTCCCGGACAGCCGCGTAGTCTTCCTCTTGCCAGTTGGAACCGACCCACTCCTCCACTATCAATTCAGGGATTCCAAACTTCCTCCAATCCTCTTCGGGTATGGCATCTCTTCCCTGCGGGTCGTGAGACCAATAGAATACACTGTGAGGAAATAGAACACAGTGCCAATTGTTGATGAGTTTTGTGCGCAGAGGCGGAACGAATAGGTATGCTGGTGGGGCACGTTCTGCGGGCTCCTCGAGAAAGGTGCCTACGAGACGGAACCCGACCTGGTCAATATAGACTGAATGGGCGGAATGGTCAGAAGAGGGAGGTAGGAGATTGTCGAAGGACACATACTGACATGGCTTGCATCATTGGAGATGTCAAGGAATGGAGTGAACTGGCGAAGGTAGGCTGCTCTGAACTGATTGGGGACCTCCTCTGGAATGCACAAGCCGAACTCGAGGGCCACTTGCACATCGCCAGCTTTGCGGTGCGTGAGATCGACTCGCCACGGGACTATTGATGGTCAGAAGGAAATATGGAGTTGGTGATTATTGAACGAACATACCCGAGATGGAGCAGATTGCTTTGATGTCGGGGTTGACGCTCTTAAAAAACCATTCGGGGCGGGGGCTGGAAGGGAGGTAAGCAAGGGTTTCATGATTATGGTAGTCAACGACCGCCCCGAATGTCAGGATGCCGTGTGAAGCAAATTTTGACAAACTGCCCTCCAGCCTCCCACCAAATGAGGCGATCAGGTCCAAGAAGTCGTGTGAAGAGGTTGAAGGAAACGCGAGCTGTGAGGGAGAGGCTATAGGCTCTTCTAGCCCGACGGTATCGTGAGGATTGGCTGAGGAGAAAAGTGTCAGTGCGGCATTGATCCAAGGAAGACGCTACGCACCATGTATCAACTTGGGGTACCCATGGTCCCGAGCGTACTGTTTCCCATCCAGCTCATAGCTCCCCAAGCGAAGATGATCTCGGACAAATGCATAATGATACTCTTCCCAACTTGAACCCATCCATTCCTCTACGCTCAATTCGGGGATCCCGAATTTCTCCCAGTCCTCCTCGGCAATGGCAGTCCTTCCCTGTGGGTCGTGAGACCAGTAGAATATGTTTTTTGGGAATGGATAGCGAATGCAGTGCGTGTTGTTGATGAACTCGGTAGGTAGAGGGGGGATGAAGAGGTATGTTGGTATGGGAAGGCTTGTGGGGTCATTGACGAAAGTTCCATTGAGATGGAATCCGATTTCGTCGATATAAGCTAAGGGGAAGAATTCATCAGACGGGGAAGAGCAAGAATATGTGAAGGGGCACTTACCAATATCCTCCACATCGTCAGAACTATCACAAAAGTCGAGGGATTGACAGATATAAGTGCGACAAAGTCGATAGCGGTCGTTCTCTGGGATGCGCAAACCAAAGTCGAGGGTGACTTGAAGAACATCGCCGGTCTTGCAAAATGCGAGATCGACTCGCCATGGGACTGAACAAGTCAGCGAATGGACGACGGAATTGAACGATGGACACACCTGATCTTGAAAAACTCGCTTTGACGTTGGGGCTGCGGCTCTCGCAAGACCACTCGGGGCAAGGGAAGGAAGGAAAGTGGGCGAGGATTCCACGTTTGTAGTCAACGATGGACCCGAAAGTGAGAAGGCCGTGATGGGTGAAATATGACAGATCAAACCACCTGTGATTGAATGACGCTACCAGATGCAAAACATCGCTGAAGTTTCTCTCGACGCAAGCGACGATTTCGGCGGTGTCGAGTCGCGGAGGGGTTTCTTGGCGAAGTGGGGTTGGTAGATGGAATGGTACGAGGTCTTTTTCGCTTGGTGGATCGAGGAGGACAGAAGCGGGGTCGTAAATCCACGTCAAAGACTTGCCGTTGAATGACCAATCCTCCCAACGATTGGCGACCTGTTTGCTGTTATTAGTAGTCAGTCTATGCTAAAAATAGCTAGCTCACCGGAAATGTAATAGTCTCGTTGTCCCGCAAGGATTGAATTGCAATACCCTAAGGATACTCCTCAGTCGTGACACCAATCTTAAGGGCTGAACATACACGTGTATACGAGAGGTAGTAATATACAATCCAGTTCTTCTGCCAATACCGACCAGCGAACTCGATTCCATTCGCTAGTTCTACTAACTTTCAGCGCCCGCTACATAAAACCACAATGAAGAACCTACCGTCATGAGCTATCAATGTCAGCGCATCTGACTCTGCCACCGCAAAGATTTGAGTGAGCAGCGCCGACCTGCAATATCCCATTATATAGACCAACAGATCACTGACTCGCCGACTCACCGCCGGCACATTGCTGCTTCGAGGACCTTCTTCACAAGCTAAAGCCGATTGTCAGACCATTTCGCCGTACCTAGATACTGACACTCACCTTCACAAACTCAACTCGATCCTCCTCTTTAATCAGCTCAAGGGTTGTAGCAGTAAACTCTTCCTGGAACCCAACTATCTTGGCGGCTTGTACCGTTTTCTTGACCTTGAATACCTGCAATTCTGAAGTTGTCGATTCCCCGTGCTTGACTTCGACTGATAGGACCTTCGACCAGAGAAGCCGTCTATAGATGATATCGCCGTCGATTAACCTTCTAACCGTCCTTCCGTTCTGTGGTCAAGGTCAAGGACTGCGACTGACAAACACGCCAACCGACGCTTACCACAGTCATTAGATCTCCTCGCTCCGGGCTATGATAATGATTCGTGATCACATCTCTAGCCACGGTCTGGAAGTTGGCGTTGTTCCCTATCGTCGTGTTGTGAGCATTGGCCAAGATACCAGACATGTCTTTGCCTCAAGACAGGGAAGGAATAGAAAGGGAGAGAAAGGCACAAGGGGGGGACATCAAACACAGCCCATCTTGACTGAAAACCTCACAGCCGTCTCATGACCTGTACGACGGAATATCACCCCCATATCAATCAAGAGTGCCACCATCACGGTAATGACCATGCTTTGCCTACAGCATTGGCGGTTCCGTGTGTCTCGAATACTCATACCTACCTTCCTTCGTAGCCTTGCTGAGCTCTCAAGCCCAGGCTCTAATCTGTAGCCCCTGGTCGTCTGGTCGACCTCCACCAGCTAGTCGGTCGCACGAGCACGGCACTACGGTGGACCTCTTGCCCGCGAGCAAATTCAACGTATCAGGATACACCGGTGCTACATCTCTTGGCTCGAGCTAATGCCGGTGGCAGACGTCAAAAGGGGAATCAAAATAGTAATTTTGCAACTTGATGGAAACAACAGCATGTTGTCGTTACGGACGAATTGGAATAAGAGGATAGATGAGGAAAGTATGCCCGAGCGTGCTGTCCAACGAATAGACTCTGTGTGTGAGAGCCAGGGTACAATCGGGGCAACTGCAACCTTGTGGAATTGTTGGACCTATACAGTGCATGCAAGGTCAGTCAAAAAAAATAATGAACCACGACGTGAGGAAAACGCCCACCCATCTTTCATCTTTGAACAGTTCCGCCAGCCGTCTCTCTCGTCACACCCCGCTCTTCCACTACTATGGCTCCCAATCCGTTTGACTGCGAGCCAAACCAATAGAACCCTCGGAAGACCTATCTCAGAAGTGCCAGGTATCGAGTTCGTTTCGAGGGTCCGAAATGGACTCGTCGGGATAGCCCATGACCGGGAAATCGACGGAATGGGAGTAGAACTTATTATTTGAACGCTACCAGCTCGATTCATGGGGTACAAGACAATTTGTACAGCTCTGGGCCCCAGGAACGAATAGACATACGAATTGCTGGGGGCCCGTGTAGCAGAGACAAAATCTCGGGGTATTTCGTGGGTAGCATCGGATTCGCCAGCGGCGATTGCATCTGCTCGTGTCGGGCATCCTGATCTTTGCTCTGCCTGGCGAAATGTCGAGGTTTCCGTTCGACGTGTCTATGTTCTGGTCACGGGCGAGAACTGACGTGCAAGTGATTCTGCATGGAGGCCACCAATCGAGCTTAAAACTGGTCAGCCAGAGCATCAAACACACAGCATAGCATAATACGCACCTGAGGACCTATATCTCTTCTCAAAATAGCAGCTGGCGTGGGGTTTTTTGACGGTTATTTCTGTTTCTGCTGGACAGAAACTTCGCGAGTAACTTTCATGAGCTCTTTGGTTGCAAAATCACGGTGCCACCCGAGTCTGGATATTCCAGAGCATTTGTCGTATGTCCGTGTGGATTGCAGAAAGCATGGAGATAGAGACGGGTCGTTGGTCGTAGTGGGTTCTGGTCAGAGTCGAGTACGGGCGCTAAGCCGGCAGCTCGCACCCTCTCAACTTGAACCGCGCCCACCAACATGAAACTCTGTACACTCGACTTTCAAACATTCAAAGCTCAAAAATCCCTCAAAAATGGCTCTGATATGAGCTCTTTGAAGCTGAAATCGAATCAGGCCTTTCCCGAGGCATGTTATCCGCGTTTCTTACAACTCCTCAGATCAGCGCATGCGCCGATTCTCTCTTTGCCCCAATTTCACCCAACTTCCCCCGAGATGATGATCAACATTCGCTTATTGGCTCGCCGGCTTCGACATCCACTCCGTACATCTGCTATTCACAACTATGCCTTCGTCTTTGTTCATCACTGCTATGGAGTGCCCCCACGGCCCCAACTCACAAATCGTCAAGCCCGGAATCCCATTTGGAGAACAATGATTGATCACGGTCTTGAGGAATGTGCGACGCGTCTCGCTGCAGAAGGAGGCAACGTGAGGTGTTGTAAAGAGAGTTGAAAGCAACACTGAAGGGGAAGGTCGGTCTGTTTCTTCGACTTTCTAACTTTTTGTGTTTTCAGTCCCTCGCCAGACAACTCTGTACCCATCGCCCTATACCCCGTACAAGACCTATTGTCGTCCACGACAAGCGTCCTTCGGACCTGGCCGACCTGATCAACAGCGTTCGTAAAATAACAACAACTTTCCGTCGTCGAAACTCGTACCCTCGACATGAAAACCCCGCCCCTCTACCACAATGGTGTGACTTCGACGACGAGTCTTCCCTCTGCTCGCGATGTTCCCTACTGGGAACCCGGAAAAGTCGAACGACGGTCCAGCTTGCGAGTACAAGAAGAAACCGTTCTCTCCCTTTATCCAAATATCATGACAGCAGTACTTCCCTTTAGTATGCACGGAATTTTGGCACAACCACATCAGCGAACATTATTAGAGTGAGTCTCCGGACTGTCACTGGCCTTTTCCTACTCCTCTGACATATGTTTCGCAGGTTGAGAATGATCTAGCTCGAAGAAAACAATACCATCTCGACCGCCACTGTTGCCCCAGCCGTCACATCATCATTTGGCATAGGAAGCAACGATTCGCCCTCACTCGTCCCCTCCTGCACGCATCTACGATTCGCATTGATGACGGTGACATTGACGATCCCTCCACAGGCAAGGAAATCCACATGCCTATCTCTGATGTTCTCCCCGTGGGTCGGTCGTTCCCAACAATCTCGCTATCAGCGGCAGGGACATCTGCGGAATTATCGATAGAGGGGCTTAGATAGGACTATGCGATGCATGCATGCCCTTCGCTCGGATTTGTCGCGCCAGGAAGCCTTGACGAGCGACGCTCCCCCATCTCTCTGCTATCTCAACATCCTGTTGATCTCGCTGGGCGTCCCCATCTATTCATCCGAGACGAGGATTTCAGGTCTAGCCAGACGACGTTCAAGTTCTTCGCCGATTCCCTTGTCAACACTGGTAAATCAAACCCCGCCATGTCGCTTCCTATAACCATCAGGGCCACGAGCAACAATGGCCACAAGCTCTTCACCGAGAGGTAATCCAATATTAGCGAGAGCGGTCACGGTGTAGTCAACTCCGACATGGGTGGGCCTTTGAGGCGCCCCGAAGTGGATTCAGAGGCTTCCCTAAGGGTGAGCATTCCGGCTGTGTCGTTGTCACCAAGTACATTTCCGTCGTTGGTGATTCGAAGAGACTCATCGAAGAGTACTACTCGGGGATCTCATGTAGTGGCAGGCCGACTATCGACCTCTTTGGTGAACGCGAGGTAAGTTGTTATGTTATAGTGTCTCGTCTCTATTCTGACGCGGTGTCAATTAGACGCCTCACTCGCTATCCTTTTCATCTTTAATTCTAACATCCTCTTGACTCTCGTAAGGGTAGCAGAGCATCCGCCCCTCTCACCTAGTGATAACGTGGTTGTCCTGTTGTCAAGCCTGGTATGTGTTCACCTTATTCATGGTGTTTTCTCTACAATCAATGCCCACTTCCATTTTTTCAGAACTTGACGTCGACAAGAGTCTTAACAGGCGACGCAACGCTCTTGGACTCCTTGAAGGTTTCGGCTGATCTCGAGGACAACAGTGACTTGTTGCATGAGCCTTCTGGAAAGGACTGTACGGCCGTTCTGCCGCCCTTTGTACGTGGGCCCTAACTCTCATACGTGAACAATCGTGATAAAGGAAGTCTGTCTGAACCCTTACCTTTCGAACCGTACCCACGACACCATGTACTCGGTCCGAATTCAAAACCATCCGCAGCATCGCTCGATTATTCTCAGTCCGAAATTGAGGTATGCTCACCCCGTTTCCCCGCCTCGACTTGAGTTGACGAGCGCCGTGGCTCGTTCGAGTACCAGGTTTCATACTAAGATTGCTGTTGTCGTTGTCTGGACTTAACTTCACTGACAGAAACTTATCGTGAGAGTCATTTCGTGCAAAAACCTGTGATTACGATGGTGATGACCGTCACGGCGATTTCCTTGTACATCTACCTGAGCAAATATTGATCAGACATTAGGGAACGGTTGTTTTGAGTACAACATCCAAGCTAGCATGCAACTATGGAATAATCCAAGGCGTCCGCTTGGGCTACCAGGTGAACAGTACTCCTTATAGTGACATCGCCTCCGTTCGCTCTATCCTCGCCCTTAACCAAAGGGACTAGAACATCACGAATTACCCTCACTGTTTAGAACGCCTGGACACCCTTCTTGTGCCCCGTTCATTCAGCCAAAGACCTCGACAACCTCTCACCCAACAACTCACTGACACTCGACACTCCTTCCTGTCCCGAGTCATCACCGTATACCAAAGCCTCGTCAATCATCTAATACCAATGCCTACGCACGGAACGGCAGACGAATCTCGAAGGTCTGGGCAGATTCGTCTTCTGTGGGGAGCGCAGGTATCGATACTCATTAACCGAGTCTGCTTTTTGGTGATCTCGGGGAGACTTCCATCGCATGGGAGTCATCTCCGATGAAGCTCCTGAAGGCGAATGCGGACTGGATTGTTGCATTGTATACTTCATAGTTTCGGTTTGGTTTGGGACGATCCATGGATGTTTACTATGCGTACCTTTACTGAATTAGCCACAGTGACATTTGAATGTGCTGATCCCCGTGGCCTGCTCAACACCTACCAGAACGGTATTTCACGTTGGAATCTCGCAAAGGGTGCTAGTAACCCACCACACGCACCGTCCGCTTTGTGAGCCAGGGATCCGTAGCTTCTCTACAATTACCTCTTTTCACAAAGTCGGAGTAGTAGCCCGACGCGTCTCGCGCAGCAACGTGTAAAGTCTAAGCAAAGGATATCTCATCATACAACATGAATGATTAGAAATGAAACGCAAAAAAGGCCAGAGGGGGGCTGAGAAGGTTTTGGCCGATCGTGCATTTAGTCGAAGTCTGAGAACTCACGCCTGAGCACTGAGATACCTACCCCTCCCTGAACACGGCAGTGAGCTTGGAACTTTACTCTCCAGACGGTTCAGTTCCAGGCTGGCGTGAGTAGAAATCATTCAGAAGGCTGGAGGCATTGGGCCACGCTATTATTCGAAGGCTGAGCAGCGTATCCGGCAAAAATAAAAGTTACTAAAGGTCAAGACGACCCCGAATTTCAGCTAGCACATGACTACAGAGTGTTCCAAGGTATCTGCTTGGGTTACAGTCTCCAAAACCGAGTTGTCTGAAAACGGTGCGTCAGTTTGACAAATATGTATGTGAACATGAAAAATAAACATACACCACTTGTTCAAGAAGCCACGTTTAGCCCAGTGATTCGAGGTATCTTCCCCTTCTATCGGTATCGCCGGAGTGTCTTCATGTTCCGGATTGCGCTGCGACTCCGTATGCTCCTCTACTATCAACAAGCTCGACGGGGATGTGAGTTGTGAACGGGAAGGTGACGGAGGAAAACCAAGCTTTGAGTCCGAATATCCAAGGTCCTTGATATTGTGAGGATCACCTAAGGGAAATGATGTCAGTACAGTCTCGACTTCGGAGGGGACAAGACTACTCACCTGCTAACAACTCGGGGTATCCGTGCTCGTATGCGTACTGCTGCCCGTCCAGATCGTAGTCTAGTGAGTCACGATGTTCCCGGAGAGCCACGTAGTCTTCCTCTTCCCAGTTGGAGCCGATCCACTCCTCCACAGTCAATTCGGGGATCCCGAACCTCCCCCAATCTTCCTCGGGTATAGCATCCCTTCCCTGCGAGTTGTGCGACCAATAGAATACACCCCGAGGCAATAAAACACAGTGCATGTTGTTAATGAGTTTTGTACGAAAAGGCGGAACGAATAGATATGCTGGCGGGGCACGTTCTGCGGGCTCCTCGAGAAAGGTGCCTGTGAGACGGAACCCGACTTGGTTGATAAAGACTGAATGAATGGAAAAGTCAGAAGAGGGAAGTGGGAAATTGTCGAAGGGCACATACCAACATGGCTTGGATCGTTGGAGATGTCATAGAATGGAACGAACTGGCAAAGGTAAGCTGCTCCAAGTTGGTTGCAGTGCTCGTCTGGAATGCGCAGGCCGAACTCGAGGGTCACTCGAACATTGCCAGCTTTGCGGTGCGTGAGATCGACTCGCCACGGGACTATTGATAGTCAGAAGGGAATATGGAGTTGGCGATTATTGAACGAACATACCCGAGATGGAGCAGATTGCTTTGACGTCGGGGTTGACGCTCTTAAAAAACCATTCGGGGCGGGGGCTGGAAGGGAGGTAAGCAAGGGTTTCGTGATTATGGTAGTCAACAACCGCCCCGAATGTCAGGATGCCGTGTGAAGCAAATTTTGACAAACTGCCCTCCAGCCTCCCACCAAATGAGGCAATCAGGTCCAAGAAGTCAAGTGAAGAGGCTGAAGGGAATGTGAGTTGTGAGGGAGAGGTTATGGGCTCTTCTAGCCCGACGGTATCATGAGGATCAGCTGAGGAGAAAAGTGTCAGTGCAGTATTGATTCAGGGAAGACGCTACTCACCATGTATCAATTCGGGGTACCCATGGTCCCGAGCGTACTGTTTCCCATCCAACTCATAACTCCCCGAGTAAAGATGATCTCGGACAAATGCATAATAACCATCTTGCCAACCTGAACCCATCCATTCCTCTACGCTCAATTCGGGGATCCCGAATTTCTCCCAGTCCTCCTCGGCAATGGCAGTCCTTCCCTGTGGGTCGTGAGACCAGTAGAACAGGTTTTCCGGGAATGGATAGCGAATGCAGTGCGTGTTGTTAATGAACTCGGTCGGTAGAGGCGGGAAGAAGAGGTATGTTGGTATGGGAAGGCTTGTGGGGTCATTGAGGAAGGTGCCTTCGAGGTAGAATCCGATTTCGTCGACATAAGCTGAGGGGAAGGATGCATCAGACGGGGAAGAGAAAGAGTATGAGGAGGGACACCTACCGACATATCCCACATTATCAGAGTTGTCCGAAAAGTCGAGGGATTGACAAAGACAAGCACAGCGAAGTCGATTGCGGTCGTTCTCTGGGATGCGCAAACCAAGCTCCAGGGTGACTTGAAGAACATCGCCGGTCTTGCGAAATGCGAGATCGACTCGCCATGGGACTAAACAAGTCAGTGAGTGGACGACAGGATTGAATGGTGGACACACCTGATCTTGAAAAACTTGCTTTGACATTGGGATTGAGGCTGTCGCAAGACCACTTGGGGGAAGGGAAGGAAGGAAAGTGGGCGACGATTCCACGGTTCCAGTTGACGATGGACCCGAAAGTGAGAAGGCCATGAAGGGTGAAATTTGACAGGTCATCAATCCACCTGTGAATGGATGGCACAGCCAGATGCAAAACATCGCCGAAGTTTCTCTCGACGCAAGCGACGATTTCGGCGGTGTCGAGTCGCGGAGGAGTTTCTTGACGAAGTGGAAGTAGTGGTTCGAGTGGTTCGAGCTCTTCTTCGCTTGGTGGATTGAGGAGGACAGAAGCGGGGTCGTAAATCCACGTCAAAGACTTGGCGTTGAATGACCAACCCTCCCAACGATTGGCGACCTGTTTGTTGTTATTAGCTAGTAGATGCCAAAAATAGCTAGCTCACTGGAAATGTAACAGCCTCGTCGTCCCGCAAGGATTCCGTCGCAACCAACTAGAGAGTACTCAGTTGAGACACCGAGCTCAAGGGCTGAACATACATGTGTATACGAGATGTAGTAAAATACAATCGAGTTCTTCTGCCAATACCGACCAGCAAATTCGATTCCATTCGCTAGTTCTACTATCTTTCAGCGCCCGCTACATAAAACCACAATGAAGAACCTACCATCATGAACTATCATTGTTAGTGCATCTGACTCTGCCACCGCAAAGAGTTGAGTGAGTAGCGCCGACCTGCAATATCCCATTATATAGACCGACAGATGACCGACTCGCCGACTCACCGCCGGCACATCGCTGCTTCGAGGACTTTCTTCACAAGCTAAAGCCGACTGTCAGACCATTTAGCCGTACCTAGATACTGACACTCACCTTCACAAACTCGGCTCGATCCTCCTCGTTAATCAGCTCAAGCGTTGTAGCAGTAAACTCTTCCTGGAACCCAACTATCTTGGCGGCTTGTACCGTTTTCTTGACCTTGAATACCTGCAATTCTGAAGTTGTCGATTCCCCGTGCCTGACTTCAACTGATAGGACCTTCGACCAGAGAAGCCGTCTATAGATGATATCGCCGTCGATTAACCTTCTGACGGTCCTTCCGTTCTATGGTCAAGGTCAAGGACTACGACTGACAAACACGCCAACCGACGCTTACCACAGTCATTAGATCTCCTCGCTCCGGGCTATGATAATGATTCGTGATCACATCTCTAGCCACGGTCTGGAAGTTAGCATTGTTCCCTATCGTCGTGTTGTGAGCGTTGGCCAAAATATCAGGCATGTCTTTGCCTCAAGACAGAGAGGGAATGGAAAGGGAGAGAAAGGCACGATGGAGGACGTCAAACACAGCCCATCTTAAGTCACAGCCGTCTCATGACCTGCACGAGGGAATATCACCCCCATATCTCCCAAGAGCGCTACACCATCACGGTGATGACCATGTTTTGCCTACAGCATTTGTGGTCCCGTGTGCCTCGAATACCCATACTCACCTTCCTTCATCGTTCGAATAGCTATACTGAGCTCTCAAGCCCCAGTTTCAATCTGTAGCCCTTGGTCCTCCACCGGATAGTAGATCGCGCGAGTACGAGTGCTACTATCGGCCTCTCGCCTACGAGCGTTCTCAGCGCGAATTGTAACGTTCGATGGGCCGGATCGAGTTTTAATTGAGACAGAAAAGGATGCATCGGGATACACCCGTAATCACGACCATGAGCACTGTCTAGAACTAGCTCGTAGTCTTGGGCTGGAACCAACACCGGTGGCAGACGTCGAGAGGGAAAATTGCAATCGTAACTTGGCAACTTGATGAACATAAAAACATGTTGTCCGAACGAAACAGAACAAGAAGATAGATAAGGAAAGTATATCCGAGCATGCCGCCCAAAGGATAGAGTCTGCGTGTGAGAACTAGGGTACAATCCGGGCAGTTGCGACCTTGGGAGACGGTTGGATGGACCTATATAGTGCAAGGTCAGTCAAGAAAATGAACCACGACTTGAGGAAAACACCCACCCATCTTTTGTGCCCTCTCTCTCTCTCGTCACACCCCGCTCCTCCACCACTGTGGCTTCCGTCTCTATCCATTTAGCTGAGAGCCAAACCAACAAAACCCCCCCGGAAGACCTATTTCAAAGGTACCAGGTACCGAGTCTGTTTCGAGGGTTTGAAATGGACTCTTCGGGATAGCCCATGGCCGGGAAATCGACGGAATAGAAGGAGAGTTTGTTGTTTGATTGCCATCACCTCGATTCATGGCGTACAAGGCGATTCGAATAGCTTTGGACCCCAGGAACGGACAGAAATGCGAATCGCTGGGGGCCCGTGTAGCAAAGACGAAATCTCTGGGTATATCGTGGGTAGCACCGGATTCACCATAGGCGATTGTCTCTGCTCGTGTCGAGCAGTCCAATCTTCGCTCTACCTGGGGAAATGTCGAGGTTTCCGTTCGACGTATCTATGTTCTGGTCGCGGTCGAGAACTAACGTGCAAGTGATTCCGTATGGAGGTCACTAATCAAGCTTCAAACGGGTCAGCCAGAGCCTCAAGCACACAGCAAAGCATAATACACACCTGACGACTTATATCTCTTTTCAAAATAGCAGCTCGCGTGAGGTTTACAGACGGTTATTTCCGTTCTTGCTGGCCAGCAGGTTCACGAGTGACCTCCGTGAGCTCTTTGGCTGCCAAATCACGATGCCAGCCGAGTCTTGATATTCCAGAGTGATTGTCGTATGTCCGTGTGGATTACAGAAAGCATAGAGATAGAGACGGGCCGTTGGTCGTGGTGGTGGTTTTTGGTCAGAGTCGGGTACGGGCACTGAGCCGGGAGATCGCACCGTCTCGACTTGAACTGCACCCACCACGGCACGGTCATGACACCAACCCAACGCTCTGAGTCCTCAAAGATGGCAATCTCGATATCAGCTCGCTGAGATGCGTTTTTTTATTGTCTCTCGAGTCTCGACGTGTTTCTCATGACTCCTCAGATTGGCAAATGCCCACGACGTGCGTGCGGAAATAGTCCTACTGAAGCCTGAAGACTGCCTTCAAGTGCTCTTTTCGCCCAATGTTCTCTTCAGAACACTGACGAGTATTTGCTGGTCGGTCCTTGCTTGTCACAACTTGGAGATAAGATCTCTCGTTCAATTTCGCTCACTCAAGCTCAAGCTTCAACCTCCAGTTTTTTATGCGCGAAGTAACGAGTTTCACCCCAAAACAATAGTCAATGTTTCATCCTGGTAGCTCACAGCCTTCAGAATTTATTGCAAGGACTTCGAAGGCAGCTCTCTATTTCCTACGTTCCGACCTCGCCCCTGCTCAACACTGTCGAGTTTTTACACCGGGTGACCCCACCTGCAAGGCCTCTCCAAACCTTGACAGCTCACTGGAAGAAGAGTATGGCAGTGACCAAGATCGGACGTCATGAATCACCACCGCGACCTGTTTCGGCCCTCAACACCACCCTTCAAATCACCTCGCCGACCGTGGGTCACAAATGAGATTCGATGATGTGGTACGCAAGTCAATCCTTCTGCGTGTGCTCTCGGATCCGTACCTCCGCCTGCTCGTGCGAAACCCAACCTCTTGGCTTCGGCGCAATCATGAAGAGATCAGCCAGCTCGAGAGGTGATTCAACGGCAGACAGCGCACCGTTCATGAGGCTGAAGACTCTTGCGGAATCTATGATTCATCAAGGCAATCCTTTGCATCAGTCGCGAGCTTACAACCTACAGTACGGACCGGGGGTACTCAAGGCACTAGAACTTGGGAAAAACGATGTTCTCCTTGGTATCCTGACAGGTATTGTGGATGTAACGCCAAATTTTCTTTTATGTATGGCCGCTGACATGAGATCTTTAGACAGTCGCTCGTCACGTCTGAAAGCGATGCACCTTCAGCTTCAGTAACGGAACTCACAAGTGACCCGGGGAGTGGATCATCCGTCATGGTTCATAGTAGCGTACACTGCATCAAGTAAGCACCGATCGCCCCAGTTCGTACGTTGTCTTGAACAACGTACTCATCGTTCTCGCGTTCTTCTGGTCTTGCAATAGTTGTTTTGAAGAACTCTTCGTACCAGCGGCCGTTGCTTTTGATCTAGGGAGAGGGACTTCGAAAAGTGTGGTGTATGGTTCACAGTTACACTCTCAACCGGAGAGCGTCGCCGAGTTAGAAACGACTAAGGGATGGGCTCCTGTGTATCAGGGTAGGATTCGGAGTGGTGAATGTAGACGTGCCCATTCGAGTTCCCGGTCGATATCTCTGAAAACCCTGAGTTGTTCGCCATGGCAGGCATTCTCTTTGGAAGGGATGGGAAGCTAGAACCACAGGACGACTCCAGTTCCTGAGTACTGAGTATGCACACATGAAGTCAGAGATCCGAGAGAGAGAATGCAGGGCATTTCAGGGTCGATAATGTGCGATCGAGGTCAGCTAGTAGTTGGAGAGAACGACTCGGGTATGTATCCAGAACTCGAAGAAAGTCCCGATCTCAGATTATGGATCCGTATTTCTCTAACACTGAGCCTTCCGAACGATATACTCGGGTGTACAAACGTTCATGACGGTTCAACCGTGTCCATTTGCTATATCCTCGCCCTAAACCAGAGGGACCGAATCCTCATGATCTGCCCTCACTGTTCACAACGCCTGTGCTCAATAGAGCCAGCCAGATCGGAAACACTGCCGTTCGAGATTGATGGGCGCCATCCGTCGAAACGGGTAGGTAGATGAAGTTATTTCGCGTCGCCAGAGGTCTCAGGTGTAGCGAAAGAACAATCAAAAAAATGCCGATTCCATATGTCGTTGGAGGCACCGAGTCTAGAAGATAAGACTAAGTAAGTTGATAAACTTGGTTAAGCCGTTGTATAGGTCGTCAGGAAGGGGGAATCGCTGGAAACGACGCGAGTCGTTCGGATCTCCATTGGATCCGTTCTGGAGAATGGGGCAACAGGGAGTTTAATATCGGACGAAAGACGATGTTGGGCAGACATATCGATATATTGTTGACTATGAGATGAAATTGAGGAGCTACCGAGGTTATGGTGACAGTCGACTCGATTTCGACGAAACCTCTCTGCACAACCTTAATATTTCGTCAGCGGGAACCAATGTCAAACGAAGAAGCTTCGAAACGCACAAAAAACACTGCCTACCGACCATACCCTCCATCCAAAGCCATTCCGAGTCGTGATACCGAGCATGTAGGTTGGCCGAAGATAGGGAAACGATGGAGCTTCCGACTTGATACAAGATCGATCGGCTTTCCATCGATTCCCAGAACCTCAAAGTTCAGTCTCTCCCTCTCGTAAGAGGAGACCTTGCTGTTATACCTATACCCCACCCTTGTCGGGGCATCACCCATTTCAGCCAGCGAGAAGCCTCAAATTACACCCTTCCCGTACCACCCCCGAGCCCTAATTTGCGCGAATACGGTCGTACTTGAGTATTCTTGAGATCCACTTGGAGGTAACATGAGATTGTGTGAGGCCGGGTACAATCTGAGTGGAAAGGCGACGGTGGTTTGACTTCAAAGTATCGGCGCCAGTTTTCTCGGCTTGAACCCTGCTGATTGAGCGCCCACGCACTGCTGTCTTCAGAGGGCCAGTCGAAGGCAATTTCCAAGGATTCTGAGAGGTAGCGCTCATGAATTGCTGACTCTCCATGTTTCCGATAGATAAGCTTGTCTCGAGTCGAAAGGTACGGAGAGAGGCCAGCGGGGGGACATGGAGGTTGTGGAACAAGATGTGCCAGTGCACCGGTCCGGACTCCGATATTGAGTCGTTCGAGCATTATTGGCGCGTGACGTTCTTCCTGCGTTCATCGACATTCTCTTGCTGATTTCTCGTGTATCGACCCTCCAAGACGCCCCCTACTCCACTCAGAATGACGCAGGATCCAAATCATCCGGATATCAATTTCGGGTTTTGAAGGCCTCGCACACCAAGCACCGAACACCTATGCAAGTACTTGCAAGAGGAGGACACCCACAGACGTGAGAAGGCTGAAGAGTTTAAAAGATAAATTGATGAGGAGTTGCCAGTGAAGTATAGAGGGGGTCAGGTTGGATGAAAAGAGTTACAGGGAGGGCGAATTTCACGTCGAACGACAAGACCAACACCAGCAGTTCGGGTCGGCACAGGCTTGCAGGCTCTTGAGTGATTCTCAGAGACGAGGATTCAAAGACTCTCAATCAATTCCTCGCGCCGTTTGAGTTTGTGGAGGGATGTCTCGCCGCGGGAACGATCCAGGAACATCATGGAACCCAGGTCTCATCCTCAGCACCTTCCGTTACGAACGACGTAGTAACAACAACTTTCCGTCATCAAAACTCGTACCCTCGACATGAAAACTCCGCCCCTCTACAACAATGGTGTGACTTTGACGACGAGTCTTCCCTCTGCTCGCGATGTTCCCTACCAGGAACCCGGAAAAGTCGAACGACGATGCGACTTGCGGGTACAAGAAGAAACCATTCTCTCCCGTTAGCCAAATATCAGATACCTGCGAGGAACATGGCGTCAACAATCTCAACAATCACTTTTTGCTCAAACACGAGGAACTCACCAAAGACGGCACTTCCCTCTAGTATGCGACGACTTTTGGCACAACCACATCAGTGAACATTCTTAGATCAAAGCCCGTCAGCATCCAGTCACGCACGGACAAGCTCAGCTCTCCCTTATCCATCACAACCCGTATCCGAGCCCTCACTCGCTCTTGATCTTAATTCGGGCTCTAAACGCCACTACCAGTGATTTTGACACGACTCTCTTCTCAAAGGCACCCTTCTTGCTCCTCCCCCTGCTGCTCGTCATCCATCCAACTTGTGGCACACCCCAAGAGAATCTCTTGGATTAACGTATTCGCTACCTCCAGGTGCCAACGCCGCTGTCACAGATGAGCAGCGTATCATTCCCTTTTGGTCGTACAATCTCAATTCAAGGAAGTATGCCGAAGACTGGGTGAGTCTCCGGACTGGCACTGGCCTTTTCCTACTCTGACATATGTTTCGCAGGTTCTAGCCCGAAGAAAACAATACCATCTCAACCGCCATTGTCACCCCCAGTCGTCACATCGTCATCTGGCATAGGAAGCAACAATTCGACCTCACTCGTCCCCTCCTGCACACATTGACGATCCCTCCACAGGCAAGGAAATCCACGTGCCTATCTCCAATGTTCTCCCCGCGGGTCGGTCGCTCCCAACAATCTCGCTATCAGCAGCCGGCACATATGTGGAATGTTGATAGACACGCTTAGACAGGACCATACGATGCATGCACGCCCTCCACTGACTTGGAGCGCAGGAAACCTTGACGAGCGACGCTCCCCCATCTCTCTGTTATCTCAACATCCTGTTGAACTCGCTGGGCGTCCCTGTCCATTCATCCGAGACGAGGATTTCAAGTCTAGCCAGACGACGTTGAAGTTGGTCTTCGCCGATTCTCTTGTCAACATTGGTAAATTAAACTCGGCCACGTCGCTTCCTACAACCATCAGGGTCATGGGCGAACAATGGCCACGAGCTCTTCACCGAGAGACAATCCAATACTAGCGAAGGCGGTGTGGTCAACTCCGACATGGGTGGGCCTTCGAGGCACCCCGAGGTTGGATTCGAAGGCTCCCCTGTCGGAAAGGGTGAGCATCCCAACCATGTCGTTGTCAACAAGTACATTTCCACCGTTGGCAATTCGAAGAGAGTCATTAACGAGTACTATTCGGGGATCTCATGTAGTGGCAGGCCGACTATCGACCTCTTTGGTGAATGCGAGGTAAGTTGTTATGCTATAGTGTCTCGTCTCTATTCTGACGCGGTGTCAATTAGACGCCTCACTCGCCACTCTTTTCATCTTTGATTTCAACATCCTCTTGACTCTTGTTAGGGTAGCAGAGCATTCCCCCTCCTCTCACCTAGTGATAACGTGGTTGTCTTCTTGTCAAGCCTGGTATGTGTTCACCTTATTCATGGTGTTTTCTCCACAATCAATGGCCACTTCCATTTTTTCAGAACTTGACGTCGACAAGAGTCTGAACAGGCGACGCAACGCTCTTGGGCTCCTTGAGGGTTTCGGCTGATCTCGAGGACAACAGTGACTTGTTGCATGGGCACGGGTTCTGGCAAAGAGCCTTCTGGAAAGGACTGTACGGCCGTTCTGCCGCCCTTTGTACGTGGGCCCTGCCAACTCTCGTACGTGAACGATCGTGATAAAGGAAGTCTGTCCGACTCTTGCCTTTCGAACCGTACCTACAATACCATGTACTCGGTCCAAATTCAAAACCATTCGCAGCGTCGCTCGATTCTTCTCAGTCTGAAATTGAGGTATGCTCACCCCGCTTCCCGCCTTGACTTGAATTGACGAGCGCCGCAGCTCGGCGAAGTATGTATCGTTTTTTATACGTTCAATTGTGTTTAGGTTGCTGTCGTCGTTGTCTGGACTCTAGGAATGTGCTTACTGACGGAGGCTTGTCGTGAAGGACATTTTCTGCGACAAGGTGTGTGATTTCGATGGTGGTCATGGCCGTGATGATGATTTTCTTTTACAATCTACCTGAGCAAATACTGATCAGACAGTAGGGAACGGCTGTTTTGAGTACAACATCCAAGCTAGTATGCAACTATGGAAAGGCGTCCGCTTGAGCCACCAGGTGAACAGTACCCGTTGTAGTGACACCGCCTCCGTTCGCTCTATCCTCGCCCTCAACCAAAGGGACCAGAAAATCACGAATTACCCTCACTGTCCAGAACGCCTGGATACCCTCTCGTGTCTCATTCATCTTGGTTGAAATTCGATAGTAGATACATCCAAGATGCAAAAGTCAGTGTTTGTGTCGTCGATTATCACGTTGCTTCTTGCTTCTTGCTTCTTGCTTCTTGCTTCTTGCTTCTTTTCTATCAAGCCTTCAATTTCAGATAATGTATCAGAGCAGCAGGACTACCTATGAGAATGGCAATGAGCGGCAATACACCACCAGACGGCAAGAGGCGCCAGTCGTTGTTTGACCTGGGAATCTTTTCCCAGAGAGTCGGGGTGGCGGATAAACGTTGCCCTAGCCTCAATATCAATGGTGGTAGTACGACGCGTCTTGCGCAGTGTCGTTTGGTGACATGTAAAGTTTGAGCCAAAGGCATCTCATTACACGGCGCGAGTCACGACGAATCAAAAATGAACCGCACCAGGTCAGCGGGTCAAGGAGTTTTCGTTTGGTCGTGTGTTGAGTCGGAATCTATGAGAATTCACCACTGAACGTCGGACACCGAGATAGCCAACCCTTCCCCCGTCGACGTGACGGCAGTGAATTTCGAGCTTCGGGCGCCGGAACGTTCAAGTTTAGGCCAGCCTGAGTGACACTCAACGAGGAGGCCAGAGGGATTTGGACAGAAGGTCATGCTATTTTTTGAGCAGTGTATCTGGCGAAAATAAATGACATTGAAGGTCAAGACGGCTCAAATTCAACTAGGACATGACTACTGAATAGTCCAAGCCGCTTGGAAGTTGGGTTACAGTCTCTACAATCGAGTTATCTGAAAACGAGGCATCAGACTCGATATGTATGTGGAAATGGAGAATATACATACACCACTTGTTCAAAAAACCACGTTTAGCCCAGTGATTCGCGGTACCTTCCCCTTCCTTCGGTAACGCCGGAGCATCTTCACGTTCCAGATTGCACTGTGACTCCGTAGGCTCCTCCACTATCAACGAGCTCGACGGGGATGTGAGTTGTGAACGGGAAGGTGAAGAAGGACGACTAAGCTCCGAGCCCGAATACTCCAGGTCCTCGACATCGTGAGGATCACCTAAAGGAAAGATGTCGGTACGGTCTCCACTTCGAGGAAAGCCAAAACTACTCACCTGCTGTCAACTCGGGGTGTCCTTGCGCGTGCTCCCACCCGTCCAGATTGTAGACTCTCGACAGAAGATGCTCCCGGACAGCCGCGTAGTCTTCCTCTTGCCAGTTGGAACCAATCCACTCCTCCACTATCAATTCAGGGATTCCAAACTTCCTCCAATCCTCTTCGGGTATGGCATCTCTTCCCTGCGGGTCGTGAGACCAATAGAATACACTGTGAGGAAATAGAACACAGTGCCAATTGTTGATGAGTTTTGTACAAAAAGGCGGAACGAATAGATATGCTGGTGGGGCACGTTCTGCCGGCTCCTCGAGAAAGGTGCCTACGAGACGGAACCCGACCTGGTCAATATAGACTGAATGGGTGGAATGGTCAGAAGAGGGAGGTAGGAGATTGTCGAAGGACACATACCGACATGGCTTGCATCGTTGGAGATGTCAAGGAATGGAGTGAACTGGCGAAGGTAGGCTGCTCTAAACTGATTGCGGACCGTCCCTGGAATGCACAAGCCGAACTCGAGGGCCACTTGCACATCGCCAGCTTTGCGGTGCGTGAGATCGACTCGCCAAGGGACTATTGATAGTCAGAAGGGGAGACGGAGTTGATGAGTATTGAACGAACATACCCGAGATGGAGCAAGTTGCTTTGACGTCGGGGTTGATGCTTTCACAAAACCATTCGGGGCGGGGGCTGGAAGGGAGGTAAGCAAGGGTTTTGTGGTTGTGGTAGTCAACGACCGCCCCGAATGTCAGGACGCCGTATAAAGCGAATTTTGACAAGCTGCCCTCCAACCTCCCACCAAATGAGGCAATCAGGTGCAAGAAGTCAAGTGAAGAGGCTGAAGGGAATGTGAGTTGTGAGGGGGAGGTTATGGGCTCTTCCAGCCCAACGGTATCGTGAGGATTGGCTGAGGAGAAAAGTGTCAGTGTGGTATTGATCTAAGGAAGATGCTACGCACCATGTATCAACTCGGGGTACCCATGGTCCCGAGCGTACTGTTTCCCATCCAGCTCATAACCCCCCGAGTAAAGATACTCTCGGACAAATTCATGATCGTGCTCATACCAGCATGAACCAACCCATTCCTGTACGCTCAATTCGGGGATTCCAAATGCTTCCCAGTCCTCCTCGGCAATGGCAGTCCTTCCCTGTGGGTCGTGAGACCAGTAGAATATGTTTTTCGGGAATGGATAGCGAACGCAGTGCGTGGTGTTGATGGACTTGGTCGGTAGAGGCAGGAAGAAGAGGTATGTTGGCATGGGAAGGCTTGTGGGGTCATTGAGGAAGGTGCCTTTGAGCCAGAATCCAATTTCGTCGATATAAGCTGAGGGGAAGGATGCATCAGACGGGGAAGAGCAGGAGTATGTGAAGGGACACTTACCGAGGAATGTCACATCATTAGAGTTGTCCGAAAAGTCGAGGGATTGGCAGAGATAAGCACAACGGAGTCGATCGCAGTCGTTCTTTGGAATGCGCAAACCAAACTCGAGGGTGACTTGAAGAACATCGCCGGTCTTGCAAAATGCGAGATCGACTCGCCATGGGACTAAACGAGTCAGAAAATAGACGACAGGATTGAATGGTGGACATACCTGATCTTGAAAAACTCGCTTTGACGTCGGGATTGAAGCTCTTGCAAGTCCACTCGGGGGAAGGGAAGGAAGGAAAGTGGGCGACAATTCCACGGTTCCAGTTGACGATGGACCCGAAAGTGAGAAGGCCATGAAGGGTGAAATCTGACAGACGAAACCACCTTTGATTGAATGACGCTACCAGATGCAAAACATCGCCAAAGTCCTTCTCGACCCAAGCGACGATTTCGGCGGTGTCGAGTCGCGGAGGAGTTTCTTGGCGAAGTGGAAGTAGTGGTTCGGGGAAGGGTTCGAGGTCTTCTTCGCTTGGTGGATTGAGGAGGACAGAAGCGGGGTCGTAAATCCACGTCAAAGACTTGGCATTGAATGACCAACCCTTCCAACGGTTGGCGACCTGTTTGTTGTTATTAGCTAGTAGATGCCAAAAATAGCTAGCTCACTGGAAATGTAATAGTCTCGTCGTCCCGCAAGGATTCCATTGCAACCACCTAGAGAGTACTCCTCAGTCGAGACACGAATCTTGAGGACTGAACATACTTGTGTATAAAAAAGGTAGTAAAATACAATCAAGTTCTTCTGCCAATAATACCGACCAGCGAGTTCGTTTCCATTCGCCAGTTCTACTATCTTTCAGTGCCCGCTACATAAAACCACAATGAAGAACCTACCATCATGAACTATCATTGTTAGCGCATCTGACTCGGCCACCGCAAAGAGTTGAGTGAGCAGCGCCGACCTGCAATATCCCATTCTATAGACCGACAGATCACTGACTCGCTGACTTACCGCCGGCACATCGCTGCTTCGAGAACTTTCTTCACAAGCTAAAGCTGATTGTCAGATCATTTTGCTGTATCTTGCTACTAATCCTCACCTTTACAAAAATGTCTCGATCCTTCTTATCAATCAACTCAAGGGTGATAGTGGTAAACCTTTCCCGGCGTCCGACTATTTTGGCTGTTTGTACCGTTTTCTTGATTCTGAATACCTGCGACTCTGTTGAAGTTGACGCCCCCTCCTGTTTCATGTCGATAGGTAGGACCTCGGACGAGAGCAGGCGTTGATAGATGATATCCCCGTCGATTACCCTTCTAACCGTCCTTCCGTTCTGTGGTCAAGGTCAAGGACTACGACTGACAAGCACGCAAACCGACGCTTACCACAGTCATCAGATCTCTCTCCGGGTTATGGTAATGATGCGTAACCACATCTCTAGCCGCGGTCAGGAAGTTGGCGTTGTTCCCTATCGTGGTGTTGTGAGCATTGGCCAGGATAGCAGACATGTCTTGGCCTCAAAACAGAGAAGAAATGGGAAGGGGGAGAAAGGCACGATGGAGGACGTCAAACACAGCCCATCTTAAGTGAAAACCTCACAGCCGTCTTATGACCTGCACGAGGGAATATCGTCCCCACATCTCCCAAAAGCGCTACACCATCACGGCGATGACCATGCTTTGCCTACAGCATTGGTGGTCCCGTGTGCCTCGGATACCCATGCTCACCTTCCTTCGTCGAAGTTCGAATAGCCTTACTGGACTCTCAAGCTCAAGCCCCAGCTTCAATCTGTAGCCCTTGGTCCTCCACCGGGTAGTAGATCACGCGAATACGAGCGCTACTATCAGCCTCTCGCCTACGAGCGTTCTCAGCGCGAATTGTAAGATTTGATGGGCCGGATCGAGTTTTGATTGAGAGACAGAAAAGGACGCATCGGGATACACCCGTAATTACGACCATGGGTGCTGTCCAGAACTGGCTCGTAGTCCCGGGCTCGGACTCATACTGGTGGCAGACATCGAGAGGAGAATCAGAATAGTAATTTTGCAACTTGATGAACGCAACAGCATGTTGTCGTTACGGACGAAACAAAACAAGAGGATAGATAAGGAAAATATACCCGAGCGTGCTGTCCAGAGAATAGACTCTGCGTGTGAGAACCAGGGTACAATCCGGGCAGTCACGACCTTGGGGGACGGTTGGACCTATGCAGTGCAAGGCCAGTCAAGAGATGAACCACGACATGAGGAAAATATCCACCCATCTTTCGTCTTTGAACAGTTCCGCTTGCCCCTCTCCCTCCTGTCACACCCCGCTCCTCTGCCACTGTGGCTCCCATCTCTATTTGTTTAGCTGCGAGCAAAACCAACAAAACCTCGGAAGATCTATCTCGAAGGCGCCAGGTATCGAGCTCGATTCGAGGGTCTGAAATGGACTCGTCGGGATGGCCAATGGCCGGGGATTCGATGGAATGGGAGGAGTGTGTGTTGTTTTGATGCCATCAGCTCGATTCGGATAGCTCTGGACCCCAGGAACGGACAGATATACGGATTACTGGGGCCCCATGTAGCAGAGACAAAATCTCTGGGTATTTCGTGGGTAGCACCGGATTCTCCAGCGGCGATTGTCTCTGCTCGTGTCGGGCATCCTGATCTTTGCTCTGCCTGGCGAAATGTCGAAGTTTCCGTTCGGCGTGTCTGTGTTCTGGTCGCGGGCGAGGACCGACGTGTAAGCGATTCCGTATGGAGGTCACTAATTAAGCTTCAAACTGGTCAGCCAGAGCCTCAAGCACACAGCAAAGCATAATACGCACCTGAGGACCGATATCTCTTTTCAAAATAGCAGCTCGCGTGAGGTTTATTGACGGTTATTTCTGTTCTTGCTGGCCAGAAGGTTCACGAGTAACCTCCGTGAGCTCTTTGGCTGCCAAATCACGATGCTAGCCGAGTCTTGATATTCCAGAGCAATTGTCGCATGTTCGTGTGGGTTACAGAAGGCATGAAATGAAGATGGGTCGTCGATCGTGGTGGGTTCTGGTCAGAGTCGACTACGGGCGCTAAGCCGGCAGCTCGCACTTGAACCATACCCACCAACATGAAGCTTTACTATGTTTGTTCGTCGTTCAATTGTTCAACGTTCAAGGCTCTGAAAACCTTTGAAAATGGTCTTGGTATGAGGCTGAAAGCTAACTAGGCACTCGCTACCTGCGTTTCTTACAATTCAGAATCAGTGCATGCCTCGATTCTCTTCACCCAACACTTGCACTGAGATAGTGGTCAACATTGAATCTATTGGCTCGTGGACTTCGGCATCCATTCTCTCTATCTCATGATCTACTACGTTCTCGTCTCTGTTCATCGCCGTCCTATGGAGTACTCCAATTCACAAATGGTCAAACCCGGAATCCCATTTGAAGAAACAATCATTGATCGCGGTCTCGAGGATTGGGCGATGTGTCTCGCTGCAGAAGGAAGCAATGTGAGATGTTGTAAAGAGAATTAAAAGCAACGATGAAGGGGAAGGTCGGTCTGTTTCTTCGACTTTCTGACTTTTTATGTTCTCAGTTCTTCGCTAGACGTCCATACCCGTCACCCTATATCCCGTAGGAAACCTACTGTTGTATACCTTCGGACTTGGCCGACTTGATCAAAAGAGTTCGTGGATGTTGCACGAGAGGGTCGAAACGTTCAGAACGGTTTATCCCCACCGAAGTAAAGACCCAAATCATCACAGGCCAACCTCCAACAACGGACATGGTGCCTTCGTGACTGTTGAAAATAGCACGCGCAGCTGGCGGTCATGGCAGGGCCTATACAGGGGCTGGATGGTGTCGGACTTGAGGATGTTGGTAGAGATATAGAGAAAGAAGTCAAGGAGGCGTATGAGATGTGTTGGACCTTATGGTCGAGGGTACAGAAATCCGGGTGGCAGTCGAGGACGCGTACAACAAAAACCAGACTGTTGTATGGCTGAGGGACCGGCTAGTGACCGCGAGCAACGTGAATGAGATCGTCAGGATGTTCTTGAAGCTCAACGCGCTCTTGGAGCGACTGAAGGTATGTTTTTACCTTTTAAGGCTTCGAGACGTTGGCTGATTATCCGTTCTAGAGCTATGGTCCCATTCAAGAGTTTCAGAATTGCCTCATCGACTCTGTGAAGGAAGTTGGACATGGAGCATTGTCACGACAAGGCTTAGTAGGTATGTCCCAGTAGCAACTTGCCATGACCTCGCTCACACTCTTGCAGTTCAAGCGCAATGTAGATCCTCAGAGGCCCACGAAATACTCTATCTGCCGCCTACAGCTGGCACATTAAGCTTGGCTCGCCATTTCGTACGTCAACTGCTCACCTATATGGAGCGTTCTTGGCAATGGCTGGGAACTCTACACTGAAGGTCAACAACTTCAATCCGAAAGTGGTACCTTCAACGAGATATACGACTCGCAGATAATCTACAAAGCCTGGCTTCTCAGGATCATGCGTCTGAAACGAGGCGGATCTCAGCTTGCAGAATCATTGCGTTGTTAGAGGAGGGAAGGAGTTGCCAACAAGCAAAGATAGGCCAAACGGCAAAAGGAGAAGGTCTGTCCGGCCAACTTTCTGTATGTCTAGGTTCTAACGTGGACATGACTATCAAGCCAATCGTGCACGAAATCTGGATCCAGAACCAAGCTATGTTCTTGGAATCTGCCTGTATAGCATGCTCAAGTGGTACATACGAATCGCCACTGTTCATCACGTAGCATTACGTCCTTTCATTCTATTCTTGCCCCGACTGAAGACAACCAGATTATCGCAGACTACCCTCACATCGCCTGGACTCCCCCTCCATACTCCGTTTTCTCGGTCAAGGATATCAATCTTTCGTTACATGAACTCATCCTACGACCCGTCGAATCCCAACACTCCTCGGTTTACATCGTCGGCGCTTACCAAAATTTTGCCAAGAATCCATGCACGGAATGGCAGGCGTGTCTCAAACGTCTCCACGTCGAGGTTTCTCGAGGCAGATTAGTCTTTTGCAGGGAGCGAGTGTAACGGTACTCGTTGACTCTGTCTGCCCTGTTTGGTGGCGAACTCGGTATATGTGTCGGGGAGACTTCCGTCGAATGGGGGTCATCTCACTGAGATCAAGCTGAACGTAGCACGGACAAAGTTTTCGGAGGTGGAAGTGGAACGAACTGTCGCGGCGTCATGATCTGCTTGCTATAGGACTTATCGGACTCCGAGCTCTGGACATACATATAGCATGTATCACTTTTGCTGGATTTTAGTTTGCTTCAAGCTGTAGCTGATATAGGCTCTCGAGCTGTCCATGGATGCCCGCTCTATATATCATAACGGGATCTTCAAAAACCCAAGCGAGAAATGAAACACCTTCAATTGACCTTCTTCGATGTGAGTCAAACGAACCACAAGGGTCGGAGAGGGGCTGAGCGGCAAGAGGGAAGTGTTGGTCGGCGGTATGTCGAGTTTGCAACATAGAGAACCTACCCGTACGCCCTAACACGCAAAGGGAGGGAACGGGAAGGTACAGGGTACGAGAGAGAGAAAAAACAGTGAGAGAAGGTAGGCAACGATGGGGGATGTCAAACACAGTCCACCTCAAGTGAACTTCTCGCAGCCGCCCCATGTCCTGCACGAGGGCATATCCCCTCCGTATCTCCCACGAGCACTACACCATCACAGGCATGCATCATGCGCCGGCTTCGTAGTATCCTATGGAGCCCTAAAGAAGGGCAAGCGATACCCACCTGTCTTGGGTCGTCCAAACACCTCGCTAGATTCTGTTGAGCTTTGCTTGGAGCCTCCGATTTCCGCTCCACCAATCCGTTTGTCACTCATACTTGAGTTACTTGCGGCCTCGAGTTCTCTGGTCCGAGCGAAATCAATGTGTACTCGAAAGATGTCTTTCCGCAGTCGATGTGCCAGATCGAGTGAAGCATACAGTACACTCATGAACTGGAAATTTTGCAACTGCCCGATGGAGTCGAACGGATGGAAGATCAAGTAGCTTGATGAGCACCATCAGCTCAACGCACGAACTACGAGACGAGTTGAACAGCTGTAGCCCTGAAAACGAGTAGACGAAGCTATTTGGGATATGGTAATAAAATCAGAACGATACTGATTGCGTGTGTCGTTGGAATTGCTGGGCCTGGGTAGTAAAACTAGATCAATGGGATTGGATGAGTTGTTAGGTAGGGCGGGAGAAAGTCGAGTATGGCTTGAAACAATGCGGGTCGTGATCTCCACACTGAGTTCGGTGGTGGCCGCATGACATAGGCGGGCGTACGATTCAAAGGAGAGTTTGGGGTAAGACGAAAGACGGTGCCGGTAGACAAAAACCGATAGATTGTTCACCACGGGGCTGATGTATAATCGCATCATCGCGAGGACTATGGTATGATTGTGGTGACAGTCAACTTGAGTTCAACCCAACCTTTCCGCACAGTTGTTATATACTCTAGATATTCTGTCAGCGAAAACCAGGAACCAGGAAGCTTTGGAACGCACAAAGTGGTATCCATCGACTCTAGCACCGGAATTCGAGCCCTAACCACTGTTTACTTCGCGTATCCAAAGCCATCATGAGTTGTGGTTCTGAGAGCGGAGATTGGTTGAGAGGGGGAAGATGACAGGCCTTCCATGGAGTCCCACTAAAATCAAAATCTCTACTCTCAGGAAGAGAGCTCATTCTTATACCAAGATCGCTCTTCTTGCCGTAGCGCCAGCTCCCCCCGCCCCCATCGTTCCGAGTCGAATCCTAACTAAAACGAGGACAGCCTTACTTTCAAGTCTTGATAAATCCACGAAATTTCATTGTCTTCCGGAACGTTGAATATGATTCGATAGTGACCATAGACGGTTGGACACAACGCGTGAGTGTGAGCGAGAGCCCGGTGGAAATTGGGTGGAAGCACGATGGTAGTTGGATTTCAAGGAATGCGCCAGACTTCCAGGCTTGAACCTTGCTAACCGCCCGCACGATGTTGTCTATAGCGCCCTCAACGTCAGGCTCAAGCTTGATAAATACCGTGCTGTTGTGCTACCTGCTGTCTGGTGACAATTCAAGGCCTTCCAACGCTTGTTTTTACATATGACGAGGAGGGTTTGACGGCTCGGTATCCTTGAAGAACGCTGAAGACCCTCGATCGGCGAGTCAGAGGTGGCTGGCTATTCCGGAATCCGAAGCAGGCGGTGCGATTGTATAAGAGTCGAAGGTGGTGGTCAAAGTCTCTGAGGGATAGTGTTCGAACATTGCCAAGTCTTGAAGCTGCCAGTAGAAGAACCCATTCCAAATCGAGCGGTGAAGAGAGAGGGCAGCGAGAGGACATGGATGATGGAGGTTGTGGAACAAGGTGATCAGGTACACCGGTCCGGCCACTCGTCTCCGATGGGTGGTCCAATTCTGCCGCTCTTCCATGTCCACTCAAGGTCCCGTACTCGAAACGCGCACAATTGTCCCACTTCTCTCTAAATCACTCCATATTCGTTAAAATATCTCCCTCTTCAATTTTCGCCCAGTTTAGGCCAAACTTACCCCAGAAGATGCCGATGTTGTATACACCCAGGTGGTTGGACTGGATTTCTGGGATTCTCGTCGAGGTACGTTATACTTCGCATCAGTCTCTATCCTACTGAGTATAGTTACTGTGGTAGCTTGAGACCAGGAAAAGGGCTAAGAGAATAGATCCACGAATGAGAGCCAGGTGTATTGTTGGAAGTTGACTAGGTTCAGGAAATTCGGACACGCCCAGCATCATCAGACATCCGAGTCGCGAGCAGAAAAACTTCATGCCCCTCTACACTGCTTTTCAACCGCCTAACTCGCAGAAAGGACTCGACCCCGATTACAATGCCACTAATCAACCAATGGGAAAGAAATGTTACAGCCGCAAAATTGCACGGTTCTTTTTCTCGTCGACTATCAAACAAAAACTCCAGCCATCGAAGGACGCGACACCAGGCCAACAGAACGCATTCATCCCCTCCAAGCACCACGTTTACTATCACTGATGGTAGCTCATCAGTCCTATTTCTCAGTTCTATGATTTCAGGAATATCTCGAAGACTGAGTAAGTTTTTGAACTGCCGCTGACCGTTCTTCTATTGTCTAACACACGTTTTCCGGTTGATCCAGCTCGAAGGAGACGACGGTACCAACTTGACCGTCACCATCGCTACCAGCCGCTGCATCAGTACCTGCTGCAGACTTGATCCAGAGGGTTCGTGGATGTTGCACGAGGAGGCAGAACGGTTCATCTCATTGAACCGGCACATGCCAATCTCCAAGAACGAACATGGCCCTTCATGATTGGTGGAAGTAGCACGCGGAGTTGGCGGCTATTGCAGGGCTTACAAAGGCGCCGGACTCGAGGTTGTTGGTATCGATATGGAGAAAGAGGTCAAGGAGGGGTATGAGATGTGTTGGTTGTCACGGTTGAGGGTACGCAAATCAGGGTGGTAGCCGAGAACGCGTACAACGAGAGGGCTTCAAGGATAGAGAACCAGACTATTGAATGGCTGAGGGACCAGCTAGTGACCGCGAGGAACACGAATCAGATCGCTAAGATGGTCTCAAGGCTCGACACGCTCGTCGTGCAACTGAAGGTACGTCCTCACCTTTTGACGCTTCGAGAAGTTGGCCGATTATCCGCTCTAGAGTTACGGTCTCATTCAAGGTTCCCAGAATCATTTCATTTGTTTTGTGAAGGAAGGAGAACTTCCCCCCGTCAAGTTATATCCTGATAGCAATATATCACGACCTCACTTACACTCCCACTGCTCAGAACCCAACACAGACCCTCAGAGGTCCACAGAATGTGTTATCTTCCGCCTGCAGCTGGTGCGATGATGTGGGCTCATCTGATTGAATGTCAACTGCTTACTCACAGATGGCCTACAAAGCCTGTCCTCGAGAGGTCAATCCGTCAACAGGCGACTATTCGAGATCATGCGATTACGAGGCGGTAGAGTCTAGCTTGTGGGAAATAGCACACTGTTCAAGAACGTGAGTGACAAGCGCAAAGAGAAGGTCTGTCCGGTCAACTTTGCCGTTGCTTATGTTCTGACGTTTTCCGTTTGAAGCTGTTCGAGGTGAACATAACCGCCAAGCCAACCGCACGAAAGCCGGGTACAGAAATGAGGTATCTGTCTGGATCCACCAATAGAGCGTGCCACGGTCGAAGTGGATTCAGCAGTTCCACGACCGGATGGGTGAGTTTACAGTAGACTTTCTCAATGTGCGTGTTTTTCGATCTGTATGATTATTTTTTATTCTCATTCTCTCCCCAGTGGAAACAAGATGCAAATCTGCAAGAAATCAAGGTTATGCGGCGGTACCACATCCAGGACAGGGAAGACTACCACAAGTGAGTGAAACTTCATTTTCTCCTGGGCAAGACTAGAAGAAAAAAAAAGTGCAGATACAACAAGTTATGCGGGTCGCTCCGTTCCTTTGCCCACCGTCTCTCTCTTCTACCCTCGCAAGATCCATTCCGCGCAAGAATGGAGGCCCAACTCTTGAACAAGCTTTACGACATGGGCGTTCTCAATTCCACCGCAAAACTCAGTGACGTGGACAAGCTGACTGTGGCTGCCTTCTGCCGTCGTCGTCTTGCCGTTTTCATAGTCATGACCAAAATGGCGGAGACGGTGAGCGCGGTACGTTACCCGATTCTCGTGTTACGACGACCGCTCATCCCTCGTCGATAGGCTGCAAAGTTCATAGAACAAGGTCATGTTCGCGTTGGCCCCGACACGATCACCGACCCTGCGTATCTCGTGACAAGGTAAGGATTGAATCCTGTTTGTCAAGATATCGTTCCGACCCTTAAATTTTCATTAGACGTATGGAGGACTTTGTGACATGGGTTGACACATCCAAACTCAAACGGATTGTCATGTCATACAACGATGAGGTACATACTCTCTCAAAAAACAAGTCGTGTGCGGGAACATCGCTGATTGTCACTCCTTTTAGCTGGACGACTTCGATCTCTTGTGAAGAAGCTCTATGGTTCGCCTTCCGAGTTCCTATCTGAAGACCTCAGCACACCCCGGTCCCATTCTGGATGTGGACCTCTACCGGCGGCATGCCGCATGGTACGCAACGCACCTGAAGCTCTATCTACACTCAATCTTCCATTACGATCCGATTCACATCCAAGCTCCACAATCATAAAATGTCGTATCGCATCGCTCGAAGGTCGGCGAACCCGATCTCCGTCTCTGGCTTGCCACGAGCTCCTGGAGTTACGCAACCCGTTGCGCCTCGCCGGGATGTTTGTAGTCGGAGGAGGGGTATGTAGTTCCTCGCCGTGAAAAGTACATATGCTTGCCTGGGTTCGAGAAACCTGTCCTTCCTAGCTGTACATGTACGGTCTACGTTCTACGGAACAGAATAGCAAAATTGTTCAACATTGCACTGCGATTGACTGATCAGTGATGAGTATACATTCCGCATCACGGCTATGTACCGACACCCATCGCACCATCGACTAATGGAGAAACAAAAAAGACAAAGAACCGCGGGATGACTGAATTGGCGGACGGTGACCCTCCTCGTTTCCAACCCTGGGTCGTTCCTGTTATGTCGATCTCTAGTGGGGAAGCAGCCTCGGCCTTCTAGAGGACTGCGGCTCGACGACGAATGAGAAATCAAGAACTGATAGCTATTATTGACGATGTGCACGCCAGTGTAACGCAATCAAAACGTTTTCTATCAGTAGCTTCATCGTTCATGATTAGATCGCGGAGTGGCCGGCACATGGAAGGTTAGCATTTCGCGGTGTATTTCTTGAAATCGAGGAGCACAAGTTGAGGATGTTGGCTATGTGCCGGCCACCCCGCCTTTTGCTCTTTTCTATTTTTGGTCGCATAGGTCTTGATCTGGCAAATGTTAGTTGGGAGTTCACGAACGTTCACGTCTGGGTCTCCCCCGCAGGGTCCTGAGAGTCTCTTATTGACGCCAGACAAGCTGCGTTCATCCCACTGCTCAGGGCTGCCACCAAGTCTTTAGCGGGTTCAGGAAGGAAAGAGTAAGTGTGGACCCAGTCCGATACTTCAAAATATTGAGTCTAGACTAACATTCTACATTGCGGCTGGTAGTAATTACGGTACGAAAATGTACAGGCTGAACGCGAAGTTCAATTCTCACAAGACCCTCAACCAGTAAATAAGTCAGCCTAGTACGGTCTCTGAATACAAGATTGTAGTGCTCACCCTCTTTCTGGAGTTGCCCGCCAGTTTGTTGAGACCTCCTTCCCTGTGAATTGAGACGTAGTAGTTAGAGTCAGCGACCTGAGGAAACCAAGGACGATTGACGAATGACTATGATGCTTACCTCGCTCTCAGTCGGCCACCGCAAGCTAGCTCACAATTGCTGGTGGCGGCCTTCTACGGCTGAGGGAATTAGGGCGTCCGTGGGTATCGAATCAATTGGGGAGAGTCCGGACTAGTAGAGTTCAAGAGCACCAGAGACCGAGGAACAACCAGAGAGCCAGAGAAACCAAGCGATTAGAAACGTCTTCTCAGAATCTCAACTTTTTTTTTCAATCCCGACCTCACCCTCCACATCGACTTCTCTTTCTCCGTGTAGAGGGCCTTATCGAACGACCAACCCTCGTCTCCATATTCCATCCTCCACCTAAACTCCCGCTCCAAGTCGCCTATCGATTCCCAGTAGCCAAGGGACGACGACAACGCAGATTTACAGTTCACAACATCGTCGTCCAGCAACAACTCTTCAAATTCGACATCCTCAACGTGACCGGCACGAGGGGAAGCAAAGTCAAAGAAGTCGTCGTCCATGTCGCAGACGATAGTGTGGAGGGCGACCATGTCCATCCGTCGAGTGACTTCCAGGTCCTTGAGAGTCGGTCCGAGGCCTGTCTTGTACTCGTCCGTGGCGGGCTACAAGCTGTTGTCCTGGTTGGCTGGGAAAGGGGCCGTATCAAAAGCGACCTCGTTCGATTCTGGGCTCAGACTTAAGGCCAAGGGTTCGACGTTCGAGGCTGGCGGAGAGCTGAACATTATCGGTAAAAGACGAAGGGGAATGTGGATCGCAGGGGATATTGAGGGTATAGGGGCCACCGACGGCAGCGAGCGCGATATATAACTTCGACCAGAATCATAATGTCTCGAATGTTGACCGAGGAGACATTGAGGTCCGCTTTAAACGCCTCCGAGTCCACCCCCAACATCTCCGAATCCACCTCAAACACCTCCAAATCCACATCAAACATCTGCGAAGCCACATCAAACACTTCGCCCTCTGGGTAATGCCACAGAATCGCGTCGAGAGAGGTCGCGAGAGTCGAAGAATGAGAGTCGGGATCGAGGTCAAAGCGTCGAAGCGTCGAAGCGTCATTTGATCAACCCTGGCTGATCCCACAGGCCGCAAGGTTGAATTTCACGAGCGTAAAAGTAAATCGGGAAATCCCATGTCAATTTAAAGTATTTACGGCCTCGGAAACAGGACTTTCATACGCCGGGGAATTCCCTCGTTGAGCAGAGACATTCCCGAAAGGGAGACTAAAGGTTTCCCATCGGTAAAAGCGACCGGGAACTTGCCACATTCACAAAGGGAAATGTGCTACTTTTACGCATAAAAAACTGATTACCCGAAGAGTGGGCGATGTGAGGTGGGATTCTAATGGAGAGCTCAGAGAGTGTCCTGGTGTCTTATATGGGCCAGTATGAGTTGAGTATGGGACCTTGCCTCCCATCGCCCGCTCTTCGGGTAATCAGTTTTTTGATGCGTAAAAGTACCATATTTTCCTGGGTAAATGTGAGAAGTTCCCGGTCACTTTTACCGATGGGAAATTCTTAGATTCTCTTTTGGGAAAGTGCTCATTCGAAAAGGAAATTCACCGGCGTAAAACAGTCCTTTCTTCGGGGCCGTGAAAGCTATAAATTGACATGGAATTTCCCGATTTACTTTTACGCTCGTGAAATTCAACCTTGCGGCCTGTGTCCACCTTCCCCATTTGTGGTGGTGACCCACAGTCACTCCACTGTCGGTCCCTGTTGGTCCTCGGTCACTGTCACCTCTCATTTCTTCCAGCGACCACTTCCATTCATATCACTGATCAGCCGTCTTCTCTGCCATTCTCAAAATACCATCCGAACATATCGTTCGAGTCGCTTTTGGCTACCATAGGAGCCTGCCAGAAGTCGTGACATCCGAAACAAATAATTCCCTCAAAAACGATCAGGCCTCAAGGTCTCTAGTATTGCCCACCTTATTAGGAAAATTGCGGACAACCCTGGCTGGCAAAGCATCCAGGCCAAAACCTCAGTCGACGGTGCGTAACGCGTAAAGCATCATATGAAGCTTAGAAGGGCATAGACTAACAAACCTCCAGTTATCTTGCCGTCGTTCTTCGGGCATACACCAGCGGCAGCCGAAGGGTCCATGGGTACAGAAAACTACTGGTTGGATCATACATATCCGAGGAAGGAAACATGCAAAAGTCGTCGGCCCTCGCTTTCTACTCCATCATCTCTCCAGGGAATCCATCTTTCGACAGAAGGGAGCTTATTTCAGCACCTCCCCCGGCACATCCCACAGACAAGCGATTCTGAACTCACCTCAAGTACATCAAAACGGACAACCACAAGCTCAAGAGGCATAACGGGCTCGACCGCAATGTTATGGTGTGGGTTGGGAACACCGAGCGCTACACCGACTCCCAGCTAGTTCTGGTGTCAACAAGACCGCTAACAGCTTCCTCAACGCCATCAGTACCTCCCGCTCTAAATATTCTACTTTCATCTCGTCCGCCATCGAGGCAGAGCCCCACGTCGATTGGTGCCCCTCAGAACACTCCTGTGTCCGGGGTCGTTGCCATCGATTTCAATATCTCGAATCATGCATCGAAGGCGACGATCTCAAGTCCGGCCAAGCCCAGCCCAAATTGGTTCACTGATTCGCCTGCTTTCTTGTCAATCTTCAGGCCTCTCCATCGCATCGGGATCCTACATCAATCTATGCAACGATGTCCGCCAAGAGACAAGAAGGTCACCAAGAGTAGCGCGATCGACGACATGGCTCATAGCCAAAGACTTCTCTTCAACCTTCGAGGGCACAAGGTTGGAAAGGGCCACATCGTCCGACGTTGTAGTCAAGTGCATTCACCTGCCGTTGGCGATTCGGATTTCGAAGAGACCCATCGACTGAGGTGAATTTCTTTCCAATATGTTCGAGTGCGTATCTCATTCGTTTTCCTAGTGCGGTTTCGACTGAGACTTCTATCCTGACTCGTGTGAAAAGCGAGGAATCCGTATTACCTCTTTACCCACTTCTCTTTGCATTGTCGAATCCCGGTATATACGTGTCCCCTATCCGTTGTGTTTTTCAGTCGCTGACTCTATGCTTTTCAGGATACGATGTCGCCATCAGTCTCAGCGCCTGAACCCTCCTTGGAGGCTTCAAGTCGTGTTCGCCTTGGGGACTTGTCATCAAGAGCAGGGTCTGGGGGGAGTCTTCCGCCGCTCTTCCTGTACGGGTCCTAGAGTCTTATTGCCATTGCATGTCTTTGAACCATAGATACAGTAATGTACTCGGTCAAAATCACAGACTGGCTCTAACGATGCTTCGTGTGTATGATTAACGTTTGGTTCTCAACCGTCTCTATCACCGAACGATGCGGTTACCTGAATCGTCCAAGGAGTTTAAGAATAGCCGAAGCACCTTGGGGTTACGATAGAAGTGAGTACCGAGGATGTTTTGACTTCGTAGCTGATGAACGTGAATGAACATTCGACTGTTCCGGGATTGGAGTGGTAGCCCGACGCGTCTCGCGCGGCAACGTGAACAGTCTGGGCAAAGGGGTATCTCATCACAGAAACAATACGACTAATTAGATTGAACGAACCTCACAAAGTCAGAGGGCCGAGGAGGTTTTGATGGATCGTGCGTTCAGTCAAAGTCTGAGAGTTCACGCCTGAGCACTGAGATACCTAACATTCCTCCCGTCCGAAATGGTAGTGAGCTTGAAATTTTACTCTATGGGCCGTTCAATTCCAGGCCAGCACGAGTAGAAATTATTTAGGAGGTCGGAAGCACTTTGATAGAGGGCCGCGCTACTATTCAAAGCTTGAGCGGCGTATCTGGCGAAAATAAATCTTATTGAAGGTCAAGACGTCGAGAATTCTGACTAGCACATGACTACAGAATGTTCCAAGGTATCCGCTTGGGTTACAGTCTCCAAAATCGAGTTGTCTGAAAACGGTACGTCAGTCTCGAAGAATATGTACATGAACATGAAAAATATACGTACACCACTTGTTCAAGAAGCCACGTTTAGCCCAGTGATTCGCGGTATCTTCCCCTTCTATCGGTATCGCAGGAGTGTCTTCATGTTCCGGATTGCGCTGTGACTCCGTATGCTCCTCTACTATCGACGAGCTCGACGGGGATGTGAGTTGTGAACGGGAAGGTGACGGAGGACAACCAAGCTTTGAGTCCGAATATCCAAGGTCCTTGATATTGTGAGGATCACCTAAGGGAAATGATGTCAGTACAGTCTCGACTTCGGAGGAGACAAGACTACTCACCTGCTAACAACTCGGGGTATCCGTGCTCGTATGCGTACTGCTGCCCGTCCAGATCGTAGTCTAGTGAGTCACGATGTTCCCGGAGAGCCACGTAGTCTTCCTCTTCCCAGTTGGAGCCGATCCACTCCTCCACAGTCAATTCGGGGATCCCGAACCTCCCCCAATCTTCCTCGGGTATAGCATCCCTTCCCTGCGAGTTGTGCGACCAATAGAATACACCCCGAGGCAATAAAACACAGTGCATGTTGTTAATGAGTTTTGTACGAAAAGGCGGAACGAATAGATATGCTGGCGGGGCACGTTCTGCGGGCTCCTCGAGAAAAGTGCCTATGAGACGGAACCCGACTTGATTGATAAAGACTGAATGGATGGAAAAGTCAGAAGAGGGAAGTGGGAAATTGTCGAAGGACACATACCGACATGGCTTGGATCATTGGAGATGTCATAGAATGGACTGAACTGGCAAAGGTAAGCTGCTCCAAGTTGGTTGCAGTGCTTGTCTGGAATGCGCAGGCCGAACTCGAGGGTTACTTGAACATTGCCAGCTTTGCGGTGCGTGAGATCGACTCGCCACGGGACTATTGATGGTCAGAAGGAAATATGGAGTTGGTGATCATTGAACGAACATACCCGAGATGGAGCAGATTGCTTTGATGTCGGGGTTGACGCTCTTGAAAAACCATTCGGGGCGGGGGCTGGAAGGGAGGTAAGCAAGGGTTTTGTGATTATGGTAGTCAACAACCGCCCCAAATGTCAGGATGCCGTGCGAAGCAAATTTTGACAAACTGCCCTCCAGCCTCCCACCAAATGAGGCAATCAGGTCCAAGAAGTCGTGTGAAGAGGAAGTTGAAAGGAACGTGAGTTGTGAGGGAGAGTTTATGGGCTCTTCTAGCCCGACGGTATCATGAGGATCAGCTGAGGAGAAAAGTGTCAGTGCAGTATTGATTCAGGGAAGATGCTACTCACCATGTATCAATTCGGGGTACCCATGGTCCCGAGCGTACTGTTTCCCATCCAGCTCGTAACCCCCCGAGCAAAGATACCCTCGGACAAATGCATAATAATACTCTTTCCAACCTGAACCAATCCATTCCTGTACACTCAATTCGGGGATCCCGAATTTCTCCCAGTCCTCCTCGGCAATGGCAGTCCTTCCCTGTGGGTCGTGAGACCAGTAGAATATGTTTTTCGGGAATGGATAGCGAACGCAGTGCGTGTTGTGAATGAACTCGGTCGGTAGAGGCAGGAAGTAGAGGTATGTTGGTGTCGGAAGGCTTGTGGGGTCATTGAGGGTACCTTTGAGGCGGAATCCGATTTCATCGATATAAGCTGAGGGGAAGGATGCATCAGACAGGAAAGAGCAAGAATATGTGAAGGGACACTTACCAATATCCTCAGAGCTATCACAAAAGTCGAGGGATTGGCAGAGGTAAGCACAACGAAGTCGATCGTAGTTGTTAGCTGGGATGCGCAAACCAAAGTCGAGGGTGACTTGAAGAACATCGCCGGTCTTGCGAAATGCGAGATCGACTCGCCATGGGACTAAACAAGTCAGTGAGTGGACGACAGAATTGAATGGTGGACACACCTGATCTTGAGAAACTCGCTTTGACGTTGGGAGTGAGGCTCTCGCAAGACCACTCGGGGGAAGGGAAGGAAGGAAAGTGGGCGAGGATTCCACGTTTGTTCAACTCGACGATGGACCAGTCGACGACGGTGCCAAAAGTGAGAAGGCCGTGATGGGTGGAATTTGACAGACCACTCCACCTGTGAATGTATGACGCGACCAAATGCAAAACATCGCCGAGGTTTCTCTCGACGCAGGCAACAATTTCGGCGGTGTCGAGTCGCGAAGGGGTTTCTTGGCGAAGTGGGGTTGGTAGATGGAATGGTCCGAGGTGTTTTTCGCTTGGTGGATTGAGGAGGACAGAAGCGGGGTCGTAAATCCACGTCAAAGACTTGGCGTTGAATGACCAACCCTCCCAACGTCTGGCGACCTGTTTGTTGTTATTAGCTAGTAGATGCCAAAAATAGCTAGCTCACTAGAAATGTAACAGTCTCGTCGTCCCGCAAGGATTCCCTCGCAACCGCCTAGAGAGTACTCAGTTGAGACACCGAGCTCAAGGGCTGAACATACATGTGTATAAAAAAGGTAGTAATATACAATCCAGTTCTTCTGCCAATACCGATCAGCGAATTCGTCGCCATCCACCAGTTCTACTATCATTCAGCGCCCGCTACACATACAACCACAATGAACAACCTACCATCATGAACTATCATTGTTAGCACATCTGACTCCGCCACCGCAAAGAGTTGAGTGAGCAGTGCCGACCTGCAATATCCCATTACATAGACCAACGGATGACTGACACGCCGACTCACCGCCGGCACATCGCTGCTTCGAGGACTTTCTTCACAAGCTAAAGCTGATTGTCAATTCCTTTCCTTCTATTCGAAACTGGACCTCACCTCCATGAACTTATTACGATCCTTCTCATCGACTGGCTCAAAAGTGGTGGCAGTAAACCTTTCCCGGCATCCGACTATTTTGGCCGTTTGTACTGTTTTCTTGACTTTGAGTACCTGCGACTCTGTTGATGTTGACGCCCCCTCCGGTTTGATGTCGATAGACAGGACCTTGGACGAGAGCAAGCGTCGATAAATAATATCCCCGTCAATCACTCTTCGAATGGCCCTTCCGTTCTGAAGGTAAGGTCAAGATTTGCGACTGATAACCTATCTGACACTTACTGTAGTAATCAAATCTCTCTCCGGGGTATGGTAGTTGTTAGTAATCGTCAAATTACCAGCTACGGCCTGCAAGTTGGCATGGTCTCCTATCGTCGTGTGCTGAGCGTTGTGAAAGTTCGAAGGACTTGACATGTTCCCCGGGGACGAAGGAAGAGGGTCAGTGAGAGAAGGGAGGCAGTGATGGGGATGTCAAACAGCGTCCGCCTTAAGTGAAACCATCACATCCGCCTCACGACCTTCATGAGACCATATCCCCTCCGCATCTCCCGCAGGTGGTCTACCATCATGATGACCATCACGCTTTATCTACAGCATCGATGGTGCCGTGGGCTTCGATTACTCACTCACCTTCCCAATGCTGTCCATAGTCTCGCTATATCCTGTCGAGCTTCAGCTTCAGCCCCTAATCTTCCCTCCTGCACACCTCGCACTCATACGAACACTACTCCTGCGAGCAAATTCAATGAGAGCCCGCGTTCAATAAGCTAGGTCGAGTCGAGTTTAATTCGAGAGTCAGAAGCGGGCTCCTCGGGATACACCCACGAAACATGACTGCAAACGGGATCCAAAAGTCTCATTGTGGTAACCTGGACTGGGATTCATAATAAGAGCAGACACCAGATGGGAAGAGAATTGAAGTTAAATTGTGCAGACTAGTACAGCAGCCTGTTATCACGACGGGTACAATAGATCGAGAGGACCTAATGGGGACGATATGACGCCCGTGTAGGAACAGGTACCAGAGAGTGTGTGAAACCTAGTTTGTGACCGAGATATTTGCCAACTTGAGATATCATTGACCTTATGCAGTGCGAGATCAGTCAAAAGTGGACCAAAACGTGAGGAAAACACCCACTGACCTTCTATCGTAACAAACAGCCTCTCCCGAGCTTTGATCACCACGCTCCTCCGCCAATCGAATTACTCGTGTGTCCCTGGTAGTATCAGTGCCGGGCGTTTCTCTATAAATTAGGCTACTACGAGCGAGCAAAACTGACAAGCTCCCGGAAGGCCAGTATCAGAGGTGCCGGTTGTCTAGCACAATTCGAGGGTCTGAAATGGGCTCGTCGGGACAGCTCATGACCGAAAAATCGACGGAATGGGCGGAGGGTTTGTCATTTGAATGCCATCGGCTCGATGCTTGGAGTACAAGATAATTCGGACAGCTTTGAACCCTAGGAACAGTCAGGTATACGAATGGCTGGGGTCCGTGTAGCAGAGGAGGATTCTCCGCGTGTTTCGTGAGTTGACGCTGGCGTGTACTATCGTTCAACTGGTTTAGAAATGACCTGCTGATAGAATAGATGTTAGCCTCAGGTACCAGCAAGAAGAAAAGACCACGTTTATTACCAGGCAGATGTAAAAGAGCGCGTCTGAAAGGGAAGAAAGAAAAGAAAATGAACCATACCATCAATGTCGCCAGCGGCAATTAACCATCCACTCTAATCTTTGCTTTACCGCGAGATCTCAATATCTTCGTTTAAGTTATTGCCTTGGTAGGGCCTCGGTCTGGTTACGCGTCGAGAACCAACGTAGTGGTTTGGGATGTCGTGAAGGTACAGAGCTTGGAGGGTCAAGCTTACAAGAAACACCATCAGCCCAAGTCTTTATTCAAGCTTCGCGCACGGAGAGAGTTAGAACACGAACCTTGAAAGCAGTCTATTCAAAATTGCAGGTTTTTCGACAAGCTATTTCCCAGTCAAAAGTCAGGTACTTGATAGGTTAAGGAATACACGGTTCACGACTCACCTTTGTGAGTACCTCTGATCGCCAGACGATGGTGCTGGGCAAGATTTGATACTCCAAGGTAGTATTTGATGCTCATGTGGGTTCAGAAGGACGGAGGCGTGGAATGAGATGGTGGTCGGAGACTGGAGTTGACTACGGGCGCTAAGCGCTAACGTTTTGGAACCGCACCACCAACATGTTCGTCTCTGCCTTCACTCGAAAACACCTCGAGAGTTCCAAAAGCTGATTCAATCCTCCCAAAACACCTGTTCATTCCACGATTTGTGTGGAACTCTGCCGAGAATCTTTTGGAACTCACGATGTTGCTTCTCACAACTTCAAGATCATCAAATTTGCGCGTTCAAGCTCGAGTTCTGTTTCTTCATGCACAAGCTAGTGAGATCCAGCTACCCTATCCGTTATCTGGAACAATGTTCAGTGTGTCGGCTCCTCTGGATCCGACCTCATTCTCGCCTCCGTTCAACGTTTCGCGACTATCATCAGCCAAAGACTCCAATTCGGACGCCAGGTTAGGTCGATGAAACGCGTACATGAAGGCCTCGGAAGCTAGTTACTTGCACATCATCATCCGTGTCGTTCATCCGTGAGACGCTCATACAGCCTCTCAAGCAATCCAGTCCCAGTCCAAATCATACTTCAAGCTGCAACAAATTGTTTCTCTGGTTGGTGAGGTACACCGGATCTTGAGCTTGAGTCTTCAGAACTCATGCCTCTCTTCCCTCCTAAGATACAGACCAGTCTGTCTGCAGTGCAAGCGATGTTTCCTTTCTGACTTTCAGCTCCCGACAAGCGTGACAAGGTGCGTGAGTTCTTGAATTTCCTCCTTTCTGCCAGAGTTCAACATGTTTCGTTATATCCCAGGTGACGATTGAAGTGCACGAGAATTACTGAGGCCAAATTGACAAGTTAGGGCAACTATACGTCTTGGAGACACGTCTGAGGGACTGGCTGACCTCATGCTTCGCTCCCAATACCTCCATTGCTACCTCCTTGGTTACGGATCTCGGGGCAAGGCATCATCGCTCTCGACATATTTTATTTTGCCATTTTGTACGTCTGCCGAGCAGCGATAGAACCAACTCCAAGGTATGTTGAAGTGTGCCATCGGCAGGCCGTACCCAGAAACTGACTGTTGCTTTCCAAAGGTGAGGATAAACGGAAGCATCTCAAGTCGAGTTATGGTACTCCGACAGGTCTCGGCGACTTCCATCCTTAGTTCGAGCTTATTGTGTAGATTTAGCCTCCCGCTGAGCGGCCATACCTTCCCCTCCTCCTTTCTGGGATTTCGACACCTCAAGTCAGGCTCTGTGCGCCCGACATGAGACTTCAGCACGTCGGACTCACGCAAGATTTCGGCTTCCCGCAAGCAGTTTTGCTCCCGTCCATTTGGCTCAACCTCTGTCATCATCTCGCACCAGTAAGTCTACTTCGATGAAAGGTTCATATTCGTGGCGTTTACATACAAGAAAGGTCCTAGCTATCATTGCTCCTATCGGGAGCTCTCTGGGAGCTCTCCTCCAACTTTGCCTCATCTCGCTCGAGGTTCTCGCCTTTGACTGGCGCCGCTGTCCACAATTCTGAGTAAGTGTTGTCCTTCGCCTTCAGGAAGTCGAGTTTGGACTCACGGCACTCGGCCTGCGCTGTCAATTGTCCGTCGAATTTCCCTCCAATCTCGAGTTTGAAAATGTGATCCAGGAACGTGGTGCTCACCTCTGACTTATCGACATCTTAGGTACCCCCACCCACCGTCGATATTTCACACTCCTTCATCGACTATCAACAGTTCATTTGCGTCGTCTCGCCTTTCCTTTATCCCGGCCGAGTGGGTTTCTATGTCTGGAACTGAAGGCCGATAAGTATTCGACGTCGATAAAAGCTTGAAACTCACGAGCAACCCTTTCTGGATTGACGTCATCAACGAGAGTAAGTCTGCAGTGCTGCCAGCCCAGACTTTGGGTACCAGTCAAGATGTACACGCATCCTGGGGCTGTTTCTTTGGATTTTGTGCTCGCTCTTCACAGGTGACGGTCTTCTGACTCTGGTGCTGCGGTGAGGGATGTGGAGGCTCGTCGTTGAGGCATCGTTCTCAAGACCAGGCCGATGATTTCCGTACGGCGTACGGGGCTTGTGACGTGGAAAGTGCGGCACTTCTAGGCCCCTTTTCGAACGGACACTACATATAAGAATGAACATTCGTTCATCGCCGACTCGAAGGGCGCCCACGTCAGCCAGTCCGCCCCAGCATCCTATCGAACACTGGGTGCAACTCGTTCAATCGGAAATCGTTTTGGGGCTCATGATCCTTTGGGAGGAAGCGAGGGCACAATATGTGGGTATCAGTACTCGTTGACCACACCCGCTGGTGTCGTGATGGATCTAGCTTTACCTCAGTATGACTTTTCCGTCCGCGAGATCACGGCGGATCCAACGTGAACTGAGCTTGTGAAGGCAGAAGTGGACTGAAATTGTCGCAGGGTCTGCTCGGTGGTCTGCATCGCTCGGGAAAGGACTGGGAACTTTACAAGGTGCCCGAGGTATTCTTTTTGAGGTGGTTATTGATTCGAGTCTGCTTGACATCCAACACCTGGTTTTGTATACACCGCTGTGATAGTATGGACGACTCATTCGGATCTCATCTGCTTTGTGAACAGATATTAATCACATAAGGAAGACGGTGAAAATGCACCAAAGATGATATTCAAACTAGCATAAAAGAATGAAATGATATAAGCCATCAGTTTCGGCCAGAGTCTCCGAGACAGAGTTATCTGAAAATCACGCATCAGAATTGAGAAATATACTTGTGGATACGAAGACGGACGTACACCACTTGATCAAAACGGGTTTGGCCCATGGCCAGCGGATCACTGGTTGAGCTAGTGTATTTTCACGTTCTGCATCGCATTTTGCAGGTGCTTCTGCGAGTGAAGATGATGGAGTCAGCCGAATGGGAGGAGTGCTGTTCGAGATGAAGAGCGCCATCAGTTCGTCGCACGGAATCGAAGACGAGAATTCGCGTTGCTGGAGGTAGAGTGGAAGAATTATTAGAGCAATGCCGGTTCCATGTGTCGTTGGGATCGCCGGGCCTGGGTGCGAGACAAGGTCGATGAGATTGAATGAATCCTTGACTAGGTGACCACGAAGGGAGAAAATGCCTGAATATAATGTGGATTGTGATGTCCACTAGGGCGCTTCTGGAAATGAGGGCAGTCGGCGGGCGTACAAGAGAGGGGTCAAGGATCGGACGAGAGGCGATGTTGGTAGATATAAAATCGTTATATTGTCGACCATGGAGCTAAGTTAAGAAGCTACCGACGACTGTGGTACTGTTGTGGTGACGGTCGACTCGAGTTCGACGAAACCTCTCCGTACGACCGCACACATACCATCTAGATATTCTGTCAGCGAGGATAAAAAATGGAAAAATCTCAAAACGTACAAAGCCATAACTATCGACCAAATACGAGCCTAGCACCGGAAGCTGAGCCAGAGAAAACTAACCAGAGCGTACGCACTCCTCCGCACTTTCTGCATCCAAAGCTAATTATTCAGGACTGTCGAAGATGGCGGTCAAGGGATCCGAGAAGTAGTGTTCAAGCGCTGCCAGAATTCGAGGCTAACGATAGAAGAACCCATCCTAAATAGAGCGGTGAAGAGAGACGCCAGCGGGAGGACATGGAGGCAGCAGAACAAGGTGCTCAGGTACACCGGTCCGGACACCAAGACGGGCCGCGACGAGCCTCAATTGTTTCTAGGTGCCTGGCGCTGGTTCAGATCTGCCACTCTCTCCTGGACCACCATGTTCATTCAAGGTCCCACACCCGAAGCACACATCCTCGTGCTGATTTTCGTTCTATATTTGTTGCCTCTTTTCTCCTACCAGTTTCGGACCGAACTCACCTCCTTGAGGATGTCAATGTTGTAAACACCCGGCCAACTTAGTCGAGCTGGATTTCTGGGTTTCTCGCCGCGGTTAAGGATGTTCTAGGTACGCTATCATTCATTTCAAGATTTCCTCTGTTCAATAAACTTATTGTGGACAGTTTGAGACCGGGAAATGGGATAAGAGTACAGATCGACGACTGGGAGGTTGGAAGCCGTTGGAAGTTGTGTAGCTTCATGGGATTCAGACACACCCTACATCCCAAAACACATTCGACTCATGGCCAGAATGGCAGAAATCCTGTTTACCTCTACGGCGCTCTCAAACCCGCGCGACACACAGAGAAAACTCGACAGCTGGCAAGATGAAAGCCCACCACTCTTACAATACCACACTACTCGACCAGAAGCAAACCCTCTAGCCGTGTTGCGCGGTTCTTGTTCACGTCAACCAAGCGATTTCTGCTGGCGCTCTCGTCCCAGGTGGAATCACCAATACCGTTTACCAATTCAGCGTCCTCTTCGCCTCACTACTCGTTCACGCTCAAACCCACTCAGCGGTTTGGTCATGAACTTTCACATATCCACAGACCTGTCCAGGATAGACATCTGTTGGTATTTCTCCGTATGATATGTTCTCTTTCAGGCACTCACGCGCTTGTTAGATGACCTTCGCCGAGAATTATCGAGATTCTGCCCAAACACTACTGGAAGGGATCACCAGGCTCAGGAGGAACGAGATGGAAGGACATCTGTACCATTCTTCCTCCGCTCAGCTACATATCTGTACATTCGCTACGTCCTTGCCGGTAGTCGCCCTCGGTCGTTGCATTTGTCACGTACTCGTGTTCCGTACAGACACAATTTATCTTCATGTCTTTGGCGTTGTTCAACTCATTGATGATGCATTTATGTATCGCACGTGTTCCTCTCTTCTCAATGTTAACGCAGAAGAGCTAACGCCTGGTATTTAGCCATCTCAATTAGCTCCGCCACCGAACGATACGGCCACCTGGCTTTTCCAAAAAGTTTGATAGTAGCTGAAGAACCTCGGGTCATGAAGTGAGTACGGGCATTCTCTGAATTAACGGGTGGTTAAGGTGAACAAGCGTTCGACTGGTCAAGGCTGTTCCCGTACTGGATCTTTCTAACATCGAGCCTCTCAGACGCTACGCTCAAGTGGTTCGTTGCAGTAATGTTGCGTCCTTTCATTCTATTCTCGCCCCTAATCAAGGTGACCAGAGTATTACAAACTATCATAACACCCGGACACCCCTTCCCCACCCCGTTTACTCAGTCACAAACATCAATAGCCTCTCATCACACGAGCTCACCCGAGAACTGGCTGAATCCTGACACTTACTCGCCTCATACTACATAGTCAGCACGTACTAAAATCTCGCTAGGGATCTTGCACATGGAGCGGTAGATGAGTCTCAAACGTTGAAGCAGATTGGTCTTGTTGCCAGGAGCGAGAGTCGACCGCGTCTGCTTTCCTGATGACGAATTTGGTGTATATTTCGAGGAGACTTTCGTCGGAAGGGAGCCATCTCATTGAGATTACAGTGAATGCAAGTACAGACGAAGCTCTTGGAGGTGGAAGTCGACCGGTGAATTATCACACCGCGTACTTTTCAGTTTCGCCTGAGAATGGAAGACCAATAGGGTCTTGGAACACTTTACGGATGTATAGTATGGGTACCTTTGCTGGAATGCCCACAGTGACATTCGGATGTACTGATCCAGGTGGCTTGCTCAATGCCTACGAGAATGGCATTGTACGTTGGAATCCCGCAAAGTGTGGTGGTAGCCCACCGGACGCGCCATTCGCTTTGTGACCCGGGGATCCGTAACGTCTCTAATATTCATGTCTTTCCAGATAGTCGGAGTGATAGCCCGACTCGTCTCGCACGGCGACATGTAAAGTCAAGCGAAGGGGATCTCATCACACAACTCGGCTGATCAGAAATGAACCTCACGAGGTCAGAGGGCTGAGGAAGTTCTGACCCATTGTGCGTTCAATTCCAGGCTAGCGCGAGTAGAATTTATCCAGGAGGCTGGAGGCATTTGGATGAGGGCCACGCTATTATTCGAAGCCTGAGCGGCGTATCTGGTAAAAATACATAACATTGAAGGTCAAGACGGCTCGAATTCCAACTAGCACGCGACTACTGAATACTCCAAGGTATCCGCTTGAGTTACAGTCTCCAAGATCGAGTTGTCTGAAAACGGTGCGTCAGTTTGACGAATGTGTATGTGGACATGGAAAATATACGTACACCACTTGTTCAAGAAGCCACGTTTGGCCCAGTGAGTTGCGGTACCTTCCCCTTCCTTCGGTAACGCCGGAGCATCTTCACGTTCCAGATCGCACTGTGACTCCGTAGGCTCCTCCACTATCGACGAGCTCGACGGGGATGTAAGTTGTGAGCGGGAAGGCGAAGAAGAACAATCCAGCTCCGAGTCTGAATATGCAATGTCCTCGATACCGTGAGGATCACCTAAGGGAAATGATGTTAGTACAGTCTCGACTTTGAGGAGAACGAAAATACTCACCTACTATCAACTCGGGGTATCCGTGCTCGCATGCATACTCCCACCCGTCCAGATCGTAGTCTAGTGAGTCGAGATGTTCCCGAACAGTCGCATAGTTTTCCTCTTCCCAGTTGGAACCGATCCATTCCTCCACGGTCAATTTGGGAATTCCGAATTCCTCCCAATCCTCTTCAGGGATGGCATCCCTTCCCTGCGGGTCATGGGACCAATAGAATATGCTTTGGGGGAACGGAACACAGTGCATGTGTTTGATGAGCTCAGTCCGTAGAGGCGGGACAAATAGATACGCCGGTGGGGAATAGGTGGTGGGATCCTTGGTGAAAGTGCCTGTGAGGCGGAACCCGACGTGGTCAATATAGACTGAGTGAAAACACTAGTCAAAAAAGGGAAGCAAGGATTTGTTGAAGGACACATACCAACATGCCTTGTACCACTGGAGACATCACACAATGTGTGGGACTGACAGAGGTAGGCTGCTCTGAGTCGATTGCGGACCAATCCTGGGATGCGCAAGCCGAACTCGAGGGCAACTTGGACATCACCAGCTTTATGGTACGAGAAGTTGACTCGCCCAGGCACTGAAACAGTTAGAGGGGGGGATATGGAGTCTATAAGTATTGGGCGGACTTACCCGAGATGGAGCAGGTCGCTTGGACGTCGGGGTTGAGGCTCTTGCGAAACCATTCGGGGGAAGGGCCAGGAGGAAGGTAAGCAACGGTTTCGTGGTTGTGGTAGTCAACGACTGCCCCAAATTTCAAAATGCCGTGTAAAGCAAAATTTGACAAACTGCCCTCTAACCTCCTACCCAAGGATGCAATCGGGGACAAGAATTCAAGCGAAGAGGCTGAGGGGAATGCGAGTTGTGAGGGAGAGGTTTTAAGCTCTTCCAGCCTGATGGTATCGTGAGGATCACCTAAGAACAAACATGTCAGTGCAGGGTTGACCCAGGGAAGAAACATTGGTACTCACCATGTATCAATTCGGGATACCCATGGTCCTGAGCATACTGTTTCCCGTCCAGCTCATAACTCCCTGCGCAAAGATGATCTCGGACAAATTCATAAGCATACCCATCCCGGCCTGAACCAACACATCCCTCCACGCTCAATCCAGGGATCCCGAATTTCTTCCAGTCCTCCTCGGCGATGACAGTCCTTCCCTGTGGGTCGTGAGACCAGTAGAATAGGTTTTTTGGGAATGGATAGCGAACGCAGTGCGTGGTGCTGATGTACTCGGTCGGTAGAGGAGGGACAAAGAGGTATGTTGGCGTCGGAAGGCTTGTAGGGTCATTGAGGAAAGTACCTTTGAGGAAGAATCCAATTTCGTCGATAAAAGCTGAAGGGAAGAATGCATCAGACGGGGAAGAGCAAGAGTATGTGAAGGGACACTTACCGAGGTATGACACATCATCAGAGTTGTCCGAAAAGTCGAGGGATTGACAGAGATAAGCGCGACGGAGTCGATTGCGGTCGTTCTCTGGGATGCGCAAACCAAACTCGAGGGTGACTTGAAGAACATTGCCGGTGCTGCGAAATGCGAGATCAACTCGCCATGGGACTAAAAAAGTCAGAAGATAGAAGATGGAAGACAGAATTGGACGATGGCGTACCTGATCTTGAAAACCCCGCTTTGACGTTGGGACTGAGGCTCATGCAAGTCCACTCGGGAGAAGGGAAGGAAGGAAAGTGGGCGACGATTCCACGTTTGTAGTCGGCAACGGCCCCAAGAGTGAAAAGGCCGTGATGGGCCAAATTTGACAGACCACCATTCCACATTCTCGGATTGGACGCCGCAACTAGATGCAAAACATCGCCAAAGTTTTTCTCGAGGCAGGCGACGATCTCGGCGGTGTCGAGTCGCAGAGGGGTTTCTTGGCGAAGTGGGGTTGGTGGTTCGGGGGATGGTTGGAGCTCTTCTTCGCTTGGTGGATTGAGGAGGACAGAAACCGGGTCGTAAATCCACGTCAAAGACTTGGCGTTCAATGACCAACCCTCCCAACGTTTGGCGACCTGTTTGTTGTTATTAGCTAGTCTATGCTAAAAATAGCTAGCTCACTGGAAATGTAACAGTCTCGTCGTCCCGCAAGGATCGAACCGCAACCGTCTAGAGAATATTCCTCAGTCAAGACACTGATCTCAAGGGCTGAACATACGTTTGTATACGAGAGGTAGTAATATACAAGCCAGTTCTTTTGCCAATACCGACCAGCGAATTCGTTTCCATTCGCCAATTCTACTATCTTTCAGCGCCCGCTACATAAAACCACAACGAAGAACCTACCATCATGAACCATCAATGTTAGCGCATCTGACTCCGCCACTGCAAAGAGTTGAGTGAGCAACGCCGACCTGTGATATCCCATTATATAGACCGACAGACCACTGACTCGCTGACTTACCGCCGGCACATCGCTGCTTCAAGGACTTTCTTCACAAGCTAAAACTGATTGTCAGACCATTTCGCCGTACCTAGATACTTATCCTCACCTTGACAAAAATGTCTCGGTCCTTCTCATCAATCAACTCAAGGGTGGTAGTGGTAAACCTTTCCCGGCGTCCGACTATCTTGGCCGTTTGTACCGTTTTCTTGACTTTGAATACCTGCGACTCTGTTGACGTTGACGTCCCCTCCAGTCTGATGTCGATCGATAGGACCTTGGACGAGAGCAGGTGTCGATAGATGATATCCCCATCAATTACTCTTCTAACGGTCCTTCCGTTCTGTGCTCAAGGTCAAGGACTACAACTGACAAACACGCAAACCGACGCTTACCATGGTCAACAGATCTCCTCGCTCCGGGCTATGATAATGATTCGTGATCACATCCCTAGCCACGGTCTGGAAGTTAGCATTGTTCCCTATCGTCGTGTTGTGAGCATTGGCCAAAATATCAGGCATGTCTTTGCCTCAAGACAGAGAGGGAATGGAAAGGGAGAGAAAGGCACGATGGAGGACGTCAAACACAGCCCATCTTAAGTGAGAAACCTCACAGCCGTCTCATGACCTGCACGAGGGAATATCGGCCCCATATCTCCCAAAAGCACTACACCATCACGGTGATGACCATGTTTTGCCTACAGCATTTGTGGTCCCGTGTGCCTCGAATACCCATACCCACCTTCCTTTGTCGTTCGAATAGCTATACTGAGCTCTCAAGTCCCAGCTTCAATCTGTAGCCCTTGGTCTTCCACCGGATAGTAGATCGCACGAGTACGAGCGCTACTATCGGCCTCTCGCCTACGAGCGTTCTCAGCGCGAATTGTAACGTTTTGATAGGCCGGATCGGGTTTTGATTGAGAGACAGAAAAGGACGCATCGGGATACACCCGTAATTACGACCATGAGCGCTGTCCAGAACTGGCTCGTAGTCCCGGGCTCGGACTAACACCGGTGGCAGACGTCGAGAGGGAAATTAAAATCGTAACTTCGCAACTCAACTTGATGAACATAACAACATGTTGTCGTGACGAACAGAACAAGAGGATAATAAAGAAAGTATGTCCGATCGTGCTGTCCAGAGAATAGACTCTGCGTGTGAGAACTAAGGTACAATCCGGGCAGTCGCGACCTTGGGAGACGGTTGGATGGACCTATATAGTGCAAGGTCAGTCAAGAAAATGAACCACGACTCGAGGAAAACACCCACCCATCTTTTGTGCCCTCTCTCTCGTCACACCCCGCTCCTCCACCACTGTGGCTTCCGTCTCTATCCATTTAGCTGAGAGCCAAACCAACAAAACCCCCCCGGAAGAGCTATTTCAAAGGTACCAGGTACCGAGTCCGTTTCGAGGGTTTGAAATGGACTCGTCGGGATAGCCCATGGCCGGGGAATCGATGGAATAGAAGGAGAGTTTGTTGTTTGATTGCCATCACCTCGATTCATGGCGTACAAGGCGATTCAAATAGCTTTGGACCCCAGGAACGGACAGAAATACGAATCGCTGGGGGCCCGTGTAGCAAAGACGAAATCTCTGGGTATTTCGTGGGTAGCACCGGATTCACCATAGGCGATTGTCTCTGCTCGTGTCGAGCAGTCCAATCTTCGCTCTGCCTGGCAAAATGTCGAGGTTTCCGTTCGACGTGTCTGTGTTCTGGTCGCGGGCGAGAACTAACGTGCAAGTGATTCCGTATGGAGGTCACTAATTAAGCTTCAAACTGGTCAGCCAGAGCCTCAAGCACACAGCAAAGCATAATACGCACCTGAGGACCGATATCTCTTTTCAAAATAGCAGCTCGCGTGAGGTTTATTGACGGTTATTTTCGTTCTTGCTGGCCAGAAGGTTCACGAGTAACCTCCGTGAGCTCTTTGGCTGCCAAATCACGGTGCCAACCGAGCTCTGATATTCCAGAGTGATTGCCGCATGCTCGTGCGGGTTACAGAAGGCATGGAGATAGAGACGGGTTGTTGGTCGTGGTGGATTCTGGTCAAAGTCGAGTACCGGCACTAAGCCGGCAGATCGAACCGTCTCGACTTGAACCACACCCACCAACATGAAGCTTTGCGTTCACCTGGAAATACCGAAGACGGCAACTTTCATATTCGCTGCAAGCAACTGGACCGGCTTAGAACCTAAATACTACATTACGGGCCTGTAGTGAGGCAGCGAATCCGCTAGGTATTCACCAAGGTGTGTTTCCTTATTGTTTGATACAATTCCTAGTACCTACAAGCCCTCAAAGTCTGATTAGAGCGGATCCCTGCGTATGATAACAGGCCTTCTGCCGACTACCTTTCTCTTCACCTAACACTGGGTGGAAGTCTCCCGGGTACTCGCTGGCCGGCTGTGCTACAATTCCCTATGATATCCGAGCCCATTTCGAGCTCATCAGGGCAGACATCCGCGAGCTCAAGGAAGACAACAAACTCGACTGCGTTGTTGCGTTCTGGTCTGCGAACGCCGAGAGATCAGTTCTAGTATCCACAAAGCCTTAATGCCATCAGACCCCACCCACTCCGAAGTTCCCATTTCAATCCATTTCGTCTGCATTTTCGTTTCTGTCGTGCTGTCGGATACTGCCATTCTTTCTCACAACCTAACTCGTTGTACGGGAAAACCTCAGGATACGCACTCTGATGCTCGAAAGATCTCTACAAATCTCTAGCAATCATCAAAAATCAGTTCCTCGGACCCACTGCCGACAAAAGAAAACATACGAGTGCGACGTATGTCTCGCACGGGCGCAGATCTTGTTGGACTGTAGTAGAGGTCAATGGACTTTGAAGGGGGTAGTCACAAAGAGGGAGAAGAATTGGAGGGAAAAAGACAGGTGTAAATTCACCCGTTCTGGCTCTCACCATGAACAACAGCGTGAGATGGCGATTCTGATCTGGTGGACTCTCGAAGGTTCTGGGAGATACAGTCCAAGTCATGGCGCAGCTGTTGATTGAAATGAGTCCGGATTGCCCTCTTCTTGGGACTTGCATCGCTGAATGGGCTCTCGTCAGGTCTTGGTCCCAGCACCATTACTTCTAAAGGGCGACCGGCAGTCTCATTTTGGATGAGCTCACCAATGTCACACATCACTGTTCTCGTTGCCTCACCGCTCGTGCGCCCTCAAAACTACTCAACATCTCAACCTTGAACCACATATCCAGAGCCGTCTGGGTCAGACTTTTGCAGTAGTTTCTTCCGTATGGTCAGTTCTCCTTCATGCGCTTATTGAATCGACTTCGCTGAAAGCAATCAAGTTATGTGCCTGCGAGGTATTGTTTCTGAAAAAGCTCACCCGCCTCAGGAGGAAGAGTTGCAGTATGTCTGTAGTTTATTCCTCAGTCGCTAAGCTTTCGATGCAATTGCTATGTCCTTGCTGGCCCTCACCTCGATTGTTGAATTCATCACGTATTTGCTTTCAAGGTACACATTAGATCCGCCATCATCGTGTCTCTGACGTTGTTGAACTCGGGAAGGCTAGCTCTGGAGATGCTTCGCGCGTTTTGTCCTCATCTCGATGCTGACACTGTATAGTTCACCTTTGGTTTTTTGGCCGTTTCATGCAGCTCTATCACCGAACGATGTGGTTACCTGGATTGTCCAAAGGTTTTGAGAACGGCTGAAGCACATTGGGGCTAAAATAGAAGTGAGCACCGAGGGTGTTCTGACTTGGTAGTTGATGGAGGTCACCGAATAACCATTGACCAGTGTTCCGGTATCGGATCTCCTCGAGACTGAGCCTATCAGACAAATGGCACATACGAACGCACCACTGTCCATCACGGTAGCATTACATCCTTTCATTCTATTCTTGCCCCGACTGAAGACAATCAGATTATCACAGACTACCCTCACAACGCCTGGACTCCTCCATATTCCGTTTTCTCGGTTAAGGATACCAACCTTTCGTCACACGAACTCATCCGACGACCCGTCGAATCCTAACACTCCTCGTTCCACACCATCGGTATTCACCAAACCTTGCCAAGAATCCATGCACGGAACGGCAGGTTTGTCTCGAATGTCTCCGCGTCGAAGTTTCTCGAGGCAAATTAGTCTTTTGCGGGGAGTGAGCGTAACGGTACTCATTGACTCTGTCTGCTCTTTTTGGTGACGAACTCGGCGTATATGTCGGGGAGACTTCTGTCGGATGAGGGTCATCTCACTGATATCAAGCTGAACGTGCCCACGGACAAAGTTTTCGGAGGCGGAAGTAGAACGAACTATCACGGCGTCAGGATCTGCTTGCTAGAGGACTCATCGGACTCCGAGCTCTGGACATACACACAGCATTTATCACTTTTGCTGGATTTCAGTTTGCTCCAAGGAGCTGATATAGGGTCTCGAGCTGCCTGTGGATGCCCGCCTCCAAGAATGGCATCAGACAATTGCCGCCCGCTTTATATAACAGGTTGGGATCTTCAAGACCCAAGCGAGAGATAAAACATCTCCAATTGACCTTCTTCGATGTGAGTCAAACAAACCACAAGCGTCGGAGAGGGACTGAGCGGCAAGAGGGAAGTGTTGGGCGACGGTGTGTGTGGAGTTTGCATTTTAGAGAACCTACCCGTATCCCCTAACACGCAAAGGGAGAGAACGGGGAGGCACGGGGTACGAGAGAGAAAACTGAGAGGGGGTAGGCAACGATGGGGGGATGTCAAACATAGTCCACCTTGAGTGAACTTCTCGCAACCGTCCCATGTCCTGCACGAGGGCATATCCCCTCTGTATCTCCCACGAGCACTACACCATCGCGGGCATGCATCATGCGTCGACTTCGCAATATCCCATGGAGCGCTGAAGATGGGCAAGCGATACCCACCTGCCTTGGATCGTTCAAACACCTCGCTAGATTCTGTTGAGCTTTGCTGGGAGCCTCCGGTTTCTGCTCCACAAACCTGTTGTTCACACTCATAATCAAGTCACTTGCGGCCTCGAGTTCTCTGGTACGAGCAAAATCGACGTATACTCAAAAGATGTCTTTCCGCAGTCGCCAGATCGAGTGAAGCATACACTCATGGCCTGGTTTACAACTGCCCGATGGAGTCGAACGGATGGAAGGAGAAAACTAGATCGATGGGATTGGATGAGTTATCAGGTAGGGCAAGAGAAAGTGGAGTATAGCTTGAAACAATGTGGGTCGTGATCTCCACGCTAAGTTCGGTGTGAAAAAATCAATACATTGTTCACTACGGGGCTGAGGTACAATCGCATCATCGTGAGGACTGTGGTATGGTTGTGGTGACAGTCGACTCGAGTTCAACGCAACCTTTCCGCACAGCTGTTATATACTCTAGATACTCTGTCAGCGAAAACCAGGAACCAGGAAGCTTTGGAACGCACATAAGTAGGATCCATCGAGCCCAGCACTTGAGTTCGAGGCCCAACCACTGTTTGCTTCGCGTATCCAATGCTATTATGAGTTGTGGTTTTGAGAGCGGAGATTGGTTGAGAGGGGGGAGATGACGAGCCTTCCTTGGATTCCCACTAGAGTCTGAACTTCAAAGTCTCTTCTCTCAGGAAGAGAGCTTGTTGTTGTACCAAAATCCCTCCTCTTGCCGTAGCGCCAGCCCCCCATCGCCCCATTTCCATCTCCAAGTCGAGGCCTAACTAGAACGAAGACGACCGTACTTTCGAGCTTTGATAAATCCACAGAACTTCATTGTCTCCCGGCATGTTGAATATGATCCGATAGTGACCATAGACGGTTGGATACAACGCGTAAGTGTGAGCGAGGGCTGGGTGGAGATTGGGTGGAAGCGCGATGGTGGTTGGAGTTCAAGGAATGGGCCCCAAACTTCCAGGCTTGATCCCTGCTAACCGCTCGCACGATGTTGTCTACAGTACCCTCAACGTCGGGCTCAAGCTTGATGTTCATGAATACCGTGCTGTTGTGTCACCTGCTGTCTGGTGACAACTCAAGACCTTCCAACGCTTGTGTTCGCATATGATGAGGGCGAGGTGACAGCTCAGAAATCTTGAAGAACGCCGAAGATCCTTGATCGGCGAGTCGGAGGTGACTGGTTATTCCGCAATCCGAAGCAGCCGGCGCAATTGTGCAAGAGTCGAAGGTGGCAGTCAAGATTTCTGAGGGATAGTGTTCAAGCATTGCCAAGTTTTGAAGCTGCCGGTAGAAGAACCCATTCCGAATCGAGCGGTGAAGAGATCTAGAGAGGGCAGCGGGAGGACATGGATGATGGAGGTTGTGGAACAAGGTGCGCAGGTACACCGGTCCGGCCACTCGTCTCCGATGATTCTGCCGCTCTTCGACCGCTCTTCCATGTCCACTCAAGGTCCCGTACTCGAAACGCGCACAATCGTCCCACTTCTCTCTAAATCACTCCATATTCGTTAGAATATCTTCCTCTACAATTTTCGCCAATTTTAGGCCAAACTCACCACTTGAAGATGCCGAGGTTGTATAAACCCAGGTGGTTGGACTGGATTTCTGGGATTCTCGTCGTGGTTGAAGATTGTCGAGGTACGGTATAATCCATATCATTCTCTAACCTACTCAATATAGTCACTGTGGCAGCTTGAGACCGGGGAAAGGGCTAAGAGGATAGATCCACGAATGAGAGCGGGGTACATTGTTAGAAGTTGACTGGCTCATGGAATTCGGACACGCCCAGCATCATCGCAGACATCCGAGTCGTGAGCAGAAAAACTTCATGTCCCTCTACACTGCTTTTCAATCGCCTAACTCGCAGAAAGGACTCGACCCCGATTACAATGCCACTAGTCGACCAATGGGAAACGTGCAAAACTGTACGGTTCTTTTTCTCGTCGACTATCAAACGAAAACTCCAGCCATCAAAGGACGCAGCACCAGGCCAACAGAACGCATTCATCCCCTCCAAGCACCACGTTTACTATCACTGATGGTAGCTCATCAGTCCTATTTCTCAGTTCTATGATTTCAGGAATATCTCGAAGACTGAGTAAGTTTTTGAACTGCCGCTGACCGTTCTTCGATTGTCTAACACACGTTTTGCGGTTGATCCAGCTCGAAGGAAACAACGGTGCCACCTTGATCGTCACCATCGCCACCAGCCGCTGCATTATCACCTGGCCCACCAGGCAACGGCCCAATCATTCGTTCCCTTCTCCTCTACGTGTCCACAGCTCGCACTGGGCCTACATTAATGTCGCTACCAGCGGCTGGGAACTTTCTGGAACGTCTTTGGACAAGGATATGCGATATGGGCAGGTCCTTTACTTTGACCTGCAGCGCCGAGACGCCTTGCTGCGCAACGCCTTCCCATTTATCTACTATCTCGATTTCATCACTGCCAACCAATACGAACGCGTCGGCGATGTGACCACAGGCACAGGTCATCAAGCTCACCTTGAATACGTCCCACTTCCAAGAAAGACGACGAACTTGACCGGCAGCGCTGTTGTTCACCAGCCTGAAAACAACGAGATCAGTTTTGGTACACCGTATTACCAATATTGCCGACAGCTCCCTCGACACCATCAGCAGTTAGGACCTCGCGCTTCGAATCCTCTCCAGCCCTATCCGGCGTCATGGCCATTCTTGAGCCCTTCATCAACAGTGCTCCTCGGAAGACTCGCCCTATGTTACTGATCTCACCGAGGGTCACCGTTCATTCATCCGAGGCTGGGATCACAAGTCCAGCCAGACCAAAGTCAAGGTTGAGTCAATCCGCCGAATTCCTTGTCAATGCTGGTCTCAAGCCTCTCTCCATCGCTTTCTACAACCTTCTGAGCGACAGGCGTACAATGGCCACAAGCTACAATTTGATATCAAGATAATCAGCGAGAGCGGTGTGGTCGACTCCGGCATGGCCGATGCCAATGGGTTCGTTCTTGAGGTGTCACAGGATTGGGTTCAAGGGCAAACACCCCTTCGACCGCATCGTTGTCGCCGAATACGTTTCCGCTATCAGCACTTTGGAGAGAGTCATCGACAAGTACTGCTCGGGGTCTCTGTCGGGAGGTCGACCATCAATGTGTGCGAGGTGAGTCGTCAGTGTTCTAGTATCTCATTTTCCGACTCTGACGTGGTTCTAATCGAGACTTCCAGCTTGTTTATTCCTCAATCTTCGATCTTGCCATCGTCACTCAGCTCCTGATTTCTGTACAATACAGCACCGCGGCACCTCTTACCTGGTCTTTTCGTCGTCGTCCTTTTGTCAACCCTGGTGTATTTCCCTTATTTAGGGTGTCTTCTGATTGCTGACTTCCAATCCACTAGGAGACGACGTTGTCGAGAGTCTGAAAAGCTAGCGTAACACTCTCGGATCCTCCATGAAGGCTTCTGCTGACCCCGAGGGTAACCATGCTTGTTGCATGGGCTGGCAAAGCGTGTTCGACGGTTGCATGCCCTTTGTGCATGCCGCCCTGTTGATACATGTCCTTGGACCATACGTACATACGGTACAATGTCGGAATGGAAAACTTTTGCTACATTGCTTGGTTGTCGTTGACCGGAACTTGAGGTATCCTCCTACTTCGACGTCAGTTGGCGAGCGCCGCAACTTGTCTGGATATTGAAGATTCCAATCGTCGTCCTCCGATGGCGTAGGAACAGAGGCTGTCGTGAGGAGTCTTTTCGTGCGGGAGAACTTGCGATGCGAGGGTGTTGAACGACCGTGACGACGTCCTTACAAAATGGCTGCCCGCTCTGCCATGATTAGATCGGTGTCAGCTCACAATACATTTTGCAGATACACCGCTGGAATGGCGACGCAGACTATCCATCCGGCTTCACCTGAATATGTATATGGATACATGTCAATCGGACTCGAAAGTATGGATGAGAGTACAGAATACAAAATACAAAGTTCAAACTATCATACAACTACAGAATGATCTAAGGCATCGGTTCGGTCAGAGTCTTCAAGACCGAGTTGTCTGAAGATCGAGAATTGCTCGTCAGACCCAGGAAATATCCATATGAGCAGCAAGATGTACGCACACCACTTGACAAAAACAGGTTTGGCCCAGTGAGTTACTGGGGGTGTCGGAGTGTCTTCATGTCGTGTATTACATTTCGTGGGTGCCTCCGCAGGTGAAGATGTTGAAGGGAATGGGATTGGTGAAGGCGAGGGAGAAACTTCACGGGCTGAGTCCAAGTATTCGAAGTCTGAGTCGCAGTCCGACCATTCGGGGTCTGAGTCGGAGTATACGAGCTCTTCTATGGAGGTATTGTGAGGATCACCTGAGAACAAACATGTCGGTGCGGGGTTGATCCAGCGAAGAAAAATTGGTACTCACCATGTATCAACTCGGGGTGCCCATGGTCCCGAGCGTACTGTTTCCCATCCAGCTCATAATGCCCAGAGCGAAGATGTTCTCGGACAAATTCATAATCATACTCTTTCCAACCTGAGCCAATCCATTCCTGCACGCTCAATTCGGGGATTCCAAATGCTTCCCAGTCCTCCTTGTCAATGGCAGTCCTTCCTTGTGGGTCGTGAGACCAGTAGAATCTGGGGTGGAATGGATAGCGAATGCAATGCGTGGTGTTGATGTACTCGGTCGGTAGAGGCAGGATGAAGAGGTATGTTGATTTTGGAAGGCTTTTGGGGTCATTGAGGAAGGTGCCTTTGAGCCAGAATCCAATTTCGTCGATATAAGCTGAGGGGAAGAATGCATCAGATGAAGAAGAGCAAGAATATGTGAAGGGACACTTACCAATATCCCTCACATCATCAGAATTATCGCAGAAGTCGAGGGATTGGCAAAGATAAGCACAATGAAGTCGATCGCGATCATTCTCTGGGATGCGCAGACCAAACTCGAGGGTGACTTGAAGAACATTGCCGGTGTTGCAAAATGCGAGATCAACTCGCCATGGAACTAAACAAGTCAGAAAATAGCAGACGGAATTGAGTGCTGGACACACCTGATCTTGAAAAACTTGCTTTGACGTCGAGATTGAGGCTCCTGCAAGTCCACTCGGGGGAAGGGAAAGAAGGAAAGTGGGCGAGGATTCCGCGTTTGTAGTCGACGACGGTGCCAAAAGTGAGAAGGCCATGAAGGGCGAAATTTGACAGGCCGGTCCACCTGTGATTAGGTGGCGTTACCAGATGCAAAACATCACCGAAGTTCTCCTCGACACAGGCGACGATTTCAGCGGTGTCGAGGCGTGGAAGGGTTTCTTCGCAAAGTGGAAGTAGTGGACGGACTGGTTCGAGGTCTTCTTCGCTTGGTGGATTGAGGAGGACAGAAGCGGGGTCGTAAATCCACGTCAAAGACTTGGCATTGAATGACCAACCCTCCCAACGATTGGCGACCTGTTTGTTGTTATTAGCTAGGAGATGCCAAAAATAGCTAGCTCACTGGAAATGTAATAGTCTCGTCGTCCCGCAAGGATTCCATCACAATCGCCTAGAGAATATTCCTCAGTCGAGACACGAATCTTAAGGACTGAACATACAATTGTATACAAGATGTAGTAATATACAATCGAGTTCTTCTGCCGATACCGACCGGCGATTTCGTATCCATTCACCAGTTCTACTATCCTTCAGCGCCCGCTACATAAAACCACAATGAATAACCTACCATCATGAACCATCATTGTCAGCGCATCTGACTCTGCCACCGCAAAAACTTGAGTGAGCAGTGCCGACCTGCGATATCCCATTATATAGACAGACAGATCACTAACTCTCTGACTCACCGCCGGCACATCGCTGCTTTGAGGACTTTCTTCACAAGCTAAAGCTGATTGTTAGATCATTCTACACAGTCCGAATACCAATTCTCACCTTCACAAACTCGTCTCGATCTCTCTCATCAACTAGCTCAAAAGTAGTAGCAGTAAATCTTCCCCGGTGTCCGTATAATCTGGCAGTTTGTACCGTTTTCTTGATTCTGAATACCTGTGACTCTGTTGATGTTGACGCCCCCTCCAGTTTCATGTCAATAGGTAGGATCTCGGACGAGAGCAGGCGTCGATAGATGATATCCCCATCAATCACTCTTCTAACAGTCCTTCCGTTCTGTGGTCAAGGTCAAGGACTACGACTGACAAGCACGCAAACCTTTAACCGACGCTTACCATGGTCAATTGATCTCCTCTGTCCGAATTTTTGTAGATGTTCGTAATCGCATCTCTAGCCGCGATCTGGAAGATGGGGTTGTTCCCTATCGTCGTGTTGTGAGCATTGGCCAAGATAGCAGACATGTCTTCGCCTCAAGACAGAGAAGGAACGGAAAGGGAGAGGAAGGAATGATGGGGAACGTCAAACACAGCCCATCTTAAGTGAGAAACCTCACAGTCGTCTCATGACCTGCACGAGGGAATATCGGCCACATATCTCCCAAAAGCACTACACCATCACGGTGATGACCATGTTTTGCCCACAGCATTGGTGGTCCCGTGTGCCTTGAATACCCACACTCACCTTCCTTCATTGTTCGAATAACCTTACTGAGTTCTCAAGGCCCAGCTTCAATCTGTAGCCCTTGGTCCTCCACCGACCAGTAGTCTGTAGATCGCACGAGCGCGAGCACTACTATCAGCCTCTTGCCTGTGAGCGTTCTCATTGAATTCAAACGTATGATGGGCCGGACCGAGTTTGAATCGAGGGGCAGAAAAGAACGCGTCGGGATACAGCCGTGCCAAGCGCCATCCAAAAGTCGCTCGTAGTCTCAGGCCGGAACTAATACTGAAGGCAAACATCAAGAGGAGATTTGAAATCGTGATTTTGCAACAAGCCGTGTTATCGTGACGAGTGAAACAGATAAGGAAGGTATGTCCGAAATAGATTCTGTTTGTGAGAAGCAGCGTAAAATCTGGGCAGCCGCGACCTTGTCGGACTGTTGAACCTATACAGTGCAAGGTCAGTCAAGAAAAATGCACCACGACGGGAGAAAAACACCCACCCATCTTTCGTCGTTCAAACATTTCCGCTAGTCCTCTCTCGTCACACCCCGCTCCTCCGCCACTTTGGCTCTCGTCTCTATCCGTTGGACTGCGAGCAAAACCAACAAAACCCCCGGAAGATCTATCTCAAAGGTGCCAGGTATTGAGTTCGATTCGAGGGTCTGAAATGGACTGGTCGGGATAGCCCATGACCGGGAAATCAACAGAATGGGAGGAGAGTTTGTTGTTCGGATGCTACCAGCTCGATTCATGGCGTACAAGGCAATTTGGACAGCTCTGAACCCCAGGAACGGACAGATATACATGTTGCTGGGGGTCCGTTAGTAGAGACGAAATCTCTGCGTGTTATGTGGGCAGCACCGGATTCGCCAGCGGCAACCGTCTTTGCTCTTGCCAGACATCCTAATCTTTGCTCTACCTGACGAGATATTGAGACCTCCGTTTGACGTGTTGCTTTGGTATGTTCTCTCTCTCTGGTCGCGGGTGAGAGCTAACGTGCAAGTGGTTGGATAGAAATGAGAGGGTCAAGCTTCCAATGAAACTGGTCAATCAGAACATCGAGCACATAGCGAAGCAGAATACGCACCTGAGGACCGATTTTTTCCGTTCAGAATCGCAGCTGGCGTGAGGTTTTTTGACGGTTATTTTTGTTTCTGGCCAGAAACTTCGCGAGTAAGCTTCATGAGCTCTTTGGATACCAAATCATGGTGTCAACCGAGCGCCTATATCCCAGAGCGATTGTCGTATGTCCGTGTGGATTACAGGAGGCATGGAGATAGGCATAGAGATTGAGACGGGTCGCTGATCGTGGTGGGGTTCTGGTCAGAGTTGAGTACGGGCGCTAAACCGGCACCGTCTCAACTTGTACTGCACCACCAACATGAAGTTCTACTATGCTCGCTCGTCGTTCAATGCCTCAATGTTCAAGGCTCGAAAACACCTCAAAGACGATTTTGATATGAGCTCCAAGAAGCTGAAAGCGAATTAGGTATCCATTGTCCGCGTCTCTTAAAACTCAGACCAGTGCAAGCCTCGATTCCTCTTCACCCAACACTTCCACCGAGATCATGATCAACATTGGCTCTATTAGCTTGCCGGATTCAACATCGACTGCGTACACTTCTTGGTTACAATTGTGCCTTTGTCTCCATTCATCGCCGTCCTATGGAGTACCCCAACTCACAAATTGTCAAACCCGGAATCCCATTTGAAGAAACGATTGTTGATCACGGTCTCGAGGAATGCGCGACGTGTCTCGCTGCAGAAGGAGGCAACGTGAGATGTTGTAAAGAGAATTGAAAGCAACGATGAAGGGGAAGGTCGGTCTGTTTCTTTGACTTTCTGACTTTTTTTCGTGTTCTCAATTCCTCGCTAGGCGTCCATACCCATCACCCTATACTCCGTAGGAAGCCTACTGTTGTATACGACAAGCGTCCTTTGGACTTGGCCGACTTGATAAACAAAGAGTTCGTGGATCTTGCACAAGGAGGCCGAACAGTTCATCTCTACCCGGATCAACCAGCACACGCCAATCTCCAAGAACGAACATGGTGCTTTCGTGACTGGTGGAAGTAGCGCGCGCAGCTGGCGATTATGGCGGTTATGTCAGGGCCCATGAGGAGGCTGAATGGCGTCGGACTCGAGGTTGTTGATATTGATATGGAGGAAGAGGTCAAGAAGGGGTATGAGATGTGTTAGACGTTACGGTTGAGGGTACAGAACTCCGGGCGGGAGCTGAGAACGCGTAAAATGAGAAGATTTCGAGGACAGAGAACCAGACTATTTGCACGGCTGAGGTACCGGCTCATGAGCGCTGGGAACACGGACGAGGATGCTCAAAATACTCTCAGAGCTTAACGTGCTTTTTGCGCAACCGAAGGTATGTTTTTCACCTTTTATGGCATCGAGACATTGAATGATGATCCGTTCCAGATTTACGGTCTCATTTCAGTTCCAGAATCATCTCATCGACTCTGTGAAGGAAGGTGAACATAGAGCATTTCCACGACACGGTATGTCCTAATAGCAACATGTCATGACTTCGCTCTCACACTCGCAGTTTGGGACGCAATACGGATCCTCAAAGGCCTACGGAATGCACTATCTTCTGCCTACAGCTGGTACGATGATCTGGGCTCGCCTGATCGAATGTCAACTGCTCACTCGCATGAAGCGTTCTCGGCAATGGCTGGGAACTCTACCCTGAAGGTCAACAACTTCAATCCGAGAGTAGCACCTTCAGCAGAAATCCGACACGCAGATGTTCTATTAAACCTGGCTTCAGGACGTCAACCTGTTGACGGCCAGCGATTCGGGATCATGCGATTGAGACGAGGCGGATTCCAGCTTGCAGAATCATCACGTTAGAGGAGGGAAGGAGTCACCAACAAGCGAAGATGTGACAAGCGGCAAAAGGAGAAGGTCTGTCCAGCCAACTTTTTGTATGTCCAGGTTCTGACGTGAACATGACTGTCAAGCCAATTACGCACACAATCCGGAGAACCAAGCTATGTTCTTGCGATCTGCCTATCTAGCATGCTCGGGTGACGTGAATTCCGGCAGTTCTGCGACTGGATAGGTGAGTTTGGGTCCATCGTTCTTTGTCAGCGGATCTGACATTCCCGTAGGCGTCGTTTACCGGGCAAATGGGATACGAAGCTCCCGATACAAGATAGGGTCAATATGCGAGTGGACGAAGCTAATCAAGGTATAGCAAACGAGCGATCAGAGCGATACCGGTTACGTGTGTTGTTGAGATCGCCCTGCCTGATCTACGAGGTTGGATGAGCCGGAGATAGAGAAAACGATGGAGCTCCCGACTTGGTACAAGATCGGTTCTCCATTGATTCCCAAAGTTCAGAATATACTCTCTCCCTCTCGTGGGAGGAGACCTTGCTACTATACCTAGACCCTATCCTTGTTGGGGCATCACCCATTTCCAGCCAGCGAGAACCCTCAAATTGCACCCTTCCCGTCCCATCCCTGAGCCCTAATTAGCGCGAATATGGTCGTACTTGAGTATCCTTGAGATCCACTTGGGGCTAGCAACGTGTGAGGCCAGATAGAAACTGAGTGGAAGGGTGATGGTGGTTTGACTTCAGAGTACGAGTACCAGTTTTCCCAGCTTGAACCCTGGTGATGAAACGCTCGCGCACTACCGTCTTCAGAGGGCCAGTCGAAGATGGTTCTCAATAATTCTAAAACGTAGTGCTCAAAATTTGAAGAATTTTGATGTTTTCTACTGAAAAGCTTGCTTTGTGTCGAAGGGCGCAGAGAGAGGCCAGAGAGAGGCCAGCGGGAGGTTGTGGAGGTTGTGGAACAGGACGAGTCGGTGCACCGGTCCGGACTCCGCTGATACTCGTTGAATCGTTCGAGCCATCGACGGTCTTCTTCCCGCGTTCATCAACATTCTCTTGCTCGGCCTGATTTCTCGTGTATCGTCCCTCCAAGACGCCCTCTACTTCACTCAGAATGACGCGGGATCCAAACCATCCGGATATCAATTTTGAATATTGAAGGCCCCGCACACCAAGCACCGAACACCTATGCAAATACTTGCAAGAGGAGGACACCCACAGAGTCCAGACGCGAGAAGGTTGAAGAGTGGCAGTTTAGAGAGGGACAGGGTGGATGAAAAGAGTTGCAGGGAGGGCGAATTTCAATGTCGAACAACAAGACCAACACCAGCAGTTCGGGTCGGCACATGCTTACAGGCACTTGAGTGATTCTCAGAGACGAGGATTCGAAGACTTTCAGTCAATTCCTCACGCCGTTCGAGTTTGTAAAGGGATGACTCGCCGCGGGAACGATCGAGGAGTTTTATGGAACCTAGGTCTCATCCTCAGCACCTCCCGTTACAAACGACGTGGTAACATCAATTTTTCGTCGTCGAAACTCGTACCCTCGATACGAATACCCCACCCCTCTATAATAATGGTGTGACTTTCATGACGAGTCTACCCTCTGCTCGCGATGTTCCCTACCGAGAACCCGGAAAAGTCGAACGACGGTCCTGCTCGCGAGTATGAGAAACTGTTTTCTCCTGTCCTCTAACTATCCGATGCCTGCGAGAAACATGGCATCAACAGCCTCGACTATCACCCCTTGCTCGTATACGAGGAACTCACCAAGAGCGGCACTCCTCCAACATGCGAAGACTTTTGGCACGACTACATCAACGAACATTCTTAGGCTGAACCCCGTCAGCATTCAGTCACGCACGGACAAGCTCAGCTCTCCCTCATCCATCACAACCCGTATCCGAGCCCTCACTCGCTCTTGATCTTCATCCGGGTTCTTAACGTCACTACTAGTGACTTTGGCCCGACTCTCCTCTCAAAGGCCCCCTTCTTGCTCGTCCCACCGTTGCTCGTCATCCATCCCGTGTTGCAGTACAGCCCAAGAGAATCTCTTGGATTAACGTATTCGCTACCTTCAGGTGGTAACGCCGCTGTCACCGTTGAGCATCAAATTGTTCCTATTTGGTCGTACAAATTCCAAATCGAGAGGAGTATGCCGAAGACTGTCAATGGGTGAGTCTCCGGACTGTCACTGGCCTTTTCCTACTCCTCTGACATATGTTTCGCAGGTTGAGGATGATGAAGCTCGAAGAAAACAATGCCATCTCGACCACCACTGTTGCCCCCAGCCGTCACATCATCATTTGGCATAGGAAGCAACCATTCGCCCTCACTCGTCCCCTCCTGCACGCATCTACGATTCGCATTGACGACGGTGACATTGACGATCCCTCCACAGGCAAGGAAATCCACGTGCCTATCTCTGATGTTCTCCCCGTGGGTCGGTCGTTCCCAACGATCTCGCTATCAGCGGCCGGGACATCTGCGGAATTATCGATAGACAGGCTTAGACAGGACTATGTAATGCATGCACGCCCTTCGCTCGGATTTGTCGCGCCAGGAAGCCTTGACGAGCGACGCTCCCCATCTTTCTGCTATCTCAACATCCTGTTGATCTCGCTGGGCGTCCTGGTCTATTCATCCGAGACGAGGATTTCAGGTCTAGCCAGACGACGTTCAAGTTGGTTTTTGCCGACTCCCTTGTCAACACTGGTAAATCAAACCCCGTCACGTCGCTGCCTACAACCATCAGGGCCACGGGCAACAATGGCCACGAGCTCTTCACCGAGAGACAATCCAATATTAGCGAGAGCGGTCACGGTGTAGTCAACTCCGACATGGGTGGGCCTTTGAGGCGCCCCGAAGTGGATTCAAAGGCTTCCCTGTCGGAAAGGGTGAGCATTCCGGCCGTGTCGTTGTCACCAAGTACATTTCCGTTGTTGGTGATTCGAAGAGACTCATCGACGAGTACTACTCGAGGATCTCATGTAGCGGCAGGCCAACTATCGACCTCTTTGGTGAACGCGAGGTAAGTTGTTATGTTATAGTGTCTCGTCTCTATTCTGACGTGGTGTCAATTGGACGCCTCACTCGTTACTCTTTTCATCTTTGATTTCAACATCCTCTTGACTCTCGTAAGGGTAGCAGAGCATCCGTCCCTCTCACCTAGTGATAACGTGGTTGTCCTGTTGTCAAGCCTGGTATGTGTTCACCTTATTCATGGTGTTTTCTCCACAATCAATGCCCACTTCCGTTTTTTCAGAACTTGACATCGGCAAGAGTCTGAACAGGCGACGCAACGCTCTTGGGCTCCTTGAGGGTTTCGGCTGATCTCGAGGACAACAGTGACTTGTTGCATGGGTACGGGTTCTGGCAAAGAGCCTTCTGGAAAGGACTGTACGGCCGTTCTGCCGCCCTTTGTACGTGGGCCCTGACTCTCGTACGTGAACAATCGTGATAAAGGAAGTCTGTCCGACTCTTGCCTTTCGAACTGTAACCACAATACCATGAACTCGGTCCAAATTCAAAACCATTCGCAGTGTCGCTCGATTCTTCTCAGCCTGAAATTGAGGTATGCTCACCCCGCTTCCCGCCTTGACTTGAGTTGACGAGCGCCGCAGCTCGGCGAAGTATGTATCGTTTTTTATACGTTCAATTGTGTTTAGGTTGCTGTCGTCGTTGTCTGGACTCTGGGAATGTGCTTACTGACGGAGGCTTGTCGTGAAGGACATTTTCTGCGACAAGGTGTGTGATTTCGATGGTGGTCATGACCGTGATAATGATTTTCTTTTACAATCTACCTGAGCAAATACTGATCAGACAGTAGGGAACGGCTGTTTTGAGTACAACATCCAAGCTAGTATGCAACTATGGAAAGGCGTCCGCTTGAGCCACCAGGTGAACAGTACCCGTTGTAGTGACACCGCCTCCGTTCGCTCTATCCTCGCCCTCAACCAAAGCGACCAGAAAATCACGAATTACCCTCACTGTCCAGAACGCCTGGATACCCTCTCGTGTCTCATTCATTCGGCTAAGAACCTCGGCAATCTCTCGCTCGACGACTCGCAGAATCCTGACACTCCTTCTTGTCCCGAGTGGTCACCGCAAACCAAACCCTCGTCAATCATCTATTACCGATGCCTGTGCACGAAACGGCAGACGAATCTCAAAGGTCAAGGCAGTTTGGCCTTTCGCAGGGAGCAAGGGTACAGGAACGCGTCTACTCTTCTGGCACATTTCGCCATTATATCTCAAAGCAGCTACGGCGTATTGACTCCCGGATCACGAAAAAGCAATATCTACGAAAACTCAAATTCCAATTTGTCGAACAAAACGCAAAGGCGCAGTATATCACCCGTATCGTCAGCAACATCGAAGACGTCCCGCTTGTCACAGACAAAGACAACAAACAACTGAAGCTTCAGAACGAAGGAACGTATAGTACCTCAGGGAGGCTTTCGTCGAAAGGGAATTATCTTGTCGAGACTACACTGAATGTATCGCGGACGAGGCTCTTTCAAGCGGAGGCGGACTGGACCTTCGCGGCGCCGCAGTCTGTTTGTTGGTTTTGCTTGGTTTAGGAACGGATTGAGGCATCATCGGAGATTCGGTCTTGAAACCATTCACCGATGTATAGTATACGTGCCTGTACGTGCTGGATTGCCCCCAGCGGCATTTGACTGCACTGATTCCTGTGGCATTATACATCAGAATCCCGATGTCCTCAACGTCGGGCTCAATCTTGATCAAGCTTGATCATGAGCTTGTGTCGACGGGACAGAATCACTACGTTTGGTTGAAATCAAGCGTAGATTGAAATGCCAAGTACGTATAAAATCTGAATGACACGCGAATCTATGTTTTGAAGTACAATCCTCCCAGCTTTCCAACTTGCGCTAGACCTCCTAGCGTTCTCAAACATCGCCAACACTGCCCATTAAGGACTTGACATAAACAAAGACACCATCCCGAGCGAACAACAAGGTTCTAGAATCCGTGGGGAATGGCAGATGGAACCGGAGCAAGGCCCTCGCTGGACGGTGCAGCATCCATCCTCCAATGATCCGGAGGAGCAGAAGAGATGTAGGATGATGTGCCAAGGGCCTCAATGAGCCTAAGAGAGGCACAAACCAACGCAAAAAAAAACACGCCAGATTAGCAACAATACCTCGAACGTACATCTCACAATCCAACCATACGTATCGCTTCGACCAAACCTGAATTCCAAACCCATAAACCCAACCTTAGCCTTATCCATATGCCCAAATGCTTCTCAGTCAGCTTTGGAATATTTTGTGGACATCTAAAGCCAACGAACTTCGTCAAATGAACTTCATGAAATCAAGATGGTGGTGTACTCACCGCTGCATGACCTACTGTCTGTCGATGAACCCGAACCATTTCAGCGATCGCCTCTAGATAATATCGGAGTATTTTGATAGCTCGGATACCTTGAAGAATGCTGAGGATTCTCAAGTGGTGGCGAGTCGGGGGAAGTGGCACTGGCTGGGTATTCCGAAACAGGCGATGCATTCGTGCAAGAGATCTGGTCAAAAGTAGTTTTCACGGGTTCTAGAAGATATTTTTCGGACTTTCAAGGCTTTCAGGGCCAGGGATAGAGGTGCTCGTGTTGAATCGAGGAGCGACGCGTACGAGAGACGCCAGCGGGAGGACATGGAGGTCGTGGAACAAGCTGTACAGTGTACACAGGCACGCCGGGCCGGGCACTCGTCTCTGAGCCGGCCCTTGGGCCGATCTGTCACCCTCTCCGGGACCTCCATGTCTCTTCGAGCTCCCGTACTCGAAACACACACCCTCGCCCTATTTCTCACAACTTCGCTCTATACTCGTTAGGATATCTCCCTTGCAAGTCTCTACCAGGTTTGCATCAAACTTACCGCCTTGAAGATACCGACCAAGACGCTGATGTAGGGTTGGACTGGTTTTCGAGATTCTCGTTGTCATCCAGGTATGCCACCATCCAAATCAGCCTTCATTCTATTGAATACGATTTCTGTAGTGGGTTGGGACCGGACAGGAGCTGGGAGAACAGGCTAATGGCTGAGAGGGAGGGATAGGTTAGAAGTTGAGCAGGTTTGGGTATCACAGATACGCTCTGCCTCCCCACACGTGCCTTCCACTGAGTACCAGCCTATTCTACACTTCTCCGCATCTTCACATTGACGATCTCGCTATTGGAAATGCGGAACGTCGATAGACAAGGCCATGCGATGTGCACGGGTTTCCGGCTTTGGCCTGCAGCTCCAGTACCCCTTCATTTATGACATTGATTTGCAGGTCTCTCCCATTCATCTGCTACCCCGAATTCATTGCCGCTACCAATCAGAAAGTGTGCCGACAGCGTGGTTCAAGGCACAGACAAACAAGTTCACCTCGAACATATCAGGGCAGTCATTCGCGCGAGTTCAAGAAGGGCAACGAACTCAACTGTGTTATGTGACCGAGCGTTCCAGCGATATCATTTCTGGCGTCAACGATGTCCCTGACAGCATTTTCAACACTATCAAAACCTCTCATCCCGAGGTTCCTACCTTGTTCACTCTAGTGGCCGTTTTTGAGGGAGATCCCCACGTTAACGATGTTCCTCAGAATACCTTTGCACCCGGTGTCGTCGATCTCCTGAGCCACACGATCCAACCTATCGGAGGGGATGATTTCAAGTCCAGCTATTGAGACCAAGTTGGATCCGGTTCAGTTCGCCGAATCCCTTGTCAGCACTGGCCGTCAAACCCCTCTCTCCATCGCCTCTCACAACATCTAGGTGACGGGCGTACGGCGGTCTTAATCTCACCACCGAGAGACGGTCAGAGTGCAGGGAGATTAGCGAGAACGGTGTAGTCGACTCCGGTAGGGCGGCTATTCGAGATCGTGCGATCACGAGGCGGTGTATTCTAGCTTGCGTGATTATCACGCTGTACAAGAATGTGAGTGATAATCGCAAAGAGGCGAAGGTTTGTCCGGTCAATCTTGCCGCCGTTTATGTTCTGACGTCTTCCGTTTGAAGTTGATGGAGGTAAACATAACCATCAAGCCAATCGCACGAAATCCAGGTACAAAAACGAGATATCTGTCTGCATCTACCGATAGAGCATGCTCGGGCGAAGTGGATCCAGCAGTCCCACGATTGGACGGGTGAGTTTGCGTGCACTGCTCTCTGTCAGTGGATCTAATGTCACCGTAGACGTCGTTTGCCAGGCAAGTAGGATACAAAATTCCCGACACGCGATAGAGGGGCAGATGTAGGGAGTCACCGATGTGGAAAACACTTATGCTTCCCTCGTACGTCTCGGGCTGTAAGATTCAATACTCTGTCTGTTATCCGGAACAATGTTCAGTGTATCAGCTTCTCTGAATCCGACCTCGCCCTCGACTCTGTTCAATGTGTCGCGACTACCATAAGCTAAGGACTCCAATTCGAAGGGCGCCAGGTTGTGTCGAAGGAACGCGTGCATGAAGGCCTTGGAAACTAGCTACTTGCACAGCAAGATCCGTGCTGTTTGTCCGTGAGACGTTCGTGCCGCGTCTCAAGCAATCCATTCCCAATCATACTTCGAGCTGCAACAAATTGTTTCTCTGGTTGGTAGGGTGTACCAGATCTTGAGCTTGAGGCTTCGGAACTCATGCCTCTCTTCCCTCCTAAGCTACAGAATAGTTCGTCTGCAATGGAAGCAATGTTTTTTTTCTGACGTTTAACTTCCAACGAACATGATAAGGTGCGTGAATTCTTAAATTTCCTCCTTTTTGCTAGAGTTCAACAGTGTTCAACGTGTTTCGTTGTCCCACGCAACGATTGAAGTGCAAGAGAGTTACTGAGGCCAAATTGACAAGTTAGGGCATCAGTACGTCCTGGAGACGCGTCTGAGGGACCAACTGACCTCATGTCCCGCTTCCAGCACCTCCATCGCTACCTTCTTGGTTACAGATCCCTCGGGGCAAGGCACAGTCGCTCTCGACATCTTTTGTTTTGCCATTTTGTGCGTCCGCCGAATAACGATAGAACTAACTCCAAGGTATGTTGAAATGTGCCGTTGGCAGGTCATACTCAGAGACCGACTGTTACTCTCCAAAGCTAAGGATAGATGGAAAATCTCAAGTCGAGCTATGGCACTCCGACATGTCTCAAAAACCTCCAACTTTACTTCGCACCTATTGCGTGAATTTTGCCTCCCACCGGCCGAGCAAACATAACTTCTCCCCTCCTATTTTCTGGCTCTGGCACTATGCACGCGAACTCAGACCTCGTCGAAGACTCACACCACCGAGTTTGGCTTTGCGTGGCAGTCTGATTCCCGCTCAGCCGGTTCAATATCTGCCATCATCACGCACTGGTGAGTCCAGTTCCATGCAAGGCTCATATTCGTGACGCTAACATACATGAAAAGTCCTGGCTACTACCAGTCCTATCGGAAGCTCTCTGGGAACTCACCTTTGCCTCCGCCACGTCTCCTCAAGCGCCACACTTCAACTGGTGCCTCTGTGTACGATTCTTAGTAGGTGTTGTACTCCACCTTCAGTAAGTCGAGTTTGGACTCACGGTACCCGACCTGCAGGATCGAATATGCGTCGACTTTCCCTCCGATCTTGGAATTGAAGACGTGTTCGGGAATGTGGTGGTTACCTCTGACTCGTCGACATTGCAGTTACACCCACCTATCATCGATATCTCATACCTTCATCGATCGCCGACGGTCCATTTGCGTCTTTTCGCCTTTCCCTTACTCCGGCCGACTGAATTCCTACGTTTTGAGGTGAAGGTCGGTCAGTGTTCGATCGAGCTTGGTACCCGAATTCAGGCTGGAGCCGCTGCAGACTTGCTCTCATTGATGACGAGAGCGCCAGTCGACCCGGAAAGGGTTCTCTGCGCCGAGTTTCAAGTCAAGGTGTGTATGTACGTTGATGTTTTTTCTCCGGCTCATTTCGTGTTCACTCGACACAGATGTCAGTCTTCTGATACTGGTGCTGCGGTGAGCAATGTGCTCCTTGAAAAGGATTGTTAGTGAGACTGAACGATGTTTTCCATACAGGTCTCGCAATGTGGAAAGTGCGGCATCCCAACCTCCTGATTTTCGAATAGACACTACATATAAGAATGATTAGTCGTCAATGTTCATTACCGACTCGAAGGGCGCCCGTATCAGCCAGTCCGCGGCTCTGGAACCCTACTGAGCACTGGGCGCGACTTGTTCACTCGGAAGTCGGTCAGGAGACAGCTATAGCCCTAGAAAGAGTAGGTAGACGACGCTAATCCGCGTTGCTGGAGGTAGAGTGAAAGAGTTATCAGAACAATGCCAGTTCCATGTGTCGTTGGGATCGTCGAGCCTGGGCGCAAGACTAGGTCGATGAGATTGGATGATTCCTTGAGTAGTTGACCAGGAAGGGAGAAAATGCCTGAATATAATGTAGATCGTGATGTCCACTAGGGTGGTTCTGGAAATGAGGGCAGTCGGCGGGCATACAAGAGGGGGTCCCAGAATCGGACGAAAGGCAACGTTGGCAGATACAAAATCGTTATATTGTCTCCTATGAAGCTAAATTGGAGCTACCAACGACTGGTACCGTTGTGGTGACAATCGGCTCGAGTTCGACCAAACCTCTCCGTACAACCGCATACATACCATCTAGATATTTTGTCAGCGAGGACAAAAAATGAAGAAATCTCAGAACGCACAAAGGTTATCACTATAAACTAGATACAATCCTAACACCGGAATCTGAGCTGGAGAGAAAACCAACCAGCGCGTATGTACTCCGGACTTTCTGCATCCAAAGCTATTCCAGACCGTCGAAGGTGGCGGTCAAAGTTTTTGAGGGGTAGTGTTGTAGTGCTCAAGCGCTGCCGATTTTCGAGGCTGGCGGTAGAAGAACCCGTTCCAAATCGAGCAGTGAAGAGAGGATAGCGGGAGGACATGGAGGTTGTGGAACAAGGTGCGCAGTGTGCACCGGTCGGGTCACCGGTCCGGACACTTGTCTTTGAGTGCCAGTCCAAATCTGTCACTCTCTCCCGGACCACGATGTCCACTGGAGATCCCGAACTCGAAACACACATCCTCGTGCTGATTCTCAGTATATTCGTTACCTCTTTTCTCAACCTCTATCAATCTTGGACCGAACTCACCTTCTCGAAGATGCCGATGTTTTATACATCCGGCTAACTTAGTTGGACTGGGTTTCTGGGTTCCTCGTCGCGGTTGAAGATCTTCTAGGTACGCTATCATTCATATCAGTTTTCTCTCCTACTCGTCAAGCTATCGCGGTACAGATCAGCGACTGGGAGGCTGGAAGCCGTTGGAAGTTGAGTCGCTTCATGGGATTAAGACACACCCTACATCCCTAAAGACATCTGAATCACGGTCGGGATGTCAAGAAACCCTATTCTTCTCTGCAACTCTCTTCAAACACGCGCAAGTCGACGGCCTGGCGAGCTGAAACCCTATTATCACAATGCCACACTACTCCACCAAGAGCAAATCCTCTAGCCGCGTTGCGCGATTCTTCCTGGCACTCTCGCTCTGAGTGGAATCGCCAATACCATACATCAACCCAACGTTCTCTTCGCCTCACCGCTCGTTAACATTCTAACTTATCCAGCGGTTTGATCATGAACTTTCACATATCCACAGACCTGTCCAAGATAGACATCTGTTGGTGTTCTTCCGTATGGTACGTTTTCTTACAAGAGCTCACGCGCTCGTTGGATAAACTTCGCTGAGAGTCATCGAGTTTATCGCCTAAGCGGCACCATTTTTGGAAGGGATCACCAAGTTAAGGAGGAATAGGACGGAGGCATATCTGTGGTACCATTCCTCGTCCGCTCAGCTACATATCTGTACCGTCGCTATGTCCTTACGGGCAGTCGCTCACGGTCGTTGTATTCGTCATATATTCGCTTTCCGGGACACGATCTATCTTCGTGTCTTTGACGTTATTTCACTCGTCGAGGTTGCCTCTGATAATGCATTGATGCATTGTGCGTGTTCCTCCCATCTCGATGTTGATACAGAAGAGCTGACGCTTGGTATTCAGCCGTCTAAATTAACCCTGCCACGGCCCACTGAACGATATGGTCACCTAACTTTTCCCAGGAGCTCAAGGATAGCTGAAGAGCCTTGGGTCACGATGGAAGTGAGTGCGAGGATGCTCTGAATCGACGGGGGATTAAGGTGAACAAATGATCGACTGGCCACTGCGGGACCTTTCTAACATCGAACCTCCCAGACGCTACGCTCGAGTAGTTTGGACGTTCGTTGCAGTGACATCGCGTCCTCTCGTTCCGTCCTCGCATCAATCAAGCCAACTAGAGTATAACGAACTACCCTCACAACGCCCGGACACCCCTTCCCTACTCCGTTTACTCAGCTAAAAACATCAACAACCTCCCATTACACGAGCTCACCCGACGACCAGCCGAATCCTGACGCTTACTCTCCTCGTACTGCCTAGTCAGCAAATACCAAAATCTCGCCAGGGATCTCGCGCATGGAGCGGGAGACGAGTGTCGAACGTTGAGACAGATTGTTCTTCGCTCGCCAGAAGCGAGGGTTGACCTCGTCTACCTTTCTGGTGAAGAATTCGGCGTATGTCTCGGGGAGACTTCCGTCGGACAGGACCCATCTCATCGAGTTTGGATTGAATGCATAGAGGACGAAGCTCTTGGAGGCGGAAGTCGACCAGACTGTTGCATCATGTACTTCCTCGGTTTGATTCGGGAACGGGAGGCCAATGTGGCCTTGCAACGATTCATGGATGTATAGTACGTGTATGTTCATTGGATCCAGGATTGTCCACAGTGACATTCAAATGTACTGGTCTCCGTGACCTGTTCAACGCCTATGAGAGTGGCATTGTCAAAATCCCGTGGAGGATGGTAGTTCCCTGCCAGACGCGCCTTCCGTTATGTGACCCAGGGATCCGTTACTTTTCTAATTTTCACCTCTTTTCACAAGGTCGGAGTGGTAGCCCGACGCGTCTCGCGCGGTGATATATGAAGTCTAAGCAAAAGGGTATCCCATTACACGACTGATCAGAAATGAACCTCACAAGATCGGAGGGCTGAGGTGGCTTTAGCCGGTCGTGCATTTAGTCCAAGTCTGGCAACTCACACCTGAGCACCGAGATATCTAACCCTCCTCCCGTCGAACATGGTAGTGAACTTAAAACTTCACCCTCTAGACTTTTCAGTTCCAGGCTAGCGCGAGTAGAAATCATTCAGGAGACTGGAGGCATTTGGATAGAGGGCTGCGCTACTATTTGGAGGCTGAGCGGTGTATCCGGCGAAAATAAATGACATTGAAGGTCGAGACGGCTCGTATTTCGACTAGCACGCGACTACTGAGTACTCCAAGTCATCGGCTTGGGTCACAGTCTCCAGGACCGAGTGATCTGAGAAGGGTGCATCAGGTTCAAGAAATGTGTATGTGGACGGGAAAAAATATACGTACATAGCTTCTTCAAGAAACCACGTTTGGCCCAGTGAGTCGCTGTACCTTCCTTGGGCGACGTCGGGGTGTCTTCATGATTTGGATCGCGGTGTAACTCTGCAGACACCTTCACGGGCGGAGAGCTTAATGGGAACGCGAGTTGTGAAGGTGAGAAAACAGTTTCTCGTCCTGAGTCTGGGTGTCTGAGAACTTTGTTCCTGGTGCGAGCGATATCGTGAGGATCACCTGAGAAAGACGCGGTCAGTGTGGCCTTTGACTTTGAGGAGACAGAAAAACAAACTCACCAGCTACTAACTTGGGGTATCTGTGCATGGACGCGTATCGCCTCCCTTTCGGATTGTACTTTCTTGAGGAAAGATGTCCCCAGACAGTCGTGTAGTCCTTCCATTCCCAATTGGAACCGATCCACTCCTCCACAGTCAATTCAGGGATCCCGAACTTTCTCCAATCCTCTTTGGGTATGGCATCTCTTCCCTGCGGGTCGTGAGACCAATAGAATACCCTCTGAGGGAGTTGAATGCAGTGCATGTCGTCGATGAGCTCTGTCTGTAGAGGCGGAACAAATAGGTATGCTGGTGGAGAACAGGCTGCGGGCTCCTCGAGAAAGGTGCCTATGAGACGGAACCCGACTTGGTCAATATAGACTGAGTGGATGGAATGTTCAGAAGTGGGCAGTAGGAAATCATCGAAGTACACATACCGACATGGCTTGGATCATTGGAGACATCACAGAATGGAAGGGACTGGCAAAGGTAGGCTGCTCCAAGTCGGTTGCGGACCTCCTCTGAAATGCACAAGCCGAACTCGAGGGCCACTCGCGCATTGCCAGCTTTGTGGTGCAAGAGATCAACTCGCCAAGGGACTATTGATAGTCAGAAGGGGAGACGGAGTTGATGAGTATTAAACGAACATACCCGAGACAGAGCAATCTGCTTTGACGTCGGGGTTGATGCTCTTATAAAACCATTCGGGGCGGGGGCTGGAAGGGAGGTAAGCAAGGATTTTATGGTTATGGTAGTCAATAACTGTCCCGAATGTCAGGGTGCCGTGTAAAGCAAACTCTGACAGACTGCCCCAAAACCGACCACCAGATGAGGCAATTAGGCACAAGAAGTCAAGTGAAGAGGAAGCTAAAGGGATCACAAGTTGTGAGGAAGCAATTTTGGGCTTTTCCAGCCCGACGGTATTGTGAGGATCGGCTGAGGAGAAAAGTATCAATGCGGTATTGATCTAAGAAAGACGCTACGCACCATGTATTAACTCGGGGTACGCATGGTCCCGAGCATACTGTTTCCCATCCAGCTCATAACCCCTCGAGCAAAGATGATCTCGGACAAATGCATAACAATGCCCTCTCCAACCTGTGCCAATCCACTCCTGTACGCTCAATTCAGGGATCCCGAATTTTTCCCAGTCCTCCTTGTCGATGGCAGTCCTTCCCTGTGGGTCGTGAGACCAGTAGAATAGTTTTTGTGGGAATGGATAACAAACGCAGTGCGTGATGTTGATGTACTCGGTCGGTAGAGGCAGGAAGAAGAGGTATGTTGGTATGGGAAGGCTTGTGGGGTCATTGAGAAAGGTGCCTTTGAGGTAGAATCCGATTTCGTCAACATAAGCTGAGGGGGAAAATGCATCAGACAGGGAAGAGCAAGAATACATGAAGGGAAACTTACTAACATATCCCACATTATCAGAGTTGTCCGAAAAGTCGAGGGACTGACAAAGATAAGCACGACGAAGTCGATTGCGGTCGTTCTCTGGGATGCGCAAACCCAACTCTAGGGTGACTTGAAAAACATCGCCGGTCTTGCGAAATGCGAGATCGACTCGCCATGGGACTAAACAAGTCAGCAAATGGAAGATGGAATTGAACGACGAACGCACCTGATCTTGAAAACCTCGCTTTGACGCCGGGGCTGTAGCTCCTGCAAGTCCACTCGGGGGAAGGGAAGGAAGGAAAGTGGGCGACGATTCCACGCTTGTAGTCGACAACGGCGCCAAAGGTCAGAAGGCCGCGATGGGTGAAATTTGACAGGCCGAACCACCTGTGACTCGCTGACACTACCAGATGCAAAACATCGCCGAAATTTCTCTCGACACAGGCGACGATTTCGGCGGTGTCAAGTCGTGGAGGAGTTTCTCGGCAAAGTGGGGTTCGTGGATTAAAGAATGGTCGGAGCTCTTCTTCGCTTGGTGGATTGAGGAGGACAGAAGCGGGGTCGTAAATCCACGTCAAAGACTTGGCGTTGAATGACCAACCCTCCAAACGGTTGGCGACCTGTTTGTTGTTATTAGCTAGTAGATGCCAAAAATAGCTAGCTCACTGGGAATATAACAGTCTCGTCGTCCCGCAAGGTTTCAATCGCAATACCCTAAGGATACTCCTCAGTCGAGACATCAATCTCAAGGGCTGAACATACACGTGTATACGAGAGGTAGTAAAGCACTATCCAGTCCTTTCCCCAATACCGACCAGCGAATTCCTCTCCATTTGCCAGTTCTACTATTCTTCAGTGCCCACTACATAAAACCGCAATGAATAACACACCATCATGGGCTATCATTGTTAGCGCATCTGACTCTGCCACCGCAAAAAGTTGAGTGAGCAGTGCCGACCTGCAATATCCCATTATATAGACCAATGGATGATTGACTCGCCGACTCACCGCCGGCACATCGCTGCTTCGAGGACTTTCTTCACGAGCTAAAATTGATTGTCAGATCCTTTCCCTCTATTCGAAACTGAACCTCACCTTCACGAAATTATCTCGGTCCTTCTCATCGACTGGCTCGAAAGTGGTGGCAGTAAACCTTCCCTGGTGTCCATATAATCTGGCAGTTTGTACCATTTTCTTGACTCTGAATACCTGCGACACTGTTGATGTCGACGCCCCCTCTGGTTTGATGTCGATCGATAGGACCTTGGACGAGAGCAGGCGTTGATAGATGATATCGCCGTCGATTACCCTTCTGACGGTCCTTCCATTCTGTGGTCAAAGTCAAGGACTACGCCTGACAAACACGCAAACCGACGCTTACCATGGTCAACAGATCTCCGCTCTCCGAACCATGGTAATGATGCGTGATCACATCTCTGGCCGTGGTCTGGAAGTTGGCGTTGTTCCCTATCGTCGTGTTGTGAGCATTGGCCAAGATAGCAGACATGTCTTTGCCTCAAGACAGAGAAGGAACGGAAAGGGGGAGAAAGGAAAGATGGGGAACATCAAACACAGCCCATCTTAAGTGAGAAACCTCACAGCCGACTCATGACCTGCACGAGGGATTATTCCCCCCATATCTCCCCAGAGCGCTACACCATCGATCACGGTGATGATCATGGTTTGCCTACAGCATTGGTGGTCCCGTGTGCCTCGAATACCCATGCCCACCTCCCTTCATCGTTCGAATGGCCTTACTGAGCTCTCAAGCCCCAGCTTCAATTTGTAGCCCTTAGTCCTCCACTGGCCAGTAGATCGCACGAGTACGAGCATTACTATCAGCCTCTTGCCTATGAGCGTTCTCAACGAATTCTAACGTATGATGGGCCGGATCGAGGTTGAATCGAGGGACAGAAAAGAATGCGTCGGGATACGACCATGAGCGCAATCCAAAACTCGCTCGTAGTCTCAGGCTGAAACTCATACCGATGGCAAACATCAGGAGGAGAGTTGAAATCATGATTTTGCAACACAAGCCATGTTATCGTGCCGAGTGAAACGGAATAAGAGGATGGATAAGGAAAGTATGTCCGAAATAGACTCTGTGAGAACCAGCGGACAATCGGGGCAGTCGTGACCTCGGGGTATTTTTGAGTAGACCTATACAGTGCAAGGTCAGTCAAGAAAATGAACCACGACGTGAGGAAAACACCCACCCATCTTTCATCTTTGAACAGTTCCGCCAGCCCTCTCGCTCGTGACACCCTGCTCCTCCACCACTGTGGCTTCCGTCTCTATCCATTTAGCTGCGAGCCAAACCAACAAAACCCCCCCGGAAGACCTATTTCAAAAGTGCCAGGTATCGAGTTTCGAGGGTCTGAAATAGACTCGTCGGGATAGCCCATGACCGGGAAATCGACGGAATAGGAGCAGAGCTTGGATTCGGACGCTACCAGCTCGATTCCAGGGGTGGAAGACGATTTGGACAGCTCTGAACCCCGGGAACGGACATATATACGTGTTGCTGGGGGTCCGTTAGTAGAGATGAAATCTCCGCGTGTTTTGTGGGCAGCACCGGATTCGCCAGCGGCAATTGGAGTCTCTGCTTGTGTCGGGCATACTAATTTTTGCTCTGCCCGGTGAGATATCGAGGTCTCCGTTCGACGTATTGCTTTGGTATGTTCTCTCTCTCTGGTCGCAGGCGAGAACGAACGTGCAAGTGGTTGGATAGAAATGAGAGGGTCAAGCTTACAAGGAAACTGGTCAATCAGAGCATCGAGCACATAGCGAAGCAAAATAAGCACCTGAGGACTGATTTTTCCATTCAGAACGGTAGCCGGCATGAGGTTTTTTGACGGTTATTTTTGTTTCTGGCCAGAAACTTCGCGAGTAAGCTTCATGAGCTCTTCGGATGCCAAATTACGGTGCCAACCGAGCACCGATATCCCCAGAGCAATTGTTGTATGTCCGTGTGGATTACAGAAAGCATGGAGATTGAGACGGGTCGTTGGTCGTGGTCGTGGTTTTTGGTCAGAATCGGGTACGGGCGCTAAGCCGGGAGATCGCAGCGTCTCGACTTGAACCGCACCCACCATGGCAGACCATGACACGGTCATGACACCAACCCAAAGCTCTGAGTCCTCGAAGATGGCAATCTCGATAGCAGCTCGCCGAGGTGCGTCTTTTATTACCTATCGAGTCTCGACGTGTTTCTCACGACTCCTCAGATTGGCAAATGCCTACTCGGACGTGCGTGCGGAAATAGTCCCGCTGAAGCCTGAAGACTGTCTTCAAGTGCTCTTTTCGCCCAATGTTCTCTTCGGGACACTCACAAGTTTTTGCTGGCCGCCCCTCGCTCGTCGCGACTTGAAGATCTCGTTCAAATCCGCCCACTCAAGTTCAAGCTTCAACCTCCGGTTTCTTATGGCGCGAAGTAATGAGTTTCATCTCAAAGCAAATAGTCAACGGTCAACCTTGGTAGCTCACAGGCTTCAAATCTATTGTAAGGACCTCGGAGTCATCACTCCATATCCTAGGTTCTGACCCCTTCCTCGCCTCTGCTCAACACTGTCTTACACCGGGTAACCCAACCTGCAAGGCCTCTTCAAAACTTGACAGGCCGCTGGAAGAAGAGTATGGCAGTGACCGAGATCAAACGTCATGAACCACCACCGCAACCTGTTTCGGCCTTCAACACTACCCTGCAAATTACCTCGTCGACTGTGAGTTACAGATAAGGTTTGATGATGTGGTACACAAGTCAATCCTTCTCCTGCGTGTGCTCTCGGATCCATACCTCCGCTTGCTCGTGCTATACTCAACCTCTTAGCTTCGGCGCTATCATGAAGAGATCAGCTAGCTCTAGGGCTGACTTAATGGCAAACAGCGCACCATTCACGAGCCTGAAGACTCTCGCAGAATCTACAGTTCATCAAGGCAATCGTTTGGATCAGTCGTGAGCTTACAACCTACAGCACGGACCGGGGGTACTCAAGGCACTAGAACTTGGTGTACAATGTTCTCCTTGGTACTCTGACAGGTATTGTGAATATAGCGCCAATTTTCTTCTTATGTATCGCCGCTGACATGTGATCTTTAGACAGTCGCTCGTCACTGCTGACAGCGATGCACCTTCAGCTTCAGTAACGGAACTCACGAGTGACCCGGGGAGTGAATCATCCACCATGGTTCGTAGTAGCGTACACTCCATCAACCAAGTACCGATCGCCCCAGTTCGTACGTTGTCTTGATCAACGTACTCGTCGTTCTCGCGTTCTTCCAGTCTTGCAATAGTTGTTTTGAAGTACTCCTCGTATCAGCGGCCGTTGCTTTTGATCTAGACAGAGAGAGACTTTAAAGGATGGTGTGTGGTTCACAGTCACACCCTCAATCAGAGCGCGTCGCCGAGTCAGAAACGACGAAGGGGGAAGGCTCCTGTGTGTTAGGGTAGGATTCGAAGTGGTGAATGTAGACGTGCCCATGCGAATTCCAGTCGATATCTTTGAAAACTCTGAGTTGTTCGCCACGGCAGGCATTCTCTTTTGAAGGGATGGGAAATTAGAACTATAGGACGATATGCGATTGAGATCAGGTAGTAGTCGGAGAGAACGACTTGGGTATGTATCCAAAACTCAAAGAAAGTCCCGATTTCAGGTTACAGATCCGGGTTTTTCTAACACTGAGCCTTCCGGACGATATACTCGAGTGGTATAGACGTTCATCACGGTAACACCGCGTCTGTTCGCTATATCCTCGCCCTAAACCAGACAGACCAGATTCTCACGATCTACCCTCACTGTTCACAATGCCTGTGCCCAATAGAGCCAGCCAGATGGGAGATACTGCCGTGCGAGATTGATGGGCGCCAGCCGTCGAGGCGGGCAGGTAGACGAAGTGATTTCGCATTGCTGGAAGTCTCAGGTGTAGCAAAATAACGATGAGAATAATGCCGGGTCCATGTGTCGTTGGGGCGCCGAGCCCAGAAGGCAAGACTAAGTACGTTGGTAAACTTGGATAAGTCGTTGTGTAGGTCGCCAGGAAGTGGGAATGGCTGGAAACGACGTGGGTCGTGATCTCTATTGGGTCTCTAGAGGATGGAGCAGGCAAATTTGAGATCGGGCAAAAGACGGTGCGGGCAGACAAATCAGTATATTGTTGGCTAGGGGATCAAGCTTAGGAGCTACCGAATCCCGATAGCTGTGAAACGGTCGTGGTGACAGTCGACTCGAGTTTGACGAAACCTCTCAGTGTAACTGTCATATGTACTCTGGATATTTCGTCAGCGAGAACCAGACACGACGAGGCTTTGGAACGCACAGAAATACCGCCTATCGACTGGAGTTTCCGTCCAAAGCTATTTTGAGTCGTGATATTGAGCATGTAGATTGGCCAAAGACAAGAGAACGATGGGGCCTCCTACATAGTGCAAGCTCGGTTCTAAAAACTTTAAATTTTACTCTCTCTCTCTCTCTCATGAGAGGAGACCTTGCTGCTATACCCAGATCCCTACCCTTACCGGGGCATCGCCCATTTCCAGCCAGCGAGAACCCCCAGATTACACCGTCCCCATCCTGTCCCTGAGCGCTGAGCGCTAACTCTCGCGAACACGGTCGTGCTTCAGTGTCCTTGAGATCCACTTGGAGGTAGTATTAGAGTGTGTGAGGCTGGGTAGAAACCGAGTGGAAGGGCGATGGTGGTTTGACTTCAGTATGGGCACCAGTTTTCCCGGCTTGAACCCTGCTGATGAAACCCTCGTGTACTGCTGTCTTCAAAGGGCCAGTCGAAGGTGGTTTTCAAGTGTGCTGGGGGGTTCCGGTTAGCGCTCAAGACTTGATGACTTTCGATCTTTCCGATAGATAAGCTTGTCTCGAGTCGAAAGGTACGGAGAGGCCAGCGGCAGGACATGGAGGTTGTGGAACAAGATGTGCCAGGGCGCCGGTCCGGACTCCGGTGGTACTCGTTCTTTTGTTCGAGAATCGACGTTCTTCCCGCGTTCATCAACATTCTCTTGCTCGGCCTTGTTTCGCTCTCTCGTTCTGGTTTCTCGTGTGTCGTCTATTCAGGATACCCTCTAATACACTTAGAATGACACGGGGGTTCATTGAAACCAATTGAAAATCGACTCCGAAGTTTGAAGGCCTCGCGCACTGAACACCTATACAAGTACTTGTTTGAGGAGGACACCCATAGACCTGAGGAGGTTGAAGAGGTCGAGGGGTAAACTGAGCTGGTGGAGAAGTTTAGAGGGGGTCAGGATGGATCAAAAGAGTTGCAGGGGACAAATTTCACGTCGAACGACAAGACAACACCAGCAGTTCGGGTCGGCACAGGCTTACAGGCTCTTGGGTGATTCTCAGAGACGAGAATTCGGAGACTTTCAGTCAATTCCTCGCGCCGTTTGAGGGATGTCTCGCCGCGGGAACGATCGAAGAACATTATGGAAACTAGGTCTCCTCGATCATCCTCAACACCTTCCGTTACAAACGACGTGGTAACAGCAACGTTTCGTCGTCGAAACTCGTACCCTCGATATGAATACCCCATCCCTCTGCAACAATGGTGTGACTTTTACGACAAGTCTACCCTCTGCTCGCGATTTTTCCTACCGAGAACCCGGAAAAGTCGAACGACAAGAAGAAACCATTCTCTCCCGTAATCCAAATATCGGACGCCTGCGAGGAACATGGCGTCAACAATCTCGACTATCACTCCTTGCTCAAACACGCGGAACTCACCAACAGCGGCACTTCCCTCTAGTTAGTAGTATGTGAGGGCTTTTGGCACAACTACATCAGCAAACATACCCAGAAGCCCATCTGCATCCAGTCACGTACAATCAAGCTCAGCTTTTCCCTCGTCCATCGTCACCCATCACCCATATCCAAGCTATCACTCGTTCTTGATCCCCATCCCGACCCTTCGAACTATCAAAGGTGACTCTGACTGCAACTCACCTGACTCATCACCCGAAGATATCCTTCCGGTTCGCCCCACCGCTACTCATCGTCTGTACAATGTCGTGGTGTGGTTCGAGAACATCTCCACCATCTCCAGGTTACCGTCACCGATCAGCACCTCTTTGAATATACTCTCCAATCCCACTATTCCGAACAAAGAACAAATAAAGAGAACCCTTAAAAACTGGGTAACTGTCCGAACTGTCTCTGTCCTTTCATTATTTAACACACGCTTCGCAGATTGATGATGATTGAGCTTGGAGAAACAACGTTACCGCGTCGTCTGCCACACAAAAGAGGACGCGCATAGCCTAACCACATACGTCTTCACCACCCTCGCATCCACCGTTTGCATCGGTGACTCGGATTTTCAAAGATCCACGATCCTATCTTCGATGCTCTCCCCATGGTTCGCTCTAACGACCTCGCTATCGGAGATGTGGAATATCGCTGGACAAGGCCATACGATGCGCACAGACTTTTGGCTTTACCCTGCAACCCTAGTACACCCTCATCTACAGCATTGATTCGCAATACTCTCTCATCCATCTACCGCCCCGACTCCATCCCTGCCAACCAGAAAGTCTGCGCTGAGCGTGGTTCAAGGCACAGATAACCAAGCTCACCTCGAACATATCAGGGCGGTTGTTCGCAAGTTCGAGAGGGGCAGCGAACTCGACTGTGTTCTTATTAGAAAGACCGGGCATTCCAACGATATCATGTTTGGTGTCAACGATGCCGCCGACAGCCTCCTCAATGCCATCAGAGCCTCATACACCGATGTTTTTACCTTGTCCGCTGTAGTGGCCATTCTTGAGGGAGAGCCCTTCGTTCACAGTGTTCCTCAGGGCACCTCTGTACCCGGTGTCGTCGTTCTCCTCGAGCCTCACTGTCCAATCATCAGAGGCGTTAGGCCAAGTTGAATCTGGTTCAATTCGCCGATTCCCTTCTCAGCGCTGGCGATCAAACTTTTCTCCCGTTGCTTGTTTCAACCGTCTAGGTGACGGGCGTACGATGGTCTTAATCTCACCACCGATGGACGGTTCGAGAACAAGGGGATCAGTGAGAACGGTGTAGTCGACTCCGGTATGGTCGGTGTCGATGAATCGGTCTCTAAGGCTCTCCTCTCGGGGACCCAAGGGCGAGCGCCCCGACCACATCATTGCTATCGAGTACGGGTCCACCATCGGCGAGTCAAAGAGAGTGGCGGGCCGCCGACGAGTACTAGATGGGGATTTTCTATGGCAGTAGATCGGCCCTCAACCCGTGCGAGGTGAGTTATCGATGTTCAAGTATCTTATTTTCCGACTCTGACATGGTTCCAATCGAGGTTCCCTACTTGTTATCCCCTCGACCGTCAACCTGAGTGCGCTATCTTTTGAGCTCTTGATCTGTGTGCGGCACAGCAAGGGTAGCGAGGAATCCGCGCCTCTCACCCAGTCTTTTTGTTGTCGTCCAATTTCGTCAAGCCTGGTATGAATTTCCCATATTCATGGTGTTTTCTGGTCGCTGACTTTCATTTTTCAGGACACGACGCTTTTAAGAGTCTTGACAGCCAACACAACGCTCTTGGATCCTGCTCGAAGGCTTCAGCTGATCTCAAGAGCAAGAACTACTTGTTGCATGGGCGTAGGCGAAGAGTGTTCGACCGTTGCACGCTCTGCGTGCATGTAGCCCCAAATTTTTTTGTTAATACATGATCTTCGGACCACATGTATGGTACAATGTTGGAATTGAAACCTACTCGTTACCTCGCTTGGTTGTACTTGGCCTGAACTTGAGGTATCCCCTCGTTTCGACGTCAGTTGGCGAGCGCCGCAACTTGTCTAGATATTGAAGATTTCAATCATACAAATTGTCTCCAATAGCATACTGGCAAAGGCTGTCGTAGGGGTCTTTCCGTGCGGGAGAACCCACAATTACGAGGGTGTTGAACGTTGAACGATTGTGATGACATCCTTACAAAGTGGCCGCCCGCTCTATATTGTATTGGCTCACAATACTTTCTTCAGATACACCGCCGGAATGGTATAGACTGTCCATCCGATTTCACCTGAATATACATGAATACATATCAATCGGGCTCGAAACTACAGATGAGAGTATAATATACAAAGTTTAAACTAACATGCAACTACAGAGTGATCCAAAGCATCGGCTTCGGCCAGAGTCTTCAAGACCGAGTTGTCTGACGATTGAGAATGATGTGTCAGACCCACGAAACATGCATATGAGCAGCAAGATGTACGTACACCACTTGACAAAAACAGGTTTGGCCCAGTGAGTTACTGGGGGTATCGGAGTGTCTTCATGTTGTGTATTGGATTTCGTGAGTGCCTCCGCAGGTGAAGATGTCGAAGGGAATGGGAGTGGTGAAGGCGAGGGAGAAACTTTACGGGCTGAGTCCAAGTATTCGAAGTCCGAGTCGCAGTCTGACCATTCGGGGTCTGAGTCGGAGTATACGAGCTCTTCTATCATGGAGGTATCGTGAGGATCACCTGAGAACAAACATGTCAGTGCGGGGTTGATCCAGCGAAGAAAAATTGGTACTCACCATGTATCAACTCGGGGTGCCCATGGTCCCGAGCGTACTGTTTCCCATCCAGATCATAATGCCCCGAGCGAAGATGTTCTCGGACAAATTCATAATGGTGCTCATCCCAGCCTGAACCAACCCATTCCTGTACACTCAATTCAATGATCCCGAATTTTTCCCAGTCCTCCTTGTCGATGGCAGTCCTTCCCTGCGGGTCGTGAGACCAGTAGAATATGTTTTTCGGGAATGGATAGCGAACGCAGTGCGTGTTGTTAATGAACTCGGTCGGTAGAGGCAGGAAGTAGAGGTATGTTGGTGTCGGAAGGCTTGTGGGGTCATTGAGGGTACCTTTGAGGCGGAATCCGATTTCATCGATATAAGCTGAGGGGAAGAATACATCAGACAGGAAAGAGCAAGAGTATACGAAGGGACGCTCACCGACATATTCCACATTATCAGAGTTGTTTGAAAAGTCGAGGGATTGGCAGAGATAAGCGCAACGAAGTCGATCGCGGTCGTTCTTTGGAATGCGCAAACCAAAGTCGAGGGTGACTTGAAGAACATCGCCGGTCTTGCGAAATGCGAGATCGACTCGCCATGGGACTAAACGAGTCAGAAAATAGACGACAGAATTGAATGGTGGACACACCTGATCTTGAGAAACTCGCTTTGACGTTGGGAGTGAGGCTCTCGCAAGACCACTCAGGAGAAGGGAAGGAAGGAAAGTGGGCGACGATTCCACGTTTGCGGTCGACGACGGTGCCAAAAGTGAGAAGGCCGTGATGGGTGAATTTCGACAGACCAAACCACCTGTGATTCAGTGACGCTACCAGATGCAAAACATCGCCAAAGTCCTTCTCGACGCAAGCGACAATTTCGGCGGTGTCGAGGCGTGAAAGGGTTTCTTGGCGAAGTGGGGTTAGTAGATGGAAGGGTTCGAGGTCTTCTTCGCTTGGTGGATTGAGGAGGACAGAAGCGGGGTCGTAAATCCACGTCAAAGACTTGGCGTTGAATGACCAACCCTCCCAACGGCTGGCGACCTGTTTGTTGTTATTAGTCGGTCAATGCTAAAAATAACTGGCTCACTGGAAATGTAATAGTCTCGTTGTCCTGCAAGGATCGAACCGCAACCGCCTAGAGAACACTCCTCAGTTGGGACACTGATCTCAAGGGCTGAACATACACGTGTATACGAGAGGTAGTAAAGTACAATCCAGTTCTTTTGCCAATACCAACCAACAAACTCGCGTCCGTTTGCCAGTTCTACTATCTTTCAGCACCCGCTACATAAAACCACAATGAAGAACCTACCATCATGAACTATCATTGTTAGTGCATCTGACTCTGCCACCGCAAAAAGTTGAGTGAGCAGCGCCGACCTGCGATATCCCATTATATAGACCAACGGATGACTACTGACACGCCGACTCACCGCCGGCACATTGCTGCTTCGAGGACTTTCTTCACAAGCTAAAGCTAACTGTCAGATCATTTCGCTGTATCTTGCTACTGATTCTCACCTTTACAAAAATGTCTCGATCCTTCTCATCAATCAACTCAAAGGTGGTAGCAGTAAACTTTCCCCGGTGTCCGTATAATCTGGCAGTTTGTACCGTTTTCTTGACTTTGAGTACCTGCGACTCTGTTGATGTTGACGCCCCCTCCAGTTTCATGTCGATAGGTAGGATCTCGGACGAGAGCAGGCGTCGATAGATGATATCCCCATCAATTACTCTTCTAACAGTCCTTCCGTTCTGTGGTCAAAGTCAAGGACTACGCCTGACAAACACGCAAACCGATGCTTACCACAGTCAACAGATCTCCTCGCTCCGAGTTATAGTAATGATGCGTAACCACATCTCTAGCCGCGGTCTGGAAGCTGGCGTTGTTCCCTATCGTCGTGTTGTGAGCATTGGCCAAGACAGCAGACATATCTTCGCCTCAAGACAGGGAAGGAATGGAAAGGGGGAGAAAGGCACGATGGAGGACGTCAAACACAGCCCATTTTAAGTGAGAAACCTCACAGCCGACTCATGACCTGCACGAGGGATTATTCCCCCCATATCTCCCCAGAGCGCTACACCATCGATCACGGTGATGATCATGGTTTGCCTACAGCATTGGTGGTCCCGTGTGCCTCGAATACCCATGCCCACCTCCCTTCATCGTTCGAATGGCCTTACTGAGCTCTCAAGCCCCAGCTTCAATTTGTAGCCCTTAGTCCTCCACTGGCCAGTAGATCGCACGAGTACGAGCATTACTATCAGCCTCTTGCCTATGAGCGTTCTCAACGAATTCTAACGTATGATGGGCCGGATCGAGGTTGAATCGAGGGACAGAAAAGAATGCGTCGGGATACGACCATGAGCGCAATCCAAAACTCGCTCGTAGTCTCAGGCTGAAACTCATACCGATGGCAAACATCAGGAGGAGAGTTGAAATCATGATTTTGCAACACAAGCCATGTTATCGTGCCGAGTGAAACGGAATAAGAGGATGGATAAGGAAAGTATGTCCGAAATAGACTTTGTGAGAACCAGCGTACAATCGGGGCAGTCGTGACCTCGGGGAATTTTTGAGTAGACCTATACAGTGCAAGGTCAGTCAAGAAAATGGACCACGACGTGAGGAAAACACCCACCCATCTTTCATCTTTGAACAGTTCCGCCAGCCCTCTCGCTCGTGACACCCCGCTCCTCCGCCACTGTGGCTCCCGTCTCTATCCGTTTGACTGCGAGCAAAACCAACAAAACCCCCGGAAGACCTATTTCAAAAGTGCCAAGTATCGAGTTCGTCTCGAGGGTCTGAGATGGACTCGTTGGGATAGCCCATGGCCGGGAATTCAATGGAATGGGAGCAGAGCTTGTTGTTTCAATGTTTTTTGAATGTCGCCAGCTCGATTTGCGGGGTTCAAGGCACTTTGGACAGCTCTGAACCCCAGGAACGGACAGATATACGTGTTGCTGGGGGTCCCGGTCCGTTAGTAGAGACAAAATCTCTGCGTGTTTTGTGGGCAGCACCGGATTCGCCAGCGGCAATTGTCTCTGCTCTTGCCAGACATCCTAATCTTTGCTCTACCTGACGAGATATTGAGACCTCCGTTTGATGTGTCACTTTGGTATGTTCTCTCTCTCTGGTCGCAGGCGAGAACGAACGTGCAAGTGATTGGATACGGAATGGGACGGTCAAGCTTACAAGGAAACTGGTCAATCAGAACATCAAGCACATGGGGAAGCAAATATACGCACCTGAGGACCAATTTTTCCGTTCAGAATGGCAGCTGGCGTGAGATTTTTTGACGGTTATTTCTGTTTCTGCTGGCCAGAAACTTCGCGAGTAACCTTCATGAGCTCTTCTGTAGCCAAATCACGGTGCCAACCGAGCTCTGATATTCCAGAGTGATTGCCGCACGTGCGGGTCACAGAAGGCATGGAGATAGAGACGGGTCGTTGGTCGTGGTGGATTCTGGTCAAAGTCGAGTACCGGCACTAAGCCGGCAGATCGAACCGTCTCGACTTGAACCACACCCACCAACATGAAGCTTTGCGTTCACCTGGAAATACCGAAGACGGCAACTTTCATATTCGCTGCAAGCAACTGGACCGGCTTAGAACCTAAATACTACATTACGGGCCTGTAGTGAGGCAGCGAATCCGCTAGGTATTCACCAAGGTGTGTTTCCTTATTGTTTGATACAATTCCTAGTACCTACAAGCCCTCATAGTCTGATTAGAGCGAATCCCTGCGTATGATAACAGGCCTTCTGCTGACTACCTTTCTCTTCACCTAACACTGGGTGGAAGTCTCCCGAGTACTCGCTGGCCGGTTGTGCTACAATTCCCTATGATATCCGAGCCCATCTCGAGCTCATCAGGGCAGACATCCGCGAGCTCAAGGAAGACAACAAACTCGACTGTGTTGTTGCGTTCTGGTCTGCGAACGCCGAGATATCAGTTCTAGTATCCACAAAGCCTCAATGCCATCAGACCCCACCCACTCCGAAGTTCCCATTTCAATCCACTTCGTCTGCATTTTCGTTTCTGTCGTGCTGTCGGATACTGCCATTCTCTCTCACAACCTAACTCGTTATACGGGAAAACCTCAGGATACGCACTCGGATGCTCGAAAGATCTCTACAAACCCTAGCAATCATCAAAAATCAGTTCCTCGGACCCACTGCCGACAAAAGAAAACATACGAGTGCGACGTATGTCTCACACAAGCGCAGATCTTGTTGGACTGTAGTAGAGGTCGATGGACCTTGAAGGGGGGTAGTCACAAAGAGGGAGAAGAATTGGAGGAAAAAAGACAGGTGTAAATTCACCCGTTCTGGCTCTCACCATGTATAACAGCGTGAGGTGGCGATTCTGATCTGGTGGACTCTCGAAGGTTCTGGGAGATACAGTCCAAGTCATGGCGCAGCTGTTGATTGAAGTGAGTCCGGATTGCCCTCTTTTTGAGACTTGCATCGCTGAATGGGCTCTCGTCAGGTCTTGGTCCCAGCACCATTACTTCTAAAGGGCGACCGGCAGTCTCATTTTGGATGAGCTCACCAATGTCACATATCACTGTTCTCGTTGCCTCACCGCTCGTGCGCCCTCAAAACTACTCAACATCTCAACCTTGAACCACATATCCAGAGCCGTCTGGGTCAGACTTTTGCAGCAGTTTCTTCCGTATGGTCAGTTCTCCTTCATGCTTATTGAATCGACTTCGCTGAAAGCGATCAAGTTCTGTGCCTGTGAGGTATCGTTTCTGAAAGAGCTCACCCGCCTCAGGAAGAAAAGTTGCAGTATATCTGTAGTTTATTCCTCAGTCGCTAAGCTTTTGATGCAATTGCTATGTCCTTGCTGGCCCTCACCTCGATCGTTGAATTCATCACGTATTTGCTTTCAGGGTACACATTAGATCCACCATCGATCCACCATCATCGTGTCTCTGACATTGTTGAACTCAGGGAGGCTAGCTCTGATGATGCTTCGGGCGTTTTACCCTCATCTTGATGCTGACACTGTATAGCTCACCTTTGATTTTTTGGCCGTTTCATGCAGCTCTATCACCGAACGATGCGGTTACCTGGATCGTCCAAAGGTTTTGGGAACGGCCGAAGCACATTGGGGATACAATAGAAGTGAGCACCGAGGGTGTTCTGACTTGGTAGTTGATGGAAGTCACCGAATAAGCATTGACCAGTGTTCCGGTATCAGATCTCCTCAAGACTGAGCCTGTCAGACGAGTGGTACATACGAACGCACCACTGTTCATCACAGTAGCATTACGTGCTTTTATTCTATTCTTGCCCCGACTGAAGACTATCAGATTATCACAGACCACCCTCACAACGCCTGGACTCCTCCATACTCCGTTTTCTCGGTCAAGCATATCAACCTTTCGTTACATGAACTCATCATACGACCTGTCGAATCCCAACACCGTCGGCGCTTACCAAAACCTTGCCAAGAATCCATGCACGGAACGGCAGGCGTGTCTCAAACGTCTCCGCGTCGAGGTTTCTCGAGGCGGATCAGTCTTTTGCAGGGAGCGAGTGTAACGGTACTCGTTGACTCTGTCTGCTCTTCTTAGTGGCGAACTCGGTGTATATATCGGAGAGACTTCTGTCGGATGGGGGTCATCTCACTAAGATCAAGCTGAACGTAGCACGGACAAGGCTTTCGGAGGCGAAAGTGGAATGAACTGTCGCAGCGTCACGATCCGCTTGCTATCCGACTCCGAGCTCTGGACGTACATATATCTCCCACGAGCACTACACCATCGCGGGCATGCATCATGCGTCGGCTTCGCAATATCCTATGGAGTCCCCAAGATGGGCAAGCCAACGTCATCATGGGGGAAGGAAGAATGAGGGATATCGATACCCACCTGTTTCGGGTCGTTTAAACACCTCGCTAGATTCTGTTGAGCTTTGCCTGAAGCCTCTTCCGCTCCTCCACCCGTTGCTCACACTCATACTTGAGTTACTTGCAGCCTCGGGTTCTCTGGTGCGAGCAAAATCAACGAATACTCGAAAGAGGTCTTTCCGCAGTCCATGTGCCAGATCGAGTGAAGGATACACTCATGACCTGGGAAGTTTGTAACTGCCCAGCGGTGAAGTTAATTGGATGGAAGGATAAAAGTGACTTGATGAGAGCCTTCAGCTCGACGCACGGACCACGAGCTACGAGACGAGTTGGACAGCTGCAGCCCTGGAACGAGTAGACGAAGCTAATCGAGGTATCACAAAACAACGATCAGAACGATACCGGTTGCGTAAGCCTGGGTAGCAAAACTAGAGCGCTGAGATTCGATGAGTCGTTATGTGGGTCGGGAGGATATGGAGTATGGCTTCAAGCTTGAAAAAACGCGGGTCTTGATCTCCGCACTAAGTTCAGTGTGGAAGATGGTTGCATGGTAGTAGGCGGACATATGAGTCAGAGATGAGTTTGGGGTAACGTGAAAGACGGTGCTGGTAGGTAAAAATCAATTTATTATTCACTATGGGGCTGAGGTACAACCGGGTCATTGCGACGACTGTGGGATGATTGTGGTGACACTCGACTCGAGCTCAACGCAACCTTTCCGCACGGCTGTTATATACTTTATAAATTCTATCAGCGAGAACCAGGAACGAGGAAGCTTCAGAACGCACGAAAGTAGTGCCCATCGACCCTAACACCGGAATTCGAGCCCAACCACCGTTTACCCTGTATATCCAAAGTTATTCCGAGTTGTGTTTTTGAGAGCGTAGGTTGATTGAGAGGGGGAAGATGACGAGCTTTCCATGGTTTCCCAGTAGAGTCAAAACTTCAAAAACTTTACTCTCAAGAAGAGAGCTTGTTATACCAAAGTCCCTCTTCTTGCTGTAGCGCCAGCCCCTCATCCCCAGCCAGCGAGGACTCCCAAATCGCCCCATTTTCATCCCCGAGTTGAGTCCTACTGAAACGAAGACGGCCGTGCTTTCGAGTCTTGATAAATCCACGACATTTCATTGTCATAGTGTCTTATGGAACATTGAATACAATTCGATAGCGACCATAGACGATTTGATGCAATGTGCGAGTACGAATGCCTGGGTTGAAGTAACTGAGTGTGAGTGCGGCGGTGGTCTGAGCTGAAGGTATGGGCGCCAAATCTCCAGGCCTGAACGTTGAGCCCTGCTAATCGCTCGAACACGGCTGTCTTTAACATCCTCGACCTCGATAATTGGCGTGATGCAGTAGGTGAATATCAGTACGTTGGAATTCGGTTCGAAAACTACGAATGCTGAAATCACTCAACAACAGGCGCATCTAAGATTACGCTAAATCAAAGTATAATTCGTCAAACCTGAGTTCAACCCTCATAGTCTTTTCGGATACTGCTGAAGCCAGTTGATAAGACACCGAAGCAAGCCAAAAGCCGTGTGTAGGCACGCAGTTCCTGATTGAGCGCTCACGCACTGCTGTCTTCAGAGGGCCAGTCGAAGGCAATTTCGAATTCTGAGAGGTAATGCTCAGGAATTGCTGACTCTCCATGTTCCCGATACATAAGCTTGTCTCGAGTCGAAAGGTACAGAGAGAGGCCAGCGGGGGGACATTGAGGTTGTGGAACAAGATGTGCCAGCGCACCGGTCCGGACTCCGGTTGAGTCGTTCGAGCATTATTGGCGCGTGACGTTCTTCCTGCGTTCATCAACATTCTCTTACTCGGTCTGATTTCTCGTGTATCGCCCCTCCAAGACGCCCTCTACTTCACTCAGAATGACGCGGGATCCAAACCATCCAGATATCAATTTTGAGTTTTGAAGGCCTCGCACACCGAGCACCGAACGCCTATGCAAGTACTTGTAAGAGGAGGACACCCACAGACGCGAGAAGGTTGAAGAGGTTGAAAGAAAAATTGATGAGGAGTCGGCAGTGAAGCTTAGAGGGGGTCAGGATGGATCAAAACAGTTGCAGGGAGGACGAATTTCAGGTCGAACGACAAGACCAACACCAGCAGTTCGGGTCGGCACAGGCTCCCAAGGCTCTTGTGATTCTGAAAAGGATTCGGAGACTTCTAGTCGATTCCTCGTGCCGTTTGAGTCTGTGGAGGGATGTCTCGCAGCGGAAACGATCGAGGAACATCAGGAAACCCAGGTCTCGTCCTCAGCACCTTCCGTCACAAACGACGTGGTAACAACTTTTTCGTCGCCGAAACTCGTACCCTCGATATGAATACCCCACCCCTCTACAACAATGGTGTGGCTTTCACGACAAGTCTACCCTCTGCTCATGATGTTCCCCACCGAGAACATGGAAAAGTCGAACGACAGTCCTGCTTGCGAGTATGAGAAACTGTTTTCTCCCGTCCTCCAACTATCCGATGCCTACGAGAAACATGGCGTCAACAGCTGCGACTATCACCCCTTGCTCAAATACGAGGAACTCACTAAGAGCGGCACTTCCCTCCAGTATGCGAGGACTTTTGGCACGACTACATCAGCGAACATTCTTAGATTGAAGCCCGTCAGCATCCAGTCACGCACGAACAAGCTCAGCTTTTCCCTCATCCGTCGCAACCCGTATCCGAGCCCTCACTCACTCTTGGTCTTTATCTGGGGTTAAAGACACCCAACTCTCCGCTCGAAGCGTCCTTCGTATCCATCCCACCGCTGCTCGTCGTCCGTATAGCGTTGCGGTGCGATCCGAGAACACCCCGTATACCGACGGATTCACCACCGTCAAGTACCAAGGTCACCATTGCCAACGTGCGGCTCATTGATTCTATTTCCACTCCCATGGCACTTGAACCAAGAGGAACATCTCGGAAACTGGGTAAGTTTCCGAGCTGTCACCGGTCTTTCTTCAACTTTTCTGATACACATCAGCAGATTCGTGACGATCAAGCTCGAGGTACCACATTGTCTGGTACACCAAGGAGGGTGCTTAAAGCCCAACCGCATCCTTCAGCCCTTGTGCATCCACTGCTCGCATTGGTAGCCCGATTCCAGATCAATCCGCATTCCTACCCCCGATGCTCTCCCCATGATCCACCCCAACGATCTCGCTATTCGCAGCTGAGACACCTTCACGGCGTTGACGGATAAGGTTATGCAATGCTCGCAGGTTTTTGGCTTTGACCTGCACCTCCAACTACCCTGATGCTCTCATGCGTCTACTACCACGACTTCATCGTTGCTCACCAAGAAGCACGCGCCCCAACGTGAACGCGGGCACAGGCAAGCAAGTACGAAATTACTTCTGGTGTCAACGATGCCATCGAGGCGTTTTCAGAACCTCCCACTCCGATGCTTCTCCCTCGACCGTGCTCACTATCATGGTCTCGACGGAGAGTCCTTCGTCAACGGTGTTCTGAGGAACACCTTCATGCCCGTTACCATTAATCTCGCCGAGCAGTCTTCGGAGACGGTAACTCCGAGTGAAATCTACTCGAATTGGGTTGAAGTTGGTTTTCGCCCATCATCTTGTCAATGCTGGTGATCAAACCCCCTCTACTTTGCTGACTACAACCGTCTGAGCGACCAGTGTACAATGGCCACGACTCTTCGCCGAAAGAAGAGTATCAAGCAGATTAGTGAGCGCGGTGTGGTCAACTCCGATGTGGGTTGGTCTACGAGGCGCCTCGAGGTTGGGCTTGGGCGTCCCTATCGGAAAGGGCGAGCACCCCACCGACCACATCGTTGCGATCCAATATGTTTCCACCGTATTGATATGGAGAGAGACGTTGACGAGTACTATTCCCCCGGCCGCTGGTGGGAGGTTGACCATCAAGGTGTGCGAGGTGAGCCGTCGATGTCCTAGTATCTCATATTTCCAAATCTGACGTGGTTCCAATCGAGACTCCCAGCTCGTCATTTCCTTGATCGTCGACCTTACCATTGTCACTTAACTCCCTACTTCTGTATAGTACAGCACCGCGGCGCCTCTCCACTCTTTTCGTCTTCGTACTCGTGTCAACCCTTGTGTGTATTTCTCTCATTCATGGTGTTTTCTGGTCGCTGACTTCCGAATCTCTAGGACACGACATTGTCAAGAGTCTGAAAAGCTAGCGCAACACTCTCGGATTCTCCTCGAAGGCTTCCGCTGATCCCGAGGGTAACAGTGATTGCTGCACGGGCGCAGGTGAAGAGCGTCCAACCATTCTGCCGCCGAGTCCGTGCATGTAACCCAAAGTTCCTCTGTTGATATGTGCCTTTGGACTATACGTACGGTACAATGTCGGGATTGAAACCTACTCGTTATCTTGCTTGTATGTACCTGGGCTGAATTTGAGGTATTCTCCCGTTTCACCATTTCGACGCCAGTGGGCGTGCACCGCTACTTGTCTAGATATCGAGAATTTCATTCATTTAACTCCGATAGCGTACTGATAGATGCTGTCGCTGGGGGTCTTTTTCGTGCGGGAGAACTTGCAACTACAAGCGTGTTGAACGACAGTGACGACATCCTTGCAGAATGGTACGCTGAAATGGTGTAAATTACTCATCCGACTTCACTTGAATATACATGAACACATTTCCAACCGGGCTCGAACGTATGAATGAGAGTACAAGGTTTAGAGTTCAAACTAGCATGCAACTACGGAATGATCTAAGGCATCGGCTTCGGCTAGAGTCTTCAAGACCGAGTTGTCTGAAGATTGAGAATTATGCGTCAGGCCCACGAAACATGCATATGAGGAGCAAGATGTACGTACACCACTTGACAAAAACAGGTTTGGCCCAGTGAGCTACTGGGGGGGTTGGTGTGTCTTCATGTTGTGTATTGCATTTCGTGAGTGCTTCCGCAGGTGAAGATGTCGAAGGGAATGGGCGTGGTGAAGGCGAGGGAGAACCTTCACGGGCTGAGTCACAGTCCGACCATTCGGGGTCTGAATCCGAGTATACGAGCTCTTCTATCGTGGCGGTATCGTGAGGATCACCTGAGAACAAACATGTCAGTGCGGGGCTAATCCAGGAAAATTGGTACTCACCATGTATTAACTCGGGGTACGCATGGTCCCGAGCATACTGTTTCCCATCCAGCTCATAACCCCTCGAGCAAAGATGATCTCGGACAAATGCATAAATAAACTCTTTCCAACCTGAACCAGTCCATTCCTGCACGCTTAATTTGGGGATCCCAAATTTCTCCCAGTCCTCCTCGGCAATGGCAGTCCTTCCATGTGGGTCGTGAGACCAGTAGAATAGGTTTTCCGGGAATGGATAGCGAATGCAATTCATGTCGTTGATGAACTCGGTAGGTAGAGGCGGGAAGAAGAGGTATGTTGGTATGGGAAGGGTTTTGGGGTCATTGAGGAAGGTGCCTTTGAGATAGAATCCGATTTGGTCGACATAAGCTGAGGGGAAGAATGCATCAGACGGAGAAGAGCAAAAATATGTGAAAGGACACTTACCGACATACTTCGCATCCTCAGAGCTATCACAAAAGTCGAGGGATTGGCAGAGATAAGCGCAACAAAGTCGATGGCGGTCGTTCTGTGGAATGCGCAAACCAAAGTCGAGGGTGACTTGAAGAACATCGCCGGTCTTGCAAAATGCGAGATCAACTCGCCATGGGACTGAACAAGTCAGCGAGTGGACGACGGAATTGAATGGTGGACACACCTGATCTTGAAAAACTCGCTTTGACATTGGGACTGGGGCTCATGCAAGTCCACTCGGGAGAAGGGAAGGACGGAAAGTGGGCGAGGATTCCACGTTTGTTCCAGTCGACGACGGTGCCAAAGGTCAGAAGGCCGTGATGGGTGAAATTTGACGGACCATCAATCCACCTGTGATTCAGTGACGCTACCAGATGCAAAACATCGCCAAAGTTCTTCTCGACGCAGGCGACGATTTCGGCGGCGTCGAGTCGCGGAAGGGTTTCTTGGCGAAGTGGGAGTAGTGGATTGTGGAATAGTTGGAGTTGTTCTTCGCTTGGTGGATTGAGGAGGACAGAAGCGGGGTCGTAAATCCACGTCAAAGACTTGGCGTTGAATGACCAACCCTCCCAACGGTGGGCGACCTGTTTGTTGTTATTAGTTGGTCTATGCTAAAAATAGCTAGCTCACCGGAAATATAACAGTCTCGTCGTCCTGCAAGGATCGAATCGCAACCACCTAGAAAGTACTCCTCAGTCGAGACACCAGTCTCAAGGGCTGAACGTACATTTGTATACGAGATGTAGTAAAATACAATCCGGTTCTTCTGCCAATACCGACCAGCGAATTCACCTCCATTCGCCAGTTCTACTAACTTTCAGCGCCCGCTACATAAAACCACAATGAAGAACCTACCATCATGAACTATCATTGTTAGCTCATCTGACTCCGCCACCGCAAAGAGCTGAGTGAGCAACGCTAACCTGTGATATCCCGTTATATAGACCGACAGATGACCGACTCGCCAACTCACCGCCGGCACATCGCTGCTTCGAGGACTTTCTTCACGAGCTAAAACTGATTGTCAGATCCTTTCCCTCTATTCGAAACTGAACCTCACCTTCACGAAATTATCTCTATCCTTCTCATCAATTAGCTCGAAAGTAGTAGCGGTAAACTTCTCCCGGCGTCCGACTATCCTGGCCGTTTGTACCGTTTTCTTGACTCTGAACTTCACCTGCGACTCTGTTGATGTTGACGCCCCCTCCGGTTTGATGTCGATAGACAGGACCTTGGACGAGAGCAAGCGTCGATAAATGATATCCCCGTCAATCACTCTTCGAATGGTCCTTCCGTTCTGAAGGTAAGGTCAAGATTTGCGACTGATAACCTATCTGACACTTACTGTAGTAATCAAATCTCTCTCCGGGGTATGGTAGTTGTTAGTAATCGTCAAATTACCAGCTACGGCCTGTAAGTTGGCATAGTCTCCTATCGTCGTGTGTTGAGCGTTGTGAAAGTTTGAAGAATTTGACATGTTCCCGGGGGCAAAGGAAGAGGATCAGTGAGAGAAGGGAGGCAGTGATGGGGATGTCAAACAGCGTCCGCCTTAAGTGAAACCATCACATTTGCCTCATGACCTTCACGAGGCCATATCCCCTCTATATTTCCCTTGAGCGGTCCACCATCACGCTTTGTCTACAACATCGATGGTGCCGTGGGCCTCGATTACCCACCCGCCTTCCCAATGCTATTCATAGTCGCGCTATATCCTGTTGAGCTTCAGCTTCAGCCCCTGATCTTCGCTCTTGTGCACCTCGCACTCATACGAACACTCCTCCTTCGAACAATTTCAACGAGTCCCCACGTTCGATTGGCCAGGTCGAGTTGAGTTCAATTGCAAGAGTCAGAAGCGGGCTCGTCGAGATACACCCACGAAACATGACTGCGAACGGGATCCGAAAGTCTCGTTGTGATCTGGATTGGAATTTATACCAAGAGCAAACGCCAGATCGGAAGAAAATTGAAGTTAAATTGTGCAGACTAGTACAGCGGCCTGGTATCACGACGGGTACAATAGATCGAGAGGACCTAATGAGGACGATATGACGCCCGTGTATGAACAGGTACCAGAGAGTGTGTGAAACCTAGTTTGTGACCGAGAAATTCGCGAACTTGAGCTATGATCGACCTTATACAGTGCGAGATCAGTCAAAAGTGGACCAAAGCGTGAGGAAAACACCCACTGACCTTCTATCGTAACAAACAGCCTCTCCCGAGCTTTGATCACCACGCTCCTCCGGCAATCGAATTACTCGTGTCCCCGGTAGTATCAGTGCCGGGTGTTTCTCTATAAATTAGGCCACTACGAGCGAGCAAAACTGACAAGCTCCCGGAAGGCCAGTATCAGAGGTGCCGGTTGTCTAGCACAATTCGAGGGTCTGAAATGGGCTCGTGGGGATAGCCCATGACCGGAAAATCGACGGAATAGGAGGAGGGTTTGTTGTTTGGATGCCATCGGCTCGATGCTTGGAGTACAAGATAATTTGGACAGCTCTGAACCCTAGGAACAGTCAATTATACGAATTGCTGGGAGCCCGTGTAGCAGAGGAGGATTCTCCGTGTGTTTCGTGAGTTGACGCTGGCGTGTACTATCGTTCAACTGGTTTAGAAATGACCTGCTGATAGAATAGACGTTAGCCTCAGGTACAAGCGGAAAGAAAAGAGAACAGGTTTATCAAAGGGCAGATGTAGACGAGCGCGTCTGAAAGGGAAGAAAGAAAAGAAAATGGACCATACCATCAAAGTTGCCAGCAGCGATTACCCATCCACTCTGATTTTTGCTTTACCGCGAGATCTCGATATCTTCATTCGAACTATTGCCTTGGTATGTCTTCGGTCTGGTTACGTGTCGAGAACCAACGTAGTGGTTTGGGATGTCGTGAAGGTACAGAGCTTGGAGGGTCAAGCTTACAAGAAACACCGTCAGCCCAAGCCTTTAAGCTTCACGCACGGAGAGGCAGAAAATGAACCTTCAGAGCAGTCTCTATTCAGAATTGCAGGTTTTTCGAGAAACCATCTGCCAGTCAAAAGTTAGATACTGGATAGTAGGTTAAGGAATATACGGTTCACGACTCACCTCTGTGAGTGCCTCAGATCACCACATTACGGTGCTGATCCAGTCTTGATATTTCAGGGTAGAATTTGATGCTCATGTGGGTTCAGAAGGACGGAGGTGTGGAATGAGATGGTGGTCGGAGACTGGAGTTGACTACGGGCGCTAAGGCCTAAGGCGGCAGACTCGGAATCCGGATCCGCGTCTCAACGTTTTGGAACCGCACCACCAACATGTTCGTCTCTGCCTTCACTCGAAAACACCTCGAGAGTTCCAAAAGCTGATTCAATCCTCCCAAAACACCTGTTCACACTGCTGGCCAACCAGGTTTTTACGCCCGCAATTAATGGGGTAAAAGGCTTCGTAAAAGATATGAATTTGTGACCAAATTCACGGGCGTCAAAACCAATTTTTTAGCGCTCAAAACAGCCAAGACAAAGGTTGCTTTTTTTGAGCGAAAAACGTGACAATTTTCTTTGATTTTTGCCTTTTTACGCCCGTAAAAATGCTTCCGAGATTTATCCGGGACAGTTTTGCGCTCGTAAAAATCTTCTTTTTGCCTCGTGTATTTCGTGTGTCTTTGCGCGCTCAAAGATATCTTTTTGACGCCGGTGAATGTGGCCGCAAAACCAAGTGTTTTACGAAGCATTTTACCTTGCTAATTACGGTCGTAAAATTACGGTTGGCCAGCAGTGTCATTCCACGATTTGTGTGGAACTTTGCCGAGAATCTTTTGGAACTCACGATGTTGCTTCTCACAACTTCAAGATCATCAAATTTGCGCGTTCAAGCTCGAGTTCTGTTTCTTCATGCACATGCACAAGCTAGTGAGATCCAGCTACCCTATCTGTTATCTGGAACAATGTTCAGTGTATCGGCTCCTCTGGATCCGATTTTATCCTCGCCTCCGTTCAACGTTTCGCGACTACCATCAGCCAAAGACTTCAATTCGAAGGACGCCAGGTTAGGTCGACGGAACGCGTACATGAAGGCCTCGGAAGCTAGTTACTTGTACATCATCATCCGTGTCGTTCGTCCGTGAGACGCTCGTACAGCCTCTCAAGCAATCTAGTCCCAGTCCAAATCATACTTCGAGCTACAACGAATTGTTTCTCTGGTTGGTGAGGTACAGCTTTTGAGTCTTCGGAACTCATGCCTCTCTTCCCTCCTAAGCTACAGACCAGTCTGTCTGCAGTGGAAACAACGTTTTCTTTCCGACGTTCACCTCCTGGCGAGTATGATAATGTGCGTGAATTCTTGAATTTCCTCCTTTCTGCTGGAGTTCAACGTGTTTCGTTATATCCCAGGCGACGATTGAAGTGCACGAGGATTACCGAGGCCAAATCGACAAGTTAGGGCATCTTTACGTCTCGGAGACGCATCTGAGGGACCAACTGACCTTATGTCCCGCTTCCAGTGCCTCTATCGCTACCTCCTTGGTTACAGATCTCTCGGGGCAAGGCACAGTCGCTCTCGACATATTTTATTTTGCCATTTTGTACGTCTGCCGAGCAGCGATAGAACTAACTCTACCACATGGCCTGTACGAGACCATATCCCATGAGCGCTAGAGCGCTAAGGGCATACATCGTGCATCATCTACAGCATCCATCGATCCCAGTGGCAATCCTGCGTAGCGCCGGAGATGGGCAAACAACCATGAATGTGGTGAAAGGGGAGGAGGAAGAGAGATACCTATCGCCCGCCCACTCTCTGTTGCTCTGATAGACTATGCTGGGCTCCAACCTCTAGGGCTCGTTCCTTCAAGAACCGGTTGATCGCACTCGTACGAGCGCTATTCCTAGCCTCAGGTTGACCGAGGTTAAGTTCGACGTATTCCCGAAACAGCGATTCCTCAAGTCAAAAGGTCTAGTCGAGTTGAATTTGAGGGTCAGGAACGGACTCTTTGGGATGTACCCACGACCCAGAAGTCTTACAAGCGCCGATAGAGTCAGCCAGGCGGGAGGAGAGCCGCTGTTCGAGTTGACGAGCGCCATCACGAAATACTAGACAATTCAGACAGCCTTGAGCCTAGAACCGGGTAGGTAGATGATAGTAATGCGAATGACTGAAGGCTAGCTAGCTCACTGGAAATGTAACAGTCTCGTCGTCCCGCAAGGATCCAATCGCAACAATCTAGAGAATATTCCTCAGTCAGGACAACAATCCCAAGGGCTGAACATACAAATGTATACGTGATGTAGTAAAATACAATCGAGTTATTTTGCCAATACCGATCAGCAAATTCGTTTCCATTCGCCAGTTCTACTATTATTCAGCGCCCGCTACATAAAACCACAACGAATAACATACCATCATGGACTATCATTGTTAGTGCATCTGACTCTGCCACCGCAAAAATTTGAGTGAGCAGCGCCGACCTGTGATATCCCATTACATAGACCGACGGTTGACTGACTCGCCGACTCACCGCCGACACATCGCTGCTTTGAGGACTTTCTTCACAAGCTAAAGCTGATTGTTAGATCATTCTACACAGTCCAAATACCAATGCTCACCTTCACAAACTCGTCTCGATTCTTCTCATCACCAATCAGCTCAAAGGTGGTAGCAGTGAACTTCTCCCGGCGTCCGACTATCTTGGCCGTTTGCACCGTTTTCTTGATTTTGAATACCTGCAACTCTGTTGACGTTGACGCCCCCTCCGGTTTGGTGTTGATCGATAGGACCTTAGATGAGAGCAGGCGTCGAAAAATAATATCCCCGTCAATCACTCTTCGAATGGTCCTTCCGTTCTGAAGGTAAGGTCAAGGATCGCGACTGATAACGATCCAACTGACACTTACTACAGTAATCAGATCTCTCTCCGAGCTGTGGTAGTTGTTATGGTGAGTAATCGTCAGATTACCAGCCACGGCCTGCAAGTTGGCATGGTCCCCTATCGTGGTGTGTTGAGCGTTATGAAAGTTTGAAGAGCTTGACATGTTCACGGAGGCGAAGGAAGAGGGCCAGTGAGGAAAGGGAGGTGGTGATGGGAGGTCCCAAACAGCATCCGCCTTAAGTGAAGACACAACCGCCTCATGACATACATCCACGAGACCATCTCCTCTATACCTCCCATAAGCAGTCCACCATCACGATGACCATCACGCCTTGTCTACAGCATCGGTGGTCTCGCGGGCCTCGAATACCCACCAGCCTTACTTCTTACTTCGTCGTTCGTCTCGGCATACATTCGCCGAGCTTTAGCTTCCGCCTCCGCCTCCCACTCATACGCGCTCTTGCCTCTGAGTAAAATCAACCTGTTCCTGCTTTCGAATGACCAAGTAAGGTTTCACTTGAGAATCAAAAACGGGCCCGTCGGGATACACCCACGAACCATAACCGCGGAGGGGACCCAAAAGTCTTGCGGTGACTGGGACTAGGACTCATACTGGTGGCAGACGCCATTGCCGGAAAAAGAATCGGAGGGTGTGAGATAGACACAGCGGCCTGTTACTATGACGAATGTGATGGATTCAGAACTTAAACAAGGACAACATGAGTCATGACCGTATAAGGACAGGGATCAGGAACTTGGAGACTGTGTGTAGGTGTGAAAGCCAGCGTGCGATCCAAGAACTCATGAGCTCGAGAGATCACAAACCTTCTACAGTGCAAGGTCAGTCAGGGTTGAACCACGCGCGGAGAAAACGCCCACCCACCTTTCGTCGTTCGGATAGTCTCGCCAACCTCTCCCAGCCTGAGGCTTCACATCTTGCTCTTTCGCCAGTCGGAATTTGGCGCCCGGAGTCGTAGTACCAGATGGCTCTTCACTGTGAGCAAAGACAGCAATTCCCCAAGTCGATGGGCCAGATCGAATTTTATTGATTCATCGAGGTATTCCCGTGGCCGGGAAGACGATGGAGCGAGTCGGATGGGAGGAGAACTGTTGGTTGAATTGATGACGGCCAACCGTTCGGTGAAAGGAATACAAGATAATCTGGACGTGCCCCAACTCCAGAGAAGGTAGGTAGACAACCCTCATTAGCATTACTGAAGGTGTCATGCACTGAGAGCGAGAAATCTCTGCATGGGTCGTAGGACGACGCTGGTGTGCTTTCGATCTCATTCAATTCGTTTAAAAATGACCTGCTAACGAAATAGGCATCAGCCTCAGTTGGACAAAGTGTGAATGCAAACGAGCCCATCGCGACCACTAGATGAGAGAAAACGAAACATACCATATGCATCGGGTTCACCAGCAATAGTTGCACCAGCCTCTTTCTGCTCGTCGGAAGGCCGAATCTTTGCCCTATGTGACGAGAGTATCGGGGTCTCCATCCAAAGTACGACTTTGGTATATTCTCTCTCTCCGGAAAAGAACCTGTTGAAGGGGTTGGGTTTGTCCGGTTGTCAGGAGAGTATAGGGATTGGATATTGGAGGGTCAAGCTAACAAAAGAAAATGAACGGTGAGTTTGGACCTCAAGCACATAGCGAAGCAAAACACGCACTTGAAGACCGGGATTTCTTCGATCTAGCATCTATTACGAGGTCTTTCGAGGAGCGATTTTTGTTCCTGCCAGCCAGAAGTTTTACAAGTGACCTTCATGATCCCCTTCAATCGCCAGGTCACGGCGCCAGCCGAGCTCGCATATTCCAGAGCGGATTTCGCGTGCTCATGTGGGTAAGAGAAGATAAGGAAATAGAGACGGGTCGTCGGTCGTGGTGGGTTCTGGTCAGAGCCGAGTACAGGCGCTAAAGCGGCAGACTGAGAAAATTGCACCGTCTCGACTCGCGACTTGAGTCAGAACCCTGCTTCTAACTGGACCGCGCCCATCAACGTGAAGCTCTGCGTTCATCCCCGAACGGCAGCCTCAATCTGGATATCTAGCTTCAAGAAGCTGAATTAGGGGCTACAGAGGCCTAGTTTACTCTATCACGGGCCTTTGGTGAGGTAGCGAGCTCATAGTAAGCATTCACTGAGGTGCGTTTTCTTATTGCTTTCTGTCTCGACGTGTTTCTTACAACTCCTCAGATTGGTAACTGCCTACGTGCAGAAAAAAGGCCTCCCGACGATTGCCGTCAAGTTTTTTTCTTCATCCATCGTTCTGCTCGGAACTCCCACGAGAATACGCTGGCCTCGCTACGCATCACTAGACATCCGAGCTTATCATAACTTCAAGATACCAGGTTCAAATTGGCCCCCTCAAGCTTCTGGTTTTTTATGCGCCAGTCAGCGAGCTTCAGCCCCACGGAATGGCCAGCGTTCGTCTCATTAACTCATGGGCTTTGAAAGTCGTTGCGTAGGCTCAGCGCTCAGAACTCAGCCCTCGGAATCATGCTTTATCTTTTACACCTTCAACCGCGCCCTTGTTTCCGCTCATTGCTGTCCTTTCTGGCATTCCTATGAAAGCCTCCACAAACTGAGACTCCCAACCTTGTTCAAACGTTCAAAGATGGCATTGATCCAAGACGGACGTCACGCGTCATGACCCACGACCGCTACCATTTAGTAGTAGTACATGTTCCGGCCACCAACACTCTCTTTAACGTCACCTCACTTGACCACGGTGGCTGCAGCCCGAATTCGGGTACCAAGTCAACATGTACACGCGCCCCGATGTTGTTCCTCTGGATTTTTCGCTCGCTCATCACAGGTCACGGTCTTCTGATTCTGGTGCCGCGATGCGGGACGTGGAGGCTCTTCATAAAGGGATTTATTTTGGAGCTAATCGTCAATTCTTGTACAGGTCTCGCAACGTGGCAAGTGCGGCGCTTCCAGCCTCCTTTTTGAATGGGTACTTACGACATATAAGAATGAGCGTCCATTGCTTGCTGACTCGAAGGGCGCCCAAATCAACGAGTGCGCGGCTCCAGGATTGAACATTAGGCTGAACCGGTTCACTCGGGAGTCGATTGGGACTCACGATCCTAAGGGAGGAAGCGAGGGCACAAGACGTGAGTATCGGCACCCATCCACTGCGTCTGCTTTTCTCGTGATGGATTTGTGTAAAATCAAACTTCGACGCTAACTCTAAAGGGAAAAGGGCCTAGTCTTGTGCACAAGCCCCTTACCCTTGCTGCCACGTCTGATTCCGAATTTCCAGCCAACGAGAGCCCCCGTTAGCTCAATTACTTCATTTCCATCAGTGAGGCCTGAGGAGTCGAGCCCTATGTCGCGAAGATGGCGGCCGTGCTTACAAGTCCTTGAAATACACGAGATTTCTGGCATCTTCCAAGGCGTTAGATTTGAGCTGGTAGCGACCGAGGAGCGGGTGAGGTCGGTTGGAGGTGATGTGAGAGTGTGACCAAGGGCCAGGTAGAAACCGAGTGGAAGTACGATGGCGGTCCGGGTTTCGGTTCAGGTGTGGGCGCCAGTTTTTCCAGGTTGACCCCCGTGCGCTTGCGCGCCACCAGTACTGTCTTCATGATCAACGTTCCAAGATTTCTTTCGTAGCTGTAACGTCGGGCTCAAACTTGATGATTGGGTTGACTCGGTAGGTCAGTACTGATGAATTGCTAAGATCTTTTGCATATAAACTACATCGAATTTCCTAAATAACGCGCGAATTACTCCTCTGCCGGTGCCAGGTCATTCGGAGGGTTCAGTCCCAAGTTCCAACAAAGAGTATACATGCTTAAATGAAGCCCTAGATTCCAAATTCGATCGCCACCTTACTTCCAGGTGGGTCCTATCATCCCGGGCATACCATCTACTTCTCAAATACCTGCTTAATGCCATTCACCACCTCAATAACCCCTGGGAAACGGGGGGTGATCGAACACTTGAAAGGAAGTGGTTTCCTGATAAAATGTTAGTTGGGACCACGCAAATATTACTATCACTTTACTCACGCGATTATCCCATCGTTGACCGTGGCGGTGTCCGAAATATCCGGTGAGACCTCGTTACCCTTAGCGTCCTTTTCCGGGGAGATGTTCGCAGCCCATAAGATGTTTGCAATATTGATGAGCAAGAAAGAGTTTGCAATATGCCTTCCTGGGCAGGTTCTTTCGAAAACCAGGGAAAGGTAAACACGGGAGTGTAAGACGAACTGAACCCGAGACCGACCTGCCCCCGTAGCCCTGGAGAGAAGACCATTTAGATACGATATTTACGGTCTAAGGTTAATGGGCGGACTCACAAAAGTGACAGTCCCTGAATTGATACGTTGAAAGATCACTTTAGTAGAGGCAATACGTATTCCAGTAGAAACATACCCTCTAGATACCAAGGAGCGAACGGTGACCGTCAGTGTCGCACATAGGAGGGTGTAAAGAGATTGCAGATCTCTAAAACTCACGTTTTGTATCCGGCGGGGATGGCTTCAGCTTTCCATCGGAACCAAGATGTCGTTCAGGTTTAAATTCATCCGCATCAACGCCCTTTGAAGATCAAACAGGAAGTCAATATCAATGTCGATTCACTGAGCACTCAAACGCGCGAGACCATATCACGTACGTAGACATCCTTATCTCGATTCATTGCCCTGTCATCAGTTCAATACAGGTGAGCATTTCAAGGTGTTACGCGTGAAATTTATCAGCTACTTACCATATGTTTGATATGACGAGTGTGCCTTTGGGAATGTAGTAGCCTCCGTACCAATCATCCTAAGAAAGATCATTATCAATTAAGTCCCGCAGAAATAGGAAAGTACTCACCTCTGTCGAACGGTGAGGAACTCCTAAGTCGTTCGGTCAGTGATGGTGCTACAATCTGCTACCTTCAAATACAGGCACCCACCAATTGGAGCCGGCGTTCTCCAACGCAGGACTTCACGTGCGGTTGCTCGAATGTAGGGTAAGTCCTCCAAATCGCTAAACTTGGGCATCCGCTGGCGTCCGACGACAGTATCGAGCTCCTGCTGGCACTTGTCCTGGACTTCCGGATGTGCCAACATAGCGAGCACGAACCAAGTAACTAAAGTTGCAGACTAAGAAGGACCACCATTGGCTCGTGGTCCGGGCATCAACTTTATGCGGATACTCACCGTATCGACGCCGCCACCACTACCAATACATCAAGGTCAGGCATAGGAACCTTCCATGAACCATTGAACACGTACTAGAGGGTGGCAGAAAGCCAAGCGATTTCTGTCTCGGATAGGTCAAAGCCCTTTTGATCTCGAACTCGATTCATAACATGACTTGTAAAGCAGCCACGGTCGTCGCCCTTGTCCTGATAATGCCAATTGTTCAACAAGAATCAACCGCCAGAAAGATCTCGTACCATTCGATCTTTCACTCCATCATACAGGCTTCTGAAAAACGCCGTATCTCGACGATACCACATCTGTGCATCCCGCTTCCATTTTGACACGAATGCGGGGAAGAATCTCATCCAGGGGAAGAATTCAACAAAGTACGTGCCAGGGTAGATTGCTTGCGTGAATCTCGAGGTAAATTGGTTGATCCTGTTTATTGTGGGATCATTGGAGGATTGGAGGGTTGGAAGATTGTAGATCATTGAAAGGATCAAAGATCCAGCAGCCCTAGGGAATTCACAATTAGTGCTCGCGATTGCGATCTTTGTGTAAAGGTCTTCACTTGCCTCTGTATCTCACTGTCCCACTGCTTGTAACCAGCGGATTGCAACATATTCCAGACCAAGCGCACGGCTTCCTCCTCTTGAGCCGGGTATAAAGAGGGTGCCAGTGTCTTGTTGAGCACCTCGTCCACGACCCTCCGCATTCTCTTCCATCTATAGGAGAGACACATAAGCGAGACTCAGTAGTCTGCAAAACGAATACTCACACATCATTGTTCTCGAGCAGGGCGAGAGACATCCCACCCGTCAAGTAGTCAGAAGCGACTGTTTGTGCGGCTACACGTTAGTAATAGCTTCCGGCATATTTGAGCTGACGTATGAGTCGAATACTCACCGATGAACCGAGAGCGGCTGTTATAGATGTGAGCTCTGCGGTCCAAAAGCTCGGCGGCTGCTTGATGCGAGCTGAGGATAAGGATGCCTTGATTTCCAGCCGTAATGTAAACCAAGGGGCCTATTGCAAGTGGAAGAGGTTTGAGTGTTCTTGGCGAAGACTCGCAGCCACGATCATCTTACCATATTTGTATTTCCATTGGGTGAAAGGAATCCAGGCATTGAGGCTCAACTGGAATAAGTTGCCTATGATGGGCAGCCCCATCGGACCGGGGGGAGCTTCCCCTTCTTTCTCGTCAACAAGGCACGCGCGACATGGATTGTAGACAGAAAGAGTAGGAGAAGGCCCACGGCGTGACGTGGTTCCCTGGCGAGGTAGGATGTGGCTGAAATAGAGCCAGACAAAGGGGATAGGCTCACTAGTTTGTTGACAATCTGCAGCAACATGAACAAGGAGCTAGGAGGCTAGAGGAGATACAGAAGGAGGATTAAATACGAGTCGCGGCCATTCAGCATTCTTCTCAGATACGTTGAAATTCGGTCCGTACCAGGTGATACGTGGCATATCATACTAACCGCAGCATTGAGTCTATTGCAAGTCCAGGCTATGTACATAAGTTAATACCATCATCGGAGAACGAAGGAAGAAGTTTCTACGCGCGATTTGAAGGGAAATCAAGAATCTTGACGCTGAAACTCATATATCAGTATGAAGGACGACGCATGACGTTTGTACCAACCGGAAGGTAGAGTTCCATGCCAATCACCATACAGAGATTAGCTGCAGTAGAGTTACACTTATGTATACCGACGGGAACCTCCCATGTCACCGTTCTGGCCACAAACGTTGACTGCGCTCAAGGAATGCTTGCTCGAATACAAAGTCAGTGTTTTTGGATGTACTGGAGTGCCCAATGACTGACAGGTTTTCCGAGCTTCCGGGTAGGCGAGACTGAGAAAGAGAGAGAACTAGTCTACCGTCTGGGTACTGCCAAGTAATGAGTCCCTGACAATCCCCGACAAGGAAGGCCATCCGTGTCATAGTTTCGTCCCATGATAACACTTTGTACCTGAGCGCTTGAAAAGTGATTAATTCGTTACTTACATGTTCTCAGAAATCTGTATTCCGATCTGTTTTCTCGTCGTAGACGCCGTTCTCTGGCGCCAGAAACAGATGGCCTTGTTCGGTCCCCTAATTCATGCGGAATGGTTTGAGAAGCTCCGTGAGGTCACGATGGGTGTTATCTAGAAAAGGAGTGTAGGACGGTAAACCAGGGTAAGCAGGACTTGGTATACATACTGAAGCATCACAGATGTATGATTTCTGGAAACCTCGGGATATAAGCGGTCATGGTTGTTTAACTGGGTTGCAAATATTTGGCTGCGAGTGGCAATAAGACCTTTCGCGGGACGAATTTGTCGAGGAACTGCATGAGTGATACTGAAGAACCGCGTCGTGAGTTGAGGGACGTCGGGGCACATTTGGCACAAGAGGGAAGAGGTCAAAGCATTGAAGCGTACGTAACTTGGTTGCTAATTCACCAAGTTCCCCATTTGTGGCGGTGACCCGGAGTCACTCTGTTGTAGGTCCTTATTGGTCCTTGCCGGTCACTGTCACCTCGTTTTCCATAGCCAGCGCAGGCTCCCAGTGCCAGCCCACGGTAGGGTGGAGGCGTTTAGTTCGTAGTGGATATGAGGGGAGGGAGTATGGTGATCAATATTATGTTTGAAATATGATGGACCAATCAGATCAAGAAGAGTTGGGGAAACCACTCTGGGGAAGGGAGAAAGTGGGCAACCGGGACTCCAGATCTGACGGGTCACCATCTCACCCCAGTCCGAATGACGCGATCAGATACAAAACACCACCGAAATGTTTCTGCTCGACGCAGGTGACAATTTCGGCGATGTCGAGGCGTGGAGGGGAGCCTTGGCGAAATGGAGGTAGTGAGTTGTGGGATATTCGGAGGTCCACCGTGCGGGGTGGATTGAGGAGGACAGAGGCTAGGTCGTGATTCCAAGTTAAAGATTTGAGGTTGAACGACCAAACCCCCAAAAGCCCCGTAACCTGTGTTTTGTTGTTAATAGTCAGTTGACGCTGAAAATAGCTTACTCACAGCAAATACGACAGTCTCGTCGTCGAGCAAAGATTGGATCGCAACCGCCTAAGGGCACTCATCGGCTAGTACAGGCAGCTTAAATGATGGACATACATATGCATAGTTGAGGTAGTAAAGTACAATCCAGTGGTTCCGATCCCATTTGATTAATTCGAGTTCATTTGCCAGTTCTACTGTCTTTCAGCGCCTACAACAAAATCCCGCTGGAAACCCACCATCGTGAACTATCACCGTGAACGCATTTGACTCGGCCACCGCAAATATTTGGGTCAGTAGCGCCGACCTACAGCCTCCCTTTATAACCACCGATAGGTGAATGGCATGCCAAGTCACCGTTGGCGCATTGTTGCCTCAAGGACATTCTTCATAAACTGGAGCTGACTGTCAGATCATCGCTTATATTTATAGCTGATAACCACCTTCATGAACTCGTCTCGATCCTTCTCATCGATTAGCTCAAGCGTGGTAGCAGTAAACTTCTCCCGGCGTCCAATGATCTTGGTGGTTTGTACGGTTTCCTTGATTCTCAATACCTGCGACTCCGTGGAAATTGATGCCCTCTCCGGCTTGATGTTGATCGATAGGACCTTGGACGAGAGGAGGCGTCGAAAAATGATATCGCCGTCGATCACTCTTCGAACGGTCCTTCCACTCTGGAGTTGAGGTCAAGGACTGCGACTGAGAAATTACACAAGGTGACGCCCACTATAGTCATGAAATCTCCTCTCTTCGTCGTGTGGTAATGGTTAGTGATTGCAGATCCAGCCACGCTCTGAATGTACGCATGGGCTCCTATCGACACATTCTGAGCGTTAGCCAAGATAGAGGACATCTCTATAAGGGAAGGAACGGGAAGGCAGAGCGTACGAGAGAAAGGACGGCGCGTGAAGGGAGGCAATGATGGGGGGTTTGAACATAGTCAACTTCGAGTGAAAGTCCTGCAACTGCCTCATGACCCCCATGAGACCCTATCCCCTCCGTATCTCCCATCGTAAGCGCTATCATGTCTACAGCATCGGTAGTCCCATGGGCCTCCTGTCACGGAGTCCCACATAGCGCTGGGGACGGGAGAACCTCAACCAGCGTCAACGACGCGTACCGTAAGAGAGGGAGGAGAGATACCTATCACCCAATCACTCTTCGTTGCTCAAACAGTCTCTCTAACTTCTCCCGAGCTCTAGCCTCCAACTCCCGCTCCTCCACCGACCCCTCAACTACATTCGTCCTCGCAGCTCTCTGTTCGTCGCGAGTGAAACCGGAAAAACAATTTCCACAATCGACGAGCCAGATCAAGTTCAATTTGAGGATCAGAGATGGCTTCGTCGGGGTAAACCCAGGACCAGGAGTGACTCGTACGAGTCTGCGAGTCAGAGATGGGATCTTGCGAGTTGATGAGCGCCAGCAACTCGACGCACGGGGTAAAAGTCGATTTGGAAAGTTCCAGCCCCAGGGACGGGTAGGTAGATGAACTGAGCCCGCGTTGCTTGAGGTACAACGTAAGAGCGACCTCTGTATGAATCGTGGGGTAAGGCCGGTCGTGTGTGTCGTTGAGCCGGGGGAGTAAGACTTGGTCGATGAAATCTCCAGGTAGATCTAGCCCACTAGGAGGAGGAGAATAATTGGAGACGACGACGTCAGTCATAATCTCTACTAAATTTGTTCTGCTTAACACAATGGACGAGCGTATAGGAGGAGAGTTCGGGACAGGACAAAATGCAACATCGGCAGATAAAAGATAGCTCAACCGTTCGGAGGATGATATGACCAAGAACCACAGCGGATTGGCAAAGCTCTAACACTTTAGGTACCCTTCGGGCGAACTTTGTTTGAAGACCTAAGTCCTCGAGCATAAGTTACAGACACTCGGAAGTCTGGGGGAAGCTACTGACCAACACTCTCAAGCTACCCATCCAATTTCTCCAGCTTCTTGTAATCACCTGGCTTATTGACATCAGGGAGAAGCTCAAGCTCAACCACCATCAAGTACGAGTCGAACAGATCGTCCCATTCCTCCCGGGTAAGACTCGGGCCAGGCCCGTTTTGCTCTTTGCGAGTTGAACGATCGAGAAGCTCCTCCACCTCCAAGAGCGCAGAACACATCAACGACAAATCCATAACTTTCTTCTCTCCCAACGTTGGGATCACCGCAGGCCCACCCCCTGGCTTAGCGAGACAACTGAAAGCGTGTTCTACGTATTTCTTCTCCTTGCCCTCTCGGATGCATTGGATAAATGTCGGAAGACAGAGTCAGTGTACATCGAAGCAGAGGTTTCAAACGACATGAAAGTTGTTGCTATCTGGTATCGAGCGCGGAATGTCCGTTGGTACGAAGGTGGTTGAGGAGCGTGGTGAGGTGGTCCATGATTTCTGAGAGGAGTAAGAGAGGAGTTCTCGATTAAAAGTGGTGTCGTCAAAGGCAAACTATATCTGGAGGTGATGAAAATGATCTGAGTGAGGCGAGCTGCGATGGGGTGTGTGTTGCAGGGGTATTTGGATATGACCATTGATAGGGCGTTGAGGAGGTTTTGGACTTTGTTGTGTGTCTCGTAGGGCAATCCGACGCATTTTGCTGTGTGATTAGCTTTCACGACAGGACGACCGGAATCGAGAAGTTGGATCCAGAGCTCTGCATCGTCCAGGTCCATCGAGTTCAAGAGAGAGACAAGGCGTCAAATTGAAATTCACGTAAGGTGCTATATGCGAGCGCTCGATTCACATCACGGGACAAATAAACAAGGAATGAAAAATCCGAATGGTTCGACGCGACGCGATTTAATTTTTCTTCCAGGTTGCTTTCGTTCCTCCATCATGGCAAACAAGAGCAAGAGTACCGTCTCTGCAACTCTCTCCAAAAAGATGGAATCTCAAAGAGATCCTATCACAAAATGGGCGACACGTCTAGCTGTCGTCTTTCTCTTGATTGCGACCTGTGGATGGCTTGACACTATCAAGGTGAGCTCTCCTCCACTCTCCCTCTGCCCTCCACCGACGAAAACTCAACGCACCCCACCCCCAATAGCACCGGTGGTACGTCTTCGAGCCCACCTTCCTCCACGAACTAGCCCAAGAAGCCATCGCCTCTACCTCCCCCAACGACACGCAGGGAATGATAACCCACATCGTCAAAAACCTCACCTCCACATACCCCTCCACCCAAATCGCCATCAACACCAACCAAGACGAATGGGTCTTAAACAATGCTGGTGGGGCTATGGGTGCGATGTATATCATCCATGCCAGTATTACCGAGTATCTTATTATCTTTGGCACGCCTCTGGGGACGGAGGGACATACGGGGTTGCATACCGCGGATGATTATTTCAATATTCTTGTTGGGGAGCAGTGGGCGTTTGCACCGGGCCAATTGGAGATGGAGAGGTATCCGGCGGGGAGTGTGCATCATTTGCCGAGGGGGACGGCGAAGCAGTATAAGATGCATAAGGGGTGTTTTGCGTTGGAGTATGCTAGAGGTGAGTTTTTCTCTTCGTCGTCGTTGTTGTTGCGGGAGTTTTTTGTTGACGAAAACACGTCTAGGGTGGATCCCACCGATGTTGCCGTTTGGATATGCGGATACTTTGTTCTCGACGCTCGATGTTCCGACGTTGTATCATACTTCGCGAATTACGGCTCGGGAGATTTTCAAGAATCTCTTTATTGGCAAGGTTTAGGCAGACTTTACTGAGTAGTATATCTTATACCTTTTTATCTACCCCTCTAATAGACGCTCCTCGGTCGCTTATCACATCGTTTGGGGTCAGGGCGGATGTGAACCTCCGCTGACAGATTGAGGCTGTTCCCAGTCCCGCAGCCGATTTTGGACCCTCATGGACCAATGCAAGATTGAAACAGATCAGGAGGCTTCAGGAGGGTGCAGCCCATTGCTCGAGTTTCAGCGGAACATTTTCCGGAGGTCGTAGATTCTATTTATTTTACTTCTCCGTCGTTTCACGTAGAAACGGGAGGGGTTCTGTCGCCGTCCGTCGCCGGGAGCGGCAAAACTTGGCAAAAATTTACCAAGTCCTTAGTACCTTTTTGCTGACCGATACCACCGATTCAGCCTGTTTCGTACTCGGGGCGGCGCTTTCAATACTTGTTATAGCACTCGTTATAGAACTTGCCGTACTTGGAACGACGCGTAGGATTTTCCATTCAACTGCGCTGTGGGTCGTCCGAGAGATTCTTGGTAATCCGTTAGAAATGCCAGGATCATCGGAAATTACAAACCATTTTTGCTACGACCTCGAGTCCTTGACCCCACTTCGAGCTGTTTCTTGGGGCGCTCTGTTTTCGTCCAAATGAAAGAGATGACTAGGAGGCGTGCACGGATCATGGGTATGTATTTTGGGCGGCTGAGGAAGATGGGGTATTTTTATCAATACCACCTCGTGCAACGGGAATACGGGAATACGGCTGACTGCCGACGGGTGCTGACTGGCGGCAGAACTGGCAGAATATGACTGTGCAACGATGACTGGCGGAGTGACGAATCCCTGCCCCTGGGAATGAAGTCGAGCGAAAAGGTTGAAATAGATCAAAAAGGCCCACCTGCAGAGGTTCCGCAAGCTGTCGATCCCCAGCCTTCTTCCTCATGTCCAGCAGAAATTCTGAAGAAAAAGTCGGTCAGAGCGAGAAATCGGCAGACCTTGAGAAGGGTCATGTGAAGGACGGGAAAAGCCGACGGTGAGTACCTTTTAGTCGTTGGCGTCATTGTCCATTGGCAATCACCCAATTTTCCTCGAATTACTCAATTTCTGATTCCAATTGCTCTATCGTACCTTGCAGGTTCAATCCATTCTCCTCGGCGACACCACCACCACCAGCTAAAGAATCAATAGACGATGCGGATATCATACCCGAGGTGTCCGCGAATATGTTCAGCATCATCACGTTCGAATGGATAACGCCTCTTTTACGACTTGGATATCGACGGCCGTTGGAAGCGCCTGATTTGTACAAGCTCCAGGACGATCGGTCTGCAGCGGTTATTGGGAACCGGATCCTGGAGTCTTGGGAACGACGACAAAAGGAGGCGGATGAATTCAATGCGCGTCTTGCGAGCGGAGAGATTTCGCCTGGTTTGAGGAAGAAAGTTTGGTGGACTGTGAGAGGTGGACGCGCGGAGAGGGAGAAGGAGTGGAGGGAGAAGACGGGGAGAAAGTCGCCCAGTCTGGCTCTGGCTATGAATGACAGTATCAAGTGGTGGTTTTGGTCTGGAGGAGTGTTGAAGATTTTGGGAGACACGGCACAGGTTACGACGCCGTTACTCGTCAAGGTGAGCCTTCGGTCGTCTTCTTTCTCGGAGATGTATTGCTAAACGAATACTCCAAGGCTCTCATCAACTTTGCTACAGACTCGTACCGTGGTCATTTAACCGGTGGTCCAGTACCAGGCATCGGGAAGGGTATCGGTTTGGCAATTGGACTCCTCGCATTGAACATCTTTGGGTCTTTGTGCTTGCACCACTTCTTCTACCGTGCGACTTCCGCCGGTGTTCTCATCCGAGGTGGACTCATCAACGCCATCTACCAACGTTCCCTCCGCCTCACTGCTCGTTCACGCTCCAAACTACCCAACGGCTTGATCATGAATCACATATCCACCGACGTGTCAAGAATAGATTTCTGCGCTGGTTTCTTCCATATGGTGCGTTCCTCGTATTTGTTCAATGACCTTTGCTCACGAAATAACATCTGGTAGTCCTGGACGGCCCCGATCCAAATGATCATCTGTCTTATCCTCCTCTTAATCAATCTCGGTCCCAGCGCACTGGCAGGCTTCGGTTTCTTCATCCTCATCACCCCAATCCAGACCTACTGTATGCGACAAATGTTCAAACTCCGTGCAAAGTCGATGGGATGGACCGACAAACGAGCCAAACTCCTCCAAGAACTTCTCAATGGCATGAAAGTCATCAAGTTCTTCGCATGGGAGGTACCGTTCTTGAACAGGATCACCCTGTTTAGGGGAAACGAGATGAAGTACATCCGTACTCTACTCCTCGTTCGCTCAGCTATCAACGCAGTCGCCATGTCTTTACCAGCCCTCGCTTCGGTCCTCGCGTTTGTCACGTATTCCCTCTCAGGACATGATTTGGATCCAGCGGATGTCTTCGCGTCGTTGACGTTGTTCAACTTGTTGAGGTTACCTCTCATGATGCTTCGTGCGTGCCTCCCCCTCATCTATACGTTCACACAGACTAACCCTTTTTCTCAGCCGTCTCACTCAGCTCCATCGCCGACGCCGCCAACGCCACGAACCGTCTCTACCCAGTCTTCGAAGCCGAAATCCTCGAAGAAACCCGAATCGTAGACCAAGTCCTGAGCAACGCAATCGAAGTCAAAGCCGCTACGTGGTCATGGGACGCTCCTCCTCCCGAACCCGAAGACAAGAAAGCACTCAAAAAAGCCGCTGCCGCTGCCAAGAAACACGGTAGTCGTCCCGCCACCGCGAACGAGGAGAAGCCGGCCGAATTTGAACCGTTCAAAGTCAAAAATGTCTCCATGAACATCCCACGAGGTCAACTCGTCGCCGTCGTCGGACGTGTCGGGAGTGGCAAGTCTAGTTTACTCCAGGGGCTCATCGGGGAGATGCGTAGGACGGAGGGGAGTGTCAAGTTTGGTGGAAGCGTGGGGTATTGTCCGCAGAGTGCTTGGATTCAGAATGCTACGATTAGGGAGAATGTGACGTTTGGGAGGCCGTTTGAGGAGGATAGGTATTGGAAGGCGATTAGGGATTCGTGTCTTGAGTCTGATTTGGAGATGTTGCCGTATGGTGATATGACGGAGGTTGGGGAGAAGGTGAGTTTTCTAACGTTCGTTGGTTCTTTTGGGAGGCTGATGTTTTGTATGTGTAAAGGGTATCTCGCTATCTGGAGGACAGAAGCAACGGTTGAACATTTGTCGTGCCATTTACTGCAACACCGATATTCAGATCTTCGATGTATGTACCCTTCCCTCCCCCCTCCGTTCTCTCTTACTGACCGGTTGCTCTAGGACCCCCTCTCAGCTCTCGACGCCCACGTCGGCAAAGCCGTCTTCCGCAACGTCCTTCTGAACGCACCAGCCGGAAAAACTCGCGTCCTCGTCACACACGCACTACACTTCCTCCCCCAAGTCGATTACATCTACGTCGTCTCCGACGGTCGGATCGTCGAAGAGGGGTCGTACGCCGATCTTATGGCTAGCGGGAACGAGTTTAGCGTGTTCATCAACGAGTTTGGGTCCAAAGAGGAAAAGAAGGAGGAGGAAGAAGAGGAAGAGAAAGCAGTGGAGAAGGTCGTGGGAGGCGAGGATGAGGCGGCTACGGAGAAGAAGAAGAAGGCGGCTGCTGTGGCTGGTGCGGCGATGATGCAGGCTGAAGAGAGGAATACGGGTGCTATTGATGGGTCGGTGTATAAGGAGTATATTCAGGCTGGCAAAGGGGAGTTCATTGTGCCGTTCTTGCTTGTGTCGCTTTGTTTGGTGCAAGGTGAGTGTTGGTGGTGGTTTTCGTGTGGGGGTATATTGACTGACGGTTGTGATAGGTGCTACGGTTATGTCGTCGTACTGGCTGGTTTATTGGCAGGAGGACAAGTTCCGTGAATCGCAAGGGTTTTATGTGAGTTTTCTTCTCCTTTTTTGACCGCAGGTGGCTGATATCTCAATAGATGGGCATTTACGCTGGACTTGGTGTTGCACAAGCCTTTGCGATGTTCCTGATGGGCAGCACGTTCGCCATGTTGACCTTCTTCGCTTCGCAAATGTTGCATAAAGGCGCTATTCGAAGGGTGATGACGGCTCCGATGTCGTTCTTTGAGACGACTGTAAGTTTTTTTTTCTCCCACTCCCGTTGGAATGTTTCGTTGACTGGTGTATCTTCCAGCCCCTCGGTAGAATCATGAACAGGTTCTCGAAAGGTATGTTTACCGTCTTCCATTCAAAGCTAGACTTCATATTCATGTTCTGGCAGATATCGACACCATAGACAACTTACTCGGAGATGCGATGAGAATGTTGGCAGCTACGACGTCCGGTATTGTTGGTGCCATCATCTTGATCTCGATTGTTCTTCCTTGGTTCCTCATCCCCGTCGTGGTGATCATGACGATATACGTGTATGCTGCGTACTTTTATCGGTCTAGTGCGAGGGAGTTCAAGGTATGTTGCTTTTAAAACCCGTTTTTTGCGCTCTTGGATATACTTATGACTTGCACTTGCGTAGCGTTTGGACGCGATCTTGCGGTCATCGCTTTATGCTCATTTCTCCGAGTCGTTATCTGGGTTGTCTACTGTGAGGGCGTATGGAGAGTCGGAGAGGTTCCTCAAGGAGAACGAGACGAGGATCGATATTGAGAATAGGGCTTATTGGTTGACGGTTACGAATCAGGTATGGTTTCTCTTCCACTTCCCCCCCTGTGGACGAAATGTGGCTGATCCCTCCTTCCCTTAGCGTTGGCTCGGCGTTCGTCTAGACTTTTTGGGAACCCTCCTAACATTCGCTGTCGCCCTTCTTGCGGTTGGAACGCGGTATAGCATTTCCCCTGCTCAGACTGGATTGGTGTTGTCGTACATTTTGAGTATTCAGCAAGCGTATGTTTCCCCCGTTCTCTCTCCCCTCCTCTGCCACGACCCCCGACGCTCATACTTTTTGAACTAGATTCGGATGGCTCGTCCGACAATTCGCCGAGGTTGAGAATAACATGAACTCGGTGGAGAGGATTGTTTACTACGCCAAGGAGGTGGAACAGGAAGCTGCTCATGAGTTGCCCGAGTCGAAGCCGAAGGGGGAGTGGCCTGCTCGAGGGGGGTGTCGTTCAAGGATGTCGTGTTGAGGTATCGACCTGGGTTGCCTCCTGTTCTTAAAGGTGAGTTTCCTTTACTCCCGCACCTCACTCCCAACTGCGACTGATTTTTTTGCGCTACGCTACAACAGGCATCTCCATGGACGTCAAAGCGGGAGAAAAGATCGGTATCGTTGGACGCACAGGCGCCGGGAAGAGCAGTTTGATGACGGCGATCTATCGAATCGTCGAGCTTGATGAGGGTGCTATCACGATTGACGGGGTGGATATATCTAAAGTGGGCCTGACGGATTTGAGGAAGGGATTGTCGATCATTCCCCAGGATCCTCTGTTGTGTGAGTGTCCATTCCTATATCTCGTTTCATATTCATTTCAGGACTGACACGTTCGTCAATGTGTTTTTTTTAGTCTCGGGAACGCTCCGCACCAACCTCGATCCGTTCAACTTGCATGATGACGCGAAGCTGTGGGATGCGCTCAAACGTTCTTATCTTGTGGAGTCGCAGGCACCGGCTAAGAGGGCGTCGTTGTTATCTCAAGGAGCGACGAGTACGGTGGAGGATGAGTTGCCCAGTGGGGCTCATACGCCGAGAGGTGGTCAGGCTAGGTTTACGCTTGACACGGTCGTGGAGGATGAGGGGAATAATTTGTCTATTGGACAGGTGGGTTTCTGTCGTGTTCATTTCGCTAATTCGTTACTGATCGGTCACTGCTTTTTTGTAGCGATCTCTTGTGTCGCTGGCACGAGCGTTGGTGAAGGACACAAAGGTTTTGATTCTTGATGAAGCGACGGGTAAGTGGTTCTTTACCTCTCTCTCTCTCTCTCGCTTTCGCTCAGTGTATTAACCTTTTGATTGACTTGTTTGTGCTCTTTAGCTTCTGTGGATTATGAAACGGATCGAAAAATCCAAGATACAATCGCACATGAATTCGAAGACAGGACGATTCTCTGTATTGCTCGTAAGTCAAACGTTCCTTCTTTGTCTATTCAAGGTTATAGGTGGCTGAATGGTTTCATTCTCCCTGCTCTCTCACAGACCGATTACGCACGATTATATCTTACGACAGGATATGTGTTCTTGATGCTGGACAAATCGCGGAATTCGATACTCCGGCGAACCTTTACGAACATAATGGGATCTTTAGGGGGATGTGTGAGCGGTCGTCGATTTCGTTGGAGGATATCAAGATGGCGACGAAGGAGCGGAAGATGGAGCACGAGTATTAGTTGCGCCTCGACGCACGTCAAAACTTACGATTATCATACACGGACGGATAATAGGTATTGCTGTATCATAAGCTTGGGAAAAGCTGGTGGATATACTTACGATTTTGTATTACTTACTTACGGTGATAGATAGTACTCGCACATGGCATTTTTGGCGTCAGCAAAAAAGGGGAGTGGGTTCGATTGGCTGTAGGGCGTCCTCGTGGCGGTGTGTATGTGTCCGTCTTAACGCCGTGGCGGAAGAACCTCGACTGGGGCCAACCACCGTATGAAGTCAGAGGTCATGTTGCCGAGGAGATGTTCAAGCGGTGACATTCTTATCTTCCTCGACCTCGAGGGCAGTGTACATACTAGGGCAGACTCCTTCCCATTCGCCTTCGGACAGTTAAAAACCAGCCGAGGTTGAGTTCGAGTGATAGCTAGAATTTGAGTGTTTTTTTGTATTACGTGTTTGTGCTTACTATACTTTGCTGGTTTTTTCTTAACTGTCCTACGGCGACTGGCATAAAATACAAGCGCCGTTTGGGCATTGTTTGGCTATCTCATTAGCGCCGACAATTCCTACTGGTGACAAGTGCAGGAATTCCTTTGCAAGGATCCACAAAATGGCAATAAAATCAAACATGCCAACTCTAAGTTTCAGTACTCATTTTTCTAAGGTCAAAGATGTCCTCAAACAATGAGCAGCACAGGCTAAAACAGCGGTTGAATTGATTGAGGGCTTCGGGCGCTAATGAGGTAGCCAAACAATGCCCAAACGGCGCTTGTATTTTATGCCAGTCGCCGTAGGACAGTTAAGAAAAAACCAGCAAAGTATAGTAAGCACAAACACGTAATACAAAAAAACACTCAAATTCTAGCTATCACTCGAACTCAACCTCGGCTGGTTTTTAACTGTCCGAAGGCGAATGGGAAGGAGTCTGATACTAGGGTCGCTAGTACATAACCCTAACTTGGGGCCTGCTCGGTACCGGGTCGGGGCCTGTCGGGGCTGAGGTTGACAGGGGCACCCGCCAAAATATGGACCGTAGGTCCAGTTTCGGAGCCTCCGGTCGATCGAAGATCCATATTTTGGCAGAGCGGGCCGGACCCCAGCCCGCGACCCGAACGGCGAACAGCTAAGTAAGGGTGGGTTGAATGGGGCGTTTCAATTCACGGCCTAACAGTCTCCACCATAGCCGAGGCGAAGGTTATGCGACCCTTGAGGTACTTGGCAGAGCTCGGGGACCTGGCCTCAAATCTCAGCTAGTTGTGTAGCGGGGGAGTCTTCAAGCTTTAAGCTTTAAGCCTTAAGGACTTTGCGATTTTTTCGGGTCAACCTCCCACGTGACCAGGCGACCAGATCATTCGGGATCATAGCCTGGCTAGCCGTCTGTAATACTAACACAGAAGATAAGTCGTTCTGTCGTATTACAGCCTGGTACCCGGGGAGGGGGGGTACCGTCGTGCTCGGCTAAATTCAAACTCCGCCCTCAGGTGCTCAATGCAGCGCTCAGTAACGATATTGACAAGATAGTACATCTTATCAATGAACCTCTCTACCAATCGCAAAAGCCACGAAAACATTACTTTCCGTTTCCGTATCGTCAATGAAGTACTCTTTGATGAAAGCGATTTCAACCAACAACTTAGAAAACAGAAAGAAAGCCTCCAGTAGCTGCGCCGATACATTCATCTGTCTTCATCTGTCGTGCATGTTACCTACGGAGCCGCCGTGACCCTCCTGTCATCTTGACGAGTCTCTGAAGCTTTACATTCGAGCACTACACTCTGATACTGAAAACACAGTAAGCTGATCAAGCCGGGGCGGTCACTGAGCAGTAGTACTGAGCGCTACATTGAGCGCCTGAGAGCGGAGTCTGAAATTAGCCGAGCACGACGGTACCCCCCTCCCCGGGCACCAGGCTATCTTCGCCCTCCACTGGCACCTGTCCCACTGGGTCTCGCTCTCCGATTCCTGCCTCTTGCGTTGTTGAAGCTTATGGTCAGCACAGTGAACGGCCAACCCCTTGGACATCTCTCAACCATTAGCTACACACAATATGAGGAGGAGCTGGCCAAAGTCGTTGAGCACAAACTGGACTCGAACGCACAACTAAAGGATTGCTCGCATCTTCTGGTTTCTGACGTCTCAAATTTTCAGGAGGAGGACGTTCAAAAACTTATTGAAGCGAGGCAAGAATACGGTGGCGATGAGTGGTCCAAGGAGTTGTCGCTTAAGCCAGTTCTAGTACCCGAGTCCGAGCCGGTGTGTTGTCAATGTTCGCCTTTGCAGGTTGCTACAGAAGTTCTAACTACAAATCTAGGGCACGTCCCACGACCAATGCTTCAGAAAGTGGCTGAACATCTATCTGTCAGAGAAAACGTCGGCAGTCACAGATTCCTTTATCTTCGGAATTGCACCGGAACGCCGGCAAGCACCTTCGTGTAAAACTACGCTCCACCTCCATTCCTTGTTGGCAGATCCCGAGACGAGCGACTTGCCATTCAGACTTTTGGAGTCGTTTCTGGTTGAGTGGGTTCGAGATTCAGCCCACAACGAGTATACCTGCCCTGGGTGCGTACCACTCCCGTTACTTTCCGGCATAGTTACTCATCACTAACATCCAGAGAGGAAAGCTATCTGTACCCGTCCCTGGTACTGGCAAGCGAACGTCAATCCAGGCTGTCGCTGTGGCATTACAAAACAACCTACAGCGTTGCGTACAATACCACCGCCTCCTGCCCTTTCGCAATCTTGACGGTTGAGCGTGACAAAAAGGAGGACCTCGTCAAGAGTATTCTGCATGGGTACAGAAGGATGAACTGGGCCTACCAGCTTGCGGAGGAGGATGAAAAGGCTGCCCTGGTGAAGAACCTCTGTGTCCTGTGCCTGTGGCTGCCTCGACGCACCCCGGAGAGGTCTCATCATTCATGGGCGACGGTGCTACGCTTCCGTCAAACGGCGCAAGGGGTAAGTCGCGCCATCAGATCAACGCGTCTTTGATTATTCACGAGATGTTATCAGAATCAGTCAACGAGCATAGTCTCTATCAAAAAGAAGTTCACCGGTCTGGAGGGCAAGGTCCAGTTGGTCCAGTTGATCACCCTTGTGTTGCACAAAAACTTCGGAGTTCTCAGCAGCGCACTTCGAGAACGGTTCTCGGAAGCTGCGATCAACATGAAAGCTTGCCTGCAGACCTGTCTCCAACGGCTTGAAGCACCCGCTTCACTAGACCTACAACCCCCGTCTGGAGGGAAGAAGAGGACGACGGATGACGATGATTCCCAGCGTCAGGAATCAGGTTGGAGCGTAAAATCACCACGAGTCAGCCACTTTGAAATTTCAACCGAAACTCATTCCAGGAGAGCCAAAGCAGGGCGTTACGCGACGCGTGCTCAGCTTCCTGTCGTCTGCAACGGATCCGGTTGTAGGATCACTGTTTCCCATGGCGAAACGGCCGTCATCGAGATTATTCCTCAGCCTACGGTTATCCACTTCGCTGAGAACAGCGGGATCGGCTCTATCCGTTACAACAATGACGACAATGACAAGGAGGAAGACGAGGTTCTAGAGGAGGACCTGGAGAACCTGGAGGAGGCCCTGGAGGATGACCTGGAGGATGACCTGGAGGACGATGAGATTGAGGAGGAAGCCCAGGAGGCGTTGGAGACACCACACATCATGGAAATACATCCATGGTCTGACTTTGAGTCCAAATTTCCGGACATCGTCCAGCGCGTTGTGGCCAATGGCCAGTGGGACTCCAAGGTGAGTCGTTGCGCCCTTCAAACTTAAAACTTTGTACTGATTGGTACCTCGCAGAAGGGCTATCTGTACTTGACGCGTGATGAATCACCAGAAGCCTGGGCTCAAATCGTATCCCAGGAGCACGGAAGCTTCATTGAGCAGCTTCAGGGAACCCGCGTGGTTCCAAAGCTGTTTCACGCCGATCACAAGGTGCTGGCCCACCGGTGCGTAGTAATCACCTCCTACCCCGGGGATCCGATGCAGGGCATTCCGCATTACCCAAACCCGCATTACCCAAACGAGCGTATGCCTCTACTGCTAGCAGAGCAATTCCTGGAGCATATGGAAACCCTTGTCCTCCGCGGCTTTCTTTGGATCGAGTTGGATCCCCAAGACGTGTTTTTCAACTTCTCCCCGGTGCAGGTGAAGTTCTTCTACGTAAGGGCTGTCCCCAGCACATCCAAAAAAAGAAGCATTCTGAGTGCTGCTAGCCACATCCTAGAGTTGCTGTCCACCCATGCAGCTAACGCTGCGCCTGTCGTGAAGGAGCTTGCCAAAATGCTTCTTGAGAAAATAACCACCCAGAAGGGTGACACGGCGACGCAGAGTTGGATGTCGAAGCCGGAGGACGTAGCGTCAGCTTTTTGTAGTGCCCTCACGTTTATCCGTTCTCAGATAAAGGGACAGGGCTCCCCTTCCTTGTAGGACTCTATTAGACTCTTTCGCGGCTTCTAGTTCGGACCTGTACCCAATATGTATCAGAGTGCAGGCGTATACCTTGTATGGCTTCCGCAAAGCTCAGCCCAACTGTTTCTAAGTTTCCTTATACGTACCATCGTTACTCATATTTCTCCAATATATTTATGAGAAAACTAGCAATGGAAGCGTATGCGATTTTCCTTCCATTTCTGGCCAGGCGTTGACGTTGTTGCTGGAGATCAATCTCAAAGGTTTAAACGAAATATCTGTTGTGCGAGTTTTACTTTCGTATTCGAACATCCGCCCCTCGATCATCGCGATCCTGGACATCCGAAGCCGGAATGACTCTGTAAGCTCTTTCTCACACTCTCTGAGTCTGAACGCGGAGGAAGCCAAGCTGAAGGAAACACATCTAGTGTTCTCACCACTACCACTGCCATCATCCACGGCGGGCTCTTTGATGTCCACTCGTGCTTTGTGTGGTGATGGCACCATGGTTGTCATTGTCCAGTTGATTGTCCTCAGATTTTGGGTGAGGTTTACCCGGGTCCCCATTCAGTTCCTGAGTTGCAAACGACTGGAGAACCCAGGTGCCATCCTCATACATACCGCAAGTCTCGGCGGACCGTATAGACCAACCTCGAACCTGATGCAATCGAATGTTCCCGTTTCTGGACAGCTACATGTCTCCCTTTAGGTTTTAATGAACTGGAACGTATTTCGGATTTCCCCATGCCAGCCCCGGTACTGAGTTCGACACTGGTGAAAGCCCTCCGGGTATTTGATTCAAGCGATACTCGTTGAATGGTATTCGCCTTTGCGCGTATCCTTCGTTTTTGTGAATCAATGTGAACCTGTCGTAAGCTTTTAGTTGGAATCGTGATAGTAATCCTTAGTGCAATGGCAAAACCTTCGCAAGATTGGGCGCTTTTGACCCGAACTTTGCCATCATCATGTTACTTGGCGTAAACTTCCAAGAAACGTTCGAGAGATTGTGTTATGTAGTGAGCTACGTGCCGATCCGGAAAGCGTTTGGCTGGAGGGCTGGAATGATTCTGAATGAATATACCGGAGGATTCGATGGGCGCCCAGTCGTAGTCCCCACTCATTCTCCGTCATTGAAGACGCAATCCTTGTGCTTCGGCCTGGACCACGAGGTATAGGCTGATGAGAAAAGAGGCCCCGGTCCTTCATGGTACAACATAGATATGTATTCTGCGCTCCATAAGCTTCGCTCTCATTGCGTCAAGAAAACAGTGACTGCCGCACCCGAAAAGGTACAATACAGTCACCCTTGAACGAACGTGCCAGTCGCGGGACAAAATACGTCAAGTCAGAAATAACTCTGGAGAGCAGGGATAGCTTAAGCAGTTTCCTAGAGACAGACCCTAGTAGACGATCGTGTGTCGAAGACCGTGTTTGAGTGTTGAGGCGATTAAAGGTGAAACGGGTTCGTATAGGCTCGCATAAGGAAAGAGGAGTAGAACTGAATTGAGTGACGCGAGCGTGACAGCGCTGTGACAAAACGTGACTCGCGGTGGGTCTTTCGTTTACCGGAATTTTTTGCCTCTCTCCTCAACGTCGCCAACATTGCTGAACGCTTCCTTGTCGTCGTCTTCGCCATCACTCACGTCGCCCTCTAATACTGCATACAATCAACTCGATATGCTTGCCCTAGCTCATCCTTACGATCCGTCGTCTGAAATAGCGCATAGAGCTTCTTCATCTTCTATTCCTCGTCAGAGGACCACACACCGGAAACCATCCTCATCATCCTCGTCCTCATCGGCAGCGCCAGTCTCGACGTCCAGGCACCCCTCTTCATCCTCCATGCCATCAGCAGTGACACCCTCATCATCTCGTCACACCTACAGCTCACAGCAGCAGCAGCCTCAACAGCAATCACACCCACAACCACAACCGACACAACCCCCGCAACCTTCCGTTGCTCAAATAGCATCACCACAGAAGACCTCAACGTCGCCGAGAGCGACAAGCTCACCAAAAGTGGAGAGCGTTACTGCTACTCCTGTAGTTAGCGAGACATTCGACATCCATTCCTATCCCTCGAGCGACCTCCTCCGCCTTCTCGCCTCACTTCTTTCTCAAATCGCAGCAGCAAATGACAAGCTTGACTCTTCATCCTCGGTCTCGCTAGCGGAATCACATTCAAACATGTCCTCTTATGCACCAGCTTCTCCTTCGATAGAGCATGCGCCATTTTGGCGGACCCTGACCACCGCATCCCGGACCGCTCTCGCCACTCCATCCTCTACGCTGACGTTCCACGCCCGAAATATACCCACAATTACATTGGAGGCCTACTTGTTGAGGATACTCAAGTATTGTCCAACCACGAACGAAGTCTTCCTATCACTTCTCGTATATTTCGATCGTATGTCCAAGCTGAGCGCTGATGCGACGGGGAGAACATTCGTGATCGATTCGTACAACATTCATCGTCTGGTTATCGCTGGAGTTACGGTGGCTAGCAAATTCTTCAGTGATGTATTTTATACGAACTCGAGATACGCAAAGGTGAGTACACAGTGGCTCCTGTTCTGAACAGGCGCTGATCGTGACTCGTGCTCTGACTCTGACAGGTTGGAGGGCTACCCCTAGCGGAACTTAACCAGCTCGAACTACAGTTCTTGCTTCTCAATGACTTCAATTTGGTCATTCCTACAGACGAAATGCAGAGATATGCAGAGCAACTCATACTGTTCTCAACCTCGCCAACCCAACCAAAAGGTATACATCCGACCATACGACCATCGATCCAACCCTGTTCTCCTTCACCGACCCCCTCGTCACCTTCATCGTCCTCAACCTCCTCCGTTGCCTCATACTCTTCATCCGGTTCATCCACGGCGGTGCCTGGCAATATTACACCGCAATCGTCTACTTCCTCTTTCGTCCAATATCCCTCCGATCCCGAAACCACAGAATCTCAGAGCTCGCGAATGAGAGCGATGGGAGCCATAGACGCCTACGGTGGCAAAATCCCTGGCGCGGTTCCGATGCCCACAGTCCCAGGGGCATACGCCACCATGGACGGTGTAAGCATGCAACGTGATACAGGTGCCGGCATGAACGCGAGCGCTACGTATACGTACCAGACTCAGCAGATGATGAAGACGCCACGCCGAGGGTCCGATGCGGCTTCGGTATATTCTGTATCTTCGCAGTCCGATGCCGATACGGAGACTGAGGCTGAGACCGAGACCGATGGAGGGTGGACAACGGACGATGAACCGACGATTCGAGCTGGGGCGAATGGGGGTAGTGTGAGCGGGAGTACGTGTGGGGATAGTGTTTGTGGTGATTCGAGTTTTGACGAGGGGGAGAGGAGCGATGCTGGGGATGTGGAAGTTGAGGATGCTACTAGGATGACGGGTGTACCGGTGGGCAGAGGTCCAGTGCTCAGGAGAGCTGGTAGGGGTGCTTCAGAGGGTGGTGTTGAGGGTGACGACGAGAGGGAGGAGGATTCGATGGAATTTGACGATGAGGCTGTGGGGAGTAATATGGTGGTCGATGTTGAACGGACGCCGGATTCTGAGAGGGTTTGGAGGGGCGGAAGGAGAAGTGCCGGAATGAATGTGAACCTTTAGAGTTAAGCGTTGGGGAATGCTAGTTGGGTTGTAGAGGGACGGAATAGGACAACGTGGACGTCCAGGTGTTCGTCCGGGAGGGTATTGGCAGGATATGGATGGGCGCTGGTACTACCGGAGCAGGACTGTCGAGAGGTGATAGGCGATTACTGGATGTGCGCACGATGGGTTGTGACTTGCCCATGAAGCTGCATGACACGCCAGGCCCGCCGGACAGCATATAATCGAGTACGCGGTGTCTGCTGTATCCCTCACGAGCGGGTTTCTGGTCGCGTTGCTGGAATTTGGATGTCAGGCGGGCCTGAGCCATCGGGGTCTCGCGCAGGTTGAGCTGCTCCAAGAGACCGTAATTTCTTGGACGGAATGGGATGTGGCGTGTGGTTAGTGTGTTGGACTCTCTCCGTTTCTGTTTCGATTCCTCTCGGGCAGCGTTCAGTGCTCCGGAATGACTTCCATGGTTTACTTGCAATGTTTGTTCTTTATGGGTTTTTTCTCTACGCTATCTTCTCTCTGCGACTCAAAGCATCATGGTTTTCTTTAATAGATTATTGCATTATTGTAACGCTACAGTACATACAACATCACAATCACCAAAAAATGACAATTGTACACTTTTGAATTCGGAATCTTCTGCCTCGTTGAAGTGGTTGAACACTCGCTGCTAGACTCGAGACCCAGTGCGCGAACAGGTGTGGGGCCCCTTCCCCTTCACCGCCGCGTGGACACGAGGTACGAGGGTCCACGAAGTGACTGGGTCTCGAGTCTAACTCGCTGCCAATATCTGCCACCATCATGCTTGTAACACGGTGTACTCAGGCCCAGGACGTTCACCTTGCATCCTTGTGCACCACATGGTCCGTGCGCGCACTGGTGGGTATAAAAGCAAGCGGTTGACATATTGGCAACTCATACTTACCTTGATGGCACAAGCCCCTTCACGAACTGCGGTTTATGGGCCGTGGAGATCCTTCATAGCACGGCGACCTTGTCCATTCAGAGGGTGTCTGCGGTTTGTATGGGCTTCAGCTCATGCACCGTCTCAATATTTTCCTGTCCTGCCACGGCCACTCTGGCTAGGCGGGCTCCTTTTTTTTTATGTCGGTAGGTAGTCCTAACCCTAACCCTAGAGTAACTCTTTCTGGTCATCTCAGAGTCAAATGTGAATGTACCTCTTCACGATGAACTGCATGGTTCCTTTCTTCTTGCATCTTTTCAACACCTTGCTCTAGTCACAGTGCCTCGTCAGACTTGCGTTCTGGCTCCCTATCAATGCACGTCAAGCACTTGCAGGAGCATGGATTCCTCATCTCGCGTTTCGGAGAGAACTAGCCCGTGTGACGCGTGTCCTTTCCGTTTGGCACTTCTGTTCACTCACCCTGCAGTATTCTCAAGCTTACCTCGAATTTTTCTGCGTGTACTGGCATTAATTGAATCAATCTCACAGCCACATCCGGATGCCTATTGAAACCTACCGTCCGGCGCCCAACCAAGTTGCTCGAGACAAAGGGATTACCATCCTCACGCCGCCCGCTCCCAATCATGATACGAGATTTCTCTGAAGATTCTACAGGAGGAACATCAGCTCGCGGGCAAGAGTATGGAGGAGAAGAGAGTACGAAGCATGATGTCACTGTTTCGTAGGTCTGTCGTTATTTCTATCGATTGTAAGCAGGGATTGGCTCATTATTGGTAGCTATTTCAGGCCAGCTACATATACCCATGTATACGCCCTTGAATCCACAGTACATGAGTTTGATCCAAGTCTCTAGAGACAGGTCCAATGTCCTGTAGAAACCTTCAATCGGGAGATAGTGTTGTGCAAGCAGTAAATGGGATAGTAAGTGTAACAGGCCGATATCGACAGTGACCACAGATCTGCTGTTCTCAGGCAGCTGAGCCCAGGCCTGAACTTAATCATTATGTCTTTCTATCTTTGCGTTTCCCATTGATCTTCCTGTCCTATGACTTTCTCAAACATTCACATCTTGGCGAGACCACACGGTTCAGTCTAATTTATCTTCGCGGCACAAAACCCCCATCGGTGATCTCGATTCCAGACCGTTCGGTATATATTCTTGTGCACTGGCAACGTCATTTACTTGACAGTGCAGTGGTCACGACTCACCAGTTCTTCCTTTTGCCATCCGCTTCAGTTCAGCATGGAGGCTATCTCGTCCAAATCTGCTAGCCTTTTCGCCCTGTCAGTCGTTGTTCTCTACGTTGTCCATAAAACCCTCAACGTCCGGAAACACCTTGCATCAGTTGGGTAAGCCTGAACTTTTCCTACGAAACACGACTGGCTTCTAATCCAGCTTGACACCTGGTTTGCTTAGTTATCACCCTGGCGTTCGAACACTATTCCCTCAAGTCGGCGCCCTCATCAACTTGCTCCCTCGTATGCCCTATATAACGCATGGAAGAAATCATATGTTCAGAAACAAGTTTGACAGTGCGCTGATATACTCCCTGCGTTATCTACGATGCTAACCCCCCCTTTCTAGGATATGAGGAATACGGTTGGGATATTTTGGCCAGTGTGTGTTACTTTGATCCCGCGTCTCATGGCCAATCATCCCCCGGCTCACTGGCCCTCAGGCTTCAGTCTTCCCAGAACAGGTCACCGTCAATGTAGCTAATGCTGCTGCAATAAAGGCAAGTATTGGACACGACTCTGCTCCCTCTGGTCTCCTTCATGTCGCCGACAGGAGATCACCTTTTCGCGGGCACGCTTCCCAAAACCAGTACACTTGTACAAAACGCTACAAATGTTTGGGGGAAATATCATCGCGTCCGAAGGCGAGCTCTGGAAGAAATATCGAAAGATTGCTGCCCCTGCCTTCAATGATGTGCGTTCGGACTCCAAATTCCGTTCCCCAACTGATCTGTCGTGCAGCGAAATAACAAACTCGTCTGGGACGAGACCGTTAGGATCGTACTGGACCTGTTCGACAGCGTATGGATGAATAGGAATGTCGAGGTCGATCACGCCGTCGACATCACTCTTCCGGTAGGCTCGCTTCCCTGCTTGGGTTCCAGTTGCCAATTGTAGAAGGAGCTCATGATTCGATGAACAGATTGCCCTATTTGTGATCGGAGTCGCAGGTATGTGTGCTTCGTGTCCCCTGCCCCTTTGTTCACGTCGACTCGCGTAACGTTAGGATTTGGTAGAAAAATCTCATGGAAAGACGACATGGTCCTCAGTCCTGGCCACCAACTAACATTCAAGGAGGCGCTGAGTACCTTCAGCCGAGATATACTTTTCATAGTAGCGTGCCCCAAGTGGTTAATGGGCGTTACGGAGAGGCTGCGTCGTGTGAATCTGGCGTGTGAGGAGCTAGAGGTGATTTATTGCTTTAATCAACCGTGTCGAGACTAATGAATATTACCGGTAGAGATACATGCTGGAGATGATCAACGAACGCCGAGATGCGGAGAAGAAGGAGGAGCGCTACGATCTCTTCAGCAGTCTATTGGACGCGAACGACTCACCTTCCGACGATACCGATGTTCCGCTGACCGAGAGGGAATTAATGGGAAATATATTTATCTTTCTCCTCGCTGGGCACGAAGTGAGCGAATTGACTCCACCTCGTTGCGACATTGCTAATTACTTTCTATAACCAGACTACGGCTCACACACTTGCATTCACGTTCGGGCTTCTCGCTTTCTATCAGGAAGAACAAGAGATTTTATATCAGCACATCAAGTCGATTATTCCAGACGGCAGGATTCCCGTGAGTTTTTCGTTCCCGGCAGGCACCCTTCATCGCCCTTCTCACCACGCCCCCTCAGACTTATGAGGAGATGCCCTTGTTCGCTCAATCGATGGCGTATGTTTCCCCTTCCTTCGGCCTTGACACCTTTACTGATCGAAGTTGTGCTAGCGTATTCTACGAAACCCTTCGCCTGTTCCCTCCAGTGCGCTTCCGATCATCTTCGCTACTGGGATACATGAAAGTTGAAAAACCGATCCTGCTATCCAACAGGTCTGCGTCATACCGAAAATGAGTGCTGAAGATACCACTCTAGTGGCTGAAAACGCCGTTGGTGAGACGAAGGTGGTTCCTGTTCCCCAAGGGACCAGCATTTCGCTGAGCGTGGTCGGGCTGCATTATAACCGTGAGTCTTTATATTCCTGTCTAAGTGTTTACTGAGTCATTTGTTATCTTCCGGTTTGCAGCCAAGTATTGGAAGGATCCGCATGAGTTCAGACCCTCACGTTTCAGGGAGGAATGGCCAAGAGACGCGTTCCTGCCTTTCAGCGGCGGTAAGTGGACGAGGTTCTTCGCCTGTTCCGAATGGATCTCACTCAAGGTTACATCTTCAAACACTCGTGTTCAGGTGCACGTGCTTGCATCGGGAGAAAGTACGGGATGTATCTCACCGCGCGACCTTTTATGCTGACAATTCACTCCCTGTTTTCAAGGTTCTTTGAAACCGAGGGAATTGCTATCCTCACGATGCTCGTCTCCAAATATAAAATCTCTTTCAAAGAGGAACCCCAATTTGCTGGAGAGACAATGGAAGAGAAGAAAGCGAGGGTGTTTGCGACAAAGCCAGGGTTAACAATCTCGTATGTTATCCGTATCACGTCCTGGAGACACTACATGATCAAAATGGTCGCTTGTTTCATTTCTAGGCCGATTCGAATGCCACTAGTGTTCACTCGGAGAACTTGAGTTATGCCTTTGTACGCGCTATGTATTACCCTACCAAGTTTGATTCTTGAATCAGTCCGAAGCCAGTGATATTTTGATTCGGAGATTCCCCGAGGCAACGTTACCTACACCCCTCCAACAAGGCGGGTGATAACTGAAGACTTTGAAGACATGCCTGGGTGATCTCCTGGGCTATAAAGAAAGAAGCAATTGACATGGATGGCGATGATTGCTGGCCAAGGAAGAAATGGGGTGACAACGGTGACAGGAAAGGACCAGTAAGGACCTACAACAGAGTGACTCCGGGTCACTGCCACAAATGGAGAACTTAGTGATTAGAGGAGGTCAGAGTATGTAGGATTGCATCGTGGGACCACTGATGGTATAGGCGACGTATGACAGATCCTCGTGACGGGGTGGCTCATGGTCTAATCGCTGGGTCTCACTTGATGTGTGCTGTGTTTGGCAGTGATATAATCACTCACCATCGTCTCTCTCACTGTTTTTCACTCACACCCTCTATCTTTCCGTACGGTTCTTTCTGTCTTACAGCGAAATCATGTCTTCTATCTTCGCCAACGCTCAACACACAACGATAGGAGCCAATGCAAACTTTCAGACTGTGGCCAGAGATGCGATCACGAACCATTACCATGGCTCAGAGAGGGATCTCATCACTGTGGTAAGCGTCAGTTTGTGTGTTTGTCAGTCGCAATCCTGGAACCCTTGCCTCCAGAATGGAAGGACTATTCGAAGAATAATTGACGGTGACATCATACTTCGACGGTTCCTCTCATCCAAGATACTATCGACCAACATCGAGCCAGAGGGGTTGTCAACCTCAACGGAGTGGCAGGTTTTCACAGTCAAGAAAACGGTACAAACGGCCAAGATAGTTGGGTACCAGGAAGACTTTACTGCCACCACTTTTGAACTACATAGTTGAAGAGAAGGGTCGAGACGAGTTCGTGAAGGTGAATATCAGTGTTTGAATAGAGGGTGACGATCCGACATTTTGCATTAGCTTGCGAAGAATCTCTTTGAGATAGCAATGTGCCGGAGGTGAATTGGCGAGCTATTGATTTGAAATTCGTCCCCCGATCGTTATAATGGAATGTTGCAGGTCAGCACTACTCACCCAGATCTTTGCGGTGGTCGAGTCGAATGCATTGACGTTGATAGCTCACGATGGTAGGTTTTTGGTTGGAATTGTTTATTGTAGTAAGAGCTGAAAGATGACAGAACTGGCGAATGGAGATGAATTCGCTGACCGGCATCGGAGCAACTGGATCATATATTACTACCTTAATTATACATATGTGTGTCGAGACTCTGAGCTTGGTGTCCGAGCTAAGGAATGCCCTTAGATAGTTGCGATTCAATCTTTGCGCAACGACGCGACTGTCAGCGTTGCATTTCCGGTGGGCTAGCTATTTCAAGCACAAACTGACTAATAATAGCAAATAGGCTACGCGACGTCCTGAAGATTGGTCGTTCAACCTCAAATCTTTGACTTGGAATTACGGTTCGGCTTCTGTCCTTCTCAATCCACCAGGCGAAGAGGACCTTCGACCACTCCTCTATCCACTACCTTCACTTTGCCAAGACACCCTACCACAACTCATCACCAACAATATTGTTACCCACGTCGAGGTAAACTTCGGCGATGTTTTGCATCTAGTCGCGTCTTTCCAACGAAGGCGGATTGGTGACCTGTCAAATTTTGCCGAGCATGGCCTTTTGACGTTTGCGGCCGTCGTCGACCAGACCAAACCTGGAATCCTCGCCTATTTCCCCTCCACTCCCTCCCCGGAGTGGTATTGCAAGAGCCGCAGCCCCGACGTCAAAGCATGTTTCTCCGGCTCAGGTTCGTCTATGTATCTAACTCTATCTTTGCGTTTGCTGACTTGCTTAGCTGCTTGGCGGGTCGATCTGAAATTCCGTAAGACTGGAGATGTCCGAGTCTGCATCGATTTCTGCTTGCGCATTCCAGAAAAGGATCGCAATCGACTTCGCTGCGCTCATTTCTGCCAGTCCCTCAGCTTTTGCGATGCCTTTGATGCTAATGTGAAGCAAGTTGGTAGGTACTCCTTTGCATATTCTTGCTTTTCTCTGCTTGATGTATCCCTCCCCTCAGTTCATATCGACTACGTCGGCTTCCGCCTCGAGGGTACCTTCCTCGATCCGGACCTCAGAAGCCTTCCGGCGCCAGTATAAGATAGGGCTCATTCGCAAGTGGGGTCATCACGTGTATGTGACGCGCTGTGACTCCCGCCAATTTCATGCTCACGCGCGGCGAGCAAAGTCTCGCCCTGGACGTGCTGAAAATTTTATATCTATTCCCAGGGTCAGCTTTCCGCAAAAAGGACTCCGACAAGTCCTTCTAAATTGCTTTCCGAAGGACTCATCGGAGCCCTTTTAAATTCTAGTGAGCGCTACGAGTTCTTATTATTTTTATGGGACTTTTGTCACGCAAAAGCACGTGATGACCCCACTCGCGAATGAGCCCTATCTTACCTCTTCGTCCACCCTCTACCCACTAAGTACATCAACAACACGCATTGTGTCCGCTATCCATTCCCGAAAAATCTATTCTACTGGTCCCTCGACCCACAGGGAGGCAATGTCATTGTTGAGGAGAATTGGGAGGAATTCAGTATTCCCAAGTTGGTCGTGCAGGAGTGGATTGGCTCACACTGGCCAGAAGATCGATACACATGTGTCCGCGATCATCTTCGCTCGGGAAACTATGAAATGGATGGGAAACAGTATGCTCGTGATCATGGATACCCTGAAATGATACATGGTTGGTAGGATTTTCCTTCTCCGAATCACCACTGTCGCACTGATGCTTTTTCTCCTAGCCGATCCTCACGATATCGTCGGAATAGCAGAGGTAGTACAGTCGGTAATGCCCATTTGGGATACGATCATCATTTGGGACAAATTGGCTTGACGGTGCAATTCTCCACTCTTTCTTGTCGGACTTTTTCTGGAATCATTCTTGACTTATGTCTGCATATACTGAGCCAGTATAAAGAGGTGGGGGGCCCCATTCGTTGAGATATAGAATAAAGGATGGTGATTTTGGGCACAAGTGAAATATTGATATGGTGATCATGAAAGGAGATGTCATCAGGAGACTCTCGGTATTGGTAGGCTTGTTTTTCATGGTAATAAGAAGATTTTCCGATACCTAACGGGGGCATAGCTGGGAATAGTGAGAAGTAATGTTGAAGCCGGACGAGACGAGGGCGCGAAACTCGCAAAAGGCGGTGATGGAAGTCACCGAATGTGACGGGGTTTGGTAATACCCGGTGTTGCTACGCATTCAAAACATAGACTATCAGCGTGATGATGTCACGTCCCAAATGCTGGTTCCGCGCTGATAACAAATTTTCGAGCTGATAAGAAGATCCTTTGCCCACTACCCCCCTCGGTGGTCAATATGAGTTGATAGATATCTTGACCTAATGTATACATACACTCCTAGATAGAAAAAACAAGGGGAAGGTGTTGAATCCGTGGACTATTATTAGATCCCGGTATATCCGAAGTCCCGGTTCATACTTCCCGCCATTGTATTATGCGGGACAATGCATTCGCTATTGTTCTATTCTTTATTGTTCACTATGCTCATATGTACAATTTCTATTGTTATCCTTATATGGTAGATTCTATTTTTCTCTACATGTATATAAGCTCGTAGTTCTCTACTTGAATCTAGTGTGTGCTTGAGCTTCTATGTCTCGCCTCTAACCTCTCTAAACTCCTCTCTGGTAAGTAGTAGTGTAGCCATGTTGTAGTCCTCTGCGCTAGGCGTCATGCCGGCTCATCAGGTTATGGGCCCCGGTTAGCCCGACTACAATAACGAGCGCCCCTAGGCTGCTGTTAGCGACGAGCGCCCCTAGGCCGCTGTCATCGGCTAGCTAGGCTAGACCTGCATGTTGCCATCGACCTCTTAATTGAGTGCTCGATCTATGGCATTGATGTACGTCCTTCGACGACATCGGATCTTAAGGATCCAATGCTCCTCGTTGAGCATAGCGCCCCTTATGGCTGCTCCCTGTGTTGATTAGACGCATGCTGATGCTGTCTTTTCTAGATCCAACACCAAATCTAACCTCTTACTACCATGTTCGATGTTAAGAAATTCTTCTCCGGTCGCTTCGACGGCACTGGTTTCCGCCAGACCTACCACGGCGAAATGGAAGCTGTTACCAAGGCTCAAGGCCTTTATCGTCACCTCACTGGTGCGGCCAAGAAGCCTACGTACCCCTTGGGGGAGGCTATTGTTCCGACCATTACGGTCACTCCCTCAACTGGTGCAGCTGCTCAGCCTCCAACTGGAGCTGACAGTGATGACGAACCTGATCGTCACCCTCCTACTGATGCTCAGATCACGGCGTTCAACACCGCGCTGGAAGCATGGGAGGAGAAAGACCTTCAGTTGATGGGTATCATTCAGCTGACCTCTACGAAGGAAGTCTTTGAACCTCTCAAGGACATGGACGCTGCTAAAGCCTGGTCTACCATCATCACCACCTATGGCAAACCCACCCTGTCTGCCATTTATGGCGACTTCGTCAAACTGGTGTCCTTCCGGCTTACCACCAGCCATCCCCAGGCTGGCATCGCCAAATTCAAACACTATATTGAACGTCTTGCCGAGGTCGGGGTTGAACTCCCCGAGTTGATCAAAGCCCTCCTTCTGATCGCAGCTATTCCTCCCGAATGGGACGCCGCTTCCTCCAAGTCCCTTCATGACTTTGATAGGGATCCTGAGAGCACCAGCGCCCTCACCGTCGCCGACGTTCATGAAGCCATCATGATCGAATACGAGCGCCAGAACCCTCAGCTTGCTAACCGCCTCTCAGCGGTCAAGCGTGCTGGTAACCGCGAACCATCGTTTGGTCAGCAGCAGCGTCCACAGCAGCAACGTCAGCAGCGTGGACAGCAGCAGCGTGGCCAACAGCGTCAACCATAGCAGCAGCAGCAACGTCCTTCTTCGAACCAGAACAACGGTAAGAAGAAGAAGCAGCAGCGTGGTACCCGCGGTGGTATCAACCAGCACCAGGGTCCCAGCCACGCCGGCGGTAACAACGGTGGTAACAATCGGTCGCATGGTCACTCTCATCTGGCATCTTATGCCTCCGTCGTAGCTTCCCCCGCTCCTACCCATCCTTACTCCTCAATCACCGACCGCAGGGAACGTATTGCATTGAACGCAGTCAACAACTCCTTGCGTGCCGAGATCGCTAGCGCCCCTCCTGTTCGCGCTATGGGATCACCGCCCCCAGCTCACTTCACCGGTCACTGGGACAAGTCTTGCGACAGCACTGTCCCACAGCCAGCTGTCAAGAAGAACCCAGCTGCCATGCAGTCCTTCACCGGCTTCAAGCCGACTCAGTCAGTATTTGATGATGTTCGTGGAGCACGTTCCCTTGCTGACAGACTTGGTGCCCCCAAGACGGCGCAGTATCTCAAACCCTTCGAACAGATCGTCACGTCCGCCACCAATCGTTCGCTCCAGGACCGCATTGAACAACCACGTGCGTCCTCGTCCAAGCGTCTTTTGGAGGATGATGAGGGATATGAGGGAGCCGGATCTCCTTCTTCTACTTCTTCTAAACGCTCTCGTAGCACTGATCCTGATGAAGATGTAGAGATGGACTGGGGATCTGACGACGGTATGGAGGACATGACCTCTCTTTTCGGTAATGATGTTGACAATGACATTGCCGAAGCTGCAGGGGTAGAGGACGTCCCGGATGACGTCTCTCTTGGATCGTTCCATGATGACAGGCAAGTTCCATACCTTGACCTGCTTTCCCAAGCTGATGCAAACCTACAGCGCTGCTCCCAAATAGTTGGTATCAGTAGTGTGCGCGGTAGTCGTAGTGATCTGGAATCACTTGTACATTTTTGCAATGCTATTTCCACCCACTTTGTGGGTTGTACTCAATGTAAGGGAAAGAAAAGTGTGAACAACGCACAGGGTTGGCTCCTTGATTCTGGTGCCTCCTCTCATTTCACGAATGATTTGAATGATTTCGCTGAATATGAATCGCTTGATGGTCCTATCGTAAATACTGCAAATAAGGGCAACCCTATACAGATCAAGGGTAAAGGCACTGTCTTCATTAAGCATAATGTTGAAGGACATGATGGGAAACCTACTGAGCGCGTTTCGCGACTCTATCCTGTCTATTACATACTGCAATTGGATATACGCTTGCTATCCATGGGAGAGTTCCTTCAAGATGGTCTATCAATTCGTGGAAACGCGAAGAAGTTAGCCTTCTACTCTTCACAGCGACGACAGTCGCTTGTTTCCTACCCTCATATGCCTGGTCAAACCATTTATTGGGTACACTTGCGGAAAGCATCTGCTGAGGTTTTAATGGCCAAGTCGGTCGTTTATAACGTCGACTATGATATTGAGCACAGACGCTTTGGGCATCCGTCGGATAAAGCCCTGAATAAAGCTCGGAAACATACGCAAGGTTTCCCACTTGACCTTAAGATGCCTACTAAGAAGACACCTTTGTGTCGTGGTTGTGCTGAAGGCAAGATGCACGAGAAATCGTTCCCCAGCTCTAATACTAGAGCTTCTAAACCGTTTGAACGCATACATTCGGATTTGAAGTCATACCCGGTTGAGTCTTATCACCGGTACAAGTACTACATATCTTTTCTCGATGACTGCACGTCCTACGTTTGGACCTCCAAGCTCAAGACGAAAGACGAGGCAGTACCCGCTTTGAGGGACTTCCTTATTATGGTCAAAACGCAGTTCAATGCTGTTGTCAAGACCTGGATGTCCGATGAAGGGGGAGAGTACAAAGGAGATAAGTTCGATGCAGTACTGAAAGAGTATGGGATCCAAAGAGATCAAAGCATACCGTATACACCACAACAAAACGGTCGTGCTGAACGATTCAATAGGACTATTCATGAGAAGGCTGAAGCTCTTCACTTTGAAGCTTGTATGCCTCAGTCCTGGTGGGAATTCTGCCATGTGCACGCCGTCCACCTCTACAATCGCACTCCTGTGCAACGTTTGAGCTGGCGAACTCCGTTCGAAATGCTTTACGGCGAAACACCTGATGTTTCACATCTCCGAGTTATGGGTTGTGCAGCCTACGTCTTCATACCTGAAGATCGTAGGAAGAACAAGCTCGCTCCTCGAAGTGAGTTGATGACCTTCATCGGCTACCAAGATGGGATGAAAGGCTTCCTGTTCATGCGAAGTAATAATTCTGTATTCAAAGGTAGCACTGCACTGTTCAATGAGACGCTGTATAACAAGTGTCCTGATGCCAGAACTCGTGGCTTCACACCTGTCGGTAGTGAACCATTTACTTTGGGTGAAAATCCCAACATTCCTTCGGAAGATGAAGACTCTGATGACGACGGTTTTGATACTCCATTGCCAGATCTCAGACGTCGCTCCGAACCTTCTAAGAGATCAGAACCTCAGGTTGACGAACCTGCAGGTGGCCCTGCGCCAGGGGATTTGCCACTCCCTCAATCTGGTCCTCCGACGCCTCCAGGCGAACCCGCCGTTCCTCCGCCTGCACCAGCAGCGGATGGTCCACGCCGGTCTTCGAGGCAGCGGAAGGGTACAACGCAACCTGGTAATATATTTGGTGAACAGCGGAACCCAAATAGACCCTCAGACATTATTCGCGACTTAGAGAATAAGAATACTTGGAGAAACGTCACTGGAGATAAGGAACCTCCGCATCCAGTTGATCGTCCTAGCTCTTCGCGATCTAGGATGGGCAAAGGTGGTAAAAAGGGGATTCCTGGTCCACTTCCGCCTCCACCTGCTCCAGAACCCAGTGGAAGCACTGAGTCGCATGAGGAAGAAAGCGTAGTCGAAAGACTGACCCAAGAAGGGGGAGTAGGATTCGTGATTTACCTGTTGAACAATGCCGTTCCAGTTCACGATTCGCTTCCAACGTCCAATACTCCTGATTTCTCTAACATCAGAGAGTGGACACTCCGCGATATTCTAAAGTTGCCTGTTGAGCAACAGAAGGAATGGAAGAATGCTTGCTACAAAGAACTTGAGGCACTTCGTAAGCGCAAGGTCTTCGAACTCTGTGACTTGCCTAAAGGTCGCAAAGCCATCAGAAACAGATGGGTCTTCGACGTTAAGTCGAATGGTCGCAAGAAAGCTAGACTTGTTGCCAAAGGTTTCTCTCAGATCGAAGGTGTCGATTTTGATGAAATCTTCTCACCAGTTGTTCGTTATGAGACTGTTCGGATGATGCTTGCTCTCGCAGCTCTCAAGAACTGGTACATCACCTCTGTTGATGTTAAGAACGCTTTCCTATACGGCGATCTTGTTGAGGAGATTTATATGGAACAACCTGAAGGCTTCAAAGTCAAGGGCCAAGAACGCAAGGTACTACGCCTGCGTCGTGCATTATATGGACTAAAGCAAGCTGCCCTTGAGTGGTGGCGAACCCTCAGCTCGTCCATGGAAGTACTAGGCTTCAAACGTCTAACTTCTGATGCTGGACTCTTCATCTGCAAAGATCCAAAGAGTGGTGAAGTTGTGTATGCGATCATTTACGTTGACGATGCACTCTTCATGGGTCCTAACAAAGCTTTTGTTGACAAGAAGAAAGCCGAGTTCATGGCTCGATGGGAATGTCGCGATATGGGCGATGCTAGCAAGTTCCTCCGCATGAGCATTTGTCGCGAAGGCAATAAGATAATGATTGACCAAAAGGATTATCTCAAGAAAGTCCTTGAACGTTTCGGGATGCAGAATGCAAAAGGTGCTCCTACGCCCTTACCTGCTGGTTATGTGCCAACTCCCAATGATGGTCCAGTTAATCCTGCCATTCGCTCCAAATTCCAGTCTGTGATTGGGTCGCTTCTGTACATTATGCTGGGCACACGTCCTGATATTGCCTATGCAGTTACGAAGCTTTCCCAGTTCTCTTCTAATCCAACGAAGGAACACCTCGATAAAGCTCTGTATATCTGCCGGTATCTTGCTGGCACATCAGATTATTCACTTGTCTACGATGGTGACTCTGATGGAGGTCTTCTTGCATTCACAGACTCGGATTGGGCTGCTGATCCCATCAAACGCCGTTCGATCACCGGCTACTTCTTCAAGTTAGCAGGCGGCATCTTCTCGTGGCAATCACACGCCCAGAAGACTGTAGCACTTTCTTCCACTGAGGCTGAGTATATGGCACTGTCGGATTGCAGTCGTCAAGCTTCCTGGATAAGATTGCTACTCTCTGAACTTGGAATCAACTTAGGTCCTATTCCAATCTGCGGTGACAATCAAGGCTCTATCTTCATTGCATCTAATCCGGTTCAAGAACGCCGAACCAAGCACATCGATATTCGATATCATTATATTCGATTGTGTGTTGAAGATGGCAAAGTTGAGTTGTTCTTCATCGAAGGAGTCTATAATCCCGCAGACATGTTCACGAAGAATCTCGGACATGAGAAATTCTTACGGTTCAGAGATCACCTTGGACTTGAATTCTATTCGTCCACTTGATTCGCTCAGATGCGCTTTTTAGCTGCACTTAGCGAGGGGGTGTGTTGAATCCGTGGACTATTATTAGATCCCAGTATATCCGAAGTCCCGGTTCATACTTCCCGCCATTGTATTATGCGGGACAATGCATTCGCTATTGTTCTATTCTTTATTGTTCACTATGCTCATATGTACAATTTCTATTGTTATCCTTATATGGTAGATTCTATTTTTCTCTACATGTATATAAGCTCGTAGTTCTCTACTTGAATCTAGTGTGTGCTTGAGCTTCTATGTCTCGCCTCTAACCTCTCTAAACTCCTCTCTGGTAAGTAGTAGTGTAGCCATGTTGTAGTCCTCTGCGCTAGGCGTCATGCCGGCTCATCAGAAGGGGCAGTTGATGTCTCTCAAAACCCCAATCAAGATTTCACCGTCCCAAATGAGCATTACCGACTGTATACTCAGACCCGGAGCCAAAACCTTCACTCTCACCTTCACGACTCACATTCCCCTTGGCATCTTCATTCGCAGAAGCACCCATGAAATGCGATACAAAAAATGAAGACACACTGACTCTACCAGTGACTCACTGGGCCAAACCTGTCTTCGTGAATTGGTGTATGTATATTTCATATCCATATCCATATTCCTCGTAATTTGATGCATGGCTTTCAGATGATTCGATCCTGGGGACTCTGGCCCAAGCTGACACCTTGGAGTATTCCGTAGTTACATGGTAGTTTGAACTTCGCCAGTTTTGTATCCTCGGTCATTTTCCCTACGCAAAAGTTGATATCTATCCGGGACACAGATGGAATGGGTAGTCTATAGGTTTACCTGAGTACCCGAAAGGAAATGTTGCGGGCCACCCAGGCTCGAATCAACTACCTTGTTCACTGGAGAAATTTATGGGCATCCAGCGGAGTCCCTAATCCTTTCCCAGTCAAGACAGGCTAACAAATAGACGCCGCGACAATTCGAAGTCCACTTCCGGACATAAACTGAATCCAAAGAAATGTGGCGGATACTCGCATATTGTGCCCGAACGATCGATCCCTTCCAAGGGTCATTTATCGCTAACCGACTCCCGATCCAACGACTTGTGCCCAGCGAGAGATACTAGATAGGACAGGCGTTAAATTTCAAAAGTTTGAACATTTCATATTTTTTACATATGTCTTATTCTAACAATATCTTGTGTAATATAAACGATAGCCCCAGGGGTCAGCGCATCGGTGTTCAAATGGCCTATTAGGGGAGTTCAATTCTTAATTCCTGTTAGCTAAAAAATAATTATTACCCGTTAACGCAAAAAGATTCAAACTCCGCCCTGCGTGATTACCTGAGCGTTGGCCGTCGACATTTCGATACGGTTTGTCCCCACGAACATTCCTCTTTCTATTAGTCTCGCCGGCTCGCCGTCTCCTCTTGTTATTTCCCCAGTCATTCCATAATACACGTACTGATGGTAAGTGCTTCGTGCCGTTCCTTTGAACTTCTCGCGTCAAGTCAACTAATACATTTCTCCACGCCGACTCAACAGTCGGCATTGGATACTCTCGCATCCGCCGCGCTCAATGAATTCAGCCCAGCCCAAGCGCCAGCACGAGTCCCCTCTCTCGATCCTCCATCCCGTACGCCCCTTGGTGATGTCATCCCCGTACAAGTTGCACCTCTCTCGTCGCCGTCGCATAAACGGCCTTCCTCTCCACCCGAAAATCCTTCCAGCTCGAAGAAAGCCAGAAAGAGCCCACGCGACCAGAATAAACCTTCCGAAGAAGGTGACGACAACGATATTGAAGTCCTACCGGCTCCGAAGAAGCGCAAGCCAGGCCGCCCACCCAAAGGTGACAAGCCCGCTGTCAAAAATGAGTCGAGTGCTCAACGGCGGCATCTCACAAACGCGGAACGAGGCCAGATCATTGAGGTTGTATTAGGAGAGGGCTCAAAGTGGTTTCCGCAGTTGAGTAAGAGGGCAAACTTGATGTGGGACGAGGTGCGTGGTGTCTCCGCTGTACTTATACCAATGTTTTCAACTGATGATGCCCAAGCTTGCAAGAGAGATTCAGCTCGAAGAGGGACCCATATCCGGCGGGCAACTCAAGTACCAATGGGAAAGGCTTCTTTCGACATTCAAGAATCTTTGGGAATTCCGTAACTTCACCGGGCGGGGTGCTGATGCTGATGAGTATGACTGGGATGACGAAGTTGCTGTTGATCAACACATCGCCAATTCCAAGAGGAAAAAATGTTCTGTTGACGGACTCAGTGCTGCACAGTGCAAGCTTTGGAATGATAAAGGGTGGTATGAAATCTTCTTTGAGCGGTATGTGATGTAAATCTCAACATGTTGTTGTCTCTCATCCTGTTTAAGGTTCAAGGACAACCCGAAGGTGGTACGCTTGCAGGAGCGTGGGTCGGGTGTAGCTTTGTCAGACCCTGAGGATGCCAATGTAACTGATGGTGATGATGACCAGTCTTCCGGCGATGATAAAGACCCCCCCGCCACTGCTCTGAAGGCTGTGAAGACCCCAAAACGTGCACGTGCTCGCCAGTCAACTGGTTCAGCCAACAGGATGGATGGGATGAATAAGTATTTTGAGGCAAGGGCATTGTCAGAGGCAGCAAAAGTGAAGGCAGAGGCAGAGAGGGTGAAGGAGAAGGACAGGGCTCTACGACTTGATCGTGCAGAGCGTGTCTTAGCCTCTCCCGAGGTTTATGGAGAGGAGGTTGTTGCGCTTGCCCAACAAACAATGAAGGACTTCTTCTCTGGTAAACTCTAGTCATCATGTCTCTTCCTATCCATACCGTAGACGTGTTATAATTTCCTTCTTGTTACATAATTAGATATACGAGTAATTTGTTCGAGGAAACAGTTCATCTAGCATCCTTCGCCGCATAATATACCCTTCTTTTTTCAACCATTCATCAGATTCATGTGCAGGAAGGTCTGTCGCAACTTGCTCATCATCAACAGGTGTCTCTTCTGGTACTCCAACCTGTAAACGAAGTGAAGTGGTGTTTGAGTGGTCCTCCAAATGCCGAAGATCTTCAATATGTTCTGGATGATCACCATAGTAGAGGCACATATTGTGAAGAATGAGAAGTGCTTCGATAACACGCCAGTTATCATCCTCGTTTCGATGTGCTCCAAGCCGTTGCAGGCTACGAAAGCGACCTTTCAAAGCCCCGAATGCATGCTCAACAGTAATTCTTTGCCGTGATAGCTGATAGTTGAAGTCACGCATACGCTGAGCCTCAATTCCGTCAACGGCCTTAGCAATCTCGGGCTGGCTGAAGGGACGCAATGTGTACGGACTTGAAGGATACCCTGTACATTATCAATCACAATTGTGAGGATGTGATACACATAAAGCTTACAAGGAGTCTCACCTTTGTCCACAAGAATATAGCGTTCATCAGTGAGGTACGTGGTATGATTTCGCCACAGATGAGAGTTCTTGAATACCCGTGTATCAGTAACGCTTGCTGGCCAGCCAAGCTCCCAGGATGTGAACCAGATATCATGGTTTACTGTTGCTTGTACTGCAAACTGTGATAACATGGTTAGCCAAATTCCCTGTTAATCTATTTCAAAAAAACTTGCCCCGATTGACCCCTTTCGACTTAGAAAGTTGTTACCGACTACATCTGGACGCCTGTCTGCTGGAATGATGGTACCATCACAACTCCCGACACAATTAGAAAACCGAATCTTCCTCTCAATCTCAGCCATTGACTCCTCCTGCTCCTCTTCTGACATCCAGCTTCCAAATCTATCCCGTAACTCGCGAATTGCTCGAGTGACACGGCGACAGTATAGAACAACAGTCCCTGTGGCAATGCTCATGATGACAGCTGTCTGGTCAATAGGTGATCCCAAATGTCCATATCGCACTAGGAATGTTGCAACCTGCCAAGCCACAGGTCTCTGGGGTTTATGACCCTTTGAATGAAAGATCGGGTTTCTGGATAGTAATTCAACCAGGATGTTGAACATATCGTGACTGACCCTTTAAGGGAAGATCAGGTGAGTTATTCAGGAAGGCAATTTACATCTAAGAGATTGGAATACCGGAACATGGCGCGGAACAATCTATCCGGCAACTGGAGGCAGCTCTGGAAAAAGTCTTGAGAGCGTGGATACCGAAGATATGGTCCCCTTGTCCCATCACCAGCAAGCTCTTCTGAGTTGTATATCAGCTCTGCACCCAGGTACCTTAATACCATCGCTAACTCCTCATCATTCTCCTGCTCTTCCTTCGTGGCCTCGTCAATTTGAAAGGCTTCAAAGACATCGTCATCGTGAGAATCAAGCTCTGATATATCCTCATCGAGGGCATCAGCCGCGATAAAAAAGCTTGCTGCCTTCTCACGGAGTCTATCTTGCACCTCTGCAACTGTTTTACGCGGCATCAGTCACAAATCAGGAAACAGAACGAGGGGAGACGAGGAAGACGACGCGAGAGGCTACTGGCGCTTAACTCGGACAAGTCGGACATGATGACGCGACCAAGCGGAGTTTGAATGTTGGTCGTTAACGGGTAATAATTATTTTTTAGCTAACAGGAATTAAGAATTGAACTCCCCTATTAGAACGCTCGTATTTGAATGCTCAGTTTAAACATTTGAGATTTATCTCCAGCATAGGATCCTGGAGCCACCGGTGTGACAACGCACCATCGATCCTTTGCCTTGGCCCTTTTTAGTTCCAGAGCGCGCCTAATGCCATTTTTGGAGGTGGTCTTCCCCTTGAACGCGTCACGAGGATTTTACATCAAGTACACATCCGGCCAAAAAATGAGATCTATCAAAGCGATATTGTACAAATACATCCTAAATCACAGGAAGGTAACACTTCGGTGAGTCCTTCAAGTCCCAATCAAGGCTAAACTAGCCAGCGGATGCCGCGACAATCCGTTCCACTTCCACCTCCAGAAGCTTCGTCCGCGTCGCATTCAGCGTAATCTCAATAAGATGGCTCCCGTCCGACGGAAGTCTCCCCGAGATATAGGCCGAGTTCGTCACCAAAAAGGCAGACGGGGTCAATGTGTATCGGTACCCACATATCGTGCCCTCGCTCCCCGCAGAAGACCAATCTGCCTCGAGAATCCTCGAAGCGGAAACGTTCGAGACTAAGAAAGACTCGTCTGCCGTTCCGTGAGCAGGCATGGCCAATGGGTGCTTGACGAGCGTTTGGTATGCGCTGACGACGTGAGACGCGGAGAAGGAGTGTCGAGACTCAGCGAATCGTCGGGTGAGTTCGTGTAATGAGAGGTTGTTGATGTCTTCGACTGAGTAAACGGGGTACGGAAGGGGAGTCCAGGCGTTGTGAGGGTAGTTAATGATGCTCTGGTCATCCGAGTCCGGGGTGAGGATGGAGCGAAAGGACGCGATATTACTGCAATGAACAGTAGTGTATTCGTCCGTACCACTCGAATATACCGTCTGGGAAAGGCTTGTTAGAACAAGAAAGATTTCACGAGATCCCGGAATGTCAAAATTCACCTTCATCAACCACGACGTCAAAACATCCCCAGTGCTCACTTCTATGGTAACCTCAAGGTTCCTCAGCTGCTCCCGAACCCCCTGCACAAGCCAGGTAACCGCACCGTTCGGTACAATCACCGTATGAGGATCCGCCTTCCTCCACAACCGTTCCCGAATATGCCACGCGAGCATCCCAATCGCACCTGCAACACCCAATACAGAATAAAACGGAGAATTCTCCCCGCCGGAATCTCTGTTTCCAAGGTCGTCGAGCACGGTTTTGACGGGGTTGACATTGAGTCCTGGATTCGGCAAGGGTGGTGGATTCCACCCCCGTCCGTGTCCGGATAGCTCGGCGATGACTGCTCGAACGACTTGGGCTGCGCCTACCCCGTCAAAGATACCGTGAGACCGAGCGAAGCCAAGAGCTGTATACTCTTTGCGTGTCTGGGGGTCCAGCGGGAAGTGGGTAAAGTGCCAACAGGTCAATGGGGAATCCTTAGATTCCCAGGTCGCATAGTTCCGTGGTGTCTCTGGATGTAGGAATAATGAGTGAGGAAGGGAAGGGTTGACGCCCTTCAGAGGTAGATCGAGGTAGTGGGATAGAGGAAACTCCGAAAGCGAGGTCGTCAAGGAACAAGTCCTATACGTCGAAGGTATCTCCCCCAACGGAATCTTCAAAAGCCAAGACGTTTTCTATGACGTGAGGTGGTCAGTTCGAAAACGCGGATCGGAAAAGGTAAGGGTCGAATTTTTACCCCATGTTCGACACGAGAGTGTAACCTCCCTGCTAGCATTCTCCATTTCTCCGTTACTTTTCCGATAGCGGAAGCAATGGCTTGTTCGTCGAGTCTTCCCTCCACGAGCCATCCTGTCACGAAAGTCGACCTTTCGAAGGTCCGGTCGAAAGCAGTGAGTGGGTAGAATGCAAACGTATCCGAGGGGCGGTCTTCAACTTGATTCCAGTCAGGCATTGCCATCGTGGCGAGTAGATAATTCAGAGGGGGGAGGGAGAACGATTGAACTAGATAACTTATATACGGCGGTGTGGGGGTGACCTGAAAAAGAAGGGATCAAGCACACCTATATGTTCAAAGTTAAGTTTCAAACTTTGAGAGGGCCCGGTAACTAAAGTCCAAGCCTGTGTTCAGAAATACCCATCTGGTGACCTGGTCGGCTGTCACATTTCGCATGTTGTACTGTACTATATTGTCATTGCCCTGGAAATCGCCCGAAGATACGGAGAGCGGGTCTCTGGTCCCAATTCTAACTTGTTTCATTTCAGCAAAAAGCTAATTGCGAAAAGGCTAATGAAAGCTCCGTTCCATAAAGTTACCCTGATAAATACACGTCGGGGGCGCGGGCAGTGCTCAAAGCTCCTCTCGGTTATCCTTTCCAGTCGACTCGTTCACAGGGAGACAAAGGGCGGGTGTCGTTCCTGTAATCAAGTACTCGCATTTTTCCAGCTCGACCACCGTGAGAAGGGCGTTCTCGGTACCGCACGCCAACTCGAGCTTTTTTATTTGAGTTGGTCAGTAACGAAGAAATAAAGAAGACATGACAACGTACCACGACACTTCTCTCAGGGCCATTCCAGCACCTCGCGCCCCGATTATACATCTGTCTCTGGTAATATTCGGGTTGAACGGGCTTCACGTCGGGGGAAGGATTCCATGAATCAAATTTCCTGAGCAACAACGAATCACAATCATAAGTTGGAATGATTTCACTACAGCCAAGCTGTGAAAAACAAAAAAGCTTACCCCAAGCTGAAATTAGAACCGCCCTTGTTGGGCTTCTGTTTCGCTTCTCCAAACAAACAAACCTCATATGTGTACCTGGAAGCAATCGTAAATCAGGTAGATCAGAAGGCGGAGTAGAGCAACGCGATGATATCGTGAGTACTCACTCTCCCGTGTCCTTCTCTAAACAGAGCCCGTCGAGTTTCTTCCACTCTCCGTCCGCACCAAAGCCGTCGATGCTGAACAACTCGTCGAGGTCGTCTTCGGCATCCTTCTTGGCGTTTTCGGCCTTCTTCAGAGCGTTTTCAGCATCAGTTAGCGCTTGACGAGCACGAGTAGCATCTGTTTGTTTGTTTGTTTTACACACGCCCTTTTAGATTTGATCCCTAACGAAGGAAGCCAAAATACTGAAATAAATCTCACCTGCTGCATTGCCATCGTCGCCCTGAATGACACCAAGCATTTGTAGCCATGATACAACGGTGTCCTTGATCTCCTCATATTGTGGAATGACGGAATCAGGTAGATATGATGCCAAATCAAACACTAATAAAGGTGAAGCGGAGGGGCCTCATCGTCAGAAACAACTTATTCTCATTCTCAAACAGAACAGGGAACTTACGAAGGGAACCTTCGATCGGCGTGCGAACATGATCGTCATGTTCAAGCAACAACGAAACATAGTCTGAATTCAAAAGACTGTCGAGATCCTTCTCAAGCTCCTCCGCGGTCCATGCGTCTTCATCCAAGACGACTTCGTCCTTCTTCTCGATCTCTTCCTTCTTCTCATCGGCTTGGTCCTTTCCAACGTCATTGATGTGTTGCAGACCAGCGATCTGTTCCCATCCGCGGACGGCTTCTAGGACGGCCATGTCTTGGTAGTTGGGGTTGTAGCCGGTACGGAGAGTGTCAAGGATGGCGCTGAGCTCTTTTTCGCGTTCTAGGTGTTTCTTGTGTTCTCGTTGAAGAGATTTCAAAGCGCTGGAGTGTTCCATTAGAGTAATGTATAGAGCTAAAGGTCGCGTTCGTCAGAGAGAGAAAAGGAAATGTGGATATTCCGCGGAGAAGAAACTTACGAGATTCCTTCTTGTGGTCTAGAGCCGCGGCGGATATAGATTCGGTCCGTTCAGCGATATCTGTGTGTGTGGAAAAGAGTGGGTTGAGAGGATATCACTAGAGGAATCCAGGTGACGACGAACCTTGTAGACGCGCCACCTCCTTCTCCCGCACGATAATCTCCTGACCCGTCGTCTCGACGAGAGTTTCCAGCCTCTTCTTCTCTTTTTGTGCAAAGGCGATGTAGGTCGACCGGATTTTGGAGCCCTGTTGCGAGAGGTTGAGGTTAAGGGTGTCCTAGCAAAGAAAGAAAGGGGAGGCGACGTACGGTCTTTCGGATTTTAAGCTCTGCATCCCGTTTCTTACGATACGTTTCTCCTACTTCCTTACACGTATTCGGACACACCCCGGTCGGTTCGTCTGATCCGTCGCAACATTCGGGTTCTACCAGACAAGGAAGTGTATCAGCTTTGGTCTCCGGGGGGAAGAGACGAAACGTACCACAAACTCCATCATTCACTCTCGAACTCCGTATCGAAGAACCGATATGACCTACATTCTGACAATAGAAAGTCGAATTGGGACATGCGCTCGTTCCTACATAACGTCGTCATAAGTCCCCGTCCAACTAGTTGAAATTCGACGGGAATGAACGAACCTGGCTCGTCACTACCGTCAGGACAGTCACACGAATCGTCATTCACATAGTCCCATCGGATTTCTTTCGACCCGTCTAAACATTTCCACGAACCGGATTTAGCGGGGACGTATTTCGGGAGGAGAGCTGGAGAGACCCCGGTTGTTTTGTCTACGGCGGCTAAGGTTGAGAGGGGAGCGGAGAGGAGGAGAAGTAGCGGTATCATCGTTGACGGGGCACTGTACTCAGGTTAACAAACCGTGGTGTTTGTTTCTTGGAACCCTCCGATGTCCCGATTCTTACGTAACCTGAACGACCTCTAACACAGCCACCGTATTCTTTGCCCTCGAACCACCATGGTCATGGAAAAGAAGAATCTGAACAGACGTTGCGCCTAGCTCAGTCTCTCTCTCTCCATTTGCCCGCTGCACTTTTGGTTCTCTCTTTGCCTCAGTTTGAGCTGACGAATCGTAGTCCTATGTTGGGGGAGGGGCCCGGCGCTCAGGCCGAGTCTTGTCCAAGGATGCGCCTGACACCACAGATAAATGTACGTCCAAATCTCAGAGATGAAGTCAACGTGCTAATATCTGGGATGTATTATAGAGCAAGGCTCTTGATTGGACGAACTGAACACTAGTCACTACACTACCTGTTTTTATTCGAGTATCTACTCAGTATCAACAAATTTGCTTCAAGAACGCGCACAGATGCATGTTATGCAGCGTGTACTCACTGTAACCAAGGCGTCCCGCTTGCCTTGTGGCACCCGGGGCGGGCCATGTCCACTTTGTGCGATGGCACCCGCAGTAGTCAGGTTGGTGGCTTGACAAACGGTAGTGCTGAACAGGTTTTGAACAAGCTAATTGATCTTGTTACTGTGTACTATCTGCCCGGATGCACCCGTAGTCTCAGGAAGTAAGTATTTCAAAATTCCCTCAATGAACCGGCCAGGACTTCCAGTCTTTCACATTTGCCCATTCATATCTATGCTATGGCTTCTAAACAACTTCGCGCAGGCGTCCCCAGCCCTTCCAAACGTCAACGAACTTCCCGTGACGATACTAGTTGTGAGCGGCGTTATTTCTATATTATGGATAGTTTTCTTACGATCGCGAAGGTGTACTTGCTACTTACGAAGTCTATTCTTCCATCGACCAGAAACGACTTGCGTTTCAACATGCGCGCCACGGTTACTTCCAATCCCTCAAGCATTCAGATCTTCGGTCAATAGCCGCTGACCATGGACTTCCAGCTCGCTCCAACCTGAATCGACAGACACTCCTCCGAAACTTTGAGACTCACGAATGCACTTATTCATGTATGATCAGAAGTATCGAACCCGTAATCATGGATGAACCTATGGAAGAAAGTATGGACAATGACGAAGACTTCGTATACTGTAAGTTCATGGTCTTTTTTGCATGTCGAGGTTATTCAATGGGCTCTAGTGCACAACACATTGACAGGAGAACAAAAAACAGCTGTGTTTCAGTATCTCCTTAGCCATCTTGATTTTGAAGTACAGCAAGAACGACTTCATCAATTGGCCGCCGATCACCACATTCCTCTTACAGACGAGTTCTGCGATCTAGTCGCGTTCGTCGCGCACCAATGCAATGACACATGCCAAGTTCACGACGAAGACGCCTTATTGGCCGGCCAAATTCCCGAGGTTCATTCCCGAGACCCACCATTATCCGATACCGATAGGCGGCGAAGAAATCGTCATGAGGCTAGGACACGAGAACAGCAGGCCGATCTCGATGACGTCGCTTGGTGGGACGAGAACTGGCCGCAAGTTCCCCCGCCTCACGAATGGAAGGATGTGAGTTGTCACCTGCAAATGAGACTCACTATACTCAGAAAATGCATAGATTTTGGGCGAAAGTCTCGATGCAACAACAGCATCAGCTTTGAAGAGGGAGCCTTGTTCTTTCTGTAACAGAAATGAACTCTCGACGTCCATACGCAGGCGCTCGGTCTCGCAGCTCGATATCACTCTCTTGAACAAGTCTGCTGAACGTCTTAGAGACATAAAAAAACAACCCCTCATTCAATCCCACGTCCTTATCAATGGAGAATACAACATATGTCGTCTTTGTTGGCAGTCGGTGAAGTCAAACAAGTTTATTCGACTACCTGTATTGAGCTGGGCGAATGGTTGTTGGATCGGAAATGTTCCACCGGAGCTGGCGTGCCTGACATACGTCGAAGAATTGGTTATCGCGCGGGCGCACACAACAAAATGTTGGGCGAAACTGAATAAAGCCAATGACGATGATGAAGATCCGCAGGACAAGGACAAAGCTGCTCGAAAGAAAAGGCATGATCCTACAGCTCAAAGGGTGGCGTCCGGAAATGTTTGTATCCATCCCCACGAGATTCGCGATATCACACAGAGACTCCCTCGACCCGTTAGCACGCTCAAGGACGAGATCGTGGTTATTTTCGTGTCTGATGACCGTCAGGCTACTATCAAGACTTTCGAATCATGCCCTTTCACTGTGCGGCGCCAGAAGATCCTCGGTGCTCTGATATGGCTCAAACAACACAACCCCCTTTACAAAGACATAGTCATAGATGAAGATGCCCTTTCAGAATACCCAGATGAATCAGATCTCGACGCACCCCCTCCATTCCCTATCCACTTCCAGAGGCCAGACGCCACGATTCTTTCCCAATCATCCACATACTCTGGTCACGGCATCGATAAGAACGAAGTTTTATTTGCGGCGCAGAACCTGAACGATGGTCGTGGCGTTCCACTATCAAGGACAGGTATGAGTTCACTTGAGGCTATTCCACAGGCTCTAAATAAACCGCAGGGACCTTTGATCTCGATCAAACCGAGATTTCCATAGATATTCGCAAACTAGAGGCCCTACGCCACCTAAAGACAGGCGGCAGTTTCGTGAAGACGTCTACATCTCCGGAAACGATCTCGACTCGAAGCAATCCAGAGGTGTGGGGGCTTTTATGGCCAACACTATTTCCATACGGCATTGGGATGTTCGAAGATCCTATACGCTTGACGACTGGTTTTCGGCGTTTGGAAATGTTCTACCATGCGCGCCATCTACTTCAACTTTCAGATCGCCGTTTCCAGACGCATCTATCTTTCATATTCGCGGTGCACAACACCCTGATGTTACGGCGATCCTCCAATAAGTCTCGTCTAGCTGTTCGTCGGGATTGGTGGCCATCAGCAATGGCGGCGATGCAAGCCATTGACTTGAAGACTCTGGCAAAAGTCGAGAAGGCGCTGATAATGAAGAGAACCATCGGGGATCGATCATCATACGAGGTAGAGAACGAAACCGAAGCATCCATCATGCGATTGCTACGATTCGTGGATTATATTGATGATCACATTGAAGGCTCAACTGGACAGGTTATGAAGATGCGGGAGGAAATACGAGCGTTATCACGTCAAAGTGGCACTCCCTCCATTTTCTTCACGTTGAACCCTGCCGACGGGCACAATCCCATCACATCTTTCCTCGCCGGTCATGATATCAACCTTGATGCCCTCTATTCCAATCCTGACTCTCGGTACAGAGTTCATGATCGTATGAGGACACTGGCTGCGAATCCTATAGCTGGAGCAGAGTTTTTCCATCTCATGGTACAGGAATTTATCGATAAGTTTCTGGGTGTTGGCCGAAAAAATCGACGCGGTGTCTTTGGCAGAGTCAAACATTACTATGGAGTTGTCGAAGCGCAGGGTAGAGGTTCTCTCCATCTTCACATTCTCATATGGCTGGAGGGCGCCCTGTCTCCTCGAATGATTCAAGAACGATGTGCGGTAGACCCAGGATTCAAACTTCGTCTATTCGAATGGCTGGAGAGATGTTTTTCTTTGGATTTTCCTCCTAATACCGAGCGTGTTACAGGAGATGATTACGCGAGGCTGAAACGGAACATCATGGGAAGACCACCACATCCCAGGGACCCCGACTTCGATGTTGCGTGGGGACAGTATCTTCGAGAGGTACTTGATGCGTCGGGCCAGGAACACAGTCATAACAATACCTGCTTCAAGAAGGTCTGTGTACCCATGTCGAAACTCACATCCGCCGAGAAAGATCTTTTGTGTCGCTTCCACCTTCCGGAGGATCTGGTCCCCGCAACGTTTATCGATGAAGATGGCAAGATTCATCTACACCGCACGAATGGGCTCATGGTTGGTCACCACCCTGCCATTACTGGGAGGTTCGGTTGTAATACCGACGGGAAATTTGTTGGATCAGGAGCGTTTGGCATGGCACTCGCTGTCTACATGTCTTCTTACACCGCAAAGAGTTCCTTGGATTCCGCAGTTATGGCAAGCGCTCTGGGAGCAGCGTTATCATCGCTAGAAGCTGCGTCGAAGAAGAAAACCTCACCATCCGATAGTAACTCTCTATTGAGAGATTCTGAACAGTGCCGCGTGTTGCTGATGAAAACTCTCAACCAGGCGAACGCCCGCCGTGAGTTATCCGCTCAACAGGTGGCAGCTTCGCTGCTCGGCAAGCCGAACCATTTTACCGACTCCCGGTTTGCTCGATTTTACTGGTCAACGATGTTGACATGGCTGTCGAAGGATCATTTTCCGTCTCAGTCAAATGATCAAACACGGCGGTAAGTCATTGCGCTATCGTTCCATGATTCTGTTGACTAACATCAAGTCTCAGAGAAAACGATTCAGATGCTAGACCACACGAGACAGACGATGCCGATATACCACGTTCTGAAAGCGAAGATTTGGTCGCAATGGAAGATGTTGTGATTCTCCAGAAGCACCCGAGTCCTCCATCGTCTTCGTCATTGGCATGTGATATGTTGTATCGGCCGTACGAGTTAGAATCAACTAGCTTGTGGGAGTTCATGTCTACTTTCGAGAAGGTCTCAATTTCGTCATCGAAGGAGCATTCAGAAGAGAAAGATGCAGATGTTGATGATTTAGACACAGCTGATGGTGCGACTTTATCAGTACGTCTTTTGGTTGTATTCTGACAAAAGTGAACCCAGCCTATATTGTCGACGACACCATTTATCGATTCCTTCCCAATCACCCGCAATCAAATACACATGCTGTGCGGCGTCGCTCAAAGCAATATGTACCGGTCCTCATCGGTTTCGGGATCCCACGTCGCGATCTGCCAGACCAGGCAGAAAACTACGCAATAGCAATGCTTGCATTGTTTAGCAAGTGGTCACGGAATGCAGAATCGCCTCTGAAGTCTGCGAATGAATCCTGGGTCGAAGCTCTCGGCGCATTTTTGGTCAATTGTCCGAGCTGGATTTTGACCATTATGGATCATTTCCAAGAACAATGGGAATGTCGACAAGCAGCAGACGATTTTTCTCGGATATATCGCGAAAAGTTCTTCTCATTTAAAAGTGGTTCCAAGGGAATCTCAGACTATATTCGTTCACAAATTGATGATGATCTAGCGAACGATTTGGAGTGGCAGGCCGGCCAGGAAGACATCGGAGGAACATCGCAAATTACTACCACCGATAGCGAGGACGTTGAAGATGAATCGGATTTCAAGGAATCTGGTGGCCTTGGAGCTCAAGCTCAAGCGCTCATTACGACTATATTGGCACAAGTAGCAGGCCTCTACGACATTCCTGACAATCCCCTCGACATAACGTCTCGGATTGAGGGCGCATCGTTTGTGGATGTTGGAGTTTCTCGTGGACGAACACTAGGGTCGTTAGCATCACAAGCAATTGGAAATGACAGGACTGCATTGTTGGAGTCGAGTCGACGACGTGAGTAAACTGGTCTAGTCTATCAAGTGGTCATTGTCTGAAGATTGTGAATCATAGGCAAAATGCAACCAACACTACAAAACCCAAATACTTCATCTGACTCGCAGAGAGATTTACGGCCCCGACTGACAACACTCGCAAAGGAGGAGATCATCCAAAAATATCGTCTCCTCAACAGTCGCTCGGCTTTGTCTGTGACGTGGGAGACACTGCATTCTTGGCAGCAGATCGCCATATCTATATGCCATAACCTCACTCTGAACAAACGGCAACGTCTTGTTTTCCTTCTCATCGCTTCGCATCGAATGGAACGGTTAAGGGTTCCGAGTCACCCACCATTTCGAGTTATCATCGCAGGCCCAGGTGGTACGGGAAAATCCCACGTTTATGAGGCCCTTCGACAGTTTTATCAGCACCTGAACCTCGATCATGAGCTTGCGTTCACAGCTCCAACTGGAATAGCGGCAAGTAATATCGGAGGATCCACTACAGCGTCATTCCTTTCCCTCTGTTCGACTTACGAGAACCTCATCAAACCAAATTCGACGGCTCAGAAGAATCTGATCTCTCGACTTCAGGGTGTACAGACCTTGATTATTGATGAGTTCTTCTTCATGAGCTGCCTCGAATTCGACCAAGTTTCTCGTTACCTTAACCTTGCTCTTGGTTCGAGCGACGACCCTTTCAACAATCTCGGACTAATACTATCAGGCGACCAGTTCCAGTTAACATCCCCGAAGTCAAAACCATTGTACGATCATGAATATGCCGCCTTTGCGCGTAATGATTCAGCCCTGCAATCCCAAAACGACGATGTAAAACGTGGTGTTGCCGGATTCAAACACTACAGAACAATCGAGAACTGTGTTATCCTTGATGAGGTTGTCCGCCAACGACACCCCAGGTTCTGTGCACTACTGACGAGGCTGCGTCGAGGAATTTGCACGGTGGCTGGGCCAGACAACGACTTGGATTACCTACAAGCATTCAAAGTGAATGACACAAACCACGACGGCATCTTGGTATGGGTCAACGACAAAGATCGAGCGCCTCCCCTCATCACGTATACAAACTCAGTTCGAAATGCTCACAACTGGAACACCACGAAGGCGTTTGCTGCTGCTACAACACAGCCATTTAACATCTTTTATGCCGAAGATACGACTGGAAGAGGCCGTGGACGCGTCTTGCTTTCTGGAGAGAATGCGAAAGCAGCCTGGAACACAGAAGTAAAACGCAACGCCAATGACCTTAGTGGCCGCCTTGCACTCGCAATCGGGATGCCTGTCAACATTGTCGAAAACATTGCAGTTGAGCTGGGTCTCAGTAATGGAAGTCTTGGGACACTGATCAACGTCCAATACTTCACGCGGGATGGTCGAAAATACGCAGCGTCTGCTGAAGTCGACATTCCGAAATACACGAACCCTGACCCAAACGCCTCCCACCCGCATCGAGTGATAATTCCCACAGTCACAGATACGATCTCATACTTTGTTCCTGGACGCGAGAAACGCTACTTTGCCCGACGAACTCAGTTACCATTGATTGGAGGGTTTTCGTTCACGATCCATAACTCTCAGAGTCGGTCATTGGAATCGGCTTACCTCCATCTCGAAAGCTCAAAAAACACCGCTGCGGCCTACGTACTGCTGTCCAGGATTAAATGTGGTGAAGAAGGGCCTACAGGTATGCGCATTTTGGGTGAGATCCCACCGAAAAAGATATCGACACATGCATCACAAGAAGCTCGCGCCGAAGAAGATCGCTTGCAATTTTTGGCAATGCGGACTTCACAAGACGCCAAATCAACCCTACAGTGGTACTTGGATGCAACCGGGGACTGCGTGACACATTGACAGTTGAAAGTAGATGGATCATATCGTATCGGTCTAGTAATACATGTAAAGAACGATTGTAATTTGACACCTATTTTTTTTTCGTCTTCTTCTTCAGATGCTCGACTGCCTGACCATCTTCTTCGCCCTCACCTACTCTGGGAGGAGGACTACGTTTGGTGACTGATGACCCCCTTGACATTGTCACCGACGACAATGACGATGTCCCCGAAGGAGAGCGTTCTGAATCTGCAGGAGCAACATGAGGCATGGACCTAGCGGGGGTCGCTTCAGAGGTCACTCCAGAACTCGATCCGGTTTTTGGTCGTCCTGAGAGTGCATGCAATGCCGATCTTTTTTTGAGAGTAACAACAGGTCGTGCAGGCGAGGATGAGTAACTGATAGATGGTATCTCCAGCGGCAAAGGTTCAACGTCGGAGAGTCCCTCGACCTTGAGCTCGTGGATCAAAAGTTGATAAATCTGAATAAAGTCAGGACCATAAATGGAAGCGCACAAACATATAACTTGCCCGTTTGCGATCCCTTGAGGGATCATCCCACTTTGGTGCCCACGACATCATTGAAGCAGTGACCACAACAAGTGTTCCAGGATTGAGTTTGGTGTGAAGCCGCCATGGTACAATGAGCTTGGAGTCAATATCGTAGAACGGCGGTTGATTGACGAGCGCATGTCGTTGCTGGAACAAAGGTCCTCCATAATTCCTGAAGGTCCTAGGTGAGTATCTGCTCTCCCGGGTGACCTTGGCTTCTGCAATACTGTCAAAACAGTTGAAATTACCCAGAAGATTAAGCTCACCATCTGGCAAATCCTTATCATCCATCGGTTCATTGATAACCAACGGTGGAGTGGTGGTACCGGCAGGTCGCTTGCCTAAACTGCGAATTGAGGATACACGAGAGGTCTTGTTTGGATTCTGAAAAGTAGCAATGAAATCCATGTGAATGAGATGATTGAGACGCAGGATGACTCACGAAATATATGGGGAGATCATTTGTCAATGTGAGGGTGTGTCGGTCGCCCCCAACCTCGTTCACGACACTCCGGATTGTGAATGGCTAGTAATAAAGTTAGTTATACAATTTCAACTTAGAATGAGCAGCTACCTGTGACTGATCAGCATCAAGCTTTTCCTGAGCGAAGATTACACTCTCAATAGTTGATACTTGTCGAGCAAAAAGACGTTTCATGGCTTGCGTGCTGAACGATGGTTCGCTCAGGGTGATTACGAACTTTGCTTTTGACTCGTCGTCAATGACATTGATTTCCTAAGGATCATGAGTCCCGATGTGTCGAAATAAGAAGATAGAACTCACATCTTGTTTATTGCCCCGATAATGATTCCCGTCTGGCCCCAATCGCGTTCCATAAACACTTCCAACGACTTCGCCAATGAGATTGAAGGTAACGACCTCGTGCTTCTTGTCGACGTATTTCATACTGCAGTTTGACTTGATGTTGAGAGGGTCAGCGAAAAAGTCCTTGTCGAATGTCATATTGGCAAGTGCCTCGGTCCCCATATCGTCGAATTGTTCGACGACCATGTCGTATAAACCGTTCTTCTGTGACCTGTCCCGGAACACGTTCGTATCTTGCATGTCTGGGAGGAATATGTCCGCGATGGCCATGTTGGCTTGAGAGAGACAAAGACACGAAGTGGTGAATTTTTGATATGCACCAGTAGGTCATCTCTCTGTCTCAAATTACCAAGAGATTTCACGAAGAATCGGCCATCCGCAAGTGGATTGCGGATCGCGGAATAGGTGAGTATTCACAAGACCATAGAATTTTGAAAAGACAAACCACAAGTTCCTCCCAAGAATGATCGTATCCGAAAGCCTGGAGCAGTATCGGGATGTCATGAATCCAAATAGAGCTCTAGACTCAAGACCGGATGCAGGCGGCTGCCCGTCCGGCTGTCCATAGACATGTGGGACAACGGTCAAACAACGGTCCGCGAAGATCTAGACCAATCGGGCCAGCGCTAATGCTGAGAGTAACAGTTGACGACTCAAAATCTCACTTCCTCCACGAATCGGTACGTACAACAGATATCAAATGTGAATATACTTATACTGTTAGACTATGGGTCATGTTTCAAGTCAGGATATCGATACGGACAGCTTCGAGCACGATTTCCTTATGATACCCCAAAGTTAAGAAATCAGGATCTTGGGTGGCACATATAGTAATATAGGTGCATACACATTTTTTAATCCTGTCGTTGGAATACGACACGGTATGAAGCCGGACATTCGCGACGACCGGAACTCCTTCGCTTATGTCTTCCATCGATACCCGCCTACCAGTGGGATTGAAAACCTGGCACTTTCTTAGTGTTTGCGATGGTGTACAATGAATTGGACCCACAGTTGTCGAGTCTGTTATTGAAAGCCGAACTCGATCCGCATGCCCCGAACGGAATGAACAAAATGACATCGCGTCGACCTCATGATAGAAATCAATGGATGGCACGACCTCTAACACTAGCTCTCTTACCTCAGTGCGGGCGAAATCGATAATGTTCTCGAATATCTGTGCCTGTTGCAGTAGCACTGAATCCTCCAAATGTCCGACAGTATGGCCATGATCCCGTTCATCGACGTCCTTGAGGGAAATGAAAGCAATGGTTTCGACAAATGGTATCTTTTCAATGATCAATGTTCACAACCGGTTCGACATTGTGATCCAACGCACCTGTTCTGCCTGACATAGCTCAAGACTGTGAATAGTCCCGAAAACATCCGGCTGCAGAGGAATATGCTCGCCACGGCTCAACAACCAGTGTTTACGAACAAAAGGCCCAACTTCTGTGATTGAAATTGACTGAGGAAAATGGATATGAATAGGGACAAAGAGGTGAATGATACTGTTGGAGTCGGGGGCAGCGAGGATATCTATGGCGGTTTGTTTGCTGAATAGCGTAGTGAGGTGGTCTAAGTTCAACATAAGTTGTGAAGATACACTTATCGGGGGGAGATAAATATTACAAGTTACCCATGTTATCGTCAGCTGAACTCGCGATCCGCTTGTAAATTATGGGAGGATCAAATTTGTTAAATTACAAGTATTCGGGTAATGGAATGAGAAGTTCGCGATCCTGGTACACCTGAATTTCCCACTTTTCGATGCCGAGCCATTTGTATTTCATATCGGGAAGCAATCTTGCATACAGCAGACCTGGACACCTGGATTTCCAGAGGGAGACGATTTCTGTGCAATCTTCCGCAGACAACTTCGGTTTTACTCGTCGAGTCACGATCGATATTGTTTTCAGTCCTTTGAGCCTCGACAATGAGTCCGACAGAGATTTTAATCCTGTCTTTTCTCTCTATGAGTAACACTCAAACAGAATAATCGTGAGCTCACTTTCGAAATAGCAGGTTGGGGTTCCAATGACAGTTCAATAATATTGGGATGTTGGATGCACAACGACTCGATGCTAGTGTCGGTTGAATCCCATAGAAGAACGCTGAGATGTGTTAAGTTCAGGCCACATGGGACGTGAACGGAATGTCTCCATGGAATATTAGAAGTGGCTATGGGCGTCGGGACCCAAATCTGCGATATATTTTGACCAGGGAATAACTTGCACAGAAGCGCGTGCGATCCAACGAGCCGTTCCAACGATGGTAGATGCATTGATTCTTCAGGAGGCAACATTGTATCTGCACTCCAAATTGATAGATCTCGTAATCCAGTAGAACACCGATTCAACATCGATGCCAACACTGAACCGTATGCCCCTACCGATAATGTGCCCGCAAGAGCTTTGTTGACTTGATCATCGAAAGTTCGCACGTCAAGTACCTTGAGAGTAGACGGAAATACGACCCCTGAAGCGATATGTGTATCCAGTATGTCGATAAACGAGTCGATAGTGACATGGATGTCATTTAAGCCCTCCACCGTGAGCAGATCAACGACATGTTTGAATCCGATGTCACTCGGTAATGATGTTGCGCAGACATGGTCGAGAGTTATCGAGCGCAAGCTACAATTATGTTGTTGGCGATGACGACCCCATACGAGCTCTTTCCGACGGATAATGTGGCGCAAACATAGGGTATTGATGTGAGGGAGTGTACACAGGATAGAGGACATTTGGTGGAGAGGGATGTATATGTGCTGAAGCTCCAAGGTACGCAGGTTTACAAACGACTGAATCACCGGCAAGACGGCACTGAAAGAAATCTCTAAAGATGTCCCTTGGTACTTGAGGGCGCCGAGTTGAACATGTCGTGGAAACTTCGAGATACCGTCGACCCCGATGTACCCCTGCTGCCATTGGAGAAAAACGTTGGATCGTTTCCAAACGATTCGGTCGTTCAACGGTCTTCTACCAAGTTCCCTGAACAACTTGCATGTCAGGACAACAGGTAGCGCATCCGCTCCAAGAATAAACGAGAATATCATGTCCCAAATCTCTCGCGAGAACTTCTTGATTGCTGACATCTTTCCATAAAATAGTGAGCTTGGACTACTCGAAATTATTTGATGACGTGCCTGGGGAATACTCGCGATAGCGCGACTCGAGTCCGGAACCCCTCATTATAAAGTCTCTTGAAATATAGCGAGTCGAACGTACTTTGGCACCTCTCAGACATGATGAAAGAGACAACCACGTGTGCACATATTTCCCAAAACGCAATCCCGAACTACGGCCACGCCATGATGGATCCCACTCAAATTTGCTCGCACCATTCTCGAATCCGACATGCCCAGAACGGGCTTGGGTCTCGATGCGAATACTGGCATGTCTGTTTTTCATTGGTGGAAGGATCAATATGCCTCCGACCCGAAACCAAAGCTTTCTGCTCCCATCGACCTGCTCAGTTCTCGTGACTTCCGTCGCTCAGAACATTGTCGATTCATGCCTCAAGAAACTCGGACCTCAAAAAGATCATATATACAGAAACGATCGATTTGCCGACCTTAAAACTTCTTGACTGCATCATGGGTACCTACCGCCTCGCTAGTATGAACACAAAACTAAGGTCAATCAGGCAATCGTACGTTCATTATTCTCTGGGTTACTTACTACTAAAACATTGTCAGACCGTCGCTCTTCCTCAAGACCTTCATGAACGACATAGCCAACAAATCTTTTTTCAAAATAGCGCCACCCACCGTCCTTTTTCCTATGGCGATGTCCAATGCTTATCTTTATCAAATGATCCAGCCGTACTGGAACCGCGCATTCTCTTACCGACGATGCCTTCGTCCTTTCATTCCGGTCTACCTCCACGAAGAATTCTGGGAAATGCTTTCACTCACTGGGGCCTTGATATCAGGCTCTTTTCCATTGCAATACTTCACCCGCACGCTATATCCTGATAGTGACCTCGACCTTTATTGCGAAGATTCGCGAGCAGGACCATTGATCAAGTTTTTGCTTCAGAACGGGTGGGATATCACCCGTAGATGCCCTGGTACATATGCCAACCCTTGTGTCAGACGGATTCAGACATTCGAACAAGAAGACGCCCCCGAACCAAAGCGGCGAATACAGGTTATGTCTACGAATCATGCTCCCTTCGAAGCAATTCTGCACTTTCACAGTTGTAAGTGCACTGTTGCTCGTCTTGACTCCCGTTGATGTTTTTTCAGCGGTGGCTTTCAACGTTATCACGCCAATCTACGCCATTTGCTTGTACCCTATGGAGACTCTTGAAGAAGACGAGAACGTGCTCTTTGACAACGGCCACATCGAAACCGAGAGCTACCAAAATGCCATCACGAAATATGAAAGTAGGGGATGGAAGGCAGGAAAACGACCAAGTGTGCTGACTTTCATGAATGCGCGCGGAGGTTTTTCGTCCATGAGGGCGGTCGGGGATCGTCTTTGTTTCATCATGCCCGGCCCTGTCTATAACTCGATTCACGATTCGGATGCAGCAACGAGACTCCAGATCCACTCCTACGAGCACAACATATCCGCGGATCCCTTGGAGTGTGTCGAGATCTTACACGAAGGTATAGACCCTGCTAGGGCCACGAATCCAACAAGCTTTTGCTTTCCACGAGGACAGTTACCGTTTGGTTTCAATGATGTACGATGCGTGTGAGTTATGTATGCTCCTCGATATAACTGTATCTGACTTCTGGCAGGCACCTACTCAAAGATAAAGTGCATGCCACTGTTCGAAGAATTCAAGGAGAACGGAACAAATTGTTGGGATGCTTTTACTCTCGATTCATTCGCGACGCTTTCCGTTTACACGAACAACCCCTCGATAGTCCGGTTGCCTTGTCGCTTGTGAGATTGCTCTACCCGTTCTACACTTATTTCCGATACCATCCCCAAGTAAGTATTTTACGTGCTATCCCTCATACTTGTATTTGACCAACTGCTCAGCTCAAACTTATCTTCGACTTGTCCCAAGCGGAACGAGCACGCGGACTTCGTGTTAAAGTGATTGTACTGTGGCAACCACAAACTGTGCAACAATGTTCAATTGACGTATTCGATCTCACGGAACTGGAACCATACACGACGCAGGCATTCGAGATCATAACGACAGATGAAACGGACGAATTCCTCTTTCGTCATGAACCCACTGGTCGCAACTTAGCACCAGTTCTGCCTTAGTATGGATGCAGTCTATCTATAATAATTTATCTTTCTCATGATTTTTCAGTGACACCTTGGGCGAAGGAGACTTACACCTCTTGCGCAGAAAGAGAGCACGGTACGAAAACCGGATTACTAATTTTGTCAGGGACGCTGTTCAGGAACGAAGGGGGCAGGGAGGTGACACTGCCCGTGAAATGGACGACAAAGAATTCGATGAATTGTCCGTAAACGTCGTGAGCGACTACCTCTTCAACTTGGTTTGGTTTATGGATGCGGGGTGTTCGGTGAGAATGCCTAAGTCTCATCTGAAACCAACACTGATGTCCTCCAGTTAAAACGGGAATTCTCAGATGTTGATTCACCGATCCATAGAGGTCCGGACACGTAAGACAGTTCGATCGTTTCAACCTCATCCCTCGTCACTCACTCCCAGAAGTCCTAGGTTCATCACAATTTACTTCATCCTCCCTGAAGAGTGGCTAGCCATGGAAGTCAGCCCTTACAGATTCGCGCCAGCTCGCATTCTACAACAACAGTTAGCAAAATTTGGCTTCCGGGTGGTAATGTGTACTGAAACGACTGTCTGGATGTAACTTTTTGTCCTATCTTTCACCTATGTACCATTATGAAAATTGTTCTCGACTCCAGGAAATGATAGCAAGCGAAAAAAATGAAGACCCAAGGTCGAGTATTCATCATGACGTTATCGGCTGGTTATGCGATAGCCCGTCATCTTCTCGAATATCCTTGATGATTTTTTTGTAGGCCCAACTATCACTTCGAAAGGAAGACACCCTGTAAACCTCATAGGTCACGCCTGGACCTTCACGCTCCTTTTTCCCCCGTAACTCGACGTTCGATCTGGGTTCAAAATTTCACGCCGAATATCAATCACCGTGAAGGTGCACGGTTTGTTCCCGCCGCTTGTCGGCCAACCCCATTCATGTATTCTTAGTCTCAGTCTCAGGACGCGACGTGTCTGATTGATTACATAAGCCCTCGGTCGGAGATTGAATGTGCGGCGTTTACCGAGATAGTCAAAAGTTGCATGATGGAGGAAGGGAGGAGCCTCCAACCCATCGACGGTCGTCAAGAACTATGGTGAGTCCTACGTCCCCCGAATTGCTACCAATTGGGCTCTGTGATGCCTATCCATCCTTTTTGATACACTTTGGATCGTTTCTTGGATGGAAATTGCGTTGGATTGGTCTTTCGTCGATCGGATGTCGTTTCTCCCTTACTGACACCTCCCTTCTTCTTTTCTCGTAGGCCAAGGCAAAAGCAGCTGCACCTTCAGGTGGCGGCAAAGCCGCCAAGAAGAAGAAATGGTCGAAAGGAAAAGTCAAGGACAAAGCCCAACACATCGTCCACCTCGATAAACCCACCTACGACCGTATCCTGAAGGAAGTCCCCACCTTCCGGTTTATCAGCCAGTCGATCCTCATTGAGAGGCTGAAAATCAATGGAAGTCTTGCGAGGGTTGCGATTAGGCATTTGGAGAAGGAGGGTCAGATTAAGAAGATTGTGCATCATTCGTCGCAGTTGATCTACAGTGAGTGTTTGGAAATACTACCTTCTTGTTTCTTTTTTTTTGCTGATTGTTCCCTACTTCTTTTTAGCACGGGCAACGGCAGCGTCGGATTAGATATCTCGTTCGCTCTGATTACTCGCTTTGTAGTTCCACGTTATCTTATGCATCAGGTCCATGTACATTGCACACCCACACACCCAAAAATTCATGCCCTTCTAAGACCAAACTGAACCCGTTGTATCGTTATCGTTGAGGGAGACGCGGTCGTGCGCTATGTTTGTCTATTCCGCCTGAGACGGCCAAGGGGCTTTTGCTCACCGTATGAACGGAGTGAAGATCGTCTGGTTGAAAGTTGTGGTTCCCCGCAGGTTTGACGAGCTGCGATTCACTACCACCGAGCAAGTTCTTGTAGCAGTTGTTCATTCGATATTCAATACAGTAGTAAGCAATAAGTATACGATGTGTTTACAGGCTCTATTTGGATTCAAGGACATCAAGGTAATGGTCCTCCGAGCAAGCTCTCAATTTCTCAGCAGCTTGTTCCGGCGTCAGATCCCTCTGAATCTCAGCCATAAGTTCAATCCTAAGACAGAAAAAAAGTATTGAGTACCGAATCACCAAACACTTGGGACGCAAAAATTCTCACCCAGCAATAAACTTCTTAATCGACGAATTCCTAAGCAACGGGGGATCAAAATGGAGATGCAGATGCGCAACATCGTCTTCGTCCGATGTAGAGTTGGGAGACGTATGGGGGATAGGTCGTTGATGGATACCCATCGAGTACGCGAAGGAACATTGGAAGAGGTTGTCGTATCGTTTGGTGATCTTGGACAGAATCTCCGCGAACGCGTTCTTCTCCTCGTCGGTGAGATGGAGAATGGATGGGATGTGTCTTCGGTATGGGAGAACTACGGAGGGGGAGGGTGGGTGTCAGTCAAGGATTAGTATGTACGAAACAAATACAATATACGCACGAAGGATCTCGAAAGGCCAAGTAGCCCACCAAGGTACGACCGCGACCCAATGATCGTTCTTCACGACCACACGTGCGTTCTCGCCGAACGAATTAGCTTCGACATGTGCATACTCGCAGAGAAGGCACGGTCGACCTCCGGGACCTTTCGGGGCTTCAGAGGGTGCTTGTGGTGTCGAGGCGTAGTTTCTCAACGAAGAGAGTTCGACGGAGGGCAGCGTTGGGATGGTGGTGAACGACCAGACTTGTCCGTGTGGGTGGGGGTTGGAACATCCCATGATGCTTCCTTTGTTCTGTTATTGGTGGATTTTTAGTTTTAGTTTCGCGTTGACGAGAAAGAAAGAGTACTCACCTCGAAGATTTGAACATGCCTGATACCTGGCTGGGAGCCTCTCTTGATGTAAATGTCGACCCATTGCTGGATGATACAAAGAATATCGTGCAGCGAAAGTCGAGCGATAGTCAGATCGTGTCGAGGATGAAAGACCAGGACATCACAACCGCCGCCGACCGGTTCTGAAGTGAACAACGGATGGGGTGGGGTCGGTGCAGCAGGCATCGGTGGAGGGAGAACGGCAGCAAAGTCGTTGACGAAAGTGTAGGTCTGTTCGTATTTCTCGGTTTGCTCGCCTCCAGCACGAGAGTTTCCGGGGCAGAGATAACACTTGGGATCATACTGAGGTAGGGTTTGGGATTGAACGGGTTCGATTTGGCCTAGCCATGGACGTTTACTGCGATGAGGAGAGACCAGGATATGTTCACCGGTCAACGGATTGACTGTGAAAAAAATTGGTCAGAGTTTGGAATAGAAAACTAGGACAGCTCACTTCGTCTATGAGGGTGGTTTGTTGGGTCGAAATCCTCCATAGTGGACGTTGAGAAAAGAGCAGATGGAAATTGAACTGGAAGCCATGTTGATCTTGATAAAACCACCTGCAGCTAGAATTTTAAGCCCTGGGATTTACTTGATGATGTCATACGGCCCCCCACGTTTGTTGCTCGCTGGCTGCTCTGGTTTCTCCACACCATGGCTCCTACACCCACGAAAACTCAAAACTACTACATCGGCGTCGACGTCGGAACAGGCTCAGCCAGAGCTTCCATCGTCGATGACAGCGGAAACACCCTCGCGTCTTGCACAAAAGACACCATCACTTACCGCGATTCCGACGATCACCGCATCTTTGAGCAATCCACTAACAACATCTGGGATTCCATCGCCACCTGCATAAAAACCTGTCTATCCGCTTCCAAAGTACCTCCATCGTCCGTCAAAGGGTTGGGTTTCGACGCCACTTGCTCCCTGGCCGTGTGCGATGCCAATGCAGACCCCATCATCGTCACAAAGGGCGCCCAGCTAGGACAGAACGGCGATCGGAATGTCATCCTGTGGGCTGACCACCGCGCAGAGAAGGAGGCGGAACTCATCAACAGCACAGGATCTATCGTTCTCGACTATGTCGGTGGAAAGATGAGCGTACGTCCCCCTCTCCCCCACTCTCCCCCTCCCTTCCTCCCCACTCATCCAGTTCCCCTTGAAAGCTAGAAATGGAGATCCCAAAGGTCTTGTGGCTCAAGAACAACATGGACACCAAACTCTTCGAAAACTGTCAATTCTTCGATCTGCCCGATTTCCTCACATACCGCGCTACGGAGGACAACACCCGTTCCTGCTGCTCCGTCACCTGTAAATGCTCCTTCGTACCTACAAAGGGCTGGCAACCCGATTTCTTCGAGAAGATCGGGTTGAAGGAACTTGTCGAACGCGACTATAAACAACTGGGTGCTGCTAATCTCGATGTTCTGACTGCTGGTATGCCTGTTGGAAACGGTCTATCCAAGAAGGCGGCAGAAGAATTTGGATTGGTCGAAGGAACGCCTGTGGGGAGTGGTGTTATCGACGCGTGCGTTATCGATTCTCTATCTCTATTTCTATCTATCTAATCGGGTTGATATAAAGATACGCGGGTTGGTTGGGAACTGTCGCCGCTCGTTACAAAGAGAACGGGAAACTCTCCCAGGCGATCAAGAACGTGGACGAGTCTCGTCATCGACTCGCTGCTGTTGCTGGTACGAGTACTTGTCACATCGTACAGGTAAGTGCTTCGCTTCGATTAGTTGGCGTGGTGTACTCATAGTCCTGGAAAGAGCAAAGAAGGCGTATTCGTCAACGGGGTATGGGGTCCTTATAAAGACCCTGTCTTCCCTGGTTGGTGGATGAACGAGGGTGGTCAATCGTCTACAGGACAGGTGAGTAGTTTCTTACCATCCCCCAGTGAATAAAGCTCAAATTCCATCGTAGCTGATCGACTTCATGATCACGACACACCCTGCCTATCCGAGACTCGTCAACCTAGGAAAAGAGCAAAACAAGAACATTCACGCGGGTAAGTAAGATCGTTCGCCCTCTACTCTCTCGAACCTAATACATTTTCTATAGTTCTCTACGATATCCTTCAAAACCTCAAGAAAGAAGCCGGCGTCGAAAGTCTAACAGAACTCACTAAAGACATGCACTTTTATCCAGACCTACACGGTACGCACTCCTCCCCCTCTCCTCCCCTTCCTTACCCCCCTTACTTACCCCTCATCCACAGGCAACCGCTCCCCAATCGCAGACCCCAAAATGCGAGGCTCCTTCGTCGGTCTAACACTCGTACGTCCCCCTCCTCTTCCCCCTCCTCTTCCCCCTCCTCTTCCCCCTCCTCTTCCCCCTCCTCTTCCCCCTCCTCTTCCCCCTCCTCTTCCCCTTCTCACCCTCACACACAGGACTCAGGCCTAACCGACCTCGCCCACAAATACCACCTCACCCTCGAATCCATCGCCCTCCAAACCCGCCACATCGTCGACGAGATGAACAGCAAAGGCCACAGCATCACCTCGATCTACATGAGCGGCGGACAGGCGAGGAATATCCCGATGATGCAGCTTTTCGCGGAGACGTGTGGGATGGAGGTGGTGTTGCCGGAGGATTGTGGGGGGGCGGTTGTTCTGGGGGCGGCGATGTTGGGGAGGTTTGCAAAGGAGGCGGAGGGGAGGAAGTTGGGGGAGAGGGAGAGGGGGGAGTTGTTGTGGGGGATTATGGTGAGTTTTTTGTTTGTTGGTTTTTTGTGGGTTGGGGGTGTGCGATCTGAACGGGTCCATTCCATTCAGGTCGAGATGACGCCACCTGGGACGATTGTGAGGCCTGCGGCGTCGAAGAGGGAGAAGAAGTTGTTGGAGGCCAAGTACAAGATTTTCAGGGAACAGATCGATATTCAGTACCGTTGGAGGAAGGACATCGAGGAGGCGTTAAAAGAGTGATACTGATTCACGATGTATTACTAGAGCATGTCATGTAAAAATATTAGAACTACTTTAGACGATGTTTTGTAGAACTGCTCAGCGTGCGTGTGTTCGGTTTCGTAGCGGAAGCGGAGGTGGAGATGGAAGGGCTGCTTTGACGAAACTTGTCGAGTGCTTCTACCAACGCCGTCGAATGGGCAGCACCGATCGTCCCGCACCCAAGACACCAATCCCCGTTCCTATCCCAGATTGCTGCTATCTGACCTGGGGAGACGCCTTTCTGAGTTGCATTGTCCGCGAAGGATAGTGTGAGGTGTTTGTCTTCGTTCCTACCAATTCAAAATGATAAGGCAAATAAGATACCGCAAGGGAGGGAGAACGTACACTTTGACAGTAACAGGAACAGTCGCCATCCGATGCCTAATCTTAGCCGACGCTTCGAACCCCTCTGATGTGAAAATCCCAGATGGCGGAGAGTCATTCCATATCCAAGACCAGTCTCGTAAGACCACTGTGTCGATGTGGAGGAGAGGGTGGTCGCTGCCCGATTCGAGTTGAGTTGTAGGAGGGAGGGAAGGGGGGAAGGGGGAATTGCCTCACCTTCCGGGAACAACGAACACGGTGTTGGAGTTTCCATCTTTGTGAGCTACGAACGCGCGTTCGGGGAGTCCTTTGATTCGGGCGTTTTGACCGATGGTGTATGTCCAGAGACCTTGGTGGGATCCGATTTGGGCGTTTGTTGTGAGGTCGATTATGGGGCCGGGGTTGGGGGGGATGTAAGAGGCTGCGCGGAGGAACGTGTTAGAGCGCTGATGGGTGGGGAGAGGGTACACACACGTACATAGAAAGTTGCTGAATTTGCCGCTTCTTTCACCGACGAAGCATAGTCCCATGCTTTCTTCCCTCTCTGCGGTATCTAGGTTGAACTTGCGTGCTAGGTCGCGTACTTCGGTTTTGAGGAGATCTCCGATTGGGAAGAGGGCGCGGGAGAGGCCTGGTTCGGTTATGGAGGAGAGGTAGAAGGCTTGGTCTTTGATGGCGTCTCTTGCGCTGAGGAGCATGGGACGAGGGGCTTCGCCCTGTGGAGGTGTTGACCAGGATTTACGAGCGTAGTGGCCTGTTGCGAACCATGATTTGGTGGTGGTGGAGGTGGAGGTGGTGGAGGTGGGGAGTCGTTCGAGGAGAGCACCGAATTTGATTTCTCTGCAAAGACATTTAGTTTCGTATGAGCAACAGAAGCGATAGTTGTTACCTGTTACACCAGACGTCGGGATTGGGTGTTTCGCCAGACTCCCAAATTTGGAGTGAGGGTTCGAATATTCTGTTCCAGTACTCTTTTGAGAGGTCGATCTGGGGTAACGTCTGAGTCGAGGTATCTGGTAGGAGAGGAAGATGTTGTGGCCCACCATTTTGCAAGGTATCCCTAGCGATCTACAAACGCGTTCGACGTCTTGCCAATCCCGTTCCCATTGACATCCGTGGTCTGTCCCAGATTCGTCTCGTGTGTCCCAGTTCCGCATGAATACGGCAGAGAGGTCGCAGTCCTAAAAATCGTGAGCTTGCCTGCGTGCACGGCTTTCTATAAAGCGTACCTGGTCAGCGAGTAATCTCGCCGTTACCGAAGAGTCCACTCCCCCCGACATTCCGACCACCACTATGGGAACTTCTGTTGAGTTTTGACGAGAAAACGTAGGCGATTATATTGAGAAAATACCTTTATCTCCTGCTTTCGGTCGCGTCTGAACAGTCTGCGTTGCATAGCACCTTGATACTGCCCGCTTGATTAGCGCACGGCTACAACCTGAGAAATGGAACGGAAAAGAAGGCAGCATAAAGTCCCGTGACCACAATACAAACACAACCACACGCGTCTTTCGTTTGATTTCATCGCCAAAGTAAGACCATCACACAGGCCAAGCTCAACGCCGACAACAAAACTTCAAGAACGGGTTCCCACTCAATGCCTGATGCACCACGAAGAAGTAGCACAGGCACAAGACGTGGACCTCCGAAACCTCATGTTCCTTTCCGAGGCGAGAACTTCGATGTGGCTAAGAAGACTGGGGTCCGTGTTCAGAGAACGGAAGTAGGCTCGGATGGCTTCGAACCGTTCGAGGATGTTGTTCGTCAGGCGGATACTCTTACGCCGTATCAAGTCAAAGGGAAGAAGAAGAAGAACCAATCTCTACCAGAAGAAGATTTCGAGGATGAGGACGATGGTGGTGGGGAGGAAGATATGGATCTCGTTGACAGTGCGTCGTGGTTTTCTCTCAAATTTCGTTTCTTGTGCTCATGATTATAATTCCCATCTCAGGTCCTATTCACTACATTGCTAACGCCCGACAACCCTCATCACCACCCATCTCGCGACCGAGTGCACGTTCACGGCCCGTTTCACGGTCCACAAACGACCTCTACGACTCGATACCTTCACCTCACTCCGCTGCCCATCGCTCTCGCACCAACGGACGCTCAGCCGGTCCATCTCGTCTGTCACAACAACATAGTGTCGAAGATGACTTTGACATGAGTCTGACCACCAATGGCGCAGGCAACTATTCTGATAACGACCTTCCTATTGATGATTCTCCTTCACCATCGCAACAGTCCTTTGTGGCGCTTGATAATGACGATGAAGAGGAGGAGCAGGAGCAAGAGGACGACCGAAGTTCGACGCCGGTACCGGCTCCCCGGTCGAAATCCCAAGCTCAAGACATGTCGACTCCCAAGGCTTCGACGAAGGGAAGGCCGTCGGCGCATACCCCTAGGGCTGGTCATGACGATTTCGATGATTTGGAAGGCGATATGTCTCAACTTCCGGATGATGTGGACGTACCAGGTCCTCAAGACGAGGAAGAGGAGGAGGAGGAAGAACCAGAAGAGCAACCGAAAGGCAAGAAGATAAGGGTAGAAGAGCCAAAGGAGGTTGTCGCACGGCGAGCCAAGGCGACGAAGGGACAGTCGTCGAGTTTGAAGGAGAACCGAGTTGAAGGTGCGTATCTTTCAAATTTGTGCTTCGTATCTCTATCTAATCTTTTTCTCCCCCCTGATGTTTCAGGTGTTCGTCGCTCTCAGCGAAAGTCGTATAAGCCACTCCAGTTTTGGAGGAACGAGAAAGTTGTCTATGGTCGACCTAATCACAAGAACGGCCAGATTCTGGTCCCTCATATCCGAGAAATCATCCGTATACCAGAGGAACCTGCCGAACCTTTGGGTGCTGCCTCGAAGAAACGCAAGCGATCGACAAGGAGTCGGAGTTATGCACCTGAAGCTGTGGCGAATCCGGAAGAAGGATGGGATGTCGATAGTGCAGAGCGTGGAGAGGTATTTGATTGGGCGACCAAACAGCTTTTAGAGAAACGTAGGTTGTTGACCGCGTGCGGGCTCTTTTACTATCTTGCTCAAAATCTTTTGTATTCTTCAGGAATCGCTTGTCCTCCCAGCAAGGTTACGACTCAGAGAGCTGCAGGTGCAGAATGGGAGTTCCAGAAGATCTTTGGAGACGAGCAGTTCATTGCGGCTGGGCAATTGCTCATACCACCCAAGCGCAGTAAACCTAGTAAAACCACTAAAGACAATACCTACGTGCGTGGCGTCCGCCAGAGTCTGAGAAATCACCATGTTCTGACGCGATATCTTCCAGGTGTTCTGTATAATGGAGGGGGCAGTGAACGTCAAGATCAACGAAACTAGTATAATACTATGTACGGGCGGAATGTTCATGGTTCCTCGAGGTGAGTGGCCTGACTCTGACGAATCCTCCCGTTTGCCTAACGTGTATCTACTTTTTCTCAGGAAACCAGTACTTCATCGAGAACATCAGTAATCGACCTGCGAGACTGTTCTTCGCTCAGGCTCGAATGGTGGCGAAGGATGATGCCGAACGGACTGCATCGCCGGAGAAACCAAGAGCACCAACAACGTCGACGTCGAACGCGAGGGCCGGCACTGCGGGTCCTGCTACGTCGACCGCTGCGAATACGGACAATAGTCGACTGAAGAGGTCGAACACGACGGCAGTCTGATGTTCTTGGGGTCGTTCCGAGTCGAGTCGCGTTGCATATCTTTATTTCTTTCCTCCTACTTTACATGTTCCCGACAGTTTCTAGGATTATTGTTGATTAGTCCCCATGTATCTTTACCTACCAGATCAATGTTACACTCTGCACGATGATTGTACAACCTATCTTGCCGATGCTGCTGGTACTCGAGTGCGTGTTCGAGATTTATGTCCCAGCTCAGCGGTTCTGTCAGCGTCATGTTCAACCGGGTCCAGGACGTTCACCTCGCATCCTCGTGCACCACATGGTCCGTGCGCGCACTGGTGGGTATAAAACCAAGCAGTTGACATATTGGCAACTCATACTTACCTTGATGGCACAAGCCCCTTCACGAACTGCGGTTTGTGGGCCGTGGAGATCCTTCATAGCACGGCGACCTTGTCCATTCAGAGGGTGTCTGCGGTTTGTATGGGCTTAGGCTCATGCACCGTCTCAATATTTTCCTGTCCTGCCACGGCCACTCTGGCTAGGTGGGCTCCTTTTTTTATGCCGGTAGGTAGTCCTAACCCTAACCCTAATATTACCTTTCAATGGAAAATAAATAAATATTTTGTTCGTTCTCTCGCTCTCCGCTTCGCGAATTTTGAACCGATGGTTTTCCTACAGCCTCCGATCGAGGTGAAAGCATCGACACGTTCTCGGACAACGCTATCTCTGTTGGGATATGTCATACCGCTAGAATTCAATTGTGCCCGTGCCGCACACGACTGTTCTCTCTGATTGACTTAAAGATCCATCTCATCCTTCCACGTAAATGCTTCTCGTGCCTCTTATATATTTTTCTCAGACATTCAATCTTCGGCGAACCACGCAATTCAGCTGTGTCATTCGATTGGGCTCTGAGTCTGATTCCAACGATCGTGACTCCAAACGACAACAACAGGTCTGCGACATGTCCGCGTGAGGAGAGTCAGACGTCGTCAGGTACAGCTCCCATTTAGAGACCTACAGGAGCTATGGGCTTCTTTTATCCTTCCTTTTCCCCACCTCACTGCAGTCTGGAATGGAACCCATCTCGTCCAGATCGGTTGGCCTGCTGGCCTTGTCGTTCGCTATCCTCTATGTCATCCAGAAGGCCCTGAATGCAAGAAAACATCTTGCGTCGGTCGGGTGAGTACAAGCCAATCTCTAATTCCCCTCCCCCGCAAATCTTGACTCTCCTCAGATTTCACCCTGGCGCTCGAATGCTTTTCAGTCAGGCTAATCCCCTGATCAACTTTCTTCCTCGTGTACCTGGAGTAATCCATGGAAGGAACCATATGTTCAGAAATAAGTTCGACAGTGAGTTTCTGCGCCAGAATATCCATGGACCTACAAAGACAATATCACACTTCCCGCAGGATATGCGGAACACGGTTGGGACATCATGGCCAATGTGTGTTGACATTCTACTTTTTGGATCCCGAGCCGTAACTAATATGATGACCTCTCAAGTTTTCTCTCTTCCCCAATGAAATCAACATCAACGTGGCGAACGCTGCAGCAATCAGGGTGCGCATGAGAAGCCCTTTGACCGCTCACGCTGATGTCGTCCCAAGGAAATCACTTCCTCACGCGCCCGATTCCCAAAACCAGTCGACAACTACAAATCACTTCAAATGTTCGGGAACAACATCGTTGCGTCCGAAGGCGAATTATGGAAGAAATACAGGAAGATCGCCTCTCCCGCTTTCAATGATGTGCGCGAATTATGTATATGCGACCCTGTCGATCCTCCTCTAACCCTTCTTCCAGAGAAACAACAAATTGGTCTGGGACGAGACCGTCCGGATCGTATTAGACCTCTTCGATAACGTGTGGATGAACAAGGATATTGAGGTTGACCATGTTATCGACGTCACCCTTCCCGTGAGCCCTCTTCGCGATCGTTGAGGTTTATGAGCCTGGACTGACGTATGCGGCCTAACAGATCGCTCTATTTGTTATCGGTGTGGCAGGATTCGGTCGAAGAATATCGTGGAAGGACGACACGATACTCCCGTCGGGTCACAAACTCACGTTCAAGGAAGCGCTGAGTACAGTCAGTGAAGATATTTTCATCAAGGTGCTATGTCCCGACGTGCTGTTGGGTGCAACGGAGAGGCTGCGGCGTGTCAAGTCGGCATTTGAGGAGCTCGATGTGAGTGCTGCTCGCCTTGTACATGGGCTCCCGGGGCTGATTGAGACCGATAGAAATATATGCTCGAGATGATAAACGGACGCCGACACGCAGAGAAGAAAGAAGAGCGATATGACTTATTTAGTAGTCTCCTTGATGCAAACGACTTGCCTACTAACGATGGAGAGGTTCCTCTGACTGAGAGGGAGTTGATGGGGAATATATTCATTTTTCTACTCGCCGGGCATGAGGTGCGCTACTTATTAGTACTAGTACTGTCAGCTTGATATACTTCTCATCAACAACATAGACAACGGCCCACACTCTTGCCTACACGTTTGGACTTCTTGCCTTCTACCAGGAAGAGCAAGAGATCTTGTATCAACACATCAGGTCACTTATCCCTGACGGCAGGATTCCGGTGAGCTCGTTCGCAAGTACCCTTCATCACCGTTCTCATCATTGTTTACAAGACCTACGAAGAGATGCCCTTATTCACCCAATCGCTGGCGTACGCTTCCCCGCCTCTCAACCCTGTCTATTCCGGTATCTAACGACCCACATTAGCGTATTCTACGAAACCCTCCGACTGTTCCCTCCAGTGAGCCTTCACTGCATCGCCGATATAATCAAAGTCTCACCCTGTTACTTGATAGGTATGTGCCATACCAAAAGTCAGTGTTGAAGATACCATCCTTGTGGCCGAGAACGCTGCGGGCGAGACGAAAGCTGTGCCCATTCCTCAAGGGACTAGCATTACCCTCAGCGTTTCCGGTCTGCACTACAATCGTGAGTGGTAGTTTCGATATTTGTCCGTCAGTCAACTCGACGCTGACTACAATCTCACTACGCAGCCAAATACTGGAAGGACCCGCACGAGTTCAAGCCATCGCGGTTCAGGGAGAACTGGCCGAGGGATGCATTCCTTCCGTTTAGTGGGGGTAAGTTGGGCCGCGTTTCTCGCTCGTTCGAAATGGAGGACTCACTTGAACTGTCTCCTCCCCTCCGCATTTCTAGGCGCACGAGCTTGTATTGGCAGGAAGTAAGGAATGGTCATTTCTTCCATAAGCTTCACGCCGACACTCTCCATCCCCATCTTTTAGGTTCTTCGAAACCGAAGGGATCGCCATCCTCACGATACTCATCTCGAAATACAAGATATCTCTCAAGGAGGAGCCTCAGTTCGTCGGAGAGACGACTGAGCAGAAGAAGGCGAGGATATTTGCCACCAAGCCAGGGATTACAATTGCGTACGTCGTGATTTCTATTCCGTTGAGCAGCTGATCTAACTGGCCGTTTCGTTCCAGGCCCATTCGAATGCCATTGGTGTTCACCCACAGGACGTAGGCGGGATGCAATGCAGCTATATTGTCACATACACGCTACATATCTGCTATACAATACGGTCCTGAAGGAAAATTCATCAGTTAGCATGATTGTGTCAGAAAGAGCGACCTACCATTTCTCAAAAGCCTGGGAACATCTGAACCCAATCTACTGGAGAGATGTCAACATCAAGGCCCTCCGAAGCCATCCTCTTCAGTTGGAAGAGAGCATCCTTCACTGACACAATCTTGTGGTGCACGCGAACCTTGCGCAATCGGTAAGTGCTCCCACGTGCATTGCTAAACCGACTCTCCAGAAGCCTGAGGAGAGGTGGGATGTCAGATGGCCGTGGCGAGTACGCGAAAATCCCAAGATCGCGAAGTCGAGGGAGTAGGCGCAACTGTCCAGTGGAGGGGTCACGATTCGAAAGTTCAAAGAGTACCTCGCTCGAAGCGTTGTACAGCGAGAGAAATTCGAGCCCGGATAAGGATGTGAAGATTCGTCGGGCGTCCGCAGTGGTCCAGGTCCGGACACCTAGACACAGCGTGCGTAGCGTAGGACCGATGCTAGGAGGAATTGTAATTTGCGAAGAGTCCGCTGCAGTGGCATCGATCCGGAGATCCCGTAAGATGGGGGTATGAATTCGTTTGAGGAATGGCTCGACCACTTTACTCCTCCCCTGAACGCAAATTGCGAGAGCTTTCAACGAAAGCAGGTCCACTTCTGGGGTGTTTGCTGCAAGTCCTCCGACTACGGTATAGAAAGATTCGAGGTTGGGCATTTTCTGAAGGTACGAGTAATTGGCGATGGTTGCGAATTTCGCAGTGGTCAAGATACGGAAATGGGTGATTTGCGACCATGGGATGAGAAGACAGTCCAAGCCGCTTTGAGAGTAGAGGTCGAAAGTCACGTCGCACAACCTGGGAGCAATACTGAAGGTACCGATAGTTGCTATTTCTTCGATGGTGGTTATCTGCGGGAGGTGGAGTCTGCGCAAGTTTGGAATACCGCCTCCAATCAGGTGGTCAAGTATACGGAGGTTTTGCGGGGAAAGGGTGGCCTGTAATGTAGCCCAACGACTGGAGTGAGAGCATATCGTCGTCAAGAGAGCATCGTCACAGTCATCCAGTAAGCGAGTTGAGTACAGTGATACCTCCAGTGGTGAGGAACCTGATCTACGCAACTGACACATTAACTGTGCTATCATTCCAGCGACCGCCTTTTTAGATATAGGAGGATCAGGAAATCGCACATAGACGAAGGACCATAGTGAATGATCTGAGAGCGCCACTTGACGCCAGGTATGACAGACTTGTCCTAGTTTCCACGGAGTGGCATATACAGGGTGTGTTGGTCCTGCGAAGTTGGTCTCCATGCTCAAGGGACCGCTATGAGCAGAGGCGCGAATGATCTCGCGCAGAACCACCTCTGGAAGACGACGCAGAGGGTGCAAAATCCGTTGGTATGCTTCAGCGAGTTCATTCAGTCGATTGCGTTCCTCCGAGAAAACGCGAATGTTCCCCTCCAGTTTGGCGATATTGTCCGTCACGAACTTCAGGCGGGCCGTTGTTTGGGCAAAACTCGCTTTGAATACCTTGATGTCGGAGCTCAAGGGAGGATCGTTACTGCTTGCAAGCCTTCCGGTACTCGTAAAGGGCTGAGGCCGTATCGTGATAGCGGAAACGTCGGGAGACACGGAGCAGTGAGGACATGAATTCTCCTTGAAGTTGGGCATCTATGCCATATTCCAGACCAGCGCCTTCAGGGAAGTTATCAAAATCTACGCACCTGAGCCGTCGTAAAAGAGTACGCCTGTTACCTGGTGATCAGGACCTCAGTACTCAGCCCTCGGCTGCCAAAAGAGTAGAAAGACGATTATTGCGCACCTGACAAATGTGATCTACTTTGTAAAAGGGCTTCCCAAAAGTTACAGCGATCTGTGAATTCAACCTGCGAGTGGTCGTTTTGGTGGGTCGGAAAGAGGTTAACCGTTCCAGTCTGAGTGACCGGCAAAGACCGGCAAGGACACGCGGGACTGATCCATCATCGCGTCCCTGTTCTCAGGCCTTGCGCTCAACTTGCTTGTCGGCGGTGGCGGCGTTGAGGAGGGCCTTCTGACGACGTCGACGTCAACCTACTCGCTTTTCACACTCTTGTACCTCGATATCCCTTACCACGTTTTCCTGTCCCCTCCAGGTCGCATCTGTCAAGTACCAGTAACCATACCACAGGCTCTTCACTTAACTCTTCGCATTCTCACCGTCTTCCGAATTCCCTTCGAACGCAATCTCGATCACCTTGCTTGTCAAGGTCCTTCGTATGTGATAATTCACCCGTCGGGACTTACATCGTACACACAACCAAACAAGTGATCCGACGGAACTACTTTCCGGCCCGGAATACCCTCGTCGGAATTACCTTGCAACTTCGGATTCCCTTCGGAGTCCAGACCGAGTCCAGACTTCAGCTTCAGTGTCCCCTCGCATTTGTGGCTCAAATCAAGGCTCATGAGCACCTCTTGCCTGCCCCATCCAGAAATTTTTGGATAGATTGGTGTGCTCAATACCGGGTTTCAACCGGGTACGTGCCAGCGGCGGCCAATGGCCCAATACTAAATCATTTCTCTGACGGAGTTATCACAGTTTCTGTGTAAACTTACCACTTGTATCCACTACGCAGAAGTTTCAATGGATCTTTGCCTCCATAATAGCTTATCCTACCTTCGCTTTCACGCCCAACTGCTCCGACTCGCCAACGGCAACGTTTGAACCGTTCATATCCTCTGGTTCTGTGATTAGCTCTGATGTCTAACGTTCAACTCTCACAGATTACAACAGTGCACTGTGAGCCCCAGGCCGGGTTGAAGTCACCCGGTTGCACACTGATTTTACCGGTTCAGTGTGCTTTCGATTGGAAAGCCAGTGAAGCTGAAAACAAGTACTTTTGACAGGGCATTAGGGTTCCTCGTGAAAGTAATGTCAACATACCCTTCCAGTACGAAACACTGGGAAAACCATCGGATGTTCCAAAACGGCAGATCACAGCATCGCCAAATAGACAACAATACCATTGCGACGCGCGTCAGTCCCAGCTTGAGCGTACGTCGACAGCCCATTCTCATGATGATATCTCTTACAGTGCTCCCATACTCTCCAGCTTGATTTATATGCTTATTTCTGACATATTCCTATCCTCACTCCCTCAACCATACACCTATCCCTGCCGGATCCCAGCTCAGATTGTTTGAAAAATATGACCATGGACATGAAGGACATAAGACACGCCCCGCGTGTATTTCACTAGGTGCGTTTGTTGATTATATATCCTTGAACTCATGACTGATCCGCAAAACTCTCTCTCTAACCCGTTCCACCACATCCGCTCAGACATTCATATGCAGCCTCAAGACTTTCAACCAGACGATTTGCCCTCAGTGTCCAGCTACAATGGCAGTGAGATAGACTCCGAGGACTCGTGGTATGGCAGCGATAGCATGGGCTCAGAGCTTGAGAGTATGAGGTGAGTATTGTGCTCACAGGTACTCAGCTCCCACCATGCTGAACTAATAATTTTCTAGTTCTGCACTCGACCTTGACTCCGGAATGCTCCTATAAGACGAAATTCTCGAAGAACAAGTCGGAAATGTGGTCACCCATGCCTGCGAGTCGGATGGCGACATGACTATTTGTGTTGAAGAGGCTGAAGTCTGCGCGATCTTGGGTCTTGGCCGAAGGCGTGTCCCGTTTTACTTGTTATCCCGTCAACATCCCAGCTAATCTAGATATTATTCTACTAAATGTTAGTCTCTCCGTTGAGATCAATCACGAACACCACATCAGGGAGGTTGACGCGCAACTCCTCCAAACCTCACATTCCATGAATTCCTTCGTTGTTGCTCGCCTACATTGTTTGTCTCTACCAACTACCTATTCTGTTCTCACATTGTTCATGTACATGATACGTTCCGATTGCGGTGTATCATCCTGCTGTGTTACTAACTGTATGTACGGCCCCGGTCGAATGGATTGTTGATTTGTATTCGCATCTACGATCCGCAAAAGCCGTGAGCGTGACCCAAAACCAATGTCACCGTGTCAGCATACGTTGTGTATTCAAGTCAAGAACTCACTGACTTCAAGACGACCCCCGAGTGAAGTTCAACTGCTCAAAGATGACATCAGTGAACGACAGTATGCCTTGTCCTGAAATTCCAGTGGAAAATCTATTTAATCGGACGTTCTTAAACATAATGACTTTCAGTCGGATCCCACTAGTCGCCGTTTCAGGAGAAAGTCGGGTTGAATCCACGCCGCGAGCGGTTGAGAACCACCTGATTCTTTCCGGGTTACTTTCATGCGGTGCGGGGCGTACAGTGGTGATTGTACGAATCTCCGAGACAAGCAAGGTGTGCCGCCGCTGCAAGCGGCACTTCCCGAGTTCTCAGCATCTAACAATAATGCAGGAACAACAACACACTCCGTATGTTGGTTCTTCAAAGTCAGTTTTGATCTTCCCATGACGATTCGTCCCTTCGTCTCATTTCACAACTCGATCAGTCTTAACTCACACCCTCTCTTCACCGCAGGGCGTCTCACGTTCAACCTTTGGGCCATGGGCAAGCGTTGAGCAGGTTGCTGCAATTTAGCGGTGGCCTAGCTACCGAGGATCAGACCGTGAGTGTCTCAATGTCTTTCACCCTCAAGTCAGCCAGTATTCACTCTGTTTTAGCAGAAACTCAAGTCATCTTGGTGGGGCGATTTAGTCGAGGAGTTCTTCACTCCAGATGCAGTGATGAAACATACTTTGTGGAAGGAAAACGAGAGCATGGATGAGAACTTGAAAGTGTATGGTGCGTCCTCCAAGCTCTTTCTCGACAAACCAACATTAGTGATAGCAACCGAATGCATGTTTGTGCACAAACGTGTAGAGATCGGCGTTCCTGTACTTCCGCGGTTTTTCTTGGGAACAACACAATCCGGGGTCAAGACCATGAAACTGACATTAGATGATGCTCGGGAACGACTATACGACGATGCACACGCCATCGTGGAATGTAACAACGCAACCTGGACGTACAACTTCGACAACGGGTACTCTGTCTGCTTGAAAGGCCCCATGTCAGTGCACGTTGTCATTGTTGCTGGTCTACCTACTACCACTACCAATGGGTACTATCTTGGACGGAATCGGCACCTGAAATTCGATAGATTCGAGTTTGAAGCGCAGGGTCACGAGAAACTTATCACGCTTGAGAAGGCGGCTCGTATAGGGAGCTGGAATGCGAACGGGGCAGAGGGGTCAGTGCTCGATGTACCTGTTAATGCATTTGGGATTCCGCAAGCGGCTATGAGGTGTTTAGAGGTATGTGCTCGTTCCTGTTCCGTAGTTTTCAAACGAGATTGTTGATCATCTAGACGCTCTAGTTATCAGATAGCTGCGAAGACATGGCGGCCCTTATTACCTTCTCCTCCGAACACGAACTCGGTCCCATGGGTAGGAAATAGACCTCTCGTGGTTCCACTTTCAGTTTTGCTCACGTATAATTCCAGATGCACTCAAAGCTTTAGGATCAAGACTACGTGACACGATGCCTCACTTTAAGCCCAGCCAGATGATGAGTGGCTTCATGAACCTCGGGCAAGGAGCGAATTCATACACGACGGCAAGTGCCCCCCTCGGCTCAGAAACTACCAATGCGTCGTCATCGACGCCAGCAACAAGTCTCCCAGTAACCCCATACTCTCCCACTCCTATTTTAGCAACCAATCCGAGTTCAGTGTCCCCGCCGTCGATGCTGTTGCTCGAGAACGCTCCTGTAGATGCACAGAGCCCACACGAGCAATATGCATCCACACCACAATCTTCTGGGTCCCCTACTGGTGATGCGCTCACCGCATCGTTGACGCCAGACGGCTCGCTCGAGGAACCTTTCCCTAATCCTCATGTCGGCCCATCGGCGTACGTGTTTCCTTTTAGCTCCCCTTTTTGTTTTGTGGAACCCCTGAAGCTCATTTCTATACTCCTCTCGATACACAGGACACCCCACTCCCACTCTGTGGGTCATGGACAAGGCTTGTTACGGATATTTGAGTTCAGCGGTGTTCTAGCCACCGAAGGTAGAATAGTGCGTGTCCCAACCACATCGCTTTGACGACCTTCCATTCAACTTTTCTTCCGTTTCTAGGAGAAACACCAATTAGCGTGGTGGAACGACATCGTGAGGGAACACTTCACGCCAAAAGCGATTATGAAGCTCACCCTGTGGAAAGATAATAAGAGGCTAGAGGCGAAAATTTTTGGTACGCCTTGCAAGAATCTTTCGAGATTTTGCCATGAAATTGATGATTCCCCCCTTCCGTACGGCGACCTCTTCTCTTCTGCACTGTTTTTCCCTCCAGAAATGGGCGTTCCCGTTCTTCCGCGGTATTTTCTAACTATGACACAGTCCGGGGTCAAGTCGATGAGTTTGACACTCGATGGCGCTCGTGAACAGATGTTTGAATACGGACACTCTGTCGTAGAATGCGCCAAGGCGGTGTGGACGTACCACTTCGATGATGGGTATACAGTCCTTCTGAGGGGTCCTATGACGGTGCATGTCATCATCACGACTCCCTTATCTACCAGCTCTGCCGGCGGGCACCATCCACACCACTCGCTCCGACTTGGAGGGAAGTCACGGTATCACCTGAAGTTCGAAAACTTCGAGTTTGAAGCGAAGAGTCATGAGACGTTCGTTGCGCTCCAGTCTTGATCGATCAGGGTTGTTACTCGTGTAAACACTGTGAGCTGATTGCTTTGACATAGGTCCGGTGGAACGTACTTGGATTGTTCCTTCGAGGGTAATGTGTGGGAAATTGGACCGTGCTCAACTGGCTCAACTGAGACATGTTGACTATACTTGTACTTTATCTATCAATCAATGTACATCTCCTACTTACATTCACAAGACATCACCAATATGTTCGACCACCAACGTCGGCCAGTAGTATTTGACTTCGCATCAGTAGAGTCGAAGTGCGTCCCGATGCGTGGGGAGCCCGGAGGATACAAGTCCGCCAATAATAATAAGTGCTCCTATCCAAAACACTCGTCAAACTGAACAAACGGTTTGATCTGTCGACGTCCGAGCCCGGCGCATCAGGTTCAGCCCTAGTTACTGTCATTCTTTTCTCGTTGTTTGTTCGTCACAACCTACACTTTGGCGGACTATCAATATGATTTGACGTTCATCATATCCTCGGATACGAGACAACATTTCAACAACATTTTAACGACATTTTCAGGGTCTGTGAGACCGGATCCGGGAGGGTCGATTGCGCCGTTGTCCACCATGGCGCTTCCATCAGTTGGTGAAGGCTCTGGAATGGTTCGGCAATTACCGAACATGATCAACTCTCCAGCCACAAAAACTATGGACAGGGTGGTTAAGTGAGATCCTTCACTCTGAATGCCCGGTATTCTTGGGATCATAACAGTTTTGCATTATACTGACAATCTAACAGACTATAAGGCAATCTGATTGGCCGTCAGCTTGCAAGGCTTCTTCAATCTCTCAACGTGGCGCTTCAGATCCCACCGCGAGTTGAACCGTCGAGAGCACCTGCCGCAACAGTGGGGCTTCAAGCCTTTGTGGGATCGCATATGATCTGGACGCTTTGGTAAGCGGACGACATTAAACGGTGACTTTATGACTGACAATTGAAGTTGTGTTTTTCAGTGAATCCTTTCGATTCGCACCCCACAACTGGGCAGAAGTATCTCGGCTCCTTCTTTCGATTTTGAATGGAAGTGTTGGTCCCAGTCAGTGATCCTACTTTACGGCAAACGCCTGCCTGTGACTGGGTTGATTGTTGGGCGCCAGGATTGAATTCTAGAGCACTAACCGGCAGCGGCAGCGGGTATTCGGACATCCTAGGATCTTGTTGAATCAGTTCCGATGAGCTTGCGTTTATGTCGTACAGTAATCCCGGTAATTCCTCAGCCCACAAAGGACCAGACACCGGAGCTTGAGGGCTGAGCCCTGTGACATACTGTGCAGTAGCTGAGGGAGGCGCTATGTGGTATAATGGTGGTGAGGCGGAAGGCGGCAGGCCCTGGAGTGGATAGAGGGTTTCTCCATCCAGGTTATCCACACCAGAAACCGTACCAGAATGCTCTCGTCGTACACTGTTCACGAGTTCTTCAGCACGGGGACTTGTACAACGTAGAACATCTGGTAGACGCACCTTGGCTGGCTATCCGTTGTGTATCTCGGTCCCCCGATCGTATCCCAACTCAAAGCGTGATCGTAATAGCGGAGCTCCTCTATCCCGGTTTGCTGGGTGTTGGTGACTTCCCCGGTGGTAGGATACACGACTTTGCGGTGGTATAATGACTCCGTGAAATGGCCCTGGATGTGCTCTAGCAAGTTCGGACTAGAAGAAATGGTGAGCTGACGATAATCAATGTACTGAGGTATTGAGGGTGACCCACTCTGAAGCACGGGCATCACTCATTGAGGAAAAACGAGGGTAGGATGGTCTAATAGTGGGAGCGAGATGGCCAGCTTTTAAGGCAAGATGAAAAGAGAAATCATGTCGGTTATCTCTGTGTGGGAGATCGGCCGAGGGGGTCTGCACCTGGAGGGGTGTCTCGATGTCCATTGACCTGTCAGTGTCATCGCTGTTAGGCCACGGCACGCTTCGAATGTTGGGTAGATCTCAAATTGGCCTTCAACACCGTGGAAAGAGATAGAGCTGGGCCCACAAATCACGATTCACGACCTACCATAGTGCGAAATACTTTTAAATTAATTATGTATGGCCTAAAATATTCTTAGTGACAAGATTCGGAAACACATTAAGTCGCGTACCGTACAACGCAATCTGTTCGAATGTTGGTGTGGTTTGAATTTATGATGGTGAAGGCTTGGGAAATCGGGATTCGGCAAATCAATAGCATCAGATTCATGCGATATGGTCGCGATGCTCTCTCGACATTCCCATCAATATCGCGGCTGCGATGTACCACCAAGGCCTCTCTTCAGTAACGTTTGCTCAAGCAAGTACTACTGGATGTGCAGTTTCGATGAAGTATTCAAAAGGTAATGGAGATATGTAAATCATGCTCGCCGATCATTAGTATATCGTACTATTGTTGCCACAAAAACGATTCTGATTACTGTGTACCTAAAAACAACCTGAAAGCATTATCATCATGATTTCTTTCGATAAGACGGCTTAGTAGCCCGGGCTCAACAAAACTGATTCATGAGCCCCACCTACCTAACCTGGAAGTTGTCCGGGGATTTGACTCGAGCCTGCCTTGAGCACTGGACCCCTGACTCTGAGTTGGCCTCCTGCTCACCCAAACACGCCCTAAAGGTTAACGTTTAACCTGCAGCCCCTATAGGTTGGGAACCAGATCATGAAAGATCGCGAAAAACCGTAAAGGGATATTACACGGCTCCGATGCTCCCTGCACGGTTCCTCGAGTCTCGAGTTCTGTCCAGTAAGGTTCGGCAAGAGCACCCCTGAGAGCCTCCCTGACCCGTCCTATCCGGAAGTGCCAAAGCAGTTATGTCGAAGGCTGATCGGGGTAGCCGGTTACCAATCAGAATGCCTGGATAACCGGAATGTTTTGGATGGTCGTTCGACGCATCGACCACCCTGGACCCCACCAGAAGCTGAACGTTGAATGCTAGCTCCTAGGAGTGAATATCATTCTACACGGAAATTGAAATTATGGTTGCGACCCTATCGTTCTGGCGCATGTGTTTCTGCGGTTCGACGGGTTGAGCCCTAATGCATAATGACGCGTCGCATTCAGTTTTCTACGTACTTACTATCCATGCTGCAGTCTCGCCCCTCCTCCTACTTCTTTCGACCCCTGACTGCTGAGCTTTGGGTGGATGTAAGTCTACATATCAGCCGTCTATTATCTCAGTAGAGGACGACTGTGTTAGCAAGGTAATCTGAGGATAAAGTGAGTGAGATAATCTCTGTTTATCTTACGAAAGGACGATACTAACGTTGGCTTAGCCTGGGGCTAGTTTGCAGACTGCATGTGGCTAATACGACTAGGTAATTTCCGTATGTTTACGACCATAACACGAGTTGCCGTGATTCTTCTTCGTACGTGCTGGATTTGTTTCTCATGGGCTGTTGTACATTCAGTGTCAGGCATGTCGTTTTTATGTACAACGGGTCCCTGACTCCTGGGGTCGGTCAGCTAAAGCTTGACGAATTGTCTGATAATGATGATACCAGCAAGTCCTAGTCATATACCGTCATTGGTGATTGGTGAGGTTAAAGAGGTCAACTGTGGTCCCTTTTACTATTAGAAACTGCAGGGTTCCGATTCGACCTCGTGTTCACGGACTGCCGATGTCAAGCTCCGACTCTCGGAGTCGGAGGTCGAGGATATCGGACCTCGTCGCACATTACATGGAACCTCTGAGCGCCGTCCAGACAGTATCGATGAGTATCAGCTGCCAAGTTACATGCTGCATACTGAAAAACAACCAAGGAGGTTATCGCTCGGGCGAAAGGAAAGAGACTCCGAGAGAGGCCCTCCGCCAGAGAGCGTATCTTGTGGGGTGATACGCAGAACGCACGAACTCTGTGCGTTGTGATCATTGTGGCCACATTCCGGCGATCGCCAGTTTCCTTCGCAAGCAGTGTGATACCAGCGAGGTCAGGAAGTAGAAAGATATGAAAAGTACCGGCGAAAGGCGTATTCACTCAAGCGACCAGGCAGGGACCCCGTCGTCAGATGAAAACAGGAGCAACGGGCATGTCAACAGGAAGCCGTGTTAATCGTAATCCTCCCATAGTCCTGCGGAAGCGCGACTGTGCCCGAACATTCCTGCCAAGGATGGTGGAAGTATCTGCCTGGGGAAGCAGAGCAAAGTTACGGCCTCGAATGATGCATGAGCGTTGAGCGCTACTAGAGCGCTCGGTTGATGTCAAGTGCGAGTACTTGGAGCATCGTGAATTTCATCTCATGAGAATAATCAGCAATAGTTCATGTACAGCCTGAGGGTAACAGTGGACATCACCTTCTCCCGGGCCCCGACCGTCCCGTCATCATTCAAATTATCTGTTGGGAGTGAGCTACTTAAACGAGATAGGCTCATATTGATAACAACACTCCCCCGATCAAGGATAGAGTTATCGCGAGGTCAGAGGGATGTACAAGTTACGAGGAATGCGTCGCCCAGTACGGCACGAATCGACGGGCAGGCAAGCAGACAAAGAGTACAATCTTGCTAGCTGAACACGCGAATGAAGAAATAACGCGAGAAACGCAGACTGGGGGGAAGACACGTCCCAACAAAAGCAAAGTAGGCGGGCGTTGAACAGGTGGAACAAGCTGATGACTTTCTGATAACTGTTCCTCTCGACTCCATGCACATTGCAGTGGCGATAGAGGAAAGGCCCGGGCCGGGCCGACTCCTCGACACTGGCAGCAGAATCCAGATATTGAAACGAAGGTGTGAACCTTGTTAGGAACTGGTGACTATCCGGTGTTCAAGCCTGATATAGGGTAATCTACAGTAGACTTACTTATGAATTGGCCCAAGTTCCTTACCCGTGACTTGACTTGGCTTGACTTATGACTTATTACTTACGCGGTCTCTAAGTCAGACTCATGTCTTGAGCAATGAAATGTCATGAGCTTTGGTCATGCTAAAAGGAAGTAAAATATTGTAGACATGTTTTTATTTCTTCTCATTTTGTGCCTCTATTTATACCAAACATTTTACCCCAATTTGGACAGGGCACCGAGCAGGCTGATGCTCAGTACAATGGTACAGAATTTGAACAATGTGCATTGCATTTGAGGGGACCAGTCCCCCTGCTTGGGTACTGGGTGTACATGCCTGTATTTCCTTGTGATATAAGGAAGAGGACCCCTAGCCAGTCCCCAGCCATTTCCCAGCGGAGTATAGCTGTCGTTTCAAGTGACATATGTCCTGACTCTTTTTAAATTGGGAATCTATGAAGCTATACAATACTGAATGAGATTGGCCTCGGGGGGTGGATATGGTTCAGCTAACCTTTGCCATAAGTAAGCTACCATGGTGCAGTTGGTTAGATCATCGGTCACACCTGATTGTCTCAACTGTCTGTGACGCTATGAGTTCAATTCCCTGTATTGCCGATTTACAGAAAACTTTTCTTGGCTCTGCACCCGGGTCCAGTGGCTTACCAATCAACTAGTAAGCAACCTTGCATCATTTATATAAGCCAAGCCCAAGCTAAGTCAGGGTAAGTAACTTAGCCCGGTTTATAATTAAGTCTACCCATGGAGTAGCAGCCATTTGTGAGTCTGACTGGTGAATTCATTCTGAGGTGGTTCTCTTGAAGGCCGGGCGATGGTGAGATCATCCTGCTGTGGATCCAAGTAATGGACGCCCCTTCAAGGTTGGATGGCCCCGTCGGGTATCTTCAATCCGATCTTAGGATACCATGAAGAGTTAGAATGCGTGCTGGAAGCAAGAGGACCCGACAGAGTGGAGGTTCAGTCTGAAATCAGATGTCACCGGTCACTGGTGACTGCATCATAACTATATAGTCATGGGCGTACAGAGGCGTACTGTAAGTCCTCCATGACCTCATGGGAGCTACATTTACATTACACCCCAGATTTCGGGTGCGAATGGGTGAGCACGGACGTCGGAAGAGCTGATCAATTGAGCACTCGTACACAGACACTTGATACTGTACCATTTCGAGATGATCGTCAGGTCACGCGTCGCGCGTTACAGGAGACCCGAAAGTGGTGAAATGGCACACCCTGTCACGCGTCCCAGGCCGGACTGTCGAAAATCTTCGGAGGTTCAGACCTAAATTTGGCCCAGAAATTGCCCAAAAACGACGAATTTCGAAAAAATTTCCGGTCGGCCACGGCCGACCAACCTTCCTGTCGAAAACAAAAAGTGAAACTTTCGGTCACAGGTCACACCTCCTGACGAATATCTCGAAATGGTACAGTACTGATCATGAGCGAGCATTCTTCTAGGGTCAAAGGCGTGTTGTGAATGAAGTAGCTGATGAACGTGGCTGAGGTTGGTGGTGGTTGCAGGAGAAGCGCACTGGGCGCTTCGGTAACTCTGATCTCATCCACCATCACATTCTGCCTTTCTTCTCTTTCTCGGCTGTTCTCAAGCAAACAATTATACGCTTAGGACGTCCTTTACCGGCATGGAGGTTATGACGAATCATTTGAATCTGGCGTTCTTGAGATTAGGTGGCAGTCGTAGAACTGGGGGGTAGATTTTTCTCATATATGCATTACGATAAAGTGAACGTGCAGTTGGTGGGTTACACTGGTTTCGTTCGACAGGTAACAGTATCCCGGATTTATATCCTGTTCCTGTGCTCTTTTGTGTTCTTGTGCTTGTGACCATCGTTCTTCCAGGGTCTCAGGAAAGTTGGGGCCCACACCAAAGTTCAAGCATGCAAAGGATGAGAGAGTGCGTCGCTCGAACTCAATGCCACCTCAGAACACTCGCCGTCGGCCTTATTTTGTCGCTGCCTGCCATCTGCACCATCTTGTACATTATTATAACCCGAAGAGGATTGCTTGCATATATGTACCGAGAAACTATTAGTCTCTGGTCGCTGATAGAGTACTGATTATACACCTATGTGCTCTTGCTCTTGCGGTAATTCTCCGTGATTTTTTCCACACGAGAGACGAATCCCAGCACGACCAAGAAACGTGCTCGTCAACCAAGAGCGCTGCATGCTCAGATAGATCTACATCACCGTTTCATGGCATGCGATTGCATACGATCCTGTGCCTTAGTTCAAGTCTAAAGCAGTCTAACTCTACCTGTGAAGTAATAAACGTGAACTGCGCGTGGCTTCGTAACGGGTGGCTCTTTGCTAAGTGGGGCGGGATCTTGGTCTGCCAGAGGACTGTGGCGTGCAAAGGTCCTTAATATATGAGCCGTGTGTGTTGTGCATGAAAGACAGCGCACCATCCTTCTTCGTGTATTCGAATTCCGGCACGAAAGAAAAAGAAGAAAAACTAAGCCAAAATAAATCGTCCTAGGAGCCCCATACGATAGCACAAAAACGACCCAAAGCCCAAAGCAATGTCTAATGCCCGACGACAAAACAACCACGAGATGATACGACGAGAGATATAAGAAACGACTGCACTCATTAACAAACGAATGGATTTCAGGAGGAGCGGAGGGTTGGGACAGTGGACAGTGGACAGTAAAATGTGACGATAGAGATACTGGACATGTAGGAGAGATGAAACTATGGATAAATGCAGATGGTAAGGTTGTGAGACGTGGACCGTAGAACGTATGATTCATGAACCAAGAAAAAGAAGAGAAAAGACACATACGAACACGAAGCGACATGAACAGAAAAAAAGGAAATATAAGGATCAAGAAGGAATGAAGAAGTACACAAAAGCACGCAAACCCCTCGAACAAAAGGAAAGAAAAAACGGTATTCAAAACCCAAAAGCGCGACGCAAATATTCTACGGCAGCTCTCCGACTCGAAGGGTAATGATGCAACCAAAACAACACGGTCCCCAGTCCCAGAGCTGCCCACCGCCGTCATCTCCCGTCATATCCATCTCCTCCGGTATCGGACGTTCCCTCAGGTACTGTGTCCGGGCTCTGTTTAGAAGAACTTGCTTTGGTCTGCGGGTCTTCAGCGTCTTCTTGAGACTCCTGTTCTTGCGTAGGTACAGTGGTACTGCCTAGAAGGAATTAGAAACCATCAGAATATTTCAGTAATACAAAAGCTAAAAGTCGCCTTACCCGCCACCGATAACAATTTTCCTGTCACATTATCGCCAGATGAATTCGAGGGCGACGGTGTGAGTGGTTCAACAACAACCCCTAGAATGACCCTCTCAGTACAACGAAACGTCGCGTAAAAAGCAAGGTTACGGACCAGCAGACGCCCTCCTCGCAAGTCGATCCTTTTCGGTGATACCTCCGAGCTGGAGCTCTCCACCGTTTGCAATGACAGGCGTAGGCTCAGTCGTGAGGATCGACGACCCCGATAATTGCCGCTTCAAAGGAACCGGTTTAATGGGAGATAAAGACAGCACCGGAGTCTGTCCTTCCGGCGTAATGACAACACTCGAAGAAGCGATAGCAGCAGCAGCGCCCACACCCCGATCTCGGGGTACATGCAACCTCTCAGCCACATTCCTCGCCTCTGGCATCCCAACACTAGGCGCCAGATCCGCCCACATCTGCAGAGCCTTGATACTACCCCACTCGATCAACTTGTTGTTCAGCCACTGTAGTGACACCGGCTTCGTCAAGAAGTCGTTACAGCCAGCGGCGAGAGCGGCAATACGATCACTTTGCAGCGAGGAAGCCGTTAAAGCGACGATGATGACCGAAGACCGGTATGGCGAAGCCGTCGACCTTGTCCCAACAGAAGAAGTATCAGACGGAGTAGGTGGTTCTGCGTCGGTGCCCGGTGTGCCTGGAGGAAACCCGGCGCAAGCATTCAGCTTTTCTATTTTCCGAATCTCGCTCGTGGCAGCTATTCCGTCCATGACCGGCATTTGAATGTCCATCTGGAAGGGCGAGAGTTAGGGGGAGCTGATCATAGGAAGATGAGACACGGACAAGAATGAGATGGAACTCTCCAGTCCTCCACTTTTCCACAGCCTCCTTCCCATTGGAAGCTACGTCAAACTTGATCTTTTTCTTCTTCATGAACGTCGAAAGGATAGTCCGGTTGATAGGATTATCTGAGTTCACAACGTCAGCCAATGCGTCAACGAAGAATTATAGAATGCAACTGACCATCAACAATCAACACGCTGATGGGGGGCACGATGTTACTATCCGCTGGAGACTTCGCCTTTTTCGTAGCCGCAGAGGTGGATGCAGGAGCGAGGGTACCGCTGTTGCTTTCCCTCCGTGCCGGCGTACTCGACTTCCGCGTCGGAGGTTCATTCACAGGTGAGTTAGGACGTGAACCATTCACACTACCACTCAGCTTGCGCTGGGGCCCAGCCAAGTCCGAACTTCCTCTCCTCTGCGCCTGTGTAGGTGAATGAGTCTGCGTCTCTGTCGTAGGGCTGAGACTAGCATTCTCAATGGGTATACGAGGGGAGGCCGGACGAACTCTCGGAGAGCTCGGTTTGCTCCTTGGGCCGCTGCCCCGGCGTACTAGGTTTGATGGACCTGCTGCGCTACCCTGTTGTTCATGCAGAGACGAGAATGAGATTGGTGAAGGTTCGTCCGAGATAGACTTCCGATGGTTTGCATTGGTCACGTTGAGATGTCCCTGTCCCCTCTCCATGAATGTCGCTGATGGCTGTCTTGACGTCCCTCTAGCTTTCGGATGGAAGAAGATACCAGCCGGCTGCCCGTCCGGGCTCTGAATGACAAGGCCGGAGGAAGGCGATGTTCCAAGTTTCATCGCAGCATCCGAGAAATACTCGACAGGATCGGGGATAGCCAAAGGTGACGAGGGATGGCCGTGTGTGGCGCCATCGATGTTGACAGATTTGGCTGAACGATCTGAATTCGACCGTGAACCAGTGGGTCTGTGCATCATTGCAGAAGACTTAGGACTGATATTACTGTTATTGAAGCTCTGGAAGAACGATCCTCCGCCATTGAGAAGGCCAGGTGTACCAGGAGTAGTGGCTATGGGTGAGAAAAAGGGATCAACGACAGGTTTGGTGACTGCACTATGGAGGGCGGTAAGGAACCGTCGTGGTCCAGCGGGTTTGGGAATGATCATGACTTCGGGAATAGGGAAAGGTGTTCCTTGGTAGGCGGCGAGAGTAGATTGGACCACATCTTTCGCGAGCTTGAAGTTCGAAAGACTCGTAAAATGAAGTATGACAGCGGGAGTCGAGGACACAGTAGAGGTCGTCGCTAAGCGAGCAACTTGAGGGGAGGAACGAGGGCGGTGATGGGGGGCCAACGATGGACGTTTCCTGAGGTTCAGGTTCATGGGATGGGTAGTCTCAGGACGTAAAGCTTGTAAGCGTTCCTTGAGGACCGCAACGTCATCATCAATGAACACGAATGACGGTGGTTGAGCTTGTGGCTGCCGAGGCTCTGCTTTCGGAGGGATGCCAGAAGGAGTGTACCCATCGGAAGGTAAGCTGGGATTAGGACTCGAGGAATTCACTTCCAGAGGACTCTCCACACCCACTTCCGCAGTTATATGGCTCACATCCATACCCCATGCAGTAAGATAACTCGTGAGATGGTGTGCGAAAGACCCCTTAGAACTTGCGTAGAGATTGACCTTCTTTCCCTTTAAACTCTCCATGAAACTTGTCAACTGCTCCAGGGAAGGCTCGTTAGAGGGTCCCCCGTTGCTGGCAGTAACGGTGGCGGGCGTTTCAATTGGGGGCGTACCGGCATCAAGGGCGAAGGATACCCGGTAGGAACGGCCACTGTCATTTGTTGGCGGGTGTTGGGTCAACGTCGCACCGACTTTCTGCGAAAGGCGACGTAATAGAAGTGTTGTGAGGTCAGGCTGAGGTCGGGTATCGACATTGCTGGAAGACTCTGCCGCGCCAAATCTGTGGAAAATTTCCACGACGCATTGCAATGGCCCATCAGAGGCGTCCTTGAACGGATCTTCAGAGTCTTCCGTCTCCAAGCCAACCGAAGCTTCCTGGCGTTTGGATGACTGAGGGCGAACATAGAGGCCGAGTTCCAATGTATCTGCACGATGCGCGATTGAAAGAATCTGTCGTACAATCTGGGCCGTATTTGTCAGTATTCCAGAAAAGGAGATGAGAAATGAGCAGGGCGCACATGGGACAACAGATACGATAGTCCAGATTCATCACCCTTAGCCCAGACATGTTTCAACCCAACATCTCCATGGTACAGCACCAGATCTACACCCGTATGAGCTGCTGACCCGCTCAGCGCATCGCCCGTGCTCTGCAGAAGCTCCCCGACATCGAAATCATTATGTTTCTTCGATGAGAATAATGGCAATGCCCCTTCACCCTCATTCTCCAATTCTCCACTGCAAAACGTGTTCATATTGGCCGAGATATAATTGAGGTTTTTCATGGCTGTGAACATCGCAGACATCGAGGGTGTCGGGACAGCCAAAGCACAAGCAGAGAACTGCTCCTTCGCTGGCTCCAGAACCTGAGACGGTGAGACCTGAAGCATCGTCTGAATGACCATTTGAACCGAATCTGCGAGCTCTAACGACAACTCTTTCCACTGGGAGATCTCTGACCTTGTTGCCGGGTCAGACAAGGACGGTTTTAACGTCATTCTCGGGAATGAAGGGGGTTTATGCGGGTGTTGTAAATGGCCAAGTTGTGAAGGAAGGGGTGCCGAAAATGCACGAGAGAATCGAGGAAGGTGGGGGGGAGAGGAACCGCCGGGACCTTGTAGAGCTGGTCTCAGTCGAGGTATTGTCGGGGAATGATTGGAATCGAAATTATCTGTCTCCAACTCATGGCCCGACTCTTCATCTGCCGATGTGTCCGTCTCTCCCGAGTCTGAGGAACTCAGAGCTGGCCTGTCCGATGAAGGAGGTGTTGGGATGGGTCGACCTGTTTCTCCAGATGGATAATTAATGCTGAACTTGTTGAATAGTGGCAAATCCAGCACGACCGCATCCTGTACCAAGTGTTCTCCGTCGCCAGTAGCCGAAGGTAAACGAACTGCAGGCAGCTTTGGGCTCGTCATTCCAAAAAATCTGAATTGCTTCCCAAGGTTGCTGCGCCGACTAGAGAAAAACTAAGCGACCCTGTATCAGAGACGCCAGCGTAGAATGTGAGGAAAGACTGTATAACGACCACTGGCACGGACGCTATCACAGTCACGGGAGGAACAGAGAAAGGAAGGACTGGAAGGGGATGAGGGGACTGAATGAGTTATAGGTCCTCAATCTTCGCGTGCGTGCCAAGTCGCGGGAGCATCTATTTCAAACCAGTACAAACAAAAATCGAGGTCTGAATATTCTCAACCTCTCGACACAATTTTGGACCCCATTTCACAGACATCTTTCAAGCGATATAGTGCCGTATATCTGTATTCATCACCGAGTATATATACAATGGATCATCAAGCCTGTGCAGAGGTATTGCTTCAAGTTCACGGTTCACCGTTATATTTCCTCCGACCTAATAACTCAATTCGACGTCGCCCTAAAGACACGGCAACGGTTCAGCGTAATCTCGATATTAGAGAATGTGAACATACCTCAGCAACAAGATCCATGTCATGGTAACTGACTTTGCGACCCGCCGCCGCTCGGGGATCCTCTTTGGCATCCGGTGGGGGAGGTGGGGGTGGTCCGTTGTTCTGCCCACCTCGCTTGCGGCTGCCACCACCACCGCTTGCACCCCCACCTCCTGCACCGACCCCTGCACTCAGAGCAGCATCCAGAGAGGGGGGCGGAGGTTTGGCTGGAAGGCCAGCAGCAGCAGGTATATCAGTCATCGCAAAGCCGCTGATACGTTCGCTAAGCCGCCTAGGGTTACTCTCCTCCCGTCGAGGGAGGGGAGGCGGGACGAAGGCATCGGGGGGATAATATCCTCTTGGAGTATAGTCCCAGTAGCCTGCCCCCGGAGGAGGAAGCGGGTAAGCCCCTACAGCAGCATATGGCCCAAATCGTGCATAATCATTCGCAAGTGCAGGGGGACCTTGCAAACCATATGCCTGAGGTGGCGCTTGGGTGCTGTTGCCAACGGGCGGCGGAACGTGCGCAAAAGGTTGTATTCGGTGAGGATCAAGGGCAAAATTGTTGAAGTATTGTAGCTATAGAAGCCAAAATGAGCCCGACGTACAAAGTCCAAAATTCAAGAGGCTCACTTCATCCAGCGCTTTGATAAACTCAGGGTGCTTGTTCGCAATATGTTTCTCAACAAACGAGGTGGCTTTGAACAGCTTTTGGCAAACCCGGCATCGGAATTTGCCCTCGTCCTCTTGTTTGACGTGGGGTTCAAGAAGTTTTGTGAGCTCTCTAGAGGGGCAGGTATCGTGTCAAAGAGTCGTGATCGAGTTACAGGGAGAGGAACGCACTCGTCGTAGTTCTTTCCGCCATAGTCCCGTGGGTCGACGCCGTCACGGTTAATTAATAGAGCAATCTTTGAGTCAAGCCATTCAAGCCAGCGCTCATCTGAGATTCAAGGGTCAGTAGAGGTACAGGGCGGAACGTACTCAACTTACCGCCTTGAACTTTCCTGCCCTCCCCTCCCTTCTTAGCCTCCTTCTCCACCGGTTTCTCCTCTTGGTCTTCATCCCTCTTATTAGCCGCTTTCTCACCTTCTTTCCTTTCATCCGCCATCGGCTTGGACAAGGGCTTCCTCACATGCTTGATACACTTTCGCTGCAATTCTTCCAGATGATCGGTCACAACGCTGCAGTAATAGCAACAATGGAATGCAGCACGCAAGTATGCGATGTACAGGTCCAATGAAATTTCCACCTGTCACCAAGAATCAGAAATGAATACGAATAAGGTTCAGGGGGGACAAGGGGGGAGTTAAGGGCACACCTTCTTGTTCTCGTACGCCGTTTCATCACTAGCGTCAACGATGCCCTGATCGCGCAGCTCGGCCATGATTTTTTCTATTCTGCGGTCAACAGCATCGCTTCCCCTCTCAGCAGGTTCCTCCTCGTCCTCTTCGGCGGTACCCTCGTGATTCTCTATAGGCGCGTCCTCACTTGTTGCTTTAATGGGTTCTAACTCCGAAATCTTCGTCTTCCGCAGTTTAGCGGCTTCTTCTTCCAATAACCCGGCGAGCGTCTTTGCATTGACAAGATCCTTTTCCATCCGTTGTGGCCGGCTAGCAACCTCGGGAGCAAAGCGAATTTTACTGACGAAAGGTTTGGTATTATGGGTGACGTGCAACTTGAAACCCTCGATCTAGAATCGTAACGCTTCAGAACGGCAAACGGAACTAAAAAAGACCATAAGCCAAACCTTTCGGTCCTGTAACTCATTCATTACCGCCCCCATATCAGCATCGTCGGCGAATCGAATCCATCCCGCGCGATAGTAATTTCGCTTCTGAAGCGGATCGCCAAGGGCAAGATATACATAACCTGGTATGACCTTGCAAGACTAGACGACGAGGGATAACAATTGAATGACCATACACAAGTACCGCAACCAGAATCTCTCACCTCCTCCAGCTTTAGTCGTCCAATATCGGGAGGAATAGTCCTGATCATGACCTGATTGCCCTCGGTCGGTACTGACAGCTCCTCTCCACGATTCGTACGATTGTTGTTATCCTTAGTCTTTCCGTTGTTTTCGCGTGCGGTAGGCTCTTCCTCCTCTGCATCCAAGTTGTATTGGACATCGTCGTCCCCGGCAATTTTCTCCTCGTTCGCATCAAGCATAGACGCGTCACCTGCCTCCTTCACGGGAGATGCAGGAGGCTCGTCATCGTTCTCGTCCAAGTCAGGATCATACTTCCCCGACTCAAGGTCGTGCAAGAAAGTGCTCAGTCGGCCCTTCCATCCCTCCTTCCTCACCCTGGTACGCAAGGCCTGTAACTCGGGGGCAGGTTCATACTTTTCCCAGAACCACGGTGACTTTTTGTGATGGTCAAACATGGTTTGGAGCTGGAGTACAAGCAGGATTATTTAGCGATACAGAAACAAAGACACGACGCGAAAGATAAGGACGACAAGAAAGCCCGGCTGCAACACGAATCCCGAATCTCAACCAATCTCGAAATTCACACAAAAGATCGGGAAAGGGTTCATGACACTGAGAGTGGGCCAAAGGAACTGAGGAAGGATTCTCGCTGCGACGCTTGACCGAGGAGTAGCTCAACGTCATAGAGACAGCACGAGACGAGAAGGATGGGAAAGAACGCGACACTGACCTGTTGAGCAGAAAACTCCTTTTTGTACTTCTCCCACTTGCTCCTGATCCCATTGCGAGGTTTGGAGCCGTCTCCGGCTTCTTGTTCTGCAGCTTTGTCGGCGTTGTCTTCATCTTGAGCTTGTTGTGGATAGAAGAACCGGAACCATTCTGCATATTGCTTCAGAGAAGCAGGATAGTCTAATGTATGCGGATCGGTAGGTGGTCTTCGGCCATAGGGTGCATGGCCTCGACGCGGCGGCGAATACCCACGAGAATATACATCTGGCGCATACGTGTCAAACAGGGACGCAGTCTTAAAGAAAGCTAAGTTCAAACCGAATTCATCATTATACCGAGGACGTGGTTCGTAACGATCTCTTTCGAAAGGGGACGGTGAACGGCGACGCTTCCTACTTCCACCTACCAGATAATGTAAGCGTGTGATATATGAGCAAAGGGACTTGGATTCACGTACTTTCATCAAAAGGTGGGCTCCTGCTTCGTCCTCGTCGACCATAATCGGTAGACCTATCCCTGTCGTACCCATACCTATCCCTTTCATATCCATAATCCCGGTACTCTGAGCCATGACCTCCGTCGAAATGCATTGGTCTTGAGCCATAGGACCGTGGAGAGCGAGAACGAGAGCGCCGAGACGAAGTAGATTGAGTCGGGTATGACATTCTTGGGGTCAAAGCAAGAAGAAAAGAACTAGTAGAGAAGAAGGAGACGGAGAAGAACAAGTTGGCTTATCAGAGCCTGCGACTGAGAGAGGTCGAGCATGATGAAGCACAGACCTCTAGAGATCACGATCACAGCGTGAACGTCGACCCAGACGATGAGCTCGACGGACTTCGACACGCAGTTATGTGTTCGGGATGAGGGCCAAGGCAACCTCGTCACACCGTTCACTAAGCGGAGTCTAAAATTTTACAAGGTCCGTCTTTGGCGCTCAATCATAGTAGACGCCCATCCAGAAAATTCTCAAAGTTTCCGAATCCCTCATGGCTTCCTCTCGCTCCTCTAACCGTGAACAGTTTGAAGGCGAATCCGATGCAGAATCTTCAAAGCAAGCGCGCTCAAAAGATCTGATCTCGAATGGCGAACCCGAAGATCAGGAAGAGCCAATCGAGGAAGAGGGACTCGTAGCTGGAATGGATCCAGAAGGTTTCTCTTCAGGAAAGGTTGTTCAGCCGATAACTCCTGAAGACTTGGCAGCGTACCAAGCAGCACAAGAACGCGCAGGTGTCGTCTATATATCCCGCATCCCACCAGGAATGAGGCCTGCCAAAGTGCGGCATTTGATGAGTGCTTATGGAGAAGTCGGCAGGGTCTATCTTCAGCAGGAAGGTACGTCGTGCAACCTATGCATCAGTTATTCTGACCACTCACTTATCTTGCAACAAGATGCCAAACGGGCATATCTTCGACGGAAATACACATCGACGAAAAAACCTCATTTCACTGAAGGCTGGGTCGAGTTCAAAGACAAGAAGATCGCCAGAAGCGTAGCAGAAATGCTAAATGCTCAGCCGATTGGTGGCAAAAAAGGGTCGCGGTGGAGAGACGATATCTGGACCATGAAGTACCTCCCAAAGTTCAAGTGGAACATGTTGACAGAACAAGTTGGTGAGTCCGTTCACGACAACGACACGAGCCGGTGGCTGATTTACGATGTTTGTTTCAGCTCACGAAGCAGCTCTACATACTGCCAAGCTACGTGTTGAGCTTTCGCAGTCGAAGACCGAACAACGCGACTATCTCAGAAATGTGGAATTGGCTCGTGTACTCGACAAACGTACTGAAAAGAAGAGGGAGAAAGGTGAGGAGATGGTGTTACAGCCGCTGCCTGAACGGAAAAAGAGACGTGCAGATGATGACGGGGCAAGCAAGAAGCGACTGCGAACCGAGAATAGTGAAAAGCAGTTGGAAACTGTCCTCAGTAGTATTTTCTGATTTCAGCGACACGCCATTCTCAGTTTAACTCGTTTAACTTTAAGCGGGATCCTGGCGGCAAGGTGCGAGGATACCTATGAGAAGCCCAGGTCTGCCTCAACCCGCGGAGTATATTCGATATGAAACGGCCGCGAAACACAATCCTGTACTAGAGGATCTTGACATACGACGCAGGAAATAGTCCACTCTTCCCATTAAAAGTTCCGGTCCACCTGTATAGGCAAGGTAGTCAGTTGCACGCACCCATTACTGTGACGATAGAGAACACACACCAATCATCTGTTGTCCGTTCCGTGACAAGCACTCTCTGGTTAGCTCTGATCTGTAAATCTCCAGGATCCTGTGGGCTACTCAATGATCCCGAAAGTAATAAAGACCATCAAACTGGACGCTCACCGTCGAATCGTAATCATACAATGCTTCAGCCCACTCTCCATTTGATGCTTCTTCTTCCTGCTGCATCGGTGACGGGCTATCGTGTATCCTCGATGGAGGGGGCGCAAACGTATTCTTCGGCTGCCCAAGGGCCCTGGGAGCTGGTGGAGGTGAACTAGATTGAGGTTGTTTCTTCCCAAACAAGCTTGATGTCACCATCTTCGCTTTCGACGATGTATCAATACCCCCAATACCCTAGTTAGCACCGATTTGTGAGACACAGGGTCAGTATCTCCATTTTCAAGGTGAGTGCTGCGCACAACACACCTGAGACGACTGTAATCCTCGCGCCGGGGTATGTGGGGTATGCGCTACAGGTTCATGTCGTGGTGGTGGTGTATTCGATAACTGATTCGCGAATACAGATGCTGCTGCTGATACTCTACCAGCCGCTTGTTTGACTTGGGCGCTGGAAACGTTAACACCACCCGATGGCGAGCCCGATGAGCCTCCCTGCAGGTGAGCTACCAGCTCCGGCCTAGATTGGAAATATCTGAGTTGGATGGTCAGATAAATCTCGTTTGAAGCGTGTAGCGTGCGCACTCGTCCAGTAGAGAGAAGAAAGCATCTTTTTCATGGTGAGGGAGGTTGGCAAAGACCATCTTGACGTGATATGGGGAAGATCACAGTATAAATTATGCTCGCCCAGGAGACCGGGTATGTCGGCCGCACTGCGCAGCACAGGCGCCAAGGGCGTTCTTCGAGTCCAAGCATACGGTAAAGTTGCAAAAGGTATTCTAATTTCTATGTCATCGACTCATTCATGGTTCTTCTAGTATGAGTATAATAACATGCTATACATTGTTTATCATACAATCCGGTACTAGCAGAAGGAAAAACAAAAAAAAAAAAGCAGGCAAACGTTACTATACTTGAGAGAGGTGAAAAGATGGGCGCGAGAAATTCTTTGCAATTATGCCAGAGAGGGATGTACTGTGGTAATAACAACAATGGAGAAGGCGATGTGTAAGTTAAGTAGGTGATTGAGACACGAATAAATCAACAGATGCCAGCAGACCGCTAAACAGTCGAACATCATAAAAACGGATGTAGGTGGAACGAACCGAAAAGAGCAAAGGAACGAACAAAACGGAGACGGAGAACGGAAGGGACGCAGACCAAATGCACACGGCACAAAGCAGACACACACAGCAGTTCAGTACGTAAAAAGACGAGCCTAGGAACCTATAATAAAGAGTCTATTGAGTCCAGTTCGGGAAGTCAAAGTCATTGGCAAAAAGGAACGGGTCCGCACTGGTTGGGCTGATCATATTTTGAGCTTGCATCGGCTGCTGACCCGGCGCGGGCGTCGCTGACATATGTCGAGGCGTTGGCGCCAGGTCAGATTGATGCCCTGGTGACGGCGTGGCGAATGGATAAGAAGCATTAGCGTTGTTGGGAGTACCCCAAGTTTGGGGCATTCCTCCTGGTGATGAACCACCACCTATAACGCCGTTGTTGCCTCCTGGTCCACCAGCTCCGCCTCCACCGTATGCCCCACCAGCGAACCCTGCAGCGCTCTCAGGACGGCTATTCATACCGTACGGAGTGCTAGGACCAAGTCCCATTTGCTGCTGTTGCCAATTCGAGGAGGCTTGCATCTGTTGGGGGTTAAACCCACCCTGAGGCTGCATTCCTCTCGAAGGGCCTCCTTGTTGCTGCTGCATCATCATCCGATTGAAGTCGTCAGGTCCCATCGAAGGCCCTCTGTTACCCATTCTAGGCGTCATTGGAGACTGAACTGCGCCATCAGGCGGTGACCTCGCACTCCTTGCTATTCCGGGTATCGTCGAGCCTGACCTTAGGACGGGCGGGAAATTTCCGTCGTTTCCGACATTTCCAGACAGCATCGGCGACCCGACCGTAGGCGAGCCGACTTGGGGCTGCATCTGGTGTTGCTGTTGTTGTTGTTGTTGCTGCTGCTGCTGTTGTTGTTGTTGTCGCAACCGTTCCTGCTGTTGTTGCTGCTGCATGAACGCCATCTGTTGTTGAGGGTTCATGCCCATCATCATATTCGGATTCATACTAGCACCACCCATGTTCCCTCCTCCTGCCCCACCGCGATTCTGCTGCTGTTGCTGCATCAGCATCAACTGCCGTTGATTCATCTGGTTCATGTTTGGCATGCCGCCGAGTTGCTGTGGCGTGGAATTCATCGATCGCTGAGGATCCATTCCGCTCGGACCACCACCACCACCCTGTCCCATCATCATCGGATTTTGCGCCATCTGCGCCTGGTGGGGAACAGGTGATCCTTGACCGGATTGGTGGTTCTGGAACTGATTTCCAGGCATGTTATTCCCAGACATACCGCCAGGAGAACCCATATTCATGCCCATGTTCATGTTACCCATCGACGATGACATGTTTGGCATGCCCCCGCCAGAACGGGCCATGTTCATGGCATTTTGCTGTTGTTGATGTTGTTGCTGTTCCTGCATTCGCATCGCCGCAAACTAACGGAATAGACAGGTTATTAGTATGGAAACGGAGTAGTCGGAAGGCGATGATAACAATTGAAAAGGAGACAAACGACATGTTCGTCATGACCAAAGGAATGATCGGTATGCGAGTGGGGTATAAAAGGTGAACGGACTGAAGATACCCACCTGCATAATCTTTCTCACTTGATCCTGCACAGACAGACTCCCGAACCCAGGCACCTGCTTCATCAACTGAACCAGAAGCGGATGATTGGGCGTATTCAATATGGTAAAAGCCTGCTGCATCGGTATACCCGGAGCTCCGCCGCCTAACTGAGGATTCGACTGGCCGCTCACTGCGTTCATCTGATTCGGCATTCCCCCACCTCCGGGCACTTGCTGGTTCATGCCTCCAGCTGAAGACGAGGGCGGGGACATTTGACGATTGCCTACCATGGCCTGTGGGTTCTGCTGCTGACGCTGCTGCTGCATACGCATCGCCTGTCTCTGAGCAGCCAACTGCGCCTCGTTCGGATTCATCGGGTTCATCGTCTGTGATCCACCAACGCCCATTCCATCAGGCATCTGCGAGCCCTGCGACTGTCCGGGCATAATTCCGTTGGGCATGGGGGAAGAAGAGGAGGAAGAAGAGGAGGGGTATTGATTTTCTTGGGATTGTGAATGAGGTAACGACGGGGGAGGCATCATGGAGTTCGAGCTGAGCATTTTGTTTTCTCCGGTGTCGCGGCGCTTGTTCATCATTTCCAGTGAAATGTCTTCCGAGCGTTCGCGTTTGAGGTTCGTAGCGGGGTTCATGGGACTGGGAGTGGGAGGCGCCTGTTGGTTGCGTCTGGCGAGCGCTTTTGCGAAGACGTTGGATAGCTCCTGGTAAAGCTGTTGTATACGTTCTGTGGAAATGAAATCTACGGGTGGCGGAGCATCTACGATAGGAAGAGGTGGTAGTGCGGAGGGGTTCTGCTCAAGAAGATTGTTAGTTTCGCTGTCCAGTGTTAGACAAGGTCGACTCACCAAGGGTTTGCTGTCGGCCCACCGAGCCATGTAATCTAGATTACTTTGTATCCGTGAAGCATACCTGAGCGGAGGTGAATCATTGAAATTCTACTGGATTTCAAGAAAGTCGGAACTCACTGTTGGAACCTCGAGTCCGCGAACGGGATCCCACGTGTTTGGAATTCCATCGATACTCTGAAAAAACAGAACCAAGATATTAGATGGTAAACATTACACCACCATGAGCACACTCACTTAAGCAGTTCGGCATTGAGTTCCAGCATCATTCCTACTCTCTGCTCGTTTGTCTGTGCCGGTGCGGGCGTTGTCGCATCTGCCAAAGGTGAGTGATTCATGAGGGGCGGCTGCTGTGAATTTGCCTCACCACCTCCATCTCCACCAGAACCCGAAGCAGAAGGATGTTGAGAAGAAGGATAGGGTGATTTTAATGAGCCGACACCGTTCACTTCTGCCTGTTGCCTGGTTGCGGTTTCTTCCTCTCCAGTGCCCTCTGCTGACTCCTTCCTCTCTGAGGGCTCAGTGTCAGCCGCAGGGGTGTCCATGTCATCTGGTGGAGGAGAAAGCTCGCTCAACGGGGTCGAAACTCGGGACGGAATCTTGTCGTCAATGGGTTTGGTGTCGGCGTCAGCGTTTTGTTCGGGGTGTGAGGTGGTCTCTGGGACGGGTGAAAGTGACGAGCTTCGCTCTTCTGCAGTCGGCGAGGTCGAATTCCCATCTGCAGGGCTTGCAGGGGACTCTGGACGTGTCGGACGAGACACTACAGGGTCGCCCTCTGGTGGTGTTGCGGGATCACGTTTCGGGTCCTGCGACTGTTTTGAGCTGTCCGACTGGGAATTTGGGGGTCTCTGAGGTATATCCGACCAAGCAGAGGGTATTTGGAGGGAATGCTGGTTCGGCAAGATTAGATTTTGCTTTGTATGTGGGGAATTCGAAAGAGGAGAATGATGGTTCCGATCGATATGTATCATCTGCTCCGTCCTGAATGCCACGTTGCCAAGATTCTAGTCCTAGCGTATACAACGAAGGAAGGAAAGAAGGGCAATTCTGAAAGTTTCCGTGGTCGTTGTTGTCGTCGTCGTCGAGCACGATGAGCTTGAGGCTTTCGTCAATGAGCAAACAGTTCAACCTCAACAGCAACGGACCGTGGGAGAGTAAAAACTTACTAAGCATCCCTACAAAGCACTAGCGCCGGGCGAGCGCCGGAGGGGAAGGGAATCTTTCCAGGGGATTGGAGGGAGCAGGACGGGATGAGGGACGAATGTGAAAGGGGACCATCCCTCCGCTAGGCGTATTCCACTCTAAGTCACTGCCGTCGGAGTCGAAACCTGGGATCGGCGTTACCCACCCTTCTCGGCCTTTTCAGATTCTGTCAGCCCCAGCACTGATGGGAAGCACGACATGAACTTATATGAGGCAATCCGAAGACATCAAAATTGCCATCACTGTGCAACCAGATGTATCTCAAACTTTCTCCTCACCTTTCCGAAACTTCGGGATCTCAACCCATTGACCACGAAAGCTGTATATTCTCGATATCATAAGATCTGTCAGGGACACACTCCAATGTACCGTTGCTTGGACGCGTGAGCGGAACATATACAGGTTAGTCGATATATCGATGCTAAAAGAGCGAAGAGGTGTATCAAATGGCACCGGGTGATAACTATACCCCCCCTGCCATGCTCCAGACTGTAATCTGTTCATTCCACAGACAGGGCTACCGAATATTCCAGGCTGACTTCGGGCAGTACTGCCACCATGAGATTTGTGGGCGCTGAGCATAACGAGGAAGACGTGAGTGACTCAGTGAGGGATGACCTGAATTCAATCCGGATTTCCGCACGTAAAGATAGCGACCCCGACCCGGACGAAGGTCCTGGGCAGCACCGACATACTGCTTAGGAGGTGAAATATTCATCCCGAGCGTAGGGGAAAACCGAGCTGCTCTGCTAGCAAAGTCGGGTCCTTGGCGACCGGAACCTGCCTCGAACCTGACTGGATGGTGACCTCGAGGTTCAAGCTATTCCCATGCAAGACTCGAAGCGTGTGTGCGGCAGAAATTATGTGACGTCGCGCCGAGTGGAAATAAACCATTGTGGAGTGCAAGAGGTAGAATAGGAATCACCGAGAGGATCAGATAGGCAAAAAGATAGCAGATCCAAAAAATTGATGGTTCGGTATCAACTACCACAGCATGTTGACATCGCAAGGCAAGCCGCAAGTCTGTCCCGGGAAGAAGAAGAAAATAGCATCGGAAGCACTCCGCAGCTTCATGAGACGGAAAGCTTTACTTGGCCCGAGAGTTGCAGAGCCGTAGTCGTTTGAAAGTTCGCAATCCGGGGGAGGTTCCCGGACGGGAGCAAAGCGTGTTCCCTTTGCAATCGGAGGCAACAGAGAGGGTCTACTAAAGCAAGATGACAAAGGGGATCCAGATATGAATGGCCGCCGTATGATAAGAGCAATTTGGGACGTAGTGACTCTGAGAACGGAAGGAAACTGGGAGTGCCCGGCAGGAGGAAACGCAGAATGACGGATAGGCGTCAAGTTAAATGTGTACTAAACGGATGGTCGATTTCATCAAGTGGAAATGACAGTAGCGGATAGCATCCTCTTCAAATCAAAGAGTTCATTCTCGAGCACGTAGTCGAGGGTAACCCGCTTGATGAAGCCATGATACATCCGTCCTTGTGCGCTGAAGTGTGGAAACCTGTAATCCCCGTTTGCTACTTAGTTGAAATCTTGACTATGTTAATTCTGGCTTTCATGGATAATCCCGATGTTGAATTTGCCGTCTTTCTTGAGTCTTCTCCTGAAGAGCATACCGAAAGGTCAGTAGGAGGTCCTGGTGGATGGTGGCCCTGGCAGATGTCCTCGGGGAGACGACGTGATCATGAGTGTTCAGTTGAAGGAGCGCAATTGTCAATTATTGTCACTGTGGGAACTTGTGCTCGTATAGATAATATCATTTTTTTCCATCCCCCTTAGTTGACAGCTCAAAGGCGCCATTCGACTCATTCGAGTTCGCATCAGTATTTCTATGGATACATAGTAGGACACAGTTACTATCCAAGTTAATACAATGGTTATGGAGTACACAGTAGAAGTATAATCAAAAGACCTCGCGTGCGAACAGATCTGAACTCCGCAAGCATCACGAGTCCTGCGTGTAAGGCGCAAAGCAGTCAACGATCCGCACAGACAAGCCAGGCCCAAAACAAATGGAAACCGTCGACTAAGTCCTCAGCGCAACGAACTTCTCATGAGTTTTTGCTTCAAACTCGAAGTTTTCAAATTTCAAGCGACACTCCGAATTCCTATCCCTGATGGTAGGGGGATCAACCGTGATGACGACGTGCACCGTCATCGGGCCTTTCAGCAGAACATTGTACCCGTTATCGTAGTGGTACGTCCAGACTGCGCTGACGCATTCCACGATAGCGTGTCCGTAATCGAACAATCGTTCTCTAACGCCATTGAGCGCCAAACTCATCGACTTGACCCCAGACTGTGCCATCGTTAGGAAATACCGTGGAAGGACGGGTACATTGATTTCTAGGTAGACAGATAGATCGAGTGAGCAAGGGATGGGGACAGATGCAGTAGTGCTTGCCAAGGAGACATACCAAACACTTTCGCCTCTCTCCTCTGGTTGTCCTTCCACACAGTATATTTCGAAGTCGCCGTTGGTGTGAAGTATTCCTGCACGATATCGTTCCACCACACTAAACGCTGTTTATGCTGAAAGCCGGCATGACGACAGTTCAATGACAGAAGTGACCAGGGAGACGACTTCGAGAGCTTCACCATTCTATTTTCAGTCGCTAGCGCACCACTGAACTGCAATAACCTCACTAAGCCTTCCCCGTGACCCACAAGGTGGATGTGGGGCACACGGTGGTGTAGAAAAAAGGGTGACGAATTCTGCGCAGATGCGGAAGACTCGGCGTCCTGTGTTGAAGTTGTCGTAGAAGTAGGAGGATATGATGCCATCGCGAGACTCGTAGCTGTGGTGGACGACATAGTATCGACGGGCCCCGAGCCAATGTGGTTTGTTGTGACGGGTGTGCTCGTATTCACTCCTAGCCTGTAGTTACTCATATCATTGGGCTGGAAGTGAGGCACCACTTCACGTAACCTTGACCCCAAAGCTCTGAGTGCATCTAGAGGATCATGTGAGAAACATAAATGAACCCAGACGAATCGAATACGCGCCCATGGGGCCGAGTTCATGTTCAGTAGAGAAAGCGATAAGGTCCGCCATGTCATCGCAGGAGTCAGATAACTGAAGGGTTCAAAGGGTTCAAACATCGGTCCAGTCGAATCTGCGGAAAGAAGAATCTCACCTCCAAACACCTCATCACCTCTTGTGGTATCCCGAATGCGTTGACAGGATCATCGTCTTGCCGATCCATGGCGTCATTCCCTGAGCTCGAGGTGTCAGCCGGCATCCTCTTGAGTGCAACAAATTTATCGTGGGTCTGTGCTTCGAACTCGAACCTGTCAAACTTCAGATGATAATTTCCTCCGAGATGAAGTTTGTCGGCAGCGTGTAGAGCAGTTGATATGACGACGTGTACCGTCATGGAGCCCTTCAGGTAAACGGAATACCCATTGTTAAAGTTGTACGTCCAAACCGCGTTGATACATTCCACGATGGCGTGTCCGTAGTCCAACAACCGTTCCCGGGCGCCATCTAGTGTCAATGACATCGACTGGACCCCCGACTGTGTCGTTCCTAAGAAAAATCGCGGAAGAACGGGAACAGCCATTTCTGAATGTCCGCGAAAAGGGCGTGCATTGAGCATCAATCACGATAAAAAAGCTGCATGACACGCACCATATACTTTCGCCTCCGTGCTCTGATTCTCCCTCCATAGATTATGTTTCATGATTGCGTTCGGGGTGAAATATTCCCCCACGAGATCGGTCCACCACGCTAATCGATATTTCTAGGAAACGACATGATGTTGAACGCAAAGTCAACATGGAGATAGGCGCAACAGCCTCACCACGTTGTTCTCAGTCGCTAGCGCACCGCTGAACTGCAGTAACCTCATTGTTCCTTGTCCATGACCCACAGAGTAGATGTGAGGCTGCTGTTGCTGCGATGAAGCTCCCCCTTGTGTAGTTGTCGCCGATGAAAGCATTGGTGCCATCGACGATGACGAGGGAGCTGAGTGCTGCTCCATTGGTGCCAGATAGCCGGATGCCAATAAAGGATTGAGATGGGAGCGATGAATAGAACAGTGAAGCAGGAGGCGAAGAGATAGAGATGAAGATGATGCCACCGATCATTGGCACAGCCCGGCGCGGTACCTGGGTATCTGAGTGACAGGGACGACGTGGAGAAGAGTTGAGAGTACCTGAGCACGGGCTTTGTTCAACGCGAGCTACAGCGCTGAAGCCTGGCAAGCAGGTTCATGAAAGAGTAATCATGGGAGGAAAGCACGAGCCGAACAATTTGAGTTCCCACGTCCCGTCGGCGTCTGTCCAGGGTCGATGGTTTCTCAAGAGTCAGAGAAACCGTCGACAAAATTCTCATTGACATACATATGGTTTATACGCATGAGATGGGTGAAGAGCAACAATATATAAACGAAGAGTGGTTTCCTATGTTACGATAAGAAGGTCCCGAATATAGACTCTCAACTTCTTCCAGACCTACCGAATTCTCCTTAACCAGTGCTGCCACTGTACAAGCAGGTCAACCCCTACTTAGTATCCAGACAAATATGATCGGGCAATCAACCATAACGCTTTCCGTGCTTCCAGCGGGTGGCCACCGCCAGCTCGTTGACTCACCAGAATACAGAACCTTGGCCTACGGTATCTCACGATGAGGGCTTTCCCTGTTGACAAAGATCCACAATCTCGTCATGTCAATTTCCTGGCGGCGCCTTCGACGATCGAGGTATCGGTCGAATCGGAATATATTGAGCAGAGTAGCACCTATAGTTCTTGACGGTGATGCGGTGGCAATCCATCGTCAGGGTATCGACCATGTATGAATCATGAGCGAAGCCAGGCATCTGTGCCGAGAAAGGACGCGAAGCGGGAAAGAATAATGAGAGTTAAAAGCGTCCAGAGCCCGTGAGGCAGACGATGCGGAAGGAAATCAAGGTGTCTTATAAGCGCCAGCCAGAAAAAGATATCCATTTTGAAGCAGGAGTATCGCCCGTGAAGTAAGGATAAATCCGTAACCAGAGGTCAAAGAAAATGATGCCGCAGTAGTCCAAGGGAAACAAAAGCCAGAAAGAGCACAAGTGAGCCTAGTAGTTGAATTCGAGAGCACCAAGAACCAGAGACCGTGACTCAGAGAGCCGGAGATACCAAGCAGTTCAAAAACGGCACTTAAACTTCTTCAACCCGACCGAATCTTCCTACACACCTACTTCTTCTCCTTTTCCGTGTATAGAGGCGAAAAGCATTAGACGGAGTCGAGAATACGGTAAGGTGAATGAAAGATCGCAATCGTACGGGTGCCTCCGATGCCGAGGCCGAATTTAACCCAGAGCGACACTGCACCACTGTACTTGAAGCTCAACTCGGTGAGGCAGCAGGCGCTACCGGCGTGATGTCCTCGATGACACATACAGTAGACGAAGGATAGGTATTGGCGCACTAGTTGAATGATACAATGAGTTTGTCGAACACCCTGATTGCTCCTCACTGGCGCCAATCGGGAGGAAGGAAACGAGTGTATTATCACGCCATGGATTTGGTTGAGCAACGACATCTCTTGGTACGTAGATTTGTAGCTGACATGTTGTTCAGTGGTATTCCAAGATGATAAGAAACTAAATTTGAGAAGTGAGCACAATTTCGCAGAGTTTGGCCATCGCGAAAGTTCGACTGATAGGCTTGTACCACGAATCCCGTTTTATGAAGTCTCGGAGAATAAATGCGTATTGCTCAGAGTGTGCGAGCTCACAAAGACAGGATCGTGTTGTTGAACATGGACTGTGATTGACTGTGATTGAATAATTGGTTGTAAGCGCGAGCCATTGGCAACCGTGTGCCAGTGCCAATAGGTGGCAATGTAGCTGACGTAACTAAGTCATTCCCACGACCAACAACACCATCAGGACTTGGTCCTCCCTCATCGACGAGTCGCACACATCCTCAAGACACTCCACGGTGAGTATGCCCATCCGATTTGCCAAATCCTTGCTTTTTCGATCTCTGTGATCCTACGAATGCTGTTCTGCGAAAAAAATGCGTCGTCATTCAATAGGATTTCGATGGATGACCTTCCTTCCATTTGGATGACGACTCAACCCTTTTCTTTCTCCAACCATCTCCTCCCCAAGGATTCCGTAACTAAATCTCTGTCTTTCTCTCCAGTATAAGAAATGGGTCGGGTCATTAGGACACAGAGGCGCTCGCATGCCATCGTATGTTCCGTTTTGTATACTTGGAGACTCGGACAAAACTGATGATTTATTCCCTTTTCCCAGTTCAAATCTCATACACACCACAACAAGGCACCCGCCCAGCTCCGTGCCCTCGATTTCGCAGAGAGGAATGGTTATGTCCGAGGGGTAGTGAAGGAGATCATTCACGACGCTGGCCGGTGCGTACTCGGAAGTTTGCAGAATCTAGAACGTTCAGAACTAAGTTATCCACTTTCCCTCGCAGTGGTGCACCCCTTGCCCGTGTCGTGTTCCGTGATCCTTACCGCTACAAGCTCCGCAAAGAAACCTTCGTCGCTACTGAGGGTCTCCACACTGGTGCCTTCGTCTACTGCGGCAAAAAAGCAGCCCTTACCGTCGGAAACGTCCTCCCCATCTCACAATGCCCTGAAGGTACCATCGTTTGCAACGTCGAGGAGAAAGTTGGCGACCGTGGTGCTCTCGCTCGTACCTCCGGGAACTACGCCACCGTTATCGGTCACTCACCAGATGACAACAAGACCCGTATTAGATTGCCTTCCGGTGCTAAGAAGACCATTGCTGGTGGTGCTAGGGCTACTATTGGTATTGTTGCTGGAGGTGGAAGGATCGACAAGCCTTTGCTCAAGGCTGGCAGAGCGTACCACAAATTCAAGGCCAAGCGCTACAAGTGCGTGTTTTGTTTCTCCGGGTAGAGCATGTGCTGAATTTACGTTTACAGCTGGCCTCGTACTCGTGGTGTTGCTATGAACCCCGTCGACCATCCTCACGGTGGTGGTAACCACCAACACATCGGAAAGGCCTCGACGATCGCTCGCTCTGCTGTCCCCGGTCAAAAAGTCGGTCTCATCGCCGCTCGTCGGGTATGTCGTCTTCAACTTCACTTTCAGCGTTGCACGTCCAACTCATCTGTCCTCCTGATAGACTGGTCTGCTTCGCGGTACCGTCAAGGTCAAGGAGGTTTAAGTTGGCAAATGACGGTTTACTTTCCCTCATCATCTTTCTGCGCCGCAGTTGTACCGCCTACCTCTACCTCGCCTTCGACACATATGCATACTGTACGTATGATAGCCCTAAAAACACTGTATGCATTCACATCTGCGTATGATCACCATCCCCATGCATTCCGGAAATCCTTCAACGCCATCTCTAGTTAGCACTTTCGCTTAAGGACACTGCCCGCTCTTTGGTTAGTCTGGCTTGTGTTGGAACGTACCTGAACGGGTTCGTGTATGATGGACATCTAATCGGGCTCCTGCAATTCGGTCATGTTGGGAAAGCGATGCTTATGGATGCTGTAGGCATAACTCAAGTTTCAGTTCTGAAGCTTTGTTTCACAGGACGGGACGGTGCTTCAACTCAAGGGCCAGGATCGTGATCGCTAACTGGGCGGTATGTGCTTGGGTTTGAGTTGAGGCGCCTGGCAGCGCCTGCGATTTGACTGAAATAGAGAGCAGTTGTTGTGGCCTTCCAAGATGGGTTTACTCTACTTGCAAGCTACGTCAGATTTGGCCTAGTGGATTCGGATTTTGAGGCCGATCAATTTGCGGTCCAAGCGGCTCGGTCGAGGTTGACGGCTAACAACTGGGCCTAAACCCGTTTTGGAGGGGGTTGGATGGTTTGACGTTCATATCTCTGCGACCTTCAAAATGCGAAAACGTGTACTGAGAGCGTATACGGAAGGGAGTTAACTTACAGATCCAATCGTCGCCTTCTGGCATTAATCATCTTGCAAGTATGGTCCTTAGCCTTGTTCGGTTGGCGACTGATGTGAAAATCTAGGGAAAGGGATTTGTTCAAGAGCGCAAAAATACACCTTTTCCAGACAGATATGACAGAACAGCACCTTGAATCGCATCATCATCTTCCCCACTAGAAGTCACATCCGATGTCCTTTGAACGGATGGAGTTGCGCTGAAAAAATTACGAACTCCTTCGGGGAAAGTAGTGACACGAAACACTCAAGAACAGCGGCGTTAGACTCTCTCATGTTCATCTCCAGCTTGCTTTGAATGAAAGGGCCAATCTATCCCACTAAACATACATCAATACTCTTTTTGACACTCTCTCCTCTATACGGACGACAGGCGCATATGACAGGCTCTCTCCGTCTTCTTAACGATGCAAATCCCTCTGTCTGGTATGGCGTTCTCCTTCTTTCCTCGATAAATGTCCCTTTCTCACATTCAGTAACCCATCCAGGCAGCATAGACATGTCGTCGTGAATCCACCAGGAAATCAACCCGAGCCGACTACGTCCTTACGTTCTGAGTGCCTTCAACTTGTAGGACTTCAAGCGGCCAATCCCAGTGAAAATGAGCACATATTCTCAGCATTTGTCAGATATTCCCAGGCATTAAGCGCGGGATCGCGCCCCAATATCTGGCATTTGTCTGGCAATAGCTGGCAATGTAAAAAATCGAACCCTTTTTGCACATTGCCAGCCATTTACAGCTATTAGAGAGGTAAAAAGGGGTACATCATGGACTCGAACGACAGCTATTCCCCGACATTGTAGATAAAGATATTCTCTGCTATTATAGACCAAATTTGGACCAAGTCGTGGCTGCGTGAATGACCTATTCCCCGGTATTCTGAATCAACCTATTGCCTGATATTATCAACGAATATGGACATCGTGCCCAGACGGTAGGAATATTCTCAGCTATTATCTCGGATCGCGCTTCAAGCTATTGTGGGGAATTGGATCGGTCATATTACTCGCTATCGTACGATACTGGATTTGTCGTAATAGGTGGGAATATCTAGGAATAGCTGGGAAGTGGGTCCAAAAAGGTCCAATATGTGACCAGGAATCACGAAAAGATCCTAATCAAACAAGAAAACATGGCTAGCTCGTGCGGTGGGGGCGATATTCAGAAGGAAGGTGAAGTATTGTCAACGTCAAGTCTTGTTGGATTCAATCCGTAGCCTTTCCAAGAGGTTGTGAGCTGTCTGAATATGAAAATGAAGCTTTCGAACATACCTGAACTTAAGGGACATCGTGGAAAGCCTGTTCAATTGTCATTTATTAGTTTATGCTACGACATTCGAAGGAAAATCACATACCGCCCAAAGATTGGGATCAATTGTTGGAAGCCATGCATAGAACTGACCGATTGTGGATACAGGGAAATCTCTGAGGTAGTGAGCTCTGGCGGCAGTACTGGAAGAATCAAGGAATCAGTGAATGAAGTGGGCGTGAAGTCAAAACATATTTACTAGGGTGAGCCGGCCGTCGTCCCTTTCATAGTGAGAGGCCGATCCGGATTTGTGAGTGGCCTGATAACTCGCGGAATAACATTCCGACCGCCGGGCGACTTTTTGCGAGAGTTTTTGGCGTCGGTCGACGTTCCAGCTGATTTCTTGGGCTTTATCTTGATCTTCAAACTGGATCCAGAGGGTGTTGGAGTTGTTGACTGGGTGTTCGATCCGGAGGGCGTCGGTGTTGGTGTTGGTGTTGGTGTTGGTGTTGGTGTTGGTGTTGGTGTTGGTGTTGGTGTTGGTGTTGGTGTCGTTGTTGTTTGTGTCTGCGGGGGTGTGGGCAAAGAGAGCTTGTCGCCAGTGACTACCTCGTCTTCAGGAATATCCGAAATAGGAACATCGCTATTCTCCTGAGTAGACGATCCAGTAGCGCCATCTGCAGGTGTTGTATTGTCGCCGCAAATGAGGGGAAGTGGCACCTCTTTACTCTTGTTGAATCTGAAAACAGAGGAAGTACAGTCAGTGAGGAACGTCTCCAAATGATAATGAAATTCATACAGGACAATGTTAAGCTGGAGCCAAATTCTGTTAGACAGTTGCTAATAGAATTACCAGATGAATAAGTTAGACGTCACCTTTGGGAATCTAGCCTGCTGAGCCGAATCTTCCGACCTTGCTCTCTTTGAAGGCGGAAGAACCTCTTGATCTCCCTCGGGATCACTGGAGGACGGTGTCTGAGTTTCAGACCGTGGTCGTTTAGTCCCACATGGCCCCGAATCCTCCTTTCCAACCGTGGCCTCCTTGACTGAGGCGACGCTGACTGGGGCGACACTAACCCGAGCATTTGGAGTGTCTTCAACCAGGTCAACCAGGTCAACCGGGGCATTTGGAGCGTCTTCAACTGGGTCAACTGGGGCATCCACTCTGACCACAACGTCCATCAGGTCGTTAGCATTGGTGTCATTTGAGGTAGTGTGATTAGAGTTGATGTTAAGTGCGGAGGCAGAGGCAGAGGCAGCGGTGGAGGTGGAGGCATCGTTGATCGCATCGACATCCATAGGTTTTACTCCATCCTCCCCACCCGTCGGGACCGCCGCTGCGGCCATCTGAGAATCTTCTTCCTTGACCTCGTCCTTCAACTCCTCCTCATCGTCATCTTCATCATCATTCCGATGGTTTTGCCACCACCCTGGAAACGTCTTCTTCCCGATGCGGTCAGCTTTCCAGTTTCCAAAACATAGTTGTAGCTCGGGGGCTAGAATGCGCATTAGGATATAGAAAGCAATGCGAACGAGAGGTGAGATCTGGTCCCAGCCGCCAGACGTAATGAGACCCTTCTTGAAATAGAGTCGGTAGAACGAGCGCACGTCCCGGTTGATTGTAGTGACACGCTGCCCAGGCACTGTGTTACCTTGTGGATCTTCGATGAATTGGTACGCGACATTTTCATCAGCTGAACGGCGTGCTCGACCCCTTTTGGCAGGCGTCTCCTCCTCGTTGTCCTTCTCCTTCTCCTTCCCCTTCCCCTTGGTCTTCTTCTCCTTCTTCTTATTGGGTTCCTTGTATTGATGTGGATACCAGTACTTAACCTTGCCATATTCTTTCTCGTCTAGCTCAGTAAACCCTGTGAAGCCTTTGAGATCTACAAGCCCCTCTGATTTGCCGTCCGACTCTATCAGACTTGGTGCTCGCATGAGGATGGCATCGTGGACTGTTTGTCTATAGAGTCGTGACTTAGTACTCACTCAGCAAGGGAACTATAGACCAATACTGACCTCATCATCTTCAATTCCATCATGACCATTCCAAGAACGCTGTCAGGAACAGGCTCGTCGGAATACAATCCCGGAGAGTTGGCCTCGACGTGCACCTGGGTCAGAGTGGCGTCTAGATCCATCGCATACGCGGCGGAGAAACTTTCCTGCTGACGACCGTGGTAAACACTTTCTGTATCTGTATCTGTATCCTTATTCTGATTCAGAGACTCGACAGAATTTGAAGTAGACCGTTCGAGGCTAGTGCCAGTGAGAGAGGAATTGTGAGGTGCTGGCAGAGACGACATGGTAGTCAGGGAAGATTCAATACAAGTTACGCATGCTTCATATGAGCGTCTGGCGGGAGTCAGGTGACCGTATAAATTTAATTGAAACACGAAAACATGTAACGGGAGTACAAGAAGTACGGAAATAATAGTCCTATGTATGGGTGGACTTCATGTGGATATTTTGAAGCCAGCCATTGTTGTCCTCTATCCACTGTTTGGCGGCATTATCTGTACTAAAAGCAAAAGAAACTCTCAGTCCCTTAAAGTCGAGATTGTAATGGCTGTATCGTTTCGAAGGGAAAATCGTGAAGTCTCCAGACTTGAGTTTGATAACGAGTCCTGGCCCCTCCAATACAAGTTCACCTCCTGTGCAGTCGTGGATAGCCAGCACCAAACAGAGATTCAGATCCTTTGGATCTAAATGAACTATTGTCGCGGCATTGAGGTTCACGGCGACACCACCCCAAGGATGGACTGGAGAGGCGGCATTCAAGGGCAGACCACTGATGAAGGCCACAAGTTCCCCGTTCTCTTTAGGGAATCTCTCCTTCACCTACAGGATGAACGTGTCAGCCCGAGCGTGAGCAAATACTTTCAAATACTCTCGAAAACATACCACGCCAGCCAGATAGGTCAAAAGCGGCTTCATAGCTGTCAACAATCTTGTACCTCGTGTCTCTTGCTCGTAAAATTCCGCCGAGAATCTAGGCGTGAATTGATTGATATCTGGTGGTCGTCTGCCTTCCTTCTCTAATGTCCAGGGATCTGCATCATGAGGCGCATCGTCACCCTGTGCACAACAATTGTTAGCTGCATATAGATCCTTCTCACGACCTGAAAACCTACTCTGGTAGCATATCGGTTATAGATATTGAGGTGGCTACATTTGAATTTCTGGTGCCCATCGTTCGAGCTATCCGTGTGACACAACTCGGGGAATAAAGTTTGAATGAAGACCAGTAATCCCGCCATTAGTTGACTTGGTATTGTGCACCCAATCAGGACGATTGTTTCTCCGTGCTTGTCACGTATGTCCAGGACCCTGGAACACCTATGAGTTCAACTCAAGCTACAACGAGGTACACATACCTGTCGCCTAGCTGGTCTCTGTCGTAGTATAGGTAGGAATCGGGATCTATGCGATATCCCTCCTGCACGCTCTCCATAATCTGGTGATTTTTCAGCACTCTGGTATTTCTCGTCGTGACTGGGAGAGTGACCTACTTTCTGAATAAACTCATCGACCAATGTTGGTCGGATACACGCCGCTGGCAGCAATGCCCTTCTCCCGAGTGTCCAGGCTATGCGACTATCCATGTCCTTCTGGCAAGGAAACTTATTGCGTTTGTCGGCGGGATTGAACTGGGTATCTACTCGGGTCACACTGACTGGTGCAGCAGTAGATCGTTCTAGTTGGGGGTTTTGATCCACTGGCGCTGTATGCAGCCGTACAACAGAGTGACCGTTTATGAGGATAGTGTTGGGGGGGGTCTCAGACGGAGAGAGCTGGAAAGTCTTCCAAGCATTCTCGTCACGTTCGGGTTGTCCCCATCCACTGCTCATGACTCAATCAATAGAATGCTATACGAGAGAGAAATACGCACTTGTGTGAAAGACATGAATGATAAGCTCGCGCTTGTTGAAGGTCTGTTAAGTCGATGACATCCGAGTGGGGTAGTCCAAGAATATGACGACTTCCCCGTGGTAGTGCAGATGGGATGGCTATGGCCAAACGTCTCCGAAGTGAGCTTAATGCTGGGATAAATACCATCTTCACTAGCTTCCCAAAATCTGAATCTATCGATGGGTCAGTGAGAAGGCGAGGAAATTTAGGCACAATAAAAGACCAACCTCCATCGTCGGGTCTTAAAAATGCTCTGCAAACAACAGGGGTGTCTCGCATTACCAAAGGACCAAATCGACTCCGGAGTCTGGCCGCTGCAAGCAGGAACAGAAGATAGACAGTGCCTGCTGATACTAGCTCGGCGAACGTCGTTCCTTGACTGACCCATCGGCAAAACGCTCCGTAGGAAACCCTCTTCCCCACATCTGTGTTATCCAAGTGCTCGTCGTAGATGTCTCTCAATGACCCGGTCGTCATCCTTCGAATGCTGATCGTGAAATCAGTTACTCACATTGTCCTACAAAACCAGATCTACGCACCGTTCCACGCGTATCCGGAAGTTAATGAGAGAGAGCATGTTCATGAAACCCAGTGCCTGCTCCTTTGCATCGCCCTTGCAGATCATCTCAGCCGCAACAGCAAGACTGACGTCGTCCCCTGGATTAGGCACTTGAACAGAGGATTCGATTCCGTCCCCGTCCCCGTCGAAGGCTGAAATCATATACTCCACCCAAGAATTTTGTTCATCCGTTGTAACGCATTTGTTATACAGCTCGAACATGACGACGGAGGTGATGGAAGATTTCGGATTGAGGTTCGTCTTCTTTCCCTTGTTGACCAACCAATTGTTTGCTAACGAAGGGTTCTCTTGTTCGAGTTGTTGGTCGCTGTATTCTGGTTCTTGCTGTTCGTCCCACGTCTCGTCGCTTTCCAATGCTCCTCCGGCCGAATCAGCGTTTACAGCTCTATTCACAACACTCGCACTAGTTTCCCTGTCCAGTGGCGTCGAGTTTCGCCTGCACTGTTCAGTCCAGACACCTCCCCTCAAACGCAACATGTTTAGATGTTGCTGAGACACCGTAGTGTCCAGCGACGAAGAGGGAAATGGTGGTTGAGGTGGTTGAGGCGTTTCTGAACGAGAAGGGTCCACCTGAGTGAGCAACCACGGATCCACTGCTGGATCATAATCCCATCTATGGGGAGTTTTGTTGGCTGCTGCAACATTATTAACTCCGCCTTCGGTCGCTGTATCGGACTCTGTATCGGACTCAAAGGGGTCATGATGTCGTACGATCTTTGTTTTGGGAGTCGAAAGTCTACTTGATGACGAGTTCAGAAGCGGGTTGGGAACGTTGGAGAGCATTGCCGAAGAACTTGTTGCGAAATTCGTTGCTGATAGCAGTAACGGCAGTGAGGTCGTCGATGACTGTAGGGTTGTTGGTGATGGCAGAGGCAAAGGTGGGCGAGATGGTGGAGTTGGGGGTGGCGGTGAGAGTGGTGAAAGCGAGAAGAGTGACGCAAAAGGCGAGGATATTGGGGGAGGTGTGACAGGAGGTGGTGGGAATGACATGAGCGGCGCCGGCTGTGTTGGACTTAATGGTGGTGACGATGACTGTGGGGGCGACGATGGTGGCAGCATTGACAACAACGGTGAAGATGGAAGAGCTGGTGAAGACGAGCCGCGAGGTGGTGAAGATGATTCAGGTATAGGGGAGCGTGGTCCTGTTGTGCATAAGTAAACGACATACAACGCCAGTCAAAAGGTTATCATACTCACGAGCCATCTGTTCCAAAAAAGATACTATCCGATTCATGGACTCTGATGGGGCCCCCAGAGATTCTGTGTGGAGTCCCAAGCGCTGGAGAAACTCTCGTGCTACAGCGGGGGTGAATGGAACCATTACAGATTCGTCTTCAAAGTCATTAGTGGGGATAGCGATATCTTCCATTGTAACATCTTCCATTTTTGAGAGATAATGTTGTCGTCCTCAATCGCCTTCGGCTGTTAATGGATCGCAGAAAGGTTATAAGAAGGGAGGTATGGCCCAGCGGTGACGATGGTGATGAACGGCGGCAGGCTTGGATGAATGCAACGAGGTTGGTGGACGGCAGTAGGGAGGATAGATGGCGGTAGGGAGGATAGACGGCGATGAGGATGAACGAATGATGAACGTTGACAATGAACGTTGACGATGAACGTCGGCGATGATAGAGTAGCAAAGACGACAATAAACCACGTCGTCGTCGTCGATGTGTTAAGTGAGAGGGGATGTGAGCTGAGTGGTGATGGTTTTGGTCAACCTGTAGGTTGACCTCATGTTGTTCACGTTTTTTTAATACGTTGTCGCCGGCGCTAGTAATCACCTATGCGTGAATTTTAGCGCCGGCGAGCACGCCTGCCGGTAATACCCGCAATACCCGCAACACTGACGACGTTGTACACCGGCAACCTCGAGCGCCAGCAACGTCGAGCGGCAACAGCCAGCAACATCAACACCTGGCCTCCAATTCAGAGGGTGTTTGGAGGACTTGGCCGTCTATCGGAAGGATCGTTATGAAAATAGTTGGAGTCGGGTCAGGGATCACGAAAAGAGAGAACCGGGGAGATTAAAGAGGGGAGAAATGGTGAGAGTAGGTGGAAGTTGGTGAAAGTCGGTAGTCGGGCGGAATTCGTTGATATGGGACGGTAGGCGACATTACACTGGTGACATCGGGAAAAAGATAGGTGCTCGGCTTCACGTTTGAACTTTGCGTTGTCTGTATCGACGAGACACAGATGGCGTACAAAGAGCCATGGATGTCGCCTATCCCGCTGCAGCAAAGTCAACATCATGCAGCCAACTTCCTCGGAGAAAAACGGTTTGGTCTTGGTGGCGAATATACGTGCCAACACTTGCAAAAAAGCTCTGCTGACAACTAATTAGAAATTTTAAAAGATGAACACAAACAAGCTCACCTATTCGGAATACATAGACAGATATAGCGTCGGGGATGAATGGAGACAACGGTGACGAATGACGTTCAAGCAGTAGACGGCGGCGGGCAAGACGAACGAGACGTAGCCATCAGTGCATTGAGTGAGGAGAGGTGTGAGTTGATTGTTGGTCTTGGCCGATCCGTGGGCTGAGCTCACATCTCGCTGGTGCTGATATTCATCTCGGTGAATCAAAGTGCCAGCTAGCACGCCTACCGGGCGATTCCAAAGGACGTAGACTTGCGGCGATTGCTGGTCTGGACCCTGGAGAACGACAATGTATGGTGATTCCAGAGAGGTGGGTATGAAGTGGGTGGTGGTTTAGGCAATCCCTGGTTTGACCGTATTTTGACGAAAGTACGTTGTCGCCGGCGCTAATATTCACTTATGGGTGAATTTAAGCGCCAGCGAGCACAATGATGGCAGCAACGGTGACAAAAAGGCCCAGAGTAAGGCAAAAATTTTGAGCTGGGTGACAACGGTTTTTGCCGTCACCAGTAGCTCCTGTGTTGGTCAACGTTTTCAACGTTGATCAAAAAAAAGCGTTGTCACCGGCGCTTAAAATCACCTATGCGTGAATTTTGGCGCCGGCGAGCACGCCCACCGGCATTACCGGCAAAGCTGGCTACGACATTGTACCAGCAACCTCGAATAAACGACAACAGCTGGCAACGTCGAGAGTCGTATATTATTGAAGTGGATGCTCAACGACGTCAACGCCAACGGCGTCTAAGCCCAGCAACAACCATCTAATGGGCAGGAACGGGTTACGGCGCACGACTGAGAAGGGTCTTGGGATGACCGGAGTAGAGTAGATAGATTGGAGTTGGGATGGGCATGATTGGTAAGAGTGGGTTCCAAAGTGAGATGGAGGGGTCGTCCGACAGGCGAATATGGTTCCGTATGCGTAAGGTCAAGTAATGTAGTTGATGCAGAACAGACCGAGGGAGTTGGGTCGAGACAGTTGCCCTAAAGTGGAGAACAAGGGCGTGGGCGTGATTTCGTGAATTCGCGCTTGGACTTTGCGTTGTCTGACGCATGTTATCGAAGCCTCGCTATTGCACTTTTTGGTAGGATTCCCGACGAGAGAATGAACCAAGACCGGCGTTGTACGGTCACGATTCGACCAGACTCGGTCGTACCTTTCACCTTCAAGAGGTGTTTGGGTCATTGGGAGGTCGGAGCTTCGAGATGCGAGCCCTGTAAGAACAAAAGGGCCCCGTTCTCGGATTCCATTGTAGTAGACGGAGATACGTTCAGGTCCTTTGGAGACATTTGGAGATAATTGCTCCAGAAAATGAAAAGGAAGTCCAAAGGTTGGGTTCGACAGATGGGGGGAACATGACCGAGCATGGTCTGTGCTAGAGAACCAGAACCTCGAGGTGAGGTGCAGCTATGATATAGCTTTGTCGCGGAAGAGAGTTAGCAGAGCTGTGTCTCAATCCTGGAGGTACGGGAATCATTTTGAGTCCAAGAATGAGGAGAAACTCAAGTGAACATACCATCTATCTCCTTGCCTTTTCCCTAAATTTCAACCTGCCCTATCCATCCTATCCCAACTCTATTTGAAGGCCTCTCATTCTCGTCTTGCATATTGGCTTGGTAGACTGTCACTTGGGTCGAGTATGTGGTTTCCGAGAGAGGAGAAGCTCCTTTCAGGCAGATGGAAGTTCGAGACAAAACAAGATTGCCTGCCGGTATACGTATATCCGTTGGAACAGCCGGCAACGACATCTCTGTCGCCGGCGCTTAATTCTAAACGCTGGTCAGAACACACTCAGAACAATTCACAGAAACTCAAAAAAATGCAAGGGCTTGAAAAGGCAAAACCATTCGAGTCAAGCCAGTATATTTCTATTCTTGATAACTTTGTATACACCCAGAAATGATACTATTCCTCAGGCTGACTGGGAAGTTGAATCCCCTTCACGATTCGATTGTACATCGTTCTCTGCCTCATTGAACCCTTGAAGCGCGGAGATGGTGAGTCCGGGCTTCTCTACCATAAACCAACGATTATTTTCGGTGCCGTCCTGGATCTTGGTTTTGTAACGGGGATCTGGTGCCATGATAACGACGGAGAGTATGTCTTTCACTTCGACAACGTGAACATCGATATCCCGGAAGTGTTGCATTGTGCGGTAGGTCTTGCTTGACATCTCGTAGAGCTCGCTATTGTGCTCCCCAAATAGCGAAACGGCAGCAAGATACTTTTCCTTGCCTGCGATTTCATCTTCAAAATAGAAGTGAACCTCGCCTACGCGCTCAGTGTTTTTGTGCCGCAACTTGACCCGAAAAAGACAGTAAGTGTTCGACCTATTTGGGATGGTGGAATCCACATTACCTTCACATGACGAGACATACGCACATGTTCGATCCCCTTGGCTTCCTCTTTCCAACGTGCCCTAGCGTTCTGACCGTTAGGAAGACGGAGTTTTGCCCAACGATAGACTTTGTGTTTATCTGGTAACTCCGATCCAGAAACACCCTGCGATATCCAATACATCTTCCAGGCCTTGTGCTCCACTTGTGACAGAGGGCGCGCCGTGCGGTCCTTAGCCCGTAAAAAGAGGTAACCATCACCAATATCGATGGCACCTCTAGGCAGTATATTATCCGGCGGATCGAGATCAGGGAATAGTGCCTTTAAAGCATTTACCTGACATCGGCGAATGCCCCGCTGCTCTAGGTTTGCGTATGGGCTACAGTGATTTTTGATCTCTTCTCCCAGATTTCCAATAGTACGCTCGATGACCCACTGCGAAAAGATAATGAAGGGACCAATGCGAATCGTCTCTGGGGGGATATGAGATATACCGTGAATGCAAGGTCGAACGAAATGGATCCGGGATCTTTTCCGTTGGACGTAGATGATCTCAAATTCGTCCGAAAAGGAGCTGAAAAGTTCTGAAGCTTCTTCAATCTCCTTTACAGTGATTGACTCCTGCATCATAAGCCTAAAACCTCTGATAAGTTTGCAGTAATGCTTCCAGATGTTGTCAGGGAGGACACCGTAGAACAGACAAGGCCCAAGGCCAAAAAAGTAGATGAGAAACTCCCAGGCCTTGTAGCCACTGTTGATCTTCTCTGCGGGATTCCTTGGTGGACGGTCAAAGGATCCGGGGATGTATGGGGTACACGATGCAACCTGTTTGCCATGTTCCTTCCATACGTCTCCTTGTAACACCGCCCAGTACCACGAATTCTTGTTGTCCTCCTTGTCGACGTCAATAGTACCACGCCAGAGGGAGATCATCAGATCAGGTATGTTGAGGCACGGAAGGTGCATTATATCACCGGGAAAGCATGTTGGTACGGGAAGGGAATGTTGTCGGTTTAGGCCGCTGAAGATGGAAGGCTTCGAAATGCCTGTCTCGAGACGCTTTTCCCCATAGTCAGTCTTGTTCCTGGCACCTCGCACAATGAGCATGTTCTCATTGTACCGCTGAACACAAGCTTCTGCAGTAAAGTTCCCAAGCAGGTCTGTCAATCTCACATCGTCATGATCGCAGCCTCGAACAGTATAGTTCAATGGCTTTAGACGAGCGGGATAGTATATCGATGCGCCGGACTTGTGCCTGCCCGTCAACGGGCAGTAATAACGACAATGTACCTTTCCGTGATGACCAACACATCCACTCAGTGATGCCATACATGGACCATCGGCGCAGGCGAGGGCGAAAAATGGTTGTATAGAGGTGGAACGAGTGATATACGCATCCCAGATTTTCAGGCCTTCGGCCTGTAAAGCAGAGACATGATACAGCGCTGAGAAGATGAAGCTATCGAGGTGCTTTGGTTTGTTGGGACCGCCGATGAAGCCACCTGGAAGAACGTGCTTCTTTTTGTAACGAAGGTCGGGGGAGTAGTCGTAAATGATCCAGATGTAGATCCAGCAGTCAGAGACTTTGTTCCTGTATAGCTGAGCACCGTCGATAGAAAGGGCAAGAACCATGTCTTCATCCTTAATCCTGCCATTTACAACTGCATCCAGATAATCCTCCCCGTCAAAAAAGTCACGTATAGGTGATGATCGGCTCCCTTTTCCTTTCTGAAGCTCCTCGATAATCCTTTTCGTATAAAGCCGACGATAGTGCAGGTTCTCGGCGTTGTCACGATTTCGGTATAGCGCCTGGATCTGGGGTCCTATTGGTATCCAGGTGAACTCTCTTCGAGGCTGACCATTGTCAGCAAATCGTGGTTGCCGACAATATTGACAGCTCGTACGGTCATGGAATGGTCCAGTGTAACCCATACATGTGTTCACACACATGTCCCGTCGGATCGCAGTGACACCACTGAGCTCAGCAACAAGGTTTTTCACCTCGTGATAAGACAGCATATTGCTCTCTGGGAAGCATTTGCGAATGCTAGCCCGAACAGCAGTGTAAGTCTTCTCTGAAGCGTTCGAGACCGCAAGGAACACCTCCAGGGACAAACGTTTGTCGGGGTCGTCAGCCGTGGGTGGTTCCTCTGGTGGATTTCGCAGCCGTTTGACAAAGTCTGCTGGTAAAGGTTCCACCTGTGCATCAGGACCGTTGATTGTGGCTTTCCTAAGCTCACTGATAAACTCTTCTGCTATCTTAATCCCCTTGATGGTCGACGGAACTGTTGGCGGAGGTGTATAATCAGTTTCAGGAGTGGTCTCAGTCTGTTCTGATGGGTTTTGCTGGGGTTCACTATCGCCCAGAGTATCTGGATCAGGCGGATCGTAGTCTTCTTCATCTGCAACCGGGACATCCGGATCGAAGGGGTCCCCACCGGGATCAGACGTTGGGTTGTTCATAAGGATATCATCATTATCAGGAGTGTTCTACGAGGAATTGAATACAAGCTTGAACAATAGACAAGAGAATACTCACAAGTACCATAGATTCTACACCACCAGTAGGCTCATTCTCAATTGAGCCAAAGACGTCCGCATCGTCCGCATCTGATTCTGCATCATCAGCAGATGTGAAGGGCAGCGCTCCGGTCATAGGGACATTGGCTGAGTTCGATGATTCGGCGTCGGCATTCAGCCAAGCGCGATATGTAGCTTCTGCTTTCCTGTGTCGGTATCTGGACGACTTGGAAACCCACATCCCGACTCCTTCAGGTCCGCCGCACTTTTTGTGGCAATTGCAGAAGAAGTGATTTTTCGAAGGCTTGGGCTGGTTTCCGGGTACAGACTTGATAGGCATAGCTTACACGGCAGAAGGGGAGGAATATCCAGCAATATGTCAACAGGGGAGCTCAAATCAATGGCAAACACAGGCCCAGTAGGTCGAGTCTCGTTTGGATATCAAGCGGTACAAATAAATGATGTCATTGGTGGTAGAAAATCACGCCAGAATATGGGAGAATAGCTAGGAATGCTCGAAAACAGCGTCACGTCACAGTCTAATACGCGGCAATATCAGACAATGGCCCTGAAAGGCCCCGAATTTATGTTGATTTTCACTGGGGGCCAATACTCACCTTCGAGGACCAAGCTCAATCACCAGCATCGTCTACCAACGAGACGTAGTCGATGGCTCTGCTCCCTTACGCCAATCATATACAGCACCAGGTATCGACTACATGAGCCGCCCAGACAATGTGGCCATTTCGGAGGCTCTAACGGACAACCTTGAGCTGAGGGGGTCCGAAGTGAACTTCAATCTTCCGTTGCCGCCTCATAACACGGCGGTCTACGCTTCTCCCAGCCTTCGGTCAGTGGTCCTCATATTGTCCTTGATGACATTGACTTATCCGATCATCTCTTTCCTGAAGCATTTGGACACCGAGGATTCCTGACAACCATCATTGCACTGGCAATGACTGCAGCGCCGGGGACATTTTTCTTCCCATCCCTCTCCATGCCTGCAGCAATAACCCAGGAGATTCCTTGCTTCCACCGCCGCTATTGGGCTATGATGGCTGGGGCGAAGCAAATCTTTATCGCAGCGGACATCACGTCGATCCCCCCACCCTCGATATCGTCAATAATCACCGTCAGGTAGGGTCTCACGCATTGACGGATGCATCTATTGCTCGTCGCGGGACACAGCGGCTCCCTCGTTACTTTTGCGAGTTTCCGGGATGTTCTTCCCGAGGGTTCACAGCTAAACATAATTACCAGTGTAAGTCCCAATCTATTGTCGTAGAAGATCATTGTTGCTTACGATCATACATCCCGTAGATCACATGCGAGCACACAGGGGAGAGAGTCCCTTTGAATGTCCCAAATGCGGACGTACCTTTCGCTCACGAAGCGATCTTCAGCGACACGAGAGCAAGACTCGAAAGCCATGCCAGTTGCCCCGCTCCCAGGAGAATTCCTCCTGAACATCGCCGAAGAACTTCCTGCGGTCTTCGATTTCACGGAAGTCGGGCTTGCAGTCACGATACCTCCACCCTAATCATCTGTAGGCTGTGAGGTCCAAGCGTAAGTTTTCCCATCTACGCGTTCCCACTCGCCTTTTCCCTGAGTTTAGTTGTATTTTATCGAGATCGTACACTCGAACCATTAATTCGAACATTCCGATCTGAGTGTGACACGGCGCGGGCAGCGGCCAGGCGGAATAGATTGCGTTTGGTATTCGCTGACCGCTACTGCGTGTCCTCAAATTATCCCTCTGAAACTATGCCCATGCAAGTTCGTTAAGGTCGGAACGATTGTCTCATCAGTATTGCCGTGGGAGTCGGAGAAGCATAGACCCCTCAAGGCTATATTTATTGTGATAAGTTACATATATGTAGTTCACAGTTCGCTTTCCTCAGCCAGACAAACTAACCCCGCTGAGGAATCCCGTCTGCTGTGCATATCTCTCTGGTTCACCACTAGTGACACGAAAGACAGCATGTCAGTCGCTAGCTACATCGAAATATCATATCAGATGCCTGGGAAGCTCACAAAAAGGAAGGTGGTGTAGCCCGGAACATCGGGCTAGCGACAGAGATTTACTCGAGACCGTAGACAGTAGAAAGATCGGGACTTCAGACTTGAGGAGGGGTTGTTCGCCATCAGTGAAATTCATCAGACGTCGAAGGCTCTTTCGCTGCGGAGGGGTGGGAGTAAGCCCGGTACCTTCGGTCTTCACACACGCGCACTGGGTCCCAGAGAAGTAGGGTTTACAGGGTAGAATAAAACGTGTCGGGAGGGAGAAGGGAGTCAAACAGACAAGATTGGTGGTCAGAAGACCCTGAGATCCTAACTCGACCGATTGCCTGCAGTAGGACCTGAGAACGATATGACTCTGAGCTTGAGTCATCAAATAGGCGTCTGGTTTCCAACAAACTGTTTGACATTGAGCACCTCATAGATTTGGTACGAAGGCCAGCTAGCCCAGCTTGTGGCGAGGTGTATGGGAACAGAATGGAATCCGCCATCTGGCCTACAAAGGTATGGAACGAGAGATGGCCGAGTGCTTCTTGCGAATGTTCAACTTTGATTGATTCGTGCACTATATCCAGAATCCCAATGCACCACATTCCATGAAGGTCCAGAGACAAAGGACAGAAATGTGCTTTTTTCATAACACCAGGCCTGACGTTGAGAGACGCCCCACTCTTTGCGAAATCAAACTTTTCGCTGTCGACCCCCTTACTCTGAATCACACGGACACTGCTTCTTAAACATGCAAGTCGATACGTGTTGGACGATTCAAGAGAGAAACACGGACAACTTACCATACCGCAGACCACGCAAGAGCTTCAATCGGCATGGGTGGCGAGACTGAATCATAGATATGTGGAGGGGGCGCGAGCCCCACTAATGGTCTGTTGAACAGAAAACATTGATGGGTACATCGAGATCGCGAGTAAGGCAAAGACAGACATTTTGGGGGGTCGCAGCTTGTGTGGGTCGATCTCGCAGGCTCCGAGCCCTATCAAGTGGGTTCGTCAGCAAATCCTGCAATGCTATTCTGACTGGTACTCCGGGTACCCTGGGCAATGCTCAGAACGTTCCCATTCTTCGCGACTATCGAGGCAGAGGCACCCTGATGTTGGGATTACAGGCGCGCGCGCACTGATGGAAATCTTGTCAGCGAGGAACGCAAGAGTAGGGAAGTGCATGGAAGAGTTGGACAAGGACACTATGACACCGATACCTTGGACGACAACCTGGGAGAAGATACGAAGTTTATGCTCGGAGAAAACAGGATGTCCTCTTGAATCCAGCATTACCAAAGGTACCAGCCACTCCTGCTGACGCGAGGAGTTGTTCGACATGGTCGCACACATTGAGCTAGAATGCTTTTGAAAAACAATCAGGTCAGGCCTGTCTCTTGAATCACGAGCAGCCAACTGCCCTAAAGTTGACGGGCCCGAGAGCGATTTCAGAGGACATCGGACTGAATTTCAGCGCGTAGCCATCTCCAGATACAGAAAGAGTCCCAAATACTAAAAGCCTCAGAATTCTTGTCGTACATCCCGTCTTCCCATGGATCTTGAAGCAGTCAGTGGAGCTCAATCCCGGGCGACCCGCGACCCACGAGCACTGGCGCCGGTACCAGGATTGAGACTGAATTGGTTAGCCCACCTCTAGACAGGTATTCCGAGCCTGACGAAGGGAGCAGACAATGTTTCAACCAATGATGGTGGGCGTCCAGGGTCAAGTGGTGCTCGTAAGGCTGTGCCAAACCGGGCAGGCATCTGCCCGTGTCCTTGGGCCACCATCATAAGCGCCTCTCTCTGGATCTTGATTAACCATCGCCCGATGCCTCCCATCGAGATATGCTGAGGTAAAGCCAAACCGGACATCACGCAGCAGGCTTTCTGGGCTGGAAACCCCCACATTGTAATTTGAGCCTGGAACCAGACCTTGCTGTGGTTTGTGAATGGATACATTCGCGAGACGTCTAAGTCTGCTCTGAGCTCATACACATGAACCATGGGCTACGGTAATGTTCAGTCCAGGCCCCGAGAGCTTCTCTCAACACCTGAGTGCATTTGTTTACCATTCGATGGCAACCCGAACCCTTTACCTTCACCCCTATCATTTATCCCTTTCTCTTCCATATCAAGTTTCCTACTAGGCCGCAACGAGATTGAATTTCTCTCCATCGATTCCCTTGCACGAATATTGCTTGATAGGATCCCAACCACTTCGCTTACAATACCCACACAAAGGCCAGAGTCGAGAGCCGAAATCGTGCAATCCGTTGCCAAGATTTTGGACGACGCTGAGGACGCCGGGAAACATGTCCCACAGTCGACTGTGAAGGGGGTTCCAGCACTATGGGATGAATTTGAATCAGTGAGCGAGTCTTCCCAGTTGCTTGAAAGAAACGATACCGTACCTTGCGGACCAGACAAGAGGTACATTAAAATTTGGGGCTTCGGGGGTCTTGATACACCATCAAAGGTCGAATCACTATTCCTGCCCATCTAGAATATTGAACGGAATACTGTCGGTCCGCCCTACGTTTGCGCTGGCAATAAAATAAAATTAATCAAGTAATTGAGTTTTGAGGACGGCGAGAGCAAGTCTGGTTCGAAGACGAATTCTGCGACGTTATGTTTGGTATTGTCCTGGTATTCCAAGAATCCTCCGACGTTTCGAGAGCCTCCTCCCCACTCTACCTTGCCGTTCTTCGCTACTATAGATACGGGGGTATTGCCCAATCTCGGATTACAAGCTTGGACAGGCGCCATAGAGCCCAGGATGAAAAGGGCGACGAAGGGGACGAAGGACTCAGACAGTTCTACGATCCGTGGATTAACCAAGGATGAACCCAGCGGCGAAGAGAGAACTGTTCTTTATTTCCCACTATAACACCCCTACAGTATCGTAAAGTTGAACCGGGAGGTAAAGAGGTTTGAAGCTTTGAAGTGTGGGATTATTCGAACGGGTCGCGCGGACGGGTCAATCATAGGCTACATACATTTCGAAAAATGGAAGAAATCAGGTTATTGTGGTGGTGGTCAAGGACAAGAAGGGTGTGTGGGAGAGCCTCGAGTCCCTTGTTTCTCACTGCTCTGATTTAGGGCAGGTCTTTAAATATTCCCCGAACGGTGTCACACGACCACAGGCAACCTGTTCATATAAGACCTCTTGCTTCCCGCGAATGCAGCCTTATTGATCACGAACAGAAGTTTGAAGGTGACCGGAGCGCATCATGGGCGAAATTGCATTGACCTGAGAATAGCTAGTGCTTTTTATGGTCCTCAGCGATTCTCTTCAAACTACTCTTCACTACTTCCAAGTCCACGTCCTCGTCGATCCTCCAATTGGATATCGCTAGACGAACCGCCTTCTGTCCCTTCCAGCTCGTCCCACTGACATACCACTCTCGAGTGTTGTTGATAGTCTCAACCAGAACATCGTTCAGGCTGTCGTCTTTCGCCCGGAACAGAACGATGATATGAACGTCCTCGATATTAAGGTTCTCATCTGGGAGCAAGACGTAGTCGTCCGATGCTCGGATAACCTCAGCGATACCCCTCGCCAGTCGCGCCATCTGAGCCAGCATCTGAGCGATCTTTTCCCGGCCTTCGCTCAATAGCACGGCATATACTGGCAACGCCCTGAATCGACGAGAGTTCTCTAGGCCTATGTTCAATGGGCTTTGGATGTCGGATGCTCCACCGGACAAGTAGGCCGCATTCGCATTTTTGCAAGCGTTCGTTAGGATGGAGGCTTTGCGGGTGAAGAACATACCACAGTCGTAGGGCACATTCAGCAGCTTGTGTCCGTCGATCGTGATACTGTCAGCTAGTTCGAGGCCTGAAGCACGTCCGTGTAGACGAGCAAACTCATCCGTATCGCGCGGTAGTGCACGAACGAAGGTACCGAACGCTATTCAACTAAAGAATTTAGCTCACAGTTTCGATGTGAGTCTAGATTACGCGTACCTCCATCAACGTGAATCCAAGCTCCGTACCGATCGGCCAACTCTCTCAATGTATAAAAGTCCGTCTTAACAGTTATGGCGAATCTGCCCGTGTTGACCTCTCCTGCACTGATAGCGATTATGCTGGCTGCACCCTCTCGCTTCAACTCTCGTTCTACAGCCACCAAGTCGAGTCTCCAAGGCTCTTCAGCGCTATAAGGCAACTCCTTCACGGAATTCCTTCCCAATCCGACGATAGACGCGGCTTTTGCCAACGAACTATGCCCCATACTCGTCAAAACCTGAATCTCTCTGATCCCCGCCTTCATACACGCGCCCAACAACCCCAGCTGTCCAACTCCATCGGTACCGTCAGGCAACTTGGCACTCACAACCCCTTCACGCCCACAAGCCAACCCAAGAATATTACTCCCCGTAGCACCTGTCGTAAACGTTCTCCCCTCCCATACACCCGGGCCCATGTCCAGAGCAAGCAACTTTATCAACATTCTCAACGCCGCATCCTCCACCTCAGTTGCGATAGTCTGTTCCGGAAGGTGCATGTGCACATTCTGATCATACGCGCTAACGATGTTATCCGCGATCTCGGCGATGGGAAGTGTACCTCCTGTAACGAAGCCCCAATACCGGCTGGATCGATTCTGGCCGTTCAAAGCAGGGGCAATGTCATTGAGGAGGTGATCTAGTGTTGCTGAGGGACCGAGCCCCGAAAGATAGCTGGCTGGGTCTTTTGGGTTAGGGAGTTTGGATCGGGCAGTAGAGAGGCGATCTGAAGTTGGGAGGGTTGATGGGGACGATGACTCTGACGAGAGTGATTGACGGAGACGGTTGTAACCATCTTCGAGGAATGGTTGTTGGTCGTGGGAGGAAGCAGACATCGGACGCCAACGATGGATTTGATCGGCGCCCGGAAGAGACAGACCTTGATTTAGGGTCAGTTTGTGACATTATATAGAGCACAGCGATCGCCACAATAAATTTACTGTAAATGCCATATAGTCTAAATAGAGATCCCGAGCTACGCAGCTTTGAGTTCCGCATTCCTTCCTTTGATATGTTCAACATCCTCTCCAACATCAATCCCATAAAACTCTCTGATTCTCTCCAACCTCTCCTCTTCGGTCTTGATCTTGGGAAGATCCCTTGTTTGAGCGCCCATATGCTGTCTCGTGAGGTTACCCCAGAGCGTAGTGTAGCCAAGATCCTCCTTCTTATCATCCAGATAAACATATCTGACACAAACGACCTGTTGGAGGAAAAATTCCCTTCCGGGTGGGTGGCCACAAAGTAGGAAGCTTGTTCGATATCTAACTGGAAGGATTCGGCCTCTGAGAAGCTGAAAAGGACCTTCCAAGGTGCGGGTGGTCCCAATGGGTCCTTCTGGTGCTGTACTGCGAGTATCTAATAGAGTGCTGCAGGGTTGTCTGAGTTGAAGGTATAATCATTGTCAATAATCAGAATGAGACAGACTCCGAGAGGCGCACCTAGAACAGACTTGGGATGAGGACCTTTGGAAAGCTTAAAAGTCTCAGACGAAGTCCCCCCCGCCACAGTAGCACCATCCTCGAGGAGAATCGGCCGTACAAGACCACCTCCTCCGAATGCCGTATCAACAAGATATGTCTTTCTCTCATCCTTGCCTTCGAACGGTTGTACGAAGAGGACGAGGTGCGTGAGGGGTGAATATTCCGGTTCCTTTTTAGGTTCTATCAAGTTCTCATTTGGTCGACCTTGCCCTGTGTATGCTCTGGGGATGCTCAATCACCGCGAACAAGAGAGAGAACACTTAAATTGGGTGCTCACCGATATCCCAAACCGCGCAACATCTCGAGCAACAATCCATTCTTTCCATAACAATACGAGCCCTTCCTCTCGACCACCATCCTTTGAAAGCTGCCCTCGGGAGTCACGTCCATGTCGTGCTTCGCTGAGCTTCTTGTCGATGAGCATCCTGCTCGACAACAACAAAAAGTGAGTACTCACTAATGCATATCAAGATTCTCGAATGGAAACGCCAGGAGATGCAGCCGATTTAACAACGTCAGGTTCTCCAACGTCGTTGGGAATTTGCCCTCCCTCAGCTGAGATTCTACGGCATCGGACGAAGAATTCGCGTCCGGATATTCGATCGCTTGAAGCCATTGTGGGACTTGAGCGGTCGAGTACACCGACGGTGCTGATTTGATATAGCTAGTGCTGGCCATTGTTTAGAGGTGGTAGTTGGTAGAAGTAGAAGTTAATCTGTGGTGGTAGATCTGGAGGATGACAGGTAAGTAACAAGATACTTATATACGACCGTCGAGCTCAGTGAGCTCAAAGCCCCGGACTGGGGCTGGAGTTCGAGGGCTCAGGCTAGCCGAAAAGCCTGACCGGTTGAACATTGGCGTTGAGTCCAAGCAAGTCTTGGGACAAGATTTCCAAGGTCAACAACTTGAGCAAACGGGTCCCAAGCTGTTTGGCGAACTTTAGCGAACCGGTTTCACGGGAAAACGGCTACATGGGCAAACAGTTCTCCGGAACTGCAGGTGCGAGTAGAAGTGGCTGTAGACGACAGGCTCGAGGAGGAGAGTAGTTGTACTCGTTTTTGGAGAAGGATTGCTTATTGTGGCCGGAGGAGGGAGACGTCGCTGGTCGCTCGAGCTTGCTCGCCGACTTCGTGAAACGGACCTCAATTCAGGGTCAGTTCATAACGATAGCCTATGGGACAGCATAAATCCCAAACAGTTTGATTATCGTAGTTCACAATAGGGATATCGAGTTACGCAGCTTTGAGTGCCGCATTCCTTCCTTTGATATGTTCAATGGCACCCTCCCCGACATCGATTCCATAAAATTCTCGGATCGTCTCCAACCTCTCCCTTTCGGTCTTGATCTTTGGCAGATCCTTTGTTTGAGCACCCATGTGTTGTCTCATATGATCACGCCAAAGTGTAGTTTAACTAAGATCCTCCTTCTGATCGTCCAAATAGACATACTTGACACAAACGACCTGTTGAAGGAAAGAACTCCCGGGCGTTCGGGTGGGTAGCCACAAAATAGGAAGATTGTTCGAATTCGGATTGGAAGAATTCGGTCTCTGAGAAGCTGTACATGACCTTCCAAGGTGCGGGCGGTCCCTCTGGGTCCTTCTGGTGCTTAACCTCGAGTCTCCAAGAGAGCGTTGCGGGATTGTCTGAGCCGGAGGCGTGACTGTTGTCGATGACCCGAAAGAACGGAAGTAAGAAGGCGATCAAAAGACTGACCCAGAACAGACTGGGGATGAGGACCTTTGGAAAGCCTAAACGTCTCTGACGAAGTCCCTCCCACCGCGGTGGACCCGTCCTCGAGGGGAATAGATCGCACAAGACCACCTCCTCCAAATCCCGCGTCGACAAGATAGGTTATCTTTTCGTTTTTGCCTTCGAGCGGCTGTACGAAGAGAACGAGATGTACGAGAGGTGTGAATTCGGGCTCTTTCTCAGGATCCGTCGAGTGCTTATTCACTCATCCTTGGGTTGCATATGCTCTGAGAGAAAGACACGTCAAATCAGCCACGAAGATTGAGAGAGCTGAGGGATGCTCACCGGTACCCCACACCACGCAACATCTCGAGCAACATCCCATTTTTTCCATAGCAATACGAGCCCTTCCTCTCAACTACCATCCTTTGAAAGTTACCATCGGGAGTCACATCCATATCATGCTTCGCTGAGCTTCGTCCATTGAATCCGATGAGTACATCAACCAGCAGGGACAAGAAAAACAACCACTCACTAATGCATGTCAAGATTCTCGAACGGCGGAAACGCCAGGAGATGTAGCTGATTTAACAACGTCAAGTTCTCCAACGTCCTTGGAAATTTGCCCTCCTTCAGCTGAGATTCTACAGCATCGGATGAAGAGATCGCGTCCGGATATTCAATGGCTCGAAGCCATTGCAAGATCTGAGTGGTCGGGTATACGGATGGTGCTGATTTGATGTAGCTAGCGCTGGCCATCCCTCGAAGGCTCGAAGGTAGTACCAGAGAAAGAAAGACAGGAAAGTAGCAAGATGATTATATAGTGCAGCGATAAAACTCGCAAGAAATATGGATCTTGATGAGATCTTGGCATAATCGGCAAGTGCCAGTGCAGGTGCAGGTACGAGTCGGAGTATACGTAGAGGTGTGGCGGTCGATATCGATGACAGATGCCGCAGCCTCATTGGGCCTCATTGGGGCTGCTCAATTCTTCCAGTTCGCAATTCGTCAGTTCATAAACACGTTGACCTTACGAACTGCAACGAACTGGCAAAATGTGCATAGAATTGAGCAGCCGTATCCAGCTCCCGTGGTCAACTCACCAAAATAGCCCAACTTCGTTGACATCTACGGTCAGAACAAAAAATCAAAGTGGCACCGCCCTTCCCCCACATGTACACAGTGATACACGCCAAAACCTAGCATTATTTGATCACTTTGTACATCTCCAAACATTTTTTTCGTACACGATAAAGTCGTCTGTCGAATGTGCAAAGCAGCTAAATTTAGTAGAGGAAACTAATCGTACTTTCAAAAAAATATACATACAGTAGACAAACGACGAATCGAAAATCGAAAAAAAAGTGAATTGAAGGTGATAAATAGTGCCTAATATAGGGAAAAAAAGGCATGCAGATTGGGGGAAGGATGGGGAGAGGAGAGGGTTGCCAAGTCACCAGTACTAGGGGAAAGCGGGAAATGGAAGGGTATGTCGAGGAAAGGGGGGAAAGTTATGGTAGAATGGCCACGGGTGGGAAGCAACGGGCGCGCAGACTGAGCACCGGGAGCAGAAAGAAGGAAGAGAAGTGTTCAAAAAAATCAAGCAGATAATGGATAAATAACGATCGTCGGAGGTGTATGAAGTGGTGGGAAGGGTGGCAGGCACGGTGGGGAAGAGGGATAAGAATAACGGGAATCAACATTCTGCATCAACATCATTAGGGAAAAAGTTCATCACCAAAAGTGCGTTCTCAGCGCTTCGCTACAGCTCCAGGTGGCAGTGGGAACGATCCTGTAACGTCCTCCGCAGTGTACTCCGAAATCGCAGATTGCATCGATGGATGTCGTGGATCCATGTCACCGGAGCGCCCCCCATCAAGTGCGGCCAGCAATGACTGGATAGCTCGGTCGTTGCTTGTGACGGACGAGATGGAATCGACTTTGACGTGACTTGTATTCACGTCCGAGAATGGGTTCTCGCTAGCGGTTGAAGGAGTGATTTCCCGCTTTTTGCCTTTGGTAGAGGGGGTTCGAGGGGAGGAGTGTTGGGCGCCAAAGAAGGGGTTGTGTTCGCTCTTGCGACGCTCAACAACGAACGGGTTGTTGGACTGTTGTCTATCATTGGGGGCGATGACAGCTGCTGGAGGATGGACAATCTCAGCCGTTTCACCGTCAAAGTCCAACACCTCTGCGGATTCCCAACGATGAGATGTTTCTGCACTCATTGCTGGGGGCGTTGGTATGGCCATGTCGACCGAAGGAGACATAGAGCCGGAGACCCGTTTGGCAGAGTTCAGGGACAAGAAGGAGTTATGTCCGACGGTCGCATCATCGGCACCCCATTGAGAGCCAGACTGAACCCGTTCCAGGTTCATGAAAGGTGGACGAGGATCATCTTCAACGGGAGCGCTGGCAAGCTCCTTGGCCAAATTCGGATGATACTGAGCAAAGGGATGACTAGCGAGGTCGAGAGTGAATGGTGGAAGATGGTCGAGGTCAGTTTTGATAGTGTACTCTGTTCGAATACTGGGCGTAGACTTTTTGAACATCTTCTCCATCGAATTGTTCTGGTCATCCGTCGAACTCGGCGGGAGATTAGGCTGTTGCAGCATTTCGACACCTCTGCTTTTCGGCGCTTTCCCTTCCCACGTATCCTCATCGTCCAACTTGTTCCATGAACTCGGTGTCCGTCCATGTGCATCTCTCGCAGGTCCACGTCTGTTCTTCTTCGGATCTGCCTTCTTGTACATCCACACCCCAGCCCAGATGATGAGAATAGCACCGACCAAGGCACCCACGCAAGCTCCAATAACGGTTCCCATCGGTATGTCGTTGGACGTGGCAGACGAAGAAGATGCACTCGTCTCCTTTGATACTACAGATGACGACGTCGTTGGCGGGGCCGTAGCAATGGGCCTTTCCGTCGAGATTGAGAAAGTGGGTAGACCGTTGCCCGCATTAGGACCACCAGTGGCATCGGAATCAAAGGCGAGTGTTGTGTCGCTGGCGGTTTCAATAGCTTGAGTCCTGGCCCCCGTTATCCCTTCCCCGGTGGGTATTGTGACACCTCCCTGCCGTCTATGCTGTCTATGAGCTGGTATATGGACCATCTTAGATTTGGGTGTTCGGAGAGGAGGGGAAAAAGTTCTGAATTTGAAACGAAAGAAAGGGTAAAAGAGTGAGGGTTGGCCGTCAAGTGGCCTTAGGTCTTGATTCTGTATGTTTATGAGTTCTAAGGTCAATTTTGCATGAAAAATGATGAGAAAACCTACAGAGAAAAGGGGAGAGAGACGTTGCGGATCTCTGCAGCATACAGCCCGAGGGGAGACGGGACAAAGGGGGAGTTTCGTTGTCAGGCAGTGTCACGCGCCCCCGACCAATCATCTTCCCACGCCATCGACCTTTCGCATCTTCCATGTTATTAAAACTGTCAGGGCTGTAACAGATGGGGTGGAGTTAGACTCAGAACAGGCAGATTTATTGAGGAGTTCTGCTGATATTTACTTCAAATCGGCAGCGCCTTTGAAGTCCTGCACGGACCACAGGCCCTTTCAAGCCTCCCGTCCCGAGCCTCCTGAGCCGATGTGAGGAATTGATAGGCGGGAGTCGCGGGACCTCTGGATAGCCGAGGCTAACGGAAGCCTTCGCCAGCGTTGCTATGTGACAACACCAGATGGCACGATGGAATAACAGGCTCAGGCTCACAGTTTGTTCGGACGACGTCGACCGTTGGGCGGTACCACTCGCTGGGGATATATACAGTTGGATATTCATATCAACACGGAGACAGAGCGGGCTCCACGGATGAGATATCCAGGGGGAACACAGATATACAATACTCAAGTGCCCATGGAATTTTCGCGCATACTCCAGGCGTCCAGCGAGGGATTGACGAGTCGCGCAGTCTCGTATTTCCCCATCAATACCAGAGAAGAAAGCAAACCGAAGAAAGGAGTGAGCCCGAGGACAGACTCCCAGACCTGGCCACATTTAAACGACTCTGCGACACTCAATCATCAACAACGAACGGCGCCAGAAGATGTGTATGGTGCGACGATATTTGCGATATGATACAAAGTCAAAATCAGCAATAATACACTTCACGTTCTCAAGAAAAAAAAACGAAACCCCCAAGAAATGAAATCCGATAGCAATGTCCAAAGCGATGATCAACCAAATCTGGAGAGGGGGTCGAAGTAGTTCGACCTATCACGGCTACCTCTCCCCGTTTCGAATGTCTTCCGAAGGTGCCCTCCAACGAGGGGGCAGTCGATCTACCCCCTGAGTCCCATGTTCCTCGCCAGATCCAGACTCACCCTGCATCCTCCTCAACTTCTCCTCCTGCCTGCGGCACGACATCCACGCAAACCACAACATACTCTTCAACTGCAACACATCCTCTTTCCACGCCTTGATATTGTTTTGCTCCCTAAACTCCCTCGTTAACTGCTCACATCTCTCCACATTCTCAGGACTGACGAAATCGATCGCCACTTTAATACAGTTGGATAGATTGCAGACCTAGAATCAAAACACGGTCAGTAAGAAGAGAGAGGGGACCAGACTCGTCCCACCTGATGCGCCACGCCCGCTGGAATGAAGACAGCTTCTCCAGGTCGTTGGTACAGCCTGTAACTCATCACTCCCTCTTCATCGTAAAGCTGCCTTCGAAGTTCCCGATCCAAGTACACCTGTTGACTGTGTATAGGATCATGCGGTAGTTGCCCCGGAAACTTCCGGCGAAGGAAATCTCGCAGTTTATTGGCGTCCTCTGCACGAAAAAGATCCCAAGCGGCGCAACCAGGCTCCATTGGAGAAGGCGACGTAGGCGTTTCACCGGAGGTAGGCGGTGAGAACGGCGAAGCATAGGTCATGATGTTCAATGCATCAGCCATATCCATATGTAGCCTCGTAGATCCCTTCGAACCAGGCTCCTCATTCGCCGTCATTGCATTGTACATCTTTGGACCTGGGAGAAGCAAAGAAAAAGGTCAGTTTCAAAATCTCACAAGAGCCAATGATAGACAGATATGAACCCAAATCAGGCGCGACCGTATTCTGTGGGAAGTGGCTGGAGATGTTCATGACACCATCCCTCCTAACGTACTGAGGAATCGGAACGACCTGGCTAAAGTCCTCGTACAGTTCTGGAAACGCCGTCTTGAAGTCCGTCGACGGTGGCCAATCCTTCAGCTTCCAATTTCCGGGCCCAAGGGTGCCATCGTCGCCAGGCTGGAAAGTCTTGAAAAACTGGCCGACCGTGACTCGCTTGTTGTCCTCCTTTTGACACTCGATCACGATACATGTCTGGTTCCCATACTTCTCGATAAAGTACTCCGGGGTCCATTGAATCTGGAAGCTCGATGAAAGGCCTTCGACCATCAAGGGTATACCCTTCCGCCAATGGTCCTGAAATACAGCGAAAGAGAGGCTTTCTTTCGTGAAACGGTCAATCCGATGCGCAGGGATTTGGTCGGCCTTAGAGGACATGGGGTTTTGCGGGAAATAGAGCGATGTCGTTGGCGGTGGTGGTGAGGGTAAAGGAGGTGAAAGAGGATACGAATGCGAAGGTACCGAAGCTGCTTTGTCCCGATCATGATCATCTAAGTGAGAAATGGTCGCCTCCATCTCAGCGATTGCACTCTCCAACTCTTTCTTGCAGAACCTCGAGACAGGTGTAAAGTCATCAGCCTTGTGCTCGTTTCTCTTCGTACAAGTCAAAAAGAACGGGCTGCTGTGCATCTGTCTGTCCTTCTCCTTCTTCTGTTCTATACGCTCCTTCTCCGTCATGCCGTCAGGTCTCTTCGTCAAATTCTTCACCTGTTCGAAACAGGTGCTACAGGATTCCCGGCCACACAAGCGGCACATCCATGTAGAACAGAACAGTGAAGTCATGCATGTATCTGATACGCACAGTGACAAAAGCGTCAACAATAGGTCGAAGAGAAGAACCGATACGCTGACTCACCGCATGTGGCTCGCACATCACTTTCTCGAGGCCGGTATATGATATCTTCGACGGATACATGTTCTCGTTCACGCTTCAAGACCGGCAATAAAGTTCTAGCCGACACAGTCTGAAGGATAGGAGATTAGAAGAGAGCGGATAGGCGGGATCGTGTGAGAATAGAAATGACTCCAACGCCAGAAATGCCAGAAGGGTAGTTCCGGCTCAGGTGGGAGAGAAGACAAAGCCCATAACTTACCTTCGTCCTCCGTATTATATCCCATCCAAGCTTCTCGTTCCATTCTTCTGGAAACTGCATGACTGGTGCCTCCTCCCTCTGATGGTTAACGAAAGCTACACCGACGGTTTCGCCTTTCGAGTCCTTCATGAAAAGTCGGACGCCTTGGAAGCGACAGGTATCGCCAGCCCATCGACGCGTGCACGATACACATCTGGGGAATTCTTCTTTCTTGTACTTGGACGACATGCAACGGGCACTTTGTACCTCAGTATTCAGTCTAGCGACTGGAGTGCCTATCTCCAAGGAGTTCTTCCCACTTCCGTTGGGAGAGTACGAAACGGTCGGTGTGCTCATCGTAGCTGTATATCCGTCAGTTCTAGCACATAGCAGTAATACATCGTAGTTCGCCACGCACCTGCGGCAACGACCTGAGCAGCTTCGCTTCGTTTCTTTGCATTGTAGCCACGCTTTGAAGCTGATGAAGATGAGTTGGGTGGTCGAGAACCTGCATATACACGTTTAGGTATCATGAAACATACGAGTAGAGCAATACCACGAGACTTACCTCCCGCTGTACTGCTGGCTTTCTTCGACTTCTTCACCACATTCTCCCCTTCCACAGACACAGCATCGCCGTTATTATCTGACTGCGGCGTGTTGCGCTTTCTCTTCGGGCCTGCAGGCTGTTCATGATAGACTTGAGGTGGGGGTTGAGGCTGACTGTACTCGGATGAGTATGGATCGCGGGTACCGCCGCTGCTCGATGACGCGGCCCAGTACTGGTCTTCTCCAAGAGCTGTAGTCGATCTTGCGACGATGCGAACCGAAGCTCTGGAGGATGCCTGACATGTTGCGCTCATCGTCGACGTCGACGCTGTCGTCAATGGGGTTGATGTATTTGGCTCGGGGTAGATATGGGAGTTTTGAGCATAAGGGTGATAAGGATCGTGCTGGTAGGCCCAGATGCTGTCGTTAGAACGCTGGTACTGGGAAGGAGGATATTGTTGCTGGTGATGCTGGGCACGATGACCCGGATGAGGAACGGCGATAGACGTGCCTGGGCTTTGAGGGTGAGGGTTGAGTAGCTGACTAATCGCGGTCTTCCTGTCTGTCCCCTCCATGCTCAACGAAGTCCAGCGAAAACAGGCTACTGGACTCCGAGTTCGAGTTGAAGGTTCAAGAGAGAAAAGGGTGTTCGTTCTCGGAGAAACAGCCTTAATTATTTCTCATGACTTTGTCAGGCATCAATCTACTAAATTAGGGCTTGAAATCTACCTCTAGGACTTCTGCCGAATCGATCTAACCCTAGGTCATAGCGAACCTGTATGCTGTATTGGCATTCTATGAAACATGTTCCAAACCCTTCCCCGCAGACGTTCCCCGCTAGAAGGCTACCCTCGAGTGTTTTACCGCATGAGCGCCAGGACCGCGATGATGGGTGGCTCCTCGAACCCAGTTCTGTCTCCGGTACCGTTAACATGAACGTTCGAACCTTCAAGCTCGCTGGTCTTCCTAGCAAACTTACCGCAATATGGGATAGTCTCTTGTGCGCCACGGCAGAACTACAAGCCAGCTTCGCCGCCATCGGACATTACATGATGACGATCAAAGGAAGTCTGACAAACAGACGTGTGTGTTGCACCATGTTACTGTTGTCAGTATGTCACTGTGTGGATTCAGAAGAAGCCCAAAGTCAGTCGCCACCCACAAAAATAACCCCATTTGATTCATGAGAGGACTACGTACGTTCGACTGGAACATGCAAGCTGTCTCCGAAGAGTAAGGAAACTTGGCACGCTCCGAATCGGTAAGTAAGAACAGGCAGAGTCGCAGCCTCACGTCGAACAATGGGAGCTCTCTAAGAAGGGGAGCTGCCCATGGGGCGCCGTTGCAGACCGTAGGGGACAATGCGGAAGTTCCCGGACGCACATTCCCTATTTTTGAGGGTTTGACCCTGAACGGGGGGAAGGGGGGGTCGTGTCCAGTCGTGTATGCTATGTCCCTAAGATCCTAGGTAGATGCACACTCAATCACTGTGACTTTGCTGTCGGACTTGAAGGCTTCTCCAGACACGCACTCCTCGCACCCATGCGGAACAGACACTTTTCTGACATTCTTCTATGAAGCCATGAGCACATGCGTGACGTCCCAAGCACAAGGCAAGCACAAGGACTCAAGGAGGTTATCATGATTGAGGTGGTGTAGACACGCCATTATGACAATCACTTGGTGTGAGAGCGACGTACTCTAAAGCTCCCGGCTCGCGGTACCTGGGAAGCTATATTCTCTATACATCGAAATAGTCTATAAGGTGAGAACGGGCCACATATCATATCCAGCTCGAGGCGGAGCCTCAATCTATCTCACAGGCTCCTGCTCAGAAGCTCATCCTGTACATGAGGCTGCGGTCACCAGTGCATTGTCAAGCTTGTCAAGACATAGATGGAGTTGATAAGCTGATACCGATGATACCAAGGCCCTCATTCCACTAGGTGTCTCTTCGAGCTCACACGCAAGAACACGAACGTCGGAGGACCGAGTGGCTCGGAGTCAGGGAAACGACTTTTCAATACTGGAGAGACTGGCTAAAGCATCACCCAAGGAATGGTCAATCGCTACCAGGCTATAGTTGGGATGCGCATTCAGCTCGGACCGTGAACGTAAGAAGTGACCTCTGCCGCCATAGAATTTTAACTACAGTCCGAAGCTCGGCAGCATGCATCCTCTTGTCGAGTAACTTACGGCCTCATTCACTTTGAAACATCAGAGAGACCTCCCGCAATATCCAGGCCGGCCAATCTATGGGAATTCTCTCAGTTTCACCCAGTCTTTTGAACGGACAACTTCAGTTTATGTCGGACTTAGCCGGTAACTATTGACAAGCTCTGATGTAGAAAGAGTCATGAGGAGCACTCGAATAGTCGAGTTCATCTCCATCTTGAACTCGTCTCTCGAGCGCCACCATCTCAGGTCCCACCGCCGACCGGTAGTGGCAAACGTAAGCGCTTAAGCCACCGCCACCAGCTTGGAAACGTTCGGAAGGACGACAGCAGAAATGGCTTGTACACATGTGATGAACCGGCACAAGCCAAGATATCTTCTTCCGTTAAATCGAAAGGAACCCACTACAGAGAGATTCGATGTCCGTGCCTTTGCAATCTCGCTCTTGTAGGTCCTTGTAGGCGATAGTTTGGGATCCAGAGTGAGGCGTGAGAAAACACAAGTGCAATTAAGTCAATCCCGGTGCAGCCATACCAAGCACAGCGGTGAGCTACTACTCCTGAAACCAGATTGAAACAAATGGATCAAGGGGGAATCGAAACCCCCAACGGTTCGAGAGACTTCAGACTGTATTGTAGCTTTATGGTGGCACCGAAGTGGCAATACCTCATTGATGCTACAAAGGCCTTGAAAGTTGAAAACGACGTCATTACCATCTGTAATTGAGTATGCTAATATGATTCGAAGCCAAGGATCATTGATAATGAATAGAAAAATAGTTACATCAGACATCCCTGGACGCATCCGAACCGTGTTTCTTCCTCTCCGGACGTCCTCCAGACTCAATAGCTGAGGTTTCGCCCTCATCAGAATCCGTATAACCAACCGCAAACGGCTCAAGTCCCGGATGTGGCTGAAGCTCATAGCCTTCGGTAGCCGGCCTTGAACCCTGCTCTCTCATGAAAGATATCTGACCAATGTGGGTATTCTGCTTTGTCGTCCGATTCCAAGTATCATCCGGTCGGGCCTCACCAGATGCCACTCGCGCAACAAGTAGGGTCGGTGCTATTCCCTGCGTTCCGGAGTCCAATCGACGTGAGTGCTGTATGTGAGTAGGAGGAAGTTGAGTCAACTCACCGTGACACTCGTCCAGAAGGCCGACGCGAACTCCGAAGCTGGACCACTTTTCACATAGGCGATTAACGCGAAAAGAGTCGCTATGCAGTACAGCACAGACGATTCTACCAGGACTTCTACCACGCCTCGGTAGGTCCGCAGACTAGCCGAACCTCCAATCTTCACGACCTTGTACACGATGGCGACCGTACAAAAAATCGTTGTGGCTAGGGTTGAGGCATACAGAGCTGTGGCGTAGTCGACGCCCACGGCGCCGAAGGTCGTAGACGTTACGGTCTGGTAAATCGCAATGATTGAGAAGGCTGGTGAGACGCCAATTATGTTAGGACTCGAGTACCTCAAACGTGTCTGTCAAACGCTCACCGGTCATCAGCATCGTGGATATGATGGGAAGAACAATCACCCGCCAGCTTTGCCCCCATACCACCCATGTCCTCCAAATCTAGAAGGGACTCCATCAGAGCCATACTTGGCGAGACTGTCAGTCAGAGGCAACTGACGATAATGCAATGAGACTGACGTTATGCCCGTGAACCACGTTGGATAGTCGTTGAGTGCACTCGCAGTCGACTGAGCTGTTTCTCCGTGCGCGATAAACGCGCGGCGAACATACGCCCAAAACGCAGCGTTGTGGATCGTGGAAAGTACGAAGAGAAAAATGATAAGGAAAGCGGTGATGTGCCTTCGAGGGCCGCTTTTCTTTCCTGCGTCTACCGCGACCACATTGAACGCAAGTGAAGAAAGGCTCACTGGGCTAAGGACAAGGTCGAACGCACAAATTTTGGAAAGCGCTGATACGACAACCGCTATGTGGACGCCTGGCCAGATTTTTATCAGTCTGAGTTTATCCGTATGTGGGATCCCGAGAACATATTACAGCAAGAGACAACTCACCTCGCATCAATGATTCGAAATTGCATGCGTTGAAGTAGGCTTCCCGAATTTCCTTGACGAAATCCTCCTCCGCATCGGACATGATTCCTGCAGAGTTAAGGGTGGCAGTTGAGAGGAAAGATGGGGGGAAAGGAGCGATGCCAGGTAATGATTGGGGCTATGATATAAAACCCACTCCTCAGATGCCGCTGGCAGCCTGAAGGGAATTTCTCAGCGCTGAACCTACAGTACATTGTGGAGCACGGAAGCTATAAATACCATCTCATTTCGGCAGACTCGGAATGCGCAGTGAGACTCTATCGACCTCTCGAGCCCCACACGCGAAGAATATTTACCATAGTCGGACTCGGTGGTGCAGTATCGATAGTAGGCCTTCGACGGTTTTGCCAATGAGAGAGGTCCATTGAGTTGCTCGAAGTATCCAACAATAATATGGTTTACATTGATAGTCATTCTCCGACCCCAGCGACTCGCGAGTCAGCGACGCGTCAGAAGGTCTACCGTTGAATAGAGTTTGAATGGAACAGGTAATGTATGTGATTACGCCCAATAAATGAAGGAATCCCTTTAACTCAGTGTATCCCTAGTTCGTTATTATAAATGTGCCGCTTACGACTCCTGTGATTACGATGAGCCACTGTCTGTACCAAACGACTGTTTCTTATAATTTAGGTTTGCGAGTTGACGAAGTAACAGAACGCGTAGACGCGAAGGAATGTTGATGCCGAAAAAAGGTTCGACCCGGTGGCACGATCCGAAGCCCTAGTCGAGGTATCATCCTGTTCTATCTCCACGTTTCGCCTCTGCTGTATTCCCTGTTCCTCGATGGTGATGGCGGGGGGCGGAGCGAAGTTTACTAGGGGAATGGTGTCATACCCCATTGTGGCGTTAGGGGAAGTACATCTAATCCACTCGCACGTAACTCTTGAACATCATCGTCCCCTAGCGAGAGCTGTTCATCACAGCAAAGTCGTTTTAAGCGTCGAACGTTCTCTCGACCGCGTTTGAATGGTGGTCCCAATTCAGGAACTCCATTATCAGCACGGAGTGCCACTAGACTGGCGAAGGATTCCATGTCATCGATAGCCTCCCCTGAGAACAACCTCAGTTCGCAAAGCTGTGGAAGTAGTCGTGGGGTTCCTTTCGAAGAAGTCCGAGCTAGTGCACGGATGAGAATGTTCGTTGGATGCTGAATTGAAAGTGATGTGAGCACTGGAATGATCTCTAACATTTCAATAAAAGCATCGTCGGATATCGCGGATAGTTTAAACCAAAAAGAGCGGAGTGTGGGTGCCGACCGAGTGACAAAATCGGGAAGAGATGCTATAACATGGTCCACGGATATTCGAAGCTCTTGGAGATCGGGGAGTGTGAGGAGCTCGAGAAGCGGACCAACGTTCTCGGTGGTAGAGCCGGGGCGCGAGGCAAGGGAAAGTGTAGTGAGAGATGGAAGCGTGATTGGGGGCACACCGTCGAGGTGATTGACATCTATAAGATAGAGACTTCTAAGGTTCTTCATCTCGAGGAGGTAGGGGTAGTTGGTGGACAGTCTCAATCGGATGCCGGAGTAGCTTGTCATTTGCGACCATGGCAGACGGACGAGGTTGTAAATTTTGTAGTGCTGAGGATGAATGGCGAGATCGACCAGGGAGGGAGCGTGTTCGAAGGCATCCAATAAAGTGCTTTCGCGACCCCGAGTGGATGAGTCGCTTTTGTGGACGATCCACTGCAGGCCTCGTAGATTGGGTATACGACCTTTGAGTATAGGTGAAATCAGCTCCTGTAGATCGCGAAACGTCGTGTCGTCGAAACGAAGTCGTAGGTTCACCCATCGGGCAGCATGCGAACAGATGCTGACAAGGAGCGGGTTGTATGGGTCGATTGAGACATGCGATTGCAAAGCAACCGTAAGAGGCTGGGAACTCGAGCGATATATCTGTAACATTAACTGCGAAAGTCTGCAATTCCAGACAGACTGAGGGCTTTCGGCTCTGGGAAACGAGATGGACATGAAAGACCAAATCAGTGAATGGGAAAGTGCAACCGTCCTCCATGACGAGCACACCTGCCCCAGGGTCCAAGGTGGTTTGGCGGGATTCAATGAATTTCGCACACGAGACTGCTTGTTCGCCGAATGCCAATAAATGCCCATGAACCCGCTGAGATCCGATATGCAGGCGAGAAAAATCTCCCTCAAAACAACCTCCGGAAGGCAACGGACTGGATTAAGAACTGTCTTGTACGTCCGAGCAAAGCTCTCTAGACGTTTGCGTTCCTCGTTGAGACGGCGTATTCCTTCCTCCAAGCGGTCGATTTTTTTCGTCAACATGTTTAGGCATTCGTCGATTTGTGAGAGATTGTCTCTCATGTTTTGAGAGCTAGTAGGCGGGCAATTGCTCTGGCTGAGATTCTCGACGTCGGCCGCAGGAGGATTTATTGAGCTGGAGTATGAACCACAATACGGGCAAGAACAAGGTTGGTGTGTTTCCATGCAATCGACAATTCAAAGCTGGATGGGCGTGATAAGAATGAGTAATCGCGAGATGCTCGACTTGGATTGAGCTTTTGCGTACTAGCCAAAGTTGAAGGTCAAATTTACACCGATGGACAATCGCCAAAGTGAAGCTTGTGTCGGCGGACTGTGGTCGAGTCGTGGTTTGGTCGTTGAGCTCGTCATCGGACACGCGTTGTCGCTGTCCGAACTGTCAGGAACACCCCCGGCCACATGGCCGGCAATTGACTGTGCTCTTTTATCCCTCTCCTACATCTTGGAATTCCAGGAAATCAGGTTCGAGTGTTTCGAGCCAGTTTCAAGCATCCGAAATGTCTTCTTGAGTCCTCAAGTGCTCATGCTGTTCCGATGTTGTCGAAGACCTGCGGTTGACAGCTCAGCATGTAGCTGAGAACAATTGGAGAACAAGGAGCATCTTGAATGATGACGTTAAATTTGGTTGCCGGTGCGTTCCATACACAATTCAAGTGCGAACCTGATGGATATTAACTCATCCAAAGAGACTTTACAGAGCTCACTTTGAACAGAGTCCTAGTGGCGTTAGCCGTCTTCGACTGCACGCTTCGTACGCAAGCCCTGCAGCGAGTTTCGCGAGATTGGCACTGGCATACTTGCTGAAGCAGCTGCCGGAGATCAACAAAGCCATAAAGCCACGTCGATCTGCGTGTTCAACGCAATCCAGGGATCGTCTTCCAAAGGATCTCCGCTTGGAAGGTGGAGATCGAAACCTCGGACGCTTGGACCAACCAGAACAAGGGCACCCACGGCAGCGCGGCCGTTGTCAATGTATACACGTCTCACGGGCACCCACAGTACGTACCTTTCTCAGGACAGGTGGATTGAATCTCTGTACCAAAAATTTCTCACTGGAGAAACTTTGCGTGCAGAGTCTGCAGACATACTTTTCGAGCGGGGGAGATAACGTGTATGCTCACAGGCTATTTGGATCGAGCGGACGCGCCAACGTCCTGAAATATTCCGGCAAGAACGAGCATGGTTGTCACTGTCGATGTGTTGGGTCATGCGAACGTGTGATCCTAAGTGCAATTTGGGACGAAAATAAGCGCGTCAAGACGTGTCCTTATCTGCAGCCCTCAGCTGGTCAGATTTGTCTGTATTGAGAAGAGGACGAAAAATCCGGGCAGCCCATGACTCGATTGGCCTTCGCCTCTCCTCCCCACGCATCCTGAGCTCACTAGAGAGATCGACGATACTTCCCTCCATGCTGACACCTTGCGCCGCCTCGACGGCTCCTTTAGCCCCGTCTAAGCTCTCAAATATGACTCTGGACCCAACCACCACTACCAACAAGGGTGAGTGTTCCTTGACGTGAAACTGTCAAAGTGCTGACACTGTTCGCCATGCTCACCAACGACTTTTCACTCAGTCATTCTCAGCATTTGCGACGCTGTCACAGCGTTCCTTGCAGAATATACCCAACGGTCCCAAAACAAGATTTGCACCATCACTCCAACTCGTTAACCACCTTTCCTTCACGTTGATACTTAAAAGCGCTGGCTCTTAAATGGGCTGGTCGACTGGTGAGTTTCGTGTAGGCCTCTCTCACTGGGTCACTTGCTCACGCATTCGCAGATCAAATCGACCTCAATCAAGATACCTTAACCCTGATTTCCTACGAATCTTACGATATAACGAGGCACCTGAACACAGAAGTCAAAACTGCAAGTGGAAATACTTAATGATTCGTGGGGCACTCATCAGTGGCAAAGACGGAGTATCGACTTGTACCGTCGAAGAGAAAACTACCATTCCTACATATTCTTCTCGAACTGTACGGTACTCACACCATTACGATTTTCCGGCCGTTGTATTCTAACCATACACGACTACTCCACGGCAGTCAATTTTTATCTCAGAGCGGTTGCGCAACGGAACGGTGTCCTGGCGTGGTGGGTTCGAATGCTCGGTGTCAGCACGGGCGACTGTTCGTCTGATTTGTCTCTTTTTTCAGTCTCCATCTCTATCTCTGATGACGGGACCTCCAGCCGCAGCCCCTTGCTGAGTTAGAACGCGTTTATGTGACTGGTTTTCCATTCAACCAAATAATCATCACACCAGAGCAGTGCTGCGGTGGATAGGAACTTGGACGTTGTTCACGGCGACGGAAGGCGGCGGTCACTGGTCACGACGCCCAATCGTAGGCTCGGACGGCCCTGATTCACTCGCACTCGGTGGTGGTAGCTTCTGGGGATGTTGTACTGTTTGGAGGAATGCATATACGAATCTGTCGGTTCCGAATGTACCTAAGATTCGGGCGGACGGTTCCCTTTCAGAGAGACCAACTCAAGTTGTCCGATTTGATAGCAGCTCCCAAATCTTCTCCGAGAGTTTTGATCTCAACTCCGAAGTCCTCGAACTCTGGGTGTCTGTGAGCAACGGTAGTATCTATTGAGGACGGACGTATCATAGCTCACCCATCGTACTCCTTATATCCTTCGAGTTCAGACTATGCCCGCCATCAACGCAGGGTCTCCCAACGGTGCCACGATTGCTCGATAGATATATCGGTGGCACACACAAGATTCAGGGTCTCAGCCACCTGCGATTGAGTATAACAGCAGCACCGGTGCCAGTGCTGGCTCGTACAACCTTGAATTTCCTTCGGGACCCTAGCCCTCCGACCCTGTCGCTAGCTGTTGAAATGCTACCCGCCTTTCGTCAGGTTTCCATCTCGCCCTTGGATTGGATTCGCGGGATTCTCAGCAGAATGTGCTTGAATGTGTGCCCCCCTCTGAGATAAATCCATCGGGCGAGGTCACGAAGCGTTTCAGTGACAGCAACCTATTCAACAGCAGATCTCCCGTGGACCGTTTTGGTGTCGGGAGACAAAGATCAGATCGCAAATGCCCCCAGTGGAATCGTATACCAAGGTATCGGTCTTAGGTGCAGGCTGCGCAGTGACCTCATGTTGACTCTGATGTGCGGCAGTCGACACGGTTAATCTCAAAAAGAACAAGGTCGCCACAGGCGCAGTCGTTCACCTGTAACAGCAACAGGGTTGTCTGTCGTGACTCGTCCACAGGTCCGATTATCCGGGCTCACCGGACTTTCCGAGAGCGTGGCGATCGCGTGGACCTCGCGTGGGGTTTTGAATGACCGGTGGCTCACAGCTTTGTCTGGGCCTGACTGGTGACCGGTGACCCTCTTGAGCCCTCTTGTGGCCTCAAAGTTCTGATAATGAATTCCGATGCCCTCACACTCTCTGCTCCTTCCATTCTCTGCTTAAGATACAGTACTCAAAGCACCCCATACTTGGTGGCAAAATTAGTACGGAAGATCCCAAACAATTTGTTGCTCGGCCCAGTAGCATATCATTTTCTATACATTTGCAATCTTTCCCGTTGGTCGAGTTGTATTATTCTCAAAGTGAATTCAGATTAAGGTGTTCAGGGCTCGGAAAGTGGTGTGTAATTTGAGCCCTGGGCCGATCCTAATCCAGGATCCCACATCCAACATTGTAGCAATCTCGCAAGAGTGTAGCCATTAATTATCATAAATTTCAGGATTATAACGACTTGAGCTTCAGTTTTCTCAGTGGAATGTGGCGAGAGTCTCTTTCTCTCTTCCCAGTTTACCCCTACAGTCTGTTACCCATCCTCGACCCCAACGACCGTCTCTATCCTTTTTCCCGCATCATGATTGACGCTGAGTACGTCTGTACCGCTCGAAGACCTTATCATGATGATCAAGACTAAATTTATGACCTTTAGTGTCGACATCCCAGAGAGCGATTGCCATTCTGACTCCGGAAGCCACTTTACGACGACTCTCCATGTCAACACTGAAGTTGCCGACGCGATGGAGACCCGAGCCATGATGGAGGAGGGAGTGGACTCCTACGCCTGGATACTGTCAGTTGGCCTGGCCGATGGTGGTGGGGATTGGATTCAGTCAAGGGACGCGCTGGATAACCTTCACCCCCAATCCTCGTTCGATACATGGCGGCCCGTTGAGGGACCCACGGAAGGAGCCTTACAGTGGGGTTTGGATCCCGTCGACGTGGCTGGCGGAGGCCAACGGAGTCTGGATAGTGGAGAGTCGCTTTCACCTTCCACCCCGTCGTCGCGGCTCTCGACGATGCCTCAGTCTGCTATCACAGAGTCTAATGGGGAGCCCAGTCCTCCTGAAGTCGCGGTGTTTTCACCCTCATCATCTGATGTGTCTTGGGATGAAGACTACATGGCAAACCCACCAGATTTTACACATTATCCTGTAACACTGTACAGGCCACCGCCGACGCCTACTGGCGCCAAGTCGGGTTATTCTGATGCCCAACGCCAAGCCCAGTCCCTGGTGTTGAGGCCGACGCGCATCTCCCGTCTTGAAGTGGGGTCGGAACGTTGGACTTGTGCTTCCCAAGACCATCGGAAGACAACACCAAAATTTTTCTGCAGAGTCGAAGGATGCAAATCAAAAGGATTTACTGCAAAACATAACTACGATTGTGAGTCGTAAGCTCCTCGCTCGGTGATTGTTCACCGAGCCCTTGCTCTACTACATAGATCATATGAGGGCGCACACAGGCCTGAGGCCCCATCGTTGCGATAGGTGCTCACGACGATTCAACTCACGAGGGGATCTTCGTCGACATCTCGAAAAATCGAAAAAGCCTTGCCGGCCTGCCTCGTAACTTGAGCTCATGTTGAGTTTGTTTTCATTATAACCTAGTGTAGTTGTAACCGTATGTTTTAGTGCATGTATCCAATTGTTAAGGATTCTGGCGCTTGAGCCGAATGTCGGGCTGGTCCAGGGAGTCCGGTAGGTGGCTGGGGCGCTCAGCGCTCATGATTGACAGGTGCCGGTGAATACCAACCTAGAGATTAGCGCCATTCTCGGTAGTCATCCCAACCTTGTTCTCAAACAAGCATTGGGGCGGAAATCGCTCGGGTGATGTACACGCCCTGTGCTGGGAAGATTGGGGATATCGTAAAGTTGAAAAGTCATTGAAGTGATATTGAAACTTACAGGACGGGTGGGAGAGCTTTCGTTACGCTGTATACGGGTATCCGAAAGACATCAATTGCAGTGATACACAAATAAAGAATACTAACAAAGGATGCATTGATACAATGAAAAACCCAGTGAAGCACATTGACTCGATATCAGTCATGGACTTCCTCTCAACCATCATCATCGATAACCGCTGGGAGATAGAACGTCAAAACCCCTCCTGCCTCAGCCACATCGCCGATGTAGACGTAAAGGATCAGGCAGTGTTTGTCGCAGATACCTACGAGTGCTGTGTCAGTAACGACTCTCTTGAATGAGACAAGAAAAAGAAAAGCAAGATACAGGCAATGGTCGTTGTTGATATAGCGTGGCTATTGAGAAACTTGACAAAGCTCCGCATAGAGACCAGCACCCCGAACATCTGATCTGGGTCGGGTGGAGTATTTTCCGGTTGTTCGTCGCTCTGGGACCCTTCCCGGACTGCAATGTGGTGTGGGCTTTGTGTGAACATCAGATTGAAAGAGATAGCCAGAATCTACGCACGCATCTTTGGATTCGTGAGGTTTCTCCATTCAGTTTCTACCTTGACAGACTCAGTATTGATTGATAGTTGAAAGCAGCCATTATTGCTAGCTCTGATAGAGAGGATTTCAGACATCAGCTTGAGTTTGTCGGCTATCGTTCTCAGTTTGTGTAACGGCGGCAGGAGGATATGTGTCTGTCCAAGGAATCAACATCGCGTCCTGAAGAGGAAAGCGCGTCAATACGCGACGCACGTCTGGTTCCGGGCACATTGGCTCCCTAAGCTTCTCGACATCCATCGCCTTCAACACCTCGATCTTCACATCGTGTGCAACGCGAACCTTCCTCCCCACCGGAGTTGTACCAAGAATTTCGAAACTGAGCACCGCCTGCTCATTCTTTTTCGCGAGCTTCATCACGACCTCTTCCGTGTCATATGACCTGTTTGCGTTCGATGAACATGACTTCAATGCGGCAGCCAGAGCTTCGGCTGATATGTTCACCGTGATCTCGTTGTTGTTGTTGGATTGGATACGATATTCATTGAACAGGGAGTCAACTTTAATTTGTCTATCGACAATAATAATCAGAAATGTATAGAGCCGTTAAAACCAAAATAACTCACGACCATACTTGCATCCCTCCCTCGTTCGCCTCGCTGGCGCAGATAATATGGATGTTGGCTTCTGTGAACCTGATCACGCATTTTTTCTGGAGTTTTTCGATAGCCTGCACGATTTCTGATAGCTAATTCAAGACAAACATCCGAGAGAGAGGATAGGTAGGAGAGATTGAGGGCACTTACTACAGAATGTTGTTGGGTTTTCGATGGCTGTTCGAAACCGCATGGGCGGAGAGGTCTAAGATCTAAGCGCTCGAGTTATCATCATCCATTTCAGTAATGGCGTGTGAAAACTGGCTGAGGCGGCAAGTGTGCCTCTGCTCGATTGCACCTATACTTAGGTAGCTCCGAATAAATAAATAAAATAGGTGGTCCAAGCCTCAAGGAAGGTTTGCAGCTAACAATGAAACCCTAGAATAATTTCGCACGACCCCACCTAGTTGATCTGTTTACATCCAAATAAAGTCGCGTGGCAGAATTCAATGGTATCGCGTGGACACCACCAGGACCCATAACATATTGACGATGTTCAAGTGCAACTATTGCAGCAAAAAGACCACAGAAGCATTCTGGGAGTGAGGAGAAGCTCTATTCTATCGAAATTCGCCACGGAAAGCACATTAGAAGCATAGGTACTCAGTTGAACTAGGATTTTGGCCATGTGCCGTTGTTTGGCCCTAAACAGATCAACTAAGGTGGGGTCGTGCGAAATTATTCTAGGGTTTCATTGTCAGCTGTGAAGATCTCCTTCCCGGTCGATGTTGCGATAGACCTCATTGCCTTTGAGGCCCACTTTTGGAGAGTCTGCCGTTGGCAAAGTGATCAGTGTTGTACTGTGGAGGTTCAACGGACAATGTCGGATTCAAATCACATACATTATAAGAATCGCTAGATTTAGTACTTATGATAATTATCGAAGGACCTTGATTAGCTCCAAGATCTACTGTTACTGTGAGAGGTGGCTGAGTATATGTAGAAGTACATCCTTCAAACACAACAACCTTTTCTCAGGTTCCCTATGTCCACCGAACTGTGCTCATAAGTGCATGCCCAAGACGTACCGGGAACTTCGTCACCAATCACTCAATGTCTGGGCGAAAACCTGCGTCACAGTATGCAGACATGTAAGCTATCCGTGAGCCCATTCGATGCAAACTCCGTAACTTAGTAAGCTCACTATCCCCGAAGTACTCGCGACCGTTCTTACGAGGGTCCAAGCGGAGTATGAAGGTCTGTCCGGATTGCCTTTCCACTCGACAAGTTGTCAGCTCAACAAGCGCACCACCAATATTGTCACTTGTAGAGGTGGATCTCCCTGTGCGCAGCCCGAATAATGAAAACAATCCAAGATCCTTTAACCTCGGAAGTAGGACCCATCCCGATTCCGAATTACTGGAGTCTAGCGCCTTGATAACGCCAACCGATGCCCGCCACATCCAGAGCTGCTCGATTTGCGGAGCCGCGCCGAGCATTTGGGTGATGTTGGTGGTGTTATAGGACGTGGTCGGGAGGCTCACACAAAGTGTTTGAAGTGAGGTTGTGCAGTGCGACCTGAGGAACCGAGGAAGGGCCACGACGTCGACGCTGGAGGAAATCCGTACCTCGCGTAGTTGGCCCGGTTTGAGCTTGTTAAGGAGCGTATTGATATGGCATTTGTCGGACTCGCCGACTTCACTAGGCTTTTCCACCTTCACAGAAAGACATAGTGTTGTGAGGAATGAAAGGGGTATCATTGAGTCGCTCAGATTGGTGGTGTCACCGTTTTCATGCGCGCCTTCCAACGAGAGTGACTGCAAAGCAGGTAGCTCCTCCAGCAGAGACCCTACTCGCGTCTCCGTGAATTGGAGCGCGAGTCCGCAGTAATGCGTAATGGTGCTCAACGGCAGGCGAGGTGTATCGAGGTTGAGTATCCGCTTGGACTCGACATGGCGAAGATTTGGGGACATCTCAAATCCGTCTGTATTTGGTATGTCCTGGCCAGGTATCCTTTCGGAAAATAGGCGTCTCAAAATCGGAACATTTCCTTTCACCAAAGGAGAAAGCGATTGCAGCATGCTGAGGCATCCATCTCCGTCCAGAAAAACGCTCTCCCATCTATTGTAATGTGCGCACAATACTGCCAAAAGGGGGTGTATGTTCGTCAAAGAGAACTGACGATTGGAGTACAGAGACACGGTGAGAGGGTGGTCTTTTGATCGTTGTAACTGTAAGATAGGACGGCTGAGATTCGCGCTTGACCGCTCGGTAATCTTCGATTTGAAGGAATAAGGGAATGCACGCCGACAATGGACCACAGAGTTGGATTCGACACCACAACCTCGCGCCATCGCCGACATACTTGACCAAGTATCCATGGAGGTGCACTCGGCCTCAATGAGTTGTAGTCTGAGAGTCCTCTGTTATGTCGAGTTTTCTACCAACTGCGGGTTGATTACAGTTGTGAAAAATTTCGAGCAGGACATCCGCGGGTAGAGCCCGTAATGGGTGTAGGGCAACGCGATAAGTCTCTACGTACGCCTTCACACGTGCCTCTTCCTCTCGCAAGCACACCAGAAGCTGCTGGACTTGATTGATCTGATTGCGCAACGTGCTGAGACGTGATTTCAGCTCTCCATGTTGCTGGCGCAAGAGACCGCGATTGGAAGGGATTTCGTTTGTTTTGGTCAAGTCTACCACCTCCTGAGGTGGAGGCGTAGTAGGCGAGGGAGTCTTCATGATGTGTAACCTCGATCACTTTCCCCGCAAGAGTTGCTTGACTACGATGAGGTATGGCGAAGACGGTCAGTGAAACGTCTGCAAAACAAGTAAGAATACGTACTACTAGCTCTGAACTTGGTCCAAGACAAAAGCCGATTCTGAAGATTTCATGCGTTGGGTCCCTTTGTAGCAGGGCTCTTCCAGTATCTGAGAGAGCAGAGCTTAGAGCCGAAGGGTGAACACTGAAAAAGCAAGAGAAGAATTTGATGACCAGTGACGATAATTTCCAATAACTTTGAGCGCCTAATCATGATTTTTGGGCGCCCTTACCGAATTTCAATCCACGAAATCGGTCGATAACGTTTGGTCAAGGTTTTGGCTCGCAATGCGGCCCTGTGTTCCCTATGCCAAGTAGTGAGTTCTCAGTAACGGAAGCCATTTTCAGGGTCACAGTATGAGCCTAAAAAACCTCTGCCAACACTGGATCCGGTACAAGATACTATACGTATAAGGGAATATCAAAGGTCGGATAGACACGCATAACAACACCCTACCCGATTTCTGAATGAAAACCGGGCCATTCTGGACACCCGAGGCCCAATTATAAGCCTGTCGATTGCTGGAGTTCCTGCAATCCCTCCTCCGGCGTGGTGGTCGCGCGAGCCACTGAGACAAAGTTTGAAGGTCGTTCCAGGGTGTCTTCTGAGTCGACTCTCGACAGTGCAGCTATCGCCCTCGGGGCAATGCCCCAGCTTGCCGTGGCGAGGTTACTCAATCGCAGAATCATAACCAGGATGAAACAAACCAAGCTCCTCCAATCGAGGCAGCAGTACCTGCCCCGGCGCTAAGTTCGTACACTTCAGGGCTCGGATGACGTGGATAGAGGCCAGGTGAATATAGAGATGTTCAAGTCCTGGAAGCATCTCGAGTATCGGTTTCATGTCAGGAGACGATAGCAGAATTTTTAGGTAGAGCGTCTGCAGTGACGATGCACACTGGGGGAGGAATCGCGGGAGAAACGACACTTCGCCATTGGATCGAACCTGTAGCTGCCAAAGACGTCCTGGTCTGATGTTATAGAAACGCGTTGACATAATAGCGCTCCGAAGGTGCCCTGCGGACAAAGAGATGCTGGGTGTCAGGATGTCAGGCCAGGCTGGTGATATTGACGGAGACGAATAGATATGTGAGCAAGGGAAGGTAAACTGGTCAACTTCGCATTGGCATGACCGCATCTTCTCTGTCGGTAGCGTGATCTCCGGAGAGTGAGAGTGACTCCAAGGCGGGCAGCGTCTCGAAGAAGGACGTTGCTTGTGGCGTCAGATGAACAGAGTGTAGGCATAGGTGAGTGATGGTGTGAATGGGCCGAGGTGGAAGATTGATATCGTTGCCACGTCCCGAGATGCAGTCCTCACGGAGGTTCGGGACTGTCTAACATGCGCCTGTGGTTTCCCTGTTCACTGGCTGCGGCGGTAGACACCGAGCAAAGAGTCGTCGCAGGTTCGGAATATCTGCGCCGACCGAGAGCGAGAAGGATCGGAGGATATTGAATTGACCGTGAATTGACCGTGAATTGACCGTCTCCAGTCAAGAAAAGGGGTTCCCATCTACTTGAGCAACGGCATACGATTGCCAGGAGGGTGTGTATCGAAGAGAAGTGGTGAATGGAGTACAGAGATACGATCAGTGGGTGGCTTCTTCAGCGTTGTATCTGCGTTTGAAGGCGATAGGCATGATTATTGGTCCGTTCGACTTTTCAAGTTTGGTTGGGATGATGGTACAAATGAATACCAATATAGAACCACAGGGTGGCATGTGACAATACTGCGTCTCTCCATTTCCGACACACTTGAGAGAAGATCCAAGGAGGGAGCTTGGGATCCAACGAGTCGTAGCCCCGCAAGTATTTCGTCGGAATTAACCTATCATGAACCTCAAGCAGTATACACCTGTGGAAGATTTTGAAGAGGACATCTGCAGGCAAGATGCGAACTGGATGGAGAACAGCGCGATTAACCTGTGCATCCACCGTAAGAAGCCCTTTTTTCGAGTCTAAGATTGTCAATTTCTTGTTGCAACCCTTCAATACGGGCCACGACTGAGTGAAGTCTCGCTTTCGTGTTGGCATAGCTTCTGCATAGGATATCCCGTTCTCGAGGAATGTCGTTGGCTCCGATATAATTTCCAATGATCTCGATAACTTGGGGCGGCTGTGAGGAATCTATAGGCGATAGTGTTCATACTTCTCTGAAAGGCGATGGTCACTGCAGCGGACGGTACAGAGAGAAAAAGAACGCGGAAAATGGAGCTGACCAGGTTTTTGAAGTGCTGCATTATCAAAGAGCACTCTGCATGCGACTTCGTGAGCACGAACGGTCGGGATCGTATGCACATCCGTCAAACGTTTGCGGGGAACTGGGGATTGGGGCAAGGTCGGTCTGGCAAGGTCCAAAAGAGGCCAGACTCCGGTTATATAAACTCAAAATTTGATTACCGGTCCTTTTACCAATGACCGCGTGGCAGCAGAGGGCAGCAGCCATATATGCACGTTGGGATTCGTAAACAAGTCTGAACCTCCAAGTCCTTTCCATTGAACCGTATACTTGCATAGCTATGCCTTTGTCCGAATATATATCAATCATCATCACTCTCATCGCTACTCGAATATTCCTCCTCGTCGTCCACACCACCCACGTAGGCATTCATGGATATGGGCCCCACGCCCGGTCTCGGAACCGGCATTGGTAGCTCTTCGTGCTGAGGCTCTGGAGAGTCCGGGAAGAGACCGAAACCAGCGTCTTCCTCTTCGACAGGCGCATCGCCAGCCCCCTCGTCTCCCAATTGTTCGTTCAGTAGATCGGCAAAGTCATCCATATCAATCTCCTCGCCAGCCTCGTTCTCGACTTCGTGGTGGTGTATATCATCTAGACCGGGGGTTTCTTCGATCATCGTGAGATTGGTTGAGACTCCTGGAGGTGCTGCAACTTCATCCCACTCTTCGTCTTCTTCGGAATCGGAAGCTGGCACGGGAGCCGGAGGTTCCTCGGCCACTGGAGGTACGGCAGCTGTGACAGGAGGTACTGACAAAGATGGAGGTTGCCGAGAAGAAGATGATGAGGAGGAGGGAAGGGGTGCGCCGGGCAAGAATGAAGGGCCTGCACCAGGCAATTCCAGAGCCGCTCTCGCACGCGGCGGGGGCGGGGAGGGTTGCTTCCGTGCTGGAGCACGTTTCGTAGGGGGAGGTTTCGTAGCGGCGGGTGGTTGAGGAGCTGGTGCTTTCGTTGGCGCAGGCGGAGGTGGTGAAGGACGTGCTCGTTTGGACGTCGTCGGCGCTGGCTTCGGAACGTGCACGATATCCTCTGGATCCGAGAACTCCGGAGTTGATCTCTTCGGGGCCTTCTTGGGTTTGCTCGATGTTGATGACGGTGGGGGTTTCGCTGGGAGCTTAGGCCGAACCTTGGGTGCGGGCTGAGTTGATCGCGGTGCAGGGGGAGGACGCGAAGGCACGGTTTGCTGTATCGGAATATCTTCTTCTGAGTCCTCTTTGGTTGGCCGGCTCACAAGTTCTTCGGGAAGAATCTCCGCGAAATCGCTATCCAGGTCACCGTCTTGTTTTTCTGGAAGGTCTCGCGTACTCCTCTCAGTCGTTGTAGGTAAAGCTAACGGTGAAGTGCAAGTTAACATCAAGGTAGGTCATATAAGTCTGTTTGGCGTACGCACGAGAAGGCGCAGGTTGTGTCAGCGATTCAGCTCGCTTCTCAACATGTTCTAGGGACACGAAAGATTCGAGCTTCTCCAGGGTATAGCTCTAGAAACCGCGCAAATGAGTAACATTCTTGAGTCAATAGAATGGGGGTACGCACTCCAGTCTCCTCGTCGAATATCAGCACGCAAGCCCATTCCTTGGCTGGATCCTCTCGACCTTTGTAGACGTGAGCACCACTTGGCTGAATTGAGAAGTTCAGCTGCAAATCATGACATGCATGAACCGGGGAGCGCACCTGGGCAGGGTGTTCAACGATGATCGAGCTGTTGGGTCCATCCTTATTCCGCTTGACTTCCATGTTTCCAGATTTCGTCGAATCTATTGACGAAGGCTTGAAGTTATCTTTGAAGTCAAAATTCGTTTAATCAATGTGCAAACAAGAAGAGTAAGCAGCGACCGACATCGTAGGGCATAGAAGTCACGATCCGGCAACTTGTTAGACTTCTGAGGAGGCTGGTTGCCCTTTCGAGCTTTGAGAGCTCGTGTGAGTGAGGAGCCCACGTTGACTTTATGCCGCCCAGGGCCTGGGGTCCATGTTGTGGATGCCATGGTCGTCGAGGTAGAGGAACAAGAAGGCCGTTCGGTGGCAGTCACACACATGCATACTGAGTTCCTCAATTAACGCCCTTAAGCGCCCAGGAACAGGGTCGGATTTCCATTTACAGAATCTATTGTACTTGAGTTTTGCCCATTGTGTCGTGAAAGGTATAAGTAAGATATGGTTCTACCTTATAAGCCCTAATGTAACGTCGTGAAATAAATTAAACCGATGTGTCGAGTCCGTATCAATAACGATGATGCAGAATTTGTATGAACAGAGTACGAATTCCACCACAAACACTCTCAGAATCCACCATATCTGAACTTGAGGTCTCCATACTCTTTCTCCAAATCGTCCAGATGCATTTGTCTGCGAGCGAGAGGCGGCCTGTCTCCCACTAGTTCATTGGCTTGGAAGGCTGTGAGCCAGGAGTACAGAGTGAATGAACGACGAGGGACGTCCATAGGAAGCTTGGGCACGAAGAATCCGGCGATCAAGCCCATCCCAAGAATTATTGCCAGGAGGCCCCCTGCCAGAACTTTTTCAAGACGAGCGCTGGCAAGAACCTGATCATGGAAAGCCCATGCAACTGCATCACCGGAACCGGCAAAATACGGAAGCATGTTTGCACTGTCCGCTTTCGCTTTCGCCTTTGCAAAGAATTCGGGTGACAATTCGGTGTAGTCGGAAGGGCCAGTCCCACCAGTGTACGAGACAGTCTGTGAAATGAGGATGAGAGTCCATCATAGCCATTCATTCAACGGACGACTCACTGTGGGCGATGGAACATAGTCGGCATCTCGTCCATTGTCCTGGACGAGAGAAATGGAGTGAGTAGGTAGCAACAACAAGGACTGGAGATGAAACCCACTTTCAGCACCTGGTTGACGGAGTTGTCATGCAAGGTTATATATACATCCTTCAACTTTGTGGAATTCAACTCCCGAGTGATACTCGTATCGGTTATTAGGTCGCCCTTTCTGACAGTGACCGCAACCCCGTCAACGATATCGTCAGCAATATGTCCGCCTTTGCTAATGACTTTCATAGTAGTCGGCAGTCCCAGGGTGGAATTGTAAACCTGTACAATGTAAGGCTCAAACAACTCCACGCAGACCGCGGCGTCATATCCAATCCGGCCTTGGATGAAGTCCCCGTTTGAGTCTTTTGAGGTCGTGTTGACGGTCTGTTCGGACTTGACTTGAAATTTGCCATTTGGTGTGTAGGCATCGTTGATGCGGACAAGCAACGTTTCGAGAGAAATCCAGCCAAAGCCTTCCTGACCTGGTTCGCCAGATGGTATGAGATCCAAAGGATGAAGTTGAACACAAAAGACTCACCCATCGTTACAGGATAGCTTTTGAAGCTGTGGGCCACTCCGTTGGAGGCAAACCGGCCGGTAGCTGAAGGGGAACAGTTAGATCATATGGAAAAATTGGTGATACCCTGGTACTTGCCTGCATCCAGCATCGAGTCGATGTCCACGGTATCAGGGACTTTGTCTGAATCGAGAACCCAAGTCCTGTTGAAAGGATTGTCAACTAATGCCGGAACATCCATGTTGTACTCTCGGAACAAATCCCGAATATCGCTCCGCGGGACAAAGACGTAGGTTAAGTTATTGGCACTTCGTGGTACGCTTTTCGGACGAAGAGGGGAAAATTTAGCCGCCATACAAATACCATGCTGGAGAGGTACCTACATATTGACATTTCCATTCGAGACCCTCTTGCAGCGAATACGTATCCCCCACCTAGGAAATCTGCAATGCGAAGTTGGTTATGAACTACAACGGGAGTAGCAAAAGCATCAACATACCGAAGAATTGTCCCGGGCTCTGCTTGAGAGAACGCTCGCTCTGATGCACCACCTGTGTCGATAGATGCTGCAGTTGTGTCCTGGTCAAAAGTTCCGAAGCCTGAGCCATCCGGACTGAGCTGGCCAGGGGAAACTTCAGCAAAGTAGATATCTTCGTTCTGATGACGGAGAGAGATCGCCGGTGGAAGATTTCCCAGTGCTGAGAATGGTGATATCGTCCAAGTCAAGGTGAAACTCTATTGAAATGAATGGATTAGTGGAGTCGAAAAAAAAATGGGGGACGAAATTACTGTAAATGCTTGTGTAAGATTTGCCGCGCGCACAATATCAGTGGGTGATAAATCTCCTTTGACCGTGACCTCACGGTAGTTGTGTTCGTCGTGCTGGGAGTAAGCGATGAATTCGGATGAGCAATCCATATGGACTCGAAACAAATAAGCGTGAGACTTACCACGATCCTCGTTTGGATGTCAGTGATACGACCAAGTAGGAAAGGGAGAATCGATGCCAAGGTAGCCGTACACAGGAAAAACGCTATGAACAGCGTCCACGGGCGCTTGCTACAATACACAAAACGGTTGGTGAGAAAAAAGAGCCGGGTGACCAGAAGGGCTGTCCACTCACTCGTATGCTTTCCGTGCGTGTCTCGCCGTACCGGAGTACATGTAGCGCGCCCAACCCAATCGAAGCGCCGCCCATAGAGTCGTCCCATTCTCAACAGTCGATGACAAGTCCCTCAATCTAACGCCTGGAGCATCATACGGAACGTTTGATTGATGGATAAGGGTTGCCCAGGCTGCAATTCAACGATAGTGGGTCACCATGGGTGAGAGTCAAAGAAATCAAATCGTGAAGGAAGGACTCACTTGCAGCCTCCAGGAAGCTTTTCGCCAGCTCAACCAAGCTAAGTCCCAAAGCAACACCCACTAGTCCACATCCAATGCCAACAATCGCCCTACACCAGAATATCGTACGGTCCTGTGCTACGAACACGACGAGCAAAAGAAAGGGGTAGGCGACGGCACACAACACCACATGAAGGAGTAGTTTCTTCCATTCAGGAGCCTCAAAACCCCTCGAAGCAAATGGTATGGGATGTCGTCTTGCTTTAGATGGTGTTCCAGGAAGACCATTCGGGAATGAGGGAGTGTTCAAAAGAGAATCTTGTGATGCGTCGGAGGCGGTGAATTTCCGTCCATGTTCATAGGGATTGTATGATCCGGGAGACTCGTCGTCTATCCTGGCCGATGTCCTGTATTCGGTCACGGAAAGAGAGTCGGGAACTCTTCCTGTCCGCTTGGATGATTTCTGGAGTACTCGGGGACCTCGAGGTTGCTGTGAGGATAACAGTCGCTCCTCTTCTTGCGGTGCCCGAGCGGGCAGGAGTGGTATGTTCTGGTAAGAGTTGTGGTTGTACGAGCTAGAACCACTGGAGGATTGGGTGTAGTTCATCGTGGGAGTGTAACTATCTGGGTGGTAAGGGTCAAAGGAAGTTGTGGATGTCTTGCGTTGGTGGCCCCAGGAGGCAGGGGGTGTGGAGGCCGCCGTGGAGGGAGCTTCGAACACGACGTTCGAAGGAGCCATGATGGGCGATGTGGGAGGAGGTCAAGGGAAGTCAGGATCAGGATGTGGGAATGTCGCCATTATCAAGGCCATAAAGTAAGGGTCGTGGGCAATGGTAGGACACATTGGCGGCTAACTCAACCTAACCTCGTGTGCGACCGCGCCCAGGTTCAGAGTCAGGGACCTGGTTGTGTTGCTTACGGGCACCCTACCGATCTACGAAATGAATTGCATCGAATGATGCCTTGTTTGTCGGGTTTGCCATCAATTTGCTAACTCGATGCAGGGCAGTGCTCTTCGCCGTAAACGACGCCCCGTAACGCCCGACATTCCAATAGTGCGACCGGGAGCGATATTCTCAGGCCGACCAGCGGAACGCGCTGGCTGAGAAGTTTGCTGGAGAGCCACGAAACCCGAGATGCATGTCACGAGAATATGAGGATACACATACGAAAACAAGGGGAACAAACTACGCAGCATCTGCCTTTTCCTTGTGTTTCTTCTTTTTTGGTTTCTCATTTCGCTCTTCTGATTCGTCTTCCACCACCTTGCGTTTCCTTTGTCGTTTCTCTTCGACGGTCAAATCACGTTCCTCGACCGGAGCCACAAAGGCCTGGCCACGCTCTGCACGTTTTTTCTCAACGTTCTCAGTTTGCTGTGCATGGATGTGTCAAATTTGAGCTTGAATCACTTGGGGATGAAACGCGCGCACTGACCTTTTGCCTTCTCTTCTCCGATTCACGGGACTCTTTCTCATGCCTCTTGAGGAAGTATTCACCGGACTCAAGTTGAAGGTCGACCTGTGATGGAGGATATTGAGTTAGCCACCTCCGTTCGGATGCGGGTTGTACATGGAACACTTGCCTTCCGAGGTTGTTGAGCGGGCGGGAATGGTGTATAAACTTTCTTAACGAGCTGCGACGAGGCCGGCTCGAGACCAGCGACTTGCCGAGCCGTGTTCCGAGCTTCCAGTCGTTCATTCTTCTTGACGGTTTTCTCGGACGTTTTCAAGTGTCTCTTCCGGAATTGAGGTAAGAATCGATCCCAAGATTCTGTAGCAAGTTTGGGGTCCTTGGCGAGTTCCCGACGTATCATTAGTTCCTGAATCGAAATTGTGTTAGCGTGATGTGACGAGATAGCCCTTCTGTCTGCACAGTTTGCAGGCTTACCTTAATCCGGTAAATTGGATGAATGTTCTTCATACAGTCCAATACTATTCTCCGCACTTCCTTCAGGGATTTGTGAGGGCCCATGACGCTGACAGTGTTTCCTTGTACTAGGACGTAGCATTGAGTAAGTAATTCAATGGCCTGTGTAATGATTCAGATGTTTTAATGAGTTGTCAACGCAAGGGATTGAGGAATGTTTCGCCACCTTTAACGTGCTTCCGTCGGGTCCTATTATGCGCTGCCTCCGCTTGACAAAGCGTTCCTTATTTCGGACCAAATTGCCGATTTTGATGATATCGCAGGAAATATTGTCTTCGAGGATCTTCACAGCTTGCTGAACAGCGACACCACGGGCTAGCAGTTTGATCATGTCTCGGGCCTTGAGAATGATGTAGGGATCGTATGTCTTTCGAGTTGTTCTCACAGACATGGAACCATTGACCAAGTCCAACGTGCATGCCACACCCTTTACAGACATAAACGTTTAGTAACTTCAAGTGGGTGGGAGAACGGTGAAAAGATGTACATGTGTCTCTAGAGCCTTTGTCACCGCACTCCATACTTCACGAAGGTACTTTTCCCGGTACTTTGGGAAGAGAGTTGCAAAGGATGACTCTTCTAGAAAAGCACCGCCCTTGTTGTCATCGGCTTTGAATGTATCAATTTTCCACTACTTTGGCTGTTCAGAACGCAATAGATCGGATTGAATGAGGGGTTCTCACACTAAAAAGAAAATCTAAGCCAGAGCTATACAAAAATCGAAAATTTGGGACGCTCACTGGTCGATATCGTCTGTATCCCAGGCTAATTAACATAATAAGCGTTAGAACGAGAATTTCCGCAACAAAGCAGAGTCTAGAACTTACGCTTGTCCTTTCTATGACTCTTGTTTCTGTTCACAACGGCCTCTTCATCGGCCATGGTGGTTGGAGGTGAAGGGAGGAATAATTTCCCACCGTGTGCCGGATTTTCCACGTGTTGTTCTCTCTCCCTTTCATCACCTTTCCGCGCGGTCACAATGGACGCCGTCGTCGACGAGTTGCCCCAAGAGCCTCCCTCTTTGCTATCCTACGACGACAGCGTATCTTATGAAGAACAAATATCGACGAATCCCAGCGATGAGGCGGGTCTGGCTAGCCGTATAGGCAAAACCAAAGTTTACCTGCTCTCCGAAACGTCAGTCGGCAAGGTGCGCCTGGCATGTCCTGGAGCCTTGCGCAAACAAGAGATTAATATGAGAATGCTATGTTCATACGAATGGTAAGCGCAAACGCGGAGAAGACGAACCAACCGTGGATATTGCGGAGGAAATGGATGATGTTGATATGTCGGAAGGTGCGTGCTCATTGTTCTTCGTCCCCCGCTACGGAACTGACTCTATCCTCGCTCTCGACAGACCCGACACAGAGAAGTAATGCGATACTTATTCAAGGATCGCCCATTGCGCACCTTCCAACGGCGCGTCTATTTGCGTACGCAACCCATTTCGACGCACATCCTCTCGGCCTGGAATGGATAGACGACAATACTTGTGTCTACGTATTTGAAACCAAGGAAGCGGCTCGCACAGGTTTTCAATACCTCCAGAAGTCAGCTGGAGAGGAGGGAGACCTGGAAGGGTTCGTCACGGCGAAGCCTATACCGGTTGCTTTCTGGCCACCAGAGGAACGGATCAACAAGAGCTTAGGAAAGGGAGAAGGATTGAAAGGTACAATTCAGATGCGTTGGGCGAAGATAGAGGACGTCAAGAAGAGAGGAGCGAAACAACAAAGCGAATTTTACCGGAAGCACGGGGATATGGCTGGGAAAGAGCTCTTCAATGGGAGGGAGACGCAGGGAGCGTCAGGCAAAAGGAGAAAAACTGACGACGCTCTCGATCTCCAGCTACAGAGGGAGAGGCTGGACAGAGAACTCGAAAATTTCTTAGAGGATGAGCCTGCCGAGGAGGAGCCAACGTCGAAGATGCGGTCGGACCACATCGCAGCTGACGGCCGAACGTTACTGGAACGCACTTCGATCCTAGACCCACACCTAAACCCTGGAGAGGCCGACCTGGCCTCTCGGCTCACAGACCGTCGCGCTGCTCCTCTACCCAGACGCGCGCGACGAAACTTGGAGGATCGACTTTGGTCGGAGGAGAGAGCTGAAGGGAAGGGTAGAGGGAGGAAGTCTCATGATTCACGTGGGACGGATAGAACGCGTCCCAGGAAGACACAACAAGAATTAGACGAAGAGTTGGACGCTTTTCTCCGGGAAAAGGATTAACCCCACACGTTTATCTATTTATTGGTTTCTCCGTGGTCTTTGATGATACTTACTATTAGTGTACTTATACGAAGTTTACAGTATTTACCCAACTCTTCATCATAACGCTCTGACAGCCAAGATCATTCCGGATCCGAGATTATGATTATAGTTGCTACAATCCATCGTGAACGTCGTGAACAAAGATGGTAAGTAGAACATATAGTAGGTATACAGGTGGATGGATCCGGCCCTTCCACTCCAGCCCACGAGTCATTGCCAGCAAAGGTTTGCATTCCTACAACACCTCATCCCCGGCGCCTCCCTGAACTACTACAAGCCCATCCACGCCAGCAGCAGAACCTCTATACATGATCCCAGCACCAACATCTCCCACAGTCTTCCGAACATCTCCACCTTCACCCCCATAAAACGCCTCTTTCAGCTCCTTGGCATGGTTCTCGACTGCCAATCTCCGTGACCTTCCCGTCACAGCAATCTTCCTTCCCCTGATCATGGAAGACCACCCTCGCATATCCTCCAAGATCCCTCTCAGCCCCTTGTCAGTTTCAACCTTCAACTCTCTGAATTTGACCCTCGACGACGAAGAAGAGGAATACCGTTCCCATACGACACTATCGGCAGTGGCTGACTGCATCCTGGTCTCGTTCGTCATTGACGCGTACACCGTATCCGGGAATGCTGCAGATGCCACCACCCCGCCGCCGGGACCGAAAACGCTCGTCCTGTGAGACCTGGCAGAGGCCACTGTCGACAAGTGATGTTCGTCCGGGACCTTCATTTCTCCACTAACACCATCCTCAGAGTCCTGCCCAACCTTAACCCAAACAACCTCTGCCCTCACGCCTTTCCGTTCACAGAGCTGAAGGACAAACTCCAATGCCATCCGGTCATCGGGACCTCCGAAGAAGGGTAGATACACATGCATTTCCTCGTCGCTTCCACCAGCACCGTCGAACATAGACGTAGCAGTCGATCCCCTCGAATGAGCCAACTCGACAAACAAACCCACGTCTAGACCTCGCTTCCCAGCCTTTCCGAACACTCCACGCACGAAATGTGCGTGAAGGGTCGTTTCCTCCTCACCGCCACCTGCATGGTATGAAGCAGTCCGGAATAATGCGTCGAACGGGTTATACGAGATCGATCGGGGTGTTGTGGCAGCTAGGGGTGTCGGAGTGGCAGCAGTTGCAGTTCCGGGTGCGGGTGCTGGTGGTAACCAACCTAACATGATCAGATTCCTCATGCTTTCCTTTTCTCCTCGAACGCTAGATGAAATGGCATGATCGATGACGCTGGTCGCTCTCTCCTCTCCGTCAGAATCGATCACCTCTATTCGTGGCTCGGCGACATTAGATTCGGACCAGGGAAGGAGGCGGGTGAACATTCTATAGACCATCAATACAGGGTCGGTGTAATGGGCGGACAGGTGAATTGTGGAGGAGAGGAGTCGGTCCGAAAGCGGTAGGATGCGGAGGGGGTGCAGAGTGATGCTGGTTCCATCGACGGTGGGCTGGGAAGCGTTATCTTGTGTAGATGAGGAAGCCCTATCGATGGTCGATGGTGAGGCCGGGGGCTTCACAAGCTGCGTGAAGGCCATCAAACTCGGGAGGTGTTCCATCTTGTCCAGGACGACGGCAAAACTTGTCCACCTCCTTCTTTCTTCCATTCCTAGCAAATCGCCACCTCCCGATATACGCTTACTTTCGTTCGAAAGCCTGGCTTCTCCAGCCTCAACGGCCTTGGGCGTATCAACCACGTTATTGAAATTCGCCCCGGTCGCGGAGGCACGGACCCTCTTATCCGGTGGGTAGAAGGTCACGACCAGGGGTGTCGTCATGAAGGTGAGCACCAAGGCCTCGAGGACGAACATTGAAAAGACTTTGGTACTCAAGATACCCGCACTCAACCCCACGTTGAGCACGATGAGCTCGACGAGTCCCTTACAGGACATCAACGAACCGATCGCACATGATTCGCGCCATGAGAAGTTGGACGGTGAGGTGAGGTATCGAGCAGCAAGTGTGCAGCCTCCAAACTTTCCTGTGAATGCCAGCAAACAGATTGCGATGGTGAAACCCCAAGTTTTGCCTGTAACGAAAATTGATGGAATGTAGTGATTGAATTGGACATGTTTCCTTACCATCATTCAACAACCCGAGATCGGTCGACAGTCCAGACAGTGTGAAGTACTACAGAATGGACACAGTCAATAGACGCTTCACGGGAGAAGCAAGTAGATTACTCACCAGAGGCAGGAATATGATGCCTACCATATCCTCTAGCTTCTCTGTCAGTGCGATGGCCAAGCCACCTTCCCGGGGAACAACCAGTCCCACAAGGAATGCACCAAAAATAGCGTGCACTCCTATGATATCTGTGAAGAATGCACTGCCGAAGATGCATATGACGATGACAGTCATGAAGAACATCGTCGGATGACCTGCTTCTATCGACCCGGTTTTCCTCCCCATCCAACGTATCGCATGCTTTAGTGGGAAAAGCACGATAAGCGTCCATCCCACACAAACAAGTAGAACGTATAGCGCCGTCAAACCGCTTCCTGCATTAACAAGAGCGACTGAAAGAGCCAAAAGGGTCCACCCAATGATATCGTTCGCAACGCCAGCGCTGAGCACAACGATACCAACTGTGGTATCGAGAAGCTTGAGCTCCGTCAAGATACGACAAAGCACTGGGAAAGCGGTGATGGAGTAGGCCACGCCTGTAAACAACATGAAATGGGTGAATTTGACGGCACTGGAATCGATGAATTCGTTGTACAATGGCACGGCTAGCGCGACTCCAAATCCAAAGGGCAAGCACATTCCCGCGAGCCCCACGGTCGCACTCAACCTGACGTTCCTTTTGATGACACTCCCATCGATTTCTAGTCCGACAAGAAACAGAAATAAACACAGTCCAATGTTGGCTGTGAGAGAAAGGTATCCTTTGGCCTCGTCTGGAAAGATGTGTTGGGTGAAGCCTGGTATGCGACCAAAGGCGGTCTTGCCGAGTAATATGCCACCAAGAACTTCTGCGATGACCTTTGGTTGACGTATTCGTCGCAGTGCGAGGGAAAGGAGTGAGGCGGTCGTTATGATTATTCCTAGCTGGATAATCCAGAGTCGAATAGGGTCGGAATTGCTGGGTACAGTGGGATCCTTCCCGTTGAGTAGACCACCCTGGTCTTGGGCAGCACGTTTGCTGAAGAGGGCGATTAGCGTGGATGAGAACTCGCCCATCGTCGAGTCGAGATGGAGATGGTGAGGAAGAAGGATATAATCGGTGTCCTAAAAACAAGACTGTGGAGAGCTTTCGGGAAAACTATTGTCAAAATTTCGACGGGAGCTTTCCGACTCAGAGCAATTTAGGAGTGACCACGCCGAAAACCCGCACTTTCTTTCGTTTAACCTTGATGTTAGCATCCCGTCTTTGAGTGTCCGTTCTCGGGAGAAGCTGAGCTTTGAGACCCAGGAAGCCTATTGTAGAACGAAGGCGAATGCAAGCCTACCACATGATGGTGTCGGACGGAGTGAGTTCAGTCCTGTTCAGTCTGGTCTGTTCTGCCAGTTCTGCCATGTCTGCCGCGCGGAACTTCGGCAGAACAACCGGCGTCTGTTCGACGGGGCCCCTAGGCACTTTGCTCCCACCTTCATGTTTCTTCGAAGGGCTCTTCTTCGCCTGGTCAAGTCTACTGTCCTCATCTCCTTAACTTGGATATTCCTCGCAATTCTCTACGTCTCGCTACCCTCGCCCATTCCGGACGATGCATCAACAAATGCTTCCCTTCTAAACGGTCGAACCATCACACGAGTTTTCGACAAAGACACGTTCTTTCCTCCTTGGGATATCAATGTTCGAGGCGCAAATTCTCGAGATTGGACAGGACAATCGTTTATCATGCAGTTCAGGCTAATACGCGAACTAGGGGCCGGCTCAGCAACGCTGGTGCTTGGGGGAGGAGACGACGATGTCGCTGGGATTGGCGCCTTCTTTGGATTTCCACCACAGATTGAAGTACCTTACCATAATATATTATTGGAACATCTCGAAGGAAACACTTCATTATCTTCACCGACCGAGCTAACTCTCGCGACAGGGGATGTTGACCATTTGGAATTCCCACCTGCTGCTCCTGCGGATGCAGCGTTGCTGGCCTGGTGGGTCATGCGCGATGTAGCACAGATTTTCTACCGCATACGAAGAGTCCCAGAAGAGAATTTGGTTCAGATTTGGACGGACTCGGATTTCTGGTATCAGGGCTTAGAGGTGCGTTTGCGTTGTGCACTTGGCATATCGTCGGTATTCTTCATCTCTTTTTCCCTCTAATGTGTAGGGAACACCACCTGGCATAGATCCTCTCCTCTCCATAACACTCGACGAACTCGGAAATATCTCAGAAACTGAGTTTCCGTCTCTACCAGCATCGTCCTCACCTTCCATGTTTTACCCGATCCGTTTGGTGCTCATTGGCTTCCTCGGTCCAGTAGGGGTGGCAGGATTCCTGCTCTTCGCCTTATTCTCCGGTGTAATGCAAGGTATCTTTGCCCTGCTTGCATTGGTGCTCAACATGGCTGCTTTGGTCGTGTTTTGCGTCGCAATTTATGGGATATATTGGTGGATCAAGCACGAGAGACCTCGCATGGCGGTTTCTGTATCCGAGTTAAGGGATCTATTGGACAGCGCTTTGGACACCATACGATCGCGAAATGAACGAGCTCCAGAGGAACAGGTGGTTTCGCAAGAGGTTGATTTGGAGGCAAATCGAATTGGGGCAAGATCGGATGAAGATGTTTTAAGGGTATCGAAGGAACATCATGAAAAGGAAGGTGGTGATCCAGCTGCTGGTGCCAGGTCGTGATCTATTGTTGGGGTCTACGTGCTGCTATTTTCGCTCTTTTACCATACGGTCGTTTCAAGTGTTTGTCAGGTTTTTCTTCTGGGTAATCAGTCATTGGATTCAAGTTGTACAGGAGACTGGGAACGTGTTGGCTATCTCTCGAGGTTGAGCTTCCGCTGATAAGTTACGCATAACGAAATTGGAACTTTCATCCAGAAGAATGAATCGATACACGGACAAAACTCTTCGTGATGAATAATGAAAAGCTTCAAGCACTACACCACGTCTCCTTGATCAGATCTGCAGCCCTCTCAGCGACAATGTAGGTCGGAGCTTGTGTATGTGCAGTGGGTATCTTTGGCTGCGAGAAGATAACTCAATCAGTGATCCCGCGGCAAACAATCAAACAGCAAAACTTACGAATACACTCGCATCAACGACCCTCAAACCCTCAACGCCCTTAACTTTCAGATCTGGATCGACAACTCCCCAGTCTGCACCTTCGGGTGACATCGCTGCGGTTCCAACGGGGTGGAAAAGCCCGCCCCCGTTCCGAGCAATATAGTCGTCCAGTTCTTCGTCTGTTGTTGCATTCGTAGGGGAAGAAAGGATGAAACCCTCCCATGCCTGCAGGGCGAACAGACGCCGGATAGTTCGAATGGCCTCCCTCATCACGAATTTGTCAAAATCGGAATCGAAAAGGTTGTAATTGATAAGGGGACTATCCAGAGGGTCGGAGGAATTGAGTGTGAGGGATCCACCTAACCATGGGCTCGTTGTCAGGTCATGGTATTAGGCGAAAGGGTCAGTCATGTTGCTTACTTGCGACGGGAGACACCCCACCAACGCCAACACTAATAAAGTTCCCTGTTTCCGGTACAGCTCCAGAAAATCCGTTCTAGGAGCCAAGTTAGACTGTAATCAACGTGAGGACAATGAGTCGGGACTACGTACGATGAATATGAGTTCTATATGGGCACTGCGATTGCCGGACGACGGGTCCTCGAACTGTTGGAAGATTTCTGAGCTTTCGTTCAGTCGGAACCAACCCAACATGACAAGAGGAGAGTCGACCAGCGGGCCAGTCTTATTCGTCGTCCACTGTTCCAGCTGTTGCGCAGCTAGCGCTGGATCGCGGGCTGCACCGTCGGACGTGTTGTTCGAGTTGGCTTGGAAGTTGTTCAAGACAAACGGATGTTCGGTTAGGTTCTTGCCCACGGATGGCAGATGATGAAGAGTCTCGATGCCAACTGAGTCAAGTTCATTCGAGTCACCGATCCCAGAGTGTAGAAGGATATGGGGAGTCATGATGCTACCCGCGGATAGAATAATTTCTTTCGTAGCTTCAATCTGCGTGCAAGTAGCTGCCCAAGTCCCATGCGTTCGTCAGCGACGACTTATGCTAGCAGGTAAGCGGTCCACGTACCACCCCCGTCCCCGGTAACTTCTACCCCACTGATCGATAGCGAATCACCGTTACTAGTGAGGAGCCGTATAGCTTGAGTATTGACTAGTACATTAAGGTTTGGACGATCTATGAATGTGGGGCCCAAATAAGAAGTAGCAGAGCTGCTTCTTGTACCGTTCTCGATTGTGGCTTGAGGCCATCCTGAGGAAGGGAATGAGAAACTCGTAACACAGGAAAGACCAGCATCACAAGAAACGCACCGAATCCCAGTTGATTCCCGGAATTCATGTCACGATTGAAGGGGAACTCGTTGCTCTCTTGTGTAGATTGAAGAACGCGACTTTCGATGTCGAGACGAGGGAAGCCTTCCGTACTCACAGAGTTGATACCAGAAGAGCTGTGAACTGAGGGGTCATATTGAGTCGCGTTTTCGTCCAACGGTTCGAGGAATTTCTCGTTCTGAAACTGGTTGTCAGTACCCAGCGACGAATAATTCATGACCGAACAAGTCTTTACTTTTGCGATGTAGGGGAGAATATTTTCCCAACTCCAGCCCTCGTCACCCGTTATGGCCGCATAACGGTCAAAGTCATCCGCGGTACCGCGCGTGTATCCCATATAGTCTGCGTAGGCGACATTGTCAATGCTCGATGAATACCCGCGCTTCGAACCGAATAAAAAAACTTACTAATTGAACTGCTTCCTCCCAATCCAAATCCACGAGTAACTGGGAGGGTACGGTTGTTCAGTGCCAATTGAGGTGTAGCTGGGGAGATGGAGTGTTGGTTATATATCGCGGCGATTATATGAGCTGCATACTCGTCAGGTTCCAATCCAAGGCCGTATTAGGCGCTGCCTTTGGTGCAAAAGCCGGAACCATCGATTCGGTGACATTCTCGACACTGAGAAACGAATAGCCAGGTCTTGCGTCACGAACGGAAAACGAGAGGAAGGTAGGGCATACTTTCCGCCTGCCTCTATCACCAGAACCGACCAGGATGAATTCTCAGACAAGCGATTGGCAACAACATTTCCTGCGGTTCCACCTGTCGAGTTCATAGGTGAGTTGGTACTTTAGCGACTAGAGACTGTTGACGGAAACTTGCCGCCTATGATAATGAAGTCGAAGGAGCGCTCTTCGAGTTCATCGAGGCTACGGAAGATAGCAGCTGAGGCTTGTAGCGCAGCGATGCAGAATAGACTCCATAGGCACCACACCCTATAGCACATCTTCGAAGAGGACAAGAGAGTGGAGCAAAGACAGTCGTGAAGGCCTCCATTTTATTCAGAATCATGGGAAGAGCGTCTCCACATCGTGAGGATTGATGGGAAATTTGTGCTTCATCAGAGTCTATCGGCCAGCCTCATGACGGTGCTTCGTCGACCCGCGGTTCCCAGCTTATGTTGATCATGGCTTCTCAGGATGGAGTCAGGGCGAGGATGCGGAAGCCGTGGGGTTTGGAAGACGGAGATGGCCAAAAGTCGCAATGGAAGCTGTTGCAGACCCCTCGATGCTGAGTCAAACGTTCCCACCCATCGAACACCATCATGGAATATGGACCTACAAGCGCCTACGACATGGAATTCACTCTGCAAGGCACAGGACAATTACTTGATACTTATTGACATTGTTTGTGCCCGAGCCCTGGGCCTGCACTCAAGCGCAACAGCGTGTAACCACCAATACACACACAATCAGAGTATTCTAAGACAATACATACAGGAATGACCTTCGCTTCACTCTTTCTTCTGCCTCGGTTTCGTGTTGTTCCTTCTCTGGGTACCTAGTGAATACCCAATGGTGCCCAACATAACCAGTGCCGCACCCGTCCACATCATCTTCATGTCTACGTTGTCCCCGCTATGACCAGTGTTCCCAAGTCCTACAACGACGCTCAGTACTAGACTCACGGCCTTCCTGACAACGAGGATCAGTGTCACTGTGAGCGCGCTGACTCGGGTAGTGAGTTTGTTGACGCCTGCTGCACAGAGCGACTGTGTCAGGGTATTCAGGAGAAGGGGTACCAGAGCAGAGGGCATCCGAAGATGTGCGTACGCGTCATCGCCCACCGTGACGACGGAGACGGGTGAAGATGCGTTTTGGCCGTCGGAGGCTATCGGAAGGGAAGTAAAGGGTGGGGAGGTGAGAGAGTCTTTGAGAGAAGAGGGCAGATCCGAGACGCGAAGAGAGTATGTTGATACTGGTCCCGTTCGCATGGCATGGAACTGTGAGATGATATCTTTGCGTACAGTAAGGAACATTGGTAGTGCAAGGAAATGGAGGTAAAACATCGACTCTTGCCATGTTGGTGGGGGTGCTAACGAGGATCCCGAGTTGTTCTGATTGGATGGCTGCTTCTGGGGTGCTGGACGTCCATATTTTGTATAGGTATAGTCCTGTACGAGACCAAGACACCCCGCGAATACAAGTGCAGCAGTTAATATCGCTATTCCTATAAGATAAGTGGTGATTGATCCATCCTGGGAGCTCGACGGTGATGATGTTTTGGAAGCAGAAAGTGTTGTCAGAAGGACGCCGACAGTGACGATAACGATGGAGATTATCTGAGTGATGTTGTACCTGATTTTGCGGATTTTAGCCTCAACACAAGGGTAAAAATGGGCCACTACGCACTTCTTCTTTGCCACGATCCAGCCGAGAAGCATTGTGATCACGAGCCCGCCGCTCCTGAAGATGATATGCACGGACATTGGGATGCGGTATCCGAATGCAATGTTGTTCAACAGCGAAACTAGGTAGTACAATGCGACCTGAGCAAGGTACGGTGCCAGGGGTATCCGACGAGGTCTGAATCGTGGACCGTATTTTGTCCAAGTAACATGCCTCGGGAGTCCCTGAAGCGATATAACCAGAAATTGGCACAATGTTATGAGAGAGCCAGCGTTCGGGTACTGGGAGGTAAGTTGTTCAAGAGTGACAGCATTACTGCAAAGGGCCTATGAGCTCCATAAAAAATATAAGAGGAAATAGGGCTTGCCTGCAGCAACCACCAAAAACGAGCGACAAGGTCGACAGCCAGCTCGCGAAGGAGGAAAGCATGGGTTGATCGAGGCGACCACGTGATATCTACCGTGTCTGTAGAATTTGTGTCTATTTGTTCGCTAGTATTTAAGGTCGCGTCGTGCGACACTTGAAATCTATCTCTCTTTCTTTCGTTCCACACCCATCTCCCTCGAAGGGACCATTCATATTCTACCTCTCTCTCGCTTTTCAATACACAATGTCATTTGATGAACAATCTCAGCGTTGCCACCCTTATTCCCTACTCCCGAGATGCCTCCACAATCCTCTCCTCGTCCAGCTCATTGACCACGGCGTCACGGTCGAAATGATTGATTATGTTGCCCAGCAAACCATCAGGACAGTTCGTGTTGCTGGAACTCGATCTAACACAGATCCTTCTCTGCGGGACTTCATATATCGCCTAGTCAAGCACGTCAACGTCTCTGTCGGCACTCTTCTCGCAACTACGATCTACTACGATCGCATACGCCCGAAACTCACAGAAGCTAGCGGTGAGAAGCTTCTATGCTCGCTTTTCGTGCATATATCTGATCTTAGTTTTCCTTGTATGCGCCCCTAGGAGTCCGCAGTGTCCGACATCGACTCTTTCTCGCCACGCTCATCGTCTCTTCCAAGTACCTCAACGATTCGTCTCCCAAAACCAGTCATTGGCAGAAGTACGCGGGAATAGCCACTTTGGAGGACGTCAACCTGATGGAACGCCAGCTTATACAGCTCCTCGATTACGATCTGCGATTCGATGAAGCAGAAGCATGCCGCTACTTTGCACCGTTCATGGTTATCCGTGCCCAGCAAGCTTCTACCAGAGCGATCGCCGTCGATAAAGTAACGAAGGCCGGCAAGGCAAGAGCAGAGGCGCAAGCAAAGGCCCAGGCCCAGGTGCAAGTCAAGACACAGCAGCAGCAACCTATCGAAGTCTCTTCCCTACAGCCTGTTCCTCGCGATTCTTCGGTATCATCGACCCTGGCTGCCGCCGTCAAAGAGATCGTCAAGCGTCCATCTAACCCTCAGCTTGAGATGGCTACTCTCGCGCCTCCTGTTATGCACAGGAGTATCAGCGTCGATTCTTCTTCCTCATCTTCTGATATCGGATCGCTCATCGATGACACTGGTTCCTCATCGGGGTCGTCATCTGGATGGGGAACTTCAGACTCAGAATCGGACTCTGAGGAAGAGCATTACGTGGAACCTCAAGTCTACTCGAACTCCTCAGTTGACCATTTCGCCGAAGATCACTTCGCATCGCATCTCCATAGAGGAGCCTTCATCGTCCGTCCCGTTCCTTCGTACACCCACAAAAATTCCCATCTTCAAAATCGCGCTCGCAAGCCCTCTGACGCGTCTTCTGTCTGTACGGTTACTGCGACGTCTCCAACACACTCGTCCTCCCTCTCCTCGTTGTCTTCGCATTCCAGGCGTTCGTCGTCAAAACGCTCAGCATCAATCGCCCTCAGCAACTCAGGAAAGTCTCACGGCAACCCTTTGTCCTCTAGCGCTACAATGCCCAGCATCCCGCGGTCAGGGCTTTCTGGAAATTTCTTGAGTCGGATGTGGGGAGCTGCGAAAGCCCAGGCTGGTGTGCAAGAAAACTCGACTCGCGACATGGACCCGGAGGTCCAGCTCCCGAGCGCTCTCAGGCGTCTGGTGCTTGTCCCGTCGAGGTCGACACTGTCTAGGAGCACGACTTCTGGCTCAACTAATGTTTGATTTGGGATTGATGCGATCTGGAAACTAGAAGGTAGCCCCCACGCGACGTTCTTGAGATCTCATGTTCATCAATACTTCATCCATACACCTGCCATTCCCTTTCTCATCACGTTCCTTCAATCACCCATATGGACTCTTATACGTTACATTCGGACTAGTGCTTACATTGGACTCAGACATTGCTACTTACTGTACACTGTACACTACTATGCTATACCCACATCACTATCTACTTCGGACATTACTATACCAGCCGTATCACTCTGCATCTCTTGTCGATTTGTTGAATGTTGTCACCTCGTTATGCAAAAATATACGTGCATTACTTGCGCATCCCCAGCCATCAATTTAGCCCATCGAGTCGAACGCTGATGTCGAAAGTTCCGGAAAACAGTTTGAATGTGAGTTTACTGTAGTATTACATATCGACGTACAAGTACCACAAGTCCTGAACGAGAAATCATAGAATAGAATAATGGTACATTGATCCACCTAGCCTCGGATGAAAGGATGTACAAGTGCTTCCTTTGGTGTAATCCTTCTTGTGGGATCAAGTGCAAGACACTTATCTAAGAGATCAATGAATGAAAGTAAAAACTTGCTCTCATCGTCCTTCATTTTCACAGACGTAGGTGGCATGAGCCGTGAGCGAAGGTCCCTCGAAGGCTTTGAGATGTGCACCTTCTTGACGACTTCCTGTAAAACATGCAGCCACCGATGAGCACACCATGTTTTTGACACAGAGAACAAAAAAAAAAAAAAACGGAAAACGTACCGTGCCCAGGACTCTGTCCCTCTCAACACTGTTGAAGACACCAAGCTCATCGAAATAATCCTCCCCAAATTTGGCTTTCTTGATCATCTTGCCGTTGAACCGACCCTTGAGCTCCATCATAAGCAGAAGCATCTGATTGTTGGAACGTCCAGGGAAGAGAATCTTGCCAGTGTAGAGCTCATACAAGGTGCACCCTATTGACCAGATATCAAGTGCTGGATCATAAGGGACGCCCATGACTAGAGAAACAAATAAACGGAACTTGTAAGCGTCCGGAAGCATGGGAGCAGAAACAAGACGCGCGACTCAACTGATTTCTGGAGCGCGGTAGAATCGGCTGACGAGATACGGGGTGATGTCGTTCTCGGAAGCATCTGATGCAGACCCAAGATCACATAGCTTGAGGAGAGTTTTCTGTTCGTTGACCTAGTGAACGAGGTAAGCAAGAACTGGAAAAGTGGCGGAGAGGAGTCGATACGAACAAGGATGTTGTCCGGCTTGATGTCGGCATGCATCACATTGAGCTTTTTGAGTAAACTCAGGGACAGGAAAAGCTGATGAGCGTAAGCGCGAACTGCTTTAATGTTGAGACCGACATCCTTTCCGAAACGTTTGACGACGTCGCGTAGATTCATGCTGATGAGATAACAAATTGGTGGATGGTTCGATTGGATGGTGGTTGCAAGGGCGTACCTCAAACTCTCGAAGACAAGACATAGATGACCGCGGTGCTCAAAAGTTCGCTCCAACCTGACGATGTGTTTCTTATCTTCTGGATCAGCTTGCTTGAGTTTGTTGAGTATCTGGACTTCCTTGAGGCCGGCCTTATACCTACGGATAGCGTGAGTAACGACACGGTCAGAGTACGAAACGAATACCTACATAGACTCTTGGCAACGCACAATTTTGATGGCTACCTCCCTTCCTGCGGATTCTCCGGGCTCCGATTGTATTACACGAGCTCGAACGACATTTGCGAACATTCCCTTTCCGAGAGAAGAGAAAACCTGATATCGTCCCCCGTCTAGTTGTTCGCCAAGGATGACCGAGTAGTAGCCTTCAGCATCGGCAGCCGAGTCCAATGTCGTCGTTATCAACGCAGGTGCCGACGGTTTCTGCGGAAGGCTCGTCAGCCACATATGACAATGGAATAATCTGGTAAACGTACCACTACCTTCTTGACTGTGCGAGTTTTCTTGACCTTCGGAGCAGTGGTAACGGCAAACATGTCATCCATATCGTCTTCATCGTCCTCTTCTACCTCTATCTCTTCTATATCGTCATGTTCATCCTTCACTGGGGCGTTCACGCGCTTCTGCTCGTCTTCACGTCGGTCGAGGCTTGGGTCATAGTCTGCCGCTGAGACTTGGATATTGGTGTGTTCCTCTATCTGAGCCTTCAACTCAGAAGACTTATCTTCGTCGTCTTTCGCAAGCGCAAAATCGTCCTGGCCGACAGAAGGAGAAGGAGATAAAGATCCCCGTTTAACTGGAAAAAGGCAAAAAGTTGAAATCGTTGTCTTGAATGGAATACAAGCACGTACATGCGACGCCATTATGAGCTTTATTGCGAGGGACTCTACTAGGATTCGAATCTTGGTTAGAAGGGGTAGAAGGACGATGCTCCTGGGTCGCACTGTTTTGTCCAGACTGGCCGGCGCTACCACTAGCGCTTGCAATACCAGCATATTTTGCCATTATTGCTTGTCGCTTGGCACGCCGACTAGCCAAGGTCTCTTCAACAGGTGGTGGCGAGGGGGCTAGATCGAGCTCCATTTCTGGTAAAGGCTCTTCTACGGGCGGCGGTGGTGCTGGTAGGTCCTTGGTTAATCTTGGTTGAGGGCTGTTTCGGGGGGAAATTCTGAAGAGAAAATAAGAGCCTGTCATGTTGATGATATGTAGGATATACTCACTCGCCTTCCTCCTTCTCTTCGGCATTTTGTCTCGTCGAGGAAACACGAGCATTGTCTGTGTGCGATTTCGGAGAATGACCAGGCCTCCGGGGAGAACGTTCGTGTCTCCTAGGCGAATGTCCATCTCTTCTCCCTCGACTGTCTGCCCGATGGCTGCCATGTCGTGAACGTCCGTCATCTCTGTCCCGCCTGCTTCTGTCCGAGTCATAACGGTCTCTTCTATCTCTATCATGGTCGTCTCTTCTACCGGAAGGTTTTCTTGACGAAGTTGACCTCAGGTGAACGTCCCTCCAGTCCCTAGTATCTTCTCTTGGTCTTTTGTGCTCTCGGATTTCACCACCATCTTCTCGAATCCGCTTTGAGCCTGAGGGCATGTTAGTCATTTTGTAGGCAAATGAAGTGGGTTTACGGGACACCGCACGATAGGAAAAAAGATAGAAAGAAGGTTTCAGCGACGATAAACGAAACCGCGAGCAACCAGAACCGTTGAAAAATAGCGGTCCTCGCTGACGGTGGGCAATGAGCAAACTGAGAGCCACTGTCTGATGTCTATGCGGGGCTATCCGAGCGTAATCAGGTGACTAAGACATGCTCTCGTAAGCAGCTTGACCGTCATCGGTCCCTCTCAGGGCAAGCACTGCCCAGTGGCAGGCTCTTTGCCCATCACCATGACCGACACCGACGCTGTTCAGAGTGATCCATGTGGCATCCCGCTCCCTGGATCAAACGTTTGAACTCTCGGGCTTAAGTCACTGCGCAAGGGTAATGGCATACTCGGAAAACGAGAGATCTATCTAACAACCTATCTACAACATGCCATCAGGGTCGCTTTCATGCCCAAGAAATTTAAAGGGAACCCCCCTGCACTAACCAAGTATCAACAACAAAGTTTTCGACTTTTTCGACTTGGTCCGACGCCTCCCAAATGTGTGGAATATCGGCTTTTCAGACTCTCGCGCCCGCGAGCACAACGAGGGACACGAGAGAGCTGGAGGAGCGGCTCCACAAGTCTATCCAAACCTTGAAGCACAGAGGTCCCGATTCCAAAGGAGTTTTCGTCGATAAGGCTGGAATCGTTGGTATGCTTATCTGTCTCATAGAACTCTCGTCAGACTGGTACTCATCACTGGATGCAGGTCTTGCACATGCGCGATTGGCCGTGGTCGACCTGGAGGACGGTCAACAACCCCTGCATGAAGGCTGGGTACACGCAGTCGTTAATGGCGAATTTTATGATTACGCGCGCATCCGGGAGGATCTAGAAAAAAAGGGCTGTGTTTTCAAATCCAACGTAGACTCCGAACTTGTGGTTCACCTGTATGTCTTTCTTCCCGTTCCTGGCACTGAGCCTCGACGTCTCAATGCTCTCTCAGGTACAAGCTCTATGGGGAGAATTTGCTTCAGCATCTTCGCGGGGAGTTTGCTTTCGTCCTGTATGATCGGAACCGCCGGTCTCTTTTCGCGGCGCGTGATCGTTTCGGATGTAAACCCCTCTTCTATACCGTCTCTCAAGGACGACTCATGCTCGCGAGCGAGATGAAAGCCCTCATCCCTTTAGGCTGGGAACCTGAGTGGGATTTGCAAAGCCTCGTACAAATGGGGGACTACAATGACAATCGGACCGTGTTTAAAGGTGTTTATAAGGTCAGTCGTATTTTGCTACCTATAAGTGGAAGTCTCCCTCATTCCTTGCTTGCCTGAAGCTGCCCCCGGCACATCAAATGTCATCTCATTGCGGACAAGTCAAGATCCAGCCGTACTGGGATAACTCCTACCCCGACCCCTACATCGAGGAAACCCGTCCGATGGAAGAAATCGTGGAGGGTGTGAGGACGCGTCTGGTAGATGCAGTTAAGGCACGCTTACGGTCAGACGTGCCACTTGGAGTGTACCTGAGTGGTGGAATCGACAGCGCCGCGACAGCAGGTATCACAGCTTCACTGATGAAAGAACAAGACCCCAATGCTCGGTTGTCGACATTTACATTGGCATTTCCTGGTGAGTAACTGCTAAATCCCTCCCCGCCTTATGCTAAATTTGAATGCCACGAATAGAACGACCAGATCTCGATGAGGGACCTATCGCTCGACGGATGGGCGAAGTCATAGATGCCGATATTCACATGATAACACCTTCAGAGGAAGAGATTGTCAGCCATTTCGAGGAATCCGTATACCACTCAGAACAACCGGTTACGACATTCCACGGCGCGGGCAAGCTCATACTTGCTGAGTACGTCCGTGATATGGGTTTCAAAGTGGTGCTCACCGGTGAGGGCTCCGACGAGATATTTGGCGGCTACAGTTACCTCCTCCTCGACTATCTTCGCGCCATTGATCCTGCTGCAGTCCAGCTAGGTTTGCCGCTACCCACGTTATCCGAGAATGCTACCATGTTGGACGCACTGCAAGGACAACGACCTGCTCAAGATCACGGATCCATGCGCGAAGTTCCCTTAACAGACGGACGAGTCGGCAGCCAGATGCTAGGTAATCTTGCCACACACAAGACATGGGCAGCTATCAGCATCGGCCAGGCGGTTTTTAGTGAAGAAGTATTGGATACCGTTGGCCCCACCGACCATCTCTTGGCTATCGCCGAAGGCTTACGCCCAGAAGCCCGAGCGAATATAGCTTCTGGACGATGGCATCCGCTTCATTCCGGGATGGTATGTCTCTCACGTTTCTCTTCCGCCGAGAAACACTACCTGAACGCTTTCTGATCGGCAGTACACCATATCAAATACGATGCTGGCGAACCTTCTTTTGAACATCGTCGGGGATAGAGTCGAGATGGCCGCTTCAATCGAAGGTCGTCAGCCATTCTTGGACCACCATCTCGTGGAATACGTTAACAGACTACCTCCGTAGGTCCCTTTCTCCCTCAGAGTACTTATGGCTATTTTACTCATTTTCTCTACGCAGGTCTGTAAAAATAATGCCGTCTCTGGCGATGGAAAATGGACGTGACAACGTACCTTCTACTGGAGACTCAATGCGGCCCCGACAATGGAAGTTCACGGAGAAGTGGATTCTGCGTCAAGCCGTGAAACCCTACGTTACGGATGAAATCTATCGACGCAAAAAGGCCCAATACAACGTTCCCCTCTCCGCCGCGTCCTGTTGTGCTTCGAGTCCTCTACAGCGACTCTTGACATCCAGACTGACCAAGGAGAACGTCGCAAAATTGGGGTGGGCAAATTGGGACTATGTTGGCGGGCTCCTCAAGTCATTCACAGAGTCGCCTGAATGTCCAGCTGATGGAGGCTTGGACAAACGAGTCAGGGTCCTACTCTGTATGCTTAGCTTCGTGGTCCTACAGGAACGCTTCGAAGTCCCGAAGGTAGATATTCTTTGGCTTTCCTAGTCTTCATTGAACTTCACGGTGTTTGATTGTTCGGAGTCCCTCCACATACATTTTAGATCGCGACGCTTATCAGCGCCTTTTAACGGGCTCTTCAGATATCCTTGGCCCCGCATACGTACAATCTATGCATATACCTTCGCATATGCAATACACTATATACTATGCAGTGTCTACTATACACACGAAAGCCTCGGATCTTTCATGTCTAAACCGGGACTTCCAATTGGGTGCCTTGAGCCCTGACCGGGTGCTCAAACGCATCTTGGCTGCTATTGATCGTATCCTGAATCTGATTCAAGGAACGTGGACACGGACTAAGGTCATCCAATGCTATATCGTGTAATGAAAAGCGGAGGAAGAAGTGCGCTAAAAATATGATCCTACAATAGCAGGAACAGGCATGTCAGTCGATCGCGGGATCCGAGAGGATCCGAGATGGTGTATTGCGTGAGGCGTCTCAGGGTTGTCGGAGCCTGAGGGATGCTGATACATACCTGCGACGCCCGTCGCTCTTTCCTGACACAGACTTTGCCCCTTGTGGCACCTGGCTCGGCATACAATTTTTTCCCGGAGATGAGAGAGGCTGAGACTTCAAGCGATTTGCAGGCAAAATGAGCGCAATCAAAGGTTAAGTTGGTTCCTGGTCTGAAATCAATCTGGTCTGAAATCAATGGAGAAGGTTACAAAGCAAAGTTTAGGAGCCTGAGGTCTTTCTGCTAATCCGTCATTATTCAGTTGGATACCAAAGTGCGACAAGCGCGTTACTCATCGGACTCGGTATCAGCACATCATGACTGCATTGAATACCTATGTCCTAACCATCGCACGGTCTGTTGACCCTTAGCGGAAAGCTCGGGAGTAGGAGCTCAGGACAAAGTAAGAGGTGCTTTGAACATGAAACCGGTCGTTCTTCACGCCACAAGGCCTATAAGCAAGAGTCAGAGTCGAAAACAGGCCCTTTGACTGACCCAGGCGTCTATGCCGGGAATCCGAGAAGGTGATCCATATCGACCGCAAACGAGCTCCGACACTCTCCCGTGCGCGCAGTGCAGCTTTTCCCCGAACAAAACCCGTATGAGTCTACGTTCGACTCTCGAGAACAACGTGAAAAAAGACACTGGGGTCCGGGCGGCGGGAATATACTAGCTGACAAGGCGCGATATTACATAGGTGTCGGGCTTTCTCTCATCATCAAACCGAATCCATGTAACAAAGGGAATGACTCTTTTAGAAGGGCCGATGTTTCAATTCCCGAATTGTCTTCAGGGAATATCAACCCTTCACGTTCTCAAAGAGATCGAATGCGAAGCTGAGTTGTGTGTCGACCTCCAGATTTCAATACTGCTTGCTAGTGGTTGGTATTTCGGGAGATTTTGGATGAGTCGCCACGGGCAAGGAAGATATCATCAGCCTAAACATGAGGCGCGCTAACGCAGTAAATTGTGCGGATTTTCCCTCGGCAAGATATGACAGAGACAGGAATAACAATCAAGAGCCTCTTCTCAGGAGGTGGCGGCAAGGTAAAGCTCCAAGCAAATAGGCAAGCTCGTCGGCAGTTTCCGAGCCACTCGAGAGCATTCCCACGCCACGCTCGCTTTCCGTCCACCTTCGGGTTCAACATATCATCATTGATCTCTGCACTCGGATTTCACCATTTACGGAGCCTTATCGGCGTCTACATTCCTATCAAGCATATTGCTCTACTTCCTGATATACCCCTTCCATGTTCAATCGCAAGTGACAGCATTCACAACCCAAACCAACCGTTCTCCGTTCTCGTAAAGTAGTCCTTGCAGCGTTTTGCTACTGGCGGGCCAAGCAGTGACCAGGGCCTTGAGCTCATCGGCAGTCAAGCCATCCGCGGCAATGGTTCCGGTAGCAGTGTAGCTTCCGTTCGAGTTGTGCTCGGGATTGAGTCCTCCCTACAAGAGCAAGAGTTTAATAATTTGTCACATTCATAGAAGTCCATCAGTAAATCCTACATTGAAAATTGCGCTCACAGATTCAGAAGCAATTCTAGATCCAACGACTAGGAGGTTTTAGACTGAGCTCCGTACTATCAAGCCTGATGGACGTACTGTAATTGATCTCCTGAACCAGGTTAATTTTACCAGCTGGTGTGGTGGGGGTCGCGCTATAGACACATGTCGCACGTCCTCAGCGAGCTGACGGCGAGCTTTGGGTGCTGCAAGCCTAGCGACGGTAGCTGAGACGACAATCAGAATGGTTTTGAAGGCAAACATAGTCAGGCGACTTATGTCAAAGTAGTGAGAAGAGGGTTACTGGCAACTGCGTTGATATTTCACGTTCGTAGACGTCCTTACCTTCTTTTATACCCCCATCCCTCCTTAACCCTCGCTTGCCCCTTAGGTTTTAGTTCAACGGGAAAGTTTGAAGCCGCAATCCACTCGATACTGGTTGTCCAAGTACTGACTGTTGCGTCGATTGTATGGGACTTGTATCTACCTCGGGCACTCCAGGTTCTGATTTGCTTCAAGTCGACGCCATGAAGCACCATGGCAGACCGTCTGAATGTCCGCAGCAGCTGTGTACAACCACCGAAGCTCTTAACACGAAATCTGTGGGATTCGAACCCAGTCTTTCACTGTCATCGTCGATAAGTGACGACTAATCTGAGATCGGAGACACTAGAAGGGCCTATCTTGTAAGGGTCTTACAGAGGACTCGAAAATTGTATCACCGAGTAGCGATACGTGCATCTAGGATCGCACCGAAGATTCCGAACCCGAGAGTTCTACAATCAGAGACGCGATCATGTGAGGACCTCAACGCGTCTAAATATTATGAGAAGCATAAAATTTTACGTCTCCCACTTTTATGGAATGGACGTTTTACGAGTTACGAGGAGGAACAAATTCTTGCGGACGTTGGTTCTATGGTTATGGCTCATCTTTGTAGGACTTTATCAGTATATAACCTTGTATTTGAAAACTTCACTCGGATCCGAAACTCTCAGATTCCTTCTTCGCCTCGATCGAGCCGAGCTCTGATGCATGATGGATTATCCATTGCCACCACCCTAGCTGACCTCGATCGGTTCCTTGGACTTTGTGACGACTCTTCTGCCGGACAGCGTAGGATGGTCATTGGCATCTGATAAGTATAAAAAATATCGAGCTCTTGGAGGACGGTATCTAAGCGCGATAAACAACATTTATGATAAAATACAGGGTGTGATGCTGCTGTTGAGATGACTATCTGAAGCGAAGTGATCTCCAAGGATTCATAGTACACGATAAAAAGTTACAGCTGAGGAACGCTCAAGGCGGGAAATAATTCGACCAAGGAGGCCTGGTAACGTGGGGGGTTTATTGACATAAAATGGGGAAAGGTGTAGGCTTGAGTTCACGAAGAGATGCGAGTGAGCGAGAACGCTTGAGGTACCATCCCAAACCGTGTTTCTTCGCCGGGTAGAAAGGGTCCTTGTTTCATGACAATCCGTTCAAAACGACATCACGAAAGGACATTGAGGTGGAGGCTCACCTTCCTGTATTCAGCGATAGCGGCCAAGTGATCCTTGACGTCATCGCCGACCATTCCAAACACCTCCTGGAGAATTCATGATCGCGTCAGCCCATACTGGAACGCGTATACTGAGGTGAGATAGGTACAGACGAGTTGCCAATAGTATGCGTCTCTGGCCTTCATCTCCGCCAGGTAAAGCCATGCCATATCCTTTGAATGAGCTTTGAATTCTAGTGCCTTGCGATGCTTCCTCCTCTCATCTTCGTGGTCGAGGTACCGATGCCAATTCTTCCATTGATAGTAGTCGTCGTCTTCAAGAAAAGGATGTATAGTGCCCTTGCGGAGAGCAGCCCAGGACTCATGACTCTATGATACACGACTCATGGTGAGTGCGAGTAACGGGAAAGAGGTAGTATGGGCTCACCTTGGAAAATTCTCCAGCTGTTTCATCGTACGAGTATGTCTCCGAAGCCCGACGTTCTTTGACACTGAGCTCCAAAGTATACTCCAAGCCATACCAACCATCGTCGTTATCCTCTGGACGATCGGCCCCAGCGTTGTCCGAAGCGACGTCTTCAATCAGCCTATCGAAGCACTATGCACTCAATCTTCAGTTACCACTGGTGGAAGAAAGATTTGAGCCTTACAACCGGACGTTCCGGTTTCTTGCCCTCCCGGACTTCCAATGAATGCCTGCGAGTATCAAGATCCCGCTCGAATTCCTCCAAGTCGCCAAACGAAGAAAGAGAATAAGTAAGTAGCGACTCATTCATATCTGGAGATAGAGGGGGAGTGTCGTCTATGTCCGAGGAATCACTAGCCTTGACGGTCACAGAAGAATATGTGTCTAGCATCGGGGGTCTTGACTTTGGAATCTGTTCAAGAGGAGTTGGGTCTCCAGAGAAATCGTAGAAACCGGGCTCAGAAAGTACGAGTGCTGGTTGTAGGGAGAATTGGGACATCGTGGGTCGCCGATTACGTCCGAGAGAAAAAATGCGTTTGACATCAGATAGACGATTCGAGTCCTGAGGTGTAACAGGACGAGAAGGTGTTGGTGTATGAGAGCTCGAAAGATTCAGCAAATCATCTTGTAATGGTTTGAGATGGTCGTTGGCGGGGTAGGTTGTGGGCTCATCGTAGGCCAAGGAGGAGTCAATACTGGGAGAAACCAGACCGGAAGCAGGATCCCAAACGTGTTGATTGTGAATATCGTCGTCGTCGTTGTCGAAGCGTTGCTCGTCAGGGTTGACATGGTCGGAGCTGGAGAATAGGGAACCGAGAGAGTTGAATGCATGGTTATTGAATGTCCGAATTCGTGTAAAAATGCTGCCTTCATATGGTGCGTTCTTGATATTTGAAGTTCTGCCTCCATTCATCTCGCTCATGTTTGGGGCAGCGGGCGAGACCGGGGATGGTGGTGGTCGCAGTTCAAGAGCATTGGAAGTGAACGGTCGAACAATATCGAGGCATCTCGGCATTTGTTCGACTGCCCACTACATAATGATGATACTCAACGATCTAGTCTATGTATTTCATTTTGGATAATGGGCATGGCATGGTAATGTTACAGGTTTCAAGTCGTGAGGTCAAGAGACGCGATCTGAGCTCGGACGACCGCTCGGCAATCAAGCATCTCGTGCCCACGCCCAGTGACCAGCCTGGGCACCCTGTCGGCCAGAAATCTCTTCAAATTCCCGAGCTCGAGTATTAGACGAATCAAGAGAATGGTTGCTGCCTCCAATGGCTGCACCGCACTCAGGACTACAGAATACGTATCAGTTATTCCGAGTCAAAGGGAACGAGCATGTTTTTCACTTACCAATGACTTGCCTGCATTGCTCCTCCGCACTGACGAGGATACGAAAACATCAGCTCCAGAAAATTGTCGAGCATATACGAACTTTTCTCACCTCAGTTATGACGAACGTGTGCCCGTTGGGACAATTGTAGAAGTGACCACGGTGAGTAAACCCGAACGCTTTCACGATATCTTCCTTCTCTTGAAGCGAGACGGGCTGATAAACCGTATCCCGTGCGATGTGGGTTCCAAGTTCCTCGGCCTCCTGAAGAACACGTTTCATCTTCAGTCGGCAGTTGTCTTTGAACCAGTTTCTGTCGGAAAGAGAGTCCATAGACTGGGTGTATGCCGGTCGACTGCGTGTGTATGTGTATTCTGCCATCTTCGTGTGGTGTTTCCAGACTTGGACATATTGAAGGACCTCTTGAACCAATGCCTGACGAGTATCCTTCGTGAAGGTACCAGCTCGGATGTGTTCCCGGCGTCTGTCGAGTAGAGAGAATCGGATTCGCTCGAAGTTGGCGCAGAGTGACATCGTAGCCGAACGTGCAGCCAAGCGAGAGGAGGAGGATGATTCAGCGATCGCCAAAGCCTTCTGACAGTCGACTTCGCATGATCGATAAAGGAAATCCACGAACGAAGACCAGATACGGTGATGGTTCACCACCTTTTCGTCGTTAGATGTCACAGCTAATCCCTCAATTCGACTACTCGCGATTTCGCCCAGCATGAAGCGAAGCTCCACTGATAGGAGAAACGCTTCGATGTAGTAGCGCACGTCAGCTTTGGGAGGGGGCTGACCGATGTTCTTGTGGACTTGTTCGAGCGCGAAGTGCTCGGGGGCGTCGATTGCCCCGATCTCGTGTCCGTCTCCTAAGTGTCCTAACTCAAGTTGAAACAGTGTGGCGAGAGCAGCCTCATATGCCCGAACATGAGAAGATCGTGTCTTCGCTATAGAAGCCACTTTCTTGTACAGTTTGTGGAGACTTGAGACGATTTGGAACCAATCTTTTGCCTCGGTGCTCGTAAGGCCGTGATGTTGGTTCATTGCATTTCCGGTGAAGAGACCGTGCGGTGCGACTTCCTTCGGCTTTTCCTTCAACATCGTTGTCCGTCGTTCATCAGGAATCTCGTCTGACGACAACGTGGGCTCTTGATAGGTTAGATTCTTCGCCTTCTCCTTCATCTCAGCAAGCTCAGCCGCAATCACTTGTACCGCAGGTCCGATCTCCTCCAAAGCTTTCGCCATGTTACTCGCCACATTCCGCTCAAGAATATCCAAGTTAGCTCTCTTCACGACGCGTCCATAACGTCGAGCGGTGATTGGACTTCGGCAAGTGGGACAGGTGGGCGGATTCTGGAAATCCACGGGAGGAGCCTTTATCGAAAGATAGGAACCCGATAGCGCATCCACATCATAGTAGTCAGACATGCAACAATGACCGTCCAAAGTCTCCACTGTGAACAAATGGCCACATTCGAGAGCGATGAGGCGGTCGCTAGTTTCGCCGGAAGCAAGGTCAATCTCCGCGAGGGTCCGCTGCATAAGGAAGTCCACGATGTCTGCCTTTTCCGTGTTTGCGAGACACTCAACGCATTTCTGTTCATTGCAGGGCTCTCCACAGACTGGGTGTCGACGTTATCATTTAGTGAACTGGACATCATGATCAAGAATAAGAGAGCAATACCTGAAGGACATCTGTGCCCGCATTCCAACAAGTTTTCGCACGGAACGTCGCAAGGTAGCCGAGCGCAAATCTGAGAAGAAGCAAATTGAGCCAATGAGAACCATAGTGTTGGACTTGTACCTACCGATCCGCACAAAACCGGACACTCGAAATGTGGACAGATCCATTGACAAGGCTCTGCGCAAGGCGCACAATCTTCCCCGCAAGGTTTCTTGCACGTGTGATGGTCGCATTGCTGTCGACAGGATTCGCGGCACAAGGTATTACATTCGTGACCTTGGGAGCAGTCCAGACCACAGCGATGCTGACAGTAGAGCGTTCTTTCGCAGGGATGCGAAACATGGGAGGTCCGTGGAATCCTCTTCAGCTTCGCAGGCGGTTCCGATAGGGCAGCATATGTCTTCTTCGTGCAGTCGTTGCATCTCGACTTGCAAGTTCGACCACAACAGGCAAGAGTACCACCGCATACGGCCATACATTTCGCCGTTTCAGGTGTGGCCGAGCATGACATTGTGTGGGAGTGCTCGCAAAATGGCAGCTTCTTGGTGACCGGTTCATTGCACCAGACAGTGGAGAGGTCATTGAATTGGTAGCTATACGAAGTTCGTTGAGTGTGCGAGGTACATATTATAGGACCAGAGAATGATTTACCATAGAATAGATTTTGTGAGGTGTCCACAAGGCAATCTCGTAGGAGGCATGGGAAACAGGCAGGGTCCACATTGCTCGGAGCACAATCGTTTACAAGGATGTTGCCGGGGACACGGCGTTCGCAAACAAGGCATGTCGCACCTCATGCTGCGGTGATTATTCCTATCTGGATGGCACTGAAGCGAGTTTCAACACACAAAGAGGAAAAGGGATGGGAAGCGGAACTTACCACAGATTGGCATTTGTGGCCGCATTCCATTTGGTGATCGCAAGGAAGGGTACATCCACCTTCACGTATGGTATTCAGCACAGGAACACGGGATAAAATTAAGAACGATGGCAACTTACCCTCTGGTGCCCTCTGAGAGAGCTCTCCTGGTTCAGTAATGATCGCAGTCTGATCCGGATGACGTGGGCATGATATGGGTAACCCGAAGCCTATCTGCTCTTTTGCCTCCATCTCATCCACAATGGTCCTCCAGGTTGGATTTTGGCGGAGGTTGGACGCGTTTCCGAGGATGTACATTCCATGTTTAGCACGGGAAAGGGCGACATTGATGCGATTAGATGACTATCGGGACGCTCTTTAGCAAGCGGCGCGCAGCAGCACTCAAACCATAGCTCTACCTTCAAAAATCCGATTGATGCATTCTCGGACTGCAACGTGCCAGTGTTCCGTACTAATGAAACAATGACGATCTTGGCTGACATTGATTATGAGTTCTAGGGTCGCATGCATGTCAAAACGTTCGACGGTACCTTCTTCTCCTTGGAAAACATCGACAGTCCCCAGACGAATCTTTTGGTATGTTAGGCCCAGAGTTCCACGCAATAGTTAGCATCGACTCACGTGTTTTGCCACAGCGACTTTCTCAACAGGGTTTTCATCCTCTATCCCATGCTTCTCCAATTCTTCAGAATCACGATCATCGAGAGCAACGTCGATGTGAAGATTTTTCATGGCCGCCCTGACCTTCTGTAGTTGACCCAGATATGCACATAGGACGGCGATGTCCCCGGGAGCACTATAGGCATCCTGTTGTAAGAAGTATTTGACCAAGTCGACTATCATAGCCACCTATGGACACACGGTGAATCAGCCCATTCCAAGAAAGAATACATGGGTCAATACCTCGAACTTGTTTGTCTTCGAGACAGCGCCTTCTGCACCGTCCTCAGCATGCATGTGACTGAAGAAAAAAACGTCTTTCTGCATTCCAGCAACCAGAGGGTATGACGAAACACTGGTGTGGTCCTCCAATCGTGGGTAGAGTATAGTCCTAAACAACAGAGTAGGTTGATGGCCTTCAACGTGGCTTGGAATAAGAACGTACCTGATATGATGAGATATAGAGGGTCGCATACGCCGTTGAATGTTGATCTGGGACATCGGGAGACCATTGTCGGCCAGTCTTTCCATCAGTGAGCGATCAAGCTGGTACAGCAGCCGTCCCTTATCACTGTCCATTGAGAGGTCTGTTCCTATTAATACCATGTTTTTGCTTCAACAGAAGAGACATACTGTAATTTGCTAGAGTAGGCCTGAGCTGTTGCGGATCGCCGATACAGATAAGATGTTCCACTGTTCAACATTCATGCATCAGCCGTGTTAAATAGGAGCAAACTTGACTTGAATGGATTTTTACCGCTCGGTACCAACGAAGCCAGGATGTGAGCCTCGAGAACTTGACCCGCTTCCTCGACGATCAGAACTTTGGGCGCCAGGGTCTGGAAAAAAACATCGGTGAACTGGTCGAAAGAGCCAAATTTATTGACTCACTGTGAGCAAAGAAGTCAACTTGGCTGCTCCATTGGTCGTACAACCAATCAGGTCCACTCGTGAAAGGAGTCGACGGCGGCTCTGTAAGTATAAACGTTTGTCAGCCAGCAAGAATATGCAACGAAATCGGCATCTGACCTCATCCTTCACGTCGTTGTATCGCTTGCAAACAGCTTCATACTGTGTCCGAAGGGAGTTGTACTCGTCAAGGAATTCATTGTATGCAACGCTCCTCATTTCAGCTTCCCATGCACCCGCAAGTGACCGGCGTTCAGGTAAAGAAAGGGACCATAGCAAAAGGTTATTGTCAGAAAGTAGGTCAGAAACCGACCGCCTGCCATTCGGAACGGAAGGAACCATGCCCGCCTGGTAACCCAACTCGACAAAGAAGTTGGTCATACGTTGCTGGTACTCTGCAGCCTCCTTGGCATCATCTAAAGCTTGCCGATTGACAGCCTCCTTCCCTTTCCGCTTCGCGCTTTGCCTCTCATTAGCGACTTGGGGTTGGGGAGGAGAGATGAACTCGATGTCGTATCCGTTTTTCCAGAATCCATAAGGGGTGTTTGCAAGACGCTTATCGCCTGGTCGTGTTCGACCCTTGCGAACGACCTCCCACTCCGTTTGACCGTCATCGGAAGTCGTGCCAAACATCTGATCCATCAGGGCCTGAATCCAGTAAGGTGGTTGGCGCAAAGACGTCAACCGGTGAGGGTGGAAATCTCCAAGATGCCCTTGTACCTCCGTCCACTCCAGCTCGGGAATCTGAATGCGTCGAAGGACATTGATCATCTCCTTTTCGAGCTCTTTCATCTCGCGGAAGACTTTACCGATCGAACGTCGTGCGGATGTCTGTTGCGAGACTTGCTCCAGTTGATCGAGGGTGTACTCCGCGATGCGCTCGTCGGTCGTCCGCGACCCAATTCTGACAAAGTTTGTGGTGATACCGGCGTCCAGCAACGACAAGAGCATGTGGTCCAGGGCGTGATTCGTAAAAGCAATCAGAACAACCGGCTTGACCTTGCTCTTGAATAATACGCGAAGGATTTCTTTGCCAGTGAAACTCTATTAGAGACGGGGCCGTCAGGAATGGGAGAAGCGAAGAACAGGAAAAATCGCTCACTTTACCCGTACCAGGGGGACTGTAAAAAACGATGCAAACATTGAGCGGCTCCCTGACTAGTGAGAGGAGGTTGTGACTTACCCTTGAATTAAGGCAACTTCACGCGTCAGGACGTCCACCATTGCGTCACATTGGCTGTCATCGAGGTAGCTCAACTCACGCAGTTGCCTACGTGCGCGGATAATAGATGCAGGGTCATTGGCATTGAGTGGATGGATGTACTCTCCATCCTTCGAGAGGCATTCAAGTTGAAAGCCAAATCGGGGCGAGAGTGCGTATCGGGGAGGATGAATCTGCACAGCCTCCAACTCACTATGTTGTGAGATGTACCGGTAGAAGGGAATAGATGTGGGCTCCGCCGTTTGGAGGGTCTCCAAAAACGGTCGGATCGCCTCGAACATGATATTATTGTCGATGAGAAGGGAATGGGAACTGTGATCGGGTTTCGTTTTGTCGCGACGAAGAGCTTTGAGCTCAACTTCCGGATCGAAGAAACGGACGCGAATCTCTATCTGGTCATCGTAGATTTTGGCCGATTCGGCGACCTCGGTGTTCGTAGATACGACGGTGCCGGGATATATGGTGAGATTGGCTCCACGAGCAAGAACAAGACAGATGAGGCCACCGGAGGTGAGGCGCCGAGAACGCTTCCAGTATTCCTCTCTGGCTTTGCGGTCGGTGCTACGAGCGTCACCAACAGGTGCATCCAAGATAAGACCGACAGTCAGTTCCCGACGTTGAGCCTTCACCGGAGAAAACTCTACGTTGGTGTAGACCTGGAACATGACTGAGTTATGACCAGTGGTCCGGTAAACCCCGCCATTCTTCTGCATGAGCTGCTCGATCTGGGTGGGTTTGCGTCCTCCAAATTGAATGCGGTTCGTGGACATGGCGCTGAAGTCTGCCTGGAGGACCGCGATGGATTCCCGAATGGGAGCACTAGAAGTCCAATGTGGTCAATATCGGGCGGATGTAGAAGAGCGTGGCACGTACATGAGCTCTTCACGCAGAAGTCGAAACTGGATGTCCAAGTGACGCTGCATTGTGCCTTCAGGCCAATGGTGGGGAGCTCCGGGAATAGTGACGGGTAGGTAAGGGCCATCGTCGGCTAGTAGCTCCTGACGGGTGGGAACGATGCGTATGTTGGATACGTCGACGGCGTCATTGTCGTGACGAGGAAGCCCGTTTGCTCGCAGCTCTCCTGGTGGATCGTAGCTTTGTTCCAGGCGAGCAAGGAGTGCTTGGTTCTTATCGGCGGCGCTCAACACTTTCGCAACGGCAGGTCGTTTCTTCTTGGCTTGGGTGTTGCCTTGAACTCTCTTGACAATTTCTTGTAGGCGTCCAATATCGGTACGAAGTCGTTCTATCGTGATGTTGCGCAACTCCGGCCCGAAATTGTCCTCGAAGCCGGAAGCCGAACCTTGGGTGACTACGGTAGACCAAGTACCGAACCAATCCACCATATCAGCAACAAGTGGACCGAACTTTGGGTGATTGACCGCGGTGCGTCTGAAGCGGAGAAAATATCTATGAAACCGACCGGTCAGCTTGTGCAATGTGTTGGTGCGCAAAGACACTGACTGATGAAGGAGCTGAGACAAAGTTGAGAACACGACGATTCCAGACAAGGATGATTGCTGGCGAAGCGGCAGTCCGAAAGTTAGGTCTTTCCACGACCGGGCGTCGATCATGTCGTCCATGCACTTCGTCACCACATCGCCGACGGTTTCGAAGCTATCGTTTAGGGCTGTGTAAAGTTTGCTGATTTTTGTTGAGGATAATGAGACGCTGAAGGGATATGCCGGAAGGGAGAACGTACTTGATGTTGTGATGCAAGGTAGATTTCAGTATGAGATCGGAAGTGAGGAACTAATTTATGAGAGGTCAACAGTGAGCAGTGGATAATGTTGCGGAAGGAGTCTTGCTTACTTGAAGCACAGGAAAATACCCTCGCTGGAACGAGAGGTTCTGGAAACCCATACCAGCTCTATGGGAGACTTGTGCATTCCCTAGAATATCCCGGACGCAGTCAAGAGCTTTGCCCTATGGGAGAACGATGGTGAGGAAGTTAGCATAGAAGTTCGATGGAGGCCCTTACCTGAACGAGCATTTCCAGGAACGCCTTCAAAGAGAAAAAAGTTATGAGCTTGCGTGTCGATACTGATACGGATGGGACACGAAATACCTGAGCAGTCTCCGAGTTCTAAGAGAACAGAGTGTAGTCCGATTCAGCAATGGGTTCCTTTGAGCAAAGAAAAGACACGAACCCATGAGGAATTCCTTCTGTCAACGCTCGCCAAAATCTTCGCAAAGTTGACCATTTGCGAAACACGATCGGTGGTCGAGAAAGAAAAATCAGGGTGGGTGTACATCTTGATATTGTTGTGGGCTTGAGCAGGGGTCAGCGAATGGTCGCGTTCGTGGGCTATGTCGTTCATCTCTGCCAAACCTGCCGGGGTACAAAAGTCGAGGTTTTCGGCAGGGGCAGATTCTTCAGGCGTCGAGTTGGAGGCAGCTTCTGCACCATCGGGTTTCTGTACATGTTTGAACGTGCACTCGAACCCTCTGTTGCATTGACCTGTAGTCCAATAAAAGTTACAATTGCCTCGGGGAGCATGGTTGGTGATTTGATTTCGATTAGGTGAAAGCGGTGTTCTAGCACCAGTGGCGGCATGGGCTGTTATCGAGGAAAGCTCATGAGAGAATCGACACGAGCTGCCTTTGTTACAGCGGCCCTGAGCAAAGTATCGGCAGGGCGTTCTGGGAGAGGTCATGGTAGTTGGGAGGAAAGGGCAGGAAGGAGGGAGGGCCTTTATAGGGAGCCGTTGCAAGTGTTTGTTACTGCGTATTCAATTGATGACCAGAGTGGCACGCCACGAAGCTTTGTTCTTTGTGCTTCCCCTCTGTGGAACCATGGGTGCCTGTCGACTGATAAGGCTTCATGGCATACAAGAGCGTCAGCGGGCGAACATGCAACAGCCTCGAATTTGAACACTTGCCTTAATTGGTCCCAATAACCATGACATTTGCCGTTGGAAACTCAACGTCCATTCAAACTTGACGAGGGTGGGTCCTCGGGCGCCAAAATGTTGACATGGGTGCCAAAGCACTTGCCAGGATAGGAAGGCTGATTTGCTTTGGCCTTCCAAATTTGGAAAGGGTGCTGTAAATGAGGACAACAGCAAAACTCGATATTTGGCAGTGCCCAACACGTTGTGCACCCACATTGCGTGAAACCGCGGTTCCATCGCGCTTGAAGGGGGACGGCCAGACGGCATCCAGCACGCAATTGAGGTTCCGGGCCTTCTGTCAGGATTTGGTGGCGTCTTCGGGCGTTTCCCGATCAACAATTGCTGCTGAGGATCGGTTTTTTAAGTTGAGGAATCGCACTCGGAAATGGCACCGTGGTTTCCTGTATCCGTAGAACATGGCGAAGAGCGGGACTTGCGTTACACGATGTCTGCTAGCTGTAGGCATGGGCTCTTGATTCCATTTTTCCATTTCCGCAGTTTGACTTTGAGGGCAAATTGAAAGGGAAGCTCGCAACGTGAGTGACTGCGTGAAGAGTGAAGCGGTGTTTGACCATATTTACCAAGACCTTCGGCTGCCTCAAATCGATTCGCAAAATTTCTGGACACGCGGTTTTTAGCGATACATAGAGTGTAAAACAACGCACGAACCCCGAACCTTCGAACATACAGGAATGTGTACCACGAAGCAGTGCGTGATTAGGTAGACAACAAGGCGGGCGGTAAATGGGAGGGTATCGAATCAAAGCACAATGACAGTTTACTCGTGCACTACTGCAACGTTCCTGGCGCTCCCAACTTTATGTAGAAGTTCCGCAGTAGGATCGATCGACCCCTTCAGTCAAGCAGAAGTCGCAGTGGAAAGAGCGGTGGTATAGTTAACGTTTACGATGAATACTTAACAAGAGAAGTTAGTCGGCGATATAGTAGAGATTGACGGGGAAGCTACATACCGCTCGGCGGAAATGCCTATACCACGCCTGTATTGTCCAGAAAATCCATCCGTCACGTTCCCAGCTTGCGCGGTCGTGCCAAAAAATTTCGGTCGAGATAGCCTCTGGCCCTGCGATCGAAGTCGGGGGAGGAGAGAGACATGCCTGCAAGAGTGTGCTCTTTTATTCTTTCGTCATGAAGATTTTGTGGGTGGTTGCTACTGCAGCCTCAGCCACGGTAGTGTCGTTCACCGAGAGGAATAGTCAACTCTACGGGAAGGTCTCGCAGGCTCTTTTGCTTACCAGGTTTGTCCTCCCCATCAGCATCCATATCTCCTGTCGTCGCTCTCGCATGCCTCTCATCATCTTCCCTCATTGCGGCCAGTTCCCTGCGAGCAGAGATCGTCCGGCTATCAGCCTTCTCCAAAGTACCCTCCAGCAACACCGATCGCAGTCAGCGTGCTCGGCGTGCTCCAGATGTCCATCCCACCGCATCTTGAGACAGCTTATTGAGGACGATATTCATTGACCAAACGAATCATTGCGACCACGTCCAGTATGTCAATTGTTACTTCAGAGAGACTGCTTCCAGTGTTCTCGAATACACCCCTACTCGCGATGTACTGAGAAGAGAAAGCGTTGAGTCGGCAAGAAAAGGGACGAGAACTGGTGTGGAATAGGCATTGTATGGCGATGGAGCGTAAAACGGGGTCAACATTGTAAAGCTCTCGGTCTCTGGGTACTCGGGCGGGTGACGGCATCTTCAGTCCTTGGTTCTACTACCGGAGAGGTTGACAGAAGGCTGCGCGGCGTCATGGCAAGGGATTGCTGTGGATGGAAAAGGCAATAAGGACAGGATTTTCAGATAGGGTTGGCGACTCACCAGTATCTCCGACCCAAATTTCATTCTCGGTGCTTCGCCTAAGACGTAGTTAGCACTCGTGGAATGCCTCTGTTCTAGGTTGTTTTCGACGATGTGACGGCCATCGTACAACCACTGGGCCTCAGACCAGCGCCTGCGTACATGGCTGACAGGTCTAAATCTAGAATTCGTCTTGTGAATCATTGGGAATCGCTTCATAGACGAACCAGGTGGCCATGACATTCTTTCCACACTCAGCCAAAGTCGAAGTTGCCCCAACCGTCTAGTCTCTTCGTCCAAGTCTCTTCGTCCAAGCCGTTGGCGAGACTCAAAAATGGTCGTCGTATGGACATCCCTGTCGCGAAGGACACTTGCGTACCGCTAACGTTTCCTGACCTCGACAGTGGTGGATCGCGCATCGTATGGACGAGTCTATTTCTACCACGACGATTCGGTTCGGCTAGAAGAATTTATGAGCCCTGTGTGGGTGTAGCTGTGCGGCGAAGAACATACGTACTTTCTGGCGGCACTTCTCCATCAAATGTTTTCACTGCCAGCTCGGTTCTCTACCCCATTCCGACGCCAGATGCAACCAGAGGTTTTCGTGAATTTAGAGTAGACGAGTGGGAACGGATTTGGCGAGTCTTGTCCGAAGGTATACGAGATTGGGTTGAGGTTGGACCAGAACTGTCTGCCTCTGTAGTCATCGGAGATGGCAAGATGTTTTGGAGCGAATGCCATTGTGCACTTGGTGGTTTGAGTGAAAGACTCGGAGCCAGCGGGCGCTTGTTGAACTCGTCTCATTCTCTTCCACCCCCACCGCCCACCTCCAGTCTCTTCAAGCACAGGTTTTGGCAAGGTTTTGGCAAGGTTTTCTTGCGGATCTATTCGCGACTGGTGAGTAATTGTACTGTACCAGCTCCGAATATGACTCTCGTCACGTTCGATAGTTGGCTCAGAGCATTCCAGGACTGCGACCACTTCCTGATCAGAACTTCCGAGTCCTTCGACACCTACGTTGACCATCGAGATTGCTGAATTCCTTCGTCTCTTCTGCTCTTCTGCTAGCTCACCGGCGCCGCCGAGCACTCGCCTGCCTTGCCTCCCGGATCTACCACATCGTGGAATGTATCGAATGAAGAGCAACGGGAATTAATATGGGCAACCACTCATGCGACGGGGTCACGACATCGAGAAATACCAGCGAAATGACCAGCACCAGCGCTGTTCAAAGGCCTCACCGCCCAGTGATTATATCGGTCGCGAGGGTTCAAGGTGGGTGCTGCAATCTCTTCTGTATTCATTGTTCTCGATACTCACTCTTTCTACGAGTTGGACCATCCAGCTCAAGTATGGAGCTTCTGCGCAGCAGTCCCAGTGTCACCTGCTCGGAGCTCCTCTGCTTCTCCCTCCCTACGCAATACCCTATTCACGGACCTCACCCCAGACTCAGCTTTGGCCAGTGTCCATATCTTTTCGAGGATTCGATACTCCTTCACCAGGGTGCCAGTGTCTGTCTCGTCAAATTCCTCATGACACCCGAGAAAATGGCGATAAGCCGCCCAGATGACGATGAGATTTGCTACTAGAGAATACAAGATGTCCAGTGATTCTGATAACCATGAAATGAGTAACAGATTCTAAACTACAGAAAAAGCGAAATCAACGAGGCCGAGCCGGCGGGCTGGAATAAAACGGGCTATTTCATGGCACCTGGGTAGCACCAGAATGATGTGGTCGACCTTGAAAGGTACACGCCCGTTCAAATCACTCCCCGACAGCTGGAATATTCGTGCCTTTCGAAACTGTCGATAAGAGTGATGAGACCATGGACGCCAAAAGCCTCGATATCACCGAGCTGCGCAGTCGTGAGGCTCAATTTCAAGGTACAAGTTGAGAAGATCACGCTACCTCTCAGCCCGGCGTAATATTGTGCTTAGGGTTGATGTTCAAGCCCTCAGACAGAGGCTCTGACAAGATATCAGACAGAGCAGGACACAGCGGCAAGATGAAGCGAACCTTGTTAATCAATCACACTAAATCGACTCTCCGAGTCGTTCACGGGTTGGAAAACGGGCTGATCAAATCCGAGGTGACGAGCAAAATCAGTCGTAGTTGGATCGAAGCCTCGAAGGAGTTGATATTGGTGTAACTTTTTGTAGTCGCCAGTAGACCAAGACCACGAATTGGAGTCGTGGCGCTTGAATTCGAGCTCGACAGGAAGGCCGAAGTCACTACAGGCGTCGGGTGAGAGAGGAGAGCGACCATCTTCGTTCAAAGACCAGTGGTGGAAGGAAGAGGATCTACAACGGCGCATATTGGGAATATGGGGATGGACAAAAAGATAGATCGGTTGTTGAGATCGTCGTTCGCGTTGGGCTGGCGAATTTGGAAGGTAGCCTTCCAGCCAGCCCGAAGGGTAAACAAGCTCTGGAAAAATGTTAGCAGGCCAAAACAAATACAAGATGATCAACGACGTACTGTAATCACTTAAGTCATGCTCTAGAGAGATCCCTAGAGTGTGAAAAACACTCCGTGCTTGTGAGAGCCAGGCCTCATTTTGCTCCGAATTCCACCGCAAAGATAGATAGGATCCAATACCGAGAGTGAATCTACCCAAGATGTCAGAATCGAAGTAAAGTGGTTATTACAGACCCACCTTGTCAGCCCGTATCCCAATGATTTCTGTTCTGAAAGACAACTAACGTTGCTATCCAAGGTATTGCCTGCGACGGCAATGGGCCTGTCGGTCAACAACGAAAAGGCAGTCGGCTGAGTAATGTCGACTTGTGTGTCCCAGCCCCCACAGTCACTGATATTGTCGATAGTAATCGCTTCAACAACGTCGCGATCGACTTGGTTCGACTTGCAGCTTGCCAAGAAACGTAACAGAACGTCCTCCTGGACGAGTTCTGCTGTCGGCGGCAAGTCTTCAATGTCAAAGGGGACCAAACGGAGCTCGAGGCCTGAATCTGGCCCTGGTGGACCCCAACAGAACACTCCCCTGCCGGAATCCATCCACAATTCTTCTGGCTTGCAACCAAACTGCAGCTATAACGAGTGGGTCAAATTATTTCTGAATTATCGCAGTGATTACTCACGACCAAACTAGAGAGATATTTCCGACCCAGGACCGCTACATTTCCTATCAAAACTGCGGCTGGTACCAACTCTACGCCGGAGTGTCAGCTGAAAGCGACTTAACCTGCGTTCAGTCACTAACCATTCCAGATCAGTAGCGATGGAATCGATCCCAGGTCGACGGCGTACAACTGTGGTATATTCGAAGAGCTAGTGTGTGTTTGAGCATACATCGCAGCGTGAACTTGAGACCGAAACGCACCCTGAACTTGCTAGCATCCGAAAATCTTCTTCAAATGCCTAGAGAATTCAGATCGTTCGATGGACGCAAATAATCGATGTTGTCTGGCATACTTTGCGCGCCCCTGGTCCAGAATAGGAAACTACTGTGAATTCCCCCCTTGAACCCTCTACTTTCGCCACACTAACTGTCCTAATAAAGTCAGTTCGCGGCCCAGCTTTATCTTTCCACCACTCTGGATGTCCGTCATCCCATCGTCGAGGGGAATCCGAATGACACTGTGCGATATCCCTTATCCTGGAAATATCGCCTCGCTTCACGATGCGATACTAGGGCCACAATTAGGTTGTTGTGCTCAACATGACACTCTCCGCTCACATCGTCGAATTCTGTAGGTTCCTCCTGTGCCTGTTGAATGACCTGGCTGACCTGGTTTCCATGAACTGTAATGACGTTCCCGCCCGTGCCACTGGAGACACTGAAGTCCCCGTCCGTGATACTGAAGTTGCTCGCGTTTGGAAAGAAAGTGGACATCGACTCTGGGAGGTGAGAGGATAGAGAGAGGAGATGGTGGCCGAGGGATGAGGCAGGCCGCCCGGATAGATATTCAGCGCTGTGGTCCGACATGCGAAATCCACGATCTCTCCACGGCATATGCCCACGTTTTAGCAAAATGTTAAACGCCTCATCATCGGCGCAAGACCGAAGTTCACTGCCCCTTGCATGTTCGTATACGATGATACAGGATGGCATCCTGATATACCTATGTCCTCTACCCTGAGGTCGTTCGAATACTCAATTGAATGGGGAGCTTGTGAAAAGAGTGGTCGCGCCCATTGGTGAGTCGCCCCGGTATGTTAAGTACTGAGGATCTTCACGGATAGTTCTTCAGTCTCCCCAGGTACCTCACTACTGCGGGCACTTGCGGGTTCAAATGCTATGTATTGTACATCATGATTGACGTGACTTTCCCAGTGACCTCATCTTCCACCTTCTATCATCTTAGTTGCCCTTGTAGCCATTCCCGACAATATTTAGGCGACACAACGTCTTTCACGTGCCATTCTCCGCTGCTCCCATGGCAAGGCAAGGATCTGCGTTTTCATAGCTTGAGCTTCCGTAGAGAAACCGGCCGGGAAAGTCTAACAAGAGACGATTGATACGGTATCATAGTCAGTAAAAATCGATTGAACGCAGGGCAATGGCACCCACCTCAATCCACTTGAGCAAGTTCTCCGTTCCTTTATTGACATCCAGGGAATATATCTTCATGTGTGGACAGCTTTTTGTGAGGTCAAGGAAAGTCTGACAGAGGAAAAGCAGCTCCGCATCAAGACGACAGTGCTTTAAGAGTGACGATTCTGTCAAATTCCGAAAGATACACATCAAGTCAGAAATGGATTCTTGGTCTCGCCAGTCACACTGGACAAGCTCCTCAAAAAGGGAGACAAAGCCCTTCACCAGATGTACGCACGCATCCTGATATATAAGGTGCCCTGGAGCGCGCGGACCACCCTCGTTGGAAAGATCACAATGGCAGTCTGTGAGACGTGGTAGTTGCTCCGCGCTCGGTAACGACACGCCTAGTCGGGACAGCCACACGCATCCTGTGGCGAACCGGACAACCCAGTACACAGCATCGTCTTGTGGGGACAAAGACGGAGGCCATTCGAGATGGAAGCACTCGGGACGTGTTTCAAGCATGTGCGTGAGATGTTCGGTGGCCCAGGGATCATCCTGGCGATAGAGCTATCATAAGCGCACAGACAAGCAGAATCAGGAAACGCGAGTAGCGAAACTCACATGATCTCTCCACACCCATGGTACCAGAGTTCGAAATTCCAACCCTTCCCAAGAATATCCCCTCTTCGCCAGATATAGAGATGCAAGGTCAATGGTCCACAGATCATCCAATAGTGGGGCCCTGGTTGATTTGGATATGGATTTGGAAAATTCAAGCCATTCCGTAAAGAAGAGCCAATCTTCCTTGTTACCGAGTTGGTCGCTGTGTACGTATGTGAGTGAATGGTCGCGATTCATAATGAAGTCCAGAGATAGACTTTCATTGATTGCGTACCTGTACATCTCTATCTTCCCGGTCGAGATATTCTGGCTGAGCCATCGAGGGATATTATGCATCTCGGAATCCACGTTGATATAGAAATGACCTGACCTTGTCTGGTCGACTAGATAATCTCGGAACGAAGTGTGATGTAGGGCGATCGCTTCCGATTCCGTCCTGCCGATCTTTAGAATGGAGTGCATTCTCCATAGTCTTAAATACACTCGTCCCCGGGGCAGATCCTGCAACAGCTGAATATTCACCGGGGTTGTGCGTAGAGGAACTTTTGACTCTGGAAGGACGAGGATGGCCGTAAGGATGGAGTGGAGTTCCTCACGCTGACCCGGATTGTCCTTGTCAATGGCCGCCTCGAGTATGAGATCGTACAGTCTGTCGAGCTCGCGGTAGGGTGAAGTTTCTGGCTGGCGTGGCGAGTTTTTTAGAATGAGGTCAAGTTGTTCTGCGGGATCATCTCCATTCTTTATGAAGCCAACAACAGTCGTCGCGTAGACGAATTGGCTACAGGAGTGACAGACTAACGCGTTGAGCTCCTCCTCCGTGGGCCATGCCCGATCGGAGAAAACTTGGCGGTACCGATCGCTGCTGACAATCTCCTGGAAGTGATGGCGGTAGTACAGCTTGATGTCCTCAGCAGAACTGAGATCGTCGTTCAGGGGGATAACCTCTGAGAGGTCTGATAAAGGTTTCCCTGGGGGTTTCGATGAAGTCTCCGTTTTCGGAGGGGCGAACGCTTCCCGGATCCAAGCCTCTGGACGACTGCAGATCAGGAAACGGAATGGGAATAGTGGAGCTTGTTGCACTGCAGCCTGAACGATGTCGAGAATGCGCAACTGAGCTTTTTGATCCCCGCATTCGTCCAATCCGTCGATGATGACAACCATGTTCGGCACGTGCAAGGGCAGCATAGCAATGAGCGCCCATACAATGTCCGATGGCACGATGCTTGAAAGTAACAAGCACACTACTCGCAGGAGGAAAACCCAAACACATCTGAGCCACTCCCATTGCCAGGTAGGTCTGAGGACGAGTTCACGTAACTGAACTTCCAGCGTCGCCCTCATGTTGAGGAACAGACGTGAATTGGCAAATGGGTGGCGCACGCCCTGTTTCGATCATCGTGATCGGTCGACACTATTTATCATCACCCTCTTTATTTTTCATGGTTTTCTTTCTTCCGAACCCTAGTTTATAGTTCCGTCCCAGCCTCCACGCACTCTCAGTCGTTCCCCCACGTACTGAGAGTGAGTGTCCTGGTTATTCTTGATTCATTACTATACTGATTGTCCTTGTAGATAGATTACTTATTATTGCTTCTACAGGTACAGTAGTATCTCCAGTCGTTCCCCCACGTACTGAGAATAGATTACTTATTATTGCTTCTACAGATTCGCAGTCAGAGCTAGTCGCTGCTATTCTTCAGTCATGTCCGGTTCTCTCGGCAACGTCCCCGAATTCCCGTCCGAGTATCGACTCAAAAATGCCTCGAATTATCCACGCTGGCGAGACCTCGTCGTCAGTAAATGCAGAGGCAAGGGTCTCGAAGGTTATCTCAATGGAACCATCCCCCTACCTACCACTCCTTCTCAACTCCTCGCCACTTCGACGCCCGTAAATTCATCGACTCCCACGCTCGAAGAGTGGCAATACCGCGAAGGCCATGTATCGTCGATTATCTATCAGAACGTGGAGAACCCGAGCGCTCACGGACTGAAGCCGACTATGGGAGCTGTGGTGATGTCAAGCAAGTTGAAGGCCAAATTCGAGCGCACCTCCAAAATGATGCAGATGGCTGCTCGAAAGAAGTTGGAGGCTGAGAAGCTCGAGGATGGAGGGAACCTAGAAGACCACCTGGACACCCTCACTGCACTCCGCCAAGATGCCGATGACGTTGGATGCGAAGTCTCCGATGAAGACATGATCTCAATTACCCTCGATTCCCTTCCCGACTCCCATGCCCTTCTTATGCAGAACTTGATGGGCAAGAATGACCTTGACGAGGTCCAACACCTAATCCGCGAGTACTGGGGATATTCAACGAAGAGCCAGCCTAAGTCTTCGTCCAATGATCCTTCTGCTTTTGCCGCCCCCATCTGCGAACATTGTGGCAACCGCCGCAAGAACAATCGACCCAGAAACCAGACCATTTGCGACAACTGTGATGTACCTGGTCACACTCGTGCAAATTGTTGGGCAGCGGGTGGTGGTAAAGAAGGGAAGGCTCCGTCGTGGTGGGAGGCCCCAAAAGGGAAGGAGCCCAAGGGATATACAGCACCCTCATCCACATCCAAAGCAACACCCTCTATGCCCACTGCAGCAGCGGTCGTCAATCCCACTCCTATCGAAACTTATTGTCTCGGCGACTTCACCACCAGCGGTGCGTGTTCAATCTCATCGTGTGCTTCGATCTCTAATCGACACCTACTCTACAGATCTGGACTGCGAGGGACAGATACTGGAGTGGTGATTGAGGGGGAAAGTACATTATTGAACTACGTACTAGCTACTATGGTCGAATGTAATGCGGTATCGTCACCACCGAATCACAGCCGTACATTTCCCACATATCTCGATAGTGCGGCCAGTGAAAGCTGTGTTGCTGAACGTGGCAGATTCATCAATTTTCAGGAATGCAGGAGGGAGGGAAATACTACAGACGCAGTTTTCCGGGTTGAGGGAGAAGGCGTAGCCAAATTTGATGTGCGGATGGCAGATGGAACCGTTCGCCGTGTCCTTCTGAAGGCTCTATACACTCCGTCCTTCACCATGAATCTGATATCTCTGCCACATTTGGATGCGAGGGGATACAATGGGACCTGGGGGAGTGGGTTGATGACAGTGCGCGAACCGAAGTCAGGACGTACTGTGGTGGATGGTCGTCTTCATAGCAAGAAGGGATCATCAACATTATACTCAGTCGACGTGGTCGATGCACCCGTAGCGGCTGCTGTACATGGTGCTCGCTCTCAGAACAAGCCAGTTGGTCTCGAGATGTGGCACGTACGTTTGGGTCATGGAGATGTCAAAACCATCAGGCGGATGGCAGAGAAATCACTTGTTGATGGCCTAGTGATTACAGAGCGGAAGGTTAGCGGGCATTGCGAGGACTGTATCTATGGGAAGCTTACCAGAAGGCCCTTTGATGATACGGTTATTCCGGAGACCGAGCCACTCGAACGAGTTAGTTTGGACTTATGGGGAAGATCTCGAACAAGGAGTCGTGGGGGGGCTTATTACCTCTTCCTATGTGCCGACGGTGGTACCGCGGTCAAGATTCCATATTTCCTTGCATCCAAAGACGCCGAAACCCTTCTTGAAACATTCATCAAGTTTCGTGTCATGGCAGAGAAGCAGACTGGTCGGAAGCTGAAACGGGTTCGATTTGATATGGGGAAGGAGTTTGACAACGCCCTATTCACAGCGTACTGCGAGGAACATGGAATTCTGATGGAGAAAGTGCCGAAAGCCTCTTCGTCAGCCAATGGTCATGTGGAACGAGGGAACCGTACCATCATTGAAGGTGCCCGTACTCAGTTGATCGACTCGGGTATGTCGAAAGACTGGTGGGCTGAATCGGTCGCTGCACACTGTTACGTGCGGGGTTTCATCCCTTCGTCTCGTCACCCCGACAAGATTCCGTGGGCAATGTGGTATGGGAAGGACACAAAGTTGAACATTTCGCATCTTCGGAGATGGGGGTCAGATGTATGGGTGAAGGACTTAGACCGGAAGGAAGGGAAACTCGGTCGCCAGAGCTGGAAAGGGGTGCTGGTGGGATACATGGATAGACGGGGGTATCGCATATGGGATCCTGCTCGAAACCGGATTTTTGAGGTTCGGGATGTCGTGTTTGAAGAAGGAACTGCACATCGAACTCGACCGTCAAAATTCGACAATGAAGACAGCATGCAGGAGCCTAACCGGGCAGAGCTACCCCCAGACACACCATCCGAGCCTGAGGATACCCAGTACCAAACACCTCCTCAGTCACCCTTCTCAGGATCGCTGCCGCCTCTCACTCCCTCACCACCATCGTCTCCGCTTCTTCCTACCTCACAACCACCTGTACAATTGCCTGCGCCTCGACGATCTAACCGCCTCGCAAATCCTCCTGGAGCCCATGTTCCTGTGCCACGTCGCTCAGACCGTCTCGCTGCGAAGCCTACAGCTGCGATGCTGCTCGCCAGTGAACCAGGTCGCCGTGAACGGGAGACTCGTGATGCCGAGCAGGACTGGCGATTCGATGCCTACCCCACGGGGAACATTACGGATATCGCAGATCCAAGCACGAACCCGGGTGTGGTGATGTCGGAGTACTACTCCTTGGCTAGCGAGGTCAAAGCTGCGGGTGATGTGCCTATTCCATCATCGTTCCACAATGCTGATTGGGAGACATGGGGGCCAGCTATGACAGCCGAGTACAATACCCATGTTGAACGGGGCACTTGGGAGCTAGTTGATCCGCCAGAAGGGGCGAATGTGATTGATTGTATGTGGGTTTATGATGTGAAGGTTGATGGCGAAGGGAAGTTGGTGAAACTGAAGGCAAGGTTAGTTGCTTGTGGGAACCGCCAGATTGCTGGGGTAGATTATGAGAAAGGATGGGCCATGGTTGCACGAATGGAGTCTGTGCGGATGGTTTTTGCCGTCACTGCTGTTAAGGGTTTAGTTCCCCGGCAATTTGACTTCTCCGCAGCCTACTTGAACGGGAAGTTGGACCGGCCGGTATACATGAAGCAACCGAAGGGTTTCATCAAGCAGGGGGAGGAAGATAAGGTTTGCTTGCTGAAACTTCCGCTATACGGCCTTGTCCAGTCAGGACATTTATGGTTCAAACTCCTCGATCAAGGATTCACCGACTTGGGCTATTACTCATCGAAAGCCGACCCATGCATCCGCTCACGAATATCTCCCACTGAATACACCATTACTTCAACTCATACAGACGACGTGTATGGATCATCATCTTCGACTCCTGAGGCAAATCGTGTAGTGGAGGAATTTGCGAAGAAATGGGATCTCAAAGAGGTTGAACTCGACTTACTCCTTGGTCTGACGGTCGAACACCTCCCAAACGGCGATATCTCGGTAAATCAGTCAGTATACTTCGAGAAGGGCCTGAAACACTTCGGTCTCTGGGAACTCTACCCTCTCGATACCCCGCTTCCGCCCAAGGTCCAGGTCCGAGCACGCTTAGATCCCCTATCTGACGAAGAAGTGAAGTTCATGAAGGGGAAACCGTACCGACCGATACTGGGCATGCTATTATGGGGGAGTACAGGAACTCGACCTGACATATCATACGGTTGCAGCGTATTGGGCCAGGTCCAGGCGAACCCTGGTCCGGAGCATTGGAACCTGCTGGTTGGTCTCTGTCGTTATGTTCGGGGTACTCTCGATTATGGGTTACTCTTCAAGGCCAATGGTGACGGATCACCAGGCTCTGGGTTGAAGCCGCAGGGATGGGTTGATGCGGACTGGGCAGGATGCATTGATACTCGGCGTTCTACCTCGGGCTACATCTTCTTCATGGGCGGGGCGCCAGTGTCGTGGTCATCCAAAAGACAGCCGTTTGTAGCCTTATCGTCAACTGAGGCGGAATACGTGTCTTTGGCACGAGGATCACAACAAGCTATGTGGATGAAACACTGGCTCGACGAAGTATCCCTATCACAAGATCTCCCTTTTGACTTACACTGCGACAACCTGGGTTCTATCAGCCTCACCGAGACGACGAAGCACCACGGTCTCACGAAACACATTCATATCCGTTTCCACTATGTCCGTGATCGTGTTCAGGACAAGGAAATCTCAGTTTCGCCCATCTCGACACACAATAATATTGCCGACATTCTTACCAAGCCACTTCCGAAGGTTGTACATCAGAAGTTTGTTAGCATGATGAATCTGGATTGGAGGAGGCGTGGCGCCAGGGGGAGTGTTGAGGAACAGACGTGAATTGGCAAATGGGTGGCGCACGCCCTGTTTCGATCATCGTGATCGGTCGACACTATTTATCATCACCCTCTTTATTTTTCATGGTTTTCTTTCTTCCGAACCCTAGTTTATAGTTCCGTCCCAGCCTCCACGCACTCTCAGTCGTTCCCCCACGTACTGAGAGTGAGTGTCCTGGTTATTCTTGATTCATTACTATACTGATTGTCCTTGTAGATAGATTACTTATTATTGCTTCTACAGGTACAGTAGTATCTCCAGTCGTTCCCCCACGTACTGAGAATAGATTACTTATTATTGCTTCTACACTCAAAACCTCGGGATTTCTCCAAATTCTCCATTTAATGAGATAACGCATGAATGGCACTGTCGTGACTAGACCATACGCTATGCTGAGTACGAGGGCATCGGGGACGTTGCGTTTTGGATCGGTTCGGAAGAAGAAGAACGAGGAGACTGGGAGGCCATCCTGCTCACGGGCTTTGGCAACGGTCATAGCAATGGCGCTTTTCCCAACACCTGTCGTTCCCCAGAGCCAGCAGATTGATTTCTCCCCCCCTTTCGCTGACATCCACTCCCAAATAATCCTGAGGACTTCCTCACGAGTTTTTTCGAGACATTCCCCTCGCAAATACTGTTGCTCTGCGTTATGGGAAGCTCCGACGTCCGCGACTGCCTCCTGGAGGGTTTTGTGTGCTGTATCATGTTTGAGGTCTTTTCCCAGTGGAATCAAGAAACCAAGAACTCACGATTGCATGCTGCTGTATTAACGATGTTCCCAAAGTGGTTGTTTTGGGTTCCCGTAGCGTTATTGTTGTTTTGCGGGCCCGACCCCGAATGTTGATTTTGTATCGTGCTCCCTCTCATGATCATGAGGGGGCGTTGAGCGCGCCAACCAGGCGAGGAGTCTGGGTGGGGTCACGAAGGTTGGGCTCGGCAAATTGAAGAAGCGGACGTTGTGGAAGGTAAAGAAGGGGGGTTCCTCAATCTTGGAAGGAGAGAAAACGAGGGGGTGGGGCGGCGGCGATTAAGGTTGTGGTGCGGAGGGCACGTTGCTTTAGCTGTGTGACCAGTGATGGACAGTGACACAGATCGTGGAGGACCGTGGAGATTGAGTGGAATACGATTATAATTATGCGGTGGACGTGAAGCAGAGAGCGCCTACGGGTCATCATGAGGCCTGGGCCCGAGTCTCGAGCTATTAGAGAACGGGAAGCAGAATGAACAAGAAACCCACCGGATATCAAAGAGTACTATCACTTTATACAGCATACATCGTCAACACTGACTTGAATTATAGGACAAGGAAGCAACTTGCGGTTTACTCCTACAGGCCCCACTGTAACGTTCCATATTTCTGGTGGTAGCTCCGAAAGCCGGGGGAGTATTGCGCGACCCCTCCCTCTCAGCCACGATAGCGTCGTTTACTGAGAGGAATAGTCAGCTCTATGGAAAGATCTCGCAGGCTCTTTTACTTACCAGGTTTGTCCTCCCCATCAACATCCATATCTCCTGTCGTCGCTCTCGTATGCCTCTCATCATCTTCCCTCAGTGCAGCCAGTTTCCTCCGGGTAGAAGTCGTCCGACCATTAGCCTTCTCCAAAGTACCCTCCAACAACATCGACTCGAACGCAGTCAGCGTGTTCGGCGTGTTCAGGCCACTTTGAGGACCCGAAAGATGGCCAAATGTCCACCCTACCACATCCTGCATCAACTTATCGAAGACAATATTCACTATTAACGAATCGTTGCGACCGCACCCAATATGTCGATTTCGCTTCAGGAAGACCCGTTCCAGCGTTTTCGGACACTCTTTTGCTCGCAATGTATCGAGAAGAAAAAGCGTTGAGTCGGTAAAAACGGAACAAGAACTGGTGTAGAGTAGACATCGTATGCGTGTAACGGAGTTGACATGAAGGACTCGTTCACCCTCAGAGCTCTCGGACTCTGGGTATCCGGGCGGGTGATGACGAAAGATTGCGCGGTGTCATGCATCATGGTGAGGGATTGCTGTCGATGAAAAAGGAAATGAGAACAAGGTTTTCAGTCGGGGCTTGCAACTCACCGGTCACTGATCTTCGACTCAAATCTCATTCTCGATGCTTCGCCTGAGACGTAGGGAGCACTCGCAGGATGCCTCTGTCTTGGAATGCTTTCGACGACGAGGTCATCGTACAACCACCAGGCCAGCCATCGGCGAAACCTCTAATGCGGGTCCCCAGTGAGTACCACCCCCTCGTAACTCGGGATCACCCCTCGCATGTTGGAATTTTTCGAGAACGGTCTCCTACACCACCAATTGGGCGCGGAGCTCAACTGATATTGTCAATTGGTTTGGCAGCTGAGGGGGCCAAGCGGAGTAATTTCTGAGGCCTGTACGAGCCAATCTTGAGAGTGCTGTCAACCTCTCTTTCTCGGCTCAGTTCAATCTCAACCCGGACTCAATTCGGCGTCGGTCAAAGAGTCCTTCTTCAGAGCGGTCAGGTGATGTTGAACTTGAGTTTCTGCCGTGCGTTCTTTTTCCTTCAAGTTCCTTTCTCTCCCTCATCTCCCCATGATCATTGAAAAGGACCACTAGCACACGATTGCACGTCATGGACAGTTTACAGTGAAAGGGATATCCAGATGAAGCAGATGTGTGCAAGGTGCATGGCCCACGATACTGTCTTTCTTGATTAGCGTTGACGCCAATTGTTTTTCATGTCTCGTCTCCCTAGCCCTTTGCTCTACCGCTCGCTGTCTTGTGCCCTGTCACTGCCCTCTGAATCTTGTCGAAATCTCATCTGGTTGGCTGGCTCTCATAAGCTCTGATACTCCTGGCTCGGCTTTGTCTATCTGCTAGCAACTCTGGTCTGGTTTTGCTCTGTTACTGCAACCTTTTTCTGCCTCCAGAACAACGGTATGAGGTTCCTTTTTCCCTCACGAATGTCCGCATTCTGACTTCCGCACCGTTCAGATTTTGCATGGGTTACACTTACAGAAATTCATGGAGGTGAGTAACACCTTCGAGAGGCTTGCGCAACCAATTGGTTCTGATGTTCAGACTTCATAGGGCTAGCACACGAGTACCAAGAGATGGTTTTCATACCCTTGTCTACAGTATTATTATTCATGAATAGTAGTGCTTTCTCATTTGTATTTTCCTGCAGTTTGAAATTTGAATACAGTGTTCATTGATTATGTATTGCGTTTGCGTCCCGAATAATTTTGGCATCCGAAAGGGTTAAAAAAGGGAGAAAAGGTACAAGAACCCGCAGACAGTCAGGTGGCAGCCAGTCTCTCAGAATCGAGTTGCGTAGTGGGTGAGTTGATTCTGAGTGGGATTGACCCCTCAACCCGTGCTTGGTTTGATCTCAGCTGAGAATTCGTTCGGATCAAGCGGATGAGCGCTGTCAGGTCTCAACCACAGCTCAGGCGCCGCGCGTGGTGTAGGTAGGGAACCATCGCCTTTTTGCGTACAATGACATCTGAAAAAACCTACTTTGCTAATCAGCAATAATTAGCATCAATTACTGATATTTCACAGTAATCTGCCCGCTCAGCAGGTCCAGTCAGTAATTAGCACTAATTGATGGTCCTCTGAACTATTGAACCTGATAGTACTTGTCAGGCCAAATTACTAGCAAAAGTCTATCACTCTACTAGTAGTCTTCGTGATGCTTTCAGTAGACACGAGCGTGGGCCTATAGTACTTGTACTACAAAGTACATTTGAAATGCATACAATGGCCACTATTACTACAAGCCCTCTGAAGCTACTTACTGAGGGTGGGCTTGTATACTTAGACTCACGACGATGGGACACGTTTAAAGGCTGTCTGACTGCCGATTTGTCGTCGGAGCCCGTGGGTGATCAATTGATTGAGCGGGCCAATCCCAGAGCGGCAGCCGTGCGCTACGCGGATCTGCAGGCAAACCGAATCCCGATGCATCCTTTCTTTCTTCCCCCCATGTTGTTACTGCTTTTTTCCCCTTGAATCCGTCAAAACTGCGCTATCTAATGCTCACCGCGGCGCCTAGCTGTTTTTTCAACGCTTGATGACAATACTTCACACAACATACAAGATCACACCGTATTCTGGATATTGTGGTATTTGAGGCACACAATCACTCTCTTTCAAGTGTCCCAGTTGAATACAACATACCTTCGTGACCTGACCCGTCTCACTGATCGCACAATATCAGACATGTTAAGAGTCAAGCTACAAGCTTCAAAACTTTGACCTTCCCGGCCCGTTTACAACTCGAATTCCCAATTCCAACTAGACGAGACAGCCTATTCAACTCTTTCTGGCGGGATACTATTGATGGATTCTGGACCGATTTTTGGGCGGGTTGGTGTTATACGTAGGTCTGTCCCAATTGTGGCATATATCTGACCAATTAACCAAGGTGCGCACTGGTTTTGATGTTGTTAATCCATCTCGGTCAAAATAATCAGGCCACAGGTGAGTTCTATTCTATCTCGCATTCTCTCGGCCCTCGCTGACATGGAACCCATGCAGATTGATGTCGAGCGCTGGTACACGGTGAGCCTTGCAGCCTCGGTTCAAGTTGGTTGGCATATGGGCCGTGTTTGATGTTGCAGATATGCTGAGGACTTCCAGTTGATCTCTTGATATGATGTTTATGGTGACCACACCTGTTCTTAGGATCCACTTAGCTCAAATGCGTAGCTGGAATACATAGTCCAACCTGTTGTAATAGATAACTCACCCGAAATAATTTCATTTTACAACCCACTAGTGCTGTCGTGTTTCGGCTTTCTTAAATGTCGTGAATTCACACTAATTGCTTTTTGTGTGCTTCGGGGGGGTATTGAATTCACGGGCTTTCAGGCTAATTAACATTAAATCACGCTGGGACGCAATCGTCTGCGGTTATAACTATTTCATGCAAATTACCGCTAAATAATGCTAATTCACAGGGAGGGCTTTTCGAGATGGACCTCCATAGTGTAGCTAAAGATGTGCATTAGCTACAGGTTGTATGGGAACATGGACAACTTACTCACCTTGCGTGACGTTGTACATCTTTGTCTCCATCTTGGAGACGATGTACAACCTGAGCCGCAAGTTGGATACAAAGATGTACAACCGCCTACAGGATGTACCCAGGGTTGTGCATCCATCTACATCTGTGTACATCCTTTCCAGAGTTTCTCAGGTATAATCTGGCGACAGGGGACAACGACAAGACATAAAACACATAATCGTATTGATACTGATAATCACTGGCTACACATACAGATGTAACCACAGCAAGTGAACAAGTTAGAGAGAAAGTAGATTACTGAAACCAGAGGGTTAAAGTGGCTTCAAATAAGGTTACCGGAGCCAACTTACTTCCACCTGGCCGAAGCATACACCGCGCTGCTGGTCCGCACAACCCTGTGGAAGTGACCTGTGAGTTTGTGTGGCACTCTGATCAAGAAGATGGTACATGTACAACATAAGGTGCATATATGCGCCTCAACGGTCGGCATGAGCAATCAGAATATGGCAATACAGGCGATGTCAGGAGCCGAGATGATCATTCACATGCTATAGCCAAACTTCAAAGTGGGAGAGACGAGGCACAACAGTCAGTAATATGTTGATACAAGAGATAGGGGGTACTCACATTCCTGATCCTATCACATGCTTGCTGGCACCGTTTTGGAGAAGAACTGGTTCAGAATACGAGGTTTGAGACCAGTAATCAAGTAACACATAACTTGAGCAGTGAAGGTATTGCACTGAGGAAGTCGAGTAGGTGGGCAAAGCGTGTCAACCAGATAGAGTCCCGAGATGGCGACGAGGATGGGTTGGGTGGACACAGAGAGAATGAAAAGGGTGATGGTGGGGGAAGGGAAGAAAGAAGGGCAGTCAATGATTATCGTGCATTGGGTTCATATACGAGGCAAACAGTGGTCCATGTGGCCGTTGTGAGAGCAGTTCTATTGGAGGTCAAAGGCTGATGATGATGGTGACGACATATGTACATCATTACCGGTGCTGTCTTAAGAGGCCCCTCGAGTGAACCCAGAGAGCCAAGTACGCTGCAGACTGTCAGTATATAGCGAGTCATAAAAAGAAGGATTTTTTTTGCGTACCTTGACTGCAGATCCGTCCAATTTTCCCAAGTTCAATTCCCATAAGGTCTCCTTGGCTTTGTTGAAGAGTGATGGCCGTTAATAGAGAGAGTTGAGCGACGGTGGTGGTAGAGACAAGAGAGGGAGGATGGAAGTAAAACACGTGCGGGCCAACGAGACATTTGAGACTCCGACAAGATTTCAGCGCAAGCGCTCAAGGCGCCCGGCTAAAATCTTGCCGGACCTCCGGACTTCTCCTTGGCACAAATCATGATGGAAAACCTTTATAAAGTTCCTATCTTGACTCCGGGCAGCAACTCAAAGGTATCAACGGCTTGATACCAAGGCCTTGGTACCTAATTGGGTAGTAGTACACCCACATGTATGTACCTATACTACTAAAACCATGATTCCGTTGTGCAACTACCTTGATCTATCACTGATGGTGTATCACCCTCACCAACGTGAATCACAGTATGTACATCTTACTAAACATCTTTCCGGTAGGTTTACACCATATCACGACCTTATCACACTTGTACATCTTTTTATTCAAGTACAACCCATTACATCTTTTCATGGGGTGTACATCTTTGCCAATAACATGGCAAGCTACTGTAAGACATTTACCAACCTAGTCATGAGTGTCCATCCCTTGAATCCTTGGGACCCGTCTTAGAGGTTTTGCCGATGGCGCCCGCGTACACGGCTGACAGATCTAGATCTGGAATTCATCTTGTAAATCGTTGGGAAACGTTTTATAAACGAACCAGGTGGGTCATACCATTCTTTCCCCATTCAGCCAAAGTCGAAGTTGCTCGAACCGTCCAGTCTCTTCGTCCAAACTGTCGGCGAGACTCAAAATAGAATCGTCATCGTATGGACATCCTTGTCGTGAAGTTCAATCGTGTGCGACCGACGTTTCCTGGCCTTGACGATGGTAGACTGCGCATCAAATCTGTCATGGACGAGCCCATTCCTACCATATCAGTTCAGTTCAGCTAGAAGAATTTATGAGCCCTGTGGGTGTAGCTGTACGGGGAAGAACATACGCACTTTCTGGTGGCATTCCTCTAGCAAATGTTCTCATTGCCAGCTCGGTTCTCTAGCCCATTCCGATGCCAGATGCGACCGGAGGTTTTCGTGAATTTAGAGTAGACGACTGGGAACGATTTGGCGAGTCTTGTCCGAAAGTATTTTGAGAAGAGATATACGAGACTGGGTTGAGGTTGGACCAGAACAATCTGCCTCTGTATAGCAATCGGAGATGGCAAGATGTTTTGGAGCGAATGCCATTGTGCACTTGGTGGTTTGACTCCGATTGAGTGAAAGACTCGGGGCCAACGGGCGTTTGTTGAACTCATTCCCTTCCACCCCCATGGCCCACCTCCAGTCTCTTCAAGCACAGGTTTTGGCAAGGTTTTCTTGCGGATCTATTCGCGACCGGTGAGTGACTGAGTAATTGTCGGAAATTTCTATTCCATCTCATAAGATGTCTAGTGTTGCCGCGAGGCAGAGGCGCCTTGACGCCTTGCCTTGCCTTGCCTCAGGCACATACTATATTAGGTAGAATCAGACAATTCCGAAACGGGAAGGGTACTGGTCAGATTTTTAAATTACATAACCGACAACCTCTAAAGACATGGCAATATTCGTCGAGTTCCGCCTTTTATGTGTCTTCTCGAGTGGTTGTGAGACTGTAATATTGCTCATGGCCAAGGAGGGTCAGAGCAAGCATAGAAAACAAGGGCCTATATTCCAGCAACCATTGTCGGTGAGAACGGTATGGCTTACCAAAAAAGGTGCAAGGCAAATGATGGGCCCGAGGCAAGTCGAGGCAAGTCAGATCAAGGCGTCCAAATTGGGTGCCTCGGCCTTGTGTTACGATTCACCTCTACTCTCATCAACAAACGCCCATATAGATGCCTCCCCCTACCCAACTCACCTATCCCTTCCCACCTTTCCCACTCATTCAAAACATCTCTATAGACGACTCCGCGGAGTAAGTGGAGCCATGCATCCAGACCACAGCTCCAGACCATGCCCAGCAGACATCTCCACATGCCACCCCGAGTCATAATACACGAACAGCCGCAACGACTCACACGACAGTCGCAGCCACTCCCACGACAACTCAGTCCAACTACAAGCGACTCACACGCCTGCGACTCAGCACGACTCAGAGCGACTCCGGACCTAGACAGATTCCAGTATATAAGCCCAATGTACATACAACCCTTCCTTAGCTTAACAACTTGGTTAATACACCAGTAAAAGCCCATCGTAAACCTCGACCTTCGACACTTGACCTTCGACACCCGACCTTTGACACTTGACCTTCGACCTTCGACACTTGACCTTTGATTCTCGACCTTCGAACCTCGCCCTCGCTTGAAAGAGTGACTTGAGAGGACACTAGCCGTGCCCTACCATATCACCTTGCCCTGGACTTGCCTTGCAGCAACACTAAAGATGTCGTCACTTATAAGGCCCAAAACCACCGTAAGTCGCCATAAAGGGCCAAAAACAGCGCCGTAAGGGTGAATAAGGCGGTATAATACGGCGTAAGACCGGCCTTATATTGATTCAGCTTGATTTATGAGAGCTTATAACGTACCAACCTCTTATTTACTCTTATGGCCACTATGAAAGTACGTAAGGTTGAAATTCAACCAACTTTCGGGTGAAATTCACAGACAACCTACATTAGGTTGAATCATTTGGCATCGCTCGGACTAGGCTATTTTTCAATCTACCATATTCAACCTACATTTGAGGGATTATCAACACCCTCTCTACCCAACGCCACAATTTATGAACCCAGTTGACTCTAATAAAATAATACTAATACTTTGTACAGGATCTATAGAATATTCAAGCACAAGCAGACTTGTGCTTGGAAAAAAACTTCGCTACCAGGCGTGTTCCTTTTATGGAAGTGTGGGAGGAACTGCACAGTTCTTCAGGAACTTCCGAGATGGCTTGCCGCGACCAGCGTGAGTCGCCAAGTCACAGTGATCACACGACGCGCTGGCACTGGCGGCACTCCAGAGTCAAAGGGACCCACAAATTCCGATAGGCTCATGCTACACCTCAGGCTTCAATCTGTCAACTCTCAGCCTCAACGTCGTCTTATACTTGACTCTCGGTCTCTGTGCATTGTTCTCTGGGATTCTGGGGCTCATCTCTTCTTGGCTGACCTATGCACCGACTTGCGACAAAAGGGAATCGAGCAGCTGAGATGCGCTCAAGGGACTTAGGTGAATGGTACGTTTCTAGGCTTTTTACCTTTTTTTTTGGCGACCATTGACTTCGTCAACCATCTAGAATGCAGAAATCTTTAGTGATCTACTGGAATAGCCCGTGAAGAGCACGAAACAATGATTTATGCATGGAATACCCATGGCTTAGCTCTCGTCAGACTATACGTCGCGCATGGTCGACAATCCAGGTGTGTCTCATTACCGTAGAATTTGTTCCATCTCATGCTGACTCAACGAACATTTTGATTTGCTAGAAGACAGTTTGATGAACAACGGGAACTGGGAGCGGGTATACGGTGACCTCTTATACTACGTATAATGTGTTCGGTAGTGATGTGCTTGATAAATATACAATATTGCGTCTATTTCTAACACTGCTATGATAACTGCACCGTACAATGAAACCTGGAGATGAAGCAAAAAATGAAGCAAAATGAAGCCATTATAGCAATAAACCTGACATCAGTCAGTATGGAGAACAACCTACTTGTGAATGACTATCAACCTGTCCGCGTTATTGACGCCTCAAAAAAACCGTAGGTTGAAAGGGGCCCTTATAGGTCGGAAATCAACCTAGGCGAGAATAGACGTGTTTTCAACCTGCGGAGGTTGCGTTTCATGCGACATCAGGTTGGAAATGATGCAACATTAGGTTGAAACCGGAGGTTGAATTTCAACCTCTCCGGCGTTCACAGAGCATGGACGTTATAAGGCCTTACGCGAGCTATTCAAAATTTCCGACATACTGTACTCGCTCCGAATACGACTCTCATTGCGTTCGATAGTTGGCTCAGAGCATTCCAGGATTGCGACCACTTCCTGATTAGAACTTCCGAGTCCTTCGACACCTACGTTGACCATCGAGATTGCTGAATTCCTTCGGCCCTTCTGCCAGCTCACCGGCGCCGCCAACACTCGCCTGTCTTGCCCCCGGATCCACTGGAATACATCGAATGAAGAGCAACAGGAATTAGTATGGGCCACCAATCATGCGAAGGGAACGTGACATGCTCGAGAGAAAAGAACTTATAACGTGCCTAGAAAGACGAAAAGGACTCGAGGTGTTAAGGAGCTTCAGTACGACACTCGATTTGCTGGGAAAACGACGCTCCTACGGCATAGTCTCTCCACCCAGCCTACATCCTACGACCTTTTTGATAGGATGTTGAGGGCGGTCACCTACGGCACACTTGCGCAAACGTCCGAATGTCACCCGCTCCCGTACTTCTCCCTCCCTACCCAAGACTCTATCCACCGACCTCACCTTAGCATTAGCTTTGTGTCGGTCGGTTTCATTGAACGAAGGTTTCTTGGGGTCCCGGTCAGTGTCTATTGTAGCGCCAGTGTCTGCCTTGTTAGAATCCTCGTTACACCCAAGAAAATAGCGGTAAGCTGCCCACATAATTATGATATCTGCTACTAAAAAGTACATGTTGAAAAGGAGTCCTGATTACCATGAAATAAAGTAACAAAGGGAGAGAAGCCAGCGAATTTGAGCCGGTGGGCTGAAGCATTTCAGACTCTTGAATCATGAATGCCAATGGTAATACTAATAACGACGGTACCAGAATAACGTGATCAACCCTACGATATACACGCCTGTCCCAATCACTCCCCGACAGCTGGAATATCTGTGCCTTTTGAAACTGTCGATGAGAGTAATGAAACCATGGACGCCAAAAGCCTCGATGTCACCGAGCTGCGCAGTCGTGAGGCTAGAATCTAAGATGCCGAGGCTAAATGAGCTCAATTCAAAAGTACAAGTTGAGAAGACTACGCTACCTCCCTGCCCAGTGTAATGTTGTGCTAAGGGTTGGTGCTCAAGCCTTCAGGCAAAGGTTCTGGCAAGATATCAGACAGAGCGAGACACAGCGGTAGGATGAAGCAAACCTTGTTGATCGAAGGCTTTACTGAATCAGTTGACGATCGAAATACGGGCTGATCATATCCAAGGTGACAAGCAAAATCATTCGTAGTCGGATCAAAGCCTCGAAGGAGCTGATATTGATGTAAGAGTTTGTAGTCGTCGTTGGACCAAGACCGTGAGTAGGAACCACGATCATCGAATTCAAGCTCGATAGGAAGGCCAAAGTTACGACAGGCGTCGGGTGAGAGAGGAAAATGGCCATCTGCATGCAAAGACCAGTAGTGGGCGGAGGAGGATTTGCAACTGCGCATATCGGGAAGGTAGGGACGGACAAAAAGATAGATTGGTTGCTGAGATCGTTGTTCGCGTTGGGCTTGCGAGTTTGAAAGGTAGCCTCTCAACGAGGCGGAAGGGTAAGCAAGCGCTGAGAAATGTTAGCAGGCCGAGGCGAGTACAAGATGATGAACGACGCACCGTAGCAACTCAAGTCATCCTCGTGAGAGATCCCTAGAGCGTGAACAACACACCATGTTTGTGAGAGCCAGGCCTCATTGTGCTCCGAATTCCACCGCAAAGATAGTAGGTAGGATCCAATACCGAGAGTAAATCTACCCAAGATGTCAGATATAAAGTAAAGTAATTATTACAGACCCGCCTTGTCAGTCCATGTTCCAACAATTTTCGTTCTGGAAGACAACTGACGTTGCTATCCAAGGTATTGTTTGCGACGGCAATGGGTGTGTTGGTCAACGTCGAAAAGGCAGTCGGCCGAGTAATGTCGACTTGAGCATCCCGACCCCCACTGATACTGTCGATAGTAATCGCTTCAACAACGTCACGATCAACTTGGTTCGACTTGCAGCTTGCCAAGAAACGTAACAGAACGTCCTCCTGGATGAGTTCTGCTGTCGATGGCAAGTCTTCAATGTCAAAGGGGGCCAAACGGAGCTCGAGACCTGCATCTGGCCCCAGTGGACCCCAACAGAACACTCCCCTGGCGGAATCCATCCAAAATTCTTCATGTTCGCAACTGAATTGCAACTATATAACGAGTTGAGCTATTTCTTTGGCTCATTGCAGTGGTTACTCACGACCAACGTAGAGAGATATTTCCGACCCAAAGATCCTACATGTTCTATAAGATGTGCGGCTGGTACCAACTCTATACAAAGTGTCAGCTGGATGTGACTTTACACGCGTTCAGTCACTAACCGTTCCACAATATTAGCGATGGAACCGCTCCCACGTGGAGAGCGTACAGCTGTGACGCCTCCGAAAAGCTAGTGTGTTTTGAGCATGCATCACAGCGTAAGCTTGAGGACTAAGCGCACCATGGCGTTCTTGTTATCATCCACAAATCTTTTTCAAAAGCCTAGAGAAGTTAGATCGTTCGACGGACGCAAATAATTGATGTTGCCTGGCATACTTTGCGCGCCTCTGGTCCAGAATAGGAAACTACTGTGAATGTTCCCTTCATACGGAGTACTCTCGCCGTACAAATTATCCTGTCAGCCCGCAGCCCAACTTTTTCTTCCCACCACTTCAGTTGTTCGACATCCAATCGTCGGGCATACCGGCACTCTGTGATGTCCCTCAACCGGAATGTATCGCCTCGCGTGACGATGCGAAACTGGGAACACAATTAGGCTATTGTGCTTGATATCAAATTCTCCGCTCACATCGTCCTCTCCTGGAACTATGGGGGTCTGGTCGGCCTGGTCTCCCAAAACTGCACGACGTTTTTCGCGCGCCAATTTCCGCCGCTTCAACCATGGCAAGGCAAAGACCTGCGCTTTCATAATTTGAGCTTCCGCGGGGAAAGTATCTGCGAAAGTCTAACAAGAGGGAGGGGAGATCATCGATACAATCTCACAATCAGTAAACGAATAGTTGAACCCAGGATAACAATGCCTACCTCGATCCACTCGAGCAGATTCTTTGTTCCTTGGACTTCATTGTTCAGAGAATAGATCCGCATATGTGGACAATCTCTCGAGAGTTCAAGGAAAGTCTGGCAGAGCGAAAGCAGCTCCACGTCAAGACGACAGTGTCCCAGAAGTGATGACTCTGTCAAGTTTCGGAAGATACACATCAATTCAGAAATGGATTCTCGGTCTTGCTCGTCGCGCTGGGTGAGCTCTTCGAAGTGGTGGACGAAAGCCTTCACCAGTCGCATACAAGCATCCTGATACACAAGATGCCCTCGAGCGCGTGACACGCCCCCATCAGAGATCACAATGGCAGTCTGTGAGGTGTGGTAGTGGTCCAGCGTCCGGTAGCGACCCGCCCAGGCGAGACGACCATGCGCACCCTGTGGCATGTCGCACAACCCAATACATGGCGTCGTCTTGTGCCGGAGACACAAATGGAGGCCATTCGAGATGGAAACATTCGGGACGCGTTTCCAGCTTGTGCGTGAGACACTCAGTAATTTCGGGGTCATGCTGGTAAAAAAAAATATAAGTACGAAAACAATCAAGATGAAGAAAAGCAGTCTGTCCGTCAAACTTACATATTGTCTCACCCATGGCACTAGAGTCTGAAGCTGCAACGATTCCCAATGGTATCCCCTGCTTGCCAGATATAGAGAAGGGAGATCTACGTTCCACAAATCATCCAACAGATCCCGGTTTGGTTGGGGAAATGTTTTGCACAAGAAGTATGTCCATCTTGGGAAGAAGGAACGGACCTCTTCGACACGAAATTGGTTCCAGCTGCGGATGTGTATGAGAAAATGCTCCTGAATCAAGGGAATGCAGAGAGACGATGAATTCATACCTACAAGTCTCTGTCCGCTTGATCGAAAAGTTTTGGAGCCATCGTCGCGCGATGTTATACGTCTCGGTATCTATGTTAATGTGGAAACGACCCGACCTAGCCTGGTCAAACAGATAGTCTCGGAACGAAGTGTGGTGTAAACGGATTGCTTCCGATCCCGTAGTTCCGATCTTCAAAACGGAATGCATTCCCCACAATCTTGGGTTCACTCGTCCTGGGAACAAACCCAATAACAACTGAATATTCACCGGGGTTGGGTCTAGAGAGAGCTTCGACTCTGGAAGAATGAGGATGGCTGCAAGAATCAAGTGAAGTTCCTCACGCTGTTCCGGACTTTTGGTGGCCGCCCCCAGTATGATATCGTACAGTCTATCAAGCTCACGGTAGGGTGATGTTTCCGGTTGACGTGGAGAGTTCCACTTGTTGAGAATAAGGTCAAGTTGTTCCGCGGGATCATCTCCGTTCTTTATGAAGCCAACAACAGTCGCCGCATAGACGAATTGGCTACAGGAGTGGCAGACTAACGCGTTGAGCTCCTCCTCCGTGGGCCATGCTCGATTAGAGAAAACTTGGCGGTACTGACCGCTGCTGACAATCTCCTGGAAGTGATGGCGATAGTACAGCATGATGTCTTCATCGGACCTGAGATCACCGTCCAACGAAATAACCTTGGAGAGTTTTGATAAGGATTGAGAGCCAGGAGCGGCGAACGCTTCCTGAATCCAACCCTCCGGGCGACTACAGAGGAGGAAACGCAAGGGGAAGTGTGATGGTTGTTGAACTGCAGTTTGAACGATGTTGAGAATGCGCAACTGGGTTTCGTCGTCGCCGCATTCGTCTAATCCATCAATAATGACAATGTTCGGCACATGAAAGGGCACGACGTATTTGAGCCATCGCCAGTGACGTGTGGGTTTGAGGACGAGCTTCCGTAACTGGTCTTCCAGTGTCGCTTTCAAAACCTCGGGATTTCTCGAGATCCTCCGTTTAATAAGATATCGCATGAGCGGCACTGTCGAGATCAAACCACGCGCTATACTGAGCACGACGGCATCGGGGACGTTGCGTTTTGGGTCGGTTCGGAAGAAGAAGAACGAGGAGGACAGGTGACGTTCCTGCTCAAAGGCTTTGGCAATGGTCATGGCGATGGTGGTTTTCCCGACACCTGCGGTCCCCATGAGCCAAAGAATCGGGCTCTCCTTCTCCTGGGCTAACATCCACTTCCAAATGGAATCGAGGGCTTTGATACGGGTTCCTTCAAGACATTCCCCTCGTGAATACTGCTGCTCCGCGTTATGGGAAGCTCCGACGTCCGCGACTGCATCCAAAAGGCTTTTGAGTGCTATACTATATTTGAGGTCTTTGTCCCAATGGAAACGAGAAACCATGAACTTACGACTGGATGCTGCTAGATGATTCCCAAAGTAGTTGTTCTGAATTCCTTCAGCGTTATTGTTGTTCTGTGGGCCCGAGCCAGAGCGATCGTTTTGTATCGTGCTCGAGCTCCTTCTCATGAGGTAGCGTCGAGCGTGCCAATCAGGCGAGGAGTCTTGATGGGGTTACGAAGCTTGGGCTCGGTGAAATAAAGGAATGGTATTTGTAGAAGGTAAAGAAGGATTTTTTTTAGTCCTAGAGGAAGAGGGTGAGGGAGTGAAGGTGGAGGTGATGAAGCCCAGTGAAAATCAACATTGACAACAATAATGGATTCTCACCCATTGTCAGGCATTTTCGTAATCGATTTTCGTAAGCCGTCCGTACTTAAGGATATGTGGTCGTGCCTATCAGTGTCGCGTATATTGTAAGGACCCCTGAGAGTCCCGGTTGATCCTGGATACTGACCTCCCGGGATTTGGGCAAAATTTGTCTGGACGGGGCCCCGAAAAATCGTGAAAAAGTGTCCGGATTCTTGCCCGGGATCCCAAAAAATTCTCGAGTTTTGTCCGGACCCATGTATCCAGGTCCCCAGGACCGTTTTTTTTGGTTCATCTTCGGTTTTCTCACTTCTCGCACATACAGGAGAGCTCTGGGCACTCTCTATTTATCTAGGATAGACAATGATTACTCAAGGACAGCTGAAGATAGGTTTAGTACCGATTTTGCTGGTACGCTGCACGCAGTACTTCGTAGTAAATGACCTATGTGCTATTGAACCTTTAGGGGGGTTTTCGGGCCATTTTTTCCCTTTGTTTATCCACTCTTCTGCACGAAAATTCTGGATCTCGTCGAAGTCGAGCACTTGGCCGTCCCAGCCAGACATCAGGGTGACGATTGAGGACTGTAGCACGAGAGAGACGCAACGATGTACGACGCGTTGATGGAAAAAAAATAAAAACAATCTCAGAAGGGCCCGCATAAGCCCGTTGATCCGCTGTAGGCGTCTTGCAGCAGCTTTCAGCTAGCTAGGTGAGCTTAAAAATATTGCAAGGCCAGTACTCGAACGACAGAACACATAGATTGAGCTACGTTGTTGCCAATCTGCGGCAAATCTACCAACTACGCCACTGACGCTTGTCCGGATTTGTATCCGAGGGATCATTCGATCGGTATTATTCGATTAGCGCCTTAGAGCTTCGCTGTCACAGATCACCCGGGCCCGAGCTGACTACGGCATCATACAAAGGCATCAACACCGACTCGGATCTTTCCGTCCGGATGCCCACCGGACAACATCCGGAAGTCGTGTCATATCAAAACAATTCCGTCACGACGCCAAGTCATACCCCCCGTATGTAGAATACTGAGAAGACATATACATGTTTGTTTTTTGTGTTTACCGGATAGTTACCTCCTCCTCGACCAAGATCTGACTGGCCAGAGAGTAGAGTTTCAGCCGTTCTGCAACAGCTGTTCTCTTTCTCTCCGCAAGACACTCCTTCTCCGCAACGGAGCTCAGATTCACGGCCTTATTGGTTCGGAATCCGTTCTCAACCCATCGAAAAATTGCGCCGGCGGTGTACTGTGTGAACGAGGTACGAGTATCCCCTCAAGCAAACAATCTCAGCACAGCAGTTTGTCGGCGAGAAATGCAGATAGAACTCACCAGGGGCAATGGCCGTATTGAAATGGGTGATACAAGCGGACGGAATCGCTGCTGTGGATGCATGGGGGAAGTCCACCACGAGGTTGAACTCTTTGAGCACCAAATGGGCGCTACGCTTCGCGTTAAAGCGTCCCAACGCTGTGATAACGCAAAGGCCAAAGGGCCAGTTCAGATGGTCGCGGTGCTGAATCGTGCGGACCCGCCCTCCAAAGTTGAACGCCGCGGCAGTGAAGATGTTATCGCGGAAATTGCGGGTGAGATTGGTGAGCTTCTCATGCATGGCCTCTACGGTTTTCTTGTAGGTTTTATGGAGTTGTGGTTCCCAGAGTTTGACAACGTCTAAAAAACAATCAGGAAACCAAAAAAGGGGCCGAAACGGAGTACTCACGATTGTGGTAGCCACTGAGGCGTGAGAGTGATGGATGCGATACTAACTCATTGAGAACTGCATCTATCTCCTTCCCATTGGACAAAACAACAGGGGTTTGACTTCCCATCCCCATTGTCACCCCGCGATTGTAAGCATGGAACTTCCCTCGCTTATGGTTGTCCTCCAAGTCCTCATCCCAGCCCATTCTCTCCGAAACTGACACCATAGCCTCGAATAGCACCATCATATCGTCAACGAAACCACTGCGGTTGGGCCGCCCTGCAAGAATTGCCACAATTCGACCTTTGCAGTCCACGATTAGCAAGGGGCGTCTGATAGAAGGTAAGGGTCAGCCAGTGAGAATGTGTAAGTGAGGTCAGAGCGCTCACATTCTGTCCCAGGGTATGTGGATATAGCCCAGGTCAACAAGGTCCTGCAGCGTATGCTCCCTCTCTTTCTCTTCCTTAGACCCAAAGACCTTCTTCCCACCGGGTTTGGCCGTGTGCGCCCCCTTCGCTGCGTCGAAATGAGCAGCATCAAGGTCAAGCCGTATCGTTTTCGCGGGACGGATGGCCTCTTCAATAGTGCGTTGGCTGGGAGGCTGGTCGGAATCTCTAGCCTCAGCATCGGCTTCTCGCTTTGCTTTGCGCTTTAGCTTTCGTTTCCAATGGTTGTAGGAAATACTTGGAACTGGGGTAGGTTCGGCAGGCTGGGCTAAGTGTAGGTTGGAACTGAGAGGGAGAGGGGGCTGAGGATGTGGTGCAGGGTGGGCAAATACGGTGTGAGTTGAGGTGCTGAGATCCTCCGCAACAGTGAGGTCTGATTCGTTCTGCTCACGGTCAGCGGATGCAACCAGGGCATCGTAATCGAACGACGCAGGCAGTTGAAAAACATCAACAGCGCCCCGAGGCTCATACGCTGAATCGTGAGGCGGATCATTGGTAAGTTTGAGGTCTGAGTGGGAGACCATTGGCAACAGTGGGGGAGCCGCCTCAGGTCTATTGGCCGGGTTTTTGGCCATCTTCAAGCAGTTAAAATCTCCCATAGCGTAGACCAGACGAGAAACGCGTACCGATCTTAAGAAGTAACGTGCTGTTTTGAGCATCTTGAGGGTCCGAGAGCCTACGGCAAATGTCCAAACAATCAGACTGTGTCAAAATGAACAGGACGCAGAAAGGGGAAGCGTTCGACGCGTCGTCAGCAGTACCACCGGTCGCTTTTGTAACTTGACTCTCTGCTCCTTCACTTCAGACTAGCCCCCATAGGGGCGGAGGCATTCTCTGAGGTGAAGGAGCAGAGAAGCAGGCGTCAAAAGCACGGAGAAGGCCGCAACAGGCATCCGAAGATCGACACTCACCGAGGTTGCAACTTGACTTGGTGGTTCTGGAACAAACGCGACGCTTAGAACGCGTTTGTTTCTACAAACAAATAAAACAAACAAACGAAGGCTGTTCCCACAGCCGGAGAACAATGGAAATGCAGGGTGATCACGACTTGCTTTTGTTCCGGCATCGGCACGCAGCCCCACGCCTTCAGGCTGGCTTTTAGGAAATTTCTAGCCACCGATTTGACTCGGTGGCCCCGATTCACTATGGACTAATCAGGCTCGTCCTTGTAAGATACGTATATACTGGTAACAAATGTACAGGCTACAACAAGCTTCAACAGGCACGATGTGCTCCCCAGTTATACCTCGAATCCCTCAACTGATTCCTATTGAGTTTTTTCAGTGACTCGCGAGACGTGCTCCCCAGTCATACCTCGAATCCATCGACCAATTCCTATTGAGTTACTTCAGTGAACTTGACTCGGAGACATCGTTCAACAGGCGAGATGTGCTCCCCAGTTATACCTCGAACCGCTCAACCAACCAGCCCCCGCTGAGTCTCCTTCATCATCTGAGTCTCCTTCATGATTTTGATACTAAGATTCATAGGGCATATCCGCGTTTTCTGTCAACCAAGTGTATTGATAATGCCTGGAATGCAGAACGACGGTACAAAAGATCCATAATCGTACGTGTACCCATACGATTCAATCAAAAACCCAACACCGCAGCAAAAAAGGTAGAAGACGGGGGGAAACCTCTACCAAAACACCTACGGTCAGGGAAATCTGAGGTACGTGAGCCCATACCTCAAAGCACAAGACAAGGGTTGCGAGGAGCAGACAATGTGAAGCTGCAGAGAGAAGAAAGTAGCGAATACGAGACGAGGAAAGTATACGAGTGGTTCAAAAAAGAATGCGCGGCAGAAACTAAACACAGATGTGCTGGATACCTTCAGGCTCATAGAAGAACCGAAGGCACTTCGAGCACAGGTTGAATCGGTTTTTGAACGAGGTCCACTCCTCAAACGAGAAGCCTCGGTGTGCGACCGTCGATGAGTCAAGGTGGCTCTCGAGCAAGCCGATGACCATTTGCGACGACACTGCAAGTATGCCAGTGAGTTTTACACATACCAAAGCACCGCGGATACGACCCACCGTTGGCTCCTCGCTTGTTGACATACCCTACAGGGGGCTTTGCCTTTTGCTTGCCCTTGGTACTGGCTGTCGATGCCCCTCCAGATGGGTCTAGAAGGCGCAGCTGAGTTATGAATGGAGGAAACCCGGAGCCAACAAGAAAACTCACCAGAGCGTGCCTTCTTCGTAAGCGGCATGTCCTTCTTGCTTCCGGTGGAGGGCCCAAGCTTGCGCTTGGTTGGAGTCGAACTAGCAGGGGTCACTTTTTTACCCTTCGGACCCGTTGCTCCGCGCGAGAGAGCATGCTTGGTAAATGGTGACACTGGGAGTTCGTCTGAATCGGAGGAGTCGGTCAACTCGATAACGTCGATAGGGCTTGGTGCCGTTCCTCTGGACCAAGAAGGTACAGCACTGTCTCGAGCACGGATCCGCGGTTGAGAAGAGGGCGGAAGAAGAGGAACAGCGCTGTCGGAGTCGGACCCATTGTTTGTGAGGTCAATGGTGTCGTTGGGTTCCTGCATCCGATACGGAGGAGGGGAAGGACGGGAAGAGGGTGCCAATGTCGATGGCTTTGAGGCAGATTGTGCAAGAAGTATCCGTGCCCGAGCTATCGCTATTGGGGTGGGTTGTGGGCGTGTAGGAATCCTAGACGATGGCGTAGTCAAACCAACAGCAGGGCTAGTCGAAGGGCTGCGAGGATTAGCAGGTGGTTTGGGAGTGGTGAGTCCGGCGGCAAACGTGCTGGGTCCAGCAACGGGTGTGCTATATCCAGCCACAGAGGTACGAGGACTGGGTATGAGGGTGCGAGGACTAGCAGCAGCAGAGCAACGGGGTACAATCACGGGAGTGCTAGGAGCAGCCATCGGAGCACTGGGTCCTACTCCGGATGGCTGGGGAGGCTGTAGGACGACAGCAGGGTGGCCGGAAAACCAGTCACCGGCTCTATGCTGAACTACGGTACGACGGCCATCTGGTCCTCCTATGAAGCGTCAGTAACCACTCAAGAACGGTGTACACAATGCACTTACGAGGACCATAGACCCCGAAGACCATCTGTTCGCGGTACTTTCCAAGAATATGCGTCAGATTATCTACGACCATAGACGACAGTGAGTATCCGTTATTGAGTAGAGACGGCAATGAATTCCAACGCACAGAATGCTTTACACCGATCAAGACAGTCAAGATCCTCGTTGCAGACGAGGTGGTACCTGTTGGCCACCCATGACTTGGGGTTTTTGGGGGACACTTTGATAATCTTCATGGGGACGTTGTCTCGACAGACGCCCAGCGCAATGTCGTTCGTAGCAAGGTAATCTTGAAGTTTTGAAGAGACAACAGGAGTGACGGTCCCGTTGACCACTTCAGCTGGCCTGGTTGGAGAGCTTGTCAGAAAGATTGCCATCGAGATACACGGACACAAAGAAACGCACCAGTTCCACTCGTATGTCTCACACTGCTTGTCGTCCCACATCAATATGCGACCTTGATTGTTTGCAGCGTGGTTGACGATGCTATAAACAGTGAAAACCGGTGTCAGTCTCATATGCGCTTCAAAAAGACGAGAGTGTGAATACCTGCGGTAGGACCTAGAAATTACCTGGCGATATTCTTGGTCGCTAGGTTCTGCGTCCGGTGGGGGTGTTGGCTCAGCAAAGGGTAGAGGCGGTTCATCCGATATTGAGTCCGGTGATTGACAAAGAGTTCCCATCGGTGGACCCGCAGGAGAACTTGCAAGAGGAGTGAGAGGTGATAAAGAAAAGAGCTGTTGAGCCAGCGGCGTAGGTTGTGCTGGAGTACGCGGAGCGGCCTGGTTTTGGGTGGATGCCCGAGTTTTCATGGCGAAACAAAAGAAGGTGGGAGTCCAGTTCTACCAGGACGAAATGACCCCCGAATTATACTGATAAGTGGACGGTGAGGTTCCGCAGGCTGACTATGCTGAGAGGAGCGCATCTTGATCCCAGAAAAAGGTCCCCGCTCAAAAAACTGGCCTCGATGCAGCTGAGGTCACTTCGATATTAGGATTTTAGAGAATTGAAAAAGATTTGCATGGAAACCGAAGAGCCAAGACGCCGTCACGCAGACATAATTGCGCCTACGAGACGCCGTTGGATGATTCTAGAAAGTTGCACCCAAGGCTCCCTAGAGCCTCGGAGTATGCTCGATGAAGCACCAAACACAACGTGGACGTCCGAGGCCAACTCTTCGGGATTCTACGGTTCGTCGGCCGAACGGATACTAGGTGTAGTGTCATGAATCCAACGACTCTCGTGTTGAAATTCGTTTTCGCAGTATGACGCTTTGAAGTCAGGCAAACCGATCATCCATGACATGTGAACCCACCGTACGCCTGTATCCAACCCAACCCCGACACTGAGGATGTAAACCTTTCAGAAGATGGCCAGACGGTTGGTTCCCTCCGATATCAGACTATACCCTTCTTCCGTCGCGAATTGGTTTCAGACGCTGGTTGGTGATGGATAGGTACAAAGCGGTTAAGTACGACAGGAGTAAGCATGGCTGAGAAAAATATACAGAACCCATACGACCAAGGTTGAGTAAACAAAGGGCAAACACGTAATGCAAACGAGGCACGATAAACGGGGGAGTGGCGTGTGCAGTGTGCTCTAATCGAGTATCCAAGTGTGAAGAGCAGGGATAAGGTCGAGTATGGGCGGCGGGATGTCAAACGTGTAAGGCAAAGGAGAAGGAATAAAGGGCGCAGGCGAGGGTCACAGTGAACCCTCACAGACACACGGGTCGGTTCGGCGCGAAAAGAACAAAAAAAAGTGTGAAAGAGCGCAGGTGAGGGTCATAGTGAACCCTCACAGACACAAGGGTCGGTTCGGCGCGAAAAGAAAAAAAAATTCAAAGAACACGGGTGAGGGTCACAGTGAACCCTCACAGACACATGGGTCGTTTCCGCGCGAGGAGAAGGAATATTTGTTGAAGAACAACGCAGGTGAGGGTCACAGTGAACCCCCACAGACACATGGGTCATTTCCGCGTGAGGAGAAAGGGAGTAATCGGCCAGGAGAACGAGCTCCAGGAATTGGATCCTCCTGAAATCTGTGTGAGAAGAAGTTGGTGTTGTCATTTCCAGAAGGACGCACCCAGTTCATCCTGAGACTCGAAAAACGCGAAATCCAACGCTGATTTCCCAACCGAGATACCTCAGTCCATGAGTGCCGTCATGGAAAACCGCATCGTTGCCCGAGCCGACTTCGACGATTCAGTGTCAGCGGAGCCAACCATTAAGAAACCTCGAAAACAACGCACCTGGTATTCCTGGTACCCTTTTTCGTGCGGTCAGACGCCGGGTCTATCAAGGGATGTGGGTCGAAAGGAACGTTCAGAGAGACCGATGGTGACGGTGAGGAAAGAACCCGGAGCCCGGGTTCAACCGTGGGTGAAAAGTCATGTGACGCAATGTTCAAATTTTCGTGTGCGCGTTTGGCGCGTGGTTCTGTTTAGATTCAACCAACTTCAGCCTCTTGATCCTCTCACCTCTGTTATCCATGGTAGGTCGTTGACTGGTTGCTCCCCATCAATCCTCGAGGCTAATTCTTCGCGACTAGGCTCGCACAAAGCAAACATCCAAGAAGAGCACAGGGGCCCCCGCCCCGCACAAGGCTCTGATACTCGGGACGCCACAGGTTCAGTCCAGGGTAAAACGCGCGCCAGCTTTGAAGGCCGCCAATAAGACCTGCTCGTACACTTGTAAATCAGTCCCCCTTGGGCTGGGATTTCAACTTCAATTGACGATTAAACGCACCCGTGTCAGTTTCTACACGGATCAGCGTTTCTTGGACAATCAAGAATGCCCGTCGTCACACCGTGAGGTGAGTACTGCTGTTCTCCTTTCAGCGAGCGTCAGAACCAATTCTTTGTTTCCATTTACCTTTTTTAGTATTGCACTGCATGCAACAACGGCGGGCAGCTTGTTTTGTGTAAACTCTGCGACGGTGCTGTCTGTACCACATGCTTGGGACCACAGTGCGTTGAGAAATACATGGGAAGAGACTTCCAGTGCACGCGGTGCCATCTCCAGGCTACGCCAAACGCGCCGTACACGGTCAGTGCACCTCCCACCTACAGAAGTTTCGCGTTACTAACGTCCTAAATTTCCGTTGTTACGCAGGGTTTCCAAGGGTCTAACGAGACCATTTTTCTCCCCAAAGGTGCCAGTTACCGTACCACGGCGGTGAATCCTTCTGCGAAGACCATCCTCGTCCTACTTTTCTATCTTGAAGACGGGCTCGTCGATCCGAGCATACTCCTAACGGCTGCACTCAAGATGAGGGCGTGGGCCCCCGGACGAGTTGTGTACTGCCCTATCCCATTCAACTTTGTGGACGGAACTGGTATTTCAGCCCATACAAAGGCAATGGAGAAACTGGCAGCCGAACTCACGGACGGAGTTCTATCGAGGTGCGGCCCATTTTTGGGAGCTTTGAATCCGTGGGGTTTATTCGTGTCTCTCTCCAGGATCACCAGTATCAGCCTTGTCATGGCGACGCACTCAGACCCTCACCGGGGCGACTTTCACTCAGAGGGAGACAATAAGGCCTCTGTCACTTTTACAAACGTACGGAGTCCGATTCTGGTTCATTGGTCCTGGGCTGATAGAGCACCTCTGTAGCTGGTAGACGTTCTACTCCCAGGCGTGTTACGGGACCAAATCAGGGCGAGAGGTTCCTCGAGCCACTTCGTCTTACTCGCATGCGGGGGCTTCTGGAGAATGGATGCGCCCAAGAAAGAAATAAGCGAGTTTGTTGTTGGGTATGATGTTTGATTTTCGTTGCCCGTATTCTGCTCTAACGACTCAACTCAACGATACAGACTGGATCTTCACCACCTACTCGGTTTCACAGCTCGAGACCTCCACCCGGTACTGACTGGCTCATTTCTTGAACATGCTATGGAGAGCTTCTTCATACACGGAAAGGATTTGTACATCCGTGCCATTGTTCCCAAACACGGGCGTTTGGGCAGTCATTCCGGCGTTGTTTTGTTTTTGAGGTCGGCGAGCTCTGACACCATCGTGAAGTCCCTTCACCTCTGGCATCACCCGACTCTCAGCCCATTCGGAGATGCAGACGCACTGACTCAACAGTGTGACTTGTGCGGCTCACTCAGCCCTTGGTCGAACCCTGTTTGCAAGGGTACTGAGGGCAATCACGTTCTCACTGTGGGTTGTAAGTGGTGCCACAACGTCCGAACATTCGTTCGACCGTCGGGCTACACGAAGACCACTGGTGGCGGCGATAATTCCCGTTACAACAAAAGTGCCACGGGGGATTGGTTGGAGGTTCAACTGGCTTGAATTAGTTACGCTGTTTCGAGTTTAGATACATGTACGAATTGATTTGTTATCCCTCGGGCCTCATGGGACTCCATCCGCAGCAATCAGATTGAGCAGACTCAAATCCACCTGTCCAACGCTTGGATGGTTGCCTCGTTGTGGTCAGTTTCTCCGTGCATTTACAGACAAGTTACATCGAACGGGAATCGCCCCAAAGTAGACACGTTCACGCCCTAGAAACGCCGTTGCGAATTGGCAATTATGTAAAGCACAAGTCCGACAAGGTATTCATTGAGAATGAGATACCGAACATTCCCTCCAATCAAGGACGTAGTTCTAACTCCGAGGCGTCGAAAGAAATTGTCTAGACCGGTCCAGACCTGCAAATGCGACCAGAAACCAAAAGACTTTACGCTCATGTGTATGTGACCTCCCGCGTTCTCCAAGGCCTGTTTCTCAGGAAGCTCGGCAACAGAATAGATTTTATTATGGGTCTCAGGCTGTTTTCAGCACGTACAAAGGTCTTTAGTCTACATACAGGATTAACTGCTGTTGTTCTCCTCGGACTGGGACTGGGCGGGTGTGAATAGCCCCGCAAAGCGCGGTTGTCGCGCAAAGCCAATGACTCTCTTGAGAAGCTCAAGGTCTATACAATGGATTGGGATGAGAAACACGTCCAGACCAGGCTCCGGGAGAACCTACCGATGTTGTCTCCTGCATTGACAACCTGGTCCGCAATGACGGAGTCTACTTGTGCTTCCCCAATGGCATCGATGTACTTGGTCGTGATGGGAGTGAGCTGATAGTTGACATTGGTTTTAGCTGAGGAATCGAAGAAATTGACGGTAGAACGTACCTTGAGATTGTTGATCATTATCTCTTCGTTGTCTGCTGTACGGATTGTAACCTTGTGGCCATCGATCTGGAAGCAGTGCAAACGAAAGTCAGAGAGAAAAGGTCTGGCTGCGAGAGCCCCAAGACTCACGTCGAGCACCTCCCCTGTGAGTGACACTCGCTGTCCAACGAAGTTAGACAGTTCATGGCCAAGAATACGCGTGTAAGGCATAGATATTTGAAGGCGGTCGGTCGAGACAAAGCAGGCGGGTGGTACGGAAAAGTGGGAGCAAAGGCCTCAACAAGCGTGTCTTTATATACAAGGCTTTTGGTCGGGTTACAAAATTTCGAACTCGGGATACTCTATTTCAACAGCTCCAGACCCAGTTTCTTCTTCCGCCATCTCCATGCTCTTCTTCCGCAGTGTCAGATAGGCTCTTTTAGCCTGGTCCAACGTGTTACGAGCCCTATCCAGCATTTCAGGCTTATTTGCCGAACTACTCAGCAGTCTGGTGAGTCGCTCGTCTGCCTTTTGCATCTTGTCGGCAGCTTTCTGTAAACGGGTATTCTGTTCACGGATAGCTCTGTCCTGTGAGTCCAGTTGGTGATTGCGGGTCAAGGCTGCAAAGGTACGATCAGTAGCTGATGCTTGTAGCGGCAAAAATGCGATGGAAAGCCTTACTTGCTCGCGTGAGGCTTCTCAGTTCACGTCTACCCGGTGTATTCACGCGATTGCGAGCCCGTATTCCTTCATTGATAGTCGTCTGAATTAATAGAGTCAGCTCGATATACAATCCATAATGTGGCCACGAAGTCTCGTCGACCTACCTGGTACGTCTGTAGCTGTCTGCCATCGAACTCCATCGCCTTCATGATGCCACCGACCAACGAGCCGAATGCTCCCTCTTGAAGAGCATTCTGGTGCATTGACTCCACGATGTTGGTTGTTCCCTCACTGGCCTGCCATATCTCAAGTGGGATGTTGCTCTTCTCCCAACAGATGGCGGGAAAGACATAGCGACATCGAAACTTGTCTTGCAGCCAGTCTGTTCAGATTGATCAGTAACCCACCGCGATGAAATCCCCATACCATACTAGGGAGAAAATACCGACCTGCAGAAGCCTTGTGTCCGCTATTTGATATGAGGTTTAAGGTACCCGTCCAATCTTGGTGTTGAACGCACATCAACGAGCGCATCAATTTCTGAACCAAAGCAACGGCGTGTGTTTGGGTGATATTGCGGTGGAAGTGTGCATGACAGAGCCTTAAAATTCGAGAGAGGTGCTCGTAGGGATCGAGGTCCCGTAGAAGGCGATGGACTTCATACATGTCGTACCCACCAAGGGGCGAGATTGACTGCAAAAAAAGCCCAATACCTATACACTCTACGATTAGTATCAGCGATACCAATGACATCAATAGAAACTCACCTTTGGCCTGCCCACTGTGCTGGTCGACTGACCAAGATAGTATCCCGTCAAAGTCAAGGTCGTTGCGATTCAACCCATGAATATGACGGAACCTCAGCTCAGACCCTGTATCTTCACGAACGACTGCATTGATAGCAGTCAGCATGATCAGGTGAGCTTGTGCACTTTGACGGTTCAGAAACACCCGACAATAGGACACGCCTGTTTGTAATATGTATCAGTAGTCGATTGCGATTACTGCCTATCTAGAGAACTAGGTACTCACAGGTTTGGGTTCTGTGATCCTTTCCCGCTATTTCGAACTCTAGCCAGCCCTGAACGGTCTTGAACGCGATATCACTTTGAATGTGTCGTGCGTCCCGCTGAAGCCGTATTGAGTTGCCGGGTTTCATACAAACCACTAGTCTCAATGGGGGGGGTGTGCCGGTCGGATTCCCAGTCTCCGTGTCATCTTCATTGTCTACTACCGCAGAGTACTCTTCCACTGCCCGTATGTAATGCTTCTCCGGGGAAAGAGAGGCGTCCTGCTGCTCCTTCATGTGTAGAACACCTGAGATTGCAACGTTCGTTAGTGAACTTGCACTGCAGAACTCTAGACAGGGGTAGATAACACACCTTTCCATCCCGTTCCTGTGGGGAAAACACGCTTCTGTGCCAGATCAATCATGACTTGAAGGTGGTCGAGATTGGTGAATGATATGTGGAGGTCCGCGAACGTTGGGCTCGCAATATGCGGTAGCTTGTTCTGGAGGTAGGTTTTGCCTGCCTTGTTTCGCAACAACCGTCGCGATGTCAGGTTAGGCAGGTCATCAAGGCTTTCAAGGAATGAGAGAAGGTCTGCTCGTATGGAAGGGGGCGTTTTCATCAGAATTGGGACAGGGTGAGTGTGGGGACCTCGACATATGACGAGTATCTGTCGACAGAAGATGCGGTGTGTTTCAATAGGCTGGTAAACCTCAAAGCGACTAGAGCACGGCTGGTGTATGAGTTCAGCCATGACGAGATCGTTGCTTGTGGACTCTCGGTGGTGATTATCTGGCAAGATCGTGACAAGATAACTCAATGAGTGCGCGACAAAGAAGGAAGTTAAACACAATTACCGCAGTTGACCTTGACTGTAGAGAAATTGCGGACGGTGTGGCACACTGCAAGTGGTCCATAACCTTTGCTTTTCATGTCACTTTCGTACCGGTGGCAAGTTGTAAGGTCGTTATCAAAAAGCGCTTGGAAATATTCCAGATGGTATTCGCCGTGTGAAACCACCTTGAACATATGCCTCCTTGCTTTGGTTTTATGGTAATGTTCGCAACTACAAGGAATTAACTCACCACATGTAGAGGTTTGAATGGACTAACGTACCGAACAACAAGATTTTCTCCTAGTTTTCCCAAGCCAAGTCTACCCTCGCAGGTGGGACGTTTCTGGTGTCCTCGCCTCGCCTTCTCCGGTGTGGCTCGGATGCGATTTCGTTCATGTATCTCATGCTCACTGAGGCTTGTTGCTTCAGAGAGCAGAGCCATACATCCATAGTCGCGTAGAGAGGCCCACAATCCGATGGTTTTTTCGAATAGATCGCGTTGAGGGTGCGAGATAGTATGTTGCGCCTGCTCAGAGACGTAGACTTGCCTCGAATGTTGATTATGCTCCACGTGTGGGGCAGAGACTTGCTTGGGGTCGGTAAAAGGGCAAACCTTCATCCCTTGGCCTATAGAAGTGATCAATTGAGGGCGACGATCAGGATCCGTTCAAGTACACCTACACGTTGCGTAGCTCTTAATACATGGGACGAGTCTCCCCGTGCGGTCCTTCAGGAAGGGGACCTCTACTGGTGTCGAATTTCTGCCTTTGGGTTCACCAAGAGAGTATGCGAGGTTACAAGTCGGGTTTTCCCAATAGTTTGCAGCCATAGTGAAGATATGTCCAACAGGGCGTCCCGAGTCGGAGCCAGTGCAAAGGTACGGCACTATCTCCCCTTCGCGATGATAGTGTAGTGCCGAAAGAGTTGTCTTTCTGTTGATGCGCAAGTCCTGGCTTTGCGATTCGCGTTCAGAGACGTGGTTGACAATGTAATGAAGATCCATTGGAGGGTGAGCCTACATGGACCTCCTACTTATTTGAGTACAAGCTTTGGAGTTTCCTGATGGGCAAACTTCATTTAGGTAGGTAGCTAGTCAGAAGCCTTTACGAAGTTTGAATTCCAAGGTATCGTGTCTAGAACACGGTGAATTTCCATCGGTTCGCCCTGTGGCGAGTGTCTTCAAGAATCTGTAGAATCCGAAGAATCAATGCAAGCACCAGTCAATTCAACGGGGATTACACTCCGATTGCCATTGATGCATTGTATCTCACCTCGTTTTGTGGAGACTGTATGAGCGCACATTATTCCGAGATTTCCATGGGTTTTGGGACAAGATGTAGATCGATTTTCCGAGGGGACTTTCGAGACAAGGTCGCCGCGTTACAAGGTGCAGAAGAGCGCGATTAGTGAGATTCGCAGAGTTCTTTTCAACGAAGGAAGCTGTCAGCTCGCATCTAGTTATTACGCGGTGTAGCTATCTCGCCAGTACGGACTCCTTGTGAGCCTCACATCCGAGACGTGTACTCGAGATTTCGGGCGTCGGCCAATCTGTATTGAGGTATCTAGGCCAAAACAATGAGCCCCAAGCTCAGGGATTTGGCTGCGGACTGGTAGAGACGATAGAGAGACCGCTGTCACTGCTGGGAATAAAGGGAAGCGGGGACCTTGGTGGCGTTGTCAGTTGGAGACACGTTGTTATGGTTTAGCCGAAGTCGCCGATTGGCTAGTTATTTTTTGCCCTCTACCCATTGAGTTCCCAGGCGGTTTTCTCGCCGATGATAACACATAAAAACCGACGGTGTTCTGCTCCTTGGTATGCTACCCGACCCTCTTTCATCGACATCGACCATCAACCAGTCCAACTCTTACGCCCTACCCTCGACGCCCTTCTCAAGAGCAATCAATGTAACTTGGACACCGCCGGCGCCTTACAAGCCCTTATACCCATTTGCGCGCTCAACGTACAAACCAAACACAAGTCCCCTAAATACGGTATGTCTATTTTGTCCTCATGTTTTCCAGGAATATCTCTCTGATTGATTTTCATTATTCTTGTTTTCTTGATTCTGATTTCCATTCCGTCTTCCTTCCGTGCACCCGCCGTTGACCTCCGTTGCCACCCCCGTCATGTCGTCATACTCTTCCTTGCCTTCGTACCGTAACTGTAACGTAATGACGTGACCTGTCAATCACTGTACCTGTACCTAATCGAATAATACCCATCGAAGTAGACCTCTTTGTATCCGGGACCTCTGTGATACGCAGTGTCTTGTCCGCACCGGTTACCCAAGATGTACTGAGTCTTGGGTCAAAAATGTCCGGATTTACTGCCAGGAGTTTCGAAAATTTTGGTCCAAAAATGTCCGACATGGTACCCAGGATGAGGCAGGACTCTCAGGGGTCCTATATTGTAACGTCGCAACCGTAGACGTCTTGCACACAGGGGGATTTTTTTGTCAATTGCAAATAGGGCGCCATGATGATGATGTGGTGGTGTCAAGTGAGTCAAGCCCTGAAACGGACCATCAAACAAAGATTCTCTAAGTCCCCCAAGGTGTAACAACCATTGCTCGGACCTGACCCACTTGACACCACCACGACATGTCCTACTTGACAGAAAAATGCTTCCAGTGGCAACGCATTCTCAAGCATCGAGTTCAATCAACGCACGCGACCAATTCAAGTTCGACAACAGATTGTTCGTGGGAATTGTCCTGAATTGTCTCACAGTGAGTGTAGGCAATCGCGGTTCGAAAATCGTGCGCTGACTAAGCAAGAAATTCATCAATTTTGTCGCGCTGTCGTATCCCCTATCTCAATCTCCTTCTCTCATGTTTGGTTTCGTCCCCCAGCTCGTAATTACAGATGTAACTAATACTCTAGTATCAAATAAACTATGTGAAGTACAATTAACGCTCGAAGTAGTCTCCCTCCGAGTCATAGGCTTCAAGGTCTTCTACGGTAATCTCTACATCTGATTCTTCCTCTTCCGCCTCGAACCGCTGGGTGTAATTCTCAACCGTGATTTCCTTCTGGTTGCACTGAACTATAGCAGCTCTGAGGAGGTCGATTTTGGCCTCCCGCTTACCCCAGCTATCAATAGACCCACTAACCACACCTTTGACCCCATACATCCGCTGCCACTTCAACTGCATATCCAACTTCGCAACAGATAGGTAGAGCTCGCTTGAACGAGGCTCTTGTATACGGAAATTAAGTTCACCAACGGTCAAAATAGGAGAGACTCGGTTGAGCTCATCAATGGCTGCCTGCTTCTGCTCTGCAGCAGCCCGGTCCTTCTCGGCCTTGTCCAACGCGACCTGCTGCTTGTAACGCGCCAATGCAAGCTTGGATTCTCGATTAGCTCCAGATTCGTCCTGTTGACGCGTGATTCGGCGGAGAAAAGTGCGCATTTCGGGGGAGAGAGTGCGAATATACTCGTGGGTACGGTTGATTCGATACATCTGTCGCGAATTGTATTGGATGAGCGACATCGTGGGATTACGTCGGGCAGTTTGACGAAAGTGTGCAAATGAGCCTTCACACTGGTCGTTAGAGCTCTCCATAAAAGCCCGTTTCTTCTGTGCCGGCGTGGCAAGTACAACCGGCCCTTGAGGGTCTATTAACTCGGAGGAAAACCGAACCCAGGATGGGCGGCAATTGACAAGAAAGGCGACCAAAAGCTTCTCGAGATGGGGAAGATCTTTTGAATGGTACTGGACCGCGTAGAAAGCTTGTGGGCGCTCCCATGACTTCCCATCCAGTGACCCTACCAGGGAAGACGCGTCGGGACCAACCAAACGCCATGGTTCACTTATTAAAGTGTCGATGTGAGCAATGACGCGTTGATGAAGACCACCAAGGAGTAAGACATTGTCGTGTTCTCGAAAGGGACCACGGATTTCCCGCATGTAGGGAACACTGACTGCGAGCCAATAGAGGGTAATAACACAAATTTCGTGTCGTGTTGCATTGCAGTGTAGCCCATGCCACACGTTTTGCTCCATATGATTCCACTTGCGGCTATCCTTGTTCTCCTTCACGTAGGTCAGGAATTTGATGAAGAGGTCGATATGGGTGATGAGAATGGCACATGCCTCGGCGTGAGACTGGAAGCGCGTGTTGCTGGTATCAGGAAAGGTGATGACAAACCCGAGTTCATGGTCGAAATAGAATCGTATAGTATCTTGCTGCCCACGTTTACGGTCTTTGTGTCGAAAGATTGCTCCGCAGAGGCTGGCTACCTTAATTGCCCCGCCCTTGGTATTCTCCTCGGCCCGCTGCGAGGCTGCTGTCCCAGGGGCTAGCTCGACGGTTGCGGCATTGTCACGGTTAAACATCTTCCTCGGCCCCTCCAACACCCCTCTATGCGCTTCCCAGAACTTATCCAAACCAAGACAACCGCCCTTGAATGCATTCATTTCCTTATGCATGCAACACCCCGCCCATAAGAAGAAATCAATCTCCTTTTTCTCGTGCTCCGGCAGCTTCTGGAACTCCTCCTCCCCCATCTCCCGGATCAACACCCGCCTTGCCTCCTCAACCTTGGAATTCCGTTGCTCAACTGTCAACATGTCCCATATCTCCGGTCCTCCAACCTGATCGACTGCTCGGAGAGAACATTTGAGCACAAATGACGCGTGCTCCAATTGATTCATGGTCCTCTCGGCATTCACCCCACGGATATCTCTATCCACCGCTTGTTTCCACTCCCTCAACAGCCGGAATAGCTTCTTTTGGTCTTCAGCATGGTCTGAATGAAACCCAGTAACGGCTTTCCAGAACTCCGACGCGTCGTTCCTTGAAATGAGTCCACTGTCATAGGACAGGTGGTACATCTCCTCAACCAACTCAATCCAACCATCCAATTGGGTTTCACTGGTGTGGTTGATCGCCGTTTTAATTCCAAGAAAGAACTGAAGTCGTGTATCAGCACCATCATTCACTGTCGCGAACTTGGTCTCGTATGTTTCGTTCTTGTGAGTTGTTCCATCACCACACAACGTAACACCTATTTAACGCGTCAATTAACGAGATGGGACTCGAGTTATACTTCACGTACCTTTAGCACGGCTCACAGCATCCACAAACTGCAAGCTTGACGCATTCCCGCCCTCCTTGACTATCCGGCGCACACTTCTCTCATCCACAGTCCCTTCTACTTTGACTCCTAAAGCCCCAGCTATCCTCGTAAACACCCTAAAGACATTCTTCGATGCAACTCCATCTAACGCGACCAAGTCGTTCATGATATCGCGTGTTTCATCCCGAATCACACCCTGATCCTTTGTATGGAAAGTACTCGGGCCCTTCTTCGAGAAAACATTCAATGCGCGTCCGAATACAGTTTTCAGTCTATCCGGGATTCGGGCGACCTTCTGACTGACAGCGTGTAACCTGCGTTGATACCCTTCGATAGATTCTCTCTGCTGGCTATTTTTGTCATCCATCTCTTCCATACGGATCCTCTGTCTCTCTAACTCCTTGTCCTTTCGCAGGATCTCCTTGTCCATAACCTTCCTCTCTTTTTTCAACTCCTTGTTCTTATCCTTCTCCTTCTCTGCCCGACCCTGCCAATACCGTGCCCTCTTCTCGGATTTATCTCTCTCTCCCTTAAAGTGATCTCCACGACTCCTCTCCTTGGCCAGTTTCTCGTCATTCTCCTTCTCATCATTCATTGTGCCAACATTGTCATGCTGATCGGATACGGCATCGTGTGTATTATCGGAGGTTTTTCTTCGCTTGGCGGATGCATTTGCTGTGCGAGCTTGTCGTTCTGCAAAGGTCGTGCGCTTGCCCATGTAGCATTGATAGTCCGTGAATTTGAGAGTAACACGTTAAAAGACGCGTATTTCACGCGTTTTGAGCTCGAGATGGAAAAAAAATTGAACGCGTCGCGGATGGGAAGTATGTTTATTCTTGTTTGTACACCAGTATTCCGCCCAAATTTCGGGAAGGTGCTTGCGGCCTCTCCGGCACCCAAAAAAGTATCGGAATTTGGTCCAAATTGGCCATAGGTAAATCGTGTCGATTGAAAACCAGAAATTTCGTAGTATTCTATGTGTATGAGCTCAAAATGTGTGCCGCTTACAACAGGGAATGCCCATAGCGAGAGAAATTGCAGAAAATTAATTGATTTGAATCGACAATATTGATAACAACATTATTCAAAGTATGGTGCTCCGCCAAAGTTAGAGGCAGAGGGCTCCCGTTCAAGCTTGCGAAATTTGCAGGGCCCAGCGCGAAAGCGCGTCGGATTTTTGGCAGTGTATCCAAATCGGGCGACTCACGCGGCGGAGTTTAAATTGGCGGGGCGTTGCCTACACTCACTCACAGCCACAAGCTGAAAGGTAGCCCATTCCAATTACCCCCGACAGCCGGGATATCCGTGCCTTTCAAAACTGTCGGTGAGAATGATGAAATCACGGACACGAAGCCCAAATGCCAGAGTTGCAAATTTGTGAGGCTAGGGTCCATATTGCTTCACACCGTTCACGGTATACATTATCAACGACACACAGGAAGCAGCATGCCAGACGACTAAGGCTCGTAAATGACGACGAAAGATGCTATATCACTCAAACAATTTTCAGTCTACTCCTGCCCCACTGCAACGTTCCAGATTTTTTGTAGAAGTTCTGAGGCAGGATCGCTCGACCCCTCCAGTCGAGCAAAAGTGACGGTGGAAAGGGTTGTGGAGTAGTTTCGCAAGTAAGGTGAATACTTGCGACGGAAATAAGTAAGTGCACGTAGAGAGACTGAACAAAAGAGGTACATACCGCTCGGCAGAAATGCCTATACCATCCCCATGTTTCCCAGATGTTCCATTCGTCACGTCCCCAATTTGCACGATTGTGCCAAGACTTTTCGGTCAGGATAGCCTGCGCCTCTGGCCCGACGATCGAAGTCGCAGAGGGCGCGAGGCATGTGACGAAGCCTTCAAGCGTTTGCGAGAGCGTGCTCTTCTGTTCCCTCGTTAGACTTGTGAAGGCTTTGTGGGCCGCCGCTACTGCTGCACTCTCGGCCACGGTAGTGTCGTTCACTGGAAGAAAACGTCAGTTCTGTCGTAAGATCTCACGGGGCCTTGGGCTCACCAGGCTTATCCTCCCCGTCAACATCCATATCCCCTGCGGTCGCTCTGGCGTGCCTCTCATCATCCTCCTTTCTCAGTGCAGCCAGTTTTCTCCGAGCGGAAGTCACCCGTCCATTAGCCTTGTCCAAAGCCCCCTTCAATAACATCCACTCAAACGCGGTCAACGTGTTCGGCGTCCTCAAATCGCTTTGCGGATCCGAAACATGGCCAAATGTCCACCCCACCACATCTGCCGGATCCACAATCTGATACTGCATCAACTTGTCGAAGACGATGTTCACCATCAACGAGTCGTATTTCCAAAACGTTGATACTGCATTCAGTATGTCGGTTTTCGCTTCAGGGAGGCCGCTCCCAGCAGCTTCGGTCACGCCTCCGCTCGCGATGTATCGTAGGAAGGAAAGATAGCGTTCAATGGCGTTCAGTAGATGTGAGAAGGAACGGGAACCGATGTGGAGTAGGCATTGTATAGCGATAGAGCGCATAACGGAGTCGACATTAAAGACTCGTCCGGCTTCGGAGCTCTCAGTCTCGAGGGTGTTTTTGAGGGTGTCCAGGTGAGCAATGACATCTTCAGCCTTCGCTCTGCCCCGGAAGAGGTTGAGGATAGGTTGCGCGGCGTCATGGTGTGAGCTAGCTGTCAGTCGACAAGGCAATGAGAAACAGGACTTTCGATCAAGGTTGGCAACTCACCAGGATCTTCATACTCAAAGTTCGGCCCCGGTGCTTCGCCTGGGACGCAGTGAGCGCTCACGGGATGCATCTGTTCTGGGATACTTTTGACGATACGGTCATAGTACGACAACCGAATCTCAAGTTCCAGTGCTCGTCTAATGAAATTGCGCTTTGGGTGCTGGACTGATAACTCCAAATCCGGAATCCTATGAAGATTTGAGAACCAATTCATAAGCGAACCAAGCGGGCCTACCATTCTTTCCACACCCAGCCGAAGTTGAAGTTGCTCATGTGCGTGGCAAACCATTCGCAGAACCGTCTGGCAATCTCCACGTCTAAACCATCGGCCAGATTCGTGAATAGTCGTCGTATGGACTTTCCGACTGCCGGTCCGCCCGTAGTGGGAGCTAATTTACATACTTCCGAGATCAGCCCAATGTAATAAATCTGCTTGTGTGGCGAGTCCGGTAATATGAAAGACGAGGCGAGGACGGTCTGGGAGGGCGCGTGAATGACAGATTCGCTAAATGAGACTGAAAAAACTGTACCTCAACGATTGTGCTCTCCAGTTGCCAGTCTCTCACCACGACAGGTTCAGTTTCGGGTGGGGGTGCACCCGGACGTGGCTTAAATGTCCCCGGTAACGTCCATTTCGGATACTCAAGCAGCAGCCTTGCACATTCTTTACGATTGACCTCGAATATGTCGATGATGGCGCACAGGTCTGTCCGCACAGCGTAACCTGCTGGGGTATTCGGGTCTGGAGAAACCTGACTAAAGGTGAGTTCGCGGCAAGCTTGGCATCACGACACGATCTCACATCGTCACCAAAAAGTCGGAGGTAGTACTCTGGCCATTCTTCTTTTTTGACTTGAACTGCCGATTCCTCCGGGTCGGTCGCGCCGTCATCCTCAATGACCTCTGGAGTGACCAACACTAATGGAAACTCAAACGGTGTGAAAGTCGACGGGTCTAGTGCTTCGTAGTCTGCGTATGGTCGGGGGTAAGGTCCATCGAAGTCGGCAGCGTCCAATGCTTTGAGGGCTGCCAGGGCAGAATCAAGGACCTGCAACGGAGTTGATCTCAATCCCTTTGCTCCAAATCAAATCAAGCCATGATTACCTCGTCCGCTGATTCGGCGTCCACAGTCGATAAGTGGAGTTTGGCCGTTGGTTGAACAAGCCATTTTTGGTTGGTAGTTGTATCCACGTAAGCCTCAATGGCATTTATTATTTCAGAAACGCTTGAAGGGCTTTGTGTCCGTATCGCAGCACCAGCCTAGGAGGTGATTAGAGAGACGAAGGACAAATCATCCCGAAAGAACGCGTACTATCATTAGCCCCTCAGCTGCACAGAGCGCGGCGCGTTTGGCACGCCCATGTGAGACTCCGAATTCATCCAGCACGGCGGTAAATGCTTGTAGTAAAGCAATGAAGGATTCGGCAGAGACAATGCCTGCAGATGTAAGGTGAGCAAAGAAATGAACCTGCAAACACGGTGAAGTTGGTGAGATCAAAACGCCCCGAATAGGTCAAGAAACATACACAAAAGCGCGTCTCTCTCCATGCCAGTTTATCCAAGTATCCCTGGAATCCTCTCCAGAATTCTTCTAAAATCTGTTTCCCAAGAGATACCCCTTCCTCAGTCCCACCGTCCTCATGTAGAGAACGCAACAAGGCAGCATAGTACGGTATTTTGAATGGCTGTTCTGTCACACTGTGATCGGGTGGAGTCAGAAAAAGCCCTCTCTCAGACTTTTACGCGTACCTCAGATGGAAAGACTCTGAAAGGTTCGAGATGACGGGCGGAAGTGCTATAATTTGGGCTCGAACATTGCTGATTTCTTGTTGGGGGTCCTTCAGCTGTTGTCAACAATAGCCATTTCAAAAGTGTAGTCCATCCTCACAACTTCTCCGAGTTTGATTATGTGACTTTTCAGCTGGTCTTGAGGTGTTTCGACAGGCTCTCTCCGACGGTCGTCATAGTCGTCTGTGACGGGGAATTCATTAGGTTCAGAGCGAGCGTTTCGCGAGTAGCCCTCACCTCTGTATCTTCTTCTGTAACCTCCTCGTTGCGGTCTGTCGTAACTCATTGCTATTAGGAAATGTGAACGTCGAAGAACAACTCCAAGTCTCCGAGGGCGGCAAACCGAGTTTCAGTATCGTCCAGGTCACGTGACATGAAATAAACCTCGGACTGTCACTCCCATTGCCAACTTCACCTTCCTCAACGCCGCCCACGACATTGAGCAAATTCGGCTTATTCTCGGTTATTTCCCTTCTTTGCAGGAATACATCAAGGAGCGGTGCGTCTTCTCCGTACAATTTGACCATCCGCATTTCTAACCTGATATTCCCGCGGCAGACTCCGTCTGTTGCTTCTTCGGTGACGTCCACTACAGTGATTAGAACTGGTCCAGCTTGAACGAGTATATTATCCGGAAGGAGCTGGTGCGTCGCGATGCTGAATGTATAATATTTTCTCGACCTCTGACATCACAACCCAGGAATGTGAGGCTACATGCGATGCGCCTGGTTCACGAAAGCTAGCCGTGTATCTCATTCTCTGGCCCACGCTCACTCCCAAAAGAGCTCATTGAAGTACCTTCTACCCGCCAAATCCCCCTTCTTTGCGTCCAACCACCAATCAAACTATACAAGTCTCCCTCCGAAACTGCCCGCTTCACTTGCCTACATATCCACCGCAACCTCATATATTCCCCGACCAGCTCCCTCCCCACAAAACCAATTCGGATCCGATGCAGAAGATGTCATCTCCGCCGCGCAGACGTCGCGCGCTGCCTGGAAAGCTGTCCGCGTTTCCATGCAGGCGGGTGACCTCGCGTCCGCTACGCTTGTTCTGAACTCGGCACGACACTCTCAACCAACACACCGAAAGAACCGTTCATCTGCAGTCATCGATTTCAATGTACCCATCTCGCCACGTCTTTGCGCTCACGCGCTGCTGCATGGTCTCATCCGTCTGGGCATGAACCAAAAAGCGTATCGACTGGCTCAGCATTTGATGGCCGACGGCGTAAGAGTACATCCTAAAACACTAGAATCCCTCGTGCATGGTGTTCTGGATAGCTCTGGCAAGCCATCGTCCATAAATGGGGAATTATTCATTCGATGGAAAGCCCTCCTTCCCACACACAGTGTTCTTTACCTTTCGCCCGCGGTTTCCTCCGATCCTAGCATTCGTTGTGCCATCCAAATTCTACAAGCGGCCCGGGAACACAATCGACAACATTCGGAAAGGATGTTCAGTGCAGTGATCAAGGCGTGCTTGCTTCACGGCGAGCTTCTTGCTGCTTCACTCATTTTCACCGCCATCGTCAAGGCGTGGACGCTCAAAGATTCAGTTCCAGTCCATGTCTCTCAGACTACGGATGGTCAGCCCACAATATCTGGCCCACAGGCACCAACTTCTCCGCTGTACCGCTCGCACCTACGTCCCGCTCTGATGTTATCCATCGTCTCGTCCATCCTCGAGATCATTGATAGAGATGGAATGCATTCCGATGATGGAGTCTTTGAGGTCGCATTCCAGGCTGCCCTACAAGCACTTGCCAACCTGGCTTGCCTTCTCGACCTACGACAGCTTCCATTCGGAAATGTGGCCAGTTTAGTGCGCGCCCTTTACAGTTGCCCGAAGGTAGACAACAAAGTATGGATCTTGGACTACCACGGGAAACGTCAGCATGTACGAGCTTATGACTACTTCCATGGCGTCCTGGAGCATTTGGCCAAGCATCCTCCCCGACACCTGGACAGCGAAAAATTTCCTCCCCGTCGCAGAACTTGGACGCCCATTTTGGATATGGATTCGTGCAACTCCCTTCTACACTATTCTCTTCGCCACCGACTTTCCGCCGAGCTCTCGCAAAACGTCGTGCACTACATCAACCAATACCACACACCCAACACCACCACAATCAACATCCTGCTCACCTCAGGCAGGCTGCTCCGAATATCTGGCCTTGCAGAGAATGCCCTGACCCATTTGCACATGCGGGTAGGCGACGATGAAAAGCCACTCCCAATCCCACTTATTGATACTCCCAAAATCGCGATGAACTCACATAGTGAAGCCATTCGCGAGGTCGAAGCCGAATGCCTCGACAAACACCTCACGTCGAGCGTCCAGTCTTCCCTCGCGGCGGATGCGTACTCTCTCAGCGCGTATATCACGTATCTCGTGTCCACCGGTCGTGCAGATACAGTCGCTGCGATTCTCTTCGACCTGCTGCCCGAATTATCCATAGTCGACCATCCGTCCTGGGGCTCGGCGAACCCTCGCCTTGTCAAGCTCCTTTGTGCAGAGTCGCGTGAAGCGTGCATCCGACGGGTTGTGCCCTACGGGCCGTACCTCTTCGTTGCTTTGCTCAATGCCTTGCGCAAAGCCGGGCAGGTCGGACTCGCAGAACGTGTCTGGATGCTTGCAAAGCTGGCGGAAAGGGCCAGTTGGGATAAGGCGATGCGGGGAAACAGCGGACCATGGTTGTTGCCTGTACACGCGTATACGATCATGATTCAGTGCTATGGACGGCAAGTGATCCAAGGTCCCCTGGCGGTGGCCAGCTCCGAAAAATGGTGGAGACCGTCGTCCGATACGAGACTTCGAGGGTGGGCCAAACTTGTCCTTTCGTCGCCTAAGCGCCGGAATAAGTCGCCATCATCAAAGACGGTATCGGTCTACAACTCGATGATGGTCGGTGCGCGCGAGGTCTATCGTGAACTCACAAGATTGCATGCCCCAATGCATATCCCTCGTTCCGTCGAGATACCCAAACCTGATGCCCGGTTCTTCAACGCCATGCTCAACGCGACGACACGACACTCTCAAATGTGCCGCAGGCGGGCGAGAACCAGTCCTTCACATTGGAAACAGCACGTCGGTTTCGCTCGTTGGCTCTATGCGAAGCTCGGTACACCAGTTCGACATCCCAACGTCTACCTCGAGGAGATTACGTTGGACATGATGAAACATGGACTTCCTCTCCCTGTAGGGCTGAAGTATCTGCTCGTTGGCCGCCATTCCATTGCGATGGGTCGTTACCAGCCAACCTTCGTCGGGTTGGACAAGAGACCGTACGCGTACCCTAGGCTACCTACGAAGACCTCACCGTTCACGCTACCTACCACCAAGACCAAAGGGCTTCCTCTCCAACGGAGACATAGGGTTACTTCGGGATTTAAGAACCGCCGAACGCGTAGAGAATCTCGTGCATTGTAAAGCAATAGTTAGATTATTTATATACGTGCATTACTTAGTGGATACTAATCGAGACGCTGAACAACCTACTCTTTGCTCTCGGTTCCCTGCAAGAATGCAGCAGCGATACCGCCAGACCTAAATTGTCTTTGCTTCCACTCCTTCCCGACGTCTGATAATCCCTCGAGAGTAGCCTTCATTCGTTCTGTCATGACAGGGAACGGTGGTCCTCGCTGACCAGACTTGGGTGCGAAGACCAAATCCACCCTTCCACCCTTCTCTAGAGTTTCCCTGACCCTCTTCAATTTCCTCTCCAAATCACCTTCCCCCATAGACCACGTCAACTGAAACTCCTTGTTGAGATTCCTCTTCTTCTGAATCTCCTTCGCCTTCAGTTTAGCCTCTCGAGCTTCTTCCTTGCTGATCAATTTGACCACAGGGAACGGCTCAGCCGTCTGAAGCTCCGCAAAGTACTTCTTACTATCCATATCAGCGAGAATTCGTTCCATCATCATCTCCGTCAGGCCTCCCGTCTCCGGATCGACGAACATGACTTTCTTGAACGGGATGTTCTTGTTCTTCAACTTCTCCTTGTTCTTCTCGTCTTGTTCAGGTTCTTCATTCTTCACCTCCTCTACCTCGCTCTTTTGCTCTCGTGGCCGGTAGTCTTTGTAGATGTTGGTAGGAATACCGCGTGGAGTCAATCTGGGTCCAGACGAAGGCGCAGACGACGGAGTCTTGTGCTTTTGCGTACGGGATGTCAAGTGTACTGCTCGTCGTTGACAAACTCGTGCTGTTGATTTATTGAAGCACAGTTCTCGTACTGAAGCACGGAACGCTAAAAACGTGCTCCTTGGGCTGCTCAACTGGGTTCAGCGACGCGTGAAAATGTATAGGTACAGAGGACGGTGCTCACCTAGTAGATAACATCTTGGGTTTGTTTAGCCAGGCAATTCTGGAATTCGCTGATTCTCTACAACTTCTGGCTGCTGCTCTCGGGAATAAACGAAGGAAAGCCCAAACAGCTCTGAGTGGAATCGAACGAGTAACGAGATGGGGGTCGAGATGATTGAGTTACAGTATGTGGGAAATTACAACGCGCTCAGGTGGTCCGTCGTCAGCAATTCGCTAGAAGCGCAACTTCGAACTCATAGGCAGCACAACCAGAATGTAGCAGCAGAAAATCGTGCACGATGGCATGTGTTCGCAATACATAGATGAGAAGGAGGTGATACGATACTTGAAAGGGATGGGAAAATGTGGGAGGGTATCTACGAGCGGGAAGAAAAAGATCTATGATATACGATGTATAATACTGGAAAGAGATGGAGAAATATGGGAGGATACACTAGAGAGATGAGAGTGGGTATCTATGTAAAAAGGGTAGTGGGAAGGGTATATAGAGAAAGGGTATGAGCGGAAGGGGAGGGTATCTACGAGTGGAAAAGAGTAAGAAATGAAAGTATCTATGATATACAACGTCCAATGAAAAGAAAGAAACAGCACCCCAATCACACCCCCAACCCCACAGACCCAGTCGACATCGAGGGCCTCAACGACACACTACGACGCCCGTCCGCCCACCAACAATCCCCAGTAAGGTCGACCTGCTTCGAGGGTGTATGAGAGGGTTTGGAGTCCCCTTCCACAGCATCGACCTTGGGATCCACCACCCGTAGCCCCATCTTCACAAACTCAGCCATGTGCTCTATCGCGATAGGCACGGCTATAAATCCTTCTGCCACACCTTCCTCCCATGGGAGGAACACCGACTCGAACGACTTCGACGCCGGCATCCGCTTCTGTTTCTCTTCGTTGCGAGTGCTAGCTGAGACGTTGTGTTCCAGCTCGGAGAAGTGACGCGGCCATGAATATTCCAACTGGTTCTTCGACAAAAGTCGACGAGACAGGATAGGTTTCTCCCTGTTGAACCTATCGACCACTTCGGCGAGTTTGTCTCCGTGTTTATCGAGTGCGTCTTGTTGAGGATCACCACCGACCTGAGAAGCAAGAGAGGTGTGAGTGAGATTGGTCGACGACGACGACGAGCAAAAAATGTCTTACCTCAACATCGACGGCGAAGGACCCTTTACGAACCCCGCGAACGAGAAAGATGACGGCGCCAAAGAAGACTGAGAGGGAGAGGGCGATGAGGATGAAGATGCTGATGTTCTTCGAGACGAAGTTGACGGCCGAGTTGCTGGACATGACTTTGGCTGGTGACTGGTGGTGAGATGGTGGTAGTTTGACTTTAAGAAGCGAGTGGGGGGTCTAAAATGGCTGGTCAGGTTTATATAGCTGTTGAGAGTAAGACATTGATGGCTAGGAATGCAGAGCTATCCCGCGGGGGAGCACCAGAGGAAACTTGGGGGAATAACTTTTGCTCTTCTAGTTGAGCATCAGAGTCGGTGTGGAATAGCCCATAAAGTAGACTGAGAAGTCAAGCAGGCTGTGACTTGAGAGCGTAAATATGTTCCAGTAATGGCAGTAGTTACTTTGAAGCTTCGAGGTTTCATTTCGCAAAACCGCTCATCTGGAATCCAGAAGCTGCAAGAGAGATACACCAGTTCTTTTCACAATCTTGAGTATTATATCAAGCTGCGCCAAAAGGTTGAAAGAGCAAAGAGAGACTACAGTGAGCAGACTTGAAGGTCAAGGAGAAGGTGAAGGGAGGGCTTGTCAGCCTTTCTCGCGATGCTTGATGACCGGCACACGTGCGTATTGCATGACTTTTGCGTGACCCCTCCACGTGTGTCGCGGTCGGCGCGGCGCGGAGGCTCCATTCCCGAAGCGACGCTGGTGCATATTCACGATCCCGTAGTCCAGTACGCGTCCCGGTTCGATGGAAATGAGCCAGCGTGTTTCTGGCCACTTACATCCATCTCAAGCCTCCTCGAGTTCGAGAGTTCTATACACAGGTTCACTAAAAACACAAAACACTAGAATACATGCTACAAGACTAAAGGATGGTTGATACGCCGACTTTATCGAGCCCAGCCCGACGACCGGCTCGAGCGAAATGTTCTCTTCTGTTGGCTCGCACGAATCGTGGAGAACGATATTTCGGTGTTGGTTTCAATGGAATGACCCACGGTGTCTAACGATGCTAATCGTCGTATGTGAAGCACCGCGCGGCTTACAAGGACAGAGTGGAGGACGCGTTCAAAGCTGAAGTTTTGGGTGAACTGGTCAGTACACCAATATCCTGCCTCGAGACGTCCGATAAGTGTACATACGATGAGAGAAGATGGACAAGGTCGGGCTAGAATGAAAGTGTTGTCAACCGGGGTTGCTGGCAAGAGGAGCTATTTCTGGTACTTACAGGAAGAGTGAGGATGATGATTACGTTCACCATAGAAATCACTAGACGGAGTTTCAGAAAGGTTTGGAACCAAGGTCAATATCGATGGGGCCAGAGTGCTCACGGAATAGGTAACCGTAGTAGATGACGCCTATTCAAGATGATAGTCAATACGACATTTTGTCAGCTTTGGGGAGAAGTTACCTACCGTCGCGATATACAGCTTTCACGAGCTCGGAGCTTCCGCCCATCCGAACTACGGAAACGGTTAGGTTACACGATAAACGGCGCACAGGCCATAGCACATACAAGCTGCGATTCCAGGTATGAGGATCATGATCAGTGTACCTGTATTCGTGGATCAGCATCCGCACAGTCCTAGAGAGCAGATCAGGGCTAACCGCTGTCGTATATCATCATCAGGACCCAGCACAAGTATAGTATATGGCTGCCGCCCGAAATAAAGCATCCTCGAAAATGGGGTAACGGAGGATTTGCGACTAGACCATAATCAGAACCCGAAGCTGTCGAGAGCGTCCAGACTCACATTCGGTAGCATTGAGGAATGTATTGAAAAGGATATAGCACGGGACCCAACACCCGAGGAAGAAGACGACGAGACCGATAGCTACCGGGACGCTTCTCTTCCAGACAGCCCAGAGGCGGAGTGTGAGGAGTACTGGTCTAAGGTTAGACGAGAATGCGAATATCCGGATAAGGAAGCGCATACTTTCAGATAGAACGATGCCAACCACAAAACACCCTGGTGTAGAGAGCGGCCGTTAGTGACGTTTCTGTGTCGATGACACTGGCGTGACGTACATCCACTAATGTGGTAGTTCAACTCGCAGTATTTGGTGCTAAGTCCTTCCCCGAGTTGATCTAGAGAGAAAAAGTCAGAGGATACAAAGGCATGGAAATGGAGAGGACCTTACGATGAAGCACCAGTCCTGTCGTGTCGAAGAACGGTAGATATCGTTGTATCAAGTATATGACGGTTATCATAGACCATTTCTTTGTCCAGACGTATTGTATCTCCACATCGAGGTTCAGTAACACATCGTAGGCGAGTACTGTGGAGCTGACAACTAGGAATACATTAGCCCCAGCGGAATTCCGTAAGTGGCATTGGGCAGACCATCGATATACTGAACGAAATATTAGCTAGAGGATGGGTTGGGCGCAAATTCAAGACCCACCGAAACAATCTTTTGATGTTGAACAGCTGTGAGGATCTTTTGAAACAGCGCCGCAGCTGCAGCACCGTCAGTCATCGTCCAAGTGGGCGAGAGGCAAGACTGCGAAATAGCACCACATCGGCTCCATATAAATGGGCTAACAGCGGTATACTGTCAAGAAAAGATTACTGAAAAGACTCTTCTGATCCATCACGGTACGCATCTCATTGACAGATGGACGTACCAACTTTAGACGAATTCAGTACTCCTACACCCTCGCACGCCGAGCACACCCAACAGAGAGCCGAGCGCGGATCTGATGAGCGGTAACTCCATATTCAAGTATCCCAATAGTTCGCTCAATTACCATGCTGTCTCGTGTGTGCTTTCTCATCGTCACCAACCACATGAAGACCTCCATACAAGTTATCTTCAATGGATCTATTTGTGCTCGTAGGAGAGGCCATCTAAGACTCTTCTGCACTGATTATCGGTGTTGATTGAGTGATTGTAACGACCGGGGATTCCGAACTGAAGCTGGAATCCATGATTCCATCACGGTTCTCGTATCGCCGAAGTCCGCGCTGAGCCAAAGTCTCCAGAGTCAGCACGAAGAAGTCTGAAGAAGTCCCGTCATCGAATTGTAAGTAATGATTGGTGATGCCTATTGAATCGACATGGGCGCTGAACCCACCGGTTGTTGAAACCCCCGAGCCTCCTGAGTCCAACAGGCGTCATTTAGGCTCACAAGTTTTTGAGGAGATATGTGGGATATCGAGGTTCTTTCTGGTAATCTTGAGAGATCATAAGGTCGTTATTTGCAGTCGGGGCGGATGAGGCAGGATATGTGTGAACGATATTGATGATGTCGATGAGTGATGGGAGGCATCGTCGTGATCGCCGAGGTCAACGAAGTGCGCGATGTTATGGTTTGTTTACGAGCTACCGCCTTTTCACATGTGCATGGACCTCTTGGTCATCGTTCCGCATAAATACAACTCGGGCAAGCTGATGCCCAGCAATAACAATGTCTCTTCCTCCTGGACCAGTCTTCCTACTCAAAGTTTCCCTCTGGATCTCCACAAGAATACTATTAACCTATGTTTCTCTTAACTTGCTCAATCTCTATCCGCTTTCCAAGACTGGAAACGTACTCATGTCGGTGGTATTACAGCCGGTGATAACGTTTGTCGAGCAGTTATGGGATGACATCAAGATGAAGAGGGATGCTTCTGCGAGAGGCGCTATCATTGTGCCAAAAGTCCGCCAGGGATCATTGTCGATAGCGAAGGATATTCTGAAGGGATTTAAGTCCGGATACATGGGTATGAATGCTCTATTTTCGTATCTAGTCGGTCTAATCATTATACAGGCGAGGTCTTTCTCAACTGGGAACAACTGTATGGCAGCGTGTATAGCATCAAGATATTCTCTGAACGACGGGTGTGTCTTCTGTCTCAAAGGACTGTGACAGAGCGTATTGACCATTCGATTGTCTATACAGATGATGACATCCGAACCTCTTCATTTAAAGGCCATACTTGCTACCCAATTCAACGAGTTTGTCAAGGGTGATTATTATCATACTTGCTCCTGGTGTTCAAACTTCAACCGCGTGCACAGGTCCCCTCTTATTCTCACAGTGGAAGACCCTCCTTGGGGCGGGCGTGTTTAATGCTGATGGTGACATGTGGAAGTGAGTGACCACGTCAAGACGTTGCTCAGCTCTCAGTAACATTCACCGTAACAGGTTTCATCGGAATATGACCCGGCCTTTCTTCAGTAAAGATCGTATACGGGACTTCGAGATATTCGACACGCACGCTCTGGAAACTATACGTCTGATGAAGGGCCGTCTCGCTGCAGGGCACCCAGTCGAATTTCAGGTGCGCGGCCCTTCCCCCTTGCATGGTCCGTTAACTCATACAGGCTCCAGGACGCTGTTGCACGATTCACCCTTGACTCAGCCACTGAGTTTCTGTTCGGGAAGAACGTTCGATCTCTCGACGCTGGTCTTCCGTATCCAAAATCGTCTGGGATCGCCAATCCAGAGTCTTTTGTTAACCATCCATCCAATAGTTTTGTGACAGCTTTCATGAAAGGTCAAGAATTGACGGCACGTCGGACACGAACAGGCACAACTTGGCCCCTGCTGGAATTCTGGAAAGACGAAGTCGCGGATCAGCGAGCAGTTGTCAATGAATTCATCAAGCCGATTCTAGCTGACGTTCAGCAGCGGGAGAAGAAAGTGGATGGCTCTGAATGTTTCCTGGAGGATTTGGTCAGGTATACGCAAGGTTAGTTGGGTATCCGTGTGTGGCTCCAGCTTGTTTCTGGCCGCTGATCATGACGGTCGATGTAGACGACCAAGTGATCCTTGATGAGCTTGTCAACATTCTTGTTGCTGGCCGGGATACCGTAAGATTTCGTTTGTTTCAATATCGCCGGCGCCAGCTCACTCAAGAACGATAGACCGCTAGCCTTCTCACGTTTGCTATTTACATGCTCACTCAACGTCCCGACATCACTCAACGGCTGAGGGAAGAAATTCTGAAGCATGTAGGGCCTTCTAGTGCGCCTTCGTACGAGGACATCAAGGAGATGAAGTATCTCCGTGCATTCCTGAATGGTGAAACATTTCCCTTTTGACAACCCTCCTCGCTTTGACTGATCATGACACCCTGCGCTGCTCAGAAACCTTGCGGCTCTATCCGCCCGTGTAAGCCTCAATTTCTATCCCCACGATGACGTCTGATTGTTGGCGAAATCTAGACCCTTTGATGCCCGAACATCGACTGCTGCAACAACGATCCCCAACCCCAAAGCAGGAAGTCCACCTATTTTTGTTCCCGCCAACACCAAGTATGCCCTCGGTCTCATTTTCCGCATCATCTTTACTAATACCTCGACAGGGTTCTATACAGCGTATTTTTAATCCATAGACGGGAAGATCTCTGGGGTCCAGACGCCAACGAATTCGATCCCGACCGGTTTATCGACCAAAGACTACACAAGTACCTCGCACCGAACCCGTTCATATTCCTCCCGTTTAACGCTGGACCTCGGATCTGCCTGGGTCAGCAGTTTGCGTATAACGAGGCGTCGTTCTTCCTTGTTCGGCTCTTGCAGAGCTTTTCAAATTTCACGTTCGTAGACGAGGCGACGGAAGAGGGTGACAGGCCACCGAAGGAGTGGGTGGGAGCGAAAGGGACAAAAGGAAGAGATAAGGTTGTGTTCCAGTCACATCTGACCATGAGCGTGAAGGGTGGAATCTGGGTCAAGATGGAATGATGAGTATTGTTATTGATATGTCATCTTTGCTGTCTGTATTCTAAGTTATGTCCTGTTGTGCTACGTTCTTCAACTAAGTACCTTGTACCATTACATTACCTCCGTTCTGTAATAAAAACACTCAGACCGTTACTGACCGTAGCGCCGCCGCACCATCTGCTGCCAAACCTTGTTTACGATGAACAGTGGACGCTCACCACCCCAAAAATCCCCCATGCACCAATAACATTACCGTACCTCTTAAAGCATTCGTTCGCGATGAATACCTCCTTCTAGGTATAGTAGGTTAAGTGACTGCCAGCAAGCTTCACAAATCACAGCGGGAAAAAACACGCACATCCGCCATCGCCTCACCGAAGTCCCCAAGAACCAAACTCTTCCGAAGAAACCCAGAAAGCTCTTGAACGCTGAGGTATAACCTTGCACCGTTGTAAACACCATACAACACGGCTGCGACCGCTGTGAGTATTACTTTAATCTGCTTTGATTTGAATGAATTGTCGATATCAAGGCTTCGGCGCGTGAATTCATGGTTGGGTCAAGATGAGTCTGAGATCGACTCGCGAGACGGTGGTTCTGATACTTGTACCAAGCATTTTGAGGGCGATGACCGCGATGCAGCATAAAAATCATCATTATTGGATGGGCGGCTATCAGTGAGCTTGAGCAAGTTGAAGCTCAGTCGAGGAAGAGATGAGCATATGGGAAAAAGTTGGGCCACGAATCGCGAGAGCTTGCGAGTTGCAGATGTCCAGTCGCATTGGCATGAACTTGCACTAAGTTTCACGATTTCAATTAGATACGACGTTTGTACAAGATACATTGTGAATATTCGGAGGAAAAACATCCGCGTGCACATTGGTGGCATATACATGAAGCATTGAATATGAATTAAATGGTCCGACACTGGGAGCTGGACTGAATCGCAGATATAACATAGTGTATTATGAAATGCGAAAGCTCAGAGTACGCCACGAGCCGAACATGGAAAGTAAATAACCCTGCCAGTACAACTCCGATGCGATGAGTAACGAGCACATATCTCAGCAAGAGTTTAGAAACTCACCAAAAGTAAATCAGATGTTGCAATCCAAGTTGTGCTGCGAGCCCGAACGTTGGAGACTTGACAGATACGAAGGAGAGAGTCGGCGAAGGAGTATGCAGATGTAGGCGAAGTTGCAGTGGTACACCGGGATGAAGGAGAGTATGGTTTGAAGATGGGTATTATGGTGCCGGGCGAGCATCCTGATGGTTGTTTCACGAAATAGAACGGCAGTAAGTATGGACTATACTGGGGCAGGTTGAGGCATGGACTAGCTACTCCAAAGCGAGGACTGTGGTGAGAGACTGACGATGAACCCTGGGGTGGAGGCACGACGAAAGTGTGTTTCTCCTTCCAAGGCCCTGCCCGAAGTACGATAGAGATGCTGGATCCACTATGCCAACTTGGGTGGCACATAACGAGACATCTCTTGAGGCGTCGAATGTTACGTGAGATATACACGGTGGGCAGAAGGAAAGCTAAAAGAGCGAGGACGACAACGATGGAGACGAGGAGCGAAGAAGCGAATAACAATGGAGCTGGGGGAGAAGGAGAGAGCGAGCAAAGACGATAAACGATCCGCATCACGATGACGATGAGAGCGTGGAAGTACCAGAGAAGCCGCAAGGAAAAGAATCGTATCAAACCGAGACTGAAGATGAGGGTATTGCGATGCCGAAGGAGCAATTAAGGGAGTTCGTCCACAATACGAAATGATGGTGTGAATGTGCTGTCAAAAACCGAGCGCGGGAATTGCGGTATAGGGAACTGGGGGAATGATCAGGGTAGAACTCCTCCAAGGAGACAAAGAGAAGCGTCCGAAGGTGTGACCGTGCTAATAGGGTGTGAGGAAGGCTGTAGTGCGAAGGTAGACGTGTAGCGAAGATATGGCGTGGCAGAGTGACGTTAAATCGAGATCGTATGGGAGCGGGGCGAGGAGAAGTATTGCGCCCCAAAGACCTGGGCGAAGGAACGCAGAAAACGGTGAATCCGGGATGCTGTAAAGGATGGACATTCGCTTTGTCGAATCCCGTGTTCAAAGGAGTTGGGGATGGCAGGAAAGCAAAAAGAGCCATGACGATGTACGATGATGATGATGAGTTGAAAGTGCAAGAAAGAACGGAAGACGGCGATGTGGCGAGAGATGTAGCCGGACATAAGGTGATTAGAGCGAGTAGGGCGATAGATGATACCCCATGAGGGCGGTGATGGAGCGTAGAGTAGCGAGAATGCTGCGAGGGAATGAAAAACGTGATGTCCGGAGGGTACGGACTGGGTGAACGGCGCCGAGAGAGCGTTCGTCCGTGGTACGGGGGACCGCCTGACTGTGTTGTTGTGGGCTCTAGTTTAATGAGTTTGGCGAAAGATTGCGTAGTAGGTGAGGATAAACGCCAAGGTGCGCATGGGAGTAGGACGAAGAAAAGCGTCCCGTCCAAAGGCCCCAGTCAAAGACCCACAGAGGCGGTGGATCTCGATGCACTTTGGTGGTGCGTTGTCGCGAAGTGTCGCGTTCCAAGGTAGAAACAGCAACGACGATAGGCGGCACCGCGTCACGACCGCGTCGGGTACGCGGAGGCGCAGGAGATGCTGCGATGGAATAAATGGGGGAGAGCTCATGCTTTTCAGGCGATGAGGGAGGGTATCGATGCACGACGGTATCGATAGACAGGGTATTTCATTTTTTTGAGAGAGAAAAAATGGGGGTATAATGGGAAATTTTCTCGCCAAAGACCCAAAAGAAAAAGACAGATAAACCAGAAAAAGGAAAAGGAAAGATGAGAAACCCAAGACCCAAGACCCAGAGAAAAAGAGAGGAAACCACGACACCCGAAAGAAAAAAGTAAACAATCACACCCCCAACCCCACAGACCCAGTCGACACCGAGGGCCTCAACGACACACTACGACGCCCGTCTGCCCACCAACAATCCCCAGTAAAGTCGACCTGCGTCGAGGGTGAATGAGAGGGTTTGGTGTTTCCTTCCACAGCATCGACCTTGGGATCCACCACCCGTAGCCCCATCTTCACGAACTCAGCCATGTGCTCTATCGCGATAGGCACGGCTATAAATCCTTCTGCCACACCTTCCTCCCACGGAAGGAACACCGACTCGAATGACTTCGACGCCGGCATCCGCTTCTGTTTCTCTTCGTTACGAGTGCTAGCTGAGACGTTGTGTTCCAGCTCGGAGAAGTGACGTGGCCATGAGTATATCAACTGGCTCTTTGACAAAAGTCGACGAGACAGGATAGGCTTCTCCCTGTTGAACCTATCGACCACTTCGGCGAGTTTGTCTCCGTGTTTGTCGAGTGCGTCTTGTTGAGGATCACCACCGACCTGGAAAGCAAATGAGGTGTAAGTAAGAATGGTCAACGACGACGAGCAGCAAATGTCTTACCTCAACATCGACAGCGAAGAACCCTTTGCGAACCCCGCGAACGAGGAAGATAACGGCGCCCAAGAAGACTGAGAGGGAGAGGGCGATGAGGATGAAGATGCTGATGTTCTTCGAGATGAAGTTGATGACCGAGTTGCTGGACATTCTTGTAGCTGATGATTGCTGGTGAGATGGTGGTGGTTTGACGTTAAGAGGCGAATGGAGGTCCAAAATGGCTGGCCAGGTTTATATACCTGCATAGTAAGACATGGTTCAAAATGTTTGAGATCCTCTGCGGGGGGCACGAATGGGAGAGAAATCGACGCTAGCAGCACATAGAACGGCCAGTAGAGAAACTATGTATGAGGAAAATACATCAGTCTGATGAGTGAACAGTAAAGAGCGTACAGAGATCCCAGTCGCGGTCAATTTTGAAGTCTTCACCGTCTCATTTTGCAGAGCCGTCTATCAACCTACGTGTCCAGGCCACCAGAATGAAGAAATTCGTCGCTTCTTTCAATGGTCTCCAGGTTCTAGCAGGGTCGAGACGAGCCGGATGAGCGAAGAGTTCGATTAGTGCAGGCCATGTGCATGAGATGGCAGTGGTCGCATCGTAAGGCCCACAACTGTCCACCCCAGGTGACTTGAGGGCAGGTCAACATTGATTCGGCCTCGACCACATTCAATCACAAGTATACCTCATCCTCGAGGACGCCTGAGTGCTTCTTCAAGTCTGTTCGATTCATTTGACTACAATGTTACAACGATTCGATATGCACTATGCTATAATTTCTGTCATGAAATCCTCAGGCCATCTCGCCTTATCAATGCCATTTCGCCTGGACCCAATATTGAACCCAGGCTTCACCACGCCTTCGGGGAATTGCAAGACGGGCTTCACAGTTCTCGCTTTCACTCCGAGCGCCTTGTTATCGCGCAGCTCAAAGAATGCAGGGTTGAACAAACTCGGCGTATTCGCTTTGAGAAGTTCCAGTATTGCCGGTATAGTCACCGTCATGTTGTCGGTATGGTGGAACACTGGTTTGTTGTGCTTCGCCCAAACCTGCTCCCAGACGTCAGAGGGATAGGTTCGACATGTACGGATAAGCCATTGTGAATAGTAGTTGAGGGCCACCTGGAGATGGACAGTTAGGGATCGCTCAAGGGAGTGAAGGGCAACTCACATCGACCACAAATGACCCTCCCTTTTCTGCACGTTCAATCAAAGCTTGCAAAACGCCAGTTGCCCCAGCCGCGCCGGTACCACAGACGGAAGCTATCAGCATAGATCTGAGCTCGAAACTGGTGAACGCACCAGAAGTCAGACCTGGGAAATGGAGGAGTAACGGGTTGTTTATGGCCCATAGCACGACCCCACTCAGTCGAAACGCCACAGTGCTATTCATCCGTCAGCAATGCAGAACAAGGAAAACACGAATACTGGAACTCACCGCATCAGTGATCTGCTGCCAGCCCGAACGATAGGACAAAGGCCCATTCCATCCATAACAGTTTTCATGAACGTAAACGATCCCCTTGTCCCTCCCCTCGGTCATCCTGAGTATATCTTCCTTCCCGAAACCCCACTTCTTCATCACACCCGGCCGATACCCGTCGATCACAATATCAGCCTCTGCTATCAGCTCCTTCATCCTCTCCCTATCCCCTTCGTTCTTGAAATCCAAATGAGCCGACCATTTCCCCCATCCCAAATCAAAATTGAGGTTTTCATTATCCAAAACGTTGGGTGAAGTTATCCGCAAGACGCTCGCACCAAGCTCAGCGAGCTCACGCCCAATCGTGGGTGCAGCAATGATTCGTGAAAGATCGATTATCTTCAGACCAAACAGAGGACGAGAGGGATCGGGTGTGGTGGGTGAATCCCACCAGGAAGGCTTTTGTGATGAATTCGGGACGTGGTGGACCTCGAAAAGACCGACATGAGCATTCGCCTTGCCGTGTTCACTGGCGAAATATTCGTTCACGCTCTGGCAAGTCGTCCCCGCCTGACGATATTCGTCATTTATCAAGGTGTCGAGATGTTCGGCGTCATGTTCCCCGACTTTCTGCTCGTAGATCGAGTGAGAGGTCTCTCCGAGTGCTGGATGGTATTCCTCGGGAATGCCAAGTGCTGTTTGAGAGGGCTTCGGATTCAAACTTGCTATGTTTGAAATCAGTCAAAAGACATTGGGCCGGAGCAGATCAACGATACCGACCGTGAATGTGATAGAACCTGCCATCCTTCGTCTTGTAGATATTCGTGCAGGAGGCGTCATGAGGCGAATGTTTCGAGGAGGGAAACCATCGGGAAAACTCCTTGGGGTTGTGCGGCGAAATATCTTTTCCGTCGACATTCAAAGAAGATACGATCGGCGACATGAAGAAAAGCTGAGCGTGGTCCCTGTAACAAGTTCAGGTATCTTGTCAGTGAGGGGGGCGTTTCCCCGACTAGAGGCTGGTTTTGCTCACGTATCAATCACAACCTTCTGCGGCTCGACACCGAACTTTCTCTTGAGCAACACGTTCAGCATACATGCCTCGAACCCTTTGATAGCTGCGATGCTCTCGGCGAATCGCCAGTTGATAGGTATGGAGGGGAGGTCTCCGCCTCGATATTCAACCAACTTGTAGACGTCTTGCACCTCGGCCGGGCAAGATTGGTGAAGCTCGTTGTACACAAGACCGTCCTTCAGGAGCTGGGAGGCCTGTGCTGGAATGGAATATGTAGAAGTCATTTTGGTGGGAAGTCGAGGACAGTACTCACCTATTTAGTTAATAACTGAAGCCCCTCTTATGCTTACCTGCTGAAAGAGACCCGGCCATGGCTTTCCCGAGACCCCGGGGAATGACCACTTTCAGTGAGAGAGTGAGTGAAGACCGGCCACTGTCGTGAGAGTCTGCTTGGACGCTAGCCTGAAATAGAGGCTGGTACTAATAGGACGGGAAGGGGTATAATTAGACTTGGCCTTAGTAGTCGCACTTGTAGATTTCGGGCCAGAAGGCACGCCACTGTGGTTGGACGGCACGAGTGATCTTGTCTCCCCATAATTAGAGGCAAGATGCGGATGATTGATCACCTCGGATACGACGGAGGAAACGAGTCGAAGGATTTGGGAGTAGTCACATTCCTGCAAATTTATACTCGGGCGCATCGTGGTTGAACGGGATATTAGCGGAAGTCGGGGCGTTGGATGAGTGTTGGAGGAAGGCACGCTCGTCGGCTTGAACTGTCCACTGGCACGTGGTACGCGACTTGAGGGTAGGTTGATCTGGGCTGAATCAGGCCTCAATTCGAAATTGGTGTTCCTTCGTTCGATCCCTTGACTTCGAAGACGACCTCTAGCACTTTTTTCTGAATCACGTCTTCGTTGATAGCAGACGGGGCACGATGATCCTCTAACTACAATGCAATGCTGTTTCCAATCCTTGATCAACTTGAAATCAATCATTTTGCAAAGTTTCACGGTTCAGAAGCTTCTGATCGTGGTCATCTAGGGGCGCGAGGTTGCTCAGCGAAGTTGAAGGATTAGATCTGGATTGAATGGAGGTCGATCATCGAGGCCAGAACTCGGAGAGAGGAGACCCTACCACGTCGTCCGCACCACTACGCGCGCACGGTGAGCGTTCGTCATCAAGCCTTTCAACACAAACCGTCCTCATCAATAGGAGGACACAGACGATGAGTACCCACCTGACAGATGCGGACACAAATTGATGACAGTTGATGACACCTGTTGATCGGTGGTGCCTAGCTACGAATGTTCGAAGCGAAGGCGGGTTCCAAGGGTAAGGAGCTGTCGCTAAGGCCTCGGCGCTTACTCGGCGCTCCCTCTCACTTTCCCGCTTCCATCCGTGTTCACCACTCAGCCTCCGTTTCCTTCTCTCCCTGTCTCGTTCTACCTCTACTATGGCTCTCGTGAGTTCACTGCCTCGCTATCCCACTATGACTCGCGGCTGACCAACTGTCTCAGCTCCGTTGTCCTCTCTCACAAGACCCATGTCTCGGGGGGAGCTTCCCACCGCCAGTGCTCTTGTCTTATAGCTGAAGCTGGCGGTGGAGGCGTCCAGGTTCCTCTCCTTGCCTTGGTCACTATCAGAACCCCAAAGTTTGTCTAATCTCGTTGGTCACCCAACTCCATCAGTTCTAACTTTTCACCTCAGTCTCCTCGAGGTGTGACTATTCCCCCCTTTCTCTCTGTCTTGAATTCCACTCACTAGCTCCGCAGCGAAGCCTCCTTCCTGTCGTCTTCGTGCCGCTTTATTGTTCCCATCTTTAATCTCAATGTCAGGTGACGATGTGGGAGCACGGGCTAAGAAATTTGAGAAGATCTTCGAGGATTACACCAACGGGAATCTTTCTGGGGTTTCAACCCCGATTCAGCTCGCTAGGAGGTTTAGGGAGGAAGGGGCTACCGTCGCAGAGTCCCAGGACTATGTTAAGCAGGCCCAACTTCAGTTTATCTCCTCTCCCAAGGACCCCGAGCGAGAGAAGACCCCCTCTGGACCTGACCGACCTGAAGAGCGAGATTCCGGAAAGGATGGAGACGAGACAGCTGCAGAGGAGTCGCGAAAGAGAAGTGAGGAAGCTAGGAAGGCTTTCGAGGAGACACAGTGGGCATCTTACCTCGCTTCAGTCAACGATGCTGGCGTTCCAGGTCCCTCAACCTCTGACGTCGATAACTTTCTCAATTCTATCCTTCCGAAAGGACCCCTCTTCTCCTTACCGCCTGGCCTTGCTGGAGACCACGGCGACCTCGAACGGCTTGTCAACTCCGATCCGCACGTTGCCCGTACCCTCTCCATCACCCGCCGTTTCATCCAGGACAAGCCTGAACTCGACCTTATGCTTCTTAAAGCTCGTAGCTTTCAGCTTGTTGACCCTGTACCCCATTCTGTCTGGAAAGACATCATCCTCGACAGACACATTAACTTCGACAAACTCAATTATACTCTCCAACCCGGGTACAACCAATCCGACGAACCCAAGTTGGAGCTTGGGGATCTCGTTATCTCTGACAAGAGCCGTATCTCCTCCAAGAAGCCCATCACAAACGTCTCAGACTGGGGTCGGGTATTCGGTGCTTGGGCCCAAGCCGTCACGATCATCTACCCTCACAGAATGTCTGAACTCCGCGGGTACCACTTCCTCATGTCAACCTTCTTCAGGAATCACCCTGGGAACCCTCTCGTCGGGATTCGCCTCGATGACAGGATTCGGGAAGCCTACTCGCGCTGCCCTTTCAGACTTGACGACCGCGGCAAATTCTCTGAGCATACCATCGCTCAGCTCTCTGCGTCCTCCGATTTTACGAAGAGGAAGGATGCTCCGACCGGTCTGGCTTCTCTGCCAAAGCGCCCCGCGGGTCCTATCTGCCTCAATTGGAATGGGAACCGTTGCAAGGATCCTTGCCCTGCTAACCGGAGGCACGGTTTGTGTTGCCAGTGCAATGGTTCACATCGTGCCTGGGACAACCCCGACTGCAGGAGAGCCTTCAATGGAAGGTTCCAGCTCAACCGAGCTACAGATGATACGAAACAAGGTCTCGCAGGCTCGTCTGCCTAGACCTTTCATTCCGTCATCCTTTGGTTCACATTCGGTACCGGCTCACTCGTCTACGAATCCCATTCCACTGCCTCGACATCGCCGAGGTTTTGGCTGGAAAGACTCCAATCACGAACCCATCTCTCCGGCGGTTCTTGATTCGGAATCGGCTCCGCCTCTCCCAGATCCACCTGCACATTTATTCCAAGAGCCCCTTGTGCAGGCTGCCTTGGCTGAGTACGGGTCGTCACACTGTAAAGTTGACACGCCGTTCAATGTCGACGCATTCATCAACCTCCTACATGACCATCCCAACCGTCCTCTGATAGATTCAGTTGAGCGTGGTTTTCGTTCCGGCTTCTGGCCCCTCGATGATGGAGATTGGAGACCGGATGCCAATCGCTTCACCGACAACTACGCCTCTGATCCTGCAGACCTGCATGCTATCAGGGAGTATGCCGCGAAGGAGCTCGGGAACGGACACTGGTCTCAGGAGGTCCCTGCCCTCCTCGATGGGATGCTAATCTCTCCGATGTTCGTTGTCTGGCAGTCTCAGGGGGATGACTTACCTCCCAAACCCAGAGTTGTCGTTGACCATACGGGTTCTGGTCTCAACGATGGTATTTCCCGGGAGTCGTCTCGGGTCCGCTACGACAACATGTCTGACTTTGGCCTATCTATGCGTTACGCTCGGCAACGCCATCCCCTTCGGGAGTTCGTTTGCTTCAAAAGCGACGTCCAAGGAGCGTTTCTTAACCTACCCGCGCACCCGATCTGGCAACTTCGTCAGGTCGTTATCGTTGACGGGAAGCTCTATATCGTCCGTCGAATCATGCTAGGGACGCGTGCCTCACCTCGTGTTTGGTGCACGATCTCAGCACTGATGTGTTGGATTGGTGTTCGGAAGCTAGGAATCCGTAGCCTGCATGTCTACGTCGATGATTTCTTCGGTTACGACTTCTCAGACAACCTCATCACTTTCCGTGGTCTCCGTCGGCCCAAGTCCCAGGTCCAATTCCTCATTCTCTGGGAACACATTGGGTGCCCCTACTCCGATGACAAGCAGCGCCACGGAGAAGACTTAAAGGTTGTTGGCTTCTGGATTCAAATCAATCTGGGGGCCATCTCTATTCCACCTTCTTCTATTGCAGACATCCAGTCGCGCATCTCGCGTTTCCTTGCACACGCAAACCGATCCCCCTGCCTTCGATATTGGCAACAGTTGATGGGACACCTCAACTGGGCCCTAAACGTTGTCCCGTATGCTCGGCCAGCGCTCTCGGAGCTGTATCGGAAGATGAAAGACAAGAACCTCCCTCACGCCCCGATACCCATCAACGGAGAAGTTCACCGCAACCTTCTCTGGCTTTCTGATGCCCTAGGAAGTGCTACTGGAGTAAGGTTCATCGATGATGGTTTCTGGGACGAGAGTGAGGCAGACATTGTTATCTACACAGACGCCAGTGGAAACGATGGTTTGGCCTTCGTCTACGCGAACCGCGGCTTTGTTTACCCACTCAAACCGCACGCTGGAAAGCGAACGGTCGACATATTCTTTCTCGAGTTGATGGCCATCCTCTCCGCTGTCTTCCACGTATCTTGCTTCAGTCGACCTCCAAAACGTGTCCTGGTCTTCTCTGACAGCCTCGACTCCGTGCAGGTTTTTGACTCGCTCAAGGCCGAAAACCCCATGCACAACGCTCCTCTTCTCGGCATCGCGTCAATCATTATCGCAACTGGGATGGATATCAGGATTCATCACATCCCTGGAAAGGAGAATGTGGCGGCTGATCTCCTTTCACGCTTGCTCTTTAGCGATTATCGTCGCCTCTTCCCCGCCAATAGCGTCGGTCATTTTTCACCTCCCAGGGAGTTCATACCGGCGCCATGGAAAGACCTATTTTAGGCCCCGAGGGGGGTTCGCGGCGTCGTTCTGCGAATCACCCCCTCCCTAGCCTCATCGACCTTGATGAGCGCATTCATTTTCTTCGTTTCAATGCTATCGAAGGCTCCACTCGATCTGGTTACAACACAGGTGCCAAAGACTATGTCTCTTTCTGTTCTACCTATAATCTCTCTCTTGACCCCACCCCACTCACTCTCGCTCGTTACATCGCTTACACTTCCAAGTATATTGCTTCTGGCCCCAAATACCTTACGGGCGCCAAACATTTCCTCCAGGAAGCCTACCCCCACTTTTCTGACAGCCGCGCTACCCCCCTAGTTCAATCAGTTATTACCGGCTCGAAGAAAGTTCGAGCAGACCCTGTGCACCGCAAAGCCCCACTACGTCTTTCTCATCTACAGTTGTTTGGTTCACACTATTTAGCTTCTTCTTCCTTTGATGATATTCTCTTTCTTTCTATTCTTTCCACGGGCTTCTATGCTTGTCATCGTTTAGGCGAACTTGTATTCCGATCTCCAAAGGCTGTGGACTTCCGAAAAATCATCAAACGCGCGTCCTTCTTGGTCACGAAGGACCACGTATCCTTCCGCCTTCCTTATCATAAAGGAGACCGCCTCTATCGTGGAACAGATATCCTCCTTGGCCACCACGACGTCCTCGACCCACACACTCTTCTGTCCCACTACGTCACTCTTCGCGACCTCAAGTTTGGAGCCCGTCCCGCTCTTTTCCTCCGTGAGGACGGTTCCGTGCCGACCCGTTCTTGGTTCGAACGCCGTTACTTCACTCTCGTGGGCAAAGAATTTGGCGGCCATTCCCTTCGGGCGGGGGGGGCAACATACTACGCTTCGCTTGGGCTTTCGGAAACAGTTATTCAAGCTTTGGGTCGTTGGTCGTCCGAGGCCTGGAAGATCTACATCCGTGATAACCCCACAGTTCGTGCGGAACTGGAACTAGCAATGATTCGCCACAAACATATTCCATAACCTCGAAACCTCATCTTTCTCTCACCACCAGCCACCCCATCATCATCATCCACACACTCTCTCTCTAGGCTGTACCTTTCGAGGCTTTCACCAATGGATCGTAGGCAACGGGAGACCCTCGTTGTCGTTTGTTTGGCTATCACTTCAACCTGCTCCCACGTCGAGGGTTTTAGCTGAGGTCGAAGCGAAGGCGGGTTCCAAGGGTAAGGAGCTGTCGCTAAGGCCTCGGCGCTTACTCGGCGCTCCCTCTCACTTTCCCGCTTCCATCCGTGTTCACCACTCAGCCTCCGTTTCCTTCTCTCCCTGTCTCGTTCTACCTCTACTATGGCTCTCGTGAGTTCACTGCCTCGCTATCCCACTATGACTCGCGGCTGACCAACTGTCTCAGCTCCGTTGTCCTCTCTCACAAGACCCATGTCTCGGGGGGAGCTTCCCACCGCCAGTGCTCTTGTCTTATAGCTGAAGCTGGCGGTGGAGGCGTCCAGGTTCCTCTCCTTGCCTTGGTCACTATCAGAACCCCAAAGGTTCGCCTATCCTAGCTGTTTTCTATCCTCTGTATTCTTTCTGACTTTCACCCAACTAGTTTGTCTAATCTCGTTGGTCACCCAACTCCATCAGTTCTAACTTTTCACCTCAGTCTCCTCGAGGTGTGACTATTCCCCCCTTTCTCTCTGTCTTGAATTCCACTCACTAGCTCCGCAGCGAAGCCTCCTTCCTGTCGTCTTCGTGCCGCCCACCCTCCTCACCCTACATCTACGCCAATGGCGATTCTTTTCATTTTCGAGTGCTACTTTACTTATGTCGGGGCTTATATTGACGATACTATCGGTTTTGCCACGGAATCTCCCTTCCTCATATGCTACGCTCTATTTTATGATCTACCAGTGACTGATTTGTTTGTGTACTTGTATCGTTTGGCTGTACCTTTCGAGGCTTTCACCAATGGATCGTAGGCAACGGGAGACCCTCGTTGTCGTTTGTTTGGCTATCACTTCAACCTGCTCCCACGTCGAGGGTTTTAGCTGAGGTCTAGATAAGATTGAAAACCTGCTAAGGGGTTAGCTCCTAACTGCACATGATGAGACTTAGCATTGCCAAATGGGCGATTGAGCCAGCACCGATGGAAGCGCACTGATCAGCGCCGATAGCAAACCTCTTGACCGACTCTTCACATCCACTCACAGTCTTCACAATCAAGATTGCTCTAAACTCTTTTGGGAAGACTATCTACCAAATTCGGACGGTATTGAAGATCTCGCTCAGCCCATTCCACAAATTCCGACAAGTAATACGACTGTAGCTCTCCTCATTTGCACCATGTCTCGACCTCAAATCATGTCCATAACTGCAATTCTCAACCCATACTCCCCTGCAAACTCTCAGTTCTCAACTCCAAGTACATCACAGCCGCGCTATTCAAATCAGCTTCCTATTCAGAGCCCTCTGCGTCTGAACCCTTCGCTCACCCCCTGTTCCACACCCCCGCGGTCACCTAGTGCTGCCAGTTCCTCAAGTTCTAGCCCAACCTCGTCTACAAGTTCGAGCCCGAGGTATTCACGCTCTCCCTCACAAACTTTCTCCATCTATACTGGTGAAGTGGATCCTCCGACACTCACCAAAACCAATGTAAAGGCGTCGCGAAATACGACTCTCGATAGACTGTATGTCTATGAAGATTCAAATGCTTACATCGAGTATCCCGAGACATCGAAGCGCGGAATTGGATACCTATTCCTCCAAGACCCTGGCAACTGGCGTTCTCCCACCTCAGACTTTGCGTACTCTCTAGGGAATCCAGGCGGTCAAAAAACTGCTGATCGACACGGGAAGCTACTCACTCATGATCTTCTTGGGAATGGTACTGTCCCTTGTATGGTCCGGTCAAGAACCTGTGCGGCGACTTTTGCTTTGTATGATCCGTTTAGTCTAACCTTCGGATTGTCCAGGTCAAGGAGCGAAGGTTTGCCCTCATGCCGATGTGGACAAGATGAAGGCCCCTCACACCTGTGCATCCTTGGATCTAGTCAGGGAAAGGCTGGCTCAAGACCGTGATTTCCGGCTTCAAAATGACTCCCCTTCTCGTCAGGTCTTCCTCAAGACTCAGGCCTTTATCACCTCTCTGCTCCGTGTTGGCTGTCGGCTTACAGGTGAAACGGCTGTGCTGGATTCTGAAGATAGCGATGAGGAGTCCCAGTTTATTCGGGACCATCATCAGTCTCTGAGAAGGGGTTATGTGGAGAAGGAACCACGCTGTCAGGGTAGATTGAGTCTACTTCATGATGGCGGAATGATAGCGTCTGTTTCATCCTTGTTCTGTACTCGAGTTATGGCTGAATTCATTTGTTTAGATGCGAACACTACGACTCTCAAACCGCCCGTTCTCACTTTCACATGCGGCTGGACGACTCCTACAACAGGGAATACATCAAAGCTGTACTTGCTGGCGATACTCAAGCAGCAAAGGAGCTTGAGGAGGATGCGTTCTTACAGTACAATGTTGGACCCGATGCAGAGTGTACAGTTGTATCGAATCATTCAGCTCAGCGTTTCAACTGTCGTGAGTATTAGGAACGGCCGACCCTGGAATATATACTAATCTTTCAATTAGCATATTCTCACAGGGACAAGAATGACCGACTCTATCAGCCCCTTCTTGAACGATTACCGTGCTCTGTCAAGTTTCGGGTATATGAACCTTTGGAAGATTACCGCGTACAATGCCCATATGTTCTCGTGATATGCTCTGGCGTCCACCGTCACCCTATCCCCTTGCCAACAAAAACACCTCCGGGACTTCGTAACCAACTCTTCAAAGTCTTCAGTGACATTGGGGAAGACTTGGCGGACCTTACTGTCCGAGGACTCCTTCGCCATGGTGTCGTTCATTCTTACCTCAAGCAGCTGTTTCCTCAAAATCCTCTTGCTTCGCTCTATGATGTTCACTCTTCCCTAGCCAACCATGAGCACCTAGCATACTACATCAAGACTGCAAGGGGGCTATACTTCCCTCATGGGACTGGATGGAAAGGTGCGTTGTTGATTTATACCTTTTGATATCTAGGGTTAACGCGTGTTGTGATAGGTGCCCTTCATCTGTATCATCTTCAGACTGAAAGATATCCGGTAGAAGCTCACTACATCCGCCGGTTCATTGAATTCACGGATGAGCCTGGAGTCATAGACGATGATGGAGATGATGAGCCTGCACCGCCTGAGGGACATCGGATTATTATCTGTATGGCTCCTGGGGCTAGTGCGCTACTCCAGCAAGCCCAGTTTCTCCAGAGCGACATCTCCTTCAAACGAGTTCAGGGCTGGAAGGAGTTTATCATTGCTGGACGCGACCGGGAATTGAATTCCAGTACAATTTGTTTTTATTGACCTGGTAATCTTCTTGCTCACTGTGTTTTTCAGCGGTTGTCTATTGTAGGGCATATGTCACTGGAGAATCAGCTGCGCTGCATCTTCGTCTTTTTGATGCTATTGAGGAGCTTGTTGTAGAGGATACAGGTCTACCCATACGCTGGCGGCACTTGTACGCAAACTCTAATGACGATGAAGATCAGAACGGGCTAATGTTGCTGTGGATTGCGGATCAACACGGAGGTCAAGCAAAAGGTGCTGTTATTGCAGACGCTAAAGTACACTATACTGACCAGAAACCATAGGCCTGGGACTTCATATGCAACGTATAGCCCAACGGCTTCCCAACCGACGTGATTTATTTCAGCCACACAGGTCAGTTGCGGAGCTCTCCTGGTCTGAACATCTCCACCGGGTCTTCCGTCTTTGCTCTGTTCATGTCCACCGGAACATCCAAGAGTGCGGGGTCCCTCGTACTGTCAAAGAGGCCATGAGAAGCTTGGTGTGCATGGCACATGATGATTGGGAAGGAGCGGTTAGGATTATAAAAGAGGAAGGCGGGAAGAAGGGAATTGGTATGTCCCTCCTTGTTGGCTTTGTTCAATTCTAACGCTTGCTCAGATTGGTATGAAAATAAGGTGAACAGTAAATTTGCACTCGAAGGGATTTGCTGGGAGCGAAGTAAGGTTCCCAAGGCGGTATGGATTGCTGGAGATAGAAATGACAATATTGTTGAGGGTGCGCACTCTAATATCAACCTTGAAGGGAAAGGGTGTTCGTTGGTTGGGGGCATGGAAAAGGCCAGGCGTTATGATGCTTCTCGACTTGCTTCAATCAAGGTATGTGTTTCTTATAAATTTGCGAAATGCCTGCTGACTTTTCTTGAAGCTGACTCAGGATGCAGGTATAAGGCGCTCATACGCTTCAGGACTTCCAGTGGATAATGCGTCCCGCGGAATCAAACGAAAATGTGAGTATTATGCCTTTCCTTTGCCTCTCACATGGACTTCAACATGCGTTTTTAGTTGCCGGAGACCATAAACGACTTGAGAAAGAAGATGATTTGATTCGGCAGCACAACCAGAAACTCAACAAGGCGCAGGAGCGATTCAACAAGGCAAGGGAAAAGGGTAGCAAGCTGTGGGCACACGTTCAAGAGCTGCAACAGCTCAATTCGACACAGGAGGAGATACAATCAGCACTGGAGCAGGTTGAGAAGCAAAAGGAATTGTATGTACGGTATCGGGATGAAGTTGTCAAGCAGTCTGACAAGGGAAGCGCTCTTCGGAAAGGAAGCGGGCGCGAGATGGCACGGACTTTGGTTCTCGGATAAAGGGCTTCTTTTAATTTAACTCTATTCATTTTTTCTCTTCCTGTTATAACTATGTGGAATGGATGGAAATATGGGACAGGAAAAAAAATGCCCAACCTCGCTCGATACCAAGCCAACCTTCTTGCAGCTTTCTTCAAAGTCCCTCCAGAGACCACCCTCCAGATCCTCGAGTCCCTCCCTCGAAAGGACCTTCAGACGATGACTCTCGTCTGCACTGAAGTATCATCCCTGGCTCAACGCCTATTCTCTGACACCATCAATATTTCGCACGGATACGACTCTCACATCTTGTCTATGATGAGGCTGCGTAACAAAGCCGCACCTACATCCCTATTCAGAAGGGTCAAAAGGGACTTAGCCTTTTCACACGACAAAGCGCAACAGATACTTCTGTATTGTGCAGAAGGAAAGATGGACCACATCAGGGAGCTCCACTTGTTCTCTACAAAGAAGAACATCGACTGGGACATTCTATATCCAGAAGCTTCCGCTTTGCTCTGGAAATTCCGCTCATCCCTCCGGGCCATCAAACTCCAGTCTCTTGGATGCCAATTCATCTGCCGTATTCTAGGGGAATTGAACTCGTTCTACTCTATCACAACCCTCGTCCTTCATGCCCCAGCATTTCGTTCCTTTGACTGGGGGACAACTATCCGCTTGCCCTCTGTTTCGAGCCTATCCCTTATCGACATGAACCCTGAGAGGCAGCCCTCCTTCAACTTCTATAGCGTAGCTGAGCGACGCCTCCAGACAGGACCACTCACCCATTTGTCCATTATTGGGGAATTGGGCAACTTGGCTGTGGCGCGTATTGTCGGCAATTACTCGGATCATGAGTTGTTAGAACTCAACCTATTGGATTCCAGAGGTCCTAGTAACGGTATGTCATCTCTACTTGTCATAACTGATAGAAATTGACCAATCCCAACAGTGACTTTACCCATTCCGACTCCAGTCACCAGTATAGACTCCGTTGTGCACTTTGGCATTGACCTGGCCTGGTTTGCCGCCTATTTGGATGCCCCCGCACCTCTAGTTCCATTTCCGAAACTCGAAACCCTCTCAATACAAGTCAGCTGGGAACAATACGATACGGACGATATCTTCCAAAACATGACGGCCCAATGGGATGCTCTGGCAGCTGTAGTGCCCAGGTGGTTAGCGGCCAAGCAATTCAAGGTATCCTTAGACCTGCGGGACGAATTCCAGATTGACACTCATGCACTGGAACGATTTGCGAGGGAGAGGCTTGGATTTGAGATCGGTCAGTCGCAGGCTGCACCACTTCCAAAGGTGTATGAGTTTACAGATTTGCCAGGCTGGGGAAGTAGTGAGAATTGGGGTTCTCAGTAATATCGAGTTTGTTTCCTTACTTTCCTTGCAGTAGTACAAAAGAAGTTCAAGAGCGATACATTTCAGTGGCTGTAGCTACAGTTACAAGAAAAAAAGATACATCAGTTGGGGGATTCGTCGAGTGTAGCTACATGAATAAAGTCCTTCAATTCGTAAATAGTAGAAAAGATTTTGAGATTTTCCTGATACGCGTTAGCCTTTCCCTTCATCATCTTCTCGTACTCGGCTCGGTTGAATTCCTTCAGCTGAGCCTCGGTCATGAAGTCGTTATCGACCCAACGAAAGATTGGACCAGCAGAATATTGAGTGAACGAATTCCTCTGATCACCTGTAGTGCAAGTCAGCATCAGAATCAAACTTGGAAGAATAACACAAACTCACCTTTAGCTACCGGGATGTTGTAGTGAGTAACAACAGCCGAAGGAAGTCCAATCGTGGAGGCCGGAGGAAAGTCAATGATGAGTTTCAGCTCATCCAGCACGATTTGGCCTCCTTTCCGATGGTCAAAGCGCCCAAGAGCTGTAACAAAGCACAAACCAGGGGGCCAGTTGAAGAAGTCGCGGTGAGGGGTCGTGGTCACGCTGCGACCAAAATTGAATGTCGCTGCACTGAAGACGCCATGCTTAAAGTTTGCCTTGAGGTTCGGCAGTTTGTTCAGAACTTTCTTCAAGGTCGATTCGTGCCTCTCATATGCACGGGGTCTCCAAAGCGCATAGGACTCTAGAAAAATTGATCAGTACATGAATATGACAGTGAAACAAGACATAATACCGTTCTGGAACCCAGCAACACGCTGGATCCCTTCATGGGCAAGGAGGCGAGCCAACGCGGGGGCCATCTTTCCATTCTTGAGTTGAACAGGCGTGGCGTTACCCATTCCCATGGCTATCCCGACGTTGAATGCAGAAAAGTTGCCGCGACGATGGGGACCATTGGGTGAGTCATTCCCGATTCCTACAATATCACCCTCTTCAAGGATGGCATCGAAAGCATCAAGACAGGATTTGACGTAGGTAGGGTCGTCTGGTCGGCCACAGAGCACCGCAATGATTCTGCCAGCGCTATCAACAATGAGCAAGGGGGTGCTGTGAGATGTATTCAGTAAGAGGTTGGAATCGTGAGATAAAAAAAATCGCACACGCCATCCCACTTGATGTGGCGATATCCGTTCTTCTTCATCTCCTCAATGGTGGGGTTCTCTGCGGCGCTCTCCGGCGAGGTGGTCTTGGATGGATTCTTCTTTTTTGGCGGATTCTTCTTCGTCACATCCTCCTTCAGTGCTCCCTTCCCTGCTGCCTTCTTCTCCTTCCCCGCCTTCTTCTTCGGACAGCCCGTGTAACCACCCTTGGCAGCTGCAAAGTCTGCTGCATCGAAAGGAACGCTGAGCAATTTCGCAAATTTCTGGAGCTTCAGCTTGATGCGCTCGGAGAGTGGGCGCTTCTCCTTTGGCTGGGCCCTTCGTTTTTCGCGACGCTTCGAGTTGTTCTTGCTTTGTCCAGGGTCATGGGTGGCGTCGGCTAATGAATCGGTCTTCGTCTTCTTCGACACACCTTTCTCCTTCGTCTCTCCTCCTCTCCTCCGCTTTCCCTGCTGACCCCTTCCTTCCAACACACTCGACGGTGCCTTGGGGCCCAAATCCTCCTCAACCGACATCTCCGGCTCCCTCTCTTCGGCTTCTCTGAACAGACGAACAAAAGGGTCGGGTAGCTTGAGCTTCTGAAGGTTGATGATGCCGTAGACGCGTCCCGAGCGGAGCTAAAAAAACAATACCGTGAGGCTGGAAAGAATAAACGTTGAGATAGCGAGCTCACCGAGTGGAAGAGTGCCATCTTGATCTGTTGGAAGAGCTAGTTAGCTCCTGAGCAAACACAAGTAGGATTGAGGGGGGAAAACGCGAAAAAAAACCGCGAAAATAGGCACGGAAATGTAGCAAAAAAAATCAAAAAAAAAACATCCGGCGAGCACCAATGCACTCGAGAATACAGCAGCTCGATCCAAGGGTGTTCGAATCGTTCACTCTGCTGTAGTCCGTGAGGCAATCGGCGCACTTTGGGGGGTTGAAAAGGGGAAAAATCGTTCAAGGCCTACCCAACCACTGCAGCAGTGCAATCCAACGGTGATCGAATCGCTAACCCTGCTTCAGAAAACATGAGGTAGGCATGAACTTGTCAAAAACAGCGAGAAAAACGCGTAAAATGGGTCAATCGAACGGTTGAAAAAAGTTGAACCAACAAAAAAAGCAGAGAAAAAAGCGACAAATGGAACACTTACTGATTTACGGGCCAAGTCCAGCAAAATCAAGCTGGGAAACTTCTTTTGCGAGGCAGTGAATCCAAGAGTATGAGAGATAGCAGCAAAGGGGAGTAGTGGTAAGAGAAAGAGGGAGGGTGCAGAGGCCGGCGCCAATTTGGCCTGGTGAACGTGCGCTTAATAAGCCGCGCTGGGGTACTGGGTCGAAGCTAACACGCCGAAATACTGTATCAAAAGTCAATAGAAGCTATATTCAAAGATATTATAGTTCACGGATTACACTAAATTGGGGTGTGAGAGACTGGCTTCATCCACCAGGGTCGGGGTCTCTGCCAGCTCTCGCACACCACGCTCAATGAAAACAGCCCACCGCAGACGGTAGACGGGTAGACCTTTGGCCCCAACGCCCATAACATCACCCCAACGCGAGAAACAAAGTCCAATCTCTCGATTATTCCTCCTGCGACCCTCAAAACGGCCCGTCGCCGTTTGTTGTCCAGCTCACACTGGCACCATTGTCACAGACCGTTGCGACTGATTCCGACTGAATCGGCTGCAGAAGTTGGCTGGGCATGTTTGGTTTATGAACACGACCGTAACGGGTAGGTGCCACTGCCAAAGGCAAGCAGGACCAGCCGCTAGCGGTATGAAGCGCCCACAACCCGCGCATGCACCGCCAATGGGTCCACAGGTACGGAACAGAGCTGCAACGTTCGTGTTATTCAATGCGAGAGACCGTTCGCGAATGGCTCGGATGACCTACAAGATCAAAAAAATATATGTTAGCACCCTTTCATCCATAACACAAAAACAGACTCGGTTACCTCCTCAAAATCCCCGTCATCTCGTTAATGTAACTGAACGAAAGAGACTCCGTAGACCTGGATCATTGTCCGCCAGGATTGTTCTTCGTCATCTAGCTTTGTTCGAATCGACAGTTTCCCGAGTTGGGTGCATTAGGCTTCTCCTCGAGGGTCTCCTCATCAACGGCGGATGCGGTTGTACAGACGGTGGCTGGTGATGATGATGGATAGAAACGACTGGGGAGTACAACGTCGGTAAGTTTTTGTTTGTATCTCAGTCATCCACAACCGTCTCATCCCTTCCACGAAAGAACTCCTCTCCTCCGGCGACCCAGTAGTCAACACCCCCCTCATCTCCCCCCGCCTCAAACCGTTCAACATCATCAACGAACCTCCGGTGGCGTCCCCTTCGGCGACGGCCTCAATACCCTCTCCGATTTCACCTTCATCGACCTCGAACACAACAAATGGGACAAATGCAACCTCAACGAAGGCGACTGTCTCACCCCAAAAGGGTTCACCTTCACACGTGTCCATGTAGCCCCGTTCGCGTGGATCGACGTGTACAACCTCCACACCGACGCCGGATCCGACGACGGAGATCGTTCAGCTCGAGCGTCGAATCTCGCACAAGTGACGGATTACATCCAAACTCATTCGATGGGGTTACCCGTCATCGTGATGGGGGACACCAACTCTCGATACACGAGCGACGTCGATTCGGATTCGTTACACGCTTTGATCGACTCGGGCGGTTTCACGGATTCGTGGGTTAAAAACATCCGCAGTGGAGATTTCCCCGTTAAAGGAACACCCGCTCTGACGTGTCCGTTCCCGTTCCCGGCTGGGACGTCTCAATCGACAATGAACGCGTGTGAAGTGGTTGATAAGATCCTCGTTCGGGGGAGCGAGGTGTTGGGTTTGGAGGCTGCGTCGTATCGAACTGCGAATGAGGATTTCGTGAATGGGACGGGGCGCTGTTGAGTGATCATTATCCGGTTGAGTGGACGCTTTCGCAGACGGTGAGGTTGGTTGATTTGGTTGGGGGGCCGCGTGGGGATGCGTTTAATGATGTTGCTGGGTTTTTGGCTGGCAAACCGGTACCGAGGATGGCGTCGTTGACGGTTAACACAGGTGATCGAGTGGACGGTGTACAGGCGAACGTGGTGTTTCCGGATGGATCGACTGGGAGTGCGAAGCATGGGGGGAGTGGGGGGACTGCTTCGACGTTTACGCTTGCAAGTGGGGAGAGCGGTTCAGAGATGCCTTCCCGTTCTAGATCGGGTAACCCTTCGAAAACCCATTTCCGTTTGTGAGTGTCGGAATCTTGCCCTCTGAACCACGGTCGGACAGAGTTGTAGTACACGTCTGGGTCACATTCCAAACGAACGTCCAAGAGCAGCTTTCGTAGGTCGTTGATGACGGTCGTAAGCGTCGTGAGGAGTTTTTGGAAGGTTTGGGGCCAGGCTATTGACAGTTTAGAGTAAGCTCGGGAGACTTGTACATGCAGAATGATGACGAACCTTTCCTGGGTCGATAGCGCTCGGACATTCGGCGAATGGAATGACGGTGAAGCTATTGAGGGCGATTCAGGCCGTGATGTTGAACTCTTCATCGCTGAATGTTGCTTGGTCTTGACCTCGTTCGAGCTCTGTGGAGTGCTACGACGAGCACCAGAACCAGATGATGCTGGTTTGTCGTCGAGTAAGCTCAACAGCTCGTCTTCAACGCCATCGACATCCATGCGCTTCTCGTCCTCTTCGTCACCACCCAGGGTTTCTGCAACGAGTTCAGTGACAGCCTGATATCGTCGGCGGCCTCTTCCTGGGGTTTCAGCTCCTGTTCCAGGGCCATCACCGCATCTTGAACTGGACTCGGTGTTTGTCGTTTGGGCGACGACCCATTTGCTCAGTTCACCAAGAACAGCTGTAAATTCGACAGCGCCGTGAAGAAACTAGACGACCGGAGGGAGATTTCATGCGATAGGTGGATCTGGAGTGAATGTGATAACGACGTCGGATCTTCGGATTCTGAAACGGATGCGAACGTTTTTGGGTCTGATAAATCGAAGGAAGTGTCGAAGAAGATAGACGGGATCGTCTCCAGCGGGGGCAGGTTCCCCGGTAACGGCGTTGGTTGGTCAGAGTCATCTGTAGTCGTAGTCATAGCCGTAGGCCCACGAAACCTCTCCCACTCGTCCCCAACAGCTCGCAAATACCCATCGAAATCCGTCCTCCTCACCCTCGGAAGCTCCGCCGGCCCAACCGCAGCCCCGCCCAGAGAGCTGTGTGCTTTAGGAGGCGCCTGTTTCTTGTGTAGGTTATTCAACACCGTCAAGATGGCGTGGAATCCGTCTCTGGAGCTGCTCCATTCTTTCTTTATCACTCCTCCTCCTCCTCCTTCGTCGCCGAAATCCAACCCGAGAGCACTGGCATTGAAATGGAGATTGAGAGGTGGATTGTTCCCCGCTGTCACGTAGGCTCCAATTCGAGACGTTTTCGGAAGACCGTTCGGCGAAAGTTTCTCTTGTAACGGGAGTGGATGTGATAACGACGTAGCTGTAGAATATGTTAGTAGGTAAAGATGAGCAAAACAGTGAAAAACTCACCGGGAATGTTGTAGCTGGTCGTCGTAGAATAGCTGATGGTGGTGGTACTGAGTGAAGCCAGGGAGGAGGCAGTGCATCGCGCGCGAGCGCCAGTTGTACCCAGAGCCAAACAAGAATCCTGGCGCAAGCGCCTAGGGTTGAGCTTAGCGCCTACTTCGCAGCCGACTCCTGCTTCCTCAACACCAACGGATCCACAAACGACGAACTCTTCCCTGCACCCGCATCCAACCGATCCGTACTCTTAGACCTCACCCTCGGTCTCAACGGCGCAACATGTGTATCGTTTCCTTGGTGTCGGGCTAGCGCTGTTCTGTCTGAGCGACGAGGACGAGGTCTTATGAGGAGGAGGAACGGGGAGCGCTTTCGAAGGTTTCTACGCCGCTGCCAGAAGCGGCGTTACTCGAACTTCCAGCACCAGAACCGTTGTCAGCGGTTGCGGTTATGCCGCTGGCAGCTTAGGGTTACCAATATCTGCGACTTGCGGGTGGTGGGCTAGTTGGTGTAGTTCTTCTCCGTCATACGTTCTCCATCAACCCCGAGAGCCTCTGAGGAGGCGGTTGTTGGCAGATGAAGCAGGCTTGGGAGTTTCCCTTCTCCCGTGCGTCGTCTTGTTTGCCTTCAAGTTGGGTCGGTGCCTGAGTGCAGCTTCAAGGAAGTTAGACTAACGTTTCGTGATAGGCAATGACACTCACCGGCACCCGTCAGCCCCAAGTTCCTTCTCTTCTCCCGAGTACCAGCCTTCGCCGGCAGCACATAGGTGGGCTAACATCCGCTACCCTCAGGATAGCCCAAAGTGGCCAGCTCCCTCCACCAGCCCTTGCCAGCAGGTGGAAGCTAACCCGACGGCGTCGTTACGCGGACTTGTCGGATGAGAATAGGCTTGTTGGGACCCAAATCGTGCATCTGACCGGTGGGAAGTAGAGAAAATTTGAGGGCAACATGCGGATACCGCTCGCGTTGATTTTGACGTTGTTTTGGCACATTTCGAGTTCTAGAATGAATATAGTGAGTTTCCAGAGAAAAAAACATAAAACTATGAAGAGAAGCATACCTTGGCGAAAGATTGTGGTGGTGGTTGCGGAGATACCGTACCCACCGGCGCCTGTATGCTGAATGAACACAGCGCACAGCCACTCTACGCCTCTTGCTTTTCTTCCACCACAACCACCGCAAATCGACGTTTTTGAACGGAATTCTGCAAACAAAACACCCCAGGTTAGCTCTTTGTACCTCTAGATATTCTTTATTTTCAAAATCTGATTTTTTCGTGGTACTCTAGGTTGACCTTCCAAATAAGGAAGTGCCAGCACCAATTGGCCCTCTGACTTCCTTTTAAGGAAGGTGAACGATATGGCGGTACGTTTGAGCTTCTCCGCGGTCTTGGGGGAGCACTTATTTCTGTTTAGCATAGCGGAACTGTGATCAAAGGGATCCGTGGCCCCAAAACCACGAAAAGGAAATCCAAGTCTGGCGTTGAAGTGACGCTCGACAAACATATATTCAAACAGATCCCGTTTGAGACGGATCCGGCGCACTTGCTTGACACTGACAGCTGCCCCCCCATCGCCAAAGTCAGTTGTGCTTTTTATACCAGTGATATTAACTTATATTGCATACTAGAAGCTGCTAATCCAAGCGAAGATAGACCTCGAGATTCTCCTCTCGTCTGAAACGGATCAGGACGATTTCGACGAATCGGTCGACTCACTCGAGAACAAGGAACTTGCAGAGAACATCTTCATGCTCCGATTAGTGGATAAGCTGAAGGAGGTTCATGGAGGGGACAAGGTACCCCGTAACAAAGAGATGGGCTGGACTGCAATCCCTCCCCAGTCTTTTCGCAAGATTGTAAGTTTATTAGTTGTCTACCGCACAGTCTCCTGGTTCTAATCCGTCTCCAGCCTGCTCTATCCCTGTTCAATAAAGAGAATGGCTGGGTAGATGCCCTGCAGACTCTGCAGCAGGGCTGTGTGTCTGAGCCAGAGCCTGCAATGAGGAATTCAAAGAATTCAAAGTCGCCAAGAACGGTGATGCGCGGGATTGTCGCAGGCATTTTGCAAGCAGAAAGCTCAACTGCATTCCAAAGTGCTGTGAAGAACTTTGGTTACCTGGCACTTGCACTCACCTACGTTCTCAAGGCAAGTCTATTTGTCTGGCTGCGTCTTTAATCACTCAAACGGAGTTCTAGACGGGTAAAACAACCTTTCCTCCCAAGTACGAGGACATGGTGGGCGAGATGGATTCCCTCGATGGGTTGAGCTCGAAACCATCTGAACTTCGAGGGGGTCTCAACGCTACGATGATTAGTCCCTTTACCCTTCTTTCACCACGAGGATGCAATGCATTTCGAAACGACAACTCCGCCCTCACCATGCTTCGTGTGCGTAACTGTTTTTGATTGATGAATCGCCTCTAAAACATGGCTTTACAGTGGCTCACGGCGTTCGGAAATATCAAGCCCAAGGAGCTTCTCCGAGTGGAACGCGTGTTCTACACTGAAATTCTGTCAATCGTCGACGGCTCGATTTCCCCTTTCACTGCGGTGGTGAACTTCCTTGATGCTGTAGATGAACTTGACTTTACGGAATGTGATGACTTGGGGTATTTCGACATTGGTATGTGTTATCCATCACTATATTTCATAGTTTTCTCTGAACGTTCAATAGTAGGCAACGAGGAGGAGTCCGATGACGACGACGAACTCGAGGAGGAGGAACCAACCACCACCAGGCGTTCCAAGCGGAAGGCAGGGTCGGATGCTGATGAAGATGAGGCTCCTCCAGAAAAGAAGAAACGTGGCGGAGGCAGATGGTTTGGTGGTGGAGGTGGCGGCGGCGGCGGCGGTGGGAACAAGCAGAAAAGAACGCCTTCTGTGTTTGTTGTCAAGGACGATGAAGGCTGGAAAAAGGTAGAGCGGTTAAAGGCCAAGATGGGAGATATTCCTCGCTTGAGTGTTCTTGAGGACCCACCGGTAAGCCTTCTATCTCATGCCTTTTCGCTCAGAACTGATGGTAACTTCAGCGAGCAAGGGAACCCCGTGATACTTTTACGTTGAGATGCGTCAGGAATGGTGAAGAGTTTCAATACACCCCAGCTTTCTATGTGAGTTATCTTGTGCATTCGTCATTTACTTTGTTCAAATAGACTTCAACAGCCACAAAATCCAAACTCCAGTTTCTCGTTTGACCCGCACACTACTCTGAAGAAGATCTTGGAGGACTTGGTCTGGGTTCAAGCCAGTACCAACCTGGAGCATTCGGGTGATATATTGGCTTTCCCCTACGCCCAACTCAAGAATTTTGGCAAGGAAGAGCTGTTGAAACGGTTCGGGAACGCATTTGGTATTGTATTGACAGAGCGCGTATTGGAGAACAAGGACGAATTCTCTGAATGTGTTCTTTCCAAGTTGGGTCTTCTGGACGATATGAGGCAGATTCACGGTACACGTTCCAACAGATTGTTTTTCTTAGTTACTGACATGTGCTCAGATGCCTCTCTCGACGGCGAACGCGAAGATGGAAACACATATATCCAGGCCAGTCTTAGGGAGATGTATGAAGCCAGGGATCGCCTTGGACACATTATGAACCTACTCGACATTCCTTCTGAGTCAGGCGGAACCTGGGTACCACTCGATCTAGCAATTTGTCGACAGGCATGGATGAACATCCAGGATGATGAAGCGCAGTTAGACTTTGTCTTTCCGATGCGTGACATGTGCTGGTACTTGTGCGGGTTAGCCGATGCTCTCCATGACTGGCATGTTGATGCTCAAGGTCTGGCCACTTGGATCACCGTTCTCACTGGGAAGAAGTTGTGGATAATCGGTGCTCCCAGCGCTGCTGATCCCCAAGAGCACGCTGGAATCGAATCGTTCAACACCTGTCAAGAGAAGAGCTTAGGTTGGAAAAAGTATGGGATTTTGTTGGAAGCGGGCGACACATTGTCAGTTACACAATATTCCCTTTCTATTTACCCACTCATATACTTCCAGGATAATGCCTCCCAACACACCTCACTTTGTCGTGACAGTTGTTGATTCCGTGGTGGAAGGGGGCCACTTTTACTGCTCTTCAACAATCCAGAAATCGTGTTTTGGGATCTTTCACGTCACTGCATCATACCGACACGTTACGAACAACGACCACTCCAAAATCCGATATGTGCTTGTGAACATCCTCAACTATTGGTCCCGGTACATGATGAATTCTCCCAAATACGAATCGAATCTTCACGACCAACACTTTGACCCCACCCTCGATATCCCTATCGTCTCCACGCGCGATGGACTTCTCCAATTCCTATCCCTTGTCAACATCGTCTATCTTGGCACCGTACTTTGCCCCGAGCGCTACGACATTGCAGTACTCAAAGGTGCAGAAAAGGCCAAGGTAGAAAAGACGTTATCGGAGTTCCTAAACCCCCTCTACACAACCTCCAGAATATACGCTGATGCTGCATTGGACTGGCTACAGACCAGATACTCTGTGGTATCGACAGAAACTGGAGAGGATTGTTGGGACGAGGTACGATATGGCTATCTAGTTGATCAAGCTAGGACCCTGGTTCACCATCGACACTTGTGGGAAGGAGAAAACGCGGTTGCTGGAGTCTCTCCGAACCTCACCGCTGCAGCAATAGAGGAGAAGATCACGAGCGACTTTGGTCAGTACGATGCAACGCTGAAGAAACTTTGGGATGATGCTAGCGATTCAGAGGCACACAAAGACTACTTTTATCACCGGTGTAACTTTACTTTCAACCGCGTTGCAACAGACGATTAGATACATATTTATTCCAGTGTCAAATCAATGGGATTTTCTTTCGATGACCCTTCATCATTTTCTTTGTTGCATTCTTCCACATCCAACGGATTCTCCTGAGTACCATCCACTGTGAGATCAATAGGTAGAAACTGTGAGTCTCCTGGTGGTACAGTTAGGTCAATGGGTTCTTCAGGCAGTGCGACTGTGGGTTCGCCTATATTCCATATCGAAATCAACCTGGCAGATAACTCGAAGGAAATTCGTACGGGAATACTGGTCAAACCGCTCTTCTATGAAATATGTTAGCCTGGTTGTGGTCCATCGGCAGTAAGCGGTTGTACCTTCCATCAACCAGAGGAAGTTCCCATCCGGATCGTAATGAATGTATGCCCCACCATCTTCCACGAAGACACCTGGGTCATTCTGAAGCTGTTCAAGAGCCTGTTCGCACTGAGTAGGGGAGGGCTCCATGTCTATTTCTGATACGATAGCACTATCTTATAGTCTGAGTTCATCCAATTTGGTATCGCGATCCATACTTTTTTTCCTGATTATGACAGGTAATGACAGGTACATAGAAGAGAACAACTGTCTATTTTACAAATTCTATCTCGGAGTCGGACTATCACTTTGGCATTAGAACGCATCACAGGTCAGGAGGAGAATATGACGCTCACATCAAAGTACTCGTACTTGTACCTGTACGTTTTGCAGGGATCCGTGCAGTCGCCAGAGTTATCGAGATGAAGCTGGTGCTCGGAGAAAACCCTTGCCAATTTGCACACGCGACATACATACCAAGCAGACTTGATAACAGCCCAGACGTCCTGGGGAACACCAAGCTTGCTGTGATATTCGATGAAGGCGACACTAACCCGGGATCGTGCCGTAAACTCGAAGCGTTTTGCATGGGACTTGTTGCTTTGCAAATCGCAGGGATATCTTCGGAGCGATACCTTGGGTTCACTGAGAATAGTCTCCCGCACAACTGAACAGAGATCATGAGTGCTTGCTTTGTGAAACTCGTATGAACGCGCACCTTCTTCCTTGGACTCACAATTCCCGCACTGGTCCCCAACAAGATGGATAGAGTGACCCTCGTTAGTGAATACGCAGAGACAGATATGACAGAGAACTGCATCCTCAATAAGAGCATGGACAGAGTGCGCAGGTACTCCGGCCTGTGAGCAGAATGCACGTATGACTTGTCCAAAAGCGTCAAAACTGGGGTAGATGAGTTCCCATCTGCAGCCATTGGAACCAACACGATTTGGGAACTTGTGCGAATCATACGGGTCGAGTACACTGCACTCGCCCTCAAAGTAAGCGGGGTGATCGTATCGGGGGTCTATAAAGCTGTGAGAACAGATCTATCATGATCGCAGAATCAAACCATACTCACATTCTCCTGCGTTGGTACCCTCAAAGTCGACCATATTCCGAACGAGTTCCTTATCTAGAGGCACATCAGAGAGATTCTAGTGGGAATGATAGGTGAACAAACCGTATTGTGCCCTAGCATTAGCAACGCTGGGAGAAAACATGTTTGGTCCGCCATGTTCTCCCTCAGACTGATGGCGAGTCATTACTGGTTGCGCAACAGCCAGCTGACTGTCGGGTTGCTTGCGCTTTAGGCTCCCATGTTCATTGGTAACATGTTGCTGAGCTGGTAGAATGGTGGGCATTGAGGGGCCTGGCTCAGAAACTTCCTCCTGGATCTCCTCGAAACGACCTGGTGGGAAATGAGAACGTGATACACTCTGGCATTAAATTCGACACCAACCAGAGTCATTGACAGGTAGATGACCGGGGTGGCAAGGAAGACCTTGGTAGCCAGCACTAAGCTTTGGCAAGACCCCTACTGAGGACATCAGCTCCGCCGAGATGAGATGAGCACTGGACTTACAAGCAACGGGGCATCCGTTCGTCTGGCAGACAAATATATCGTACTTGACTTGGTGGACAGTCTTCCGCAAGAGGATGAGGAATGGCCCGACATGATCCTGCAGTGGACCATCCACATAGCAGATTGGATGATCGAGAGTTCGCTTCTGAGGTGGTTTCTTGAAGTCGTCGATAAAATTTTGAGCGCTAGCGGGCCGGATTTGACCATTGATCTCAACGTCCTGCCTACAAAAAAACATATTCGTATCACAAGGTTGCAAGTCACGTCCCACCAACATACCTCTGCCATTTCTGAATCATTTTGGTGTCCGGGTTGTAAGTCATGATTGGTTTTCCGGCATTTGCAGAATCCAGCGCTCGTTGAATCTTGAATTCATCCGGGGTCTGAGTAGGCTGCGAGCCAGAGGCGCGAAATTTCTTGGAGGCATGATTGAACCAGGACATATCTGAGGACACAGAGGTGGGGGGTGATGAAGGAACGATTGCAAGTCACCAATTGCCCCTTTGGCTACAAGTATCTCCTTCACAGAACTCGTCATCTGTGAAATATAGAAAAAAAGAGCGACATCATCGGGTCCCCACATTCTCCAGAGTCCTGAGTGAAGCCTACGTCGCGTCAATCTTGAGGTTCCAAATCACAGAACTTTGCTGTCAAAGTGTCAAGCGAATCGAGCAGTAGTAGCACGGCTTGCATGAGTCGGTGGACCAAGTTGCCCGTCCTTGAACAACCCTATACATATGTATGTTTTCCGTGTTCACCATCCAGAGCTCTGGCAGATTGGTTCATCAAAAGACCCAATGTTTGTCGGATAGCAACAGTCCAGAACGCGGAAGAAGATAGGCAACCCCGGGATTTGCTATTCCGGGTCCGAAGAACTGGAGAAGCGCCCTGGCGCCTGACATCGGAATATGCCGTGTTTCTCGACGTTTTGGGTATTTTGGGTTTTATTTCGCAATATTTTCTTGTTTTCCAAAAGGGATCATTATTATTGATTATTACTGATAATTACAGAAAACGCTCTGATTATCTAGACACAACCTGTCAACCCCTCTGTCTGTCAAGTGCCATCAATTCGTGTCGGCATCTGTCAGGTGGGTACTCATCGTCCCCGGCCCCTCATCAATAGCTTCGGACAGATTCATTTCACCAGCTGATAATCATTCATACCCATTACTCTCGAAATAATTCCATCCAGTTCTACACATCCAAAGCTATTGGCTCGAGTACTGAGCAACGAAGGCGGAAGTAGTGACCTGTCGCGTTTGCCCTCCGACTCCCATGTGCCCCGCAACATTCAGCCTAATCTCCCTTCGGAATTCTTTGACGGTACACCGAATCACAGTTACCTGGAAAAAGTGAGCACATCGTCGACTCTCGGGCGCGTCCCGTCATCAATAACACTTGGTCACAAGGTTTCTATGTCGGCATACCTATCGTACCTGTGTTTTGCATTCGACAGCTCGAAACAAGTTCAAAGCGCCCTGAACTCACCACTCGAGACCTAGGAATTCCAGCCCTTGATTGACGCCTAGAGAAATGGCCAACTGTATCCCTATAGAACCCAAAGCAATCGAATCCCATCTTCGTACCATGGTACTTGACCTGGTGTGCTCACTTCTTAATACGGGAGATGTACAAGCACTCATGTCTCTCTTTGCAGCACGCCAATTCGAACGGCCACCCACTTGTCGAACTGGGGGACAAAGCGTGCTCCTCAATCATCGCCTTCATCGCGAAAGATCCGTAGTGGATACCTCAGTCAGCACTTCCGACGCTCCCCGAGTCAAGATGCCATCCTCACTATTCGAAATGGCTGTAATATTTTCTCGAATGGTTGTAAGATCGGACGCGTGTCAAGATTATACTAGTGTGACGGGTTATTCGTCTAGCTAACGGGTCGTAGTAGAAACGGCTTACATCCGGGACTCAAGTTGTAGACGAAGTTCAGATAGGAATCAGTCATATCATTGGCCAGTTCGATTTCCATTCCGGGAACGGGGCCATAAAACAGCTGGATCTCGGAAGCATGCGCAACTAGAAGGTCAAAATTGGAGGCCGGTCGACGTAGAGCGAGTGCTGAGTAGACCAAAAGGAGGCATCACTACTCATTTACAAGCATGAAGTCGTTCCTGGTATCAATTCTCGGAAGCAATAAGCGAAGATTTGCTGTTTTTTCGCGGCATGCCCGGAGAGGAGTCTCCGGGGCGCAATGTCCATCTAGTCTGTACAGTCTGAGTGTATATGTACTAGGCCTCGGCACGATCCTGCACGATCGACAGGGAACCCCCCGTGTTAAACGGAGCTCCAAGAGCCAAATCATCTTGTGCCCAGAGTTCATGGTCTTCTGGGAAACATCCTCCGTGATTATCGATTGGCAGGCGGCTACAGAATAAAATCATCGAAGGTATCATCCTGGGCCTTCCCCTTTAGATTCATTCCAGTCAAGCTGATGGCGAGCCCAGCGCCCTTGTTGACCCGCGAGCACACGAGCGGATATCAGGAGAATGGCTACTACCGAGGCAATGTGCACGTTGGTTCCAGCAAGGTAGTGTATAAGTAGAAAATCTCTATGTCTGACTTTCTCGGGAGTCCGCGCAGAGAAGAGAGACCCAGAGAGATCGTGGGGTCCCACAACTGACTATTGGTGTCGTCAATGATATGATTACTGACGTTGAGCAGGGTCTGCAAAAGCGAGGGATTGCAAATCGAAATGTCGTCTGCAGCTGAAACCATGTCCGAATCTCAAAAGGAGTATTTCGGGCTGCAGGCAGTTGATACTCGAGACCTCCGACGCCATGTTAGCATCCTATATCCGCTCAAAGACGGACATCCGACACTTCAAGTTGTCATGAATCTTGGGGACGGAGATTTCTTAGTACTATGTGATATCCCAACTGCACCTCAGACCATGGTCGGAATGCCTCTTCTTTGAGGCTCACAATGAACCGGTCGATTAATCTGCTGTGCCAGCTCGAAAGGGATGCTCTGTAGATCGCCGGGGATCTACTAGGAGTAGGGATTCGACAATTCCCACGCCGGCAAACTGACGGGAGGTGTGATGGAGAGGTGTTTCAAGCGAGTGGCAATATGGTACTGATCGACTCGTACGATAAACCTAGAGGCAAATGCCTGACCCGGTGGCCCTATTTAGTTGCCACCAGGAAAAATGATGTTTCTTACAGAAATCTGAGAGCTTGTGTCGTGTCCATTCCTAGTCTCTCAAAGCCAGACTTCATACGGACGAACACTACCAACTGACGATCGAGGCGATGTGTTGGTAGAGTCCATTCCGGCGTTCAGATCTTTTGGGAATGACGGAGCTCGCAAGCTAGTTTTGGAGTCCCTCGTCAGAACCATCAACAACCCTGCGTAACCACAACTCACGACTCAGAAGCCGAAGTTATCCAGGCGGTAATTTCTGCATATACCTTTCAAAAGATGTTTCACGGGTAATGCGGAAAAGCACCTACGCCGAGACAAAAAGGACTCGTTCGCCAATGGGTACACTGCGCTGAATTGTGCCTACTGGGATTAGCAGGATCGGTCCTGACCCAACGGCGAGCAAACGTACGTGATGGGTTTTGGGTCAGGTCGAGAGCCCGCCCCAAATCGAGACGAATAAGGTTTGTATTGGGGAGCTGGAGAAACTTCGGAGTGGCTCAAGGTACCCGTTGGTGCAAAGTTCGGTACTAGTTCCGCCCTGCTGCACAGGTTATCGGTGTAAGTTTGTGAAGCGCGGATAGCACACGGTGTACAATACTCCTGGCTAGCATTGTCCTGTGCCGTTTGCGAAAACCCCACGAAACCTTCCAGTCTTTCACAGAACCTCCAGATAATCACTGGCGAACGCCAACGTGGACAAAGCAAGCAAGGTAGAGAAAGAGATTTCATGACCATGGATGTACGTCGGTGTGCTAGAAGGCTTGTGTCGATGAAGAAGATATGACCTTCTGGATTCATATGGATACACTCGTTCTCAGAACTGGCATCACGGGCCCAACTTTCATGGGAAGACGTATATGTAGAGTCCAACAAGAACTCAACCCGCATTCGAGAGTCCTGATGATTCGGTTGTCGGAGTGTTCGTATCCATCGCTGTGAAGCTGATCGACGACTCGAAAGTCGATGTGAAGTCAACGGAAGCCTAACGAGAGATGATGATCAAGTCACCTGCGAGTCACAGCCCTCCAGATGGCGTTACTTTCGCCATGTATAGTCATTTGTCTAATGCGGGCCACTCTATGATCTGTAAGACTACAGACATGGGCTTTCAGGACAGTAAGACGTAAGAATTCTATCCCAGTGGATCCAACTTACCGTGTTTCGAGATTGGAATTCGGGGACTCCCGCACATTTCGAGCCTCCGAATACGCCGTCCTGCTACTTGCGAAGGCAAATCGATTGCCAATAACAAGCTGAGGATACTAGCCTTCCCGTCTCCAGAGATCACCGAGAACTCTTGGTCCTGCTTTAAACTTTCTAGGCTAGCTCTCTAGCGGTTCAAGTTGGTTTTTTAAAACGTCCGTTGCGCCATGAGTATTGAGATTAGATTGTTACTGTGGGATAGAATGTAGTGCCATACTCACCCGCTGGCCTCATCCGCTATAAACGCATCATTCCCCAAGAATGCAAAGCCACAGACAGTAGGACATTAAAACTTTGTCCTTATCGCTGTACTCGACTTGGTTAGTCCTTTCGGAGCCGCGCTGGAAAAGAGAGCGAAACACCTTTGGTAACAGGTATGCACGCCACCACGATGGTGTAATACGGGTCCCAACTGCGTATAAAAGGTCAATCGACTGTCCTACCACTCCTCAGAAATTCCAACAGTTTCTACTCAGTGCTTACTATCGCACCAAACAATGTCCTTTAACAAGCTCTCTACCGTTCCTCAACTCGCCGTCGTCGCGGCCATGCTTTTTGCTGGCGCTGCCAGCGCAGAACGAGGCTGGGGTATGTTCCATAATCGGACCTTGTCCTCCACGAGTCGAGTACTGATTCATCCTACTCGTCCTTCATAGCTGTCCGCAACAGCACACTGGGAGTCACCACCGAGTCCTGCGGACCTTGCACCCCTACACAGAACCCCACCTTCAAAGTGGCTCTCCCAGCTCAGCCCCTAAACCCAGTTCTGTGCTGCAGCACAATCAGTCTTGCTTGTAAGTGAATTCGGGTAGTCCTCCCTACGGGTCAATTAACGCGAGAGCGAATTATAGTCAACGGAAATAACGTGAATGGCACGTACACCGACGACTGCACTGGAGGTTGCATCGACGATCCTACTGGTGGCCCTGATGATGGCCTCGCCTTGAGCGACCCCTTGTATCAGGCGTTGAACCCAGGCGGATTTGGCCCCATTTTCGTCACCTGGAACAACCTTGGTCGTCCGCAGTAGAGTAGGGCGAGGGCTAAGTAGGCTTGGCATTGAAGAGTGTGATCTGTAAATTTGTAAACCCTGATAAGGTAGATGGTATTCGAGATTGGAGATATTTCGTGAAGCAACGGGTTGAATGCGATCGTATAGATCCAAGCAGTGATAGATAGCGAGAGACAAAAAGGTATGTAGCCCATAAAATCTCAAGTGGGCCAGCCATGGCCGCCACGTCCACTACGAGAGTCCGGGCGAATCGAAGAAAATAACAAAACCTCCCTAGTGCAAATATCTTATCGGTCAACGGTGTGAGCACCACACCAAACGTGTGTTTCATAGGCTGCGGCGGTAGACGAGTCTCCGAAACCCTCATATCCCTGACGGTAGAGCATCCGTATCAAGGAAGACTCGAAGATAGCAAGTCGACGACTAGACCATAGTCGATGATGCGAGAAGGATGTATTACAAAGTCGAGAATCTCGCGTCGGGGAAGGGGAGTAAGACGGCAGAGGAAGTTGTTCGTCTATGGATCTCCTTGACGTTAAGATGAGCAAGTAGGCGCGTACATTGGAAAAGGATAGCATCGATGTTCACGAGCCTGAGGGAACACGTACACCTCTCTAGGTAGACCGTAGAGTCGTTCTAGGGTCAAGGTTCCAAATTGTACGGTTCAGTGGATGTCGCCATAGTCGGGGGAGATGTGTTGAGAGCTGGGAAAATAGTTCCGTTGTGGATCTTGAAAGTCATGGAAGATGAGGCACGCAGACTGAAGCTTGAGAGCGGATCAATCTCGACGAGGGTAAGAGATTTCGCCATAACTAGATGACTGCGCAGGACTCCAATTTCGGAGAACGTGAAGGGTACCATTGATCTGCAGTCGTCGGAAAGTGACGGAAGTATGACAGCTATTTAAGAATCCCTAACATATTCTCGCACAACTCCAGGAATTTGATCTGTTGACATGCCAAACACGACCACGTGCGGATATTCCCAAAACTGGTATTTTCTGGGAAGGTGTGCTTCGCTCGCACCCACTTTGAGGTAGAGGGAGTTGATCAAATGAAGATTCGGGTGATTGTAGTAGACAATGGTAGCTCAACGGGAGTCAAATCGAAGAGGTACGGGTGGTTTCGAGGCGGTAAAGGGAAAATAATAATCCAAATATTTCGGGTTATTTGCACGTGCAGTTGTTTGGCGTGTCAACAGATCAAGTTCCTGGAGTTGTGCGAAAATATGCTAGGGATTCTTAAATAGCTGGAACGAAGGAGATGCTGAACTTGGCGATTTCGAGTTCATGATTGTTCAGTGTAAACGCGTGGGCATTGTGGAGGCCCTTGAGGATGTTGTGGTCGAGAGTTCAGAGTAACGGAAGGTGGGTAGTGGAAGGTCAATCGCTCTGAGACGATTATCAGCACGATCAACAATTAGAGTGGTACTGTTATGGGCCGGCGCTGTCGTAGTATACTTGGAAATTCCTGGTAATATACGTAGGAAGAGTATTTCCGTCAAGGCCTGTAGGGAAAGTTTACGTTCTACGAATGGGAGTGAGCTCTTTATACCGTTGGAGATACGCCCTCCGAGTCTCTGACTCCGATATATCAATTCCAGCCGTGTCGCTTTCTGCTTCCTCAATCCAGTCTGATAGAGAAGCCGAAGTAGATCTCTGGAGGGCTGGGTATATAAGCGTGAATGATCATCAGGATTTTTCGATGAGGGAGAAACGAGTGAAGTTTGAACTGCGCCGGGCGGCTCATGAACTCAACGAGCGCTTATATTTATAGCATGGGCGCATCACGACACTCGGATGGACGAGACTCAACGGTAGGCGCTCGTCATCAAGCCTTTCAACACAAACCATCATCAATGGCTTCGGCGAAATTCTTTTTCACCAGCCGCTGATAATCCATACCTGAAACTCTCGAAATAAACCCATTCTACATCCAAAGCTATGAGTTCTCGAATACTGACCAACGGAGGCGCAAGAGGTGACCTGTCGCGTTTGCTCTCGGAGTCCCATGTGCCCCGCAGCATTCAGCCCAGTCTCCCCTCGCGACTCTGGGCTGTACATTGAATCACAGTTACCTGGAGAAGGTGAGTTCTCGAGCGCTTCCTGTCATCAATAACACTTGCTCACAAGATCTCTTAGTCTATGTCGGCATGCCCATTCTCAACAGCTTGAAAGGAGCACCCTCTAGGTTGTCTACAACTTTTCCTGCTTCATTCGGAAGCGATCCCAAGTCCCTGCTCGCGATATTGCCCACACACACACTTTCTCAACACACCACTGGAAACCTAGGAATTCTAGTCGTTGACACCCAGCCAAATGGCCAACTGCATTGCTACAGAACCTAAAGCGGTCGAAGCCCATCTTCGAATCAGGGTATTCGCCCTGGTGTGCTCACTTCTCAGTACTGGAGGTGTACAAGCACTCATGTCTCACGTTGTAGCACGCCAATGTGGACGATCACCCGCTCGTCGAGCTGGGGGACAAAGCGTGCTCGTTGATCATTGACCTCATCGTGAAAGATCCGGTTCACAAAGTTGATGAGAAAGGATATCGAGGGTTTTACAAGTACGTGTGATTCTGAGTCTTCGTTACGACTTCGAGCTTTGAGACTGGCATACGGCTTTCACTGCTTTCGTAGCGTCGTTCAAGATATAGCGAAGCGCCTCGAGAGTACACAGGCAGGCGGCAATCCGAATGCTGCCCACAGTCGTCTTTTACGCCTGGAAAAGTACCACCTTCGTCGGTTGGAGAAAAAGCTCGATGCACAGTACAAGGCCGCTTTGAAGGTGAGTCTTTTTTATACCCTACACCGGCCTATTACTCGAACTGAAAGCAACCATTCAGACCCACAAACTCCCTGTGTGTACCTGGGAAGACGCTCTTATTCTCACTGGAAGCATCGTCTCCACCGTCAGTGCTGCACCTGGGCTAGACGTACTGAAGTCTGTCGGGGGCATCTTGAGTCAAATCGGGGAGTTGACCAAGGTATGTTCTTCTCTTGTTTTGGGACCATGGTGATCTTATATCTCTCGACTAGACCACTCGCGGCAACAGCAGAATATACGGACTTATTACGTCTGGTTGCTGGTATTCTGGATGAATTGACGCGGAAGATGCAGACAAGTCGTGTCAAGCCGACGGAGGATATAGAGCATTGTGTCAAGAACTTCGAGCGGTAAGTCCCCGAATAGTTGTCCTGAGGTTTCACTGTCACTCACTCAATCCGCTGGACGCAGGACCCTCATCCGAGTCCGTGACTCCATCACCGAAATCGAACGAGAGTCTCGTACGAAACGCTTAGGGCGTCTGCTTTTTGCAAACAAGACGAAGGAAAAACTGTCGAGTTTGAGGAGGGAGCTGGGGGATGCACACAACCGGTTTATGGCCAGCGTTTCTTTCCCCATATTTGTAATCTGCGGCTTGCTCATGATGTCCGTTTCAGGCGGGCACGATGTTCGCGGAGTGCCTCGACGTGAAGGCTGTTTCCTGCGATGTGCAGACTCTTCACAGTTCGGTGCAGGCCGTTCGATTTGAAGTACGAGCAGCCAGCAGACCAGCACGTAGTGGTAATGTCAGAATCGGCAATCGGCAATCGGAATCTCGCCTTTTTTTCCCAGTCGCCCCGAGCGACTATCTTTCTGCCAGCTAATGACCTCCCACCCACTCCACGTGAAACATATTTTGTTTAGCTAAATAGTCGCCCGCTGAGTTACTCCTTTATTCCGCACCTTAATACATGAGCATCAAATCACTCGCCCATCCATCGTTCCCAATCCTCTCAGCTTCACAGAGACGCGACCGGAACTCCCCGAGGTGAGAGACCTGGCAAGCGATACACATCTAAATCATAAACTTGGCGCTGGAGTCAAACGTTCCTGATTGGAATGTAGGTGACTGAAGTTGAGCGGGGCCGGGGACGATGAGTACCCACCTGACAGATGCCGACACGAATTGATGGCACTTGACAGACAGAGGGGTTGACAGGTTGTGTCTAGATAATCAGAGCGTTTTCTGTAATTATCAGTAATAATCAATAATAATGATCCCTTTTGGAAAACAAGAAAATATTGCAAAATAAAACCCAAAATACCCAAAACGTCGAGAAACACGGCATATTCCGATGTCAGGCGCCAGGGCGCTTCTCCAGTTCTTCGGACCCGGAATAGCAAATACCGGGGTTGCCTATGTTCTTCCGCGTTCTGGACTGTCGCTATCCGACAAACATTGGGTCTTTTGATGAACCAATCTGCCAGAGCTCTGGATGGTGAACAGGGAAAACATACATATGTATAGGGTTGTTCAAGGACGGGCAACTTGGTCCACCGACTCATGCAAGCCGTGCTACTACTGCTCGATTTGCTTGACACTTTGACAGCAAAATTCTGTGATTTGGAACCTCAAGATTGACGCGACGTAGGCTTCACTCAGGACTCTGGAGAATGTGGGGACCCGATGATCTCGCTCTTTTTTTTTTTTTATTTCACAGATGACGAGGTCTGTGAAGGAGATACTTGTAGCCAAAGGGGCAATTGGTGACTTGCAATCGTTCCTTCATCACCCCCCACCTCCGTGTCCTCAGATATGTCCTGGTTCAATCATGCCTCCAAGAAATTTCGCGCCTCTGGCTCGCAGCCTACTCAGACCCCGGATGAATTCAAGATTCAACGAGCGCTGGATTCTGCAAACGCCGGAAAACCAATCATGACTTACAACCCGGACACCAAAATGATTCAGAAATGGCAGAGGTATGTTGGTGGGACGTGACTTGCAGCCTTGTGATACGAATATGTTTTTTTGTAGGCAGGACGTTGAGATCAATGGTCAAATCCGGCCCGCTAGCGCTCAAAATTTTATCGACGACTTCAAGAAACCACCTCAGAAGCGAACTCTCGATCATCCAATCTGCTATGTGGATGGTCCACTGCAGGATCATGTTGGGCCATTCCTCATCCTCTTGCGGAAGACTGTCCACCAAGTCAAGTACGATATATTTGTCTGCCAGACGAACGGATGCCCCGTTGCTTGTAAGTACAGTGCTCATCTCATCTCGGCGGAGCTGATGTCCTCAGTAGGGGTCTTGCCAAAGCTTAGTGCTGGCTACCAAGGTCTTCCTTGCCACCCCGATCATCTACCTGTCAATGACTCTGGTTGGTTTCGAATTTAATGCCAGAGTGTATCACGTTCTCATTTCCCACCAGGTCGTTTCGAGGAGATCCAGGAGGAAGTTTCTGAGCCAGGCCCCTCAATGCCCACCATTCTACCAGCTCAGCAACATGTTACCAATGAACATGGGAGCCTAAAGCGCAAGCAACCTGACAGTCAGCTGGCTGTTGCGCAACCAGTAATGACTCGCCATCAGTCTGAGGGAGAACATGGCGGACCAAACATGTTTTCTCCCAGCGTTGCTAATGCTAGGGCACAATACGGTTTGTTCACCTATCATTCCCACTAGAATCTCTCTGATGTGCCTCTAGATAAGGAACTCGTTCGGAATATGGTCGACTTTGAGGGTACCAACGCAGGAGAATGTGAGTATGGTTTGATTCTGCGATCATGATAGATCTGTTCTCACAGCTCTATAGACCCCCGATACGATCACCCCGCTTACTTTGAGGGCGAGTGCAGCGTACTCGACCCGTATGATTCGCACAAGTTCCCAAATCGTGTTGGTTCCAATGGCTGCAGATGGGAACTCATCTACCCCAGTTTTGACGCTTTTGGACAAGTCATACGTGCATTCTGCTCACAGGCGGGAGTACCTGCGCACTCTGTCCATGCTCTTATTGAGGATGCAGTTCTCTGTCATATCTGTCTCTGCGTATTCACTAACGAGGGTCACTCTATCCATCTTGTTGGGGACCAGTGCGGGAATTGTGAGTCCAAGGAAGAAGGTGCGCGTTCATACGAGTTTCACAAAGCAAGCACTCATGATTTCTGTTCAGTTGTGCGAGAGACTATTCTCAGTGAACCCAAGGTATCGCTCCGAAGATATCCCTGCGATTTGCAAAGCAACAAGTCCCATGCAAAACGCTTCGAGTTTACAGCACGATCCCGGGTTAGTGTCGCCTTCATCGAATATCACAGCAAGCTTGGTGTTCCCCAGGACGTCTGGGCTGTTATCAAGTCTGCTTGGTATGTATGTCGCGTGTGCAAATTGGCAAGGGTTTTCTCCGAGCACCAGCTTCATCTCGATAACTCTGGCGACTGCACGGATCCCTGCAAAACGTACAGGTACAAGTACGAGTACTTTGATGTGAGCGTCATATTCTCCTCCTGACCTGTGATGCGTTCTAATGCCAAAGTGATAGTCCGACTCCGAGATAGAATTTGTAAAATAGACAGTTGTTCTCTTCTATGTACCTGTCATTACCTGTCATAATCAGGAAAAAAAAGTATGGATCGCGATACCAAATTGGATGAACTCAGACTATAAGATAGTGCTATCGTATCAGAAATAGACATGGAGACCTCCCCTACTCAGTGCGAACAGGCTCTTGAACAGCTTCAGAATGACCCAGGTGTCTTCGTGGAAGATGGTGGGGCATACATTCATTATGATCCGGATGGGAACTTCCTCTGGTTGATGGAAGGTACAACTGCTTACTGCCAATGGACCACAACCAGGCTAACATATTTCATAGAAGAGCGGTTTGACCAGTATTCCCGTACGAATTACCTTCGAGTTATCTGCCAGGTTGATTTTGATATGGAATATAGGCGAACCCACAGCCGCACTGCCTGAAGAACCCATTGACCTAACTGTACCACCAGGAGACTCACAGTTTCTACCTATTGATCTCACAGTGGATGGTACTCAGGAGAATCCGTTGGATGTGGAAGAATGCAACAAAGAAAATGATGAAGGGTCATCGAAAGAAAATCCCATTGATTTGACACTGGAATAAATATGTATCTAATCGTCTGTTGCAACGCGGTTGAAAGTAAAGTTACACCGGTGATAAAAGTAGTCTTTGTGTGCCTCTGAATCGCTAGCATCATCCCAAAGTTTCTTCAGCGTTGCATCGTACTGACCAAAGTCGCTCGTGATCTTCTCCTCTATTGCTGCAGCGGTGAGGTTCGGAGAGACTCCAGCAACCGCGTTTTCTCCTTCCCACAAGTGTCGATGGTGAACCAGGGTCCTAGCTTGATCAACTAGATAGCCATATCGTACCTCGTCCCAACAATCCTCTCCAGTTTCAGTCGACACCACAGAGTATCTGGTCTGTAGCCAGTCCAATGCAGCATCAGCGTATATTCTGGAGGTTGTGTAGAGGGGGTTTAGGAACTCCGATAACGTCTTTTCTACCTTGGCCTTTTCTGCACCTTTGAGTACTGCAATGTCGTAGCGCTCGGGGCAAAGTACAGTGCCAAGATAGACGATGTTGACCAGGGATAGGAATTGGAGAAGTCCATCGCGCGTGGAGACGATAGGGATATCGAGGGTGGGGTCAAAGTGTTGGTCGTGAAGATTCGATTCGTATTTGGGAGAATTCATCATGTACCGGGACCAATAGTTGAGGATGTTCACAAGCACATATCGGATTTTGGAGTGGTCGTTGTTCGTAACGTGTCGGTATGATGCAGTGACGTGAAAGATCCCAAAACACGATTTCTGGATTGTTGAAGAGCAGTAAAAGTGGCCCCCTTCCACCACGGAATCAACAACTGTCACAACAAAGTGAGGTGTGTTGGGAGGCATTATCCTGGAAGTATATGAGTGGGTAGATAGAAAGAGAATACGGTGTAACTCACAATGTGTCGCCCGCTTCCAACAAAATCCCGTACTTTTTCCAACCTACGCTCTTCTCTTGACAGGTGTTGAACGATTCGATTCCAGCGTGCTCTTGGGGATCAGCTGCACTGGGAGCACCGATTATCCACAACTTCTTCCCAGTGAGAATGGTGATCCAAGTGGCCAGACCTTGAGCATCAACATGCCAGTCGTGGAGAGCATCCGTTAACCCGCACAAGTACCAGCACATGTCGCGCATTGGAAAGACAAAGTCCAACTGCGCTTCATCATCCTGGATGTTCATCCATGCCTGCCGACAAATTGCTAGATCAAGTGGTACCCAGGTGCCGCCTGACTCAGAAGGAACGTCGAGTAGGTTCATGATGTGTCCGCGGCGATCCCTGGCTTCATACATCTCCCTAAGACTGGCCTGGATATACGTGTTTCCATCTTCGCGTTCGCCATCGAGAGAGGCGTCTGAGCACGTGTCAGTAACCAAGAAAAACAATACATTGGAACGCGTACCGTGAATCTGCCTCATATCGTCCAGAAGACCCAACTTGGAAAGAACACTTTCGGAGAATTCGTCCTTGTTCTCCAGTATGCGCTCTGTCAACACAATACCAAATGTGTTCCCAAACCGTTTCAACAGCTCTTCCTTGCCAAAATTCTTGAGTTGGGCGTAGGGGAAAGCCAATATATCGCCCGAATGCTCCAGGTTGGTACTGGCTTGAACCCAGACCAAGTCCTCCAAGATCTTCTTCAGAGTAGTGTGCGGGTCAAACGAGAAATTGGAGTTTGGATTTTGTGGCTGATGAAGTCTATTCAAACAAAGTAAATGACGAATGCACAAGATAACTCACATAGAAAGCCGGGGTGTATTGATACTCTTCACCATTCCTGACGCATCTCAACGTAAAAGTATTGCGGGGTTCCCTTGCTCGCTGAAGTTACCATCAGTTCTGAGCGAAAAGGCATGAGATAGAAGGCTTACCGGTGAGTCCTCAAGAATACTCAAGCGGGGAATATCTCCCATCTTGGCCTTTAACCGCTCTACCTTTTTCCAGCCTTCATCATCCTTGACAACAAACACAGAAGGCTTTCTTTTCTGCTTGTTCCCACTGCCGCCGCCGCCGCCTCCACCGCCAAACCATCCGCCTCCGCCGCGTTTCTTCTTTTCTGGAGGAGCCTCATCTTCATCAGCATCCGACCCTGCCTTCCGCTTGGAACGCCTGGTGGTGGTTGGTTCCTCCTCCTCGAGTTCATCGTCGTCATCGGACTCCTCCTCGTTGCCTACTATTGAACGTTCAGAGAAAACTATGAAATATAGTGATGGATAACACATACCAATGTCGAAATACCCCAAGTCATCACATTCCGTAAAGTCAAGTTCATCTACAGCATCAAGGAAGTTCACCACCGCAGTGAAAGGGGAAATCGAGCCGTCGACGATTGACAGAATTTCAGTGTAGAACAAGCGTTCCACTCGGAGAAGCTCCTTGGGCTTGATATTTCCGAATGCCGTGAGCCACTGTAAAGCCATGTTTTAGAGGCGATTCATCAATAAAAAACAGTTACGCACACGAAGCATGGTGAGGGCGGAGTTGTCGTTTCGAAATGCATTGCATCCTCGTGGTGAAAGAAGGGTAAAGGGACTAATCATCGTAGCGTTGAGACCCCCTCGAAGTTCAGATGGTTTCGAGCTCAACCCATCGAGGGAATCCATCTCGCCCACCATGTCCTCATACTTGGGAGGAAAGGTTGTTTTACCCGTCTAGAACTCCATTTGAGTGATTAAAGACGCAGCCAGACAAATAGACTTGCCTTGAGAACGTAGGTGAGTGCAAGTGCCAGGTAACCAAAGTTCTTCACAGCACTTTGGAATGCAGTTGAGCTTTCTGCTTGCAAAATGCCTGCGACAATCCCGCGCATCACCGTTCTTGGCGACTTTGAATTCTTTGAATTCCTCATTGCAGGCTCTGGCTCAGACACACAGCCCCGCTGCAGAGTCTGCAGGGCATCTACCCAGCCATTCTCTTTATTGAACAGGGATAGAGCAGGCTGGAGACGGATTAGAACCAGGAGACTGTGCGGTAGACAACTAATAAACTTACAATCTTGCGAAAAGACTGGGGAGGGATTGCAGTCCAGCCCATCTCTTTGTTACGGGGTACCTTGTCCCCTCCATAAACCTCCTTCAGCTTATCCACTAATCGGAGCATGAAGATGTTCTCTGCAAGTTCCTTGTTCTCGAGTGAGTCGACCGATTCGTCGAAATCGTCCTGATCCGTTTCAGACGAGAGGAGAATCTCGAGGTCTATCTTCGCTTGGATTAGCAGCTTCTAGTATGCAATATAAGTTAATATCACTGGTATAAAAAGCACAACTGACTTTGGCGATGGGGGGGCAGCTGTCAGCGTCAAGCAAGTGCGCCGGATCCGTCTCAAACGGGATCTGTTTGAATATATGTTTGTCGAGCGTCACTTCAACGCCAGACTTGGATTTCCTTTTCGTGGTTTTGGGGCCACGGATCCCTTTGATTACAGTTCCGCTATGCTAAACAGAAATAAGTGCTCCCCCAAGACCGCGGAGAAGCTCAAACGTACCGCCATATCGTTCACCTTCCTTAAAAGGAAGTCAGAGGGCCAATTGGTGCTGGCACTTCCTTATTTGGAAGGTCAACCAAGAGTACCACGAAAAAATCAGATTTTAAAAATAAAGAATATCTAGAGGTACAAAGAGCTCACCTGGGGTGTTTTGTTTGCAGAATTCCGTTCGAAAACGTCGAATTGTGGTGGTCGTGGTGGAAGAAAAGCAAGAGGCGTAGAGTGGCTGTGCGCTGTGTTCATTCAGCATACAGGCGCCGGTGGGTACGGTCTCTCCGCAACCACCACCACAATCTTTTGCCAAGGTACGCTTCTCTTCATAGTTTTATGATTTTTGCTCTGGAAACTCACTATATTCATTCTAGAACTCGAAATGTGCCAAAACAACTTCAAAATCAACGCGAGCGGTATCCGCATGTTGCCCTCACATTTTCTCTACTTCCCACCGGTCAGATGCACGATTTGGGTCCCAACAAGCCTATTCTCATCCGACAAGTCCGCGTAACGACGCTGTTGGGTTAGCTTCCACCTGCTAGAACTGACTTGTATGAATTACAGGAGAGCGTAAGGACTCGTCAATAAATAGATGAACCCATATTTCTCAGCCGTTTCCATCTAGTGTTTGCTTGTGCGAAATACGACCTCGCTAAGCCCTGTGTCGAAGCAGTACTGGACTCATCCCGATATTTCGTTGTTCGAGTCAAGGATAGTGGGGAGAAGGCTCATATTGGACTTGGATTCGCAGAGAGGACGGATAGTTTCGATTTCAGTATGTGACCTCTCGCCAGCCCGAGGCATGCTGCTGAACGGCTCGACCACTACAGATGTCGCACTTCAGGACTACACCAAGTGAAGAAAGATCAACACTCAATGCCCCTTCCTACGATCTGACTCTTCTGCATTGTAGGCGATAGATTTCATCCCATCCAGCGCGTATGGGGCACCTAACGTTCACAATCACCGCGAATCTCACGCACATTCCTCTCCTCCGCCACTTCCGATTCATGTCTATCCGCTACCGGCGCTTCCACCGCCTGTTCCTCCACGTTTGGATTTCCCCGTTCCACAGTCGAGTCCATCACCTCAACAGTTGACGTTGACGGTTCCTGGGAGTCCGATGAGCCCGAGTTTTACTAGGAGATCTAAACGGTATTCGGGGAAAGAGAAGACGAGCAAGGGGAGGAGCAGACTACGCCTACACAAACCACACCCACGAAACAATCACCTACGTTGGCGTTCCTGAGATCGAGGGCGGCTATCCACGGCGTTCAGAAGTCATATAACGTCTCTAAGGGTACTGGTGAGTAACCAGCGACGTTTCCTAGCGGCCTGAGACTCACTTTAGCGTTTTTTAGGGTCAACAAAACCTCTCCGCCTCGGATTTGATTCCATTCACCACGTGTGGTGGAAAGGATGGTATTGGGTTACGGGCCTGTGTACTCCGATATCCGTACAACACCGGGTAAAGTACCGGCCGTAACCCTGTGCCCAGCATCATCTCTTTCCCTTGGACTACCATGTAGGTACTCATCAACCCATGTTCTCCTCGGCCCAACGTCCAGTTCAGAGGGACTATAACGAGGGAAGACCATTGAAGTTTGCGAGAGGGAGGCGAGGGAGACGAAGACGGAAGGAGCGTGTGGTGTCCTGTGAAGGACCGTTTGGTTTTCATCCCTCGGATGGGGAGCTGCATCGCCTACACCATCACGTTCGAATATGGCGCCTAACCTTTCACCGTCACCTCTTACTTCTTCACCTTCTCGCGAGGCACCGCCGCTTTATGCACAGTTCAACACTCAATACCCTACTCACGATCGCTAAACGGTTCGAGAAGCTGGAGAACTGGACAGTGGGGCATGTGCGGGCTTTGGAGGAACGTACGAGCGACGTGGAAAGAAGCGACTACGCATGTCCCGCAGAGACTTCCATCGCCGGTTTCTTCTCCCCCACCAACTCCCCACCATCATCCGCCACCAAATCCGCCCGCCCGATATCTATGAACATCACCGGCCTACCACCCCCAGACTTGCAACAGAACCCTCCAATGTCATCTTCCTCGTCTTCCTATTCCATGGCGTCATTCTCCTCCGCATCCTCGATTTCACCACAGACGGTGATTCACCGGAAGACAGCGGCAACCTGCGAAGACGTCTCTCCCAATCGTACGCTGACATCATCCACGCCATCGACGCCCTTCAATCCCAAAACAACACTCTCCTCGAACTAGTCGAATACCTCAAACGAATGCACCCCACTCTCGTCACACCAGATCTAATCCCAACTCTCACCGAAGACCTCCAATCTCTCCTCACCCAATTCACCTCCCTCACACATACATCCCTCGCCTCCCAACTCACATCGAATCAAACATACCTGACAAGCGTGTCTCTCGACGACTTTGTCGCCGTCTACAAAGAAACCCACAAATTCGTCGTCGACTGCGAAGTCCGCTGCAAATGCATGGTCGTTGCTTTATAGCCAAACAATGGCTCAACGCGTTTCACCAGTCCAGGCTCAACCAACAAGCTAAAGCAGTCGAAGACGAGGTGTGGAATGCCACATAGGTCGGGGACGACGTGCAGGGCGTTGTAAAGGTCATCGTTGACGGAGCTGTTGGGGATGCTGGCTTATTGGCTTTGGAGGGTCAATCTATGCCTGTTCCTTTAGTACCGACACCTGCTACACCTGCCACACCGACGCCAGCTACCCCCCGAGGTATCTCAGTCCCGGCGTCGTCGAGGTGCGCGCTTTTTCTTTTTCTTTTTTTTTCGACCTAGATAATAACACCACCACTCTGAAAGGACGTGATGAGTCAAGTATTCGCAGCGATAAACCACCGGTTGTCAGAGGAATATCCACGCGAACGGGGCTACATGGACACGTGTGAAGGCGAACCCTTTTGGGGTGAGACAGTCGCCTTCGTTGAGGTTGCATTTGTCCCATTTGGTGTGTTCGAGGTCGATGAAGGTGAAATCGGAGAGGGTATTGAGGCCGTCGCCGAAGGGGACGCCACCGGAGGTTGCGGTGCGGAAGGCGTGGTTGTCGTTGGCGTAGAGGGCGGCGTGGAAGTTGAAGTCTTCTTGGACGTTGATGATGTTGAACAGTTTGAGGCGGGGGGAGATGAGGGGGGTGTTGACTTTGTACTCCCCAGTCGTTTCTATCCATCATCATCACCGGCCACCGTCTGTGCAACCGCATCCGCCGTTGATGAGGAGACCCTCGAGAGAAGCCTAATGCACCCAACTCGGGAAACTGTCGATTCGAACAAAGCTAGATGACGAAGAACAATCCTGGCGGACGATGATCCAGGTCTACGGAGTCTCTTTCGTTCAGTTACATTAACGAGATGACGGAGATTTTGAGGAGGTAACCGAGTCAGTTTTTGTGATATGGACGAAAGGGTGCTAACATATATTTTTTTGATCTTGTAGGTCATCCGAGCCATTCGCGAACGGTCTCTCGCATTGAATAACACGAACGTTGCAGCTCTGTTCCGTACCTGTGGACCCATTGGCGGTGCATGCGCGGGTTGTGGGCGCTTCATACCGCTAGCGGCTGGTCCTGCTTGCCTTTGGCAGCGGCACCTACCCGTTACGGTCGTGTTCATAAACCAAACATGCCCAGCCAACTTCTGCAGCCGATTCAGTCGGAATCAGTCGCAACGGTCTGTGACAATGGTGCCAGTGTGAGCTGGACAACAAACAGCGACGGGCCGTTTTGAGGGTCGCAGGAGGAATAATCGAGAGATTGGACTTTGTTTCTCGCGTTGGGGTGATGTTATGGGCGTTGGGGCCAAAGGTCTACCCGTCTACCGTCTGCGGTGGGCTGTTTTCATTGAGCGTGGTGGGCGAGAGCTGGCAGAGACCCCGACCCTGGTGGATGAAGCCAGTCTCTCACACCCCAATTTAGTGTAATCCGTGAACTATAATATCTTTGAATATAGCTTCTATTGACTTTTGATGCAGTATTTCGGCGTGTTAGCTTCGACCCAGTACCCCAGCTCGGCTTATTAAGCTCACGTTCACCAGGCCAAATTGGCGCCGGCCTCTGCACCCTCCCTCTTTCTCTTACCACTACTCCCCTTTGCTGCTATCTCTCATACTCTTGGATTCGCTGCCTCGCAAAAGAAGTTTCCCAGCTTGATTTTGCTGGACTTGGCCCGTAAATCAGTAAGTGTTCCATTTGTCGCTTTTTTCTCTGCTTTTTTTGTTGGTTCAACTTTTTTCAACCGCTCGATTGACCCATTTTACGCGTTTTTCTCGCTGTTTTTGACAAGTTCATGCCTATCTCATGTTTTCTGCAGCAGGGTTAGCGATTCGATCACCGTTGGATCGCACTGCTGCAGCGGTTGGGTAGGCCTTGAGCGATTTTTCCCCCTTTTCAACCCCCCAAAGTGCGCCAATTGCCTCACAGACTAGAGCAGAGTGAACGATTCGAACACCCTTGGATCGAGCTGCTGTATTCTCGAGTGCATTGGTGCTCGCTGCATCTTTTTTTTTTGATTTTTTGTTGCTACATTTACATGGCTATTTTCGCGTTTTTTTTTCGCGTTTTCCCCCCTCAATCCTACTCATGTTTGCTCAGGAGCTGACTAGCTTTTCCAACAGATCAAGATGACGCTCTTCCACTCGGTAAGCTCGCTATCTCACCGTTCATTCTTTCCGGCCTCACGGTATTGTTTTTTTAGCTCCGCTCGGGACGCGTCTACGGCATCATCAACCTTCAGAAGCTCAAGCTACCCGACCCTTTTGTTCGTCTGTTCAGAGAAGCCGAAGAGAGGGAGCCGGAGATGTCGGTTGAGGAGGATTTGGGCCCCAAGGCGCCGTCGAGTGTGTTGGAAGGAATGGGTCAGCAGGGAAAGCGGAGGAGAGGAGGAGAGACGAAGGAGAAAGGTGTGGCGAAGAAGACGAAGACCGATGCAGTAGCCGACGCCACCCATGACCCTGGACAAAGCAAGAACAACTCGAAGCGTCGCGAAAAACGAAGGGCCCAGCCAAAGGAGAAGCGCCCACTCTCCGAGCGCATCAAGCTGAAGCTCCAGAAATTTGTGAAAGTCCTCAGCGTTCCTTTTGATGCAGCAGACTTTGCAGCTGCCAAGGGTGGTTACACGGGCTGCCCAAAGAAGAAGGCGGGGAAGAAGGAGAAGAAGGCAGCAGGGAAGGGAGCACTGAAGGAGGATGTGACGAAGAAGAATCCGCCAAAAAAAAGAATCCATCCAAGACCACCTTGCCGGAGAGCACCGCAGAGAACCCCACCATTGAGGAGATGAAGAAGAACGGATATCGCCACATCAAGTGGGATGGCGTGTGCGATTTTTTTTAATCTCACGATTCCAACCTCTTACTGAATACATCTCACAGCACCCCCTTGCTCATTGTTGATAGCGCTGGCAGAATCATTGCGGTGCTCTGTGGCCGACCAGACGACCCTACCTACGTCAAATCCTGTCTTGATGCTTTTGATGCCATCCTTGAAGAGGGTGATATTGTAGGAATCGGGAATGACTCACCCAATGGTCCCCATCGTCGCGGCAACTTTTCTGCATTCAACGTCGGGATAGCCATGGGAATGGGTAACGCCACGCCTGTTCAACTCAAGAATGGAAAGATGGCCCCCGCGTTGGCTCGCCTCCTTGCCCATGAAGGGATCCAGCGTGTTGCTGGGTTCCAGAACGGTATTATGTCTTGTTTCACTGTCATATTCATGTACTGATCAATTTTTCTAGAGTCCTATGCGCTTTGGAGACCCCGTGCATATGAGAGGCACGAATCGACCTTGAAGAAAGTTCTGAACAAACTGCCGAACCTCAAGGCAAACTTTAAGCATGGCGTCTTCAGTGCAGCGACATTCAATTTTGGTCGCAGCGTGACCACGACCCCTCACCGCGACTTCTTCAACTGGCCCCCTGGTTTGTGCTTTGTTACAGCTCTTGGGCGCTTTGACCATCGGAAAGGAGGCCAAATCGTGCTGGATGAGCTGAAACTCATCATTGACTTTCCTCCGGCCTCCACGATTGGACTTCCTTCGGCTGTTGTTACTCACTACAACATCCCGGTAGCTAAAGGTGAGTTTGTGTTATTCTTCCAAGTTTGATTCTGATGCTGACTTGCACTACAGGTGATCAGAGGAATTCGTTCACTCAATATTCTGCTGGTCCAATCTTTCGTTGGGTCGATAACGACTTCATGACCGAGGCTCAGCTGAAGGAATTCAACCGAGCCGAGTACGAGAAGATGATGAAGGGAAAGGCTAACGCGTATCAGGAAAATCTCAAAATCTTTTCTACTATTTACGAATTGAAGGACTTTATTCATGTAGCTACACTCGACGAATCCCCCAACTGATGTATCTTTTTTTCTTGTAACTGTAGCTACAGCCACTGAAATGTATCGCTCTGGAACTTCTTTTGTACTACTGCAAGGAAAGTAAGGAAACAAACTCGATATTACTGAGAACCCCAATTCTCACTACTTCCCCAGCCTGGCAAATCTGTAAACTCATACACCTTTGGAAGTGGTGCAGCCTGCGACTGACCGATCTCAAATCCAAGCCTCTCCCTCGCAAATCGTTCCAGTGCATGAGTGTCAATCTGGAATTCGTCCCGCAGGTCTAAGGATACCTTGAATTGCTTGGCCGCTAACCACCTGGGCACTACAGCTGCCAGAGCATCCCATTGGGCCGTCATGTTTTGGAAGATATCGTCCGTATCGTATTGTTCCCAGCTGACTTGTATTGAGAGGGTTTCGAGTTTCGGAAATGGAACTAGAGGTGCGGGGGCATTCAAATAGGCGGCAAACCAGGCCAGGTCAATGCCAAAGTGCACAACGGAGTCTATACTGGTGACTGGAGTCGGAATGGGTAAAGTCACTGTTGGGATTGGTCAATTTCTATCAGTTATGACAAGTAGAGATGACATACCGTTACTAGGACCTCTGGAATCCAATAGGTTGAGTTCTAACAACTCATGATCCGAGTAATTGCCGACAATACGCGCCACAGCCAAGTTGCCCAATTCCCCAATAATGGACAAATGGGTGAGTGGTCCTGTCTGGAGGCGTCGCTCGGCTACGCTATAGAAGTTGAAGGAGGGCTGCCTCTCGGGGTTCATGTCGATAAGGGATAGGCTCGAAACAGAGGGCAAGCGGATAGTTGTCCCCCAGTCAAAGGAACGAAATGCTGGGGCATGAAGGACGAGGGTTGTGATAGAGTAGAACGAGTTCAATTCGCCTAGAATACGGCAGATGAATTGGCATCCAAGAGACTGGAGTTTGATGGCCCGGAGGGATGAGCGGAATTTCCAGAGCAAAGCGGAAGCTTCTGGATATAGAATGTCCCAGTCGATGTTCTTCTTTGTAGAGAACAAGTGGAGCTCCCTGATGTGGTCCATCTTTCCTTCTGCACAATACAGAAGTATCTGTTGCGCTTTGTCCTGTGAAAAGGCTAAGTCCCTTTTGACCCTTCTGAATAGGGATGTAGGTGCGGCTTTGTTACGCAGCCTCATCATAGACAAGATGTGAGAGTCGTATCCGTGCGAAATATTGATGGTGTCAGAGAATAGGCGTTGAGCCAGGGATGATACTTCAGTGCAGACAAGAGTCATCGTCTGAAGGTCCTTTCGAGGGAGGGACTCGAGGATCTGGAGGGTGGTCTCTGGAGGGACTTTGAAGAAAGCTGCAAGAAGGTTGGCTTGGTATCGAGCGAGGTTGGGCATTTTTTTCCTGTCCCATATTTCCATCCATTCCACATAGTTATAACAGGAAGAGAAAAAATGAATAGAGTTAAATTAAAAGAAGCCCTTTATCCGAGAACCAAAGTCCGTGCCATCTCGCGCCCGCTTCCTTTCCGAAGAGCGCTTCCCTTGTCAGACTGCTTGACAACTTCATCCCGATACCGTACATACAATTCCTTTTCCTTCTCAACCTGCTCCAGTGCTGATTGTATCTCCTCCTGTGTCGAATTGAGCTGTTGCAGCTCTTGAACGTGTGCCCACAGCTTGCTACCCTTTTCCCTTGCCTTGTTGAATCGCTCCTGCGCCTTGTTGAGTTTCTGGTTGTGCTGCCGAATCAAATCATCTTCTTTCTCAAGTCGTTTATGGTCTCCGGCAACTAAAAACGCATGTTGAAGTCCATGTGAGAGGCAAAGGAAAGGCATAATACTCACATTTTCGTTTGATTCCGCGGGACGCATTATCCACTAGAAGTCCTGAAGCGTATGAGCGCCTTATACCTGCATCCTGAGTCAGCTTCAAGAAAAGTCAGCAGGCATTTCGCAAACAAATTTATAAGAAACACATACCTTGATTGAAGCAAGTCGAGAAGCATCATAACGCCTGGCCTTTTCCATGCCCCCAACCAAAGAACACCCTTTCCCTTCAAGGTTGATATTAGAGTGCGCACCCTCAACAATATTGTCATTTCTATCTCCAGCAATCCATACCGCCTTGGGAACCTTACTTCGCTCCCAGCAAATCCCTTCGAGTGCAAATTTACTGTTCACCTTATTTTCATACCAATCTGAGCAAGCGTTAGAATTGAACAAAGCCAACAAGGAGGGACATACCAATTCCCTTCTTCCCGCCTTCCTCTTTTATAATCCTAACGGCTCCTTCCCAATCATCATGTGCCATGCACACCAAGCTTCTCATGGCCTCTTTGACAGTACGAGGGACCCCACACTCTTGGATGTTCCGGTGGACATGAACAGAGCAAAGACGGAAGACCCGGTGGAGATGTTCAGACCAGGAGAGCTCCGCAACTGACCTGTGTGGCTGAAATAAATCACGTCGGTTGGGAAGCCGTTGGGCTATACGTTGCATATGAAGTCCCAGGCCTATGGTTTCTGGTCAGTATAGTGTACTTTAGCGTCTGCAATAACAGCACCTTTTGCTTGACCTCCGTGTTGATCCGCAATCCACAGCAACATTAGCCCGTTCTGATCTTCATCGTCATTAGAGTTTGCGTACAAGTGCCGCCAGCGTATGGGTAGACCTGTATCCTCTACAACAAGCTCCTCAATAGCATCAAAAAGACGAAGATGCAGCGCAGCTGATTCTCCAGTGACATATGCCCTACAATAGACAACCGCTGAAAAACACAGTGAGCAAGAAGATTACCAGGTCAATAAAAACAAATTGTACTGGAATTCAATTCCCGGTCGCGTCCAGCAATGATAAACTCCTTCCAGCCCTGAACTCGTTTGAAGGAGATGTCGCTCTGGAGAAACTGGGCTTGCTGGAGTAGCGCACTAGCCCCAGGAGCCATACAGATAATAATCCGATGTCCCTCAGGCGGTGCAGGCTCATCATCTCCATCATCGTCTATGACTCCAGGCTCATCCGTGAATTCAATGAACCGGCGGATGTAGTGAGCTTCTACCGGATATCGTTCAGTCTGAAGATGATACAGATGAAGGGCACCTATCACAACACGCGTTAACCCTAGATATCAAAAGGTATAAATCAACAACGCACCTTTCCATCCAGTCCCATGAGGGAAGTATAGCCCCCTTGCAGTCTTGATGTAGTATGCTAGGTGCTCATGGTTGGCTAGGGAAGAGTGAACATCATAGAGCGAAGCGAGAGGATTTTGAGGAAACAGCTGCTTGAGGTAAGAATGAACGACACCATGGCGAAGGAGTCCTCGGACAGTAAGGTCCGCCAAGTCTTCCCCAATGTCACGAAAGACTTTGAAGAGTTGGTTACGAAGTCGCGGAGGTGTTTTTGTTGGCAAGGGGATAGGGTGACGGTGGACGCCAGAGCATATCACGAGAACATATGGGCATTGTACGCGGTAATCTTCCAAAGGTTCATATACCCGAAACTTGACAGAGCACGGTAATCGTTCAAGAAGGGGCTGATAGAGTCGGTCATTCTTGTCCCGGTGAGAATATGCTAATTGAAAGATTAGTATATATTCCAGGGTTGGCCGTTCCTAATACTCACGACAGTTGATACGCTGAGCTGAATGATTCGATACAACTGTACACTCTGCATCGGGTCCAACATTGTACTGTAAGAATGCATCCTCCTCAAGCTCCTTTGCTGCTTGAGTATCGCCAGCAAGTACAGCTTTGATGTATTCCCTGTTGTAGGAGTCGTCCAGCCGCATGTGAAAGTGAGAACGGGCAGTTTGAGAGTCATAGTGTTCGCATCTAAACAAATGAATTCAGCCATAACTCGAGTACAGAACAAGGATGAAACAGACGCTATCATTCCGCCATCATGAAGTAGACTCAATCTACCCTGACAGCGCGGTTCCTTCTCCACATAACCCCTTCTCAGAGACTGATGATGGTCCCGAATAAACTGGGACTCCTCATCGCTATCTTCAGAATCCAGCACAGCCGTTTCACCTGTAAGCCGACAGCCAACACGGAGCAGAGAGGTGATAAAGGCCTGAGTCTTGAGGAAGACCTGACGAGAAGGGGAGTCATTTTGAAGCCGGAAATCACGGTCTTGAGCCAGCCTTTCCCTGACTAGATCCAAGGATGCACAGGTATGAGGGGCCTTCATCTTGTCCACATCGGCGTGAGGGCAAACCTTCGCTCCTTGACCTGGACAATCCAAAGGTTAGACTAAATGGATCATACAAAGCAAAAGTCGCCGCACAGGTTCTTGACCGGACCATACAAGGGACAGTACCATTCCCAAGAAGATCATGAGTGAGTAGCTTCCCGTGTCGATCAGCAGTTTTTTGACCCCCTGGATTCCCTAGAGAGTACGCAAAGTCTGAGGTGGGAGAACGCCAGTTGCCAGGGTCTTGGAGGAATAGGTATCCAATTCCGCGCTTCGATGTCTCGGGATACTCGATGTAAGCATTTGAATCTTCATAGACATACAGTCTATCGAGAGTCGTATTTCGCGACGCCTTTACATTGGTTTTGGTGAGTGTCGGAGGATCCACTTCACCAGTATAGATGGAGAAAGTTTGTGAGGGAGAGCGTGAATACATCGGGCTCAAACTTGTAGACGAGGTTGGGCTAGAACTTGAGGAACTGGCAGCACTAGGTGACCGCGGGGGTGTGGAACAGGGGGTGAGCGAAGGGTTCAGACGCAGAGGGCTCTGAATAGGAAGCTGATTTGAATAGCGCGGCTGTGATGTACTTGGAGTTGAGAACTGAGAGTTTGCAGGGGAGTATGGGTTGAGAATTGCAGTTATGGACATGATTTGAGGTCGAGACATGGTGCAAATGAGGAGAGCTACAGTCGTATTACTTGACGGAATTTGTGGAATGGGCTGAGCGAGATCTTCAATACCGTCCGAATTTGGTAGATAGTCTTCCCAAAAGAGTTTAGAGCAATCTTGATTGTGAAGACTGTGAGTGGATGTGAAGAGTCGGTCAAGAGGTTTGCTATCGGCGCTGATCAGTGCGCTTCCATCGGTGCTGGCTCAATCGCCCATTTGGCAATGCTAAGTCTCATCATGTGCAGTTAGGAGCTAACCCCTTAGCAGGTTTTCAATCTTATCTAGAACATTCGTAGCTAGGCACCACCGATCAACAGGTGTCATCAACTGTCATCAATTTGTGTCCGCATCTGTCAGGTGGGTACTCATCGTCTGTGTCCTCGAAGTGGAGCTGAATCACGGTGCTGGCATGACGCCTACGGCTGTCCACCAATAAGCGACCTGTGGGTAGGCCAATCCAGCCTCTGTCACAAACGCCATGTCCATGCATGCGTTCGTCCCGGCGAGAATATGTAAAGGGAGTCTGAGTAGATGAGATGAAAAGTCCTTACTCATAACTCGTACCTATGCCGGATACGCGGCTGAAAGAGCCTAAAATTCAACGGGCGCTTATATTTATAGCACGGGCGCATCACGAAACCCGAAGTGGACGAGAAACTCAATGTCACTGCCTCATCGTACCCAACCCTTTTCTCCCACCCACCCACCGTTCCAATCTCTCTGAGAGTGCTCTTTCCGCTCGTTTGCCCTTTACTATAAACCTCTTGAAGGCAGCGGAACAAAATGTCCTCATACGACCACACCCTCCTCGGTGATGCACCGGCTGTGACGAAGCAGATGCGTCAGGTTCGCTTCAGTGACCAGTCTACGTTATGGATAGATGCTAATGAGACGATAATCATACAGGAAGGATACAACCCCGACCTCTTACAATCCCAACCCCCTCAGAACCAACACCAACACCAGCAGATACCCCACAACGACAATACCCATCCTAATGAAAAATCTCTCTCGCGAAAACCTTTCTGGCAAACGACAAAAGGGATCATCATCATCGCGGTTGTGATTCTGGTTGTTATCGGTGCGGTGGTTGGGGGTGCTGTTGGTGGGACTGTGGGCAAAGATAAACATGGTAGTGGGAATAGCACTGCGTCGGGTGGTGGGGATAATTCGACTAATTCAACGACGGGGAATTCCACGTCGAGTGCAACTGCGAGTGCGACTGGTGGAGGGCAGGAGGTTGGGCAGAGCAGTGCGACGGCGAGTGAAACTGGGCCTGGGTCTGGGCCTGAGGTTGGGACTAGCAATGCAGGGGCGGCTTCGAGTACGACAGCGACGGGTTCTCAGTCGGACGGTGTTCAGCAGAGAAGACGACGGCATTAAGAGTGGGGGAAGGGCGAATTTATGCGTGGTTTTTCTCTATTATTCCATTCCATCTTTTCATTATATCTTTCGCCTCTATTCTACATGCATGACGAGGACTTGGAAGTTTTTGGGATACATGTATTCCCCCCGGAGAGTAATTATTTATAGCCAACATTAGAACAGCCCTCTCTCTCTACCCTCCTCTCTGTACTGAAGTCCGAGGCGACCATGACTCGGGTTTGTACTCGTCAGACCCTGTCGTCGGCAGTGGTTTCGAAGCTGGCTTCTCTGGCTTTTCAGGCTGACGCTGACGCTGAGGTTCCGCAGGTGCCTCGACCTCGGCCGGTCTACTCTGCGACAACGTCTGCTGTTCTCGACGTTCTGCCTCGTCCCGCGCTTGAATGAGCTGAACGTTGTGTTGTAGTCGTTGCTGCCGAAGCATGTCCAGTTGGAGTTCTTGCATCGTCGGTGGGTTTGCACGCGTGTGTGAAAGCCAGGCAGACCATTGTACTGGACGCGATTCATAAGGATGAATCGAGAGGTTCCAAGTCCATGAAAACTGGGAAAGAAACGCACCCGCAAGTCTTTTCCCCCCACCAATGTATAACCACTGGTCTTCTGGCCTTCGATATTTGACTACCCGTTTCGCACGATCTTTGAGTGAGAAATTCCCAGTAAGTTTCGGTAGCCTCGAGACCTGAGCGTTAAACGCACTTGGATTATGACCAGGTCGTTCGTAGTAAGAATTTCCTTCGAGGTCGCGACCTACAAAGCCGGTCTAATAAGAAGCTCCATCCTGGTTAGTCCATTATCTGAGACACTAGAGAATTGAATGGAACGTACTGGGCGTGTAATTGCTCTCCAGACTCTTCGTAGAAAGGACATGGGGGTATGAGGACAAAGTCCGAATTTCCCACCCAGCCAATGACAGCAGTCGTGATTGTCCGCGGGCAGGCAGGCATCGGGGATCGCGTCTCTGCCCGAAACAAGTCGGTCAGCATCGCGTCCATCCTCGACGAGTCACAGTCAGAGTCAGCAATCTCTTTCCTCTACCACCATCATCTAGTTCCTGGTCTTTTCTTAGCCCATATCACGACGAGAGGAATCTCCGTCTAATCTTCACATGAAAAATGTTGGGCAGCAATTGACTTCCGGTATGTATCCTGCCTACATTCACTTTGGAAATTGTCTGATCTTTTGCTTATAGGTGCTGCATCCGGATTCGCTTCAACGATAGTATTACAACCTTGTACGTCTCAACCAAAAGTCACAGTAAAAGACGAAGCTAACGCGTACAACGATACCCAGTCGACCTATTGAAAACGCGTCTCCAACAAAGAGACAGTCTATTAGAACATCACCAGAGGTGCGTGATCTTCAAAACTTAACATTGAACTTGAACTAACTCAAATAAATATCTGCTCATGCTCCCCCAACACACGAAAAGACCTTCAATCTACCGCACAGCGCGCACTATAATCCAATCTAACGGTCTACTCGGATTATGGAGAGGCACATCCCCTTCTTTAATACGGTACGCACCCACTCCTTCTCCTTTCCCTCTTACCCATTACCCAACCTCATCATGTATCTGTAGTAATGTCCCAGGCGTAGCCCTATACATGACCGGCCTAACCCAACTCCGAACATTTATGGCTTCCTCTCCCTACTTCCGCCACACCCAAACCCACACGAACTCAGACTACGGATCCGTACTGCCAAAACTAACAACCCAAGGAAACCTCCTCTCCGGTGCAGTCGCGCGTGTAACGGTAGGGTTCGTGATGAACCCGTTCTCGGTGTTGAAGGCTAGATTCGAGGTAGGTGTGTGGGGAAGAGAGTGGTGGAGACAAATGCTGACGCTGACGCGTTCCCAGAGCAACATATACGCATACGAAACCCTCTCCGGGGCCTTCATCTCCATCCTCCGTCTAGGTCCCTCAGAGCTCTTGAAAGGATTCACGGCAACGTCGTTGAGGGATGCACCGTATGCGGGGTTGTTTGTCGCATTCTATGAGGGGTTCAAGAGGCAGGCTGGTGTGTAGCTTTTCGTTCGCTGGGCAGATGAGACGCGCGCTGACGGGAGGGGTTTTTTGGAAGCGATTGTGGTTCCACCTGATTCGACGAACGGATATGGACAGGGGCAGTCGACGGTGATACATAGCGTGTCGGCTGCTGGTGCGGGTGCGTTGGCGACGATGGCTACGCATCCTTTTGATGTGATCAAGGTGCGCGTCCTCCCTCCTGCCCTTTTCGCGGTTTCTAAAGCTGATTTTTGGTGGAAAGACGAAACTTCAAGTCCGAAATGAAGATCGGTATAGAGGGTTTTTGAGGACTGTTGATACTATTTGGAAGGTGGGTCTCTTTGGTTGTTGTTTTGTGCTTTCTCGTTTGGTTGTGACTGACTTCCTCTCTAGCACCAAGGCTTAGCGGGATACTTTGAAGGCGCTTCGTTACGTCTATCGAGGAAAGTGTTGAGTTCTGCGATCGGGTGGGCGGTGTATGAGTGTATGCTTGTGGTTATACGGACGACTTAATTGTATTTTATGGAATTAGTAATTACACCACTCTCGAATTATTTCTTGCTTTGCTTACTTGTAGGACGGGCGCCCACATGGACCTATTGAATACTTTGGGCGGTACCAGAAGAAGGATGAACATTATAATATGCTGGGACCCTCATAGTGCGCCAGAGCTCGACGCTCGGTCCAGTCGGTGATGATTCCCCGTCCAGATATGATTTAGACTACACTGCCAGTGGACGCCCGGATACAGACTTTAAATGAAAAGTATCATTCCCCTTGTAGATGGCAACACACAAGATAAATAGCACTGATCACCGAGCTGGCTACAATCGAAAGTTCCCGTTGATAGCGGCAGCGCTAGTCAACTCGAACCTGTTGGTCCTGTGATAATGGTAGGGTACGATAAACAACTATAGTAGGGGGAGTCAGCTCCGAAAGCTTCAAAGCCACCAATCGATCGCCGAACCTTCCGCAGGCCTGTTTACCGAGCCAACAAGTTACGTAGCATCCCAATTTCGTGCCCACCGTTTCCAAGGCAAACCACGGAATTGTGCTTTCAAGGCTTTCCCTTCTTCAGCGAACCTATCCGGAAAGGTCTACCAAGGAGGAAGGTGTCAACTCCAGTACAAGACAGCGACACCATCAATACAATAGGTACTCACCTCAATCCATGCAAACATGTGCTTCCTTGCCTCCTTCCCAAGAACCTCATAAAGGCTCATCACCAAACAACCCTTCGCAGTCCCGAAAAACGTCCGGCAGAGCGAAAGCAGCTCTGTATCCAGTCGGCAATGTGCCAGAAGCGATGACCGCACCATGTTCAGAAAGGCACACATCAAGTTGTCGTCTTCCGTACCGCGCTGAGTGAGCTCTTCAAAAAGGGAGATGTAAGCCTTGGCATGCTGCAAGCAAGCCTCCTGATACACAACATGCCCCAAATCACACGACTCCTTCCCTCCAGAGAGATCACAATGGCAGTCTGTGAGACGCACATCGTCGGTATCACTGGGGTATGTCCCATCTAGTCGAGTTCTCCAACTACATCCCGTGGCACGATAGAGAACCCGACGCACGACATCGTGTCGTGGAGAAACACCCGAGGGCCATTCAAGATGGAAGTGCTTGGGGCGGTTCTGGAGTCGGTGCACAAGACCCTCCACAAGATCAGCTCCATCGTCCATCACGCGACTGTGAGCCTTGACCTCGCATTGGTCATCTGCGCCGGCCTTTGTGTGGTCTCCGACTTCCTTCCTGTCCTGGCTTGCGTCCTCATCAAGGAGATCCTGGCATCACACAAGCGTCAGCACAGAACTGGGCACAGCAAGGAAAAGGGGTTGGTCAGACGTACAGATGTCCCCACCCACCGTGCTAGGTACTTGAAAACCTCTTCCCATTCACGCTCTCGAGATGCCAGAAATGTAAATGCAAGGTCAACATTCCACAGCTCTTCCAATAGATCCCGAGTTGGATCTAGAAACTCCTCGGAGAACCGCAACCATTCCACGAAGAATGGCGTGGTTTGCTTGCTGTAGAGTTGGTTGGGACTACAAGTTCATGTGAGAGAAGTTCAGTATTTGACAATAGAAGGCAAATAACTTCATACCTATAAGTCCGCACTTTACTAGTGCAGAGGTTCTGGAGCCACTGTCGCGCAACGGTATACTGTTGAGTCTCGATGTCGATGTAGAATTGACCAGACCTGGCTTTGTCATCCAGGTAATCCCTGAACGAGGTGTGATAGACACGGAGTTCATCCGTCGACCCACGAATATCCAGTACCGAGTGCATTGCCCGCAAGGTCAACGGTACTTGCCCCGCGGGAAGTCCTAGTACCAACTCGATAATCGCCGGAGACGGCCCAAGTCTGCGATAATCTGTAAGGACGAGGAGAGTTGCAAGAATGCGAAGAACTCCCTCTCGGTCTGGATTTGCGCTGAGTATGAAATCGTATAGCGCATCGAGCTGTTGATAGGGCGATGATCCTGGTCGACGAGGTGGGACGTTCTTGATGATGATACGAAGCTGTTCAATCGGATGCTCGTACTTGTCTTGAATGTACTTGACAGCGGTTGCTGCATAGACAAACTGGCTGCAGCTATGTTCAACCAACGTTTCGAGGTCCTTTTCCGAGGGCCAGGGACTTGGGAATCGGACTTGGCTGTAATGGGGATCTGCAGAAATCTCACTAAAGTGATGGCGGTAGTACCGCTCAATATCCTTGTTGGGCATGAATGAGTCGTCCAGCTCAATCTTGAAGAGCCGGTCTGGAGATTGAGCATCAAACGCCTGTCGGATCCAGGATTCCGGCCGGCTACAGATCAGGAAGCGTAGTGGAAAATGAGGGTTCCCATCAATCGCGGATTGGATGATAGAGAGGATGCGCAGCTGTGCCTTGTCATCGCCGCATTCATCTAATCCATCGATGATGACAATGTTCGGCACTTGTAGTGGTGCAAAGAGTGACAGGACGGAAAGGAATGCCCACACGACGTCCAGTGGCATAATACCTGAAAGCAACAGGCACAAGACGCGCACGAAGACAACCCAGCCGCATCTAAGCCAGCTCCATGCCACAGTCGGTTTGAGAACAAGCTCGCGGAGCTGGTCCTCCAACCTCGCTCCCAAGATTTTTGGATCCCGCGAAATCCTCCATTCGACGAAGAATCGCAAGAGTGGCACTGTCGAGACCAGATCGTGTGCTATGCTGAGTATGAGAGCGTCGGGGACGTTTCGTTTCGGGTCGGATCGAAAGAAGAAAAACGAGGATGCCAGGAGGCCTTCCTTCTCGCAAGCTTTGGCAAGACTCATGGCAATGGCGGTTTTCCCAACACCGGCAGTGCCGGTGAGCCAAGAGATGGGACGCCCCTGCCCTCCGGCCATGATCCACTCCCAAATGATCTTCCGAAGGACTTCCTCGCGGGTTCCTGGGAGACATTCGCCGCGTTCGTATTGCTGCTCGGCGGTATGCGAAGCTCCGACTTCTGCAATGGCATCCCACAAGGTTCTATGTGCTGAATCGAGGTGATCAAGGTCAGTCCTGCACTCGACGAGAACGCGGAACAAAACAAGCGACTCACGGTGGGAGGCGGCTGTGTTGAAGGTATTTACGAAGCTGACGTTCTGGGTGCCCATACTGTTGAGGTTGGTCTGGGTCCCCGAGCCAACATTCGTGTTCTGTACGGACATACTGCCGTCATAGGTAGGTCATAGAGTGCACCGAAGCAGACGTTCCGAGACGGTGAATGTTGAGTTGTGGGCTCGAGGGACGAAAGGATGGCTGCTGTGAGCGATAGACGACAAGGAGCCGTTTGATGTTAGAGGAAAGAGGAAGGTGGGGGTCGGGAATTGGTGAGGATGAAGGAGGGGAAGAGGAAGGAGATGCGACGTCGACTTATGGGTGAAGGCTACTGGTTTGAGGCTATTAGCACACGTTTCGACAGCGTGGATTCCGTATGCACGATCGGATTCTGGAGAGCACGTTAACTGCACCAGGAGATCGTTGGCTGCTTTGTGTGAGCTCAACTCAGCTAGATGAGCACAAACAGTAGAGAGGAGGGTGTCTAGCGAGCGGAAAGGTTGTCGCGAGAAGGACCGGGATGGTGGAAATCACTGGCCAAGATTCAGCGCGCGTAAAGACCGCTGTCAGTGACTCTGAGCGACAGCTACTTCGTGCTCATCGATGTAACGTTAACGAGTCACGGGAGTTCGATGAATTTGTGCTATCACCAACATGTCAGGAGAAGGGGGATGTAGGAAACAAAGGGTCTCTTGATATTCGCCGCGATAGGTATCAATATCATTTATGTCCTCCAAGTGCCCATCCAGAGCTAACTTCCCCCTCCGGCCTCTACTCTCATCTGCTGAGTCGCTCATTCAAAACTGGAGATGGGTGTACATTTATGAGAGGACGACTTTGTATCAGTAAAACAAGATCGCACCTGTATACCAGCATCTCACTGATCGAGTATAACGATATCCTCGTCTTATCGACCAGATGTCCTCTGTGAAAGAGGTTCGGTACAAATCCATCCATCGTCTCGTTGGTCGCTTCGCCGCTGTCATGAAGCTCGAATGTCGATTTCAGCGCCTCGTGATTATAGTCGCCTACGAAGAAGCTTGGACATTCTCGAGTCTGGGAATCAAACGATGCTGATGATGATACGCAACATCGAAACCGGGCTGGGTATACGGGGATTTCGTCGATGAATATTTTCTCCTCGTTCAGACTGTTTTCGCGTCACAACCATGGGAAGTACCGACGCGTGTCTTGGTAGTCGTATTCCGTGCTGAGAGCCGAGCTATGAAAGCTTCCTATCAAGGTCATTATCGTGCAAAAGCATCAATCGACCCGAAACTTACAAGTTCTCTGTCATCGCAAAAAAATCTTGACCGGTAGCGCTCTGGGTCCATGTGTGAATGTTTTCTGATGTCTTGTGCCCGTTTCTTGCGCGAGGCCGTATATGCGTTACACAAGGGCGACCGTTGTGGGAGGATATGTAGCATGGAAGGCGGTGGGGAGGCCCAGTATTTGCTCGACGATTCGGGTTGGAGGTGCCAGTGAAGCTTGAAACTCGAAGGAGGAAATGGAGGACGACAGCTTCGAGCGCCCCTGGGGCGACCCGAACGCTGATTGTGAGTGTGTGATGATGTGGTTTTGGACACCTCTGATACGGGGCAGGTAGGATTTCGATTCCGTGGAACGACTGTTCGGACTGGTACTGAGGTCTGTCTAGGTGTGGGCTTGGTTGGGAGAGTCGAAGCCGAGAAGTTTGAATGGATTTGCGATGGCATGTGAAGATCCGGACGTGGCAGCGAAGCTAGGTGTGCTCAACGTTGTTGGCCATGAAGGTGCTGGTGGTGGTTTGGGTAGGGTCCGATAGTGGGCGCTTGTTGACGGCGGCGCCGGCCAAACGCGTATTCTTCGACGCGTATGGAAAATTCTTCTGCGACCGTCAAGGCGAGTAATTCCTCAGACGAAGACGACACTCCCCCTCTATCTCCAGATGTGGATGTGAACGAGTCGCCACTTGCTACTCTCTTTCTTCGTTCGGCGATCTGGAGGAATTCGAGCAGGATCTAGATACTCACAGGCATTCATTGGAAGTCCAGGAGGGCAAGAAACCGGAACGTCCGATTGTAAGACTCATAATATCTTTCTTTCACCAGCGTCAACTGAACATTGAGTACATAGTGCTTCGACACGCCGATTGAAGACGTTGCCTCGGATAATGGTTGGGCTGAACGCCTAGAAGATAACGACAATGACTGGTACATATAGCTTAGAGTATACCTTGGAGCTCAGCATGAAAGAGCGTCGAGCTTCGGAGACATACTCGTACGACGAACCAGCTGGAGATTTTTCCGGGGTGAGCTCATACCACCTCCTTTCCGTTGCTCTCACTCACTATGAGTCGTGTATTATATAGCCGCTCTACGCAAGGGCACTATCCATCCGTTTCTGGAAGACGACGGCGATTATCAATGGAAGATTTGGCATCGATACATCGACCGTGAAGATGAGAGGAGGAAGCATTGCAAGGCACTAGAATTCGAAGCTCATTCGAAGGATGTGACATGGCTATACCTAGCTGAGATGAAGGCCAGAGACGTATACCATTGGCAACTCGTCCGTACCTTCCCACCTCAGTATACGCGTTCCAGTATGGGCTGAAGCGATTTTCAATCATCTAGGAGGTGTTTAGAATGGTCGGCGACAATGTGCAGGATTATTTAGGCGCTATCGCTGACCACAGGAAGGTGAGCTCCCATCTCAATGTCCGTTCATGTTACCAACTTGACCGGATTGTTATGATATAAGGACTCTTTCTACTCGGCGAAGAATCGCGGTTTGGGATGGTACCTCAAACGTTCCCGCATCTCGTCATGAACTCAAGTCTACACCTTTCCCCATTTTACGCCGAAAAATCCCCCACGTCCGCATTATCTATCACGATCAAGGTATCCCATGTTCAGACTGACATTCCCAGCTGCAACCGGTTATCGTTCTGTATGGATTCCCTGGAGATCACTTCGCGCTTCAGAGGGTCACCTCAACAGGAGCATATACCTTAGTCGCATCCTGTGTTTTTCATATCATGGACGTTATATATCGCGCTCAGATACCCTCCAAGAACTCGACCTTCGATATTAGATGGCAACAGGGCCATGGCTATCTTGCGCCATCCGGCAGAAGAGTCGTCACGAAGCTCAAGGAACCGATTGAGGTCAGACAGGCAAGAATGGTAACCTCTCAGTTGGGCTAAGCTCATTCGAGGCGAAGAAAGAAATTTGAGAGCTTCGGATTCGAGTGAAGTTGTCGAATGCCAGGTTATATACCGATACAGTCCTACTTTGAGACAAAGCACCAACATCCGCAAGATATAGATGCTCCTCGCAACTCGTAAAATGCTCATGGAAGTGGGTTGGTTTCGGCCCAAGGCCTAATACGACGTTTGAGTACACAAAGTGAAGTTCTCACTGGGATACATCTCTCTATACCCTACATACGGAGGAAGGTGTATCTCCATCATTTCGCAAGTTTCTGTGTCGGTCGGTCGGTGCCGAACACCCCAGTAAATTATGGCTTCGTTCCGGCGCGTGGCCTGGTGTAGGGCTCAAGGGATCCAAATTGAGTCCCTGACTGATGCTGCCATCATCTCGCCTCCCTATATCGAAACTTCATCAGCTACAACCCTCTTTACATCGGACGTGGCGGCGTCCCAAACCTCGAGTATGTCGGGAGAGGAGTCGTGATGAATCCTTCGAAGACCCAAACAAGAAAGGAGAGGTGTCCTCTGGCGATGTCCCGACCGATGCTGACGCGGATGGGAGACCTTGGGGACTGGTAGTAATCGACTTCCGGTATGTGTCCTCAGGCTGCCTACATCCACTCGGAAATCTCTAACTTAGGTCACTCCAGGTGCTGCATCTGAACTCGCTTCAACGATAGCCCTACAACCTTGTGCGTCTCAATCCGAAGAAAAGCCAAAGTGAAGCCAACGCGCATATCCAGTCGACCTATTGGAATTACAGCCCTTTGCGAAAAGGATGGCACGAGCTGGAAAGATGAGATATATAGAAAAATAAATCAAGAAGGGTTGAACGAGGGGAAGAGATACGAGCGGCAGTAAACCCGCTTCAAACACCTCCGAGTCCACTCCAAACACCCCTGAATCCACATCAAACATCTCCGAGGCCACAGTTACCCACGACCACCCCTTGAAACGCGCCTCAATCCCTCCCGTGAAATGTCCGAAACATCGACCGAATGGCTGGAACCGCCGTCTACGTTCACCAATTTCATTTTTCTATACCTACAACCTGCGAAACGTGTGCCAACCTTCTCGCAAAGGGCTGTAAACGCGTCTCCATCAAAGAGACAGTCGATTGGAATATCATCAGAGGTGTGTCCAAAACATCTCTTCTGCTCTCCTCTCTCTGCTCACACACTCGCACGAAAAGCCCCTCAATCTACCGTATATATAGCACGCACCATAATCCAATCCAACGGTTTACTCGGATTATGGAGAGGAACTTTCCCTTCTTCAATACGGTACATCCCCCTCCCCACCCTTTCAACCTCCCACCTGACCTACATCTTCTGCGTAGTAACGTTCCAGGCGTAGCCCCATACATGACCCGTCTAACCCAACTTCGAACATTTATGGCTGCCTGTCCCTACTTCCACCACCACACCCACACCAGCACGAACTCAAGCTTAAGCCCGGCCTCCGTACTACCAAACTAACAACCCAAGGAAACCTCTCCAGTGCAGTCGCACGTGTAACGGTAGGGTTCGTGGTGAGCCCGTTTTCGGTGATGAACGCCAGATTCGAGGTGAGTGGGTGGGGGTCGTGGCGGCAGAGACGAATACTAACGCATTCCCAGAGCAACATATACACCTACGAAACCCTCTCCGGCGCCTTCATCTCTATCCTCCGTCTAGGTCCCTCGGAGCTCTTGAAAGGGTTCTTGGCTACGTCGTTGAGGGATGCGCCGTATGCGGGGTTGTTTGTCGTGTTTGATGAGGGGTTCAAGAGGCAGGCTGGTACGTTCTTCGTGTGTGTGTGTTGTTGTTGTTTTTTCGTTGACCGTTCGCAGCGATTGTGGTCCCACTCAACCCGACGAACGGATACGGACAGGGGCCGTCGACGGTGATACATAGCCTCGTGTCGGCTGCTGGTGCGGGTGCGTTGTCGACGATGGCTACGCACCCTATTGATGTGATAGAGGTGTGTTCCTCCCCTCGTCTTCGCGGTTTCTAAAGCTGATTCTTGGTGAAAAGACGAAACTTCAAGTCCGAAATGAAGAAGAACGGTATAGAGGGTTTTTGAGGACTGTTGATACGATTTGGAAGGTGAGTCTCTTTTGTTTTGTGGTCTTGAGTTTTCGTGCACCTATCTGACTTCGCCTCCGCCTCCCCCAGCACCAAGGCTTCGCGGGATAGTTTGAAGGCGCTACGACATCGAGGAGACTGTTGAGTTCAGCGATTGGGTGGGCGGCGTATGAGTACATGCTTGTGGTTATACGGACGGCTTGGACTTGATTGTATTTTATGGATAGTTAGTGAGTAATTACGTGCACCATTCTTGGAGTATTTTTTTTGCTTTGCTTACTTGGAGGACGAGCGCCCACATGGACCGATTTCCTTGGAGCGCTTCACCGCCACGATCGGTGTAAGTGACTGCCGACGAGTGACTCTCATACTCATAGGTACTAGAAGTCGATGAACGACTTGGATATACTGGGATCCCTATAGGTACGTCGAAGCTTGACGGTCCAGTCTACAATTATTCCCCGTCCAGATATACCATTGCCAGTGGACGTCCGGATGTAGACTTTACATGTGAAGTATCGTTCCCCTGTACTGTAGCTAGAGACACACAGAAACTGATTACCGGGCTGGCTGTAATCGAAAGTTCCCGTTGATGAAGGCGCCGCTAGTCAGCGGTAGGGTAGGATAGTTAACGATAGTCGGGGGAGTCAGCTCCGAAAGCTTCAAAGTCGCCATCCGGTCCCCGAATCTACCGCAGGCCTGTGAGTCAACGCGGAGCGTGCCAATTTCGTCTCCACTGTCCCCAAGGCAAACCAAGGACTTGCGCTTTCAAGGCTTCCCCTTCTTCAGCGAACCTGTCCGGAAAGGTCTACCAAGGAGGAAGACTGTCACCTCCAGACAGCGACACCATCAACAGAATAGGTACTCATCTCGATCCACGAAAGCATGTTCCTCCCTTGCCCTCCAGTATCTACAGTGATCCCTAGTACGTTAGGAGACGGGATGGAGCACCTACTCTTTGGCGGAAGCGCCCACATGGACCCACACTCGACCAGACATCTAGCCCATTGGCAGTAATCGTCCGAGTGGGCTCTGGCCATAATCTTATAACGTAGGAGGAAGTCGTCATACCGGCACCTAGGCCTGGTCGAAGTGGTAATGATTAGTACCTTGTAAAAGGCGGCCCGGCTCGTCGGTTTGTTTTCGGAGGTTTCGAGACTGCGAGTCTGGATGGGAGATAAACTTCTTCTCGAAACTATATTGATATGTGCATATCTGATAATAACACCTCTTTACCCACTTACATGTTCCAGGGCTCTTCCCCCGTTAACTTCCATGAAAGTCCCTTCAAGTATTATCTGGCAAATAGAACGCGGGACGGCGCGCGTGTTGGGATTGTTCACCGAGAAGTTCGAACGCCATACACTACTGCTACTAATTTACTTATTACTGATACAAATCTGACATGAACACTTCAGCCCAAAGCCCAAAGACAAAGGAGAAACATATGACCCTTAACCGATAATTCAGCGGCGATTCAGATTAACAATCCGCAAGGACGAAAGGTCCAAACTACGCAATTCGAATGATGCGAGTGAGCTTGGATACCGTCTGAGCCCTGAGGTAGTGGAAATCTCTTACCTTCGCATCGTCAACAGAAGCGAACCCATCAGAACTTCCGTCGGCGTTCAGATACAGTGCTAGACGCGCAAGTTCCAGTCAGATGGTGGGTGGGAAGTTGGAAGGGGGGGGGGGGGGAAGGACTCACAGATATCGACATTGACGATCGCAGTGCCTGCGCCGCATTTGCTCCAAACTGTACCAGAGAATTTATTGCTCAAGTCGACGGTTTTTGCTGTGGGATGAGTAAGGAGGGGTCGTTGCATTGAATAGACAAAATTAAGACAGACGCACTGACGGGTCCCTTGAGAGTATCGGAGGCACTTTGTTGTTCGAGCTGAGCCTGGACTTGAGGGGGCATGAGTCGTCGAACATCGCAAAATTCAAGAATGGAGCAACGTACAATACACGGTCGTACCATGTACGACAGCGACCTTCGGGTCGAGTTGGACAAAGCCGCTCTACCGTAGTGCCGCTTTCAGTAAGAGTAGTCGCAGTAAGTGATTCCATACGTACATATCCGACTTTGTCGACTGCAAACTTCTTGCCTGCGGGCACGTCGACCGAAATCGAAGCCTGACAGTTTTTCCGGAACGATTGTGTCGAGACCGAGGGTATGAATTGACTGAATGTTGCTGAAACGGTGGATTTGTCGTCTGATTACAGTAAATATCAATAATAGTGACAATTACAGCTCGAGTGGGGATCGTATACGCACTGCTAAGTGTTGCTGTTGTACTACCCGGTGGGCAGCCGGAACCATTGAGTCCGAAAGTTTTGCTGTTCGGGGCAATTTGTTACTACTTGTGTGAAGTGAATTAGTTGGATGGACGGGACGTACATGGTGGCGGCAGCATCAGTCTTGGGTGCCGATAGGACTGTAGTTGCTGCCAGGAAGAGAACGAAGAAGGTCGATAAAAGTTGCATTGTGGACGTGGAAGAGGAGTGGAATGAAGATTGAGAAGACCTGGTTGTGGGTTGAGTCGATAGGATAGCTTTTTAAGGGATCCAAGACTGCACCATAGAACCCCGCTTTGGAAACGGTTGAGAGCTTGGAGTGATTAAGATTTCCTAGAGTCGGATTTACCCCTTTGATCTGAATGTTTCCATATGCATGTGGCGTCTAGGATATCATGGAATTTTGGAGAACGGCGGTCGAGCTGCATCAAACGCCAGGATTCAGGAACGGTGCCTTTCAACTGCGGAAAGTTGTACGAATAAGTCCGTTATTGAGATTGATTTAGTTCGATGAATCGTCCTGAGTCGTTTCCCTCGCAAACGGCGATTTGGTTGGTATAGAAAAAGTCAGAAATCCCCGATTCCCGCGACAAAGTTCAAGGATGATTGGCTCCCTTGTTAAGATTGACTCCGACTTGGGCCGCCGCTGGTTTTCTGATTCTAGAGGGCGAAATAAACGGAGTATTGTACCTGTTCCAAGATGGAACCTGCCATACATGGGTTTGAATTGGAACATAGAAATCTCGCAGAATTTGCGGGAGGGAGAAGTCATGATCATGGTGTTGGTTGAAATCACTAGTTCCTCGGCGATTGCCGATACGAACGCCAGCGTGATCTCCCACACAAGGTCGGGGGGGCTGTACACCCACTCTTTCTCGTACCACAACAGTGGGGGCATTCTAGTCACCCGATTCAAAGACTTATGGACACATCCCACTAAATTCGTTGAATAGTGTACGGGATAACTTTCTATATGGAAAGAAACAAGGCCCGTCTTCAATAGAGATACCACCACACTGTTTCTCTGCGGGAGGAGGAACGATCTTCGACTTGCAATTATTCAAATCATTATCTGCTCATTCGGGTGCTTTCAGCCACACTTTGTGGTCCTGTCTCATGTGGCATACCTCATCATCACGAGTCGGTTTGAACACCTAGCAATGTCCCTTTCCAGTGGTTTGACTCCGCATGGGTTGACTGTATACTTTTCGAAGGTCTGTTTCCAAAGAAGGTCTGATTTCTTGTTTCATCGAAACCTCTGTTGCGCTCGTGCTGTACTGAATCTATCCTTTGAGCTCAACAAGATGTGTGTAGATGCGCTTCCGGCTTGGGACCTGGTTGCACAATGAACTTTGAAGTAGACGTGCTTCTGGCGCTAGTAACGGGGATTTCCTACTCTAAGGTACGATATATTTCTCTTCGTTGCGTGCGAACACTGATCTCTTCATTTCTCCTGAGATAGTTCAATTGCTCTATGTGGTTTGCCGCGCCTATGTGAGAAAAACTCGCATGGAAGGGAGTACGCCTAACACTGATAATATCAGTGATAAACTCCCTTAGCAGCCGGAAGGAAGCTCGTCCCAATGCGTGAGCGATGTTTCAGGCTGTCTTCACCGATAGGTCGACTCATGGCTGAACGTTTCAAGGAGAGGCGTGGTCCGCATTTGCGCCTCAGCAACTGATTTGTTCTGTCAAGTCTGACGGTTTGATTCCAAATTTTTTTGATGTCTTGGCCTTCAACGCCTTTGTACCTCAACTACACTTTCAGTTTAACGAGGTCCACGATTCGCTTAACTCCTTCAAGCCCCCCTTTTTTGCGGTCCTCACCTCCGATATGCTCCCTGATATTCCCCATTCCTTTTAATTCATTGGACGCCTCCAGGTCGGCCTATGGGCAGCAACTTTGCCTGCATGTGCCTGTAACTAACTGTCGAGCGCTCACTTGCAGAGTGGGGGCTGTGAGCCGTGATTAAACAGGTCAGCCCTCCACCCTAGACTAGAGAGCGAAGGTTTAAAAGGCCACACTTCTCTCTCTGCGAATCCCCAGAATCGCCCCGTCGTTTCTACTTCTCTTCTGCCTTCATGTTCTCCTCTCTGCTCGTCGCTGCTACTCTTGCACTATCGGCCTTCGGTGCGGTTGTTGAACGTGGTACCGAAGCCACCAAGGTCGCGAACAAAGCGACTACCACGACGAACATCCCTGTACCGACGTCGACTGGCCCGCCCAACTTCAACATGTATGCCTCTTGCGATGCTTTGTTGTCGTTCTGCCATTGATTTTTTGGTCTTATAGAACCTCTCTCGGACTCAACGGCTCGGGTTGCCCGCCGGGGTATGTTGCTCGTCTTCTCCCGACATCGATTTTTCGACACTAATACTAACTCCTCTAGATCTGCGTTCTATATCCTCAACAGTGAGTTCGATGTCGCCGGAACGGTCCTTCCGATTCACTGACTCGCCTGCAGACGAGCGCACTGCTGTCACGATCACCTTCAGTGCTTATGAAGCGAGTGCTGGACCAGATATTCCCATCTCGAACAACCGCAAGAACTGTCAGGTAGGGTCTCATCGGTTCTCGTTGCAGCTGATGACTCACACAAAGCACTAGGTTTCTCTCAATGTCCAGTAATTGTGTCCTATTAGTTGCCGATGCCGATGACCTTCAATTTTCTCTTGGGCTAGCGTTCCTCAAGGATTCTCCTTCGCCATCGTCAATGTGGACTACGTACGTACTGTTGATTGCGTTCTTCATACCAGTCGACTTAAGGGCCGTTTTCTCCAGCGTGGATTCTACCAACTTGACAACAAAGTCAAGGCGACACGCTCTTCTCTGTACTACTGTATGTGACCGTTTCTGTCTATATTCGCTTGGCGAGCGATACTGAACGGTTCTTCTACTACAGTCCAGGGGCAACTGGTTCAAGGTTTGATTCTTCTTTGATTCGATCTTTCGTTCCCGAGGGGGGCTCAACCCTTCCTCTTTCCTCTCTTTGAAAAGCTGAATCCGGCTCTACGCTCAACGGACCCGTTGCCGGTGAGTAGTCTAGATCCCCGTGTTCGTCGACTTTTGACAGTTCCATGTGTACAGGGAAGAACTATGTTTACCGCGACGAGTTCAACCTGACCCCCACGATCTACAGCCCCTGTGGTGAAGATACCGTACGTCTCTTTACCGGCGCTGAGTAGAGAGAAGCATACTAACTGAAATGGATCATGCGCTGCTTTTTATCTATGCGTAGATCTTGAACATCAACTCTCAAGTTCGCGTGGACAACTCTGCCAACAAGAACGGGTATGGTTTCATCACCGACGATTCCATCGATACCAGCATCAAGCAGGTGGGTTTTCGAAGGCAGATATGGTCCCGAACGGTTCACTGAGTAACGTTTATACAGACCTTCAACTTCCAATGGCTCCAGTGCAACAAGTAAATAACGGGAGGTGTGGTATCTCACAAGACAAAGTATGCATACGAAATGTTTTCCTTCGGGTTTCGGAAGTTTTGGGCCATATGCATCGTGTAGTTCTCGATTTCCTCAATATGAAATTCAACTCAAAGCTTGTCGCCGATGGATGCGAGCGAGTCACACTCAGGAACGAACTGGAACGCGATTCGACAATCAAGTTGGTTCGTTCGTCGAGTGCATATCCCATAACTACTACTGTACAATTGCTCGTGTTTGCCCATCGTTGCGGTGTCGATGTGGAAGCCTGTCGAGACAGAGCGAGCTGCCTCGGGAGTTTTCGCCTCCCTTCGGCGTTCACCGGGATTTGTTCGTTATGTGCCTCGTAGTAGTCTAACTTGTCAAGTGCATTCTTCAGTAGTGAATCATAGATACATTCGAGTGGAATCACCGCCGTGAGGTCAGGATGGAGCTGAGTTGGGGAATACGATATCTGAAGGATCGTCAGAAACAATCGACGAAGGTGCAGTATTGATGACTTACCACCCCAACCCAACCTTCCTCTCCTTCTGCATCGATATCCCCGCCCAGTCCATCGGCATTCAAATGCGCGCCTCTTCCTCCGAAGTTCGAGAACTGCCCGTGGGATCGGAATATTGCGGGTTCAGACATGGATCCATGGAGCTCGAATGGCCGTGTACGAGCGTGTGGTATTGTTGATCTTGAGGTCCGGGAAGACGCAAAGAAGGCTTGACGTGTTGTTGACTACGGGCCGAGAAGAGTGAAGGTGGAAATTCGTGTAACGAGGAGGGCGAGCAAGACGAGAGGAAGCCTTGTCTCAGCTTGCGTCCCAAGTCGACCTTTGATGAAATGACTGAACAAAAACGTGAGTGCGGCCATCAATCGAACCAACTAAAGCTCACCTGAACCGCTTCTGGCAGCCTTGACCGCTTTCTCCCATGGGTCTCAATCTTTCCTCACGATAGGCCTATCGTCAGGATTGACCATGATCTTGAACGGTGGCATATGTTTAACAACGCCGCTCGACTGCAACAAATTGACAAGAAGGTCCCCTCCAATCGTGTTCTTCGTCGCGTCGGCTGTATGCTGAATCGACATAGGCGAGTCCCAGCTCTCCTTCTGCATAACAAGGACGGCTCCTCCTCTTCCTCCATGACGGCCCATAAACCTCTCGAAGGACCTATCCAGCACATCGACGTCGAACCCCCAAAACACCTCAACATCCCTCCAGATCTGGTCATATTCGTCAGGAAGCTGTACTCGATGTTTCCGTGCGTAAGCCCACCACTTGTCTTATCCCAACGGTGGTTCACGCGAATAACGTCTCCGGTATTCATTTGTCGCGTCGAGTAGTTTAATCGATTGGATCGCCAACTTTGATCGCCAAACTGTTTGGGAACGGTCGATGAGCTCATGTATCGGGTGGCGTCGGGTGAAAGTGGGGTTTTGTGTTGACTTCGAGCAAGCCAGATGGTAGAATGTGAATTGAGGGACTGAGAGTGCTTTGACCACGTTGACGCGTATGCTCGCCTCTGAGCACGGTTTCGATTTTGAGGCACCAGAGGCTCGGTTATCTTCTCTTCCTGCCGCCGTCGAGTACTGTGCCGTTTTTGTAGCACCGGAAGCTCGGTTTTCTTTTCTTCTGGTCGTCGCCTCTGTGGTCGTAGTACTAGGATGGGAATCGAGATGTGTTGTTGAGGTTTCGAAGCGAACTGAGTGATCTCCCCACAAAATGAAGAAGAGGAAAGTGGAGGAGAGAAAGGCGATGTGGAGCAGTTTGATCATTTTGCGACCAAGTCTGCGCCGACCTCTGGGCAGAATACGAATTCTGGTACTTGGTTTGGGATGGCGGTGGTCGGCATTGAGGATGAGTACTGGGATGAGACAGGGTGCAAAGAGGACAGCCGTCAGGATTCTGAGCCTGAAGGGCTGAGATGACCGCGTCGCGTGGTAGACACAAACAACCTCTGAAAACGAGACTTCGATAAAGTTTGGTTGCGGCCTATGTATGGATGTACACAGAAGGTGATTCGAGGGGTTGAAATTGGTCTTGTTCATGGCAGCGGTGTTTGTGGTTGAGGCGGTGGAATCCGGTGGAATTGCCATCAGATTTCGGAGAGGTGTGTGTCTGTTTCATCCTCCAAGACAATTCTTTCTGGTCTGGACAATTTGAAGCGGAGCAAGCTCGGAGGTAACCGGTAAACCGGTAAAGTTTGAACGTTGAACTTGAATAAGAGTGAGGTCAAACTGCCAGGATGTACATGAAGCGTTGAGTGGGAAGACACTGACAGCCGAGGCCGCCGGTGTCGCCGTCAACAAGCGCTCACAATCGGGCCTTGCCCAAACCACCACCTTCATCATTGGCAATGGACTCAAACATCTCGACTTCGACCCTCCTAACCACGCCCACACCTCGGCAGACCTCAGTCTGAACAGCCGTTAGATCGATTCAAAATCCGAAGAACCCAAAACCACAACATCACATCCAGGGGCGCTCGAAGTTGTCATCTTCCAGTTCCTTCCTAAAGCTCCAAGCTTCACCGGCACCTCCAACCCGAATCGTCGAACAACTACTGGGCCTCCCCGCCGCCCTCCATACTATCCTCCCCCTGACATGAAACATCGACACGGACCCGGAACGTTACCGGTCGAGGGGTTTTTTTTTTGCGATGACAGGCACCTGTAAGTTTCGATGACCTTAAGTGACATTGATGTAGCTCATCCAGCTCTCCCAGGATAAAATACGGCTATCACTGCTGGCCAACCAGGTTTTTACGCCCGCAATTATTGGGGTAAAAGGCTTCGTGAAAGATGTGGATTTGCGACCAAATTCACGGGCGTCAAAGCCAATTTTTTTAGCGCGCAAAACAGTCAAGAAAAAGGTTACTTTTCTCGAGCGAAAAACGTGACGTTTTTCTGGATTTTCGCCTTTTTACGCCCGTAAAAACGCTTCCGAGATTTATCCGGGACAGTTTTGCGCTCGTAAAAGTCTTCTTTTTGCCTCGTGTATTTCGTGTGTTTTTGTGCGCTCGAAATATCTTTTTGACGCCAGTGAATTTGGCCGCAAAATGAAATGTTTCACGAAGCCTTTTACCTTGCTAATTTCGGCCGTAAAAGCATGGTTGGGCAGCAGTGTATCGAGACACGCGTCGGTGCTTTCTATGCTTGTGGCACGCTGCACGAGGAGAGCATATTCACCATCAACATCTCCACATCTCCTGTTCGTTATTGAATGTTGGTTGTACCATAAGCACCATTCGGATTCCTACCCACGAGAATGTCTGAGCTCCTCCCTAGGCGAGCCAATACGCTGTTATAATCACGGGCCTACGTTCAGCATTCGAGCTCCATGGCGGCGGCTAAGCAACCACGATCCGAGATTCGGATAGGATCGAGTGGAGGTAGAGGGAGAGTTGTCTTTAGAAGGGCGTTTGGTGGTCATATCCAGTATCACATTCTCCACCACCAACTCGATATATACATCCCATCGATTATCAAGCGCTCCTTTGCTTCATGGATCCCCCGCCCGACATGCTAAATGCCGGTGATACCACGAATTCATTAGACTCCCGTGACATTGCTAGCGTCATAACAGCGAGCACAAAGTAGCTGTCACTGAAAGCCGCTGAATCTTGGCCAGTGACTTCCACCACCACCACCACCATCCCACCCTTCTCACGAAAACCTTTCTATTCACGAAACACACTCCTCCCCGTTGTTTGTGCGGATCCAGCTGAGCTCACACATAGCGGTCAAGGATCTCCCGGTGCAGGTAACGTGCTCTCCAGGATTCGTTCGTGCGCACGACATCCACGTCGTCGCAACGTGTGCTCATAGCCTCAATTTCAGGCCTTCACCCACCAGTCAACGTTGCATCTTCCTTCCTCTTCCCCCCTTCATCATCGCCAATTCCTACCTTCCTCTCTTCCTCTTCCCTCTTCCATCTAACGGCTCCTTGTCGTCTATCCCTCACAGCCGTCATCCTCCCGTTCCTCGAGCCCACAATTCATAAATAATCGTCTCGGAATATCGCCTTTGGTGCACTCTACGACCTGCTTATGACGGCAGTATGTCCGTACAGAACACGAATGTTGGCTCAGGAACCCAGACCAACTACAGCAGTGCAGGCGCCCAGAACGTCAGCTTCGTAAACAGTTTCAACACAGCCGCCCCCCAGCGTGAGTTTCTTGTTTTGCGTCCTCGTCAAACGCGATGCTAACCTTGACCGTGTTTGTATAGCGCACAGAAACTTGTGGGATGCCATCGCGGGAGTCGGAGCTTCGCATAACGCCGAGCAGCAGTACGTACGCGGGGAGGTTCTCCCAGGAACCCGCAAGGAAGTCCTTCGGAGGATTTTCGAGGAGTGGATCAGGGCCGGAGGGCAGGGATGTTCGATCTCTTGGCTCACTGGCACCGCCGGTGTTGGGAAGACCGCCATTGCCATAACTCTCGCCAAAGATTGCGAGCAGGAAGGCCTCCTGGCTTCTTCATTCTTCTTCTTTCGATCCGACCCGCATCGAAACAACGCCAACGCCCTCGTACCCACCATAGCTCATGGCCTAGTTTCGACGATCCCGTTCATGCGACGTTCCATTGAAAAGAGGATCTCGAGAGATCCGAAGATCTTGGAAGCGAGACTGGAAGACCAGTTTCGCGAGCTCCTCGTCGACCCCACCGTGGCTCAGGCCCGGAGCCGGGAGAGACAGTGGCCCTGGTACTGGGGCTTCCTACTGCACGCACTGTGCCTGTTGTTTTCGAGTGTCATGCTGTTGGACGTTATGTGGGCTTTCTTTACCACGCTTCCACTCCTTGCGCCACCGCCGAAAACCCCGAGCATTGTCATCATCGACGGGTTAGATGAATGCATCGACGAGTCTACCCAGCTGCGCATTCTTTCCACCATCCGATCTGCAACAGACGAAAACCCCGATTTCCCGCTACGCTTCCTGATTTGTAGCCGGCCAGAGTCCTGGATCCGACAAGCATTCAATGCACTTCCCCCCGACCAGCTCTTCAAGATCGAGCTGGACAAGTCTTTCATGCCCAACAACGATATTGAGCACTACTACCGCCATCACTTTAGCGAGATTTCCACGGATCCCGAATACAGCCATATTTCATTCCCAAGTCCCTGGCCCTCGGAAGAGGACCTCAAAACGTTGGTTGAGTATAGCTCCAGCCAGTTTGTCTATGCCGCGATCGTTGTCAGGTATGTTGGAGACAAGTTCGAGCATCCGATCCAACAGCTTCGTGTTATTATCCAGAACCTCCCGCCTCGTCGACCGGGCACATCATCCTATCAACAGCTCGATGCGCTGTACGATTTCATACTGAGCGCAAATCCAGACCGGGGAGGAGTCCTTCGCATTCTTGCAGTTCTCCTCATCCTCACAGATTTTGCGGGCAATTTGGAACCGTCTCCGGCAGCTATTGAACTGGTGCTGGGACTTCCTGCAGGGGAAGTACCTTTGACCTTGCGGGCAATGCACTCAATACTGGAGATTCGTGGCTCGTGGGACACAATCCGTGTCTATCACACCTCGTTCACAGATTACCTAGTTGGGCAAGCTAGGTCAGGTCATTTCCATATTGACATCCCAACTCAAAAACATGCCATTGCGCGACAGTGGCTCCAGAACCTCCACACAAGTAAAGTGCGGACTTACAGGTATGGAGTCATTTGTCCTCCGATGTCTCTCTTAGGAATCCTGAACCCCTTTTACATGAACGTGCAGCCCCAACCAACTTTACGGCCAGAAAACCGAGCCATTCTTTGAGGAATGGCGGCTGTTCTACGTGTCGTTCCCAGAACCAACTTGGGATCTACTGGAAGGTTTGTGGAACGTTGAACTCGCATCTGCATACCTTTCGAATGGAGGATCTTCCTGGAAACGTTGGTTCTGTGACCTGGTATTATGGGTGGAGAAATATGTACGTCTGACCGACCACATTTCCTTGTTGTGCCACTTCTGTGCTTATGATTCTTTGCTACTACCAGCATCTCCTTCATGAGGACGAACGCTATCTTGTGGAGGGTCTCGTGTACAGACTCCGAAATCATCCCAAGTACTTCCACCTCGAATCGCTCGCTGGTGTTTCTCCACAAAATGATGTCGTGTGTTTTGTCGTCGCTCGTGCCACGGGATGTCCACATGGTACTAGACTAAATGGGACACGACCCAGTGATACCGACAATGACGTGCGCCTCACAGACTGCCATTGTGATCTCTCTGGAGGGAACGGGTCGTGGGACTCGGGGCATCTTGCATATCAGGAAGCTTGTTTGCAGCATGCCAAGGCTCACATCTCTCTCTTTGAGGGGTCTGCTCAGCGGGATATGAATGAGTTGCCAAACGTGTTTCTGAACATGGTGCAGTCAATGCTCCTGGCACATTGCCGACTCGATACAGAGCTGCTTTCGCTCTGCCAGACGTTTTTTGGGATCGCAAAGGGTTGCTTGGTGATGGAAATTAGTGTAGACAATAAAGAGAGAGGAATGGAGAACATGCTTGCATGGATTGAGGTGGGCGCCTATCACTTTTATGGTGTTGCCGTCTTGTACTGGGGTTGACATCCTCCTCCTTGGTAGACTTTTCCGGACAGGTTTGTTGAAGAAGGGGAAGCCTTGAAAGCACAATTCCTTGGTTTGCCTTGGATACAGTGGGAACAAAATTGGCGTGATTCGCATTGGTAGACAGCCCACGAAAGGCACGGCGAACAAATGACGGCTCTAAAGCTTTCAGTACTGACTCCCTTTAGTAGATATTCACTTACCTTTCTCGAAAGACCGGCAGGTTGTCTCCTGCGGCCAACCACCAAGTACCAGCGAGAACTTCCAATCGCAGCCAGTCTGGTGACCAAGCAGTGCTGTTTATCTGTCGGTGTCTCCAGCTACAAGGGAACGGCACTTGTGTCAAGTCTACATACGGGGTACTGTAGTGGTAATCATAGTCCAATCTCCTCTACAAAGCCGGACCGAGTCGTTACGCGTTGTCCTTTGTGTTAATATTGCAAGGGTCGGGTACCGGTTCGATCTGAAATGACACTTCTCTTGTCCACTGAATCTACTGTAGCCTGTTCTGCACTGATTTGCGTGAAACAGACTCGAGCCGCCCACAGCATCAAATTCTTACTTGGATTACTCCACGTTCTACAATATGCAACGCTGTGATTCTACTTCCTGGATCTGATCTGAAGGTAACCCCCTTTTGTACCCTATTTTGTTACCTGAGTTGATGGATTATGAATCGCTACGTTTCCCCAGGTTTTGACTCGAGCACATCGCATCGTGGTTCAAGGGGATGTTAGCGGGAGTCGGGACGTTGGAGGAAGGAACACTCGACGGTGCACTGTCCACTGGGACGCGGCATGGGACTGGAGGGTAGGTTGATCCGGGCTGAATCAAGCCCTTCACGCTTCAGGAACAGACTGGAAACAAGAATTGACAAGTTGGTTGCATGCATTTCATATCCCTTCAACTACTCTACAATCGTCCATGTCTGTCAGAACGTCTATCGCAAAAACAACAGAGAGCCGGTAATCTAGACCCGACACCTTTTCATACCTCGTCCTTCGGATCATAGACATACGACATGCTTTCGCATTCATGACTTGTTGCCCGTGCGTATTCTAGAAATGATCTACGGTCAGGCACGTAGTATACCCAAGGCTGTACACGGTCAGATCACCATTCCCAGTATACGGTGGATTTGAAGACGACGGAGCCTGAGCTGATGAGTCGCTTGGATCGGCTTGACCAGGCGTTTCCGTCCAGCTGGGTGCGTTGTGAGTGGTCAGTAATGTAGTAGATAGTTGTGAATAGAAGAAGGTCAGGCTTACGTCGAGGAGATATTTTCGTTGCTCGCCGACTCCGTTTCTCATGATTTGGGGCCCATGAATATCGTTTGAGTAGTTCCTCGCATACAGCTTCGAGCGAAGAGCACGAGATCGGAGAGCCAGAGAAGGATGCGTCCATGTAGGCTGAGACGTACAACGTTCGGTTGATCTGGAAAGGCAGGTAAGATCAACCTCACGACCGAATTATACTCGATTCACGGTCACTACGCCGCCGTTGGTCGTCCTTGGGTCGATTATATCTAGCTCATAGGGGAACGTGAACGGAGTCGGAAGACTATCGATAAAACTGCCTAGGGGTCACGGTGAGTACGTTCTGTCAACTAATTGAGGGAGAAGTTAGCGACATACCGTTTTCCCTATTGAAGTTCTCCCCGAGAAAGTCCACCCCGCGAAACTTCTGACCCAAATCTCACTCCATGTCACCTCCGGCAAACATCCCAGTGTTCGTTCCCCTCCAATGAAACGTTCGTCGGTCTTGTTCGCCCATCGTTGTTGTGAGGTTGCGAGTTGCCTCGGAAGGTTTTGCCTCCCTTCGATGTTCACCGGGAATTGTTCGTTGTGCGCCTCGTGATCTTCCAGACTGACGAGCGCATTCTTCGGTAATGAGTCATCGATCCATTCGAGAGGAATCGCCGCGGTGAGGTCGGCATAGAGCTGAATTGGGGAATATAATATCTAGAGGATTGTGAGTAACGATCGACGAAGATGTGGTCGCCGGTATCGATAACTCACCACACCAATCTAACCTTCCTCTCTTTCTGCATCGATATCCTCACCCAGCCCACCGGCGTTCAGGTGCATACCTCTTCCTCCGTCGAAGCTCAGGAACTGTCCGTGTGATCGGAATAGTTGCGGGTTGAGACACGGATCCATTGAGGTCGAATGGTCGTGTATGAGTGTGTGGTATTGTTGGTTTTGAGGTCCAAGAAGACGCAAAGAAGGCTTGTCGTGTCGTTGGCTACGGGCCGGAAAGAGCAAGGGTGGAAAGTCATGCAACGAAGACGGCGTGCAGGACGAGAGGAAGCCTGGTCTCAGCTTGCGTGCCGAATCGAACTTGGATGAAATGACTGCACGAAAACGTGAGTACGGCCACCAATCCGACCAACTGAAGCTCACCTGAACCGCTCCTGGCAGCCTTGACCGCTTTCTCCCAAAGGTCGCAATCTTTCCTCACAATAGGCCTATCGTCGGGATTGATCATGACCTTGAACGGTGGTATATATTTCCCAACGCCGCTCGATTGCAGCGAATCAACTAGAAGGTCCCCTCCAATCGTTTTCCTCGCGTTGATTGTATGCCGAATCGACACAGGCGAGTCCCAGCTCTCCTTCTGCACAACGTATACGCTTTCTTCTTCTCCTCCGTGACGGCACATAAACCTCGAGAAAGACCTATCCAGCACATCGACGTCGAACCCCCAAAACACCTCAACGTCTCCCTGAATCTGGTTGTATTCGTCAGGAAGCTGTACTTGGTGTTTCCGTGCGTAAGTCCACTACCTGTCAAATCCCAACGGAGGTTCACGTGAGTAACGTCTCCGATATTTATCTGTCGCGTCTGGTAACGTAGTCGATTGGCTCGCCAACTTCGTTTGCCAAGCAGTCTGGGAACGGTCAATGAGTTCGTATATCGGGTGGCGTCGGATGGAATTAGGGTTGGTGTTGGCTTCGAGCAGGCCGGATGGTAGATAGAGATGTGAGTTGAGGATTTGGGAGTGCTTTGACCATGTCGTTGACGCGTATGCTCGTCTCGGAGTACCCTTCCGTTTTTGGGGCACCGGAGGCTCGGTTTTCTTTTCTCCTGGTTGTCTCTGTGGTCGTACTGAATCATGAGTCGAGAAGTATTGTTGAGGTTTCGGATTCGAGGCAAAATGGGCGGCTTCCCCCAAGACGAGGAACAGGAAAGTAGAGGAGAGGAAGGCGATGAGGAGCAGTTTGGTCACTTTGTGACTAAGTCTGCGCCGACCTCTGGGCAGAATACGAATTCTGGTGCTTGGTTTGGGAGGGATAGTGGTGGTCGGCATTGATATTGAGAATGGATACTGGGGCGAGACAGGGTGCAAAGAAGACAGTCGTCAGGATTCTGAGCCTGATGACCGTGTCGCGTGGTGGACACAGACAACTTCTGAAAACGAGGAACCGATAACCTTCGGTTGTGGCCTATTTATGGGTGTACACAAAAGGCGATTCGAGGGGTCGGAAGTGGTCTTGTTCCTCGTCATAGCAGCGGTGTTTGTGATTCTGAACCCTTCAGTAGAAATCTCCGGATGTTAAAGATGGCAGGGTATACAGCTCGAGTCTTCATCGATCATCCCTCTACTATGTGATTCTCCTCCTACAGTCCAACTGAAAGGCCTTATAGTGGCCTATAGAGTCCACAGTCCAGTTTTAGAAGTGAACCTCGGTGGTTGAGGCGGTGGAACATGATGGAATTGTCATCGGATTCCGCAAAGGTGCGTGTGTCTGTTTTATCCTTCGAGACGATGTTTGTCTGGCCTGGACAAGTCGGAGTGGAGCAAGCTCGGAGGCATAAGTTCAGCGTTGAGAGTGGGAAGACACTGACAGCCGAGGCCGCCGGTGTTGTCGCCGTCAGCAAGCGCCCATAATCGGGCCTTACCCAAACCACTTTCATCACTGCCAACGCACTCAAACATCTCTACTTCGACCCTCCTAACCACGCCCACATCTCGGTAGACATCAGTCTGCGGATTCGAAACATCAGAGGAGTCCAAAACCACACTCACGACTAGCATTCGAGTCGCCGAGGGGCGCACGTATACGTATATCCTCCATTTCCTCCTTCAAGCTTCACCAGCACCTTCAACTCGAATCGTCGAGCAAATACTGGGCCTCCCCACTGCCCTCCATACTATCCTCCCCCCTGACATGAAACATCGACACACGGACTCGGAACGCTACCGGTCGAGGGATTATTTTTTCTGCGATGACAGGCACCTGTAAGTTTTGATGACCTCGAGTGACGTTTATGTAGCTCATCCAGCTCTCCCAGGATGAAATACGGCTATCGAGACACACGTCGGTGCTTTCTATGCTGGTGGCACGCTGCACGAGAAGAGCATATTCACCATCAAAATCCCCACATCTCCTGGTCGTTATTGAATGTTGTACCCTAAGCACCATTCGGATTCCTACCCACGAGAATGTCCGATCTCCTCCCCGGGCGAGCCAATACGTTGTTATAACTACGGGCCTACGTTCAGCATTCGAGCTCCATGGCGGCGGCGAAGCAACCACGATCCGAGATTCGGATAGGATCGAGTGGAGGTAGAGGGAGAGTTGTCTTTAGAAGGGCGTTTGGTGGTCATATCCAGTATCACATATTCTCCACCAGCACCTCGATATATATATCCTATCGATTATCAAGCGCTCCTTTGCTTCCTGGATCCCCCGTCCCTGACATGCTAAATGCCGGTGATACTACGAATTGATTAGACTCCCGTGACTCGTTAGTGTCATAACAGCGAGCGCGAAGTAGCTGCCACTGAAAGCCGCTGAATCTTGGCCAGTGACTTCCATTACCACCACCACCACCCTTCTCAAGAAAACCTTCCCACTCACGAAACACCCTCCTCCCCACTCTTTGTTGCCCATCTAGCTGAGCTGAGCTCACACATATCGGTCAAGGATCTCCTGGTCCAGTTAACGTGCTCTCCATAATCCGATCGTGCGCACGGAATCCACGCCGTCGCAACGTGTGCTCATAGCCTCAATCCGGTTCTCTTCACTCATAAGTCGACGTCGCGTCTTCCTTCCTTTCCCCCTCCTTCATCCTCGCCAATTCCCAGCTCTCCCTCCTTCCTCTTCCCTCTTACATCTAACGGCTTCTTGTCGTCTATCGCTCACAGCCTTCATCCTTTCGCTTCTTGAGCCCACAACCCAAAACTCGCCGTCTCGGAACGTCTGCTTCGGTGCACTCTACACCCTGTCTGTGGAAGCAGTATGGACCTACGGAACATAAATAATGGCTCGGCCTCCCAGAACAATTACAACAGTGCAGGGACCCAGAGCGTCAGCTTCGTAAACAGTTTCAACACAGCCGCCCCCCAGCGTGAGTTTCTTGTTTTGCGTCCTCGTCAAACGCGATGCTAACCTTGGCCGTGTTGGTACAGCGCACAGAAACTTGTGGGATGCCATCGCGGGAGTCGGAGCTTCGCATAACGCCGAGCAGCAGTACGCACGCGGGGAGGTTCTCCCAGGAACCCGCAAGGAAGTCCTTCGGAGGATTTTCGAGGAGTGGATTGGGGCCGGAGGGCAGGGGTGTCCGATCTCTTGGCTCACTGGCACCGCCGGTGTTGGGAAGACCGCCATAGCCATGACCCTTGCCAAAGCTTGCGAGCGGGAAGGCCTCCTGGCTTCTTCGTTCTTCTTCTTTCGATCCGACCCGAATCGAAACAACGCCAATGCCCTCGTACTCACCATAGCCCATGGCTTGGTTTCGACGATACCATTCATGCGAAATTTCATCGAACAGAGGATCTCGAGAGATCCGAAGATCTTGGAAGCGACGCTGGAAGACCAGTTTCGCGAGCTCCTCGTCGACCCCACCGTGGCTTGGGCCCGGAGCGGGGAGAGACAGTGGCACTGGCACTGGGGCTTCCTCCTGCGCACACTGTGCCTATTGTTTTCAAGTGTTATGCTCTTAGACGTTATGTGGGCTTTCTTTACCATGCTTCCTCTCCTTGCGCCACCGCCTGTGCCGAAGACTCCGAACATTGTCATCATCGATGGATTAGATGAATGCGGCGATGATGATGCACAGCTGCGCATTCTCTCCACCATCCAATCCACGATCGATGGGAATCCTCATTTCCCACTACGGTTCCTGATCTGTAGCCGGCCAGAGTCCTGGATCCGACAAGCATTCGCTGCACTTCCCCCCGACCAGCTGTTCAAGGTTGAGCTGGACGAGTCTTTCAGGCCCAGCAAGGATATCGAACAGTACTACCGCCATCATTTTAGCAAGATCTCCACAGATCCCCATTACAGCCATATCTCATTCCCAAGTCCCTGGCCCTCGGAAGAGGACCTCAAAACATTGGTTGAGTATAGCTCCAGCCAGTTTGTCTATGCCGCGACCGTGGTCAAGTATATTGGAGACAAGTTCCAGCATCCGATCGAACAGCTTCGTGTCATCATCAAAAAACTCCCGCCTCGTCGACTGGGAACGTCACCCTATCAACAGCTCGATGCGCTGTATGATTTCATACTCGGTGCAAATCCAGACCAAGAGGGAGTTCTTCGCATTCTTGCAGCTCTCGTCGTCCTCACAGAACCTCCGAGCAACCTGGTAGATCTAAAACCATCTCCGGCGATTATCGAGTTGATGCTAGGACTTCCCGCGGGACAAGTACCTTTGACCTTGCGGGCAATGCACTCGATACTGGATATTCGTGGGTCGACGGATGAACTCCGTGTCTATCACACCTCGTTCAGGGATTACCTAGTCGACAAAGCTAGGTCAGGTCGTTTCCACATCGACACCAAGACTCAAAAGTATACCGTTGCGCGACAGTGGCTCCAGAACCTCTGCACTAGTAAAGTGCGGACTTACAGGTATGAAGTCATTGTCTTCTATCGTCTCTCTTGGAAATGCTGAACCTCTTTTACATGAACGTGTAGCCTCAACCAACTCCACGGCGAGAAAACCAAGCCGTTCTTCTGGGAATGGGAGCGGTTCTGCATGTCATTCCCAGAACCGACTCAGGATCTAGTGGAAGATCTATGGAACGTTGACCTCACATCTACATACCTGGCGGGTGCAGGACAATGGAGAGATTGGTTCGGCAGCCTAGCACCGTGGGTAAAGCAATATGTAAGTCTGACCAACCAAAACTCCTTGCTGTGCCCACTCCTGTGCTTACGCTTCTTCAATACCAGCATGTCCTTGATATGAACGAAAGCCAGGACAAGAAGGAGGTTGGAGACCACCCAAAGGCCGGCGCAGATGACCAATGTGAGGTCAAGGCTCACAGTCGCGCGATGGACAAGGAAAGACCCGGTGTTGATCTTGTGGAGGATCTCGTGCACAAACTCCAGAACCGCCCCAAGCACTTCCATCTTGAATGGCCCTCGGGTGTTTCTCCACAAAACGATGTCGTGCGTCGGGTTGTCGATTGTGCTGCGGGATGTCCAGAGAATACCAGTCTAGATGGGACACACCCTAGTGATACCGACGATGTGCGCCTCACAGACTGCCATTGTGATCTCTCTGGAGGGAACGAGTCGTGTGATTCGGGGCATCTTGCGTATCAGGAAGCTTGTTTGCAGCATGCCAAGGCTCACCTCTCTCTTTTCGAGGAGCTTGTCAATGCAGGAGACAGCAATTACCAATTGGTCTTTTTGAACATGGTGGAGTCATCGCTCCTGGCACATTGTCGACTTGATACGGACCTGCTTTCGCTCTGCCGGACGTTTTTTGAGATGGCGAAGGGTTGTTTGGGGATGAAGATTCGTGAGCACCGGGGAGAGAAGGGAAGGAAGAACATGCTTGCATGGATTGAGGTGAGTACCTATTGCTTTTATGGTGTTGCTGTCTTGTACCGGAGTTGACAGTCTTCCTCCTTGATAGACCTTTCCGGACAGGTTTGCTAGAGAAGGGGAAGCCTTGAGAGTGCAAATCCTTGATTTGCCTTGGGAACGATGGGGACAAAATTATCGCGATTCACGTCAATGTCGGTAGACAGGCCCGCGGGAGGTGTGGCAAACCAGTAATGCCTCTACTACCAACGAGAGCTTCCGATCGTAGCCAGCCTGGCGTCTGACTCCTGAGTAGCGGCCTAGTGCTATCTATGTATCCGTGCCATCAACTACAAGGGAATAACACTTGCGGCGTAGAGTCTGCATATGGGGTTAGCCTAATCCCCTCCATAAAACTGGACTGAATCTTCACGCGTTGTCTCTCGTTTCAAGATCGCAAGGGTCAGGTACCGGTTCGGTCTGAAATGACACTCCTCTCGTCCACTGAATATACTGTAGCCTGTTCTGCACTGGTTTGCGTGAAACAGATTCGAGCTGCCACCCACAGCACCTGACTATTGCTTGGATTATTCAATGTTATATTCAACACTGTGCGGCTCTGCATCTGGAGGTAACCCCCGGACTGAGTCTCTGTTTCTACCCAAATCTTTGTACTGCACCACGCCCATTGGGGGGGCTGCATGTCGACACCCATTGGGCCAATCCTCGGACCATAAGTTAATTTGCACCCGCTTCTTTTGCTTCTGGCAACCCTGCTCAAAGCGATAGGCGGTCGCAATGCAGTCTATCACAGACGTCTATCGTCGCGACTATTTTACAATCGACTGTGAAATAGAGTATGGAGTCCCAAATGCCAAGGAGAGGATCTTCCAGTCCCAACAGGGTTCCCGCGCAACCCGAACTGTGGTTCTGTCGATCCGTCCTTATAGAGATTTTCACCTTATTCCGCCCCTACTTCTCCTCCAGTCCTGATAGTAGGATGCAAAACGATCTCATTGTCATCACAAAACGATAGAAAACCAATGAGTTTACCAGCGGTAAACAAGCCATTCTCTCTGCTCTCTTCATTCGGCCAGGTATTTGGTCTATCCAGCGAAAGAATCGGAGCTTCCGTTCGAAGTGTCGCTTCGGGAGGTTCTTCCAGGTTCTTTCTCTGGTTACGCGCTGGGGAGCCGACATGTAAGTGGGTGTACTTGTCGCCGAAGTGCAGAGATTCGTGATCAAATTGGATATCAGAGGGTCAATTGGCGTGCAAGGAAAGCTGTTAGCCCAAACCTCGAGCACATAGCAAAGCAATACGCATACCTAAAGTTCAAAGTCTCTTCAATACAGCAGCTGTTACGAAGTCTTTTGAGGAGTAATTTTTGTTTCTGGCGGGCTCTTCCCGCTAGGCAAAAGTTTTCACGACCTTCATGAGCCCCTCCATGTGCCAAATCACGGCGCCACCCCAGATCTTATATATCAAAGTAGTCTTCGTATGCTTAGGTAGGTTACAGACGGGATGGAAATGGAGATGGGACGTTGGTCGTGGTGGTTTTTTGGTCAGAGTCGGGTGCAGGCGCCAAAGCGGTAGACTGTATCGCTCGACTTGAAATGTAGTCTGTATTCGGAAGAGGCAAGTTCACATTGGAAACTACCAGTCCAAGTTACTCTAAAGTTCCGGTTAGGGCTCTACCTACCAGTCTGAGACCGTATAACCCCAATCTTCCGTTTCTTCGTACCGCTCTGATCGAATCCTCAGGTATACTAGGCTGTAATGAACGATCCGCCTGTCATACTCGGACTCAGAGGACCGTCAACGTTAAGAACGCCAACTTCCAAATTCTAAATTGGCCCTGTATATTGAGAATAAACAGTCGTGATTCGTCGAACAAACCTACGCAGCGAGTCCACGGCTCTGGAGTCCTATGAATCACTGAGAACGACACGACTCCTTCACCCTGTTGGCATTCCGTGATTCTTTGAGTTTGGGAAGAAGTGGGCGCTGTATCGATACTTGTTGATCACGCCTGCTTTCTCGCAGTGGCGGAATGGGCTTATATCTCGGGATGAATTTCCCGTCTGCGAGATTACGCTGGATGCAACGCGGACCAAGCTTCTGGAGGTAGAAGAGGGCCGAATCGTCGCGTCGTCGATTTTATGGTTTGTTTCGCGGATTGAGAATGGACAAGGGTCTCCACTTTGGGCCTTGAACACTCTTTTTAACACCCCCTTCGTCGACACAGTTGTTGACATGCAGCTGGTTACTTGCTTTCGGATACACCGCTGTAGCCTAATCGACTAGTCGTCCGAGTCCCACCTGTGAGTTGAATCGATTTAATTGGGCCTGAGGAGAAACGATCGAGAGTACAAAAAAAACGAGCTTCGTCGTGCTAGCGTGCAATTACAGGATGCTGCAAGGCATCAGCTTCGGCCAGCGTTGTCAAGACCGAGGTATCTGGGAGTTATGCGTCAATCAGACTCGATAAGTGTGCCTATAGAGCATGGATATAAGAATACGTACACCACTTGACGAAGACAGGTTTAGCCCAGTGAGGCGCGGGTAGAGCTGGCCTATCATCTTTTCTATATCACATCGTATTTTGCGTATGCCGCCGTGAGTATAGACGCTGGGAGGAGTAGGAGAGAAGGTGAGGAAGAAGGTATCGATTTCGTGTCAGCTCTTATATCCTGGCGGCAACGTGAGGAATGGCTATGAAAAAGTGCAGCGTTAATCCGGGTTGACCCAGGGAAGGAATATGCTGCGTACCATGTATCAATTCGGGGTATTCATTATCACAAACGTATTGTTCCCATCCCAGAGCGAAGATAATCAAGGACGGTCCCGCATGCCTATTCGACCTCTCACCACCAGGAACCAATCTCTTCGTCCACACCCAGCTCGGGGATCCCAAAACTCTCCCAATCATCTTCGGCGACGGCAGTCCTTCCCTGCGGATCGTAGGACCAGCAGAATAGGCTCTGAGGTGTTGGATAGAGAATGCATTATGTGCCGTTGATGTACTCGGTTGGGAGAGGCGGAATGAAAAGGTATGCTGGTGTTGAACGGGTGGGGGCATTGATGAAAGTCTCTCTGAGGCAAAAGTCGATCACGTCGACATGAACTGAGGAAGAATACATCACATAGAGGAAAGGAGGAATACGCGAAGGAGCGCTCACCAAGTTTTCCCTTATCATCAGAGTTGTGACAAGAGCAGAGGGGACTGACAGAGATAGGCGTACCGGAGTCGATTACGGTATTTAGATCGGGAGAGGCTTGAACATCGCTGGACTTGCGAAATACCAGATTGACTGCCACGGGACTAAAAAGTCAGTAAATGGAAGATGGAGCTAAACAACGGACACACCGCAAAACCACTCTGGGGACGAGACGGAAGGAAAGTGGGCGATCGAGACTCCACCTCTGTGCCAATCGACGACGGCTCCGATTCCGAAAGTGGGAAGACTCGGCGAAATCTGACGCGTCAACAAGCGCCCACGATCGGACCTTTCCCAAACCACCATCGTCATGGCCAACCACGTCGAGCACACCTGCCAGCTGGGTATGATTTCGCTCGCTACCACATTACACTCTCGTACTCGGATCCTCACACACCAATGGGCTCAAACCTCTCAGCTTCAGCTCTTCAAGCTTCACACCTCAGCCTGGTTCGCCGAATGCAGCCTGAAGAACCGTTAACCGGATTCAAAATACTATCACCGTCCAAAAGCACAACATCACACCTCACAAGCCGCATTCGAGTTATTCCAGGGACACTCGCAGCTGTTACCCTCCATGTCCTCCATTTCCTCCCTCACCTTCACCGCCTTCAACCCGAGTTATCGAGCAACCACCACGTCTCCCCATCACTTTCCATGCCATCTTCCGAAACCCACTTCACATCTGGCAAGCAACAGTCGCCCTCGCACCACGCGTGGCACCTATGTTTCCTTGGCAATAGGATCGTCCACACATGGACCCGGAACGCTACCGGTCGATGGATCTCTCTGGGTGCGAAAATAGGCATTTGTGAGTTTCGGGGTGTTCTTACTTTTTGATTGACGCTGACATCTTTATAGTTCACCCAGCTCTCTTTGGATAGAACACAGCTCTCGAGACACGCACTGGTGCTTTCCATGGCTGTGACGCGAGGGTACGGTTCGAACGAGAACATATCTACCAACAAATTCTCATATATCCAGCTCGTCATTCGCTGTTGTATCACCAGCACCATTCGGCCCAGCTTGCTCCGCTCCGAATTCTCCAGACCACAAAAGAATCCTCTCGCAGTATGAAACGGCACACGCGCCTTTCCGGTATCTGATGACAATTTCACCAGATTCCACCACCTCAATCATCGAGGCTCGCCTCGAAACCTAAATTTCAGACTCTCTAGGCCACCATAAGGTCATCCGACTGAACCGTAGGAGGAGAACCATAGTGGAGATGAAGAATTGAGCGTGTACCGTCGGGCTGCGATTTTGAATACCCGGAAATTTCTACTGAAAGGTTCAGAATCATGATCACCGCTGCCATGAGACCGATATCCAGTTGACTTATTGAAAACGCGTCCCCAGCAAAGAGAAAGTCTATTGGAACGTCACCAGAGGTGCGTATACCGCATCTCCTCTCTCTACTTACACTCACCCTCACGAAAAGACCCTCAATCTACCGCACAGCGCGCACCATAATTCAATTTAACGGTCTGGTCGGACTAGGGAGAGGATTGTCCCCTTGTTAATACGGTACGTTCCCCCCTTTCCCCCTCTTATCCATCCCTAACTTCGCCCTGTAGTAACGTCCCAGGCGTAGCCCTCTACATGACCGGCCTCAACCCACTCCGAATGTTCATGGCTTCTTTTCCTAACTTCTACAACCACACCCGCTCGGAAACCTCAGGATCCGGATCCGTACTATCAGCACTAACAACCCATGGAAATCTCCTCTCCGGTGCCGTTGCACGCGTAACGGTAGGGTTCGTGGTGAACCCGTTTTTGGTGTTGAAGGCGAGATAAGAGGTCTGGGGTGGTGTTATTTCTATGGAGATGTGGATGCCGACGCTGGCGCGTTCCTGGAGCAACATATACACCCACGAAACCCTCTCCGGGGCCTTCATCTCCATCTTCCGTCCAGGTCCTTCAGAGCCCTTGAAAGGCTTCACGGCGACGTCGTTGAGGGATACATGTATGTGGTGTTGTTTGTCGCGTTTTATGAGGGGTCCAAGAGGCAGGCTGGTATGTCTTTTTGTTCGTTCGGCTTGGGACTCACGCTGACGGTTTTTCAAAGCGATTGTGGTACCACCTGATTCGACGAACAGATACGGACAGGGGCAGTCGATGGTGATACATAGCGTGTCGGCTGCTGGAGCGGGTACGTTGGCGACGATGGCTACACATCCTTTTGATGTGATCAAAGGTCCTTCCCCTCCCCTCGTTCTCGCGGTTTTTTGGGGCTGATTTTGGTTTTTGCGGACCAGACGAAACTTCAAGTCCGAAAAGGGGTTTTGAGGACTGCTGATACGATTTGGAAGGTGAGTCTCTTTTGGTTTGTGTTTTTCTTTTGAGCTTTCGTGTACCTGTCTGATTTGGCCTCTGCCCACCCCAGCACCAAGGCTTCGCGGGATACTTTGAAGGCGCTACCTATCGAGGAAACTGTTGAGTTTGGCGATTGAGTGGGCGGTGTAGGGGTGTATACTGGTGGATATACGGACGAGTTAGACTCGATTGTATTTTATTCTATGGATAGTTACTCTTAGATTATTTGCGAACACAAACTCTCTCTCGTGCTACGAGAATGAATCTTCCCTCCCTAGATACCAGTTTTCGGGATGTTTGAGACTGCGAAGAATCACCCTTTCCCGAGATTTATGTGTAAGTGTTTTGCATTTCTCTACCCACTTATAAGCTAGGGGATCTTCTGCGTTCCCCGTGCCCCTCGTCTTTACTGACGCGGAACAGTAAAAGGAATTCGAATTTTGAACGCTGGTATGAAAGGAAAGAGAGAGAGAAAGGCATATGTCCCTCGACCCTCCACCACGGCGATTCGGAGTGATTGACAATCCGCTAGGATGAAAGATCCAAACTACGAATTCGACACGGTGAGCAAACGCCCCCCCCCCAGTCGAAGTACATGCCTTTACTCACCTTCGCATCGTCAACAGACGCGCGAACCTTCAGCGTTCAGGTACAGCGCTAGACGCAGTCAGACGGGGGGGTAAGAAGATAGAACTGGAAAGGGGGCTCACAGATATCGAAGTTCACGATTGCAGTCCCTTTGCCCCAAAATGGATTGGAGGAGGGTAAGTTATTGTTCAAGTCGACGGTCGGTTTTTTTTTGCTCTCACCACTTCAAAGTAGGAGTGGGTGAAGTGAACAAGTTTGACGAGGACTCGGCGGCCGGATCTAGTGATCAAAGACCTCTTGCGGCGACAATAACCGAGTGAGGGGAGTTGGAAGGTGCAGAAAGAGACAGCACGGGTTTTTTGTGATGACCTGAGCGCGAGCAATGCCCTCTTGTTGGGGACTCGGCGTCAGTCGTGTATGTGTGACAGCACTAGATGCGACTCGACTTTGTGGCCCGATTCGACCACTCAAAAATGAAGAGACGGAGAGAGAGCGAATGAGAGGTTTGTAAAACGCGACGAACCATAACATGATCGTTCAATGAGTTCTGAGAAGGCAGAATGAGGAAGGCGCCAAAGGCTGGTATATAACTACCAGTAAAAGTACTTATTTAAAGAAATTGAATCTGAATACAACCAAATTGTATGCAAAGCTTTCTGTCTTCGATTGTGAACTTTGGCCGGAACCGTTAAGCCCGCAAACGCCCTACTCCACTCATACCCATCGTCCCAATCTTCTTCGCCAGCCCATCATGAGCGCCTGTGCTTCCTTCAGTCGCGTATTGCGAGCCGTCCGTCCCGTTCCCACCTTCGTGAGTGTTCATGGCACCCCCCGAAGAATAGAACGACACTCCATAAGTCCGACAGGTTGACTTGGACAGGCACGTAATGCACTCAAGGCTGCACACGGTCAGACCACCATTCCCGGTACACGGTGGATTTGAAGACGACTGAGCCTGAGCTGATGAGTCTCTTGAATCGGCTCGACCAGGCGTTTCCGTCCATCTGGATGCGTTGTGAGTTGTGAGTAATGTAGGAAGTAGTTGTGAATAGAAGAAGGCCAGGCTTACGTCGAGGAGATACTTTCGTTACTCGCCGACTCCTTTTCTCCCGATAGGTGGAGCCTAGGTATATCGTTTGAGTAGTTCCCCGCATACGCCTTCGGGCGAAGAGCACGAGATTGGGGAGCCTGAGAAGAAGACGTCCATGTGGGCTGAATTGTAAAACGTTCGGTTGATCTAGCCAGCCGGGTAAGAACACCTCTAGGAAAGAAAACCTTGACTCAACTCACAGTCCCCACATCACCGTTGGTCGTCCTCGGGTCGATTACATCCAGCTCATAAGGGAACGTGAATGGAGCTGGAAAACTACCGATAACACTGTCTAAGAGGGCACAGTGAGTATGTTCAGCCGACTAGTCGAAAGAGAAGTTAGCGACGTACCGTTCTCCATTTTGGAGTTCTCTCCGAGAAAGTCTACTCCACGAAACCTCTGACCCAAATCCCACTCCATGTCGCCCCCAGCGAACATCCCGGTGTTCGTTCCCCTCCAATGAAAACGTTCATCAGTCTTATTTGCCCATCGTTGTTGTGAGCCTGTAGTGTGAGCCTGTCGAGGCTGAGCGAGCTGCCTCGGAAGGTTTTGCCTCACTTCGGCGTTCACCACGACTTGTTCGTTATGCGTCTCGTGGTCTTCCAGGTTGTCGAGCCCATTCTTCGGTGGTGAGTCATCGGTCCATTTGAGGGGAATCGCTGCTGTGAGGTCAGCATGAAGCTGAATTGGGGAGTACGATATCTGAAGGATTGTCAGTAACGTTCTCGGACGAAAGCGCAGTATCGACGACTTACCACACCAACCCGACCTTCCTCTCCTTCTGCATCGATGTCCTCACTCAACCCACCGGCATCCAAATGCGCACCTCTTCCTCCGTCGAGCTCAAAAACTGACCGTGCGATCGGAACAGATGTGGGTTTAGACATGGCTTCATAGAACTCGGTTGATCGTGTACGAGCGTGTGATGTTGTTGGCTTTGAGGTCCAGGAAGATGTAAAGAAGGCTTGACATGTTGATGGCTACGGGCTGGAAAGATCAAAGGTGGAAAGTCGTGTGATAACTAGGGCGAGCAAGACGAGAGGGAGCCTGGTCTCAGCTTGCGTTCCAAGTCGACCCTGGATAAAATGACTGAATGTTGAAAACGTGAGTTACGGCCATCGATTAGAATGACTGAAGCTCACCTGAACCGCTCTTGGCAGCCTCGAGCGCTCTCTCCCAAAGATCCTCATCTTTCCCCACAATGGGCCGATCGTCGGGGTTGGTCATGATTTTGGATGGTGGAATATGCTTCCCAACGCCGCTCCGTTGAAAAAAATTGGCGAGAAGGTCCCCTCCAATTGTTTTCTTCACGTTGGTTGTATGCTGAATCGACACGGGCGAGTCCAGCTCTCCTTCTGCATAATATATATCCCTCTTTCTCCATGACGTCGCGTAAACTGGTCGAAGGACCTATCCAGGACATCGACCTCAAACGTCAAACCCCCAAAACACTTCGACGTCTCTCCACATCTGGTTGTATTCGTCAGGAAGCTGTGCTCGAGGTTTCCGTGCGTAAGCCCACCATGTTTCGGATCCCAACGGAGGTTCACGCGAATAACCTCTCCGATATTCATTTGTCGCGTCGAGTAACGTAGTCGACTGGTTCGCCAACTTTGAGTTCGTGTATCGGGTGGCGTCGGATGGAATTAGGGTTGGTGTTGGCTTCGAGCAAGCCGGATGGTAGATACAGATGTGAATTGAGAACTTGGGAGTGCTTTGACCACGTTGTTGAGGCGTATGCTCGTCTCTGAGTATTGTTCCGTTTATGGAGCACCGGAGGCTCGGTTTTCTTCTAGCCGTCGTCTCTGTAGTCGGAGTAATTCGTGAGTCGAGATGTGTTGTTGGAGTTTCGAATTTGAAGCTAAATGGGCAGCTTCGTCCAAGACGAGGAACAAGAAAGTGGAGAAGAGAAAGGCGATGAGGAGCAGTTTAATCATTTTGCGACCAAGCCGGCCTCTGGGCAGAATACGGATCCTGGTTCTTGAGTTGGGAGGGATGGCGGTGGTTGGCATTGAGGATGTCGATGAGTACTGGGGCGAGACAGGCACGAACAACTTTTGAAAACGAGGGGTCGATAAAGTTTGGTTACGGCCTATTTATGGGTGTACACAGAAGGTGATTCGAGGTCGAAAATAGTCTTGTTCCTCATCATGGCAGCGGTGTTTGTGATCTAAACCCTTCAGTAGAAATTTCCGGATGTTCAAGATTGCAGGGGGTACACAGCTCGATTCCTCATCCCTCTTCTGTGCGATTCGCCTCCTACAGTCCAATCAGATGACCTTATAGCGGCCCAGAGGGTCCGAAGTCTAGCTTTCGAAGCGAACCCCGATGGTTGAGGCGGTTGGAATCCGGTGGATCGGAATTGCCGTCGGATTCCGGAAAGGTGCGTGTATCTGTTTCATTCTTCGAAACGATTCTTTTCTGGTCTGGACAAGTCAGAGCGTAGCAAGCTGGGAGGCAGGTTTTCAACGTTCAACGTCAACCTTGATAAGAGAATGAAAAGGTTCAAGTGGGGTCAAAACTGCCAGCATGTACATGAAGCGTTGAGAGTGGGAAGACACTGACAGCCGAGGCCGCCGGTGTCGTCGTGCGATGTCAACAAGCGCCCACAATCGGACCTTACCCAAACCACCACCTTGCCAGAAAAAGCCTTGCCACCACCTTCACCACTGCCAAATGCATTCAAACACTCTCATAATCAGGCCCACACCTCGGTAGACCTCCGTTAGACCGATTCGAAATCAGAAGAGTCAAAACCACAACATCACACTCACAAGCGGCATTCGAGTCGCCAAGGGCGCTCGTATATCCCCCATCTCCTCCTTCAAGCTTCACCGGCAGCTCCGACCAGAATCGTCGAGCAACTACTAGGCCTCCCCGCCACCTCCCATGCTATTCCCACCTGACATAAAACATCGACACGGGCCCGGAACACTACTGGTACTGGTCGAGGGATTATTTTTACTGCGATAACAGGTATCTGTAAGTTTCGGGTTGTTTCATACTTACGATTGACACTGACCTAAAGGCGACATTTCTGTAGCTCATCCAGCTCATCCAGGATGAAATACGGCTATCGAGACACGCGTCGGTGCTTTCTATGGCTGTAACACGAGGGAATGGTCTGCACGAGGAGGGCTCCTTCATATTCACCAACGAAACCCCCCACATCTCCTGCTCGTTATTCGATGTCATTTAACATCCGGGCTTCTCCCCAGTCAAGAGCCAATACGTTGTTACAATCACGCGGCCTGTGTTCAGCATTCGAACTTCATGGCGCGGCGAAGCAACTACGATCCCAGATTCGGATAGGGTCATACTAAACCTCTTTCACGGAGAATATCTGGTAGGAGATGAGGGCATCGTTATACTCGTGCGGGACTGTTGATCACTGAGATGGGGCATACAGGTGCGACCTCGTTCACCTGATGGAGAATCGACCTCTCACATGTCCACACCCATCTCCAGTGCTATTTGAGCGACTCAATAAATGAGTAGAGGTGGAAGGGGAGTTATCTTTAGACGGGCACTTGTTGGACGTAACCGTAATCGATTGTTCTCCGCCAACTCGATGCCTATCCCGTCAAATATTCAGAGACCCTTTGCTTTGTACATCCCCGTCCCCGACATGCTAAATGTTAGTGATAGCACGAATTCATTGGACTCCCGTGACTCGTTAGCGTCATAAGAGCGAGCACGGAGCAGCTGACACTCAGAGCTGCTGATAGCGGTCTTTGGGTGCGTTAAATTTTGGCTAGTAACTTCCACCACCCCGCCCTTCTCACAAAAACCTTCCCACTCACGGAACACCCTCCTCCCCACTGTCTATCCTGATCCAGCTGAGCTGAGCTCACACATAGTGGTCAACGACCTCCTGGTGCAGTTAACGTGCTCTCCAGGATCTGATCGTGCACAGGGAATCCGCACTGCCGCAATGTGTGCTCATAGCCTCAATCCGGTAGCCTTCATTCATAAGTCGACGTTGCTTCTTCCTTCCTCTTCCCCTTCATCATCCTCGCCAATCCCCAACCCCCACCTTCCTCTTCCCTCTACATCGAACAGCTCCTTGTCGTCTATTGCCCATATCGGTCATCATTCCGTTCCTCGAGCCCACAACTCATAAGCAGACGTTTTGAAATACCTGTCTCGGTGCCTATACGACCTCCCTATGAAAGCAGTATGTCCGTACAAAACATGAATGATGGCCCGGGAGCTCAGAACAATAACAACGGTCCGGGGACCCAGAACGTCTTTGTAAACAGCTTCAACAAAGGCGCCTCCCACCGTGAGTTTCTTGTTTTGCGTTCCCGTCGAACGCGATGCTAACCTTGACCGTGTTGGTATAGCACACAGAAACCTGTGGGATGCCATCGCGGGAGTCGGAGCTTCGCATAACGCCGAGCAGCAGTACGAGCGCGGGGAGTGTCTCCCAGGAACCCGCGAGGAAGTCCTTCGGAGGATTTTCGAGGAGTGGATCAGGGCTGGAGCGCAGGGATGTCCGATCTCCTGGCTCACTGGCACTGCCGGTGTTGGGAAAACCGCCATTGCCATGACCCTTGCCAAAGCTTGCGAGCGGGAAGGCCTCCTGGCTTCTTCATTCTTCTTCTTTCGATCCGACCCGAAACGAAACAATGCCAATGCCCTCGTACTCACCATAGCCCATGGCTTGGTTTCGACGATACCATTCATGCGACATTTCATCGAACAGAGGATCTCGAGAGATCCAAAGATCTTGGAAGCGACGCTGGAAGACCAGTTTCGCGAGCTCCTCGTCGACCCTACCGTTGCTCAGGCCCGTAGCCGGGAGAGACAGTGGCCCTGGTACTGGGGCTTCCTCCTGAATACACTGTGCCTGTTGTTTTCGAGTGTCATGCTGTTGGACGTTATGTGGGCTTTCTTTATCATGCTTCCTCTCCTTGCGCCACCACCAGTGCCGAAAACTCCGAACATCGTCATCATCGACGGTTTGGATGAGTGCGGCGACGAGTCTATCCAGCTGCGCATAATCAAAACCATCCGATCTGCAACACAAGGAAACCCTCATTTCCCGTTACGCTTCCTGATTTGTAGTCGGCCGGAGTTCTGGATCCGGCAAGCATTCAATGCACATCCTCCCGACCAGCTCTTCAAGATTGAGCTCGACAATTCGTTCAGGCCCAGCAAGGATATCGAACAGTACTACCGCCATCACTTTAGCGAGATCTCCTCAGATTCTCAGTACAGCCAAGTCCGATTTCCGAGTCCCTGGCCCTCGGAAGAGGACCTCGGAGCGTTGGTTGAGCTTAGCTCCAGCCAGTTCGTCCATGCAGCGACCATTGTCAAATATGTTAAAGACAAGTACGAGCATCCGATCCAACAGCTTCGCATCATCATCGAAAAACTCCCGCCTCGTCGACCAGGAACGTCACCCTATCAACAGCTCGATGCGCTGTACAATTTCATACTCAGCGCAAATTCAGACCGAGAGGGAGTTCTTCGCATTCTTGCAGCTCTTCTTGTCCTCGCAGATTTACCAAGAGACCCATATACTTATCTGTTGGAACCGTCTCCGGCGATTATCGAGTTGGTACTAGGACTTCCCGCGGGACAAGTACCTTTGACCTTGCGGGCAATGCACTCGATACTGGATATTCGAGGGTCGACGGATGAACTCCGTGTCTATCACACCTCGTTCAGGGATTACCTGGTTGACAAAGCTAGGTCAGGTCAATTCCACATTGACACCGAGACTCAAAAGTATACCGTTGCGCGACAGTGGCTCCAGAACCTCTGCATTAGTAAAGTGCGGACTTACAGGTATGAAGTCATTTGTCTTCTCTTGTCACTCTTGGAAATGCTGAACCTCTTTTACATGAACGTGCAGCCCCAACCAACTCCACGGCGAGAAAACCAAGCCATTCTTTAGGGAATGGGAGCAGTTCTGCATGTCGTTCCCAGAACCGACTCGGGATCTATTGGAAGGTTTATGGAAGGTTGATCTCGTATCTGCACGCTTGGCAGGTGCAGGATCTTGGCGAGGTTGGTTCGATAACCTGGTACCGTGGGTGGAGCAATATGTAAGTCTGACCGACCAAAACTCCTTGCTGTGCCCACTTCTGTGTTCATGCTTCTTTGATACCAGCATGACCTCAATACGAACAAAAGCCAGGACAAGAAGGAGGTCGGAGACCAGCTGAAGGTCGGCACAGATGACCAATTCAAGGTCAAGGCTCACAGTCGTGCGATGGACAAGGAAAGACCTGATGTTGATATTGTGGAGGGTCTCGTGCACAGACTCCAGAACCGCCCCAAACACTTTCATCTCAAATGGCCCTCGGGTGTTACTCCACAAAACGATGTCGTGCGTTGGGTTGTCAGTTGTGCTGCAGGATGTCCAAATTATACCAGTCTTGATGGAACACGCCCCCGGAGTGATACCGATGATGTGCATGTGTGCCTCACAGACTGCCATTGTGATCTCTCTGGAGGGAACCAGTCGTGTGATTCGGGGCATCTTGCGTATCAGGAGGCTTGTTTGCAGTATGCCAAGGCTCACCTCTCTCTTTTCCAGGAGCTTGTCAATGTGCCAGAAGACAGTGATTCGGTAGGCGTCTTTCATAACATGGTGAATTCATCGCTCCTGGCACATTGTCGACTTGATATGGACCTGCTTTCGCTTTCCCGGACGTTTTTTGGGATTGCGAAGGGTTATCTGGGGATGGACTTTGATGAGTATTATGTAAAGGAGGGAAGGAAGAACATGCTTGCATGGATTGAGGTGAGTACCTATTGCTTTTATGGAGTTGCGGTCTTGCACTAGGGTTGACAGTCTCCCTCCTTGATAGACCTTTCCGGACAGGTTCGCTGAAGAAGGGAAAGCCTTGAAAGCGCAAGTCCTCGATTTACCTTGGAAACGGTGGGCACGAAATTGGTAACTTGTTGGCTCACTATAGACAGGCCTGTGGAAGGTGTGGCGAACGAATGTCGGATTTGATGTTTTTAGTATTGACTCCCTTTTGATAGTTCTTACCTTTATTGTAAGGCCAGCAGGTTCACTCCTTTGGGTAACCACTACGAGCAAGGACTTCCGATCCCAGCCAACCTGGTGACCAACTAGCAGCCCAGTGCTATCTATTTGCCAGTGCCAGCGTCTCCAGCTACAAGGAAACAACAAATGTGTAAAGCTTACATCCGGGGTATGGCAGCAATAATCACAGTCTAATACCTCCCGCAAAGCTGGACTGAGTCGTCACACGTTGCCCTTCGTTTTGATATTGCAAAGGCCAGGCACCGGTTCGATCTGAGTTGACACTCTGTTCTCTTGTCCATTGAGGCCACTGTAGCCTGTTCTACACTGGTTTGCGTGAAACAGATTTGAGCCGCAGCCCCACAGCTTCAAATTTATTTCTTAGATAATACTATGTAGTTCAGGCCTCACTATTTCACGAATATCAAGTTCCAGATGTATGTTCCTTGCATGTTCCTTTCAATAAGGTGATTTTGGTCACTGAATCTAACTGGAAGGTGACTCCCAAACCGTTCCTCAGTTTCATACCCGAATTTTTGTACTGCAGCCCATCTGGGAGGTTGCATTGTTGACGTGCGTAGGGCCATTCCTCAGTCTATAAAGTTAGGTTGCACAGCCGCTTCTTTTGCTCCTGGCAACCCTACTAAAAACGGCAGGTGGTGGTGATTCAGTCTATCACAGATGCCTATCGTCACGACTACATAGTCTACAACCGACTACGAAATCGAGCAAGTAGCCCCAGAAACCAAGGAGGGGATCTTCCGGTCTCAGCAAGGCGCCCACTCCCGCGCAACCCGAACTGTGGTTCTGTCAACCTGTCCTTGTGGAGATCCCCACCTCATTGTATCCCTTCTTCTCCTCCAGTCCTGTTAGCAGGATGTGAACGAATGCATTATGATCACAAAAATGATATAAAACTAATGAGTTCACCAGTGGTGAATAAGCCATTCTCTCTCTGCTCTCTTCGTTCGGCCAGGTATTTGGTCTGTCCAACGAAAGAATCGGGGCCTCCGTTCGAAGTGTCACTCCGCAATGTTCTTCCAGGTTCTTTCCCTGGTTACGTGTCGGGAGTCAACATCTAAGTGGTTGTACTCGTCGCTAAAGTGCAGAGATTCAGGTTGGATATTAGAGGGTCAAGCATGCAAGGAAAGCTGTTGGCCCTCCTGACCGCTTATAAGGGCCGACTCGCTCCGTAAGGCTCCATAATGGGTATGGTGCCGTCATTAATGAAATTGCCTGGCGCCTCGCAAGCGCCCACAAGGCCTCATAAGCGCACTGCCAACATACAAGATCTATCCCAAGGTAAACAGGTCGAGAAGTCAAAGTAAGTCATCAATAATCATACTAGTACACATGTAGTAGGATATCATACAAGAAAGTGATTTGGGTGATGTAAATGTTTCGTGGGAAGTGCTTGATACCATGGTTTATAATGAGTGAGGGAGAAGCAGGGCGCAATGGAAGATGGAGCGAAATACTGATACATAGTGGTGAGAGATAGCGTACTCTATGTCCTCGACCTTGTTCTGCTTGATTTTGGTTGTTGAAACAATGTCCAAGCGGTTAAGAACAGCCGAATTTTGAAGTGAGTGAGGGGGCTGCCCTGGCCCTCCGGTCCACCCATCCATCACCTGAAGAAGACCTCGTAGAGCCTGTCAGCGTCCAATTGCTATATCCATCTCACAAGATGCAAATCCCTCACGTCCTGGAGCAATGTCACTGGGCATCAGTGCGTTCTCAAAATGGAGAATAACTCCCAACACCTCCTGTTTGTGCTCATTGTTGGATAGCCTGGCACAATAGCAACAGCGGCCAACAGAAAGCAGCTCATGCTGAAAATTTATCTTGAACATCTCCCACAAGATCTCTTTCACAACATTGTTAGGAGGGAGAGTAAAGAGAACAAGAGATGAACTGCACCAGACCACCGGCACCTCAGGGAGGTTGGCCAGGCTCACAGAGCCCTGCAGATCCTGTCGTGTTAGCTAAATGTATATGATGATGAATGCAAGGAATAAGACGTTGTAAAGCACCACTTGTGGTGTATAATAAAATCTAACTCGTAGGTCAAATCCTCCCAACACTCAAGAGTGTAGCTGAAGGGTGCAGGAATCAGGGATTGGCATTGCTCGTAGGTTTTGCTCTTAGCCAGACTGCAATAGTAGGCTGAAGGAAATCTGACTCAACAAACTATCCAACTAAGGTAGCTTTGCCTCTGAAACCAGTTTGGAGGTCAAAAGTGGGGTTCAGAAGAGAGATTTATAGGTTGTTTCGGGGAATGTAGTGTTTGTTTGGTGCTTCAGAAGTGCGTTCTTAGGCTTCAACTAGCTTCAGAACTACTCGAACAGCAAGGGGCAACAAGACAATCAAATCAAGCTCTGCATTTGCTACCAGCACCAACTATACCCTTAGTACAGTCAATATCTCATTGTACAAGTACAAGGGAGGTATGCTGAAGGTGCAACACCTCCAATCACTTCTCGGTCATTGTTTAGTGCCCAGTGCCTGGTTCGAATCCACACCTCCAAAGTGCTAATTTCCTAGTTTCCAAAGTAAAATTTCCACTTTGGCGGCAAGTCCAGAGGTCAGTAAAAGCAAGTACTAGGTTGTCCCAATTCCTTGCTTACTTTTCCCCTGAGCGCACTATGGCACGCTTGCATAACATCAAAGACCACTTCCACAACTTACTCTATAGTAAGCCTTTCTAGTTTCTAGATTCCGAGGCGGCCTTCTGACTTCCTCTTCAGAGTTGTATAAGCTCTGGTGGTATCCAGAGGACTACTCTGATAAGATCAAGGAGCACCACATCATCCTACCCATATCACTTGACGCAGAACAAGAAGCTATCCTCGGAATCATCTTCCAGCAGTTCTTCCTCAGTCGCCACAGATCCATCTACTGGGGCTATGTGATTTGTTATGACATGATCCAGGACAAAATCTATCTCTGCAAGGATACCTTCGACCACTTTATTTCTCATGATGCCAGGTCTGTCATCGACATGGTCGCTGAGTCCATTGCTCGAGTTGGTTTCCTCAACTTCAAAACCACTCGTACTCCTGGAGCCGTTAACACTTGGATCAACGCCATTGTCAGTTGTGCTGAGTGCCCAGCACTTCTGAAGCTTGACTATACCAAGCTCTTGTTCTTCAAGTACTCCCCTGTCATGGGTTGTTGGCTCTCTCAATCCTTCTCTTTCTATAATCCTATCTTATGTGATCCATTCTATACCAATTATCTAGATCACAAAACCTTCATTGATTCTTATTATCCTGAAGATCCTGACATGGATAATTACATTGGTTGGGACAAGGTAGCTCTAGCCAATATGAATGACTAGCGTAACTGGTAGTATCCTTAGTATACTTGAATCAATCATGCCCCCGAAGTGAGGCCTTGACCTTATACCAAGCTTCTGAGGCTCGACTTAGTCTCGTTTTCCAACCACCCATGCTTCCACAGTGACTTCCTCTGTCTAGCTCTACTAGTACGGGTCTTCGTCAAGTCTGATTATATTATTTTGATCCTTAGTACAATGCCTCTGAGCCACTGGAGATATTCCCTTGATATGACTACAGGTCCTAGTCGCGCCTCAGAAGTGATACTTTCTTCAGTTATACGACTCCTACAGTTTTCAGAGATAAGGAGAGACACCTTCGAGGCGCTATTCTCTCCTTATGCTAGGATCTGAGCCTTTTACTAGCCGCTCGGGACTCGCTCTAGTACTCATATTACCTAGTTATTTCTTATCTGTTTTATGTTAAAATCACACACAAAAAAGGCTCCGAAGCTGCTTTTTAATAGCAGGCGCTACACCGGGTCAAAAGAACCTATAAGCTTTTGATCTGTCATCGTAGCCAATGAAGATCATTGCTTCTGAATGTGGAGCAAGCTTATTCTTTTGATATGGAGTATCAGCAGGAAGATACGCATAAGCGCCACAGCCAAATGTTCAAAAATACGAAACATCGGGCTTCTTTCCTTGTTTAAGTTCCACCGGAGTTTTCCAGTTCCTAGAGCAAATAGGAGTTTGATTTTAGGTATGAAGGGCTGTTAGGAGTGCAAACTCCCACCAATTTTCAGGAGCACAAGCCTGAAAACGCATTGCTTCAGATTTTTCTCGCAGTGTGCAATTGAATTGTTCAGCGTGCCCGTTCTGTTGATGAATATGGGGAGCCCCTTTATTTGTCATCAGACCTAATTCCTCGTAATATTCACGTTGTGTGTTTGAAAAGAATTCTCCCCCTTGATCAAAATGCACGCACTTGACCTTTTCATCAGTCTGGCACTCAATAAGAGCAATCCATCCACATAATTTTTGATCAGTATCAGATTTCTTCCGAATAGGATAAACCCATCCATAAGATGAACCATCATCAAACAGCGTTAAAGCATATTCGCTTTGATAATATGATGCCTTGGGGTATTCTATCAAATCTCCGTGAACAAGTTCGAGAACCTCCTTAGCTCGTTTAGAAGAAGGAGGATACAATTTAGATACCATTTTGCCTTGGGCACAGCCTCGAGATATGGTTGTATTGTCCTTTGGAATAGCCAATTTCTCTGGAAAACCTTTTATGTGTTCCACTATGTTCCTTAAAACTCTGGGATCAATATGTCCCATTCGTCTATGCCAAACTTTGGAAGTTTCTACAAAGAAAGACTTGACAGATGCAAAGAAAGACATTCCCATAAGCGTCTTTGCGTTTATCCATCGTAGGTTATCTCCTTTGAAGCTAGGATAGAAGCTCATAAGGAGTGACCCATCTTCCTTATTCTGAATCGAAGTCTCTTGACCGCTTCCAATTGTCTGATAACCCAGACTCTTTGGAATTTGCTGTCAGAGATTAAACGATGAGGGCTATGTGGATTATACAACACTGGATAGAGTTTTGTATCTTGCGATACACCTGCACTATTGGTATGTTGAATATTAACAGTACCATATCCCTTTAGCTGAATCTTAGCTGCATCGCCGGCAGAGGTAGATAAGTCCATTGGTATAGCAAACTCATCATAGTCTATGAAATCCGTAATGAACGGAGTCATATGTCCAGAAGCGCCACTATCAAGTAGCCAAGCTTCTTGGGGATTTATGGCATGATCACTTGTGATAGCAGAAAATGATTTGAATTGCATATATTCGAATACAAGTACATTATTACATTTGTCGGAGTTATTGTCCTTCAAAATGTTATTGTTCTGTATTGAAATCTTATCAGTGAGTGTCAGACTATCAGAGTTAAATACTTGCCAAGGGGACCTATTGTTACTCTCGTACCAGTGCTTGTCGATATCATTCATCTCTTGCCAGGTTGCAGGTTCAGGTGGAGGAGGAGATGGCGGTTCAGGGGTTGATGTGCAATGTTCCTCAGCAGGAGTATTCTGACCAGTACTTTCCATGGTATCAGCAATCATATTTCTATATCATCGGATAATTAGATCCAATATATCATTGATGCGTCTCCCACGGACAAGTTGGTATTCTGCAAGTTGAAATGCAGATTCAGATTCTCGTTGAAATCATTAAATAACTTGAATCCTTCTCCTGATTAAGTCAACATTGTGCACTACATCTGGACTATTAGTCACAGCAGTGCTCAGCTGTACCTCTTCAATGTGCCTTTCCAAAACTGAGATTGTAAGAAAATCAGTCAGCCTATTATCTGCAGTTTCCTGGGCTCTTTCAATTGCTTCAGTGATTTGAGGCTCATTAGCCGCTGTAACCCATGGGTCAACTTCGTATGCTGTCGAAGTTGGTCCTTCTCCAGGATAATCTGGAAGTTCGGACACCATGTCAATCGGGCTGCGGTTATCAACAACTTCACTTGTTGAAGTGATTTGTTGTGGTTGATCAGTTGCTCTTGGAGGAGCTTGATCAATTGAGCATCATTGTACCAGTGATCGAAATGTAAAATCGACGGAGGGTAGCCTAGCTAAATTTGATGCAGGTTGCACAGAGAAGTATTGCGTTGGTGGAGGAATTGGTACTGGGTCTTGCACAAGATCTTCCGTAAGTCTAGCAAAAAGTCTCATGAATTGTTCCAGTTTGTATTCCAGAATCATTTGTGTAGGAAGCTTTTGCTCAAAGACTTCTGGGAATGGTTTCTCGTTTATCCAATCATACAAGTAGGTCGTTGAGCTTTGAAGTTCACTAAATTTGATTTTAGGAACAAACCTGATGAAAATGTGTTGATTCTCAGGCTTGAAGCGATTTGTTTGGATGTTTATCAACATTGAAGACGTGATAGACATTCTTGTCTTCAGGTTTTCTGTGTAAGATCCAGACGACCTTATTTATGTTGATAATAACTTTGAGAGATGTGATCAACGTCCCATTTCCAGTATTCTGATGGTGTAAACACATATACTGCCTTTATCTGTTCATGACTGCCGGTTTGCCATACAGCTTGTCTAGGAGTCATGTTATAACATGTGCTTCGGTCAACTGGATAGCAGAACATAGCAAGCTTGGTTTGAACCAAGATGTTAATGTTCTTATGTCTGTAATGACCAAATCTTCTCCAGACTTTGCTAATGATAAGATCCATATGAGTCTCTTCAAATCCTGATGGCAGATAAGCTCCAGATTTCCTAGTTATCATGCTGGGATGATGGAGGTTTTTGTTTGCAAACTGAACAGGATAATCATTGGGTCTAACTGTGATCATATATAACCTATCAGTGCTCATATGCCATTCTTTGCATTCATTCAGGAAACAGAAGAGTTCTTTCTTGTCATATTTGACAAAGACATAATCATTTGGATCGAATGTATGAGCATATCAGACATCGTTCACAGATGTGTACGGGGGAGCGAAAGGAGGAGAAGGTGGTCTCTGGTTTGCCCAATGTTCACCAAATTCGGGATCATATGTCTCATGTGGCCAATAATGGCATGGTGTATGAGACACAACAGAGTTAGGATGAGACACAGGTGTGTCTGGATCATAGACCCAGTCATATTCCTGATGCTCTTCTAATCCTTGATCTGTTGGCTGATGATATAATCTAGCCAGATCCATTTGTGAAACTTCGAGTACTGAGTGTCACAAACTGCCACTATTATTTTGTCCTGTCCACCCCGGTGCCGGCCCTACTTCCCCAGATCTTGCCATTTACCATCACCAGAGTCATTCCAATCAATTCTCCCATCAACATAGCATTGGCACCTGTCATCCTCATTTACTTATTGAGCCATATCAGTTATTTTGGTCTTTCATCATGGAACAATCATCTTTTGATCTCTTTCTCATACCTTACTATTGGTTACAACTATACATGTTTGGTTTGACTTCCCTGCTTTTCTCTCATGGATACTTTTGACAGTTCTCATCATTTCATTCATTCCTTGTGATGCATATTCTCATATATAATCATGGTATCACAAATCCACTACTCACCTGTTCAGATGTGGTTTTGATGATAAGGGAATAACTGATGTGAATGCAGAGAGCAGAGGAGATGTTGTCAAAGGACAGAAGACGTTCTTTAGTCTGAGGTTTTATGCCTCAGACAATCTAGCTTATATACATGGATTCTACAGGACCCCAGACACTATCTAAGACCTATGATACCTAAGCTGACTGATGCACTCATCAGAATGAGTCTACTATGAGTCGCGATGGTGCAATCAAGGTGTAAGTATGAGTCGAGTGAGTCGTAAGAGTCAACTCGAGTGTTTGAACTGTCTACACAGCACATGACTCACCATAGTCATGGTGTGGCAGATCTAGACCTATGCGTATCCCCTTTAGTTACAGATCTATCTAGATGAGTCCAGACCGAATCTATAGAACAAGAGATCAGATATCTACTGATAAGATGTTGGATTGGATCGAATGATATGATAACCACATGGCACAGATAAGATATAGGGAGATTAGATGTAAAGAGAGAAAATCTGTGACATTACCCCCCCTCTTGGTTTGAGCTCCGATGAGAACATATGGACTTCATTTTCGAAAAATTCATCCATTTCGATAACCCTTACTGGTCTAAGTCCAAGCTTCTTGTACTCCTTGACTTTCTCTGGAGTGTTTTTCAAGTTACTGGCTGGTTCCCAGGAGTCCTCATCTCGGCTTTCTCCTTCCCATCTTACTAAGTAATAAGTTGTCTGATGAGCCAGCATAGTTAAAGTGCACAGTGGGTTTAACAAAGTAAACCTCACATGGGTAATACACAGAGTTGTTCTGTAGTCTTGAGATGCTTGAGAAGAGGTGATAATCGAGTAGATTGTCCTAAGGCTTAAGGCCTTTCGTCCAGTCTTTTATACATAAGTTTCTGGTACATGTAATGAGTATTACACTAACTGAAACTACTACTAGAAGTAGGTATTCGATCCTAAAGGCGTAAAAGACATTAGTACTGTGTAAGTACTTCTACCATGAATGGTAGTATGCTTGGTGAGCATAGTCATGTTTGCCTCATGTATTAGAGGCTCTACTTATGCTATTGGATAGCGACTGTCTATAGTGTCATATATGATGAAACTACTAGATACGTAGTAAGATACGTAGACAGAGACGTAGTACTTGCATGAGGACGCAAGTGTTCTAGAGGCGTAGCTCTATAAATAGTGTGACGCGTAAACAACACGTCATTAGTGTATCACATGATATCCATCATGTTCAACATTGTCTTTCCACGAATACGATGTTGTAGGATTCTGTCAACCACCCATTCTAGGTGACCCTTCACCACAATTGGTTCAGGTGCAGGTGGCTTTTGTCCAACGATAGTGGGTTCGTTATATGTGGCAAGCTTGCTGGCATGAAAAACAGGATGATATGCTCGGAATTTCGATGGCATCTGAAGTTTGAAGGTAACCGGTGACAACTTTTCAATAATTGTGAAAGGTCCCTCGTATCTTGGATTGAGTGCCCGTTCCTTATCCTGATAATCTTTCAGATTCAGTAGTACTTTATCTCCAACTTTGAAGGGAACATTTTGAACCCCCTGGTCGTAGTACCACTTCATCCTTTCAGCTGCGAGCTTCAGGGCTGCTTTCGCTTGCTCCTGAGCATCAAGTTGTTGATGAAAAATGTCGTTAAGGTCGTTGTTCTTTGAAAGCTCTTTGGCCAACGTTGGTCCAGCTCGTAAGTGTCGACCATACTCCAAGAAGAAAGGACTTGACTTTGTCCCTTCATGTGCTGCGTTGTTGTAAGCAAATTCTGCCACATTTAGCAGTAGCGACCAATCATCAAGATTGTAATCAACGTAGCACTGGAGATATTGTTCCAGACTTTGATTCACTCGTTCTGTTTGTCCATCTGTTTGTGGATGATAAGATGTCGACATCGTTGATTTAATTCCAAGGAGTTTGCACCATTCTTGGAATATTTCAGCAGCGAACTGTATTCCTCTATCCGAAATGATCTGATATGGAAGTCCATGCAGAGGGTAGATTCTGTCATACAGTAACCTTGCAAGGTCCTTTGCAGAGAAGTTATTCGTGATAGGGAAGAAGTGAGCCCGTTTGGTGAGTCGATCAACCACAACACAGATTGCATTGTATTCGAGCGAAGGTGGTAGCTGGGTAATAAGGTCAATGGAGATAATCTCCCAAGGTCCGTTAGGAACCTCGTTTGGCTGTAATGGTCCAAATGGCGGTTCAGGGTGATTCTTGCTACGCTGGCAAGTATCACAACCTGTGACATGTTTCTTCACAAAGACTAACATGCCAGGCCACCAATAGTTACGAGTTACTAGTTCGTAGGTCTTCCATCTACCAGGGTGTCCGGCAGAGGTGATATTGTGGTGGATTTGAACAACTTGTCGTCGTAAGTGATTGTCTGTGCTTCTGGGAATGTAAACTTTTCCTTGATAGAGTAGAAGTCCATTCTCGAAGTTCCAATCTTCCAGAGATTTCTTGAATTCTCGTGGTCCTGATTCTAGAAGTGACTTATAGTCCTTCGTAAGTTCATCTGATAGCAATGCTTCTTTGACCTCTCTTAGGATTTGATTGTTGTCTACAGGCGATTCATGAGTAGCCTCGAGTGCCTGAATGGCAAAAAATTCAGGTTTGAGCAAAATTTGATCACGATTATCGAGGTTTACCCCCTCCTCATGATCTGGCCTCCTGGACAGAGGGTCTTCTGCTTGCATTGTTTTACCAGGTTTATGGTGTAGGGAATAGTTAAAGTGTGTGAGGTACAGAGCCCATCTCGCTTGCCTCCTTGTTAATTTCTGGGCTGATTTGAAGTATGTCAGATTCTGATGATCCGACCAAATCTCGAATTTTTCCGGATGTCCTTCTAGATAATGCCTATATTCTTCCAATGCATGAATTATTGCAAGTAGCTCTTTGTCATAGATCTCATAATTACGTTCATGTATATCAAGAGATTTTGAATAGAACACAACTGGATGCCAGAGTTGATCTGCTGGGTCCAGTTGAGACAAGACAGCGCCAATGGCGAAGTCGCTAGCATCGGTAGAAAGGCAAAATGGACTTGTGTCATCTGGAATTCGAAGTATGGGAGCTGAAGTAAAGGCCTTTTTCAGAGCCTCAAAAGCATTCTTTTGATCTTCACCCCATGCCCAAGGTTGTTCCTTTTTGGTAAGAGTGGTGAGTGGTTTCGCAATCTTCGCAAAATCTTTGATGAATCTACGATAGAAGTTTGCGAATCCCAGGAAAGCTTGCACATGCTTTACTTTCGCAGGTATTGGCCACTCTTGAACTCCTGAAAGTTTCTTCGGATCCATCGCAACGTGTCCCTTCGAGATGATCATACCAAGATAATCAATTTGATCCTTCTCAAAGAAACATTTCTCTGCTTTAGCATAGAGATCGTTATCTCGAAGCCTTTTCAAAACTTCTTGAACAATTTTGCGATGTTCTTCTAAGTCATTTCCAAAGATAAGAATGTTGTCTAAGTACACCATAACTTTGCCATCCCGGATAAGATCTCCCAAGATGTCATTCATCATTGACTGAAATGTCGCTGGTGCATTTGAAAACCCAAAGTGCATAACCGTAGCCTCAAATAATCCTCGTTTTGTTATGAATGCTGTCTTCCACTCATCACCTTCACAAATGCGGACGTTATTATATCCCCATCGTAGATCAATCTTGGTGAAAATTGATGCTTGGCTAAGCGAATCAATTAGATCTGAGATCCGTGGAATTGGATAGCGATTCTTCACAGTTACGGAATTGAGAGTACAATAGTCCATTACAGGTCTAAGACTTCCATCATGTTTTTTGACAAAGAAGAAAGGTGCGGCTACAGGACTTTTTAAAGGTCTAATGTAACCCTTTCGGAGTTCCTCATCAATCCACTCATCCAAAGAGTTTCGTTCTTTTGGAGATAGCGGGTATAGTTTAGATGGTTTGGGAAGTGTTGAGTCTTCCACAAACTCAATCGGATGGTCGTATGCTTTACATTCCGGCATCTGCTCTGACTTTCTCTTGGAAAAGACGTCGCCATAGGGGTGTAACCATTTTGGCACATGGGACTTCCAATTTCTGGTGTCCTCATCTGATCCGTCGAGATCCTCGTCCAAGTCATCTTTGAACATAGACGCAATAACTTTTGCTTGTTCACGGTCATCTGGGTCTTCAATATCTACCCAGTTGATATAAGGATTGTCGGAGTCTTCCTCTCCTAAACTGTCCAGTGAGTCATCCCACGGCAATCCTGAATCGAGTTCGAGTTCTTCGGTTCCAGCCTCGAAATCTGGTGTTTTACGGACTCTAGTGGCGCATGTATCTGGACACCTGGAGAACTTCCATTCACCTTTACGCCAGTCTATTTCTGGGTTGTGCTTGTAGAGATAAGAGTAGCCGATCATCATTTCCTTGTCCCCAAGCTGGGTGACGAAAAGGTAATGTGTGGTCTTATGGGTCCCAATTTGCACATAGGCGCGGACATATTCCCTTATTTGTCCTGAAATATTGAAAGTTCCATCTGCATTTTTAACTTCATACGGAGTTGCCAGTTTATTAGTTACCAGGTGATTTCTTTCAACGAACGATTTATCGATGAAATTCGTTGTGGCACCAGAATCAACTAGAGCCTCGGTCTGCACTTTATATCTGTATACCCATAGTGTAACTGGAATTCTAAAAGAAAAAGTCTTGTTGCGAGCAATATTTACTGTACAAGATTCCAGTCCTACTTCTACTGAGTCCTGCTCAGTGCCAAACGAGGGTACACTAATTCCTGACTGTAGATCACAGACGTTATCCTCTACAGTCCTTCGGGAAAATCCACATTGGATCGTCGAATTGCCTTCTTCCCTTTACCGGTTGGTTGAGAAGGTCCTGCCTGCACTCCATCAACTTGTGCAGTTGTCCCCATTTCAGAAGACTCGGTGTCAACTATTTCCTGGATACTCGCAGAGTTGATATTGACTTCAGATGGGGCATCTGAGGTGTCGATATCGTATTCTTTGGCCATTTCCATTAGCCGTTGGTAGAAGGTTTTGCCGGAGGCTGTACCTTTACCAGAGTTTCCATTCTTGTTGCCTTGACCTGATGTTGAAGGATTTGACGTTGAAGCTCTTGGAGCAGGTCGTTTGTGCTCATTCCCAGGCTTTTCGTAACAATCATTGGTGTTATGTGTTTTCGATTTAGCCTTAAAGCCTTTACCAGAGCAGATCTGACACAGTTTCTGCTTGGCATCCTGGGAATTTGCGTGTTTCGCCTTGACCTTCTTTGCCGAGTCTATATCCATTGCATCAGGGTCGGACTTCTTATTATTGCCATTGCCTGTGTTACTGCTACCACCAGTAGCAAAAACGTCCCTTGTCGACTTTTCCGGGTGAAGGAACTTATACGTCTTAATCAGAAGCTCGAGATAAGCATCCCATTTCTTAGGAATTTGGTTGTTAACCTCATAAGGAACCATCACACTATGCAGGTCCTTGGGTATAACCTCTCTGAGCTTATCTATGAAAAGATTATCGTCCTCATATCCAACCATGCGGGCAAGAGTATGATACTGTTCGGCATATTTGATAAAGTCCTTGTGCGCCAAGGTTTCGTTCTTCCAGAGGGCAGTAAGCGCCTTCTTGTAGCTTTCTATATCATCTTTCTCTCCATAGATGGCAAGTTCGTTAATAAATTCTTGGAAAGTGCCCAAGTCTTCGCCTGCAGTAAGCTTATCAAAGTATTTCTGCAGGTACGTTGCAGCAGCACCTCGTACATGGGTAAGAGCCGTGACAATTTGATGTTTGTCGGTAATGATTCCATAATGTGAGTTATACAAACTGAGTTGATTTACCCAGTCCTTCAAGTTCACCTTTGAATCTGATCCAGAGAACTTTGGTGGTTCTGGGATCTTGAATCCAGCTTTTCCGCCACCACCACCGGTTGCATTATCAACTGACAAGGCATTGAATTGGTCTCGGTAGTGCTGTATTTGTTCTTTCATGGATTCCATAACCGCAGTTTGCATCTGCGTCATGAGTTTCAGATCGTTGATTTGTGACTGAAGTACAAGGGTGTTGTTGTATACTCCACCCAGTTCAGGATTGAAATGATCTTTGATTGCTACGACATGATTGTCAACAACCGATTGTCAACAACCCTTTTCATCCTGTTTACTGTGTCTCCATGGGCATTTCGAATCAATTGACTAAGTTGGGTCATTTGTTCATTGGTGAAATTCATTACTTGTTGATCGAAATGTACAACAAGCAGTTGGTTCCACTTGTCAGTAGTTGGCCACTGGATTTCAGGAAATTCAGGTTCCCAAGCATCATGTTCTGCCAAGTTTGCAACTGGTGCAGGTGTGGTTGACATTGCTGTTCAGATGTATTAACGAATTGTTCCATCGTAAATATGAAGAGAAGAAAGAAAGGCTGCCAAGCCGTTATGCCAAGTATATCATACATCAGGGAATATTACATCGAGATTGTCGATTTCTTGACAAATCTCTACAAGTCTATCCTTTAAGTCATGTAAGGAAACCTTCTTAAACATTTTAATAGCTCCCTTCAACTGTCTCCATTGGGTATTGGACATCTTATGCCCCAATTCCTCCGTCTTATCAATCCCATGATAAAAATCCTGAAGTCTATCATACTTCTCCCACACCCTATTCGCAAGCTCCACTGGTATCCTCATCAGAGGACCTCCCAATTTGGCTTGAGCTTCCTCAAACGATAATTCATGGAAGATTCTATCCATGCGCTTAATACAAGCGGCAAGGAGAGGTTGATATTCAGGAATTCGTCAGAGGTTTTTTGTGCGTCGGAAGTGAAGATGGTTGGGAATGGGTTCGGGAATCTGATATTCGATTCGTTCGAGAAGAGATAGAGGATTGACTGGTGGAGGTGGAGATGAGAGGCATTGGAGGAGAGTCCTTCGCTTTTCCAAGCCCATACGAGCAAGTAAGCTGAGACGTTGAGTGTGTTCACAAGCCCCCTGTTGAAGCTGAAGAGTTTTGGTTGTTGAATGTTTGTTGACAGGTGTGATAAACTGATGGTTCTTGGCTACTTTCGGCATAACTATGGCAAAATGGCATAAGTACAACATATCCCTTTTTCAGAAGACATGGTACAAGAAAAGAAAAATCGTATACGGCCATGCATGTTGTCTCAGGGAAAGGGAAATCGGATCCTAGCACTGTCCACAGCACTACAAGAGGTGAAACATGTTTACACACGTCCTCAACCCGCAAGACCAGCTGGCCGTCACTTTCGCGGACCACCACCAAAGTAGTTTCTGACCTCTTTGCATAATGCAGCAAGTACCCCTTACGCCTAGGGTCCGGCAATTGTCCGTCAGCATGCAGACATTAAAAGTCCACTCCCACAAGGGGATGCCTTCCGAGTAGACACACCAGCCTTTTCAGAACCGATGGCCATATCCCCCAGATCCATATGAGCCCCTAGAACCCTCAGAGACATAATGACATGACCTGTAAACAGAAATTACTGCAGAGCAGCAGCAACGAGGCAAGACTAAAGAAACTATCGCAAATCCACTACTCACCTGTTCAGATGTGGTTTTGATGATAAGGGAATAATTGATGTGAATGCAGAGAGCAGAGGAGATGTTGTCAAAGGACAGAAGACGTTCTTTAGTCTGAGGTTTTATGCCTCAGACAATCTAGCTTATATACATGGATTCTACAGGACCCCAGACACTATCTAAGACCTATGATACCTAAGCTGACTGATGCACTCATCAGAATGAGTCTACTATGAGTCGCGATGGTGCAATCAAGGTGTAAGTATCAGTCAAGTGAGTCGTAAGAGTCAACTCGAGTGTTTGAACTGTCTACACAGCACATGACTTGCCATAGTCATGGTGTGGCAGATCTAGACCTATGCGTATCCCCTTTAGTTACAGATCTATCTAGATGAGTCCAGACCGAATCTATAGAACAAGAGATCAGATATCTACTGATAAGATGTTGGATTGGATCGAATGATATGATAACCACATGGCACAGATAAGATATAGGGAGATTAGATGTAAAGAGAGAAAATCTGTGACACATGGTCTCTGTAGGTAGTTTCCCAGCTTGTCCACTTTGTCTCCCCATTGCTTGTAGCACTTGTGCTGGGTTGAGCTTTTGGCTGCTCAATCTACTCTTTTACTTTTCTATCAACTAGTCTTATCTCTGAGTGAGTTCAGGTGGCTTGAGAGGTTTCTTCACAGAGGCCATTTGTGACACTGAGAGGCCACTATATTCTTCTCTTTGTCTGGACCTGGTTCTAACCGGTGGAGTGTGTTTCCAAGGCACACTATCTTCGGTGCTATTGGATGGTCAATCCTCAAATGAATCTTTGGATGCAACTTCTGCTTCCGAGTCAGATGCCATCTGCTGAATAGGTAGCTCCTGAATCTGAGATTCATAGATTTGTGCTTGAGATCTTCACACAAGATGAGGCAATTCTCCACTACTAGGTACTCCATCGTCCGGACTACTGAGTTCAGAGACGTCAGGATGGTATTCTTTCTGTCGAGGATTAGGAAGAGTGAGAGGATAAACTTCATCCTCATCATCACTACCAGCAGCTTCTGCTGCACGTCCTGCGGCTTCAAAGTGTTCTAGATCTGATCCTTCAAGGTTATCAAGATCACTGTAGGAGTCATTGTCTTGCTCCATGCGTGCATTGGGTTGCAAGGGATATTGCTCCTCAGGGGTAAGCTCGTTTCGACAAATATGTTCCTCTATATTTTGAGCGGTAATTGATACCATCCCAACAGAGAAATTTTGATTATAGGCAATCCTATCTCATCAAGCTTGTTCCCTTCTTTGAACTCTTTGACTCCTAGTTGACATACACATTGCCTGCCGAAAGTTTAATTGCGGATATTGCTCAAAAGCTTCTGCCAAAGTTTGAGGTTCTTTGACTTCTGCTTCTTGCTGCAAATCAAGTAACTGACGTGGTACTTGATTATCTGGATACTCAATCGACAAATGCTCATCTACTGGAACTCAGTATGTTACTGTTTCGCTCACTAGCTCTGTGCGTATAGAATCATTGACTGTGTTCAACGCAACCTGATCCTGTATGGACATGTGAACGCTCTGGGGTTGAGAGAATTCTGCTTCCAAAACAGAACATTGCTGAGCATCTAGAGCGGCAACATGAGATTTTTGCCCCCCTTGCTGGAATCTATGCTCACCCTCCGAAAATGTCACGCGTGACCCATCACATGTACACTTCACACCATCACAGTCACACTCGGTAATCCCGGCGTACGTCCAGCGAGTGTTCCTCATTTTCCCAACCCGATTTCTGTGTTCCAGTATGCCAGTAGCACCAAGATAAATAAGTATACATGTATATTAGACCTTACATCTCTATGCCTCATACAGTACGACTTGATTGACCACACCTTGCAAGGCTCAAGCGGCACTGGTCAGGTACCCGGCCCAAGAATTTCGTGTACCGCCACCGTTCGCATGTGAAAACGCACCTGACACGTTGTGGGACGCGTCGATCCGCCCTGCCTTTCCCCGCATCTACGCAGATCTGCGCCTCAATCGTCGTTCCGATTTCAGCAATGGAAGCATTCAAGAACTACTCAGTCGAAATCCTTCAAAGAGTCCCTAAGCCTCAAGCCATCAGCAAAGCCAAACAGCATCAAATGAAGACCAACATACCGCCTAAACTCCAACTTTCAGATCAGACAAAGAAGATCCTTCAAGAGGATATGAAAAGCAAGTTCAAGTGCCACGAATTTCAATACACAGTATACGATCAAGGTACTGTATTGCTATTCATCATCAGTTTATTAGTTCTGAACATGGGAAAGATCGCGGCATGGAGCTGTTTTCGGAACTAAATTTATATATACCAAGCCAGAATCAGTGTGAAGTCAATGCCAAACTCGCCTGTGCGGAATCTAAGCCACATGAGCTGACCAACAGTAAGGTTTCTGTGCTTTGTTGTAGGGAACATGCTCAATATGAACCAATAAAAGAGAGGTACAACCACCGCGAATACCTATTCCAATGCCAAGCTGGAGTTGACCACACTCGCGGCCGAAATGCAGCAAAGACAGGAAAGCGGAATATACCCTGGGCCAACATTGATTGTACCTGCTGGATCAAGGTCGTTGTAACATTTGATACGCAGGCTGAAGATGGTGGGTGGCAACACTTTCTGGTGTCCACCTCTTTTCGATGTTCACTGATGGCAAAACATTGTGATCAGCATCATATTTCATTGCTATCAATCAACTCTCGGGCGTTCTTTTGCATTCTGAAGCCTGTCAAGTCCTCTTTGACGTCGAGAACGACCCACCCATCCCACTACACCCTCTTGTGCGTTCCTGGGCTCTAGAACTCATTCTACAAGGCTCCTCCCTGTATTTCTTGAGAACCGAGATCAAGGAATTTGTGCAACAGATATTTGGTGAAGATGCAGGCCGGGGCTCGAAATCTCACCACTTTTTCCTCGAATCTCACGACACCTCAACCCTGTATTGCACGGCACGACGATTCTTTGGTGTCCGCCAACGCACCAGTCCAGAGAAAACCCTAGATTCTTGGTTCCATTCCCATAATCCTACCCCACCATCTCCTCTCGTACAAGAATCCTGTCTTCATTACCAGCCCCAGCTAGCAGACGAGAGGACCTCCCGCTTCGAGCTCGTGATTGCCACTCCTGATATGAAGAAAGCGGCGTGGGACCATGCACACAACCAGCATCTGTTGATGGATCTCACATTCGGCTTCTGCTCCTCCTCCCTCCTTCTCACACTTCTCATGGCTTTCAACAGCTCTAGACATGGAGTACCAGTCGGCGCACTTCTCTTTTCTGCACGCAAAGACGCAAAAGCAACACACGCTGATTACAACACTCAGGAACTCACAAAGCTGGTTGGCGCTTGGAAAGATGGACTCGGAACTAATAGCAATGGTGAGAAGATCAATATCAAGGTTGCCATGACAGATCAAGACCCCCGCGAACGTAACACACTATCCGCTCACTGGCCAGAGATCTTTCTCCTTCTCTGTATCTTTCATGTCTGGCAGTCATGGAAAAATGCCCTCAACAGGTATCTCCGTTGTATTCCTGAAGGTGACCCCCGCAAGGAAATACGCTGCCGTCTCGCAAAGCTTCTCCATAAACTCATGCGTGAAATCACATCTTACGCTGATGCTACCTGGGCCTATGAAGATGAAAGGGAGTATATTCTGCGCCTCGGAAGACGCCGGTCAGCTGTCACCAAGAAGCAGGCAAAAGGTGGCTTGCTTTTCCTCAACTACCTACAACAGTATCACCTCAAGAGCGAAGATTACTGGATGTCCTGGTCTCCCGCAGGTGCCTTGGAAGCTTCACAGTGCTTGGATATTCCTGTTGAGCAGGTACCGAGGACGAATAACACTCTCGAGGGATTCAACGGGCGCATCAAGGGTCAATATATTGCCCCGTACACTTGGGGTAGACGTTTACCACGGGTGGACGTCTGGGTATATGTATTCATTACATTTGTCATCCCAGAGCTATTCAAATCTTTCCACGACAAAGAGGAGCAGCAGAAGTTTCGTGCAACCTTTCGTTCAACATGCCCAACTTCCTCCAAGCCTTCATCTGCAGCTGATGTTCCTGCAACACCCGAAGGGTCCAAGCCCACTTCCCCACCGTCCACCGATTCCTCAAAGTCTCCCAAATCCAAGATCCAGGTCCCAGAATTCACAATTGAGGAGTTGGAGAAGGAAGAGGACGTCAAAGACGAGGAAAATGGAGGGGACCATGGTGAAGTTCTCATACATGATAGTGATGATGAGGTCGGGGATGAGGAACTGAAAGAATTGGCGGCATGTACATCACTATTGGTTGGTACGTGTCAATCTGGTCGTTCTATATGTTCATCCACACTGAATTCAATACAGAGGAGACCCAGATTGACATGTCCCCAGACGAGCCTGCACTGGATGCAGACGGAATTCTGCCACAACTATGTAAACTGAAGCACTGCCGCCACCCTTCCCTGGAGGATGACTTTGATTCTATGATGTCGCCACCGTCCAGTCCTCTTCCCTCGCACGTGGACGACACATATGAGCCAAGTCCACCCGTCCGTCATCGTCCCCAGCCTCCCTTCGCACATACATCTCCTCAACCCGACATTGAAACACCACCCGAATCTCCCTCCGAGTCTCACGTTTCTGAAACTCTCTCGTCAATATCACCTATGTCATCCTCCCCGTCATCTGACAGTTTGCTGGTCAACGCCCCAACTACACCCAATCAATTTGTTGAATCTCAACATGTGACTACCAGCAGACGAGCTACGGCAGTCATGGAGCTTACTCAGGCGCAGATGGCTTTCGTTGATGCCGCCAAGAGGTTCATAGCCCTCACCAATGACACTAATGCCATCTATTCAGCTGTCCATGACATTAAACAGGCCCTCGGACTCGATGGGACAAGCAACACAAGTACATCATTCAGCCTCCCATCAGGATCGGCTTCTCCTTCCACTCCTTCACGGACCCCTGCCGCAAGTCATTCATCACAGTCACCCCCCATTTATCTCAGCTCACCAGACTCGACCTTGTTGTCCTTTGAAGAGCGTGCTTCTCGTGTCCTCCAGCCGCTCGAAAAACAGACGAAAAGCCGCCGCAAGCCGTCCCATAAAGTTATTTAATTATGATACTGTCCCGGCCTTTCTGCATAGCACTACTCTGATACTAAACGAACGACTATTTTCTGGTATTCGAACTATTTGTACCGCTCGAGCTCATAGCAATAAAAAAACATTCCTATATCTCTTTTCAGTGGATCCCCGGGAATTGAACCCGAGCGACAAATACCACGCAATCCTGTTTCACATGCGTAACACCACTGTCACGCTGTCACGTTTTCAGAGGGCGGGCACAACTTCCCCCCTTGCTTAGGCTTGTTCTGCTCTTTGCCTTTTCCCTTGCCTTTGCCTTTCTTGTTATTCTTCTTTTTCAAAGAACCCTGCTGGTTTTAGTTATTCTGGTTCTGCTTCTGTTGGTTGTTCTGATTAGAACAATTGCCCCCATTGGGCTTACCACCAGACTTGTTACCAGATGATTCAGATTGACCAGACCAATTAGGCACAGACTTAAATTTAGGGACACCAGAAATCTTGGCATTATAGGCAGCAGTATATACCTCTGGTCCAGAATGTCCACCAGTCCTAGCATTCCATGTGTTGATAATGATTGATATAATTTCGGAAAGCTTCAAATCTTCCTTCTTGAGTCGAATCACATGTTCTTTGAGATTCGCCCATGATTTCAGAAGTTTTGCTATGATCATTAACACAAACAGCGCTTCTGGTATTTCAACATCCTGAGCCTTAAGTTTATGTTGCTGGGTAGCCATATAATTGATACCAGCAACTGAGCTCTGATTCAATGGAAAAACCACCGAATGGAGGTTGGTATACATATTGAGAAGTTCAGCTGTGTCTTCGGAACCATAGTTTGCTTTAATATTTGAAATATAATCAATTACAGAATCCAGATCAAGGATAGCGTCATGGATAGGGTATGTGTGCATTTGTAGTGCTCCGAAGCATTTCTCATTTCGATCCTGCCAAGTTTTGTATTCATTCTTGACAGTTTCTGTGGCGTCAGACGCAGGGATGTCAGGCTTCGATTCAGTAAGAACCTTAGCATTTCCCTGAGTGCAAAAGTATGCTTCAAGTGCGCGAATAAACTCCTTCCAATTGGATCTGTTCTGAGCCAACATAGGAACACTATTGAGAGCTCCCTGACCTGCAGGAAGTGTGGCTTCAGCCGCCTGTGCGTAAAGAGGCTACTGGGCATTGTTGTAAACCCTTTGAGAGTACGGATTATACATTTGAAGGGGCTAGTTAGAGGGAGCCCTAACATTGAATGTTTCTCCTTCAGCCTGAGAGACTCGATAGTTTTCACCATCGGGTTGTCTGGCTATGACGATCTTGGGTTCATTGGTGTGTTCTTGTGAATTGTGAGACATATTTGGTTTCTGCCAAAAATCCCATGAGCATTCTATTTTCTTTATTAAATGAATAAATGATCGGGAGATTTGACAGTGCTGCTACCAGGTAGGTCATCACAACAGAACATGCAGGGGAGTTAATCTGGTTACATAGTCCCAGCCAATTGCAATGGTCTTACAGCGTAACCTCCAGTGTGTATATGTCTGGTGATTCCTTCATGCTATCTGGTCTCAATCCCAGACTAGCAAACGTCTTCCATATGCCTGAAGAATATTATTATTAGAGTTCTAGATTGTTCCATGGAGTACATTCTGCTTCCTCCACGCCATAAGTGTAAGGTTGACAGAAATAACCAATGGAGATACTAGATTCTAACAATAATTTGAATCAGAGGTCATATGGGTAAGGAGTCCCTGTACATACTAAAGTGGCCGTTTTGATATGTATAACTCTATCATAAGAAATCCCAGTTGTAACAGTCATTTGACCACGGCATTTTTCAGCCTTCGGACATCATGGCTAACTGGTTTAGAAGCACAGTTCCATGGACATCCCAAAAGGCGCCTCTCCAGCCGAAGCTGTACAGCCGAGGACCACCCCCAACAGTTGGATTTCCGGCAGCATCATGCCATGACAATATATGGTCAAGGCATGATCTGGGTTATCACTTTGAGACAATCTAGGAATTGGCCTAGTAGGGTCTCGCTGCGAATAGAAAGTGAATCCCAGCCATTAGTATGTACATGTGTTCATACGACATGCAAGGGGTACAGGGACATAGAGGGAATGTAGAAAGTGTCGAAGGGGTACCCTACTACACCACCAGACATAGCCTGCTCATTGCTAGAGACTTCACTAACCCAAGTGGTTAGGACATCCGCTAGGACGGCGGTGACACCGGAAAGTTATCCAACTACCCTGATCATAACATTGACCTGGTGCCTGTTGCGGGGCCCATAACCTGATGAGCCAGCATAGTCAAACTGCACAGTGGGTTATAACGTCCTAAACCTCACCTTGGGTTAGATAGCTTGTAGAGCTAGTAGTTAGAGTGCTTTGAGATGCTTGAGAGGTGATAATCGAGTAGATTGTCCTAAGGCTTAAGGCCTTGGAATACCAGCTTTTATACACAAATTTCAGTACATGTAAGAGTCATTACCATCATATGAAACTACTACTAGAAGTAGGTATTTAGCCGTATAATCATAATACTAATGAGTATGTCTGCAGTCCTATTGGCCTGCTTAGCTACTAAAGTCCTTTGTGCCTTGCACTAAGGACTATGAGCATCATACCTGATGCAACTACTTACGTAGCAGGTATCTACAGTGTCATTTGTGAAGCAATAGCTACATAGATACTTCTTGCATAAGAGCACAAGTGTTCATAGAGGTGTAGCTCTATAAATAGTGTGTGACGTGTAAACAACATGTCAACAATGTATCACATGATATCCATCACGTTCAACACCTCCTCCCTGCAAATCTCGGTGGCCTGGTGCATTGCCCATCCCTCAGTTGCATTCTTGGTCATTGGATTTGAACAAAGAGCATCAAGAATAGCAGAGAGATTCTCTGATATTCCTGTTATTGAGGTTCCCTTATACGAGACATCCGAGACAACAGCCATTAGAAGTTGGGCCAGACTGACCCTGAACGTTCGGAATATTTCATTGAGAATTCCTAGCGCGAGAGGAGCTGAAATTGACTCTGTCATGGTACAACGACAAAAGACACGCATATCTACGAGCAGAAGATTACTATCAGGTCGGAAATCTTCTACCTCCGCTAGTAAAGATATCTCCGAATATTGATGGACCACTATTCGACAAGCTGAGCTAGGTCGCCAGTGAATGGGCGGCCCGGTTACATGACGCCAGCCGTCATACAAAGAGTTGGGTGTGGTTTAGGCCGTGCTGTGATTGGCTGATGAACAACTCTTTGTATGGCGGGTGGGAAGGAGCCTGGTCGGCAACCTGACTTCCGACTATTTGCTGACTTTGATGGGAAATCGTGACCTGTCCCTGACCTTAGGGACGGCGACCTCCCAACACTGTTGCACAGCTGCTTTTTTTGCTCCTGGCAACCCTACTAAAAACGGCAGGTGGTGATGATTCAGTCTATCACAGACACCTATCGTCGCGACTACATAGTCTACAACCGACTATGAAATCGAGTAAGTAGCCCCAGAAACCAAGGAGGGGATCTTCTGGTCTCAGCAAGGCGCCCACTCCCGCGCAACCCGAACTGTGGTTCTGTCAATCCGTCCTTGTGGAGATCCCCACCTCATTGTATCCCTTCTTCTCCTCCAGTCCTGTTAGCAGGATGCGAACGAACGCATTATGATCACAAAAATGATATAAAACCAATGAGTTCACCAGCGGTGAATAAGCCATTCTCTCTATGCTCTCTTCGTTTGGCGTATTTGGTCTGTCCAACAAAAGAATCGGGGCCTCCATTCGAAGTGTTGCTCCGCGATGTTCTTCCAGGTTCTTTCCCTGGTTACGCGTTGGGAGTCAACATCTAAGTGGTTGCACTTGTCGCCAAAGTGCAGAGATTCATGATCAAGTTGGATATCGGAGGGTCAAGCACGCAAGGAAAGCTGTCAGCCTAAACCTCGAGCACATAGCAAAGCAATACGCACACCCAAAGACCAAAATCTCTTTAAGACAGCAGCTGTAACGAGGAGTAAAAGTTTGTGCTCCTGGTGGGCTCTTCCTGATAGCCAGAAGTTTCACGACCTTCATGAGCCCCTCCATTTGCCAAATCACGGCGGCACCCCAGATCTTATATTCCAGAGTAGTCTCAGTGTGCTCATGTGGGTTACAGAAGGGACGGAAACAAGAGGAGCCGCCGATTGGGATCTGGGACATGGGCATGGTTGCGTGGCCTGGCATGTGAATATGATATGCGCCCTTCTGCTGACAGCGGCGCAGCACCACGTCACCATTTTCTGTGGACTTCCATCCCCTCCTCATGTCGTCCCATATCCTTTGCTATGTTTTGTTTCTGTTTTCCCTATGTTTACAAGTAATAAAGACAGAATTTTTACAACAATGATCATACCGGCTTGATCTGCAGTCTCACCAAAACCCGTCACCCCAACATCAACCTCTGGTCTGGAGTTTCTTCCCCCTCGCTTGGCCGAGCTTTCTTACCAGACTTACGAGTTCTAACCGTCGAAGGAGATCTGGGAATGGATGTAGAGGGCCGCTTCAAGTAGGGATGAAGTGGTAGGTTGATGGGTGCCAGATAGTCAGTCGGCACTTTGTCTTCCAGTATGCCCAACACCAATTCCTCCTCTTTCGTGATTCTAATGCTCTCTCTGAACTCTGCAGTGGTCATCTCCAGCCAAGAGGGATGTCACTGCTCCAAGTGTTCGAGCATATTGTATTTCCATTGGTTATGACCAGTTTTTACGGGACACAGAGGACACGGAATCGGGACATTCATGCAGGGTGATCATGGCTTGAAAGTAGAGGCCGCCGTGTACTGAAAATCATAGGCTTGCAGGCATGTCAACACGGTTTTTTTCTTGCGCAACTCCCCCCTACACGTCTCATGGATATTGACCTCCGATCTCGACGCTGTATGAGACAAGACAGGACCTAGTCAAAAACCAGGATCGAAACGAGAGTCTTTCGCATGGATGGGAAACGGGTAGGCCGTATAATAGTCACCGATGTCCCAGATCATACAGTATCCGGGACAGGGAGTGGGCGAGACATGAGTGCGAGATTGATGTGTGGTTGTTGAGCCTGCCATGTTCGACTCGACTGTGTGGTTTGTGCCAAGCGAGTCAGTTGGTGCGGGTCTGTACTTCTTGCATGCATCACCCTGCTAGTGATTACAGAGTGGTTGTGGTTGTGGGCCAGTGTCAGCACCGGTGTCGAAGGGTCGACAAGACTACTCGGGGAAACACACCTGATGAGTCTTTCTTTCATGTTTCTTTTTCCTCTCTATTACAAAACCGAAAATCACTTATGCTTCTCCCACTTTTGATCCTTTCCACTCTTCGTCCTCTATGTGCCTTTCCTTCATACTTTAGGGCCTGCTTCTCGGATCCAATGCTCCAACGGTTCCTGATCAACGTTGAGTGCTGCTTGCTGGGACTTGTCCACCCAGTCTGCACTATGAGGCCTGGTCATCCTCGAAATAGCACCACATTGTCTGGGAATTCTGAAGAGTTGAGGACACGAGGAGGAGACCAAACCGTTGCGCTTGCATGGACTATTTCGTACGTATGACATCACAGCTGCCAAAAATGTATATTTCGCTTCCCTTTTCGTTTGTTTGTACCACGTTGGTCTTTCTGTGCACAGACCTCCTGTATTCCATAAAACCTGTCAGGTCCTGTCGATATACATCTCTCTTTCTCCCCTCCATCTCGAGCCCTCTCTCTCTCTGAGCCTGAGCCATCTGAGCCCATCGTACCTCTTCGAGCCCCATCTGAGCCTCAGGATAAGACTGGATAGACCTAACGAGCTAAGTCTATCATTCTTTTCTCTTCCCCGTGTTCATTACATCGCCATCAGACGCGTATACACGTGTCGAGCACGCGTTGTTTACTTCTCAGGTTCTCGTACCTGATCTTTCCCTTTTGTACCTATCACTATGTGACCAGTACTGATTTCATTATACCTTTCTAGGTTTTTCTTCATCATCGTGTCAGATTGTCGACCAGGTCCGTCCCATATTCTATTCACCCTTAGGCTGATCATCTCTTCGACACCGGTCTTAACCCATCGGTGACAAAGTGGACACTTGACCTCACGGTACCCCTTCTCAGAGGTTTCCTCCACATGCGGCACAAAGTCTGGTTTGGGTACGGGTGTACAGAGAGCAGGAGTAGTTGGAAGTGTGGACTGAGCTTCGGATGTGGGTAGATATGTCTGATGGCGATAGGTTGACCCGGACACACCAGGGAGGTTGTGATAGTGGTATGGCACATAGTGCGGCCCAACTGACGCGTCAAAAGAATGATTAGGGGTAGTGGTAGTCGGGGTATAATAATAGTCATTGCCAATGGGGCGCGTATGTTCAAGATAGTCATTGTTGTAGGTGGAATCCAAAAAAGGCTCATGTGACGACTGGTGTGGGTTAGAAACAGATGTAGAGTCTCCAAGAAATTCAGGGTTCCATGATGTTTGCAGTGTGAATAGTACAGAAGGAGTAGTTGAGGGTTGGGTAGAAGCTCTCACGCAAAATGCGCAAGGCAAAGAGGTCAGTCGCGCTCGCTGCTCGACAAAGGAGAAAAAGATTTTTAGATCGCGGATGTGGCATTCAGCCCCAGTGAAAACCGACAATATTCTCAGGCATTCTCAGGTAGTCTGGGCTATTTTTTTGACGTGTATAAGCGATGTCGCGCAAAAAAGGCCACAAATAGCTGAGAATGGCCCTGATATAGGTGTTTGCGCAATATCGAACCATGCTCAGCTATTTGAGAGCGACATAACCTAGTCTGTTATGGCAGGCTGCGAGCTATTCCCTGCTATTCCCTATGTTTACGGATGGACCTATTCCCAGCTATTTCGAGTCAACCTATTAGACCTATTCTCTGCTATTCTTTTGAAACGATATCAAGAGACTGTGGGGTATTCTCACATATTGATGACTGACAGACTGCGAGCTATGCACACATATTGATAATTGACTAAATGCGAGCTATTCCCTGCTATTCGCTCTGGATTGCTTTGATTCGCCCGTCCACATATTGTCAGGTATTGATAATAATTGAATGCATTGACTATGGATACCTATTCTACGATACGACAGCGCCATGATATCGCTAGCATTACTAGATAGGAATATGTGTAAATAACAAGAAAACAGTTTCGACGTTCTGATCTCCGTGGGATGCAATCATCGATGTTGCTATCACTGTAATGATCGTAGCGAAAGTTCGAACTGTTTATGTGGCGTTGAGTTGTCTGGTTGTCCCCGCTGAAGAAGATCATACCTGGGCTACAAAAACTACTTTCCGTTCGCCTTCGCGGCACGATGGAAGCCCTACACAGATGTCAGATATTGCAATAAGATAGGAAGATTCGTAGGCGTACCACCCATAGATCTTCCTCCATCGTTTTTAGATACCATGTAAAGTAATCACCCTGAGGTATCTCGTTGGCGGGTAATTCTGGGCGCACTTTCTGACTGTAATATCTTTTCGCGAGATTCCTGTGAGAGGAAATAAAGGTGACTGAATGAACGTGTGTGGGTTGATTCGAGGTGTACTTACTGAGCTGTGCCCTCGATCCCAAACTGAAGAAACTTCTGTGGGTTGTATCTAGAGGGCACCGGCCTTTTCAGTTTTTCGGCAGTTGCTCCGGATGGTCCAGAAGAAGGGTCTTCGTGGTTACTGAGGTCGGCTCCCTCAGGATTTTCGTCCATATCATGATCCTGTTGGGTATTATTGTCCTCTTCGCATTCCGGGTACCTAGTATAAGAGAAAAGAAAGGCCATGAGTACGCTGTCAATATGTCAAGAGGGAAGGTAACTCATACAGATTCACTTTCAACTAAAGTTCGAGCATATCAGAATCACATTTAGGATAAACAGATAGATTTTTGGAATACGTCACCTTGATACGTGGTATCTTTGGGCCGCTAGACCTTGCCTTCTTTGAGGGGGGAGCAGCATCTTGTCCTCCACCTGAATCTGTACCTGCACCTTCTGACAGCATGGGATCATCCTCGCTGACGCCTATCAGTGATTCCGAACGGGGTCGTTTACTGGAGGTAGTAGCCTGAGCTGGAGTGGGCGGGGAAGGAGTTGCCGAGGATGTATTTGCCAGGAGTGAGTCTGCCATCGCGACATCAGCACTATCATCAGGCGTCTCGGATGGAACCGACAGAATCGGAACCGACGGAATTGGAGTTGATGGAATAAGAGTCGTCGGAGGGACAGGAGTTGTGATGGGATTTGACTGGATCGGTGTTGTCTGTACGGGAGTTGGCGTCATCTGAATAGGGAATGAGACCGGTATGAGGGGAACAGAGACAGGCGAGATAAGAATAGGAGGGGCATGAATAATTCTCGTGGTGGTCGTCGGAGTCGTCGGAGTCGGAGTCATCGGAGTCGTCGGAGTCGGAGTCGTCTGAATTGGAGTCGTTTGAATCGTAGTCGTTTGAATCGTAGTTGACATTGTCTGAATGGGTGTCGACATTGTCTGAGTGGGTATTGAGATCGGTAGGACAGGAACAGGCGAGACTGGAGTCGAGACAGGAGTCGGAGGTAAAGGAATAGAAGTCTGAATAGGATCTGAGGCTGGAGTTGGAGTTGAAGGAACTTGAGCAACAGTGACGGCAATAGTTGAGACCGTCGAGATGGGAGTGGTTGAGTTGGGAGCAGTCGAGATGCGTGTCTTAACCGGCTTTGGAAGAGCAGAGGATGAGGGTGCCTCTTCTTCCTTAGCCATGGCCTTTCGGTGGCTCTGCCACCACCCTGAGAAGATCTCTTTTGCGACTCGGTCAGCTTTCCAATTACCAAAGCACAACTGGAGCTCTGGAATCAGAAGTCGCATGTCTTGATAATACTCGATGCGCACAGGGAGCTCGACCTGGTCCCATCCGCCAGACGTTATTTTCCCAGCAAGCGCCTTTGCCCTGAAAAAGGCCCGGGCATCCCTGGTAACCATCCCTAGACGTGCGCCAGGAACAGGAACGCCGTTCTGGTCTTCAATAAACTTCAGGGCTGCATACTCACGTTCCTGTTTCTTGGTGTCGACGGTCGAATCCTGATCCTGATTCTCGGCCGCTTTCTTCTTTTTCTTCTTCTTTGACCCTGCCTCTTTCGCCAACTCTTCTCCAGCATCAGCCGCCTTCGATACGGGGGGACCCTTCCACTGGCCAACGTGCCAGTAGTTGACGGCACTATAGTCCTTCTGGTCAAGCTCCGGTAAACCAGTCATGCCCTGGGTGGCGAAAGGATTTGGAGCTTTACTATCACCCCTAGCTTCAGCAGGTGCCAGCAAATCTGGCCTGAGCCTGTTGAGAATCGCTTCGCTGGTAAGGCTAAACTCGGGTTTAACGTTCAACGTTCAACATCAAATGTGGTGCTGAAGGTATGATATACTGACCGTAGCATATTGATTTCCTTTAAGATAAGACGGGTATCCAAGTTCTCCGTCGCCGAGTTGTTCTGAATGTAAGAAGCCGAGTGTATATTCGACGTATTCGACGTCAGGCTGTTTTGGACGTAAGTAGCGGAGTCAGTGTAAGTCGCCGACACTGTGCCCGCCACACCGCTGTCCTGAACGTAAGTCGAGGAGATCCCGGTATTGAAATGGAGATGTAACTCTGAATCAGGGCTAGGTAGCTTTGGTGACGTCCACGGCCCAGAGAAGCTTTCTTCACGTTGTCTTTCAACGATGGAGTCGCCAAGAGATATCACAGTGCTAACAGATTCTGTTCGCTGAAGGGGATCTTCGTACTCTGACATGGCAGTCAGGAATAAGTGACGTTATTTGCAGTGGCTGTCCTCTTCGCGGTTTTGTCTTTCTATCAGGTCAGGTGATCGCATACGCTTATGGGATTCAGACAATCAGTCGCTCATTCGCTCGTTAGGTAGTTCAGATATTTTTAAGTACGCCAACTAAAATTGGGGAGAATATAGACATCGTTTTACCTATCAGTAGACTTCATATATTGATTCGAGAGCCACCCATTGTTATCCTTTATCCACTGTTTGGCCGCAATGTCGGTACTAAATGCGAACGACACTCTCAGACCTTTGAAATCAAGATTATAGTGACTGTGCCTCTTGGACGGAAAGATAACAAAATCTCCGGACTTGAGTTTGATGATGATACCCGGTCCTTCTAATACCAGCTCTCCCCCTGTGCAGTCATGAAGAGCGAGTACCAAGCACAGATTCAAATCCTTCGGATCGAGGTGCACTATTGTTGCGGCATTCAGGTTGACAGCAACACCTCCGTACGGATGCACAGGAGAAGCAGCATCTAATGGGAGGCCACTGATAAAGGCCACCAGGTCGCCGTTCTCTTTGGGAAACCTCTCCCGCATCTAAACATATATTGTGTTAGAGTTCGCACAGAACTGAGCTCCGAAACGTACCACCCGTGCGAGATGCTCAATAATAGGTTTTATTGCATTTAACAGTCTTGTGGCTCGCGTCTCTTGCTCGTAGAACTCGGCTGAAAATCGTGGGGTGAGTTGGTTCACGTCGCATGGGCGTTTGCCTTCCTTCTGGAGAGTGAAAGGGTCCGCATCATTTGGTGCATCGTGTCCCTGAATGTAACGAACAGAGCATGTCAGTCACCCAATTTCACCCTTGTTTTCAAGACCTACATTGATGGAATAGCGGTTATAGAGGGTTAGGTGGCAGCACCTGAACTTCCTCGTGTGATCCTCGGAACTATCGGTGTATTCCAACTCGGGAAATAGAGCTTGAAAGAGGGTTAACAAACCCGCCATCAGATCACATGGTACCGTGCTCCCAATAAGAGCGATCGTTACACCATGTCGGTCGCGAATGTCAACAACCCTAGGGCACAGGTGAGAATAACGGGTTTAGAAAGCAGAGAGATACATACTGATGGCCCAACTGGTCTCCATCGTAGTAGAGATACACATCGGGGTTTTCTCTGTATCCGTCCCGCAGGTTGTTGGTGAGCTGGTGGTTTTTAGCACGACCCATATGTCCAATGACAAAGGGTAGGACCTACTTTCTTGATGAACTCCTCAACTGAAGCTGGTCGAACATATGATTTCGGCGAATTTAACAATTCCCTCCTCTCGAGGGTCCACTCTAAGCGACTATCCATATCCTTTTTACAAGGAAACTTGTTGCGTTCATGGGTAGGATCGTACTGAGTCAATATGCAGACTACGCTGCTCAGCGTGGGTCCAGGTAGGTCCAGTCTGGGTGATTGGCCCAATGGCGCTGTATGTAACCGTTCGACAGAGTAATCGCTGATCAGGACAGTGTTGGGGGGGGGAGGACAGCCTACTTCGGATTGAGTGAGTTCAAAGCACTTCCACGCATTCCAATCTCGTTCAGGTTGTGTCCAGAAACTACCCAGGAATTAGTAGGTGATCCAAAGGAGAGTTCGAATACTGGAGGCTCACTTATGTAGAAGAGACGAGTAGTATTCGTGGGACTGCTTCAAGTCGGTGCAGGAGATAATATCGTCTTTTAGTTTGAAGTGTTCTCGAAGTTTCGAAGGTATAGCGGTGGCCACAGATATAGAAAGACGTTTGCGAAGTGCACATATCGCGGGGATAAACACCTCCTTCACGAGCTTTCCGAGGTTTGAATCTAATGAAGGATCAGTGAGCAGCCATACTGTATACAAACTAACAAAGCTTACCTCCGTCATCTGGTCGCAAAAAGGCTCTGCATATGAGATAGGTGTCTTGTATCGTCAGGGGACCAAATCTGGACTTGAGATGGCCTGCTGCTATAAGAAAGAGGAAGTATACGCTGCCTGCGGCTGCAAGCTCTGCGAATGTAGTCCCTTGGTTGAGCCATCTACAGAAGGTCACATACGTGACCTTCTTCCCCACATCTTTCTTTGCCAAGAAGTCCATGTAGACATCTAACCTAGTCCCCCGCGTATCTCTTAAGATGCTAAGTGAACGTCAGTTGTTGCAGTATCCCGCATAACCAGACTCACGTACCTTTCCACTCGCATTCTGAAGTTCACAAGCGAGAGGATGTTCAGCAAGCTCAAAACTCGCTCCCGTGCTTTGCTTTGGCATAGCATTTCAGCGGCATCAGCGAGACTGATGTCACATCCATTCGCGTTAGATCTGAGGAGACTTCCGTCAAGCGCACCAATCATGTTGTCCGCCCAAGATTCTTTCTGCCTTGCCGTGATAGACTTCGAGTGCAGCTCGTACATGATGACATAGGTAGTTCCGGATCTGGGGTCAAGGTTATGCTTCTTCGCCTTGTTGACTATCCAAGTCACGAGCCTCGGGTCACCGATATGCTGCACTTGTTCCTGAGCAATGTTACCCAACTCGTCCTCCTGTGTGTCGTCCTCCTGCGTGTCATCAACCCCAGACGAGCCCTCAGCTCGGTTGATGGGCACAACTCTGTCCACCACGTCGGCACTCGCATCTCTTTCTCTATCCAGTGGCCTCGAATTTCTTCTGCAGTCGGGATGCCACACCCCTCCTCTCAAACGGGCCACAGGGTTCTGTGCTTCCCCGGGTGCTTCCCCTATCGCACTTGGGACCGCAGATGACGATCGTGAAGGGTACGAAAAATCGGAATCCCGGGAAGCTTCACGGACGCCATCATCTTCGGATGGGGATTCGGGTTCATACGTATCAGAACGGCGCGAGCGTTTACGCCGTTCCGAAAGACTTCCCCGTCGTAAGCGTTTACGATGTTTACAACCTCTCGAGAGGCTTTCCGAGAGCGCAAATGCAGACTCTGCAGAGTCTGAAGACTCCGAAGATGTGATAGGAGTGAGTGGGGATGATAGGGTAGATGGTGACTCAGGGATTGGCGTTAACGTAGAGGTTGATGAGGTTGGTGAGGTTGGTGGGGGTATTGAGAGAAGTGAGAGACGCAACGGAGGAGGGGGAAGTGGTGGTGGTGATGGAGTCAGATGTAATGGCGGTGATGATGATAGCAATGGTGACGATGGTGGTGACGATGGCGGCAGTGTTGAAAATGTTGGAAGTATAGGCGACAATGCGGGAGGCGGTGATGATGCGGGAGGTGGTGACGACAATTCTAATTGTTGTAACTCTCTCAGTTCCAGGGAGAGAGAAGTGATATCGGGCCCTTGGATGGGACCAGACATAGAGTAGCGACGAGGGCGAGGATGAGGATGAAAAAGAGAATGAGAATGAGAAAAAGGGCTAGAAAGAGGACGAGGGTGATTATTGTCGAGGTGATTATTGTCTAGCTGTTGAGGTTCCGCTGGGAGGTGGTCAATACGAAGCAAAACCAACACTAGATAAGATGGGTCTCACCTGCCACCTCTTCCAGGAAAGACATGAGTTCACTCGCTGACTCTGGTAGCCTCCACACAGATCCTGTTTGAGTGACACGTAGCCCCACATTTACAAGATCAAGAATAACACGCGCAGATTCGGGATGTCTCCTTGTATGGTTTTCCATCTGGGTGGGGGGGGGGGGTATGAGAATGTTATGGTTGTTGAGTAGGGAAACGTGGTGAAAGGCTGTTGTGGGCCGCGAGCCCAAAGGTAAGAAAAAAGTCTTAGGAAGGGTGGGTGGTGGTGGTCAAGAGCAAGGAGGAGGAGGAGGAGGCATCAATTGACCTTGTGTTGTCCGCGTTGTACATTTTCCACGTTGAGATCCACGCCGGCGCTAAAATTATCTGACGCGTTATTTTTAGCGCCGGCGACCAACATCCAACGATGACGATTCCCACAAGATTTCCAGTTCCCAATCTCCCTCCTAATTGTGTTTGTGGATCCTGTGATCCGTTTCGATGTCGCATCAAGTCTAGTGACCCTTTAAGCAAGGGTGCAGCCATCTTCCAACTGCTTTCCGTCGAAAATGAGACGCTGCTGGTTGGAGATGCCCTCCTTGTCCTGGATCTTCGCCTTGCCATTGTCGATGGTGTCAGACGACTCGACCTCCAAGACGATGGTCTCGAATGTCGCGAAGAAAACAAAGGAAGGAGGGAAGAGTGGACTCGTTCTGGACGTTGTAGTCAGAAAGAGTTCGCCATGCTCTAGCTGTTTGCCGGCGAAGATGAGACGCTGATAGGGAGGAATGTCAGTCTTGAATTTTCGCCCTGACATTGTCAATGGTGTCCGACGACTCGACTCCGAGGAGAAAATCTTGCTGGCGGGGGGTCTTCATAAAGATCTACAGGCCGTCATGGAGACCTCGAGAGCCGGGTTGGAGGACCTGTTCAGCAGGCGTTATGAATTTGACGTGGAAATTTCTCGTCTGAGCAGGGTGGTGAGAAGAGATGCGAGAGATTCATGGGTGTATGTACCTGCCCAAAACCCGAAGATAACATTTACTCGCCGAAGGACCCACGGTCGCATCGAGTCATTCCCGACCCTACTTTCCCTCACGAGTATGTCAAATACCGCCGCTATTCACCATTATTTTGGGTTTTTGGGTGCTACGATTCGGAGGTCGAAGGAAAACAGGAAAGAGAGGGCTGATCCGGATCTGCTGACGGAGGAAGGGAAAGGCGAGGAGTAGGCGGAGGATGTGAAGATGGATGGCACAGAGGGTTAAAGTTCGACACAAACCTCGACGAAGCTATCATTCGTCGTCGTCGTCGCCGTCGCCTTCGTCTCAGCCAAAGATGACTAAAGAGCTGACGTATCTTGCGAGGGAGTGGAGGAACTCATAATTGGTACGTTGGTGGAGTTTCGAAGGATGGAGAGTGATATTGGGTGTCGAGAGAGACGGAACAGAGTGAAGGTGGTTTTGGAGATAATTTGGACGACAGTGAGGCTGATGATGGCGTATTCGAAGGAACGAGTGCTTCGGGCCACAGACATTGGAGTAGGGAGAGAAAGTAGTCACATTGTCGCCGGCGCTTATATTTTCGTGTCTGAAATTTTAAGCGCCCGCTCACAACAAAGCTGCCAACGCCTCGCACAGCGATAAAAACGTTGGCATCCAGTGGGGACTATCGTCGTCAACGACCGCGAGCGACTGGCACCATTAACGAGGAGATATGACGGAGTATCAAGATGACATGGTCATCGAAGCTCGCTGCCGTCGACCAATCCAACTCGATCCAACTGTTCAGCCCAACAAAAATCATTCTTCCACTACCAAGATTCGACAGTTGAGCTTCAAACTCGGAGAGCCGGGGCTGTGAAGATCCCAAGGTGTGGTTTGGAGGTATGGCGTCTGCATCGACGACAGACGGAAGTCGACAAATGGGGGATCTAGGTCAGAGACGAGGTCAGATAGGACTGTCGTGAGAGACGAGGTTCGGTGACGAGCTTGAGGGGTCGATGCATCTCTGGGGTACCGATGCACCTCTTGGGTACGGTCGAGTTGGGGTCCACGTTGTTGCGCTGGCGTAAGGACACATGCGCCTCCAAGAGACTAGGGAGGTGAGACCAAAGCTGGTCTGATAGAGACGTAGCGCTGTCGGTAGAGCTCAGAACGTATGTCTTGCTGCAGTTTGCGCGGGGAGTAGGTCGTCTGGAATCGAGAGGGGGATGTATGGTGTTTACGGCGGATCTGGGAACCATCACGACTCTCGTAGCCTCTATTTTTCAGGAGGACTAAAGTTTCCAGAATAGTCGAGCACCGTCGGGTTCTTCGCAGTCGAGCATGTTGATTTGAGCCCGATGTCGTGGCCGCCGAGGGGATTTACGATGTACGAGGGGCGGGTAGGCCAGGTACAAGTTCTAGCACCCAACCTTCATGAAGCACCCAAATTTTTCATGTGTTCAGCTGGTTGATAACACATGAATCGAATAAGAATTTGCGTACCTTTTATCCAGACCTGAGACAATTCATTTCCGAACCATTTTTCCACCGCAGTCACAAGAGTTTTTGAGACTGGCGCGAGAGGGCCTTCGGGTTCAATTGGCTTATTAGCAGGTGAGAAAAAAACCGGTATGAGTTGGGTTTTACGCACCTTCAAACCCGTATGTGTTTTGACAGGTGGAAGTAAGAGAGAGAGAGGGAAGTAGCGACTAAGCGAAACTGCCGGTTGGTATGTTGAACAGCCGGTGACGTCGCTGGCGCTAATGCTCTGGTAATAGGCGCGCGGTGGCCAGTACATTTATACGAGGGTCAACGACAGTCTAGATATACAAAGTAATCAAGTACAAAATATTATAATCCCTCCTGACTGGCTAGTGACTCGTCCTCTGCTTCATTAAACCCTTGTAATCCCGAAATCGTGAGGCCAGGCTTCTCAACCATAAACCAACGGTTGTTCTCGGAGCCGTCCTGAATCCTGCATTTATAGCGAGGATCTGGTGCCATGATGACGACCGAGAGTATGGACTTGACCTCAACAACGTGAACATCAACGTCACGATGGTGCTCCATTGTGCTGTAGGTCTTGCTCGACTTCTCATAGAGTTCTTTATTGGGTTCCCCAAATAGCGACACGACGGCGAGATGCTTTTCCTCGCCGGCGATTTTGTCTACGAAGTAAAAGTGAACCTCTCCTACTCGTAAAGTGTCTTTGTGCTGCAACTTGACGCAGAAGAGATAGTTAGCACTCAACTATGTTTGCAGCATGAATTCAACGTTACCTTGACATGACGAGACATACGCACATGCTCTATTCCCTTAGGTTCCTCTTTCCAACGTGCTCGAGCGTTCTGGCCATTAGGAAGACGGAGCTTTGCCCAACGACGAACCTTGTGTACATCTGGCAAATCTTCCTCAGACATGCCTTTGGAGATACAATACAATCTCCAAGCCTTGTACTCTACTTCCGCTAAGCGACGTGCAGTTCGGTCTCTAGCTCGTAGGAGGAGATAACCATCACCAAGATCAAGAGCACCCTGAGGGAGTGGGTTGTCGGGAGGGTCTAAATCGGGTATCAGGGCCTTCAAAGCATTTACCTGACATCGACGGACACCTCTCTGCTCCAAGTTCGCATACGGACTGCAATGGTTTTTGACTTCCTCTCCGAGGTTTCCAATAGTGCGTTCCATGACCCACTGAGAGAAGATGATATACGGTCCAAGGCGGATAGTCTCCGCAGGGATATGAGAGATGCCGTGTATACAAGGTCGTACGAAATGGATTCGTGAGCCTTTTCGTTGGACGTAGATCTTCTCGAAATCATTCGAGAATGAGCTAAAAAGTTGAGAGGCTTCCTCTATCTCCTGTACTGTGATGCCCTCCTGCATCATAAGTCTAAATCCCCTAACAAGTTGGCAGTAGTGTTCCCAAATGTCGTCGGGAAGGACGCCATAGAACAGACATGGTCCAAGGCCGAAGAAGTAAATGAGAAATTCCCAGGCCTTGTAACCACTGTTGATCTTCTCCGCTGGATTTCTGGGTGGACGATCAAAGGATCCCGGTATGTATGGGGTACACATAGCAACCTGCTTCCCGTGCTCCTTCCACACATCTCCTTTCAACACCGACCAATACCAAGAATCCTTATCATCACCCAACTTCGTATCACAATCTATCGTACCCCGCCAGAGGGAAATCATCAAGTCAGGTATGTTGAGACACGGCAGATGCATGATATCGCCAGGGAAGCATGTTGGAACAGGGAGGGAATGGTTTCTGTTCAGGCCACTGAAAATGGAGGGTTTCGATATACCAGTTTGGAGGCGTTTCCGGTCGTAGTCGGTTTTGCCTGTGGCGAGGCGCATAGTATTCATGTTCGAGTTGTAGCGCTGAATGCAATCTTCTACTGTAAAACCTCCGAGCAGAGTCGCCAGTTTCACATCAGGATGATCGCAACTGGGAGCATTATTGTCCTTTGGCTTCATCCGTGCGGGATAGTACATCGATGCACCAGGTTTGTGCCTGCCTGTCAATGGGCAATAATAGCGACAGTGGACTTTTCCGTGATGGCCTACACATCCGCTAAGTGAGGCCATACATGGTCCATCTGCACACGCCAGGGCAAAAAACGGGTTGATGCTGACGGTGTTATCTTTATAGGCATCCCAGATAGTAAGGCCCTCTGCCTGTAGGGCAGAGAGGTGGTACAAAGCACTAAAGATAAAACTATCAATGTGCTTTGGTTTGTTGGGTCCACCAATAAAGCCCCCGGGAAGTACGTGCTTCTTTTTGTAACATAGTTGGGGAGAGTAGTCGTAGATGATCCAAATGTAGATCCAACAATCTGACGCCTTGTTTCGATAGAGCTGTGCGCCGTCTATGGATAGGACAAGAACCATGTCTTCTTCCCTGATTTTTCCTTCCTCAAAGGCAGCCAGATAATCCTCGCCGTCGAAGAAATCGCTTATAGGAGTGTTTCTGGTTCCTTGTCCCTGAACGAGCTCCTCCATGACCTTTTTCGTATAATTACGACGGTAGTGCAGTTTTTCCGCGTTGTCACGATTTCGCCACAATGCCTGCAGCTGCGGTCCTATCGGTATCCAGGTGAATGTCTTTCGCGCCTGACCACCACTGTCAAATCTTGGTTGCTGACAGTATTCGCAGCTCAGACGATCGTGAAATGGTCCCATATAGCCCATACATGAGTTCACACACATGTCGCGTTGAATGGCTGTGACACCGCTGAGTTCAGCGACAGTGTTTTTCACTTCATGGTAAGAAAGCATCTTGCTTTCGGGATAGCATTTGCGTATGCTCTCACGTACCATGGTGTAGGTCTTCTCCGATGCATTAGAGACTGCCAGAAACACCTCTATCGAAAGGCGTTTGTCGCCTTCAGTGAGCACCAGTGGTTCGGTTGGAGGGTTTCGCAATCGATGTACGAAATTGGAGGGTAGAGGTTCTATGTCTGCCTCGGGACCATTGATTGTGGCCGCCTGAAGCATACGAACAAATTGATCGGCTATCCGAATTTCCTTAACAGATGACTCGATTGTGGGTGCAGGAGTAAAGTCTGTTTCTGTCGCAGCCCCCGTAGGCTCTGGCTGGGGTTGCTGGGACTCAATGTCATTCAGGCTATCTGGATCGGGCGGATCGTATTCTTCTTCCTCTGCAGAAGGGGTATCGGTAGAGTGAGGGGAAACTGGGACGTTCGTGGGCATATCATTGATATTATCATTGTGTGGATTACTCTACAACAAGTTTTGAATGTTAGTACCTGATCTGTTTGTAGATGAACCCAGGATACTAACAGGTACATCGGGATTGATCAAGTTGTCTTCGTTATTGAGCGGAAATGGCAGGTCCTCCCCGATGGGGGTGAAGTGATTGGGAATTTGGGTGATTGAACCACCCTCAATTGGGTTGGATGGAGGTATTCCTGAGCCTGATGCGGTCCCAGCGAAGTTAAGTGAGATTGTGCCTGCCCTAGCAAGGTATGTCTGATCCCGTTTTTTGTGCCGGCTCTTCTGTGGTCTAGAAACCCACACCCCAACTCCGTCTGGTCCACCACACGACTTATAGCATTTGCAAATGGCCTCTTTCCCGTCCGATGGGGAAGGCTGATCTGCAGGCACACCTTCTATCTTAGGTTTTTCGGGTGTTGATTTTGTCGAACGTGAATTCTTTTTCGATCTTGCTTTTGGCATGGTGTTGGCAGAGACGCTTAGGAAGGGATGGAGGCGAGGTATCCAAGAATATTCAGCAGTATTCAGCGGTATGCTCGGCTACAGCTGCGGGGGCATGTCCAGGTCGCCAAGGGACTGGTTGCATAATGAGAGTAAAGTGATACAAACATATGGTGTCATTTTCACCGGGGGTTTCGTCCTGAAATATTCTACAATAGCCAGGAATATGCAGGAACGACAAAAATGACGAAATCCCGAAGATAAAGTACCCCACAATACCCTGGAATACCCAAAAATTTTTGTCGGTTTTCACTGGGATTCAGCGATCACAGTCAACTTGTTTGCATCATGCCTCAGCCCACCTCCTCCAGTGGTATCATTCAATTTTCAACATAGAGAGCTGATTTTGGTATGGATTTGTAGGTTCAAAAGCCCTCTGAACACAATGGGCCGTGTTTCATTCACAAAAATTATAGTTTTCACGAATTCATCAGTTTCTATTCAGTCAGGTGGCGGAGGCTGTGAGGGGGGCCCCCCCCTGCCGTTAATGTCCATGATTTCAATCGGCGGATGGAAATGGAGATGGGACGTTGGTGGTGGTTTTTTGGTCAGAGTCGGGTGCGGGCGCTAAAGCGGCAGACTGTACCGCTTGACTTGAACTGTATTCGGAAGAGGCGAGTTCACATTGAAAACCACCAAGCCAAGTTACTCCAACGTTCCGGTTAGGACTCTAGCTACCAGTCCGAGACTGTATAACCCAACCTTCCGTCTCTTCGTACCGCTCTGATTGAATCCTCAGGTGTTCTGAGCTGTAATCAGCGATCGACTCGTTATACTCGGAGGACCGTTCTCGCGATGTTGAGAACACGAACTTCCAAGTTCCAAATGGGCCCTGCTTATTGAGAATAAACGGGAGTCGCAATTCGCCGAACAAACCCACGCAGCGAGTCCACGGCTCTAGAGTCCTATGAATCACTGAGAACGATACGACTCGTTTGCCCGGTTGGCATTCCGCAATTCTTCAAGTTTAAGGGGGAAGTGAGCGCTGCATCGATAGTTATTGGTCGCGCCTGCTTTTCTCGCAGCGGGGGATTGGGCTTATATGTCTCGGGATGAATTTCCCGTCCGCGAGATTCCGCTGAATGCAACACGGACCAAACTTCTGAAAGTGGAAGATTCAAGAGAGCTGGATCGTCGCGTCGTCGAATTCATGGTTTGTTTCATGGGTTGAGAATGGAGTGGGGATTCCGCTGTGGGCCTTGAACAAGCTCTTTAACAACCCTTTTGTTGACACGGTCGTGAACACGCACCTGTTTACTTGCTTTCGGATACACCGCTGTAAACTAATCAACTAGTCATCCGAGTCCCACCCGTGAGTTGAATAGATTCAATTGGGCCTGAGGAGAAACGACCGAGGGTACACAAAAGCGAGCTTGGTCGAGCTAGCATGCAATCACGAGAGATCAGCTTCGGCCAGCGTCTTTGAGACCGAGATATCTGAGAGTTATGCGTCAATCAGACTCGAGAAATGTGCCCATAGAGTATGGATCCGAGAGTACGTACACCGCTTGACGAAGATAGGTTTAGTCCAGCGAGTCGCTGGTAGAGTTGGCCTATCATCTTTGTGTATCACATCGCATTTTGCCTATGCCGCGGTGAGTCAAAACGTTGGAAGGAGTAGGGGTGAAGGTGAGGAAGAAGGTCTTGAATTCGAGTCCGAGTATGCAAGTTCTTCTATCCTGGCGGCACTGTGAGGATTGGCTATGAAAAATGTGCAGCGTCAATCCAGGGTTGACCCAGGAAAGGGAATGCTACTGACCATGTATCCATGATCACGACCGTATTGTTTCCCATCTAGCTCGTAGCTCCCAGGGCGAAGATGATCAAGGACGCATGCATATTCGACCTCTCACCACCAGGGACCAATCACTTCATCCACACCCAGCTCGGGGATCCCAAAACTCTCCTAATCATCCTCGGCAATGGTAGCCCTTCCCCGTGGGTCGTGGATCCGGTAGAATAGGTTCTCAGGCGTTGGATAAAGAATGCAATGTGTGCTGTTGGTGCACTCGGTTGGGAAAGGCGGAACGAAAAGGTATACTGATGTTGAGCGGGACCGCGGGTGGTGGGTCATTGAAGAAAGTCCCTCCGAGGCAAAAGCCGATCGCGTCGATACTAAGCTGAAGTTACACAGAGGAAAAGAGGAATACGCAAAGGAGCGCTCACCAACCGTTTTTTCCAGATCATCAGAGTTGTGATAAGAGGCGTATCGGAGTCAATTACGGTAGTTAGATCGGGAAAGGCTCAAACATCGCCGGACTTGTGAAATACCAGATCGACTGCCACGGAACTAAAAAGTCAGTCAATGGAAGATGGAGCTAAACAACGAACACACCGCAAAACCACTCTGGGGAAGGGAGGGAAGGAAAGTGGGCGACCGGGACTCCACCTCTGTGCCAGTCGATGACGGCCCCGAAAGGGAGAAGACTCGGCGAAATCTGACGCGTCAACAACTTCAAGCGCCCACGATCGGACCTTTCCCAAACCACCACCATCATGGCCAACCACGTCGAGCACACCTGCTAGCTCCTTCGCTACCACATCCCACTCTCATATCCAAATCCTCACACGCCAACGGTTTCAAATCTTCTCGGCTTCAACTCTTCACAACTCAGCCTGGTTCGCCGAATGCAGCCTGAACAACCGTTAGCCGGATTCAAAATACTATCACCGTCCAAAAGCACAACATCACACCTCACAAGCCGCATTCGAGTCATCCCAGGGACACTCGCAGCTGTCATCCTCCATCTTCTCCTTCACCCGAACCACCTCCAACCCGAATCGTCGAGCAACCACCCCGTCTCCTCATCACTTTCCATGCCATCTTCCGAATCCCACTAAACATCTGGCAAGCAACAGTCGCCCTCGCGCCATGCGTGGTATTTATGCTGCCTTGGCGCGACAAAACATCCACACATAGACCCGCAACGCCCACGGTCGATGGATTTCTTTGGGTGCGAAAATAGGCATTTGTGAGTTTCGGGGTGTTCATACTTTTGATTAATGCTGACATTTAATAGCTCCCCTAGCTCTCTTTGGGTGAAATATAGCTATCGAGACACGCGTCGGTGCTTTCCACGGCTATGACGCGGGGGTACGGTTTGAACGAGTACACATCTACCAACAAAATTCCATGTATCCAGCTCGTTATTCGGTATTGTATTATCAACACCATTTGACCCAGCTTGCTCCGCTCCGAATTCTCTAGATCAGAAAAGAATCGTCTCAAAGTACGAAACGGTACACGCACCTTTCCGGAATCTGATGGCAATTCCGATCTACCACGCTCCAACCCCTTCAAAAGCTCAATTTCGACCTCTATAGGCCGTGATAAGGCCATCCGATTGGACTGTCGAAGGAGATTCGTTTAGCGGAGAGATGAAGGATCGAGGGTGTACCGTCAGACTCGGGCTGCAGTTTTGAACACCCCGAAGTTTCTACCAGTGAAGGATTCAGAATCACGATCAGCGCTGCCATGAGAACGATACCCAGTCGACATATTAGAAACACGTCCCCAACAAAGAGATAGCCTATTGGAACGTCACCAGAGGTGCGTCTACTGCATCTCCTCTCTCTACTCCTATCCACACTCACACGAAAAGATCGTCAATATACCGCACAGCACGCACCATAATCTAATCCGATGGTCCACTCGGATTATGGAGAGGAACGTCTACTTCGTTGGTCCGGTACGTTCTCCCCAACCCCTACCCCTCTCAATCTCACCTACACCTTCTGCGTAGTAACATCCCAGGCGTCGCCCTCTACATGACCGGCCTCAACCAACTCCGAATGTTCATGGATTCTTTTCCCAACTTCCACACTCACACCCGCTCAGAAACCTCAGGCCTCAGGATCAGGATCCGTACTGCCAAAACTAATAACCCAAGGATACGGACAGAGGCAGTCGACGGTGATACATAACGTGTCGGCTGCTGGAGCGGGTGCGTTGGCGACGATGGCCAAACATCCTTTTGATGTGATCAAAGGTCCGTTCCTCCCCTCGTTCTCGCGGTTTTTTAGGCTTATTTTGGTTTTTGCGGACCAGACGAGGCTTCAAGTCCGAAAAGGGTTTTTGAGGACTGCTGATACGATTTGGAAGGTGGGTGTGTTTTTTGAGTTTTCGTGCGCCTGTCTGATTTGGCCTCCGCCCACCCCAGCACCAAGGCTTCGCGGGATACTTTGAAGGCGCTACCATACGCCTATCGAGAAAACTGTTGAGTTAGGCGATTGGGTGGGCGGTGTAGGAGTGTACACTCGTGGTAGTACGGACGAGTTAGTTTTATAGTCACTAGTAATTACATCACTCTCAGATTATTTGCGAACACGCACACTCTCTCGAGTCTCGTGCTACGAGAACGAGTCTTCCCTTACACGGAAATTTCTTACCTTCGCATCGTCAACAGACACGAACTCGTCAGAACTTCCGTCGCGGTTCAGATACAGCGCTGGACGCGCAAGTTCCAGTCATACGGTGAGTGGGAAGCCGGAAGGGGGAACTCACGAATATCGACATTGACAATCGCAGTCCCTGCTCCGTAATTGTTCCAAACTGGGTTAGAGAAGAGTTTATTGCTCAGGTCGATGATTTTTCGCTGTGGGATGGGTAAGGAGGGGTTATTGCGTTGAGGAGACAGAATTAAGATAGATATACTTATGGGGTCCTTGAGAGTGTCGGAGGCACTTTGTTATTCGAGTTGAGCTTGGACTTGAGGGGGGCATGAGTCGTCAAATATTGTGGTTTCCATAGTCCTGAACGATTCACTGTATAACATTTATACAGATCTTCAGCTTCCAATTGCTTCAGTGCAACAAATAACGGAGGGAATGGCACCTCGCAAGACAAAGTATGTAAACTAAATGTTCCCTTTCGGGTTTTCGGGAGTTTTGGGCCATATGGGTCGTATGATTCTCAGTTTCTTCAATATAAATTCCAACCTCAAAGCTTGTCGCCGACGGATGTGAGCAAGTCGCGCCTTAGGAACGGACTGGAAACGCGATTCGACAAACAAGTTGGTTCCTTTGGGTGCATAGCACCGTAACTACTACTGTACAGTTGCACGTATCCGTCAGAAAGTCTATCGCAAAAAAAAGAAAACAAAGAGCCGATAATCTAGACCCCTCTCACACCTCGTCCTTCGGATCATAGACATACGACATGCTTTCGCGTTCATGGCTCGTTGTCCGCCCGTATTCTAGAAGTAGTCTATGGTCACAAGAGTCAGCTCATGCCTCATGTCTCCCCAAATTTCTGTAAGCCGAAAGTTATACGCAACCATATCCTCCCGCCTCCAAATGTTCCACTCCATTCGTACCCATCGTCCCCAATCTTCTTCGCCAGCTCATCGTGAGCGCCTGTACGGCTTTCAGCTGGGTATTGCAAGCCGTCCGTTCCACTTCCACCATCGTGAGTGTTCATGATACCTCGGAAGAATAGAAAGGTGCTCCATGGATCCGATAGATCGACTTGGTGCACACGGTCAGACCACCATTCCCTGTATACGGTAGATTTGAAGACGACTGAACCCGAGCTGACGAATCGCTTGAATCGGCTCAGCCAGGCGTTTCCGTCCAGCTGGATGCGTTGTGAGTTGTGAGTCATGCGGAGGGTAATCGTGGAGGAAGGCTAGACTTACGTCCGGGAGATACTTTCGCTGAGAGCCGACTCCGTTTCTCCCGATGTGTGGGGCCCAGGTATACCGTTTGAGTAGTTCCTCGTATATGCCATCGGGCGAGGAGCACGAGATGGTGAGCCTGAGAAGGATACGTCCATGAGGGATGCGGTGTATAGCGTTCGATTGATCTAGCCAGCCAGGTAAGAACGCCTCAGGAAAGAGAAGTTAGGTCAAACTTACGGTCACCACGCCGCTCGTCGTTCTCGGGTCGATTATACCCAGCTCGTAGGGAAATTTGAACGGAGCCGGAAGACCATCGATAACGCTACCTAGAGGAACGGTGAGTATGTTCAATCAGCTAGTCGAGGGAGAAGTTGATGCTATACCATTCTCCTTATTAAAGTTCTCCCCGAGAAAGTCCACCCCGCGATACCTTTGACCGAGATCCCAATCCATGTCACCCCCAGCGAACATCCCGGTGGTCGTTCCCCTCCAATGAAGACGTTCATCAGTCTTATTTGCCCATCGTTGTTGTGAGGCTGTAGTGTGAGGCTGTCGAGGCTGAGCGAGCTGCCTCGGAAGGTTTTGCCTCACTTTGGCGTTCACCACGACTTGTTCGTTATGCGTCTCGTGGTCTTCCAGGTTGCCGAGCCCATTCTTCGGTAGCGAGTCAATCTATTCGTGAGTAATCGCCGCCGTGAGGTCAGAATGGAGCTGAGTTGGGGAATAAGACATCTGAAAAATCGTTAGTAACGATCGACGAAGGTGCAGCAGTATCGTTTACTTACCACCCCAGCCCATCCTTCCTCCCCTTCTGCATCGATATCCTCACCCAGCCCACCGGCATTCAAACGCGCGCCTCTTCCTCCGTGAAAGCTCAAAAACTGACCGTGCGATCGGAATAGTTTGGGCTCAGACACGGATCCATTGAGCTTGAATGGTTGTGTATGAATGTGTGTAATACTGATGACTTCAAGGCCTAGGAAGACGCAAGGGAGGCTCGACGTGTCGTTGGGTACGGGCCGGGAAGAGTAAAAGGTGGAAAGCCGCGTAATAAGGAGGGCGAGCAAGATGAGAGGAAGCCTGGTCTTAGCTTGCGTTTCAAGTCGACCTCGGATGAAATAACTAAAAAAGAAACGTGAGTTACGGCCATTGATCCGACCAACTGGAGCTCACCTGAACCGCTTCTGGCAGCACTGACTGTTTTCTCCCAAAGGTCCCAGTATTTCCTCACAATAGGCCTATCGTCGGGGGCCGATCATGATCTTCAAAGGTGGTATATGCTTCCCAACGCCGCTCGGTTGCAGCAAATCAACGATAAGGTCCCCTGCGATCGTTTTCTTCACGTTGGTCGTATGCTGAATCAACACGGGCGAGTCCCAGCTCTCTTTCTGCATCACATGTACTACGCTTCCTTCTCCTCCTCCGTGACGGCGCATGAACCTATAATAAGACCTATCCAGCACATCCACCTCGAACCCCCAAAACACCTCAACATCTCTCCAGATCTGATCGTGCTCGTCAGGAAGCTGCACTCGATGTGTCCGTGTGTAAGCCCACCACTTATCGAGTCCCAGCAGAGGTTCACGAGAACAACGTCTCCGATATTTGTTTGTCGGGTCGAGCAACGTAGTCGATTGGTTCGACAACTTGGATCGCCGAGCGGTTTGGGAACGGCCAATGAGCTCGTGTATCGGGTGGCATCGGATGGAATTAGGGTTTGTGTTGATTTCGAGCAAGCCGGATGGTAGATATAGATGTGAGTTGAGGAATTGTGAGTGCTTGACTACGTTGTTAACCTGTATGCTCGCCTCTGAGCACGGTTTCGATTTTGAGGCACCAGAGGCTCGATTATCTTCTCTTCCTGCCGCCGTCTCTGTGGCCTCCCCGTATCATGAGTTAAGATGTGTGGCTGTGGGTTTGAATTTGAAGCGAACTGAGTGGTTTCCCGCAAAATGAAGAAGAGGAAAGTGGAAGAGAGGAAGACGATGAGGAACAGTTTGATCACTTTGCGACCAAGTCTGCGCCGGCCTCTGGGCAGATTAAGAATTCTGGTGCTTGGTTTGGGATGGTGGTGGTCGGCATTGAGGATAGGTAGTGGGGCGAGACAGGGTGCAAAGAGGACAGCCGTCAGGATTCTGAGCCTGAAGCTTGAAGGGCTGAGATGACCGCGTGGCGTGGTGGACACGGACAACCTCTGGAAACGAGGCATCGATAAAATTTGGTTGCGGCCTATGTATGGATATACACAGAAGGTAGTTCGAGGGGTCGAAGATGGTCTTGTTCATGGCAGCGGTGTTTGTGGTTGAGGTGGTGGAATCCGGTGGAATTGCCATCGGATTTCGGAGAGGTGTGTGTCCGTTTCGCCCTTCGAGACGATTCTTTTCTGGTCTGGGAAAGTCGGAGCTCGGAGGTAAAGTTTGAACTTGCATAAGAGTGAGGTCAAAACTGCCAGCACGTACACGAAGCGTTGAGAGTGGGAAGACACTGACAGCCGAGGCCGCCGGTGTTGTCGCCGTCAGCAAGCGCCCATAATTGGGCCTTACCCAAACCACCACCGTGACCTTCATCATTGGCAATGCACTCAAACTTCTCGACTTCGACCCTCCTAACCACGCCCACATCTCGGTAGACCTCAGTCTGCGGATTCGAAACATCAGAGGAGTCCAAAACCACAACATCGCACTCACAAGCAGCATTCGAGTCGCCAAGGGGCGCGCGTCTATCCTCCATTTCCTCCTTCGAGTTTCACCGGCACCTCCAACCCGAATCGTCGAGCAACTACTGGGCCTCCCCACCGCTCTCCATGCTATCCTCTCCCCTGACATGAAACATCGACACGGACCCGGGACGCTACGGTCGAGGGATTATTTTTTCTGCGATGACAGACCCCTGTAAGTTTCGATGACCGTGAGTAACATTTATGTAGCTCATCCAGCTCTCCCAGGATGAAATACGGCTATCGAGACACGCGTCGGTGCTTTCTATGCTTGTGGCACGCTGCACGAGGAGAGCATATTCACCATCAAAATCCCCACATCTCCTGCTCGTTATTGAATGTTGTACCATAAGCACCATTCGGATTCCTACCCACAAGAATGTTCGAACTCCTCCCTAGGCGAGCCAACACGTTGTTATAATCACGGACCTACGTTCAGCATTCGAACTCTATGGCGGCGGCGAAGCAACCACGATCCGAGATTCGGATAGGATCGAGTGGAGGTAGAGGGAGAGTTGTCTTCAAAAGGGCGTTGGTGGTCATATCCAGTATCACATATTCTCCACCACCTCGATATATATATCCCATCGATTATCAAGCGCTCCTTTGTTTCCTGGATCCCCCGTCCCGACATGCCAAATGTCGGTGATACCACGAATTGATTAGACTCCCGTGACTCGTTAGTGTCATAACAGCGAGCACGAAGTAGCTGTCACTCAAAGCCGCTGAATCTTGGCTGATGACTTCCATCACCACCATCACCACCACCACTCCACCCTTCTCACGAAAACCTTCCCACTCACAGAATTCTGAATACCTCCCTACTATTGTACTCATCTCGCTCAACTGAGCCCACACATAGTGGTCAACGACTTCCTGGTGCAGTGAACGTGCTCTCCAGGCTCCGTTTGTGCACACGACATCCACGCTGCCGCAACGTGTGCTCAGCCCCAATCTGGTACTCTTCACTCACCAGTTGACGTCTAATCTTCCTTGCTTTCCCCCCCCTTTATCATTACGAATTCCCAGCTTCCTCTCTACCTCTTCCCTTCGACATCTAGTAACGGCTCTTTGTCGTCTATCGTTCACATCCGCCATCATTCCGATCCTCGAGCCCACAACTTACAACTAACCCTCTCAGAACATCTGTTTCGGTGCCTCTACGACCTCCCTATGAAAGCAGTATGTCCGTACACAACATAAATGATGGCTCGGCCCCCCAAAGCAACAACAACGGTGCGGGGACCCAGAACGTCAGCTTCGTAAACAATTTCAACACAGCTGCCTCCCAGCGTGAGTTTCTTGTTTTTCATTCTCCTCGAACGCAATGCTAACCTTAACCGTGTCGGTACAGCGCACAAAAATCTGTGGGATGCCATTGCAGGAGTCGGAGCTTCGCATAACGCCGAGCAACAGTACGAACGCGGGGAGTGTCTCCCAGGAACCCGCGAGGAAGTCCTTCGGAGGATCTTCGAGGAGTGGATTAGGGCCGGAGGTCAGGGATGTCCGATCTCCTGGCTGACTGGCACTGCCGGTGTTGGGAAAACCGCCATTGCCATGACCCTTGCCAAAGCTTGCGAGCGGGAAGGCCTCCTGGCTTCTTCATTCTTCTTCTTTCGATCCGACCCGAAACGAAACAATGCCAATGCCCTCGTACTCACCATAGCCCATGGCTTGGTTTCGACGATACCATTCATGCGAAATTTCATCGAACAGAGGATCTCGAGAGATCCAAAGATCTTGGAAGCGACGCTGGAAGACCAGTTTCGCGAGCTCCTCGTCGACCCTACCGTTGCTCAGGCCCGTAGCCGGGAGAGACAGTGGCCCTGGTACTGGGGCTTCCTCCTGAATACACTGTGCCTGTTGTTTTCGAGTGTCATGCTGTTGGACGTTTTGTGGGCTTTCTTTATCATGCTTCCTCTCCTTGCGCCACCACCAGTGCCGAAAACTCCGAACATCGTCATCATCGACGGTTTGGATGAGTGCGGCGACGAGTTTATCCAGCTACGCATAATCAACACCATCCGATCCGCGACACACGGAAACCCTTATTTCCCGTTACGCTTCCTGATCTGTAGCCGGCCAGAGTCCTGGATCCGAAAAGCATTCAATGCACTTCCCCCAGACCAGCTCTTCAAGATTGAGCTGGATGAGTCATTCAGGCCTAGGAAGGATATTGAACACTACTACCGCCATCACTTTAGCGAAATTTCCAAGGATCCCGAATACAGCCATATATCATTCCCGAGTCCCTGGCCCTCGGAAGCGGACCTAGAAACATTGGTTGAGTATAGCTCCAGCCAGTTTGTCTATGCCGCGACCGTCGTCAAGTATATTGGAGACAAGTTCGAGCAGCCGATTGAACAGCTTCGTGTCATCATCAACAACCTCCCGCCTCGTCGACCAGGAACGTCGCCCTATCAACAGCTCGATGCGCTATACAACTTCATACTCAGCGCAAATCCAGACCGAGAAGGAGTCTTTTGCATTCTTGCAGTTTTCGTCATCCTCACAGATCCTTCGAGCGACCTGGAACATCTGGAACTGTCTCCTGCATTTATCGAGTTGATGCTAGGACTTCCCGCGGGACAAGTACCTTTGACCTTGCGGGCAATGCACTCGATACTAGATATCCGTGGGTCGACGGACGAACTCCGTGTCTATCACACCTCGTTCAGGGATTACCTGGTTGACAAAGCCAGGTCAGGTCGTTTCCACATCGACACCCCGACTCAAAAGTATACCGTTGCGCGACAGTGGCTCCAGAACCTTTGCACCAGTCAAGTGCGGACTTACAGGTATGAAGTCATTTGTCTTCTATCGTCGCTCTTGGAAATGCTGAACCTCTTTTACATGAACGTGTAGCCTCAACCAACTCCACGGCGAGAAAACCAAGCCGTTCTTCGAGGAATGGGAGCAGTTCTGCGTGTCGTTCCCAGAACCAACTCGTGACCTATTAGAAGGTTTATGGAACGTTGACCTCGCATCTGCATTTCTGGCATCTGGATACTATAGTTGGAACGGCACATTTATTCACCTAGCGTCATGGGTGGAGAAATATGTACGTCTGACTAGCCCCTTTTCCTCATTGTGCCCACTTCTGTGCTTACGTTTCTTTGATACCAGCATATCCTTGATGTGGACGAAAGCCAGGACAAGAAGGAGGTCGGAGACCACCCAAAGGCCGGCGCAGATGACCAATGTGAGGTCAAGGCTCACAGTCGCGCGATGGACAAGGAAAGACCTGGAGTTGATCTTGTGGAGGATCTCGTGCACAGACTCCAGAACCGCCCCAAGCACTTCCATCTTGAATGGCCCTCGGGTGTTTCTCCACGAAACGATGTCGTGCGTCGGATCGTGGATAATGTAGTGGGATGTCCACAGGAAACAAGTCTATATGGGATACCTCCCAGTGATACCGACGATGTGCGCCTCACAGACTGCCATTGTGATCTCTCTGGAGGGAACGAGTCGTGTGATTTGGGGCATCTTGCGTATCAGGAGGCTTGTTTGCAGCATGCCAAGGCTTACCTCTCTCTTTTTGAGGAGCTTGTCAATGCGGAAGACGGCGGTTGCCGACGGGTCTTTTTGAACATGGTGCGTTCATTGCTCCTGGCACATTGTCGACTTGATACGGACCTGCTTTCGCTCTGCCGGACGTTTTTTGGGATTGCGAAGGGTTGTTTGGGGATGAAGATTGATGAGGACCGTGGAGAGAAGGGAAGGAAGAACATGCTTGCATGGATTGAGGTGAGTACCTATTGCTTTTATGGTGTCGCTGTCTTGTACCGGAGTTGACAGTCTTCCTCCTTGATAGACCTTTCCGGACAGGTTCGCTACAGAAGGGGAGGCCTTGAAAGTGGAAGTCCTTGATTTGCCTTGGAAACGATGGGTAAAAAATTATCACAATCCGTCCCGAGGCTCGACTCGATCTCGACGTTGATAGACAGGCCCGCGGGAGGTGTGGCAAACCAGTAATGCCTCTGCTACTAATGAGAGCTTCCGATTGCAGCTAGCTTGACGACCGAGTAGCGGCCTAGTGCTATCTATCTATCTGTGCCTCCAACTACAAGGGAATAACACTTGCGGCGTAGATTTTACATACGGATTAGCCTAATCCCCTCCATAAAACTAGACTGAATTGTTACGAGTTGTCTCTCGTTTCAACATCGCAAGGGTCAGTACCGGTTCGGTCTGAAATGACACTCCCCTCGTCCACTGAATATACTGTAGCCTGTTCTGCACTGGTTTGTGTGAAACGGATTCCAGCTGCCACCCACAGCACCTGACTATTGCTTGGATTATTCGATGTTATATTCAACACTGTGCGGCTCTGCATCTAGAGGTAACCCCCGGACCGAGTCTTAGTTTCCACCCGAACTTTGTAATGCACCACGCCCATCCGGAAGGCTGCATTGTCGACACCCATGGGGCCAATCCTCGGACCATAAGTAAAGTTAGTTTGCGCAGCCGCTTCTTTTGTTCCTGGCAACCCTGCTGAAAGCGATAGGTGGCGGCAATGCAGTCTATCACAGACGTTTATCGTCGCGACTAGATTACAATCGACTATGAAACCGAGTATGTAGTCCCAAATGCCAAGGAGAAGATCTTCCAGTCCCAGCAGGCTCCCGCGCAACCCGAACTGTGGTTCTGTCGACCCGTCCTTGTAGAGATTTTTACCTTATTCCGCCCCTACTTCTCCTCCAGTCCTGTTAGTAGAATGCAAAACGAACTCATTGTCATCACAAAAATGATAGAAAACCAACGAACTAACCAGCAGCGAATAAGTCATAAGCCATTCTCTCTGCTCTCTTCGTTGGGCCAGGTATTTGGTCTATCCAACGAAAGAATCGGGGCCTCCGTTCGAAGTGTCACTTCGGGAGGTTCTTCCAGGTTCTTTCTCTGGTTACGCGTCGGAAGCCAACATCTAAGTGGTTGCACTTGTCGCCAAAGTGCAGAGAATCATGGTCAAGTTGGATATTAGAGGGTCAAGCATGCAAGGAAAGCTGTCAGCCCATGCCTCCAAAACAATACACATACCTAAAGACCAAGATCTTTTCAATATAGCAGCTGTTACGAGGTCTTTTGAGGAGTAATTTTCGTTCCTGGCGGGCTCTTCCTGCTAGCCAGAAGTTTCACAAGTACCCTTCATGAGCCCCTTCATTTGCCAGATCACGGTGCCACCCCAGATCTTTTATTCCAGAGTAGTCTTCGTGTGCTCATGTGGGTCATGGAAGGGATGGAAATGGAGATGGTACGTTGGTCGTGGTGGTGTTTTGATCAAAGTCGGGTGCGAGCGCTGGAGCTGCGGACTGTACCGCTTGACTTGAATTATAGTATGGATTCGGAAGAGGCAAGTTCAGGCAAGTTTTCATTGGAAACTACCAAGCAAAGTTACTCTAAGGTTCCGTTTAGGGCTCTACCTACCAGTCCAAGACCGTATAACCCCAACCTTCCGTCTCTTCGTACCGCTCTGATCGAATCCTCAGGTGTGCTGGGCTGTAATGAGCAATCTGCCTGTTATACTCGGACTCGGAGGACCGTTCTCGCGACGTTGGAAACACCGACTTCAAAGTTCCAAATGGGCCCTGCATATTGAGAATAAACGGGAGTCGCGATTCGCCGAACAAACCTACGCAGCGAGTCCACGGCTCTAGAGTCCTATGAATCACTGAGAACGACACGACTCGTTCACCCTGTTGGCATTCCGTGATTCTTTGAGTTTGGGAGGAAGTGAGCGCTGTATCGATACTTGTTGATCACGCCTGCTTTCTCGCAGTGGCGGAATGGGCTTATATCTCGGGATGAATTTCCCGTCTGCGAGATTACGCTGGATGCAACGCGGACCAAGCTTCTGGAGGTAGAAGAGGGCCGAATCGTCGCGTCGTCGATTTTATGGTTTGTTTCGCGGATTGAGAATGGACAAGGGTCTCCACTTTGGGCCTTGAACACTCTTTTTAACACCCCCTTCGTCGACACAGTTGTTGACATGCAGCTGGTTACTTGCTTTCGGATACACCGCTGTAGCCTAATCAACTAGTCGTCCGAGTCCCACCTGTGAGTTGAATCGATTTAATTGGGCCTGAGGAGAAACGATCGAGAGTACAAAAAAACGAGCTTCGTCGTGCTAGCGTGCAATTACAGGATGCTGCAAGGCATCAGCTTCGGCCAGCGTTGTCAAGACCGAGATATCTGGGAGTTATGCGTCAATCAGACTCGATAAGTGTGCCTATAGAGCATGGATATAAGAATACGTACACCGCTTGACGAAGACAGGTTTAGCCCAGTGAGGCGCGGGTAGAGCTGGCCTATCATCTTTTCTATATCACATCGTATTTTGCGTATGCCGCCGTGAGTATAGACGCTGGGAGGAGTAGGAGAGAAGGTGAGGAAGAAGGTATCGATTTCGTGTCAGCTCTTATATCCTGGCGGCAACGTGAGGAATGGCTATGAAAAAGTGCAGCGTTAATCCGGGTTGACCCAGGGAAGGAATATGCTGCGTACCATGTATCAATTCGGGGTATTCATTATCACAAACGTATTGTTCCCATCCCAGAGCGAAGATAATCAAGGACGGTTCCGCATGCCTATTCGACCTCTCACCACCAGGAACCAATCTCTTCGTCCACACCCAGTTCGGGGATCCCAAAACTCTCCCAATCATCTTCGGCGACGGCAGTCCTTCCCTGCGGATCGTAGGACCAGCAGAATAGGCTCTCAGGTGTTGGATAGAGAATGCATTATGTGCCGCTGATGTACTCGGTTGGGAGAGGCGGAATGAAAAGGTATGCTGGTGTTGAACGGGTGGGGGCATTGATGAAAGTCTCACTGAGGCAAAAGTCGATCATGTCGACATGAACTGAGGAAGAATACATCACATAGAGGAAAGGAGGAATACGCGAAGGAGCGCTCACCAAGTTTTCCCTTATCATCAGAGTTGTGACAAGAGCAGAGGGACTGACAGAGATAGGCGTACCGGAGTCGATTACGGTATTTAGATCGGGAGAGGCTTGAACATAGCTGGACTTGCGAAATCCCAGATCGACTGCCACGGGACTAAAAAGTCAGGAAATGGAAGATGGAGCTAAACAACGGACACACCGCAAAACCACTCTGGGGACGAGACGGAAGGAAAGTGGGCGATCGAGACTCCACCTCTGTGCCAGTCGACGACGGCTCCGATTCCGAAAGTGGGAAGACTCGGCGAAATCTGACGCGTCAACAAGCGCCCACGATCGGACCTTTCCCAAACCACCACCACAATGGCCAACCACCTCGAGCACACCTGCTGGCTCCTTCGCTGCCACATGACACTCTCATATCCAGATTCTCACACCCCAATGGACTCATACCTCTCGGCTTCAAGTCTTCACAACTCAGCCTGGTTCGCCGAATGCAGCCTGAACAACCGTTAACCGGATTCAAAATACTATCACCGTCCAAAAGCACAACACCACACCTCACAAGCAGCATTCGAGTGATTCCAGCGACCCTTGCAGCTGTTCGCTTTCATTTCCCCCTTCACCTGAACCACCTCCAACCCGAATTATCGAGCAACCACCACGTCTCCCCATCACTTTCCATGCCATCTTCCCACCTAGCGCAACAGTCGCCCCCGCGTCACACGTAGCACATATATCACCTTGGCGGGACAAAACATCCACATGTGGACCCGAATCGGAAACGCTACCGGTCGATGGATTTCTTTGGGTGCGATGCTAGGCACTTGTGAGTTTCGGGGTGTTCATACTTTTGATTGACGCTGACATTTTATAGCTCCCCTGGCTCTCTTTGGATGAAACACGGCCATCGAGACACACGTCGGTGCTTCTCATGGTTGTGACGCGAGGGAACGATCTGAACGAGGAGGACACATTCATCAACAAAATTCTCGTATCTCCAGCTCGTTATTCGGCGTTTTATCATCAGCACCATTCGGCCCAGCTTGCTCCGCTCCAAATTCTCCAGACCAGAAAAGAATCCTCTCGCAGTATGAAACGGCACACACACCTTTCCGGTTTCTGATGGCAATTTCACCAGATTCCACCACCTCAATCATCGAGGCTCGCCTCGAAACCTAAATTCCAGACTCTCTAGGCCACCATAAGGTCATCCGACTGAACCGTAGGAGGAGAACCATAGTAGAGATGAAGAATTGAGCGTGTACCGTCGGGCTGCGATTTTGAATACCCGGAAATTTCTACTGAAAGGTTCAGAATCATAATCACCGCTGCCATGAGACCGATATCCAGTTGACTTATTGAAAACGCGTCCCCAGCTAAGAGAAAGTCTATTGGAACGTCACCAGAGGTGCGTATACCGCATCTCCTCTCTCTACTTACACTCACCCTCACGAAAAGACCCTCAATCTACCGCACAGCGCGCACCATAATTCAATTTAACGGTCTGGTCGGACTAGGGAGAGGATTGTCCCCTTGTTAATACGGTACGTTCCCCCCTTTCCCCCTCTTATCCATCCCTAACTTCGCCCTGTAGTAACGTCCCAGGCGTAGCCCTCTACATGACCGGCCTCAACCCACTCCGAATGTTCATGGCTTCTTTTCCTAACTTCCACAACCACACCCGCTCGGAAACCTCAGGATCCGGATCCGTACTATCAGCACTAACAACCCATGGAAATCTCCTCTCCGGTGCCGTTGCACGCGTAACGGTAGGGTTCGTGGTGAACCCGTTTTTGGTGTTGAAGGCGAGATAAAAGGTCTGGGGTGGTGTTATTTCTATGGAGATGTGGATGCCGACGCTGGCGCGTTCCTGGAGCAACATATACACCCACGAAACCCTCTCCGGGGCCTTCATCTCCATCTTCCGTCCAGGTCCTTCAGAGCCCTTGAAAGGCTTCACGGCGACGTCGTTGAGGGATACATGTATGTGGTGTTGTTTGTCACGTTTTATGAGGGGTCCAAGAGGCAGGCTGGTATGTCTTTTTGTTCGTTCGGCTTGGGACTCACGCTGACGGTTTTTCGAAGCGATTGTGGTACCACCTGATTCGACGAACAGATACGGACAGGGGCAGTCGATGGTGATACATAGCGTGTCGGCTGCTGGAGCGGGTGCGTTGGCGACGATGGCTACGCATCCTTTTGATATGATCAAAGGTCCGTTCCTCCCCCTCGTTCTCGCGGTTTTTGAGGCTGATTTTGGTTTTTTGCGGACCAGACGAAACTTCAAGTCCGAAAAGGGGGTTTGAGGATTGTTGATACGATTGGGAAGGTGGGTCTCTTTTGGATTGTGTTTTTTTTTTGAGCTTTCGTGCACCTGTCTGATTTCGCCTCCGCTCACCCCAGTACCAGGGCTTTGCGAGATACTTTGAAGGCGCTACCATACGCCTATCGAGGAAAGTGTTGAGTTCGGCGATTGGGTGGGCGGTGTATGAGTGTATGCTTGTGGTAATACGTACGAGTTAGACTTGACTGTATTGTATTCCATGGATAGTTACCTAGCTAGTACTTAAATAACTCTTAGATTATTTGCGAACACACACACTCTCGTGCTACGAGAATGGATCTTCCCTCCCCAGATACTGGTTTTGTTTTCGGGATGTTTGAGATTGCGAAGAATCACCCCTTCCCGAGATCTTTATGTGTAAGTATTTTGCATTTCTCTACCCACTTATAACCTAGGGGATCTTCTGCGTTCACCGTGCCCCTCGTCTTTACTGGCGCGGGACGGTAGAAGGAATTCGAAGCTTGAACGCTGATATGAAAGGAAAAGAGAGAGAGAAAGGCATATGTCCCTCGACCCTCCACCACGGCGATTCGGAGTGATTGACAACCCGCTAGGGTGGAAGGTCCAAATCACGAATTCAACACGGTGAGCAAACGCCCCCCACACCCAGTTGAAGTACATGCCTTTACTCACCTTTGCATCGTCAACAGACGCGAACCTTCAGCGTTCAGTTACAGCATTAGACGCAGTCAGACGATGGATAAGAAGATAGAACTCGAAGGGGGGACTCACACATATCAACATTGACGATCGCACTCCCAGGCTTCGCTCCAAATCGGATTGGAGGAGGGTAAGTTATTGCTCAAGTCGATGGTCGTTTTTTTTTGAGACGCAAATCGATAGATCGGTTTCATAGAGTTCGTATCCCCGTAGCTACTACTATACAGTTGACCGTGTCCGCCAGAAAGTCTATCGCAAAAAAAGACGACAAAGAACCGAAGATCTAGACTTTTCATACCTCGTCCTTCGGATCATAGACGTACGACATGCCTTCACGCTCATGACTTGTTGCCCGCGCGTATTCTAGAAGTAACCTACGGTCACGAAAGTCAGCTCATGCCTCGTGTCTCCCAAATTTCTGCAAGTATGACCCACCGAAAGTTGTACGCAACTATATCCTCCCGCCTCCAAAAAGTTTTACTCCACTCGGCGTACCCATCGTCCCCAATCTTCTTCGCCAGCTCATCATGAGCGCCTGTACCTTCTTCAGTCACGTATTTTGAGCCGTTCGTCCCATTCCCATCTTCGTGAGTGTTCATGACACCCCGGAAGGATAGGAAGACACTCCATAGATCCGAAAGATCAACTTGAACAGGCACGTAACGGTGCACTCAAGGCTGCACACAGTCAGACCACCATTCCCGGTATACGGTGGATTTGAAAACGACCGGGCCTGAGCTGATGAGTCGTTTGAATCGGCTTGACCAGGCGTTTCCGTCAATCTGGGTGCGTTGGGAGTTGTCCGTCGTGCGGAAAGCACTGTGAATAGAGGAAGGCCAGGCTTACATCGAGAAGAAACTTTCGTTGCTCGCCGACTCCGTTTCTCCTGATGAGTGGGGCCCAGGTACACCGTTTGAGTAGCTCCTCGCATACACCTTCGGGCGAGGAGCACGAGATGGGTGATCCCGAGAAGGATATGTCCACGAAGGCTGAAGTATACAGCGTTCGATTGATCTGGAAAGGCAGGTAAGGTTAACCTCAGGACCAAATTTTACTCGACTCACGGTCACCACACCACCGCTGGTCATCCTTGGATCGATTACATTGAGCTCAACGGGAACGTGAACGGAGCCGGAAGACTACCGATAACACTGTCTAGGGGTCAAAGTGAGTATGTTCAGCTCCCTAATCGAGGGAGAAGTCAACGATTTCATACCATTTTTTCGTTTAGAATTCACCCCAGAAAGTCCACCCCGCGAAACCTTCGGCCAAGCTCCCACTCCATGTCGCCTCCAGCACACATCCCGGTATTTGTTCCCCTCCGATGAAGACGCTCATCAGTCTTGTTCCCCCATCGTTGCGATGTTGACATGGAAGCCTGGCAAGGCTGAGCGAGCTGCCTTGGAAGGTTTTACCTTCCTTTGGCGTCCATCGGGACTTGTTCGTTATGTGCCTCGTAGTATTCCAACCCGTCGAGCGTATTCTTCGGTGGTGAGCCGTCGATCCATTCGAGAGGAATCACCGCCGTGAGGTCAGCATGGAGCTAAGTTGGGGAATACGATATCTGAAGGATCGTCAGAAACAATCGACGAAGGTGCAGTATTGATGACTTACCACCCCAACCCAACCTTCCTCTCCTTCTGCATCGATATCCCCGCCCGGTCCACCGGCATTCAAATGCGCGCCTCTTCCTCCGAAGTTCGAGAACTGCCCGTGGGATCGGAATATTGCGGGTTCAGACACGGATCCATGGAGCTCGAATGGCCGTGTACGAGCGTGTGGTATTGTTGATCTTGAGGTCCGGGAAGACGCAAAGAAGGCTTGACGTGTTGTTGACTACGGGCCGAGAAGAGTGAAGGTGGAAATTCGTGTAACGAGGAGGGCGAGCAAGACGAGAGGAAGCCTAGTCTGAGCTTGCGTTTCAAGTCGATCTTGGACGAGATGACTGAACGAAAATGTGAGTACGGCCTTGATTAGGACAACTGAAGCCCACCTAGACCGCTTCTGGTAGCCTCCACCGCTTTCTCCCAAAGGCAAAGGTGCCAGTCTTTCCTCAGGATAGACCTATCGTCGGGATCGATCATGATCTTGAACGGTGGAATATACCCTCCAATGCCGCTCGACTGCAGCAAGTTGACAAGAAGGTCCCCTCCAATCGTTTTCTTCGCATTGGTTGCATGCTGAACCGACATAGGAGAATCACAGCTCTCCTTCTGCATCAAATACACGCCTCTATCTCCTTCTCCATGACGGTGCATAATTTCCCAAAAAACCTATCCAGCACAACGACGTCGAGCCCCCAAAACACCTCCAGATCTCTCCAGATCTGGTCGTGCTCGTCAGGAAACTGTACTCGATGCTTCCGTGCGTAAGCCCACCACTTGTCGAATCCCGACAGAGATTCATGCGAGTAACGTCTCCGATATTCGTTTGTCGCGTCGAGTAACGTAGTCGATTGGTTCGCCAAGCGGTCTGGGAGCGGTCGATGAGTTTGTGTATCGGGTGGCGTCGGATGGGGTCAGAGTTTGTGTTGACTTCGAGCAGGGTGAATGGTAGATATAGATGTGAGTTGAGGAGTTGTGAGTGCTTGACCACGTTGTTGACGCGTATGCTCGCCTCTGAGCACGGTTTCGATTTTGAGGCACCAGAGGCTCGACTATCTTCTCTTCCTGCCGCCGTCTCTGTGGCCTCCCCGTATCATAAGTTGGGATATGAGGCTGAGGGTTTGAATTTGAAGCTAGCTGGGCGGTTTCCCGCAAAATGAAGAAGAGGAAAGTGGAGGAGAGAAAGGCGATGTGGAGCAGTTTTATGACTTTGCGACCGAGTTTGCGCCGGCCTCTGGGCAGAATACAGATCCTGGTTCTTGGTTGGGGAGGGATGATGGTAGTCGGCGGTGAATGTAGGTACTGGGGCGAGACAGGGTGCAAAGAGGACAGCCGTCAGGATTCTGAGCCTGAAGGGCTGAGATGACCGCGTGGCGTGGTGGACACGGACAACCTCTGGAAACGAGACATCGATAGAATTTGGTTGCGGCCTATGTATGGATATACACAGAAGGTAGTTCGAGGGGTAGAAGATGGTCTTGTTCATGGCAGCGGTGTTTGTGGTTGAGGTGGTGGAATCCGGTGGAATTGCCATCAGATTTTGGAGAGGTGTGTGTCTGTTTCATCCTTCGAGACGATTCTTTTCTGGTCTGGGAAAGTCGGAGCTCGGAGGTAAAGCTATCCTCCATTTCCTCCTTCAAGCTTCACCGGCACCTCCAACCCGAATCGTCGAGCAACTACTGGGCCTCCCCGCCGCCCTCCATACTATCCTCCCCCTGACATGAAACATCGACACGGACCCGGAACGTTACCGGTCGAGGGTTTTTTTTTTTGCGATGACAGGCACCTGTAAGTTTCGATGACCTTAAGTGACATTGATGTAGCTCATCCAGCTCTCCCAGGATAAAATACGGCTATCGAGACACGCGTCGGTGCTTTCTATGCTTGTGGCACGCTGCACGAGGAGAGCATATTCACCATCAACATCTCCACATCTCCTGCTCGTTATTGAATGTTGGTTGTACCATAAGCACCATTCGGATTCCTACCCACGAGAATGTCTGAGCTCCTCTCTAGGTGAGCTAATACGTTGTTATAATCACGGGCGTACGTTCAGCATTCGAGCTCCATGGCGGCGGCTAAGCAACCACGATCCGAGATTCGGATAGGATCGAGTGGAGGTAGAGGGAGAGTTGTCCCCAGAAGGGCGTTTGGTGGTCATATCCAGTATCACATTCTCCACCACCAACTCGATATATACATCCCATCGATTATCAAGCGCTCCTTTGCTTCCTGGATCCCCCGTCCCCGACATGCTAAATGTCGGTGATACCACGAATTGATTAGACTCCCGTGACTCGTTAGTGTCATAACAGCGAGCACGAAGTACCTGTCACTCAGAGCGGTCTTTGGGCGTGTTGAATCTTGGCCAGTGACTTCCACCACCACCACCACCCCACCCTTCTCACGAAAACCTTCACATTCACGAAACACCCTCCTCCCCACTGTTTTTGCTCATCTGGCTGAGCCGAGCTCACACATAGCGGTCAGCGATCTTCTGTCGTGGTCAACGTGCTCTCCAAAATTCATTCGTGCGCACAACATCCACGCCGTCGCCACGTGTGCTCATATCCTCAATCCAGTTCTCTTCACTCATAAGTCGACGTCGCGTCTTCCTTCCTTTTTCCCTCCTTCATCCTCGCCAATTCCCAGCTCTCCCTCCTTCCTCTTCCCTCCAACATCTAACGGCTTCTTGTCGTCTATCGCTCACAGCCTTCATCCTTTCGCTTCTTGAGCCCACAACTCACAACTCGCCGTCTCAGGACATCTGCTTCGGTGCACTCTACGACCCGTCTATGGAAGTAGTATGTACTTACAACAGAACATAAATGATGGCTCGGCCCCCCAAAACAATAACAACGGTCTGGGGACCCAGAACGTCTTCGTAAACAGCTTCAACACAGCTGCGTCTCAGCGTGAGTTTCTTGTTTTGCGTTCTCGTCGAACGCAATGCTAACCTTGACCGTGTATGTATAGCGCACAGAAACCTGTGGGATGCCATCGCGGGAGTCGGAGCTTCGCATAACGCCGAGCAGCAGTACGCACGCGGGGAGGTTCTCCTAGGAACCCGAGAGGAAGTCCTTCGGAGGATTTTCGAGGAGTGGATCAGGGCCGGAGGGCAGGGATGTCCGATCTCTTGGCTCACTGGCACCGCCGGTGTTGGGAAGACCGCCATAGCCATGACCCTTGCCAAAGCTTGCGAGCGGGAACACCTCCTGGCTTCTTCATTCTTCTTCTTTCGATCCGACCCGAATCGAAACAACGCCAATGCCCTCGTACTCACCATAGCCCATGGCTTGGTTTCGACGATACCATTCATGCGACATTTCATCCAACAGAGGATCTCGAGAGATCCAAAGATCTTGGAAGCGAGGCTGGAAGACCAGTTTCGCGAGCTCCTCGTTGACCCTACCGTTGCTCAGGCCCGTAGCCGGGAGAGACAGTGGCCCTGGTACTGGGGCTTCCTCCTGAATACACTGTGCCTGTTGTTTTCGAGTGTCATGCTGTTGGACGTTTTGTGGGCTTTCTTTATCATGCTTCCTCTCCTTGCGCCACCACCAGTGCCGAAAACTCCGAACATCGTCATCATCGACGGTTTGGATGAGTGCGGCGACGAGTCTATCCAGCTGCGCATAATCAAAACCATCCGATCTGCAACACAAGGAAACCCTCATTTCCCGTTACGCTTCCTGATTTGTAGTCGGCCGGAGTTCTGGATCCGGCAAGCATTCGATGCACATCCTCCCGACCAGCTCTTCAAGATTGAGCTCGACGATTCGTTCAGGCCCAGCAAGGATATCGAACAGTACTACCGCCATCACTTTAGCGAGATCTCCACAGATTCTCATTACAGCCAAGTCCGATTTCCGAGTCCCTGGCCCTCGGAAGAGGACCTCGGAGCGTTGGTTGAGCTTAGCTCCAGCCAGTTCGTCCATGCAGCGACCATTGTCAAATATGTTGAAGACAAGTACGAGCATCCGATCGAACAGCTTCGTATCATCATCGAAAAACTCCCGCCTCGTCGACCAGGAACGTCACCCTATCAACAGCTCGATGCGCTGTACGATTTCATACTCAGTGCAAATCCAGACCGAGAGGAAGTTCTTCGCATTCTTGCAGCTCTCGTTGTCCTCACAGAACCTTCGAGCAACCTGAATTATCTAAAACCGTCTCCGGCGATTATCGAGTTGATGCTAGGACTTCCCGCGGGACAAGTACCTTTGACCTTGCGGGCAATGCACTCGATACTGGATATTCGTGGGTCGACGGATGAACTCCGTGTCTATCACACCTCGTTCATGGATTACCTAGTCGACAAAGCTAGGTCGGGTCGTTTCCACATTGACACCCCGACTCAAAAGTATACCGTTGCGCGACAGTGGCTCCAGAACCTCTGCACTAGTAAAGTGCGGACTTACAGGTATGAAGTCATTTGTCTTCTATCGTCTCTCTTGGAAATGCTGAACCTCTTTTACATGAACGTGTAGCCCCAACCAACTCTACGGCGAGAAAACCAAGCCATTCTTCTGGGAATGGAGGTGGTTCTGCAGGTCGTTCCCAGAACCGACTCGGGATCTATTGGAAGGTTTATGGAACGTTGACCTTGCATCTGTATACCTGGCGAATGAAGATTATTCTTGGGAACTTTGTTTCCGTGATCTGGTATTGTGGGTAAAGAAATATGTACGTCTGACCAACCACTTTTCCTCACTGTGCCCACTTCTGTGCTTACGTTTCTTTGATGCCAGCATGTCCTTGATATGAACGAAAGCCAGGACAAGAAGGAGGTCGGAGACCACCCAAAGGCCGGCGCAGATGACCAATGCGAGGCCAAGGCTCACAGTCGCGCGATGGACAAGGAAAGACCCGGTGTTGATCTTGTGGAGGATCTCGTGCACAGACTCCAGAACCGCCCCAAGCACTTCCATCTTGAATGGCCCTCGGGTGTTTCTCCACAAAACGATGTCGTGCGTTGGGTTGTCGATTGTGCTGCGGGATGTCCATGGGATACCAGTCTAAATGGGACATACCCCAGTGATACCGACGATGTGCACCTCACAGACTGCCATTGTGATCTCTCTGGAGGGAACGAGTCGTGTGATTCGGGGCATCTTGCGTATCAGGAGGCTTGCTTGCAGCATGCCAAGGCTTACCTCTCTCTTTTCGAGGAGCTTGTCAATGCGGAAGATGGCGATTGCCGATGGGTCTTTCATAACATGGTGCGGTCATCCCTCCTGGTCCATTGTCGACTTGATACGGACCTGCTTTCGCTCTGCCGGACGTTCTTTGGGATTGCGAAGGGTTGTTTGGTGATGGAGATTCATGAGGACTTTGGAGAGGAGGTCAGGAAAAACATGGTTGCATGGATTGAGGTGAGTACCTATTGTTTTTATGGAGTTGCTGTCTCGTACCAGAGTTGACGGTCTTCCTCCTTGATAGACTTTTCCGGACAGGTTCGCTGAAGAAGGGGAAGTCTTGAAAGCGCAATTCTTTGATTTGCCTTGGGAACGGTGGGGACAAAATTGGCATCGGTAGACAGGCCCGCGGGAGGTGTGGCAAACGAATGACAGCTTTGGAGCTTTCCGTATTGACTCGCCTTCGTTGTCATTCTTTTTGCGAGGCCAGTAGGTTGACTTCTGTGGCAAACCAGTAATGCCTCTGCTACTGGCGAGAACATCCGATTGCAGCCAGCTTAGTGACTGAGTAGCGGCCCAGTGCTATTTATCTGCCAGTGCCAGTGTCTCCAGCTACAAGGGAACGTCATTTATCAAGCTTACATACGGGGTATGGCGGTGGTAAACGTGGCCTAATCGCTTCTACCAAGTTGGACCGAGTCATTATGCGTGGTCCTTCGTTTTAATATTGCAGAGTTCAGGTACCGGTTCAGTCTGAAATGACACCAGATCTGTCCCCCGAAACTACTGTAGCCTGTTCTACACTGGTTTGCGTGAAACAGACCCGCCCCGCCGCCCACAGCACCAAACTATTGCCTGGATTATTCTACGTTCTATTCTCGGATACCGTAATTCTAATGCCGGGATCCAAAGGTAATTCCCGGACCGTTCCCCAGTTTCGTACCCGAATCCTGGTACTGCGCCACGCCCATCCTGGAGGCTGCATTGTTGACGCATGTAGGGCCATTCCTCGGGCTATAAAGTTGGTTTGCACAGCCGCTTGTTTTGCTCCTGGCAACCCTTTTGAAAACAATAGGTGGTGGCAATGCAGTCTATCACAGTTTATCGTCGCGACCAGTCTACAATCGACTAAGTACTATGGAACCGAGTACATAGTCCCAAATGCCAGGGGATCTTCCGGTCCCAGCAACGTGCTTACTCCCGCGCAACCCGAATTGTGTTTTCGTCGACCCGTCCTTGCGGAGATCTCCACCTCGTTGTATCTCCTCTTATTCTTCAACCCTGCTAGTAGGAGAAAACGAGCTCGCAGTCCTCATTGGCTCAGGGCTGACCAGGATCCGCCCTCCAGACTTTCCCCAGACTGGAGAAGCGATTGTCAATCTTCCGGTCGCCATCCGCTCGGAGAAACCATGTGGGGAGGAGCTCTTCGGCAATGAACGAGTACAGACGAATACTTGGTTTCCCCAGGGACGCCACCCCTGCGCCATCCGAACCTACTTACCGTTGACGTCTGCCTCAGCTGTCCAGTAGGGAATTCAATCATGTTCGAGGCCTTGGGAGTCCCTGCTGTGGTGTAATCGAGAGATGGATTGATACTTTCGAACAGCGACGAGTCTCCCGACGCCAGGTCTCGTTTGTTGCAACCAACAAAGAGCAATGGAAATGCTTCCGAGCACTGATGAACATGATGCTGGCACGCTAGAAACGTGAGTTTTCGCATGTTGACTCGGCTCTTTTACCTTTCTTGGTGAGAGCCAAGGATAACGAAGCTGGCGATGGTCCTCTCGGTCGAGACGATGAAGAAAATCAGGTGAAGCCGCCCCGAGTCGACACCCTGTCAAGCGTTCGCCTCCAGATCCACGGACCTGGTTTGAGTCGGGGAATGCAGTTAACTGACCGCTTATCTGCGATACTTGAAAGAAGTTGAAAGCTCCCGAGTCGCTGGAGGCTTCCTCCTAAGTTTAGGCTGCGAATTGGTCTCGCCCCGGACCTATTATCATCATTGCGGTCCCTTCTGCTGGCGGCACTGTGCTGACCAGCCAGAAGGCTGTGTTCATTTGGCGTTCATCATGATTGGAATGAAATAAATTGTGTGCATGGTCAATCCACTCGTCCGGAACGCTGCAATGGATTTGATTGGGCCACTGCATAGCCGGATCGAGGCTTGCCTTTTCTAGGAACTCTTGGTTCCCACCACCCCGTTCGCCAGTGGCCACTTTTCTCCTCGAGCGTTCCCTAACGCTCCTTTAGCAAATTGCAATCGTCTTCTGGTTTCGTTCATCAGCATGACATTTTCCGTTCCCTGAATGGATATGACAATTCTGAGCTAGTCAGTCCTCGAATAGACACTATCGAAACGCAGTTGCCATGGGCTGTCCGAAAGTGCCGAGCCAATACTTGCCATCAAACGCACAGGAACCGTAACGTCGGTTCTGCCATGCCAACTCATCATACATACAAAAGGCAGAATGCAGAGTTGATGTACCCACCTTTTTCTCCCTCTCCTTCGTCTCTGCCCTAGTAAGTTTGCTAATTATTTCCCCGTTCCCCATACTGACCTTTGGGCTTTATCCCTCTAGTCCTTCGTTCTGGGCTGCCCGGCTGCACCCCCTGGTCTTTTTTTTTGCATACTTCCACATTCCTTTAAGCAGGCTTTTCAAATCTTCCAGTTCTAAACCACGAAAATGCGTTACTCTACGTTCTTCGCTTTGGCAGCGCCATTAGCAGCAGTGCATGCCGCACCAGTAAGGAGGCAAAGTGATAATATCGATGTTACTCTCCTCAGTGCGTTTGCTTGTTCTTTCATCGTGAGAAGGGGACCAACGATCTTGCTTTCTTTCAGAATTTGCCGACGTCCTCGAACAGCTCGAATCCGAATACTACAAACAGGCACTCGCCAAGTTCCAGCCAGCCGACTTTACCACCGCCGGTTTCGCCTCCCCCGATATCGCTATTCAACAGTTCCAAGTGATTCAGAGCGATGAAGCTACCCACTCGACGGTTCTCCAAGCCGGCCTCGCGGCCGTCGGCGAAACCCCCGTTACTTCCTGCAAGTTCAACTTCGACTCTGCCCTCACCGATGTCGCCACTATGGCAGCTACTGGCCGAGTCGTTGAGAACGTTGGTGTTGGAGCGTACTTGGGTGCTGCCCCACTTGTCACCGATCCCGTGATCTTGCAGGCTGCTGGCAGTATCTTGACGGTGGAGGCTAGGCATCAAACCGTACAGAACTTGCTTTCTGGTGGTGGTACTTCCGTCCCAGCGGCGTTCGATATCGCTCTTGCCCCGAGTGAAGTTTTGGCTATCGCGGCTCCCTTCTTTGACGGTCCTTGTGACTTGGGTGTGCCCGGTATGTACGATTCCTTACCACGGAAACCTTGTCTAAATAGCATCCCCACAGCTCACCCAACACTTTCTCTCACCAACACCGGTGTCGTTGGACCCGGTACCAAGTTGGAGTTCAAGTCTGATGCCATCAACGGTACCGTTTCAGAGGATGTGAGTCTATCATTGCTTCGAAGCCATCACCGATTTTGACACGTCTCATCAGGACTTGTTCTGTCAAATGCTCCTCGGTGGACAACCCAACTCCATTGCTCTCCCCTTCAAGGAGTGCGTCGTTCCCCAGATCAACGGACCCGTCGCGATTTTCGTTACTTCCGACTCGCAACCCCTCCTCGCCAACACTCGCGACCGACAGACCAACAACAACAAGCTCGTCGCTGGCCCCACTTTGGCCTTCATCGATACTCAACCCCAGATGCTCGGTCAGATGCTCCGTGCAAGCGGTACCTCCGGTGGAGCATCCAGCGAGTCTACACAGACCATCACCCCCGACCAGGCTTCCAAGGTCGTTGAGGGTGCCCAGTCGACCGGTGCGCCGTCCTCAACGAGTGGAGCTGAGGGTTCCGCACCCACGAGCAACGGTGTCAACAACGGAGGCAAGCCCAACCTGGCCACCGGTCCCTCTGCAGACGGCACGATCAAAGTCATCGGCTGGTCAGGTCTTTAAGTGAGATCGTTTTCATGACTGGACATGGAAACGGCTTTTTTGGGACTTCCTCTGGACACTTCACTTTGTTGATACCCTTTATCAATATCACCACTTACTGCTTCACAGCGATGGACTGTTCAATCACTAGATGATACGCGTTTTCTGACTGTTATTTTTATTTCCTGCTTTACAACCCCTTTTTTTCCGTTTGTATTATGTTTGTACCCAGCCGTGAATAGGGCAGAACGGCTCGAAACTATAAAGCAGAATGGAGAATTGTGGTCACTGACCGAGAATGCGTGAACGTGGTGAGGGGGAGTGACATTTACCGAAGTGCTGGTAGCCGCGGTGCCCGTGAACCGGGGAAATAAGTCGTAAGAGGTAGACTCGCGTGGCCAGTTACGGTATGGCATTTGATATGGGATTTGATGGGTTGATGGGCAGGAGCATCATGCCATACCGACTGGGCTCAACCTCGTACTTTTAGGCGGGTCACGGAAATGTGACAAAGGACTTAGCGAAATTTCGCGTTTTGAGAGGCACCGCGCGCGAGCAAAACTTCGAGAGTTCCTTCATTCCGCCATCGTCGACATGGAAAATTCGTAGTCAAGATGAATATATTAGTCTTCAACAGTGGATGATAAGATACAAGCATAAACATGCAGTGGACATGGATAAACATGGATTTTAGGGGCAACAGAAGCCGAAAATGTGTTTCGCGTGAAGAGGAGGGCAGCAGCTACTATTTTCAAGTGAGCAAACACATCTTTCGGGTCGTTATAGGTACTAAATATGCTTACCTTGGCTTGCCGATCGTTATTTCTCCATGAAACAGTGTTTTGAGGGTAGTGCTGGCAGGAATTCTACGAATTCTGTCTTATTATTCTGAGTAACAATGGGATGGTTTCGGGGTAGAGCATTGCGTAGCCAGTACCAAGAAGTTGGGGGGGGGTGTGAGGAGCGGAATGAGCAGAGCCTGTCGAGGGGTACTCCAAAATAAGCACAACCTGAAGTCTACGAAGCACTTATGGCAAGTTTAGACCAAAAACCCTGAAGAATGACTTTCTGCAACGCACCTTAGCCCAATAAAATAAACCTGACAATGACCGTCGACCTCGATAAAATTTCGCCCTGAGTCGCCGCTGCAGTACGTCCAGAGTACGTCAGTAACTTTTCCATCCAGTACCGCGGGCAGACCTTCCAGAACTTGCTACTGCTTGTACAGTCAATGATACGAGTATAACCACTATTAGAGTAGTTCCTGTGACACAGAGGATGGCATTGGGGTCGGAGAAGTACCGAGTAAGCCAGCAGGTAGCAGGGGAATATTATCGAGAACTGTCCGGGATGAAACGTGGTGAAAAGCACATGTAAGGCGGAATAAGTCATCTTGTAGCACCAGAGCCCCTAGAAAATGGCTTTTGGGAGTAGAGAGTAGGGGAAAGGGAACATACGAAAGGTATGGCTTTGGGCTGGTGGTGGTTGAGACGAAATTTGGCTAAGTCCCGCGTCACATTTTCGTGACCCGCCAAAAAGCGTGAGGTTGAGACCAGCCGTTCTCCAACCTTCCTCTCTCCCATGTGCTCCTTCCCCTTTTGGAGAACGGCTGGAACCGAGCCTACGTAAGAGGTTGTATCTTGGACGTGCTTGGACTCGTCGGCCTCGTATCTAGACAACTTGCCTCAACAATCTCGAGGGAGCGACGGAAAATGGATTTACGAAACCTGGAACTCCCAAGCCGGCGGCGATAAACATCGACAACGCCGCGCGACTTCGCGCGACTTTTCGGCTCGGCAACCAACTCTCCCTTCGACCACGATCCATTGCAGACTCGACCTGCTCGATACTACTCAAGTCTTCCAGTCCACCTCGAGGCTCGCATCCTAAACTTCCAGGAGTGTAACAACTAACGGGTCAGGGTCTTTCCACTGCTCGTTTTCTCCGTATGCGGGGTATCCAAAACATCGATCAATCATCCGTGGTAAGTAGCTTTTCCGATCTTACCTATATTATTCGTGGTCGAGCACCACTGATGTCGCCGACGTACAGATTACCTACTGGCGATTGCCGGTGCCACTGGTCGGAGGCCAATCTCGTTAGCCTGGCCTCTCTTTCAAGCTAGTCTCCCCGAGTAAGCTCCCACGACTGCACTAGTTGTCACTCACGCTCAAGTCATCCGTTCCAGATCGGCAAGAACGCGAATTTGAACTGGTCATTCTCCGGCCCAAGCCATAGCCGGGACTTTGCCTGCAAGTATAAGAGGGACTTCGTCAATCAACTGGTGAGCGCTATCCTCGATTCCCCCATCAACATGTCCGCTACATATTCGGTACCAGCACAAGCCTCCCAGCTTTTGAAGGATGGTCTCTTGCACAACGAACTCCACCGCTCTTGTCCGCCCGAGGTCCAAGACGTCGACAAGTTCGTCGAATTTCGAGGCGCAGACCTGCCTTCCATACCCATCAACTGGCGTTTCGCTGAGAGCATCGCGGCCATCAAAGGTTTCGAAGCATGTATGCTCAATGTCTTGCTCAAGCGACGTTTTGCCATCGAACCTCAGAAGGTTGTGATCGATACGTGAGGACCACAAGCTCGTCGAGACTCAAAGGAACGCCCCCAGCTGATGAAATACCTTGTTACAGAGATCACGCTCAACTCTTCTTTATGTCGCCAGTAATCTCTTCTCTGGACGGAAAGGGTATTTCCCTGTCCAGCAGCAAGGAATTGTCCCAATGGTTTCCCTCTAGGGAATCTTCACCCCACGAGACCTCCTGCTCGAATATCTACAAGACGAAGGATGGCAGGTTCTATCACGTTCACGGTTCGTCATCGACCTGCTCGAGCCAAATGGTCAAATGTTCGTTTACTAAATTCAACCACAGGAAGTCTAAATCCGAAGCCCTCGCAAACCGCACTCGGCATTCCTGAAAAATACCAACCGGCGCCCGGAGAGACCTCTCACTCGATCTACGAACAGAAAGTCGCTCAACATGACGCCGAACATCTCGACACTTTGATGAATGACGAATATCGTCAGGCCGGAACCATTTGTCAGAGCGTGGACGAATACCTCACCAGTGAACACGGCAAAGCGAACGCTCACGTCGGCCTTTACGAGCTCCACCACGTCCCCAATCCATCACAAAAGCCCTCCTGGTGGGAGCCGCCCAGTGCACCTGATCCCTCTCGACCTCTTTTCGGTCTCAAGATCATTGATCTATCTCGGATCATCGCTGCACCTACGATTGGTCGTGAGCTCGCTGAGCTTGGTGCCAGTGTCTTGCGTATAACTTCGCCCAACGTTGTGGACTTTGAAGGTCTCAATTTCGATTTGGGATGGGGGAAATGGTCGGCTCATCTGGATTTCAAGAACGAAGCGGATAGGGAGAAGATGAAGGAGCTGATAACTGAGGCTGATGTTGTGATCGACGGGTATCGACCAGGTGTGATGAAGAAATGGGGCTTCGGGAAGGAAGATATACTGAAGATGACCGAGGGAAGGGAGAAAGGGATCATCTACGCTCACGAGAACTGTTATGGCTGGAATGGACCGTTGTCATATCGTTCGGGTTGGCAACAGATCAGCGATGCGGTGAGTTTCGATACTTGGGTTTCCCCTGTTTTGCAGTCCTGACGAAGGAATACTTAGCACTGTGGCGTCTCCACTGAGTGGGGTCGTGCAATGGGCCATGGCGAACCTGTTACTCCTGTGTTTCCTAACTCTGATTTCTGGTACGTTCATCAGCAATCAGTCTGTGTCTGTGCTGACGGCTTCTTCCTATAGTACCGGCGCGGGTGGAGCAATTGGCGTTTTGCAAGCTTTGATTGAACGGGCAGAGAAGGGCGGGTCATTTGTAGTCGAAGTGAGTTATCTCTCTCCTTCTTGAAGGTTCCCTTATCGTGTGTCTCCAGGTTGCCCTCAACTACTACTCCCAATGGCTTGTCCGTACATGCAAAACCTATCCTTCGGATGTCTGGGAGCAGGTGTGGGCGAAACACAACAAACCAGTGTTCCGCCACAACGACAACATGCAAGCGACTATCCCGGCAATGCTGGCACTTCTCGGCGCGAATACTCCAACTCTCTTCAACCCCGCTTTCTTCGAAGTTCGTGATAACAAGGCGCTTGGGGTGAAAGCAAGAACTGTGAAGCCTGTCTTGCAGTTCCCCGACGGGAAGGTGAAGCCTGGGTTCAATATTGGGTCTAGGCGAAATGGGATTGATAAGGCGAGATGGCCTGAGGATTTGATGACCGAAATTGTAGCGTAGTACATATCGAATCGTTGTAACATTGTAGTCAAAGGAATCGAACCAACTTGAAGAAGCAATTACGTGTTCTTGATGGTGAGGTCTACTTGCAATTGAATGGGGTCGAGGCCGAAATTGATGTTATGTTGGCCTACCCTCAAGTCGCCCGGAGTGGACAGTTGTGGGCGTTTTGATGCGACCACTACCATCTCAGGGCCTGCGCCAATCGAACTCTTTGCTCATTCAGCTGGTCTCCACCCTGATTGAACCTGGATACCTGTGACGGAAACGAGGGATCTCTTGAGTTTGGCGACTTTTACACGTAGGATGAGCTTGCGAGACGGTTCTGCAAAATGATTCAAAATTGACCACGACTGGGATCTCTGTACGCTCTCTGTTATTCATTCACCAAACTAATGCATTTGCTTCATACATAGTGGACAGAATCATCCTTAATTGGCCGCTCTATGCCTTGCCAGCGACGATTTCTCCCCCATTCGTGCCATCCGCAGGGGATCTCAAACATTTTGAACCATGTCTTACTCTGCAGGTATATAAACCTGGCCAGCCATTTTGGACCCTCCATTCGCCTCTCAACGTCAAACCACCACCATCTCACTAGCAATTATCAGCTACAAGAATGTCCAGCAACTCGGTCATCAACTTCATCTCGAAGAACATCAGCATCTTCATCCTCATCGCCCTCTCCCTCTCAGTCTTCTTGGGCGCCGTTATATTCCTCGTTCGCGGGGTTCGCAAAGGGTTCTTCGCCATCGATGTTGAGGTAAGACATTTTTTGCTCGTCGTCGACCTTGACCACTCTTACTTACACCTTTCTTCCTTTTCAGGTCGGTGGTGATCCTCAACAAGACGCACTCGATAAACACGGAGACAAACTCGCCGAAGTGGTCGATAGGTTCAACAGGGAGAAACCTATCCTGTCTCGTCGACTTCTATCGAAGAACCAGTTGATCTACTCATGGCCACGTCACGTCTCCGAGCTGGAACACAACGTCTCAGCCAGCACTCGTAACGAAGAGAAACAGAAGCGGATGCCGGCGTCGAAGTCGTTCGAGTCGGTGTTCCTTCCGTGGGAGGAAGGTGTGGCGGAAGGATTTATAGCCGTGCCTATCGCGATAGAGCATATGGCGGAGTTCATGAAGATGGGGCTGCGGGTGGTGGATCCCAAGGTCGATGCTGTGGAGGGGGACTCTAAACCTTCCAATTTAACCTCGAAGCAGGTCGACCTTATTGGGGATTGCTGGTGGGCAGACGGGCGTCACAGTCGGTCCTTGAGGCCTTCAGTGTCGACTGGGTCTGTGGGGTTGGGGGTGTGATTGTTTTCTTTTTTTTCTTTTGGGTGTCGCGGTTTCCTCTCTTTCCCTGGGTCTTGGGTCTTGAATTTCTCATTTTCCTTTTTCTTTTCCCTTATCTCTTTTGGGTTCAATTTTCTTTTTCTTTTGGGTCTCTGGCGGGAAAATTTCCCATTATACCCCCATTTTTTGTCTCTCACAAATGAAATATCCTCTCTATCGATACCCTCGTGCATCGATACCCTCCCTCATCGCCTCAAAGGCATGAGCCCCCCATTCATTCCGTCGCAGCATTCCTGCGCCTCTACGCACTCGTCGCGGTGGTGATGCGATACCATCTGTCGTTGTTGCCCTCCCGCATTCGTCGCGCTCACACGGAACGCGACAAATTTTGACAACGCGATTATAATGCATCGGGATCCACCATAACTGTGGGCCTTTGACCAGGGTTTTTTGGACGGGATACTTCCCTTCATCGTACTCCCACCCACTCATAGCGTTCATCATCACTCTACCGCGCAACCTTCGCCAAACTCCTGTTACTCCAGCCTGCGACAACACAGTCATAATGTCACCCGTATCGTGGACGAACGCTCTCTCAGTGCCGTTACTTCCCCCATCTTTAACTCGTAACGTTCAGGACATCGCGCTCTTCATCCCTCGCAGCATTGTCGCCATCCCACGTTGGCATCACTGTCCCGTTGGAATAGCATCCATCGTCCCCAGTCGCTCTCTTCGCCTTCTGTCCAGTTCCATTTCTCCATCTCGCCCTCTTCCGTCCTTTCTTGCGCCTGCAAGCCCCCGTCCCTATCATGAGCATCGTCCTTGCCCTTTTTACCTTGGAGATCATCGCCACTCTCTACACTGCAGGCCTAACACAACACAGTCATATCACACGTATCCTGGACGAACATCAGAGTTATCGTCACTTTATCGCCCAACTCCTTCGTTACAAAGCTTGTAGATGTTTTGCTATAGTCTGCCTCGCCGGCAGCGTAGGCACACGGTCCCTCCGTATCGTGAACGAATTTTGTCAAGACGTTCTCCTACGTTCTCCTGGCGCTCCTGATACCCCATCTCCAAACCATGTTCTCTTCTCTTGGTCCACTATCTTCACGTCGCCTGGATCTGGATGACCATCGCCTCTACCCTCTCCATCTCTGCGTTCTCTTGTCCTTTGCGACGTGCGTCAAGTTTTCGATATTCTGGCTAGCGTACAAGGGACGTAACGTCTGGTTTTCGCTTGGTAAGTCTTCAGCTGAAGTCTTTGTTTATGTTGAAGACTGAACCATTGTCATGCGTCGGGGGCGGGGTTGTACTTGTACATTGCCCTCGTCTACTTTCCCCGATCACTTTGTACCCTACATTCTGGGTCTTCACGTATTCCATAGTATGCATGTACTTCGGTGGAACCATCCTCATATATGTAGTGCATCATTTATGTTTCCCGTCCATAACACCGTTGATGTACTTTGAATTCATGACACCGGCTTTATCATGGGGTCGGTTCCCAGTTTCTGGTTGTCTCTCTGACAGTTCCCCCCCGTACGTTGTTCATGACGGTGGTGGTTTTCGATCCAGTACGATCTTTTATGCCGTATAATCGTCCTTAAGAATCAGAATTTCGCTCGTCGTAGGTATCAGGATCACTACACCGGCGACTGGCAAGCCGTTCCCACATTGATCATCCAATGCCCACGATATTTGGGTTATAGAAAGCACCCAACATCCTTAATTTCGAGGGTCACTCTGAGCAATACCCATAGTAGGTTCGGTCTCCCATGGAGTCCTCAACTTCGTGGTTTGCGAGTGAATTGATTTGAATGACCTAGTTATCGGTGTACAGATTTGAGGAACTTCAAACCTACTTCTCTGTTCTCGCGCCTCACGGTGACCAGATGGAAGGCTGCCGTTCAGAATGATATATGCTTGTCCTGGTATTCATACTTATATCACCAGGAAGGATAGATACACAATAAGGTATTGTACACGGTCACGGAGGTACTAGGTAGCCACGAAGCACGGATAAAAGTACACAACCAAGAACAGACTTCCGAAAACGAGGAGGGGTATCAGGCAATAACATTTAGAGATTATCGGTATAGATGGTGTCCATATATAAGCAGACGAAGCAGGAAGTAGAAGGGAAGCAGAGACAAATAACTAGACCTTGCCCTTGGTTAAATCCTCCATAGCAGCATGCGTCCGCATGTTCAAGGCATTCTAGAACGAAAACAGTCAATCAACAGCGCCAAGAGACGACCGAGGACAACAACCCACCTCCATGCTGTACCTGCCCTTCCTACCGGATGGTCCGACTTCGAGATATTTGCCTATGAAGTACCTTTAGATTCCGTCTATACGATTGCAGAAAAAGACCCACCAGACAGAATCAACTCGTATTGCTTCTTACCGCCCTCTACGTCTCCCTGGCAGACCAACAGTCTTCCGTACTCGTAATCTATTCGAACGGATCAGGATCAAGAAACTAGGAGGGAGGGAAAACAACACCACTCACGAGCATGATAAACCAAATGATGATCCAACTCAATACTCGGCCCGTGTTCAAACACAAACTTGAACGCCTCCGTGGCACCCTTCTCCGCCTCCTCTTTCGACACCGAAAGCTCCTTATCGGGCTCTAGCTCTGCGTCCGGATCCTATACCATGCGAGTCAGAACAGGAGAAGGAAAAAGGAAGAGGACAGCCACTCACCGGATATGCAACAAACCTCAAACACACCCCCTCCAAAAACTTGGCCAGACAATAATCATCCCAATACCCAACGCCCGCACCTCCATTCTCCTTATATTTCTTCGGATCCCCTTTGCACGCCTCGAGCTTTGAGAGGACACTCCGAACATCCGGTAGCATCTTCTCACAAACGACTCTCCGAGGCGCATGCGCGATGCCGAGGAATATGTATGCGATTTCGAGTGCGGGGAGGGCGAGGCGACCTTTTTGGGATTGGAATTTGCGAGATTTGCGGGCGACGAATTTCTGGAGTGGGAAAGTTTGGTTAGTATCGATTACGAAGGCGAAGGGGGCGGGTTATGAAGAACGCACCTCAAGCGGAATACTCTTTCCAGCAATCCTCTGTTTCAAGTCTGGCACCTTATCCATAAATGCTTTCGCTTCCTTCCGTCTCTCATCGCTCTTCTCCGAGTCGCGCTCAGCCAGCTCCAATAAGCATATCGCGAGCCCGTACGTGTATGTGGCTTTCGACCACTAGTGACAGCGATTTGTCGTTAGTCGATGACGGATAGAGGTAATGAGCTAAGTACGCACCGTTGCCTCCTTCTGCAAAATTCTCCAAGCATCCTCACTCTGCTTCAAGTCCCACAGCGCTAGACTAGATATAGCAATCTCCCTATTGGACGAGTTCAAACGTCAGTCGTGACGGATGCTATGTGGAGTGTAGGGAGCTAGGACTTACCAGTATGAAACGTGATGCAAGTTTCGATACTGAGATTGTACCTCCATCGCGTGTGTATAATACTGAATAGCTCGTTGCGGCTGCGACCGTATCAAGGAAAGTCGGCCGGCTCCAAAGAGGAAGAAGACACCTGCAAAGAAAAGAGTCGAGGTTAGATCAAATGTGACCAACCACGGCTTGGCTTACCATCCGGGTATCGTTTCAAATTCCAATCCACAATCTTCTGCGCTACACTGACATCCACACCTTCAAACGTGAAGCTAGAGAGCACCAGATGGAACACGAGTAAAACCATGTCGCATATGGACCGCCTAAGACCTTCTTCCTCTGTGTTTTTCGCAGTTTGTGAGTCGAGGTCGAAGCTCTAGGGAAAAGTGGGAACCGACCAGTGTTGATACTAGGCTGACTGCTATCCTTCGTCCAACCACCGGCCTTGCATAGGATCTCCAACGCTTCCTTTCTCTCTCCATGGAACCCAAACATCTCGATGATAGTCAAAATCTTCGAGGGCAACAAGCTGAGGATAAGCGTGCTTGCTCCGGCACCAAGGTAAACGCCCGAGCGGAAGTGGGGATCGATCGCGGGGTCTTCCTTGAGGGGCGCATCGGGATTAGCGGCAGCGAATTCGGCGTCCAACGTGGTGATGTATTTGTAGAGATTTCGGTAAATAGTTACGAGTGTTCTCATGTTGAGGCTGGTTGGAGGGGCTTTGGTCAGACAGGGATTTTTTAATGGTGATTTACGAGAAATGTTCGTACGCTTCTTTAATGAATGCTAGCCAGTCACCGGAGTACACGATACCCAACAGGGCCTGAGAAAGGTTGTCAGAAACGAAGGAATGATGAATGGATAGTTGCATTCCGCACCTTTTCGAAGAGACTCTCGGCATAAGTGAGCTCTGCGTGCCTCTCTGAATCCGTCATGCTTCGTATAAAGCCCACACCGTGTGTGTTGAGCGAGGAGACGACATAGCCGGCCAAACGTGTGGTAAATGAAGCGGCCTTCTTGCGATGTTGCTGAGCAATGTGGTTTCCGTGTTTCGTGTGCTCAATTCCAGCAAGAATGTCCTGTCAGCGAGAGTCAGTAAGATGTAGAGCGAGCAATACTGAGTTGAGTACCTCGTCTGCATATGACATCAACCCTTTAACGCATTGAATGAGTCCGTATCCAGTCGCAAAGTAGACCCGTTCCCTTCAGGACCATCATGGATTAGGTAGAAAACTGTCAATCGTCGAACGAGAACGCACATTTTCGGATCATTCTTTGCACAGTATTCTTCTGATTCCACCATATGCGAAGCCAGAAAGAGCTCGAGCGCATAAGCCATGCCTGGTATATCCTCGAGGCATTCCGAAGGCTTGTAAGGCTGTTTCACCGGCGGTGGGGAGCTATATATTGACCTCCATGACGGTAATCCGTTCTTCGTTGGCTTGTCTCCCTCGTCTTCTCTATCAGATGTGCTCGTCGCTGGGGTCGCGAAGCCGTCCACAGTACTGGGTGGCGAACTCGAGGTAGTGGTGCTCTCCGTTACAGCGCTATCGAGCCCCTTGATGGTGTTGGGTTCATTGCTCGTCGTCATCGTCGATCTTGAGGGTCGGATTACAGAGATATTGGTAGTAGCGAAGTAAGGAGGGTAAGGATGACAGACTGAGAATTGCCAACGTTGGACACTTTTCAGGTGCTTCAGAAGGGGTGGGGATAGATTGGCATTCTGAATGAGCTCACCTCACGTGGACCCGAAATGACCAATCGGAAAAAGGTATTCAATTATTCGCTTACCACCCATCCAGGGTAACCGGCACGCTTCGATTTGCTCGGGTTCAACAGCCTCTCCGTTTCGAATACCAGTACGCTCTTCTCAGCTAAACGAGAAATGAAACTGGGGCCCACCTATAGTCCTGAACAGCACACGGCCATTCCGGGCGCACTGCCAGAAGATAGCTACAAATTTTCAACTAGCAAGGGGATCGGCAAAGCCTATTCGCGGGAATTCTATTCGTCAACTGACCCACTATTTGGAGACCTGTATTTCACGAGCCTGCGTTCGGTGATTCTCTTCATGAATCATTGATTTGGTGGCACCTAGTGCCATAATAACAACGGAAGTTCCAAACTTTCAAGCCACCATTCATGACGGTCTTCCATTTGCCACAAGTTCCTCATGATTTTCATATGAATTGCAATCGTAGTTCGATTATAGGAAAGAACATATGTTGGGATCGATCGTTGACAGAAGGGGCCCTGTAGGAGATTCAAGGAGACTGATTCTCCTATCCCTCGGAATGTACTTACCGTTCAGGACATCGTTTTAAAGGCTTGCACGGTCCCCATGACGTTCTGGGATACATCACATGGACTAGGCGAGTCCGCAAACGTCTGTATCAGCGGCAACGGTCATCGTCGGGTCGAGTCAACAGCTTGACTGGAAGAGCACGCTGCGCCGGTGATCGCCCAGCAAACTGTCGTTCACTTTCCGCCGGCGATTACGGAAATGAACGATCGTGAATGCCTGCCTCACCCAACGCTTGTGCTGAAATGAGAGAAGGATAACACAGGACCAAAACAAAGGGCACCGCTACTGACATTGACCAAGTCCCCCCAGCAGAAAAGACAGCCTAAGGCGAGGATGGACCAGAAAGGACGTCAAAGAAAACACGGAAGATGGAGGTGACAGCGTGGGGGTGAACCGAGATGAGGGACGTTATAGCTTAGAGATTCATCCACTCGAAAGTCCGCCACACGTCTCAGCTTCGAAATAAATCAACAGGGAAATCATTCTACTTCCCGCGTGGACGGCACATCGACTTTGTAGACGCCCTGATTGTGACTCGCAAGCTTGGATATCTATGCATGGGCAGGCAGATCTTCGCGCCATCGAATTCACATCTGAACTAAAAATTGTTCGTGTGAGACGGCATAGACACAAAACATGCAACGATGTGTTGTGTCTGCTCGTGGACGCTGGGGATAAAGTAACAGTAAGACACGGAAACGCAAAGATTGTTGGACAAATTGATTGTGAAAGGTCACAAGCGAGATTCACGAGGGCGACGCCGGGCACAATTGATGAAAGTGTTAAAGACTTGAGGCCTGCCGAATGAGATTCGAATCCTATTCCCCAGTTACTTGCCAGAACATTGGAGGCTTGACGTAACGAAGAAAAACGAGAGCTTCGAAAGTAGAGAGGGCAAAGACAACCAACATGCATATCCAGGCGGAGGAATGGTAGTGAACCGAGGTGAGAGAGTCCAGATTCAAGATGGGAATAGCGGCGCCGGAAGAGTGTCTCGGCAGCGTTCATCCATGATGGCGTGACTATCCTACTGTGGTATGAAGAGTTCAAGAGAGTTGTTTCACATGAAAACAGGGAGATAGAGTGACGATGGAATTCTAGATACGTATGTATAGGAGTACCAGGGCGAAGAGAGATGTCCCGTCCAAAACGCCCTCGTCGAGGCACCATCTGAGAGGATCTGCACCTGGGATGCTAATGACGACAGATGTTTGCTCTGTGGAGTCCCATATTCAAGAAGACAAAGACAGCCGAGAGAGCAAAGAACGTTGCAAGAGCTTTGAACGGTGGAGATGAAAAAAAGGAAGAAGGATAGAGGGTGCGCCGCGCGGGCCGCCATACGGCTACTCACCACGTGGTGCGTCCGAAACCGTGCCACAACATCCTTAATATAATTATTATGTAACGATCGCATTCCAACCACCACTGCGCTCACTGGCCAGTGGCGGCGTTCAGCTCTACCCATCCATCATGGCCAACATTACATCTTTTGACGCAGAGTACGAGTACACCGTAACGCTGGGACTTATCTTCCTTTCTTCCATCGGTGTTCAGGAGGAGTACCAATTTCAAAGGCCGAATCTGAATACCCCTGTTTCCCGGGAACCCCTCACGCCTCTCGAACATCTATCTGCGTTGTTGCTTGGGTCCTCTGCACCAGATGAATCTGATCATGTCGCCGCCGTGTCAGGCGTTGTACGCGAGGAAGGGGTTTTCGCACTCATCGTGTCACAAACCACCCTCGCAGGGAAAGCTGGCGAGGACATTCAAAAATTGGCATTGAGACCAATCGAACGAAATACAAAGGAAAGTGCGCAGGAGATACTGAAGAGCTGGAGCACCCGAAGGTACGTCTCAGTATACTACACTCTATAAATGATCAGCCTCAACACGTTGCGAAGGTCCGAAGAGCTATGTGTCGGACTTGGTTACCATCCTCACTGATCCCAACCTCACCTCAAAGGACCGGCCGGATGCCGAACGCTACGTCCTTCGGTACGCTTCAGAAAGGATGTATCATCATGTCAGAGCCAGCCGTATGGCTTGGAAGTCTGGGGATCCATTGGGTCCTTCGGCGATCATACTCGATTATTTCAACAACGTCAAGAACAGCCGCCTGTGGGACAGCGATCAGAATGACTGGAGATTCAAACTCACAGCAGCTCAGGTCGATTGTATCAGGGCGTTCAACGGCGATTTAGTGGAAGGAAACCAGCTTCTTGTCACGAAGGGGAATTTGGACATACTACTCGAGTTCATTGTCGAGTTTGAAGACTTCGTGTTGACAAAAATGCTCTTTCGCAACATTTCAAGCAAGGATATGGTCACCACGATCTTGCTGCTTCAGGGCAAGTTGCGTATTCTTCGCATTATAATCAAATCAGGTGTTCTGCGCAGAATTTCGATGACCAAGACCTGGTTTACACGCTGTCTTACGCGAAGAGGTGTACTAGTAGAGGCTTTGGTACTGCGGAGATGTACGGAGACGATTTGACATCACACGATGGCGCTACGAAGGCTGGCATGCCCGAAGATGATGAGCTGGGTGCCGTTCTCGATAGCACTGGAGTAAGTCAACACCATCGGCCTTCATTCGCGTGTACTTACTAGTCTCTTGGTGCCTTATGCTGCAGGCTCAGTCAGACCAGGTTATACGATATCATGCCTCCCTGTTCGTCTGAATTGAAGCCTTCAGAGCCTTGCGGAAATTTCCGGCGCAAGAACTTGATCTTAGGTGGGTTGATGTCCCGTCACCTACGGTATTCAAGTTAAAAGGCAAGCATGATCTTCGGGAGCGATTTTCGAGATAAATGTATGACAAATTGAGGGCTGTTACAATGGACGACCAAGACTACGGTCGGACTTCTCACTCGATTCCAATGGCAATTTGAATTGACTCATATTTTGCGTGCAGAATTGTACAAGGAGACACTGGACAAAGTGCTTCAGACTATCTCTTAAAGAACGTACTGCACCGTCTATCATGTGGAAGCTATCATGATGAGCTTCGCTCAAGCCTACCATTCCGATCCGTCTGGTACAGGCGACGAGTCGACTCGGCGGTTTCTCAAGATCGTATTTGGATCTGCACGTGCGCAGTCGTATACGGACTTCATTGTTGCTGACGTGCTACAGCCGGTCATTGATATAGGCGTGCCTAGGAAATCGTACCATGCCTGTTGGAGGCTTTCCAAACTCATATGTAGAGCGACACGGGGGAGGGAGTTCCGGCTTTGTGGCACTCACGGTCACACCTACCCGCGGGCCCCGCCCTCTCTTTCTGACGAAACCTAGAAGACCCTCTGGTACGATGTTTGTTCTGCCGTGGCACGAGCTGTCAGAGTCGTCGCACCTCCACGGATAAACGAAGTGAGTGAGGACGAGTATGCATACTTCGCGAGCGTCATAAATGGGCTCCCTGGGTTGACGTGAAGTCGGCAAGTGTTGAATGTTAATACGGTATTTAATAATACCCTTTTCGCAAACTACATGTTCGGATAATAGTCTACGAGTCTGTCCAACTACTTACTTATCGTTGTGCTGTACAGTTTAATATTACACTACAGTTTCTGTCATCAAATCTTCAGGCCATCGCGCCTTATCGACCCCATTCGCCCTACACCCGACATTGAACCCCAGCTTCACCATCCCATTGGGGAACTGCAAGATCGGTTTCACGGACTTTGATTTCACCCCAAGAGCTCCTCGATCCCGAATTCCAAAGAAAGCGCTGTTGAACAGCTCTGACGTATTCGCTTTGAGTAATCCCACCATCGCTGGGATAGTCGTCCGCATGTGGTCGGTATGGTGGAAAACCGGTTTACCATGCTTCGCCCACACCTGCTCCCAGATTTCGGGAGGGTAAGTGCGACATGTACGGACGAGCCACTGAGAGTAGTAATTAATGGCAGCCTATTGTAGAGACGCGCGATTAGGAGATGCCAGGGAAAGCGAGGGTTAACTTGAGACTCACCTCGACCACAAATGATCCTCCTTTCTCTGCGCGTTCAATCAAAGCTTGCAGAACGCCGGTCGCTCCAGATACCCCGGTACTAAAGGGTGAAAAGCTATGAGTGCGAGTCCGAACTCGATCCTGACGAGATGAAAGCACCAAAAGTCAGAGTTTGGAAATACAGGAGTAACGGGCTCGCCGTGCCCGATGGCGCGACCCCACTCTGTCGAGACGCCACAGTGCCAGTATCGCTTCGTCAGATTGCCTGAGAATACGGTGAAGTTCAAGCAGTGAAACTGGCCGCATCACTAATCTGTTGCCATCCCAAGCGATACGACAACGGCCCGTTCCACCCATAACAATTCTCATGAACATAAATCCCCTTCTCCCTGCCCTCAGTCATCTTCAATACATCCTCCTTCCCAAACCCCCACTTCTCCATCACACCCGGTCGATATCCGTCAACAACCACATCCGCCTCGGCTATCAACTCCTTCAACCTCTCCCTGTCCTCTCCGCTTTTCAAGTTCAAATACCCCGACCATTTCCCCCATCCCATATCAAAGTTGAGAACATGCATGTCCGCGACATTGGGTGAAGTGATACGCATGACACTCGCACCAAGCTCGGCAAGATCACGGCCAATCGTGGGTCCAGCGACGATTCGCGTGAGTTCGATGATCTTCAACCCGAAAAGCGGACGAGAGAGATCGGGTGTGTTGGGTGATTCCCACCAGGATGGCTTCTGTGATGGATTGGGGAAGTGATGGAGCTCGTACAGCCCGACGTGAGCACTGGCTTTGCCGTGTTCGCTGGAGAGGAATTCGTCCACGCTTTGGCAGATAGTCCCGGCCTGGCGGTATTCGTCGTTCATCAAGGCATCGAGGTCTTCGGAGTTGTATTGAGAGACTTTCGTTTCGTAGATTGAATGGGGTGTTTCTCCGGCCGCTGGCTGGTATCCCTCGGGGATGCCAAGTGCGGTTTGAGAGAGCTTCGGGTTCAAACTACCTACGACCCAAAATGGTGAGTGAGTAAGGCCTCTCACAGGAGTTGGTTGACAGCACAAACCGTGAACGTGATAGAACCTGCCATCCTTTGTCTTGTAGATATTCGTACGAGAAATATCATGAGGTGAAGTGGACGTGGAGGGGAACCACCTCGATAGTTCTGGCAGATCGAGGAAAGTCAGATTCTTCCCGTCGACGTTCAAGTCTGTAATAAGCGGCGACATGATGAAAAGCTGGGCGTGGTCTCTATAAACAGTCGTACTTTGTCAGTCAGTCATTTCTCCTAAGGGTTTGTACTCACGTATCGATTACAACCTTCTGAGGTTCGATGGCGAATCTTCTCGTGAGCAACACATTCAGCATACATGCCTCGAACCCTTTGATGGCCGCGATGCTCTCAGCAAATCGCCAGTTGATAGGTATTGAGGGAAGATCTCCGCCTCGAAATTCGACAAGCTGGTATACATCTCATACCTCGGATGGGCACGATCGGTGAAGTTCGTTGAAAACGAGCCCGTCTTTGAGGAGTTGGGAGGCCTCCTTTGGTACAGAGTATGTAGCGGTCATATTGCTGGGAAGCCAATTTCAGGTTCTACTCTTATAACGAAGGAAATGCAGTGGCTTCGGCTCGACTAATGCTTCAAAGAATGCTCGGTTCAATTTTGACTGGGGTGGAGTGGCTGATAGCCTCAGTTAAGCGATACTTCTGGAAACACCCACGAGTGTCCGCAGAAGCCCTCAGCCGTGTGAGGTCAGCCAGCTATGAACGGCTAAACTTTGAAGCTGACGAATTCATCCCAGTTCCACCGTAGACCCTTCGGCCACAAACGGAGGGCTGCGGAGATCCAGGAGCCAGCTAGATTGTCCTCCCGAGTCCTTGTTTTTTCTTGTTCTGTGAGCCGACCGGATTTCCACCGATGTCCTTCTCGAAACGAATCTGATTATCTGCATGTACGATAAATCGGACGAATCATACACGGATACGAGACAGCATTCTGCGACAGGCCAACGCAAAGAGTCGAGAAATTGATTTCGTTGCTATCTGGAGGTGCTATGCGAATGCTGGCGGCGTTGAGAGTGTACTTTATGAATTGGGAGTCCTGATATCTTCGTGTCTTCGTAAAAAGACCGCAGATTGTCGGATCAACGACCAACGCGTCAGGTCAGACGCAAGTCGAATGTGGGGATTTGAAAGCGGAGATGGCCGTAGTGATGAGTCCGAACGCCCACAGTTGTCCACTGGCACGCGACTTGAGGGTAGGTCGATTCGGCGTCCTCAACTGCAGATCCAGATTCAGTGCCGATTTTTTTCGACACACTACAATTAGATATTACCTTTCGATTCCGGTCAGGGTATCGCAATTCGCGTCAGGCGTTTCCCAAAGTTCAATCCCGCTTGTCCTACAGAGCCGGGCCTGACATACTAAACGTTAAAACCCTGGCTTCGCCGTTCTGTCAGGGAGCTGCAGGATCGACAGTCACTCCAAGGGCCTTCTTTTAGGTGCTCCCACAGTACTACGATGAGCATGTCTTGTGTCGAGACGAGAGCGGTCGCCAGCTACCAATCTTGAAGGGCGTACAACTCTTCGGTCTGATGGCACGCCGCACGACCAATTGTTTTTGCCCACCGTTGATACCTAGATCCAATAACTTGTCTGTTAGTACTGCCTCGACATCTACACCGACGCCCCCGGGTCCGGAAGCACGTATGCGGCACACAAGATCGACTCAAGTAACGCGTCGAACATCGCCTCTCAGCATCCGCGTGGAACTCCCTGAGCGTCAGTGAATGGAGTGATGAGTCGACGCTTTGAGCTTCAAATTGTGATAACCAGTATCAAGTGGGCAGTGAAAGGACGGATTGTGGGTACGAAGATTGATATTTAGAGCGGGCCGAGCTAACATACAGCTACAGAATAATCTAAGGCATCTACTTAGGCTTCGAAGTTGTCTAACGAGTGTTGCATTAGGTCTATATTCGATTCGTGGAGACATGAAGACGTACGTACACCACCTATTCAGGAAACCAGGTTTGGCCCAGTGAGTTACTGGTCCTGTCTCTAGCAGAGCTGGTGTGTCTTCCTGTGCTGTTTCACATTTCACAGATGCTTCCACGAGTGGAGATGTTGAAGGGGGCGCAAGTTGTGAAGGAGAGGGAGAAGTTTTGAGCTCCGAGTCCGGGTGGTTGGCAAGCTCGTCTATCCTGACAGGATCATGAGGATCGCCTGAGAGAAGAGTGTCAGCATGGTGTTGAATCAGGGAGGACAGACACCACTCACCCAGAATAAACTCGGGGTATCCATGGCCGCGAGCGTATTGCCTCCCATCCAGCTCATAGTCTCTTAAGCAAAGATATTCCCGGACGTGCGTATAGTCATCTTCTCGCCAGGACGAACCAATCCATTCCTCCACGGTCAACTTGGGTATCCTGCATTTCTCCCAGTCCTCTTTGGCAATGGATAGTGAACACAGTGCATGTTGTTGATAAGCTTGGTGGGTACAGGCTGAACGAAGAGATGTGCTGGCGTCGAATGGGTGGCAGGGTCATTAAGGAAAGTCCCTGTGAGGTTGAATCCGACTTGGTCGACATAGACTGGGGGGAAGGATACATTGAACAGAGGAAAACAGGAATATGTGAAGGGGCGCTTACTATCATCCTCCATGGCATCATCAGATCCATCGCGAAAGCGGAGGGACTGGCAAAGATAAGCGCAATGGAGTTGATCCATCTCGAGAAAACGCCAGCTGAAATGAAGGGCGACTCTTACACCGCCGGTCTCGCGGAATGAAAGGTCGACTCGCCCTTAGACCAAAGTCAGCAAAGGAAGACGGAGTCGAGTGGTGGACATGGCACCTGAGCTGGAGTAGCTTGCTTTGACGTCAGGTTGCGTACTCTTGCAAACCCACTTGAGAGAAGAAGTGGAAGGTGAGTAGGCGAGGACTACACGTTTATTCAAATCCACAACCGCGCCGAACGTCAGAAGGCCATGCTCGGCGAGATTTGATAGGCTACAACCCCGCCATTGACTGAATGTTGCAATTAGATGGAAAACATCGCCGAAGTTGTTCTCGAGGCAGGCGACAATCTCGTTGGCGTTGAGGCGTAAAAGGATGTCTTGGCGAAGTGGGATTGGTGGATTGTAAGACAGTCGGAGGTCTTTTTCGCCTGGTGGATTGAGGACGACAGAAGCCGGGTCGTAAATCCATTTCAAAGATTTCAGGTTGAACAACCAATCCTCGGGACGAGACGTAACCTGTTTGCTGTTACAGTATTAGCAAGTTTATCCTAAATTAACTAGCTCACCGGAAATGTAATAGTCTCGTCGTCGCACAAAGAGTCGTAACGTTCTATAAGACACTCCTTAGCTGGATTGAAAGGCTCAAAGACTGAACATACAATTGCATATGCGAGATAGTAAAATACAACCCAGTTGTTTCCATACCGAATAATGATCTTGTTTCCACTTGCCAGTTCTACCGCCTTTCAGCGCACGCAAAACGTAACCTCAACGACAACCTACCATCGTGAACTATCAATGTCAACTCGTTTGAGTCTGCCGCCGCAAAGATTTGTGGAAGCAATGTCGAACTGTAACTCCCTACTATGAACAGATGTCGATCGATGGCCAGACGACTCACCGCCTGCACATTACTGTCGCAAGGGGGTCTTCACTATCTGAAGCTGGTTGTTGAATTATCCGATGCTACTCGAATAATAAAACTCACCTTCACAAACTCATCTCGGTCCTTCTCATCGACTGGCTCAAAAGTGGTAGCTGTAAACGTTCCCGGGCATCTAAATATCTCAGCGGTTCGTGATGTTTTTCTGACTTGGACCGCCTTTGAATCTATTGGCTTCCCCTCCGACTTGATCTTGATAGATAGGATCCTAGACCAAAGATGGCGTGGAAAGATTATATCACTGTCAATCACTTTTCTAACAGTCCTTCCGTTCTGGTGGCGAGGTTTAGGATTGCGACTCAAAACATGAACTGGTACTTACCACAGTCAACAGATCTGCTCTCTCCAAGCTGTGGTAGTTGTTATAAGTGATCGTCGAGTTACCAGCCACGTTTTGAAAGTTTGCATAGTCTCCGATCGCCGTGTGTTGGGCGTTGTGGAAGTTTGAAGACATATCCCTAAGATGAAAGGAAGAGCGACGATGAGAGAAAGGCGGTGATGGGGGGATGTCAAACACGATCCATCTTAAGTGAAGCCCTCGCAACTGCCTCGTGTCCTTCATGAGACCATATCCCCTCCATATCTCCCATGAGCACTACAGCATGGTGATGATCATGATCATTGTCCAAAATACCGGTGGTCCCATTTACCTCCCGAGATCCAATTTTGCGCAGCGAAGATGGGCAAACAAACATCAATGTGAAGTGAAGTTGGTATTCGGGTCATTCGAGAAGGACATCGTGGGCAACATTCTACAAGTCTACAAGATCGTGCTCTTGTTTGGCAGCATCCCAATCAATGTGATGCTCGACATGGATGAGCCCAAACGCTGATATTTCAGACCCCGTTCTCAAGGCCGTCCGGACTGCCGTCTATTCTGAGGCTGAATATCGAAGCGTTGAGTCCACGCTGAGGGAGCAGAACCTCGAATAGTGCTGACATTCGCTCATATGTCCCAAGCTGCTTCGATGGCGGCGGCGGTAGGAAATTGACATGACGGGGTCCTAACAAGGAAGACAGAAAGGCAGAATTGTAAGATGAGCAACATATAAGAAAGATACAGATGCTAGGACTGCTCACTTCGCTGTTTCCTCGCCCTCCGACGCGTCAAACTCGTGACTCTCATCGAAATATTCCAACCCCCGCCACCGGACAAAACACCAAATTACCTTCGCCCGCGAGGAGAGCCAGAAGATCTCGAGCCGCATCGTTGGGCTCATAGTACTGACCGACCGCATCGAGCTGCGTTCGAGTTGTTGTGGTCGCCACCAAAGCTAGAGGGTGCATCCGTCATAGATCAACATGTTGGCGAAGGCAGGGTAGTCGATGAGACATGCTTCTTTCTGTATGTAGTCGAGGCCATAGCAAGCATAAGAAGTTCTCGTTGACTGGGACGAGGTTGGATGCCACCAAGGTATGACGGGTTTGTCGAGGCGATTAATGTCTACTGAAGAAGCTACGCAAGCCGGTCATTGCGCGCGATTGAGACTTATCGTCTCAGCTGAGGAATCCCGAGAGTTGACAGTTCCGGTGTATCAGTACTTGAAGTTGAATATAAGCATCGAGGTTGTACGTGATGCAAGCTACCGCTGCTTGATGAGGGTGATGGGGGTCGACTGGAAGGCAGCGTCGAGCTTACCTAATCACGAACACCTTGTTCACTATGACCACCACCGTTCTGTCCAGCGAGCACGGCAGAATTCTCTGTATTGCTGACATTCGCGGTCATCTCAGCACTCTCAATGACCTAGCACGCGATGTCAATGCTGTGGCTATCATCCATACTGGTGACTTTGGGTTTTTCGGTAAGGAAAAAAAGTTTTGATTTCGAGCTTTGCGCACCGTGTCTGACGACCCTGTTTTTTGCGATGAACAGAATCCTCGAGTTTGGATAGGATAAACGACAGGACGCTTCGCCACCTTGCCATGTACTCGCCTCTAATCCCTTCATCTCAAAGAAATCACTTGCTTTCGCAAGAAAACACCCCCGCTTTCATTCGCCAATCACTCACCGTTTCCCTCCTTTCCGAATTTCCGCTTCTCCTTTCAGGTCAGGTCAAGCTCAACATTCCAGTTTACACCGTCTGGGGTGCCTGCGAAGATGTACAGATCCTCGAAAAGTTCAGAATGGGCACCTACACCGTACCAAACCTCCACATCCTCGACGAAGCCCAATCCGGCACTCACCTACTCGAACTGGCTGGCCTGAAACTCCGGCTGTTCGGTCTTGGAGGTGCTCTGGTACCTCACAAGATGTTTGACAATGGAGACGCCAACGCGACAATCGCTGGAGGACAAGGAACGATGTGGACAACAGCGCTGCAAATAGGTCAACTCGTAGACACCGCTCAACGTGCCTTTGATCCTTCCGAAACACGACTTTTGGTCACCCATGCTTCACCTGGACGGGAAGGCATAATCGCTCAACTCGCTTTGGTTCTAAAAGCCGACCTCACAATTTCCGCAGGCTTGCATTTTCGGTATGCAACGTCATATAACGAGTTTAGCGTCACCAGTGACTACGAAGGTTTCCGGCACAAGCTGACGCAAGGGAAGGAGCAGTTCGATAAGGTTTGGGAGAGTGTGAAGACGCAGGTGGATGCGGTGATAGACGAGCATCAGAAGGTGTTGTTGGACAAGGCACTTTATGTGGTCGAGCGCATTCCACCACCTGTGGGTGCCCCAGTCGCTAGTGCTCAGGGTGCTCAGATTCAGGCGCAGGACGAACCAGCATGGAAGAATACTTGGAACTGGAATCTGTGTGATGCTGCGTATGGTTCGCTTATCCTGGATATCCGTGAGGGACGTGTTAGCGCAGAGTTGAAGAGTCAAGGTGAGTATTCCATCCGACTGGTACCAGAGTGTTTTCCCAACGACTTTTTTTCCAGGTTTCAACTACGCATACCGTCGTTCTGCCGTTTCTCAAGCTCCGCCAGCACCCGTCAATGCCACCCCCACTCGCAGCAGTCCAGCTCTCAACGTCAATGCCCGACCACAAGACAAAGTAGTAACAGGTGGCACGTCTACCCCTACGTCCACATCTGCACCCAACGTCAATGTCAAACCCAATCCCGCCCAATCGCCGAAAGCGTTGCCACCCCATCTCACCACAGGCGCGGGCTCGAGGGGAGGAAGCGGTCGCGGTTCGCCTGCTCATGCGAACAACTCGGCTGCGCAACCAGCAGCAGGAGAAGCATCGGCATCACCAGTATCCTCACCAGCAACTCAAACTCCTACGACGGCTCATCCGCAGTCACCCACAGTGGCGAACGGTGCCGCTGGTGGTGGTGGTGACGCCAAGGCAGAGCGTGAGAGGCAGAAACGGGAGAAGAAGAAGGAGAAGAAGGCTGAGCGTGCCGCTGCCGCTGCTGCGGAGAAGGAAAAGGACAAGGAGGGTAAGGAGGGTAAGGAAGGTGGTGCTGAGGAGACAAGGACGTCCACGCCTGCTTCCCAACCACGAGGACACAAACCACAGGCTTCGACGGGGTCGGGTGCAGGAGGCGACGAGGCGAAGAGTCCTGCGACTGATGGTGCGCGTACACCGAGAGGGAACAAGCCTGCGAGGAACCCTTGGACAATATTTTTGAGGCTAACGGTCTCTACGACTGACGCTGATTTGAGGGAGTTCTTTGGGGAAGCGAAGTCTGGGGTGAGTCACATTCTGATTCTTTCTTCGTACTGCTTGATTGATTTACGATCGATAATCCTAGATCACCAAAATCTCCTTCCCGAGTACAACTCAGGCTGGCCGCAGTCAGAAACTCGCGTACGTTGAGTTTGGTGATGAGGAGGCCATGAAACTCGCGTTTAGCTCGCATGCTGAGAAGTTGAACGATGCGGTACCAGAGTTGAAGCAGGCTACGGATCGGGAGACGCGCGATAGGGAACGTGAGCAGAACGCCTCTGGTGGATTTACCTCCAACCCTGCTTTCTCATCGGGACGGGGTGGTCGCGGCAGAGGACGCGGTGGACAGGGAGGCTTCGCCTCGCGCGGACTAGCGGCAGCTGGGTTGACTGGTGGTGGTCGTGGAAGGGGTGGTTCTGGTGGGCAGCAAAACCAGGCTCCAGCTTCAGACTCACCAGCTGCCTAGTTGACTAATACCCCTCTTCATTGGGTCTTTGATTCTGGTCGATTTCGGGTTAATGGGGTACACTTCCGTTTGCACTTTCAATTTTCTAGACGAACCAGTTCTTTTCTTGCCCATCCAAAAACCGATACCCTCTACCGCCATCACGTTTTTGTCTCGCCGTGCACAATCTCCTTACCGTCCAGCTCACTTGTGCTTTGCTTTCGATGTCTTTTTTTTCTTGCAACGAATCTCTTATGAGGGTTGTCGTGTCTTCAATATGCTCCATCTATTCTATGCTTCCGCCCCATTCGAGTCTCCCATGCGACATACTCATTCCATTCCCTTCATTACGATTATGAGCATTTGTCCTCGTCCCTCAAAAGTATCTTCTTCAAGCATTACTGACGTATATACTTTACCTTCCTTGACCTAAGTTCAGTGCAATGATATCTTCCGCGCTCATGCCATTCGACATCTTGTGCTCGTGTGCGCTCAAATGGAACGCGAAGGCGAGAAAATCCTTGAATTTCTACAGCATCAGTTGGTTTTAGAAAGCTGTTATGCATACTCACAGGCCCCAATAACCTAAGCAGGCACAGACCATAGGCTTGTAGCAAAAGTTTACATATGTACGGGGCAACGGCAAGGTGAAGGCATTAATACATACAAGCGAACAATCGGGGACTCCATATCGTGTAGAGAAATAGAAACAAGGTCGGCGCGAGCGCTTTTTCATCGTCTTCGTTCATGTTCATTGTGGTGGTTGGAATCTAGGGGAAAAAGCGCGAATCAGTAATTTTGAGCAGACGCGATTGGGGAGAGCGTGTTATTCGTACCCAGGAGGAGGACCTTGGAATCCAGGTGGTGGGCCTTGGAAAGGCATGCCTGGAGGAGCACCAGGGAAGCCGGGAGGACGGAAGCCAGGTGGAGGACCAGGCATGCCAGGTGGGAATGGCATACCACCAGGTGCACCACCCATTCCAGGTGGTGGCATGCCCACTACAAATAGTCCAGTCAATATCTATCAAGAGCGAGAGAGACGGATATCACGCACTTGGGGGCATCATACCCATTCCACGACCAGCAGGCATTCCACGTCCAGGTCCAGCAGGCAGCTACGAAAAAACCATCAGATCCCCCCAAAAATCCGCAGAAAACATCACACAAGACTCACTGCATTCTTCTTATCCTCATCAACCACCGGCGGCGGACCCTCCACACTCAAACTGACCACCGTCTCTCCTCTCAATATCACTAATCCCAACGTCCTCTTCATCTCCTGCTCAGGCGGGGCAGTCTCGTCTCCTTGTTTCTTCTTGGGTCGTACACGTCGAAACTCTTCACAATCGGCCAAAACGAGGTTCATATGCCTATCGAAAGCGAGCATTTGGCCGATTAGAGCGCGTCCATCGTTAATGGTGACTTTGAGTCGCCAGTTGATGAGGCCGAGCATTTTGCCCCCTTTGGATTTGGGAGGTGGCTAGACAGTATCGTGAGCATATAGATTCAATAAAGACAGATCTCGAGAAGGATCTGAGAGGAAAAAGGCGGAGAAAGAACTCACCATGGTTGATGGTCGTGGTTTTTGAGGGAGAAGGGGAGATAGAAAGGTTCCCACGCTCGATTACATCCTCAGAGTCATTGGCTCACAGAGATCAACTCACCGTTCGCTCCCTTGGAGAAGCTCTCTGTTGTGAAAAAGGTGGGTACGAAAGACTCGGAATGTCAAGTTTCAAAGTCAGAATGGACTTCTAGAGCTCAGGTCGAAGTAATTCGATTGTCGTACATCGTCTCTCTTGAAGACTGCAACCAAACCTCGATCAAGAGCGCAGGTACTGGTACAACATAACTCTGAAGCTGGCAAAGGAACGTTCAACGACTGTCTAGCGATGATACTGCTGCCTGCTCTCTGTCAAGTACAGGTCACGTTTCACTAGCAACGAGAAACCTATCTCCTTGAACTGTCTCGTGGTCCTCGCCTCAAGCTCTCCTGTGAAATATCTCTACATTCCTAACCATCAATGTCTTACTCTCAACAGCTATATAAACCTGGACAGACATTTTGAGCCCTCATTCGCCTCTTAAAGTCAAACCACCACCATCTCACCACCAGTCACCAGCCAAAGTCATGTCCAGCAACTCGGCCGTCAACTTCGTCTCGAAGAACATCAGCATCTTCATCCTCATCGCCCTCTTCCTCTCAGTCTTCTTTGGCGCCGTCATCTTCCTCGTCCGCGGGGTTCGTAAAGGGTCCTTCGCCGTCGATGTTGAGGTAAGACATTTTTGCTCGTCGTCGTCGTTGACCACTCTTACTCACACCTCTCTTGCTTCTCAGGTTGGTGGTGATCCTCAACAAGACGCACTCGATAAACACGGAGACAAACTCGCCGAAGTGGTCGATAGGTTCAACAGGGAGAAACCTATCCTGTCTCGTCGACTCTTGTCAAAGAACCAGTTGGAATATTCATGGCCACGTCACTTCTCCGAGCTAGAACACAACGTCTCAGCTAGCACTCGCAACGAAGAGAAACAGAAGCCGATGCCGGCGTCGAAGTCTTTCGAGTCGGTGTTCCTCCCATGGGAGGAAGGTGTGGCGGAAGGATTTATAGCCGTGCCTATCGCGATAGAGCATATGGCGGAGTTCGTGAAGATGGGGCTGCGGGTGGTGAATCCTAAGGTCGATGCTGTGGAAGGGGACTCTAAACCCTCGCATTCACCCTCGAAGCAGGTCGATCTCACTGGGGATTGTTGGTGGGCAGATGGGCGTCGCGGTGTGTCGTTGAGACCCTCGGTGTCGACTGGGTCTGTGCGGGGGGCGGTGTGATTGGGGGCGTTCGCATCATATATCGTAGATCTCTTATTTCTTACTTTCTCTTTCCCACTTGTAGATACCCTCCCCTTCCATTTATACCCTTTCTCCTCTATATACCCTTTCCACCACCCTTTTTACATAGATACCCACTCTCATTTCTTTAGTGCACCCTCCCACATTTCTCTATCTCTTTCAAGTATTGTACATCGTATATCGTAGATCTTTTTCTTCCCACTCGTAGATACCCTCCCACATTTCCCATCCCTTTCAAGTATCGTATCATCTCCTTCTCATCTATGTATTGCGAACACACATGCCATCGTGCACACTTTTCTGCTGCTACCTTGTGTCCCCATTGCTTGCCTCTGAGTCAGAGTTGCCCTTCTGGCAAGTCGAACTTGCGCCGCCGGCCTGCCAATTTGGCCACCTGAGCGCGTCGCGATTTCCCACACACTCACCTCTCTCCCTATCCCCATCCATCCTGTATTTGACTTAATCAACCTCACTCAAAACTCTCTGAGCTTTCTCACTATACTGGGCTCGCGGTCGTTGAAATCTGAGAGAGAAGGTGCCGGGAGTTGAACGGGCCAGACAAAGTTCAAACCCCCAGAGTTGGCTCGCAAAAATGATCCAAAACTCTGTTTGACGCCAGTGAGTACATTATCTTCCCTGGCTAAATTTCCGCTGGCTGAGCAGCTAGAGGGACATGTTCCTACAGCTTTGCGCTTGAGCGCGAGACTCAAAGTGTGCCCGGATCCAAGACCAACGCGAGTTTCTCAGTGGCGAGCATCGTAGTACATATCTCATATGCTCATTTCTTTCTCTTTCTTCGAGCTCTGTCCGAGCTCACTCCGATGGTTGGCGGTCCACCAAGCTGCAGTCTGACTACAAAGACGCGTGGATCTCGATTCAAAAACTTCTGTGTCTGCGTTTCTAGGCTCCGAGAATTATCAGATAAACTGGTCTCGAAAGCTGTAGCCCAGGTGGATGTTTTGGATTTTCTCCAGCTGCATACTAGGTTGAACTTTGAACCTCAATCATTCTTTACTGCCTAGTTGCAGCCCCCATCTAACAGTGCTTCACTAGTTCGAGTGACCCCACTGTATGCTCCAGGGACGTTGTCGTGGTGCCTGTTGTCAGCAAGAGCTCTGCGCGGAACTTGAGAGGCACATCCGATGCAATCCTACACGGGGCAAATGGAGCGGCTGCAATTGTTCTTGATGGGCATTGGTGATGGCATACAGTTTGAGAGTCGATTCAGGAAAGGCTTGGGCCGCCTTTGAATGTCTCGCGCGGGGTTTCTGCTCGACAACATCAGTGATACGTTCACAATCCGCCGTGAACTGACCGGCAATGACCGTCGATTTCGTGTTCATCGCTGATCAGGCGGGGCGGCCATGGCTACAGCTATACGTCCCGATCAGTCATCCTCGAGTCTAGCTCTGAATAGTTGCCGAGAATGAATTATTGTTCGAGGATAATTCTGCTTGGTACTTACTCTATGTTCAGAATACACTGTGCTCGTTGGTACCTGCACTAGCACAGGTGTGCATATGGCTGCACGGGAGGGTACCCCGAAACGCAACAGCTTTTTTGGCAACCTGGGCGGGCCTACTAGGAAGGAATGGTACCTAACGTCGAGCATATGGTATTGACATGTAGTATGTATTCGGAAGGGTGGGGAACGTACTGGGGTCTGGCAAACGAAACGATTTCATAAGACCCTTCCTTGGAAAACCTTCGATGTCCATCTGAACCTTTGGACCCGAATGGTATGGCCGTGACGTTGTGGTACCACGCTGTCCCTGGAGGCTCTAGACAAAGTTAGGTAAAGGACGGTCGATGCTGAACGCTGCCCTCCATCGGTGAATCATCGGGACGCACGGATACTGTTGCGGGAAATAGACGCTAAAGCGGTAGGCAGATCGACCTAATATCAACTGTAACGATATCACTGAGCCCAAATGCTTTTAGGCGTCGTTCAAGCGCTGCTCATAAGATGTCTCTTGCTGAGGTTGAATGTTACTGGTGTCATCTTTACCGAAGAGAGGAAATAAACGCGTCGAAGAGGATGGGGAATACTTACACCTGATGGACCCTCGAAACACAATATAGAATCACGGCACGATGCCAAGCAACCAGGATATCCTTTTCATGGATAGGCATTGAGAGCGAGGGTCAGTGAGAATCCAGTTTGCATTAACCTCCGGACCAAGGTGGCTATTCGTGCATCCCCACGGAACGTGCTGATTCCAATAGCTAGCCTGCCGTCGAAGTAGCTTTTCAAGCATAGCCTCGGGGAAAACCGAGGGGAAAACCCAGAAAAAGGGGTCTTGAAAATGAATGGCTTTGCTCTGAAAAGGATTGATTCGATTCAGGGCACGGAGATAGTCAGACCAGTAGGTCAAGTGAGAGTTCGGCGTAAAGGACCTCAAGACGATTCTCCCACGGGCAAAGGCAGGCAGCCGCTCGGCATTTGCCGCCGCGACTTGTTCTCCTACCACCACGGCCCTTTAGGCACTCGATTTACCGTCACGTTCTCCAGCAATTGATCGGAATACTTGGCTAGAAGTTCAGAACAAATCCGGATGGTCAGAACCCAGGTCCACACTCCCCGTTTTCTGTATTCCGTTCTGCTGCCTCGCTCGTGACCATATACAACGGCAACTAGAAATCGGTTTTCAACCCGTCCGACAGGCTTCTAATCCCCCTCGGTGGCTACGAGACCCAGCTTAGTCTCTAGCAGGTTTCAGTCATGGTTTGTCGCACACATTGACTAAATGATCTGAGTTCTATTCTTCCCTGCACTGACGGTGCATCATTATTTGCTGGTATGGCACTCGACCGAGCCGAATGATACACATTGTCGTGTTGGAAACTACATAGGCTCTGCGGTTCTTTCTCATCATACTCCCTTCTTCGCTGTCGTCGGACAAAGTACTAAATGTGTTTGAGTTGGAATAAAGATCCTTGTCAAACTAAAAGGGTCTTTCGAAACTAATTCCTCCGCAGATTCAACTAATTGAAAACCCTGTGAGCTGATGGGGGCGCTACATAGCGTATGCCGACGGTTTTATGGTGCCACCGGAAGCAAGGTTCCGGGTGGTAGGTTGGCATATCGCCTGAGAGGCGAGATATATGGCAATACACATGGCAAGGGTCACCTGAGGTTTTTCAAGCCTTGGGATCAGTAAACCATGCCTCAACCGTACCTATCACCATACATACCTCTCAGCGTCATCCTACCGCCCGAGGGCTTGCCTCCGGCGTGTATCGTGAACTCCTTGGTCTTATGCGTTCAAGCTGGCACACTTGTCTCAACCACCTTATGTTTTCTCCCAGTAGCGGCACAGAGAAGCAACTTCTCTGTCCCAATTTTCCTCCTTGCCTGAGACACGCACTCTCCGAGTTCAGTTGACGGGCCTCACCACCCGTACCTTACTTACAGCACGCATCATCCCCGAATCAATGAAACAAATTTATCGTCGTGTTCAAGTTGTTCGTTCTATCCAGGCGCCTTTCCTCTCCTCCGATTCGCTCCCTGACTTTATCCTTTTTCTCTCAACCGGCTTCCCGGTATTGTCTAGGTTTGCTGTGCCTACTAGACTACCCGTCCGGCTGTTTGGAAAGGGAAGCGGCAGAGTCGAAGATGGTACCAGCTCGACGGCAAGAAGTCAACGTTTAAAAGCCTCCTGTTTTGTTCTCGTCGAATCTCCAGAATCGCTCGTCGTTTCTACCACCTTTTTGAGGATGTTATCGACTCTCTTGGTCTCTGCAGTCCTCGCACTCCCTACTCTCGGCGGGACTCTCGCGTTTGACGGCCAGGTCACCAGGATTACGGGCGGTACATCAGCATCAGAACCTATCTCAATTCCAAAGAGGGCCGACGCCCCACCCAACTTCAATATGTATGTTCCCGTCATATATAGCCTCGGTCACCGCTGCGTTGCTGACACCGACTTTCTAGAACCTCGCTTGGTCTCAACGGCTCAGGTTGCCCTCCTAAGTGTGTAACTTCCATCAGGCCTCGAATCCATACTCACGTTCCGATCTCTGAACAGATCTGCATTCTACCTCTTGAACAGTAAGCATGGTCTCTCGAGACTCATACCATGGTGCTTGAGCAATTTCCCAGATGACAAGACGGCCGTTACTATCACGTTCAGCGCATTTGAAGCGAGTGCTGGGCCAGATATCGCAGTCACGGAGAACCGCAAGAATTGCCAGGTATGTCTCGTTTGATGCTGGGTTTGTGACGTATGGCTCAAAAGCACTATGTACTAGCTTTCCTTGGGTGTTCGGTGATTGAGGTCTGTTGAAGAATCAGACGGGGAGACTGATTTGAATCTTCAGTGTTCCCCATGGATTCTCGTTCGCTATCGTCGACGTAGACTACGTGAGTTCTCGTACTGGCAGTAGCACAGGAAATAGCGTAGCCTTAAACATATTCCAGCGTGGATTCTATTCCCTTGATGACAAGGTGAAAGCCTCCCACAGCGCCGCCTATTACTGTGAGTCCTTCAAGTTCTCTTCGACATGGTAGGGAAAGTAACATTTCTTCAGTTCAAGGACAACTCGTTCAAAGTCAGTTTCATCTAACCTCTTTCGGAATTGCACCCGGGCCGATTGCTGATCTGCCCCCCCAGCTGGAGCTGGGTCTGAATTGGCGGGACCATTGGACGGTCAGTCCTCTCTCCCGAATCCCGAGTTCGCATTCATTGCTCTGAAACCCAACTGACAATCTCCGCGCGCATAACAGGCAAAAACTACGTCTATCGCGATGAATTCAACTTGAGCCCCACGATCTATAGTCCCTGCGGGGAAGACACGGTAGGCTATTCAGTCACCGATTTTGGAAGAACACCACTGACTGACTGAATATTTTGTTACCATCTATGCAAATGTAGATTCTCAACATCAACTCCGAAGTTCGTGTGGACAATTCAGCCAACAAGGATGGCTACGGATACATTGTGGACGATTCCATTGACGCTAGTGTCACGCAGGTACGTGCTTCACGGTGACGGGCCCGTGTGAGAGAGCGCGTTCTGAACGTTCTTTCCCTAGACTTACAACTTCCAGTGGCTCACATGCCCATGAGACACGTCCGCCATTCAAACGGTCACAGTCGGAAGACTGAATTTTTAGTTCGTTTTGGGTTGATGGGTCATACTCATGTTGTATTCTACGGGTTTAATAAAAAAAACGTCGACTTGTACGGCAATTTCGCGGTCGCAGAGGCTTGAATGAATCCGACCGATTGTAAGCCGTGTTAGGTCTCTCACTTGAAAGGCCGAGAAGTCATGCTCTCTTCCTGAACGACCTTCGGTGGTACTGACCGGGAGAAGCATCCAAGGAGTATCAAGTGGATGCTGCATATTCTCTACTATTTAGAACATATTACTGACATACAAAAGTCTGGAAAGTCAGATACCGGCACAGTAGACGACAACTGGTAGAGCCCTATTCAGTTTGAACCCTTTAGAGATATCTGACTGTGAAACTGGTCTTCCGGTGGCTATCGCTCGCTTCGTCACCAGATGGGAGGGCGATATGATTGCGCACCTTCAAGGCACCCTGGGGGTGCATCTGAAAAAACCTCGCTGACTACGTAGTGCTACATAGCACAAATAGTCAAATAGTGCCTGTAGGTTGCCCAGGGTCTACATAGTACTATGTAGCACCTGTAGTACAAGCTCGCTTGAGTCTTCCCGCTCTCAGAAACGAGATCTCATGCCGATCATCAGTACTGAATTCCAAACTGAATTGGGAGATGAATAGAATTGCCCTGAACGGAATTCGCACTGGCGTGAAATATTTCCTTGGAATTCCGCATCCCTCGCCTCAGGGTCTAAAATTGATTGATACACACAATTTCTTTTTATTCATGAAAACTACACTGATGACAAAGGTATGAGCTCTGTGAACGAGAGTATCTAAGTATGTAAATAAAAGGGTAGTCTAAAGCGAGTCACAACTCGGAAGTCATTTCCACCGGGATGATTTGGAGTCGCCTCTGCAAAGGAATATGTAAATAGATATTGCTGAGTCGAGAACAATGGCAACTTACTTGAACTTTACTTGAGAGCGTACTTGATGAGAGGTTGGCCGAAAGGGTAGCTATCGGACAGAGGAAGCGGGAGGATCATGGTACGGTGGAAGAAAGAGGTCCGCGCGTTGGTGGCAACACCAGAACAATGGTCGATAGAATATGACCGCTCATAAACGCCCTGATCGCTCATGAGCAGTGTGAGCCTCGGGGCCGCTCACAAGTGAATACGGGACACCTATTTTCTTGTGTGCCCTCGTGAGCCCTGCGAGCCTCGCAGTGCTCATGACCGCCATGAGGCTCGGAGTGCTCATGAGCGATCATGACCTCTACGTATCTCATGAACACTATGAGCCTTGGCATGTATACGAGCGCCATGAGGTTCCCAGTGTTCATGAGCGTTCACGACCTCTACAGAGATCATGAACACTCTGAGCCTCAAAGTGTACATATCGTAACGTGAACTCGGCGGTCCTCAGGAGGCTGCATGAACTGTGTGGATCTCGCAGTGTATATGTTACAAGCAGACACTCGGTAGTAAACGTGAGCAATGAAAATGATTAGGGTGTTCCTGTAGCCCGTTAATCTCACACGCCTCATACGATGACATGAGCACACTGGGTAGGGTGTCCAAAAAAAAGCAGTGGATTGGCGGTGAGCAATGCAGTAGTAAAAATACACATGGAGCAAATGGTACAGCGGGAAGCAACAAGCATCAGAAAGAACGGGAAAGGAAAGGGGAGCAGCGAGCACAAACGAGGAGCAGCGAATAGAAAGTACAAGAAAAGAAGGAAAAGAGAGAAGATACTAAGCGTCCGTGTTACCGTCGTTAGCCGTGCGAGCTCGCTTGCGAGGGCGTTCCCCGCCGTTGTCGTTGTCGGCGCCATCCTTGCGAGGTCGTCTATGAGGGGTGCCGTCGGGGTCGTAGTACAGGTCGTCGTCGTCGTCCTCTCCGTCGAGAGCTCGCTTGGCTGAAAAAAAGTCATCGTCGTCGTCGTCGTCCTCCTCCTCCTCATCCTCATCTGGTGAGGAGGCCCGGTTCAAGAGAGCAGCGATAGCTGCTCCTTCACCTGGCATTGCCCCGTCGTCGTCAGAACCTCGATGGCGACCACGGCCAGAGGCACATCCAAAAAGCTCACTAGAGCAACAAACATGAATGAGAACTCAGACGAGAATGAATGAGTACTCACATGTTCCACTGACGAAATACATCTTGTTGCCATGCCGCATGTCTCACCCTGTCGGTTTCAATGATGAGCTCTGACGACTTCTCGCGATGCTCCAACAACTCGTTCTCCGAGAGGTCTTTCTCGTTATCCAAGCGTGGAACCTCCTTGGACACTGCATCGAGATAGTCCTGCGTATCGAAGAAACTTCCGGTGAGGAGGGTATGGGCACAGTGAAAGAATTCAGCATAGTTGAATTTGTCGTCTTGATCCCATGTATCTGAGACGACGAGAGCATGGCGGATCTGGTGGAGAGCGCGTCAGTACAGGAATCTCATCAAGAAAAGAGCACGTACATGATAAGCTACGTAGCAAATCATTCCTGCAGTGACATAGTGGATGTTCATCTGGGTGTCGTTTCCCTTGGCGGATTCCCGATCCTCACGTCTCAAGGCAGAAGAAGGTGTGGTGAAAATAGAACGGCCGGTCTTGGAAGTACAATCAGTCAACGTAGGGTAAGAAGGACAGGATACTTACACGAAACATGATATCGCTCGTGAATAGGCCGGCGAATGAGTTACCGGGGACGTATCGTCCATATAGGAACTTGGGGAGATGGAGCGAATACAAGTTGATCTTCTTCTTCATCATCTTAGCAACGGCGCTATGGGAAACATTAGTTAGAATAGCCGCGTGATAGGAATGGCGACTCACCGTTTGTAGCGCTTGTCTGTGCGTGGGAGGAATAGATGCTTGTGTAGGTCTCGTGGTGCCAACAGTGCAGCAATGTCGGGGTGATTGAGACCCCGTAAATCTTTGTTCTTTGCGTCGATGGGAGGTATGAGACGGTCGTCGTCACTCGGAGTGCGGGGGATGTAACCGATAATCCTGGTCGATACTTCGTGTGCGTCACTCGACTTGGCTTGTGAAGCGATTCGTTGCAGCTAAGGAATATATGAGAGAAGCTTGCGGCCCGAGAAGATAACATACGTACCATCTTCCCAACGTCTTCCACACCGTCATAATCCTTCATTTCATGTAATGTCTCCAGGAACTCCCGAAGCCGAGGGCTGTGTTTCAGGAGCCTATTATACAAGTCTAACTCTCGTTCGTACTCGCTCGGGTGCCTAGAATGAACGCGCGATCAGCGAATGTCCAAAATGAACGCATGTACTAACAGGTCTTGGATGTAGTCGTTGGAAAGGTATCCGCGATCGATCATGCCGACCGTGAAGATTTCCGGGATGGAGGCGAGGGGGTCAAGGCACCGAAAGAGATATTTTGCTGCAAGCTTGAGGGGTTCGCATGCCTTATAGGCATCTCCGCTTTGAAACTCGTCGGGTGGAAGCTGAGTAGGATCGGCCCTGGCAGATAGTTAATAAACGTATATACCCAAAAGGAGAATCATACGAGGTAGTAATGAACTTCCGATGTTTGTTGAGTTTTGAGGAACGCTGGACCTCGTTTTCTGGCTTTTTGGCTCGAAGACCTTGTACTATCAAACGTGCTTTTCGTATTCGATCCAGTGTTGCCTCGTCGGGTATATCCTCTGGTTGTGGTTGTGGTTGTGGTTGAGGCTGTTGCTGCTGTTGTGGTTGAGGCTGTTGCTGCTGTTGCTGCTGTTGCTGCTGTTGTTGTTGTTGACGCTGATCGCGAACTTGAATGGCCGATTCGGTGGGCGCTTGGGTTCGAGCTTGGGACACAGCGCCTGGATATCGAGCAGGATGCCATCGTTGCGTGGAATTTGGGGTAGGGATAGACATATTGAGCAAAGGACAACAGAAGAGATGGAGGTACAAGGAGAACAGACGATGGGGAGGAAGGGAATTGGGGACGCGAATTTATGGGGCGCGTCCTGTTTGTCTATGTTTGGGACGCGTCTGGGTATATGCGTCGCGTCAGTCATTTCGACAGGAACTACAAGTAAAAATTCATGGTACGCTATGGCTACAAGAAATTATACGGTACATTAGCATCTATAGCAAGAATTTGTAGCAAGAGAAGTCATCGCAGGGAAATGGGTCAAGAGAGAGGGCGAACTGGGACCATACGTCTGTTGGAAGCCAGCGCTGCATTGCGAATAATCTTCATATAATCTGTGCCCACAGCTCTGTTCTTCTTCGACTCGTAGACTCTCGCCAGCATGGTCTTGGGATCCAGCTCAAGACGCTCCGAGGTCAAATTTTCTACGGCAGTTGGACTAGTCTTCTCTATGACAGCGAGGATCATCCAATGATTCTCCTCCGATTTCGAGCCCAAATAAAAATTGGACACTCGTCGAACGAGTTTACCAATGTGTTCGGGATCACCGCCCACGACAACCATAAGGTTCTTCTCAGTGCTGGGCTTGATCAGATCTCGAGCACGCTGGACGGTGGAGATGTCGTGGATGGATCGATTTGTGCCATCTACCTTCCGTTGAGCCGTTGCGCCGTTGCCGCGGGCCACAATGTCGAGGTAAACGTCTTGGTCCTCGACACAAGCTTGCACCCTGAGGCCTACGAGTTTTGGGTGAAGGATCCAGTGTTGAGGAACTGAAGCTGCTGCCTGAGCCGTTTCCTCTTCCTCCGCTTCTCGGAATGCCTGCAGACAAAACTCTTCCAGTCTATCTGCAGCAGCCTGCTCAGAGGGGTTGAGGGGCTCGTTGTCTGGTTCAGGGTTCGGCGAGGGAGGAGATGAAACTGTGGTGCCAACGGGAAGAGGAGAAGACGCATTGGGATCCCAAGCACTTTCCGGGTTCGTACCGAAGCGCATGTCTGCGATCTCGTGTCCTGACCACTGGGGAGTAGAAATTGCGCTGATAGGGTAAGGAGAAATCGAATGGGGATCCCAATGAGGTCCCGGTGTCGTATCGGACCGCATGGTTTCCATTTCTTCTCTTGTCCACTGGGGAGTACCAGGACCCTCCGAACGATCCAACTCCTCCACTATAACCGGGAGCTCCTCGAGGTCGGGTCGAAAGTCGTAAAAAGAGCCGGATCTGACAGGGTACGCTTGGTTCAGCAACCTGCCGCTCTTCGTATCGCGGACGCGTAAGTAGTCGACGGTTGCCAGTCCTGTGTTCACGGCCATGTGAGTCTCGAGTTCGATCCTGAGCTGGATCCCTTTGCGATTCGACAAGGTCTTAAAAATCCCAAATTTATCAATTGGGAATGAAATGGGATCACTGGCGGAGGGACGAGAAGAGGGTGGATTCAGACGAACGAAGGGAACGGATCGAGGAGTCTCGCAGCTGCATCTTCCAATATGGGATGGCCCTGACGAGTGATATCGTGGTTGAAATTATGAAGGGGGGGGCTTCAGAGCAGCTGGATCGAGTAAGTTGTCTGACGACTGAACATTCTTGAGCTGACCAAAAAATTATAGAACACCTTTTCCGAACTGTTGCATCAGGTTGACGACAACTACTACAACCTCCTTGTCGCCGACACGATGCATGAGCTCGCGGGTCTTATGGAATCTCTCTTCAAGCACCTCAACCGTCTTGTCTTCGCAGAGGACAATGGAAATCTGAGCATTCTGAATAGCAGGTAAGGCCAGCACCGTATCAGCATCTCGAACTTTGCTAATTCTTGTCCAGGTATCGTAATGTTCCGACGTTTGACAATGGAACAATTCGGCGGTTCGTGAACAACGTCACGTTGATGAAGAAGTTTGCCTTTCGAGATTTCGAGGACGTTGTACAGGTTTGAGTTTCGTGTCCTCGCTGCTCGACTTTTACTCAACGTATTCAGTGCTCCATCCCCTGCTTTGAGGGTCTGCTTCCCGACGAGCACAACGACGTGATACTCGACCTGCTCTGGGACTTCAATGTCCTCATAGCATACGCATCACTTGGGATGCATACTGATTCAACTGTCGCAACGCTCGACAGTACGATCACCCAGTACGGCAAATCTCTCCGGCGATTTGTAAACAAGACTTGCGCCGCCTACACGACAAAGGAGATCCCGGAAGAGGCGGAAAAGAGGCGGAACGCTGAAGCTAGCCGGGCAAAGAAGAGACACAAACAGGGCAAGGCACCGAAGAAGAAGAAGAGTGATGCCAGTGAAGAGGATGCCGACGGGCTGAAAGAGAAGACGTTCAGTTTGAAGACGTTCAAGACCCACATGCCGACACATTACCCGTACTTCATCAAGGCATTTGGTAGCCTCGATAGCTACACGACTCGCATGGTACGTCCAACGGCTATACTTTTCAAACTTGAACTAACTTTTTATTCTGATTAGGGAGAGCGCGAACACATACGCACCAAGAGGCTATATGGTCGAACGAACAAGCGTAATCACGAACCACAAATAGCAATGTACCATAGACGCGCGAGGTTGTTGCACTCTCTCCGTGTCAAGGGTCGATTCGTAGAACATCACAAGGCCAAGGACACCGTGTATACGATTCCGGACAGGGAGAGACTGCCCCTAGGAAACCCGAAGGAGAGGTATCAGATGTCGCCTAGTGAGCGATACCCACTGAAGCTCCACGAGTTTACGAGTGACGAAGACGATCCTGCTCTCCTTGTAAGTATACCAGTCTTTGAAACGAGAAAAATTTACTGACTTTCGATCTCATTTCAGTACTTTTACGATCACCTACGTTCGCATCTTCTCTACAGAATTCTTGGACTCTCGGGCGACGAAGAACTTGATCGCAGACAACTCAATTCGCTCATATTCGTCAAGAACCACATCTACATTCACCGAACCTTCCGTATACACTACAACACGTACAACCTGCGTCGGAAAGCCCAGACGATCAATCCCCGCACCCATCCTGATATCATGTTACTGGCAGATGAAGTCACTCGTGAGGAGGAGAGACACCCATATCGCTATGCTCGCGTTATTGGGGTCTTTCACGCAAACGTTTGGGTATGGGACGATAAGATAAGGCCTGAGGATCGGAAGGTCCAAAAGATGGACTTTCTGTGGGTTAGATGGTACGAGCTGGACACAACCTACCGACATGGTTGGACTGCAAAGCGGCTGCCCAAAGTTCGTTTCCTTCCGGCATCGGACCCCGATGCGTTTGGTTTCGTCGATCCGGCTAGAGTGATACGGGGTGCCTACCTCGAGCCTGCTTTTCATGACGGGTTAACCATGGACTACGACGAGGAAACCGCGGCAGCGAAGGATCTTCTTTCACCTAAATCAGTCGCCAGAGTCCGCGAGATTGTTTGGGAGGGAAAGTTGGTCGCCGAAGCATATGACTGGGAAGCCTACTACGTTAATTTCTTCGGCGACCGAGATCTGTTCATGAGAAATCGTGGTGGAGGTGTCGGCCATTCAACTCGTGCGCACACAAGGCAGCTGGAGCTGGAGGCAACAAAGAACGACAAGCCCTTACCTACATACGACGTAGGGACGGGGGAGCTTTTGGAAGATGTGCCTGGATGGGAAACTGAGGAGGAAAGCGAAGAGGATGATGAAGATATGGGAGTGGAATCGTCCGACTCTGACGCGAGTACGACCTCTACGCGATCGACGGTGAAATACCCGGACGATTACGACTCGAACGACGACCAAGAGGATGCGGAAGCAGATGATGGGGCTGCGGATGCCTAGCCCCCAATCCTTCGCCTCGAGATCGCCGTTCGCTACATACTATGCCCTTCGCTCAAGAAACCTACAAGAAATCTACTAGTACTTCTCACTTCAAGCCTTCTCAATCCAGCCCGCTCGGTCAAGTAAAGAATCAATTTCTAGAATCAAAGGTACGATAATGTCTTCCCATACGTCGCGTCCAAAAACCTCTAACATCTCGAATATTTCGCAGTGCTTCTTCAGACAATCGTTGCATTGCTTCCGGGGCCTCGACAAACACATTTGATCCAATTTAAGGTGGACAAGTCGCTCTAGGTAAGCTATTAGTGGTGTGGTGCCGAAACCATACCGCCATACTGACCGGTTTGGTGACAGTGGGCCACTGGTACCGGCGGAAACCAGGTCTGGGTTTGAGAATGGCATTGCCGACGCCATTGGTCCTCCCGTTTCACGTAGTCGACGGTCCTCCCCACCTTGTACCACTCCGAGTCCCAGAAAGGCGATCCCCCTTCAATGCGGTAACAGTACAAGAACCCCTTCTGCTCGAAATTAGGCGTTGAGACGCCCGACAGCGACGTCCCGAGCCAGTTCTCGACTATTGACACGTCGAGCCAGTGCCAAGGGCGAGCAGAGGATCTTCTCGGCATTAGGGGTGCAACGGTGTTCGGAAGAGATGATCGGAGGACGTTTTCGAGAGGCTCGTAGGTGAATAAGGGTCGGATGGGGAATTTCGAGGTCGGACGTCGCCGTTCCGTCGACGTTAAGAACGATGGACCTGGGTCCGAAGAATAGATCGGGATACCTTGTCTGCGGGCCACCGTCGGGTCGGAAAAGGCGTTGGGACCGGTCCAATCCCACAAAATCTGTCGTTCGTGTTGGTATAGGGTTGTTGAATTGGGGTCCGAAGAATAGATCGGGATACGTTGGCTGCGGGCCACCGTGGGGTCGGAAAAGGCGTTGGGACCAGTCCAATCCCACAAGATTTGTCGTTCGTGTTGGTATGGGGTTGTCGAATCGTTATACAAGAAATCGTGGTCGCAATCGCACGGCGAAGTCGAGTTCAAGAAAGAAAAATCGTCAAAAACGTTGGTATACGGGGTGTCGTCGTTGTTGGATATCGAAGTCGGTATCGAAATCGGCGTTTGTGGGTCTTCAAAAACGTTCTGATTCGGACAGTAACCGCCGTAGGAGATCCTGGTCGGCATGGAATCGACGAATGGCGAGGCCGAGGTCGAGAAACGATTCATAGTGGGGGGAAAGTCTTCCAGGAAGGGCAGATCTCAAATTAGCACTCAAAACCGTTCAAAATCGATCAGTGACGCACCTATAAACCTTTATTATACTCCTTCAACTTCTCTTGGGTCCTAGGATGCTGCAAGTGGGAGGATGAAGCAGGGGATGGGATGGATGGAGGTTGATGGTGGTGGTTGATGGTCAAGATGTGGAGGAGGCTGCGCCCAAGCTTTGCACACGTTGTACGGCGTCGTCAATTACGTCGTCATGGACTGCCACGGCAACGACGACGTCGTTTGTATAGATAGTCAGATTCCCTTGTACCCTACATTCTTTTTTTGAGAAAATTTTACTTGGATTATGATTACTCATGCGCGAGAGTGACCTTCACAGCAGTTCCTGAGCGCTTGTGAGAGGCTGTAAGCCTCAGAGGCGCTCATGAGCGCTTATAAACGTGCCTGAGCCTCGCGGCCTCTCACAAGCGCTCATGCACAGCCCGCCTGCTCATATACCCTCACGAGCGCTATAATCCCTCACGAGTAATCAGATTCTAGGTACACTTTTTCTGGTGTCAAAAGCGCTCGATTACTTATAGCCTTAATTTCGAGCTCCGGCAGTCAAACAAAAGTCGGCCAAGTGCGGAAGATTGTCTTGAAGACCCGGTCAGCCCTCAGGGTGGACGAACTTTGACTGAAATGACTCAAGGTAAATACTGAGCCTCCCTGGCAGCCTGGCTTCAGGGATATTGAAAATGGGGTAATACCCAGTGCCGTTGCCCAAATGGGTCATCTGAGGCTAGCCAAATGGAAACCGATTGACGGAATACACGCATCAGGTTTTGACGGATGCTACATAGTACTATGTAGTGGTAGCAATTGCTACACGGACTACCCGTGCTACGTAGTGCTATGTAGATGAGCCTCGACTACGGAGCCCAAACAGGTTTCCAGATGGTTCCCCGTATCGATTACAAACACCAACGCGACAATGGGTATATCATCGTGGTCGACTTCTACGAGAGGCAGCTGTCGCGTTGGGGGGCTCTGGCTCCTTGTCTGATGCAATTTATATCCTACAAACTCTAAATGCCGTCTAGATTAGCAGAATACGAGAAATGAGGTGGAAACCTCTCACCGGCAACTCGTGGGACATGTTCTGCTCAACCCTCTCAATAATCGCTTCTCTAGATGTCGGGTTTGCTTGGACCTGGTAGCTCATAGTCGTAGTCTGTAGAAAGGTCCGGGACAGCGACATATCCATCGTCACTATCGTCCGTGTCCATGTCCTCCTTAGACTCCTTTACGTCTGAACAAACGGAGCAGTGATCATTCGTGAGGACCTAGTAGAAGTTGCGGTCAGGCAACCCGAGCGACGAGAGTAACTGGGGAGAAGCCGGAGAATGCAGGCCCTCCGCGTACCGTGTTCCTCATCCTTGCAACCGACTGAGACCATCGAGCATGGAATTGGTCTGTGAAGAGGTCACGATGTCTATCGAATATGAAGCAGATGAGACGGGCAAGCAACAACGGATGTGCCACTAACCGTGAACTTCTTGAGGTTAATAAGTTTATCGAAGTCCTGAGGGTCAGGTTCTCCCAAGTCGAGTGTCCCGACTAGTTTCGTGTGACGTATATCGTTCATGTCCGGTGCTGTAATGATGGTTGTCCAGTTTAAATGATGATGACTCTGAGCCCGTTAGCGGGACGTCTGCCTTGTGAGTAGATGGGTTGCTCGGTGTAAGGAGGTGGAAAGGTGTTGTGGTAAAATCGAAACGGTAGATCAAAGTCAAAGCCACCTGCTCGCGGCCCCCTGACCGCGAGTTGCCGATAGCCTCAGTACGTGATAACCCGGCGGCTAACTCTCGCGCGTGAACCTAGAGTCCCAGAACAGAATCCGACCAGCTGGCAGTAGTAAACCGCGCAGGTGGCTTGGGGTCCTTGGGGTCCCACCACTCACGGAGATTAGACCATGTAGAGATGGCGCCCGTCGAAGGTATATCATGTTTATGTAGCTAGGACGTCTTCAAGTTCTACATAGCCTTCCCTCTTCTGTCTGATACCACCTGTCTCCACCGACCGCGATGGAGCCGTACAGAATTTGTTCTGGGTCCCACTTATCTTTAATAGCTAGGAGTCGTTCGTAGTTGGCTCCGTAAAACGCTGTCTTGAAGTCTGGTTCGTTCGAGTCGGCCTGGCGAATATCAATCAAGAACCGGTCAGAGAAGTCTCCCCGGTGTGAGCGAACAACATCACCTACCTCGTTCAAATACGCTCCAGATCGAGGCGCCACCTTCTTCAAAGCAGCATCATACATATCAGTCACAGTCGCTTGACCCTCCACAACCTGATCAAGCGGTTCTCCATCCTGTAACGGCCTGCCATATCAAACTCATCAGGTCCCACCCCAAAGACGACATTCAAAAAAAACCAGCACTCACTTTGCCGTAATAACAAGCTGCTCAGCCTCCCTCCACGCCGGAAGAACCGCATTCTCCGGATCCCCAGCAACCTCTCTCGTCGCTCTCATCGCAAAAGTGACCGCAATCCCACCATCGTCCAAGATCCCACGAACAGCCTCCGTGAACGCCTCGAAATCCCCCGTGTCCTTCCAAACGCTCCGTGGCATCAACCACCCTCCGAGTAAGAATTGACCGATACTTCCTAGATCGTGCAAGTTCCTGTACGCGTCGAGGTAGGTTGGATATGTCGTGATGGAGTGGGTGTAGTTAATCCCAAGATTATCGAGTCTCTTCAAAAAGGGGTTGATCAGATTGGCGATTTCGGTAGAGGTCTTGTTGAACCCGAATAGAGGGCTCAACGAAAACCTCTCTCCGTGGAGACTGGCCGACGAAACGAGCTGTGCGGCTGTCAATGTGGGTGTTAGGGCGAGGTAGGTTTGTAATGCGTCCCAGTAGGTTTCGGGGGGGATACCGTCGGAGGTGAAGTTGAGGAAGGCGAGTGTGGATGGGTGGTCTTCGTAGGCTTTGATGGTGACGGACCAGACGATGCCGTATGTTCCTCCGCCCTGAAGAGGAGTAAGTAGTCAAACGTTAATGTAGTTCCGAGCAAGACGCGTCGTCACTCACACCACCGCGTAAAGCCCAGAAGAGATCTTCGTTTTCCGTGGGCGAAGCAATGACGAGCCGTCCGTCTGTTGTTACGACTTCGAATTCCAATGCTTGGTCTGCAGCTAGTCCGTACATCGAGGTCAACACGGAGTGTCCCCCGCCTTGAATGTATCCACCGGCGAATCCTACGGTCTGGAGATAAGAACAAGGATGGGTGTTTTAATCGAATACGATAAAGGGTTGAAGATCGGAGACTTACTGAACATTGCCCACCAACAACTACATGCCCTCGTGCATTCGCAGCTTCCACGAGATCAATAGAACGTGCACCTGCGTAAGCCTTGAACGCAGGACCGGTATATCCTAACCCTCGATACGACGGAATCCAAGTAACATCACGAAGATGATGCATCCACACAGACACAGCACCCGCCCCCGTAGATCGTCCCATGTAGCTTAAAAAAAAAAGGAACATCTTTTTTTTAGTGTGTGATTGACAGAAACGCACAAGTTTTCACTCACTCATGCCCAGTATTTTTAACAACAAACCGAACATTCTGCTCCCTCACGAACCGAAGCGTCCTAACGATATGTTCGGGAGAAGACACGTTCACCGCGTACTGAACGTAATTTCCGAGCGTGCATGGGTGATCTCGGGGAGTGAAGGGATCACAGGTTTGGTTGAGGAACACCGGGTTCATGATGGATGATGGGATTACTTCGCTTTTTCGGGGTGGGGTGGGTTCAGTAGGTATTAGGGAGATAGGGGAGGGGGGGGGGGGGGGGGGGGGGACTGACTGGAAGTGATAATCGTGCCATCGCTCTTGGATGTACTTGCATCGTTGCTCGTCAAAGTCGGGATCGTGGCATACAGCGGCGACTGGGACGGTCTTGATTAGACGCCCATCGATGGATTGGTTGAAGGTATCCCAAAGTCCGATGGATGGCCACGATTCGTCGGTTGGGAGAGACTTGCATGAAGGTGGTGTCGTTTGGGCAAAGGCTGAGATGGCGAAGAGAAGGAGAAGGAGTGGGAGGGGAGACATGGAATCCTCCCTCAGGCTGCAAGGAGAAAAGACCGATCTTGTGGTATTTTATACATATGCCACTGGTGACCGAGGCTTTTTCGTTTTCAATAGAGCACGGGGTATCGAGTAGCGTCTGAGATAGGAGCATTGGGGATAGTATTATTGAACACGGCCATCTTGCGGCTACTGTGTGTATTTCGGTAGAAGGTGATGGCGGCGGGGGGGTGAACCTGGGTTCAACTTCCTGGGTTGCAACTGTCCAAGTGAGCGTCAGCCCGCCCGTTCTCACGTGATGTTATCTTTCATTTTCTTTACCATAGAGGGTATTATTTCGACGGAAAGACGGTAAAACGCGGGTTTTGAGCTAGGGGAGGCAGCGATGTTGAGACCTCCGAGCCTGGAAACACCTCCCGAGCTCTGAACGCGTTTCTTTGTTTTTGACGCCATGTCAACGCGCGTCAGTCACATGCGCGTGTCCCGTTGGCCGTTGCTCTCAGCGCTGCCTTGGGATTTGCGTACTAGATCCATTTCATCTCATCGCCTCCATATACCCCACGATCCTGTATGATCAGAGTCCACTGTGACCTACTCTGCAGGCTTCTCAGCGCTAGGGTCACGGTGGCCAGGAACCGCTCATCCACACAGGCTAAGGCTTGGCCACAACAGAGCACGTCATCCACACCGTGTGATACTCTCACCTGGAAAAGAGGAAAGAGGCGGAGAAGATCGTTTGCGAATTCTCTGGGAATATGACGAGCTCTGGAAACCAAGAGTCGAGTAAGGAAACTCACGGCTCTTGTGTGTGTGTACCTCATTGATCGTGCGGGTGGGAAATTAAAGGTTGAGAAGAACCAGCTTGGCATCGAACATTCATCATCATCGCTGTCTCCAATAACGACGACACAGACGAATCTTTAGCGGTACTCAAGTCGAAGAACCATTGGAGAAAAGGCTGGGCAGAACCGTCGCTTAGGTCGCCGCCATTCCCAAATCGGCTCTCCCCCATAACCACCATTCGAAATCGGAACGATGCCCTCCACCACGACGATAACGAACCTCGAATCAGTCGCGACACGAATGAGACGTTCCGTGACTTCGAACACCTCCTACGATTCCGCTTCGCTAGATGGCCATTCTCTATTCTCGTCTGATGATGTGATGATGGCTACTAAACCGATAATGATGACCGCGAGGATAAATAGCACAAGTGGACGGAAGAAGATGAATGGAGGAGTTGCAATGAATGGTTATGGGACGGCGGAGAACTTGAAGCGAGCTCATAGTAATAGTGATCCCAGGGTCGTCACTATGTCCAGCAAGTCCACTGGCGCGGCGAAGACCCCAATCACCTCATCTCATTCTCACTCTTCTCCCACCAAGCACGTATACCCTTCGCCTATGCGCACACCGACGACGGATTCGCCACCACCGCAAAAGTCAAAGAATCCCAATGCCGCTCCTTCGAGTAAACCGAACGTGATGATGAGCATGACTGCTCTTCTCGAACAAGACGACGAGGACAATATTTTACACTATTCGATACCCAAGAGCAAAGTTCTTATTCCGTCCAGTCGTAGTCGGTCCACGTCGACACCGAAAAATCCGACAAATATCTCTCCCCGACCTAGGCAGAGAACCACCAAGAATAACCCCAACCCTATGAAGAGAAGGTCGCGTTCGTTGGAAGATCTAAGTAGGATTGACGTGGACGCGGACGTGGAATCTTCTTCTACTACACAACCATCTACCCCCACAATATCCATACCCAACCCCCGTCCCTCCCCATCCCCCTCCCCCTCCCGTCCCAGCTCCCACAGCCACGCAAAACACCTCGGCTACACCCCCTCCCCCTTATCCCGAACCCCACACTCCCGGTCCACATCCACCGCCCCCGACGCCTTCGCAGAACTCAACGTCGGAATCGGAACCGACGGACACCTCCATCTCACGAAGAACGGCACTCGACAGAGTTGCATGACTTGCGTCGAAGTGGTAGTGACACGTGGAGTTACCCATACGAACGGTACCAAGGGAAAAGGAAAAGGAAAGGGCAAAGCATTGGAATCCCCGTTTTCGGTTACGAACACGCGTCAGCCGCCTAGTTACGTTCCGGAGGGGAGCGTGTTGGTGCAGGTGTGGGCGGTGGGGTTGGATGCTGTGGATGCTAGGTTGTGTGGGGTGAGTGTTTGTCAAGCGGAGGAAGAGGTGATCGTGAAGGTGGGGGAGAGGGATGGGAAGAGGAACGCGAGTGATACTAAATCGTTGCCGAGTCCGAGGCCTGGTGGGCTTATACGGAGTCTTAGTCTTAGCAGGAGGAAGACGAAGGAGGAGGTGCCTAGTACCAGTAGTCCTCCTTCTCCTGCCAGGGCTGGGAAGTTGAAGCAGCCCGAGTTGGGGTATACACCGGGAAGAAGCTTCGTTGGGCGGATCGTTGAAGTCGGTGTCGTGGAAGACGAGAGAGAGACGGGGTTCAGAAAGGGGGATTGGGTTATTGGACTCCTCGAGGTTCGCAGGGTGAGTGATTTTTTTTTCGCTCCGTACAAGGGTGATTCTCAAAACCTAGCTAAAAACCAGTGTGGTGCTCTGCAAGAATTCGTCGTCGTAGACCGAAGACGGATATTCCGCGTTCCTCCACCTTCCTTGAAGAGCCAACCAACGCCCTCGTCTGCTTCTGCTTCGATATCCTCTCGTAAACACGGGTCTACACCTGGCTCGCCACGTTCTCGGGTATCATCGACAACTTCACTTCCTGTCAAACGTTCGGATTCGAGATTGACCATCGACGAGTTGGCGTTGTTGCCTTTATGTGGTGTACAAGCCTATCGAGCCGTACGAACCTTAGGAGCGAAGGTGCCTCCAACGACAACGGGAAACCGAAGAGAATTCTGGTTTTACACGGGCATGACGGTGTCGGAGCAATAGCCGCTCAGATGTTGATGAAACAAGGATGGAAAGTCGTCGTCCACGCGTCTTGTCGCGAAGACCAGGATATCATCATCGCGCAAGTAAAAGCCTGGGGTGGGGACGCGGTCGTGTTCGATGGTGGGGAAGGGGTGGTGAAGATGATGGAGAGGTGGATTGAGAAGGGTGGGTTTGGGGTTGATGCGATTTTGGATACGGTGGGTGGGAAGGAGGTGTGGGATGTTGGGGAGAGGTTGTTGAGGAGTCGGGGCAAGGGGCAAGGGAGAGGGAGGGCGGAGTCGCAGCCGGAGATGGTGCAGATGAATGTTGCGACGCCGTTTCCGCCGCCACCACTTCCGCCAGTTCCACCTCTGCCTTTGAAGTCGTCGAGTTCGTTGTCACGGAGGCTTGGGAGTATAAGGAGGAGGAATACGAGTTCGAGTACGAGTGCGGAGAGTACGAATACTCAGACGCAGAGTGGTGGGGTGAAGCAGTTTACGACGACCGTTGGGGATTTTCCTGAACGACCTGTACCTTCCGCTTCCGATCATTTCAAGAGTGGGATCCGAAGTATGAGAAAGACGGGGGTTGATTACACTTGGGTTAACCTGGCTCAGGATATTGACTTTGAGGGTGGAGATGTTCGTGATGCGTTGAAGAGGGTGATTCGGATGGCGTTGGAAGATGGCGTTAGGCCTGCTGTTGGAGGGATTGGAGGCGCGGGAAGGGTTATTTCGCTTGATAAAGCGCCGGAGGTGCTCGTTGCCGGGAGCGAAAGGGGTATGGAAGATGGGAATACGATCGTTGTTCGGGTTGTGGAGTAGCTACTTACTTACTTTCTTTATTCATGGAGGAGGATCTGGTCATTCGCTTTTATATACCTTCGTACAGTTCATTATATCCACTACGCTTCATACACGCTACTTGCAATCATTCTGCGCTATCCTTTGGAGGTAAATGAACTTTGAGGTCAGGTGCCAGCTTTTAGTCCTTCTGTTCCCTGTCAGTGTCAATTTCAAAGTATACCACTGACCGTCAATCTGAGCCTCCACATCCATCTCGTATCTTTCTCTCTCTCCTCAGTCACCGCGATGCAAGGGGTAAAATTCAATCTGGGATGAGCGTGATTTTTTTTTGTGTGTGTTGGATGGCTGTACGGTCACCACGCGCCGCTAACCGCCCAAACTTGTTCCCTTTTCCCCACCAAGCACACCAACCCCCCCTCCCTCCCTCCCTCCCTCGCCAAATCTCGTTTAGAGAGAGAAAGGGCGACTCATCAAGTTGTCAAACTGTCCCTCTAATTCATTAGACAATGGCTGAGTCTGGCGACGGAAACATCAAGGTCGTCGTACGATGCAGACCCCTCAACTCCAGAGGTAACCCCATTCTCCCTCCCTCTTTCATCCTCTCCTCTCCATCTCACCTCGATTCTCTATAGAACTGGGACGAGGCGCAAAGCCACTCATCCGAATGCAAGGCAACCAAACCTTCCTCGACCCCCCCGAAGCCGGTTCGCAGCAAGACACCAAACGCGCTACGGAGAGAAAGACGATGGCGTTCAGCTTTGATAAGAGTTATTGGTCTGCTGGGCCGAGAGATGAGCCGCAGTATTGTTCGCAGCAGACGTTGTATGATGATTTGGGGAAGGAGTTGTTGGATCATGGGTTTGCGGGGTTTAATGCGTGTATTTTGGCTTGTGAGTTTTGGTTGTTTGTGATACGAAGGTGTGGTGCTTACTTTTTGGCCCCCCCCCCCTCTTTAGATGGACAAACTGGTACGAAGATTTTGTTGGGATTTGGGGTGTTGTTGGTGAAGCTTACGGTGTGATTTTGTGTCCTGCTAGGCTCTGGAAAGTCGTATAGGTGCGCGATCACACCTGCTCAGTCTCGAGTAACCACTGAATCGTTGTTGTTTACAGTATGATGGGGTGTACGTTCTCTCCAACCCCTTCCCTCCTTTCACGGTTTTAACGCCCCCTCTAGACGGACCAGACAAAGGAATCATCCCACTCACCTGCTCAGAACTCTTCACGCGAGTCGAAGCGCGAAAAGCTCAAGATCCCAACATCAACTTTACCGTCGAAGTCTCTTATATCGAGGTACCTCCCCCCCCCTCCCTTCCCCCCCCCCTCTTCCCTCTTCTCCTACTCACAAAACTCGTAGATCTACAACGAAAAAGTCCGGGACCTCCTAAACCCCAAAAACACGGGAAACCTCCGAGTTCGCGAACACCCCAGTCTAGGCCCCTATGTAGAAGATCTTTCAAAGCTCGTTGTGAGCAGTTACGAAGAGATGATGACGCTCATGGATGAAGGAAATAAAGCGAGAACGGTCGCTGCGACTAATATGAACGAGACGTGCGTTGCGTTCCCCGAGTTGAATTGGTTTTACGCGTAGATGTTGATGTTCGATTCCTCTCTGTAGATCCTCTCGTTCACACGCGGTGTTCACGCTCCTGTTGACGATGAAACGACACGATGTTGATACGAATTTAGATACTGAGAAGGTTTCACGGATCAAGTTAGTCATCCAGCCTCCCCTCCTCCTCCCTCGATTCCTGACATACACACCCTCTCCCCCCCACCAGTCTAGTCGACTTGGCCGGATCCGAACGAGCCAATTCCACCGGCGCAACCGGCCAACGACTCAAAGAAGGCGCCAACATCAACAAATCCCTCACCACACTCGGAAAAGTCATCTCCTCCCTCGCTATCGCCAGTTCCGCAGATACCAAGAAGGGCAAGAAAGGAAAAGGGGAGGAGTTTGTGCCTTATAGAGATTCAGTGAGTCCACCTCCCTCCCCCTCTTGCACCTCCTACCTACCTACCTTTTCATGGTCGCTCATTGGGTACCTGGCACTTAGGTCCTGACATGGCTCCTCAAAGACAGTCTGGGTGGAAACTCCAAGACGGCGATGATAGCTGCTATTTCACCTGCTGATTACGAGGAGACGTTGAGTACGTTGAGGTATGCGGATCAGGCGAAGAAGATTAAGAATAAGGCTGTGGTGAATGAGGATCCGAATGCCAAGTTGGTGAGGGAGCTTAAGGAGGAGTTGGAGATGCTTCGAGGTGCGCTCGTTATCATCATCATATATTCGCGGGGGGGTTGACGATTAACATTCACCTTAGCCCGTGTATCCGGAAGCTCCGGCGAAGACACCTTCGACCCCAAAGTACCCCCCGAAAAGCAAAAAGTCACGTACCAAACCAAAGACGGACGGATCAAGACGGTTACGAAGGCGGAGCTGCAGGAACAGATGGAGGCGAGCGAGAAGCTCATGCAGAGCTTGAACGAGACGTGGGAGGACAAGATGCAGAGGACGCAGGAGATTCAGAAGGAGAGGGAGCAGGCGTTGGAGGAGTTGGGGATTTCGGTGGAGAAGAATATGGTTGGGGTGCATACGCCGAAGAAGGTAATGTTGGTTGTCGTTTTCGTTGGTTGGGTGGTGCTGATGTGTGAGGGTTTTTTTTGGGGGGGTTAGATACCGCATTTGGTCAATTTGGTGAGTGTTTGGATTTCTTGTATGATGGTGAGGTGTAAGCTGACTCGTTCGAATCGATTGTAGAACGAAGGTGAGGGTTCTTTACTTGAGGGGGAAAGAGATGTCGATGAGATGCTGATGATTTTCGCCACGCTTAGATCCTCTCATGAGTGAATGCCTGATCTACCAACTGAAACCGGGCAAAACGATGGTACGTCAGAAATTTCCCTTGCCCCCCCTCAACCGCTGATGATATCACTTTTAGGTCGGAAGAATGGATAGCGACAAACCCGCTGCTATTAGGCTTAGTGGAGACAATATTCTCGAGGAGCATTGTTACTTTGAGCATACGGAGGGGAAGGTGTTCCTACATGCTTTACCTGATAGTGTGACGGTGAGTTTTTTTTCATCTATCGAGAGTGTGTGTCGTGAATTTGACTTTTTTCCCCCTCCCCCCCCCCTCCTGTTCTTGTCAGTTCCTGAACGGAAAACGCGTCGCACCAGAACAAGTCAGTCCCACTCGTCTAGTACCTATCCTACTGACGTATAACTAACCTTGAACCCCCTTTAGCCTCACAAGCTGCGATCCGGATTCCGTATTATTCTGGGTAGGATTCGAGCGTCACTACAACCTCGAGAATCCGTTTCCTGACTGACAACAAAAAACAAATTTTAGGTGACAACCATGTGTTCCGATTCAACAACCCAGAAGAGATACGCAAGCAGCGGGATCGAGCGACTATGAAATCCAACATGCAACAAAGCATCTCCGCCGCCGATCTCGAGAACGGCGGAGGAGGGGGGGAGGGAGCGATGCCTCCCCAGCTACACGGCCGGACTCGCCCGCATCGTCTATCAACCAAGATGACGCAGACTGGACGTTCGCTCAGCGGGAAGCGGCGTTTGCGCGTCTCGGACTCGATCCTACGTTGGACAGTCTACCGGATGACGATCTGAACAAGCTATTCGAGAAGGTGACCAAGGCGAAGACGATGCGGGAGAGGGATTTGAAGACGACGACGCGTCCGGAGAGTCGGATGAGTATTATGGACGACGTGTGGAGTGAAGCTGGGAGACCGTTTTCGAGCGATGCGACGACGACGGATGATACGAGTGTGGATGTTGGTCGAGTCATCGGGATAGTCCGGATATTGGGGGGGATGGGCCGTTGAAGGATGTGCAGAGTCAGTTGGAGAATCGGTTGCAGGCTATTACGGAGGGGTCGACGGAGGCTGAGGATTTGAAGGTGGAGAAGGATCATATGGAGCATCAGTTGAGGCTTGTGCGTAATCAGATGAAGCGGTTGATTGATGCGAGAGCAAGGGGGGAGACGGAGGTGGAGGTGGAGCAGTTTGAGCCTGTCATATACACTGCGAAGCAGCTTAGGCTTATTCGGAAGGTGTTGGATAAATGGCGAGCGCACCGGGCGTTCTCCATGGCAGAGGCTGTCTTGTCGAATGCTGTTCTCATCAAGGAGGCGAATATAATAAGGTAACTTTGTTCACTTACTTTCACTCGGTTCAGAAGGCTCATACGTTCCATTTTTAGCAAAGAGCTGGGGAAAGACGTTTCGTTCAACTTTACCATATCCTCAGGCGGTTCTCTGGCCGCTCCTGCATCATCCGTGGATACTATAGCCGGTCTCGATCAGTTTGGCGACGTCTCCGACCCAGTCCTTCGCTCAGCCACACAGCCTTCGGTCGCTGTCAAAGTCCTCGATAAGCGAAACAATGCCATATACGTCTGGTCACTCGACCGCTTGCAACAGCAGTTGCAACGAATGCGAAATTTGACGACTTACATCGATCGACCATCTTACACCCAACACTTCTCCTCAGACGAACCATTTTACGATTCACCTCCACCAGAATACTCTTTCATCGGAAATGCCTTGGTGTCGCTCGCTCCCTTGGCCCGCCGTCTTTCGTCGAACTCCACTGTCCCAATATTTTGCCGCTATACTTCAGAGGCAATTGGGTCTTGTAGGATAGATGTCAAGCTGGTCAATGTTGTCATACCTTCGAGGCACTCTTCGGCTCCCTCAACTCGACCTGCGTCACCGGTGCCCGAAGTTGTGCCGCCGGGAAGCAAGCTCAGTTTCTTCCTGACTGTCGACTCGGTAAAGGGACTTTCCGCGCACGACTTCTCTTCTGTCCATCTGCAGGTCCGACTTTCGTCATTTGTCGGGCCTACCCTAGCAGCGGAAGAAGTATTCCCATCAACTGCCATCGATCTCGATTCCTCCTCCCTATCCGAGCTGAAATTCCGTCGCAGTTTCTCCATCGCTGCCACGAGCAAGGTTTTAACCCATTTGCGTAACGGCTACGCTCCTATCGAATTTTTCGCAGCTGTCACCCCTACGTACCTCGAACGCATGGAACGTTGGGATGAGATGCGAGAACAGAAGATGTACCACAGGAACCTTTCCACTCCCAGCACCCCGCCACCGGAGAGCCGTCCGGCAACCGCACCACCTCCCATGAGACGCTCGGAGACGGATTTCGTGGTAGAACAGACACATGACATCGCGGCCTGGATACAGGTATGCGAACTCGCACCAGACGGTCAATACACTCCAGTCCCGGTCACTTCACAAGGTCCACTGGATCCGGGATGTTTCTTCCTACACCAGGGGCTGCAACGACGAGTGGTTATCTCTCTATCATCTAATTCCGGTCCGCAGTTCCCATGGATAGAATTGACCAAAGTTCGAACGGGCAATGTCCGACTGCTCGATCCTAAGGGCCGCATTCACGAGTCAGATTCCAAGGCACTTGTGACGTTGCCCCTTCTCAAGGACCAGGCTGTGGAATTCAAGGCAGATGGTACTGGTGCTCTTACAGGACACGTTCTGTGGGACTCGAGTGTTCACGATTCGGTGCTTCTCAACAAGGTCACAGCAGCCAATCAGCGCATTCTCGTCCAGTTACAATGGGCAGTTGCTGTGGAAACGTGTGCAGACCCAGTCCAATTCAACATGGACATTGCGATCACGATTGGCACGCGGGATGCCCGACCACCTTCCAAACTCCTCAGTTTCTTCGGGTCAAGTAAAATCTTGTCCAAGACGAGTAGCCTGTTTCACGTACGGCTTTCGCCACCTCTCACAAGATCTCCGAAGGATCTGTGGAGACTTGACACGGCAGAGAAGTATGTACGTGGTGAGGAGGCTCTGGGCATCTGGAAACCCCGGGGTATTTCCGTGGTTGAGGATTACTCCAGACTGATCTCGATGGAACGGAGAGCGGCGGACGTGCAGGCGGTTCGCGTCATACTTGCGAATGCACCCCAGAAACCAATCCAACCAGATGCACTTGCATGGCGCACTGATCAGTTGCTCAAGAAATCTCTTGAGCTCTGGCAAAAACGATTCGGACATCAGGGCGATGTAAGCCGCGATTTTCTTTCCCATGACTCTGATCTGCGATTTAATTTTCCCTTTACCGTTTCTCCTTAGATCGTGCTCAGCCAGGAACCGACTGAAGAGGAGGGCTCACCAAGTAAAAAGTCCCTCAGCATTGAGTCTGTTGATGGGTTAAAGCTCATCTCAGAAACGAAAATCATCTCACGGAGGTAAGAAAATATTCCTCCCGATTAAGACAGGATTCAGTCTAATATGCACATCGAAGTGATGGGGCGACGAAGAAAGGACATCTTCTCATAATGACAGATGCGATGCTGAATGTTTGGGAGAAACGTTGGTTCGTTCTGAAGAGGTCCGTTTTGTCTCATTCTCAAGCTACTTGCACGGGACTGAGTATTTCTGTGTCGTATCGAACAGACCTTACCTGCACATGTACGCCCATTCAAATGAGGTGGAGGAAGTCGGTGTAGTAACTCTCACCGGTGTCAACGTTGAAAGCGACCCTCAGAAGGAGATCATCTTAGGGGTGAGCGATATGCGCCATTCCCCGCATTTGCCGACTAACATTTAAACTTTATACTCAGAAACCATTCTCTTTTACTTTGTTCACATCATCAAACTCCCATGCCCTCGCCGCCCCGAATCTGAAAGAGAAACAGACCTGGGTCGCGAAACTAGATCCCACACGTTTGCAATCCTAGCCTCTCTATTTGCGCCCTTTCCTATCTGTCCTGGTTATTGGTGGTATGGTCGTTCATTTTTTTAATGATCTAATTTACTTCAATATTGCTATCGGTCGCATATCTTCTCTCTCGTTCCTTGGTTCTTTTATTATAGATATCATATGTAGCACATACCCTCCGTCGGATTTCTTACCGTATCTCTGTTCCCATACACCAAGTACTCGAAACTCACAATGTACTTTCTTTACGACTATATCCAACAGTTGACGAACTGGTCTCGGGTTTGATTTAGAACAACAATCACTGCTTCGAGAAAGATAAACAACTATTTATTTAAGGCTTCGGACGCCGAAACTCAATCGGCCCTTTCCGTGCTCTTGAGGCCTTGAAGGATGACTTCACGACGAAGCCACTTGTCCTCCGGGGTGAAGTACCAGCTGGCGATGCCAAACAAGGTGACCGAGCCGAAGATGACACAGGCCTAGGGATGTATATGAGGTGACAGCTCAACGAACGCGAAGACACCGCTTACAAAATTGAAAACCTCCGCAGTGACGGGGAAGAAGAAGGGCGAGATCATGACCTAAATAGAGCGTTCAGAAACGCAGACGAGAAAATATTATTGCAATCTCGACTCACGGCGACGATCAAAACATTCCAGAGGCCAGATAGCAAGTACATTGGCCTGGCAAAACGCCCAATCCGGAAATGAGACGCTTGGAACTCTTTCGGAGTCATCGTGAAGCGCAAGAGCGATATCAACGCGTAAGCTGCGATGGTAGGAACACCACCCGCAGAGACGAGGGATGTGAACGCGACTTGACTGGGAAGGATTGTGCATAGGATGAACGCGCCAAAGATGTACATAACGGTGACAGCGTTTTGGGGCTGGCCTTGTGCGTTGACTTTGCCTATCCACGAGGACATTGGGAGGACGCCATCACGTGCGACTGCAAATATCAAACGGGATGCAGCGACTACTGCAATACTGGTGTTCTACGTGAGGGAGTCAGGTTCACGATCTGGGGGGGAAAGGAGGGGACGGATCGAACCAAGATAAGACCCAAGACCGCGAGAATTGTCATAAAGATGCTCGGCCCTCTACCGAGGGCGAGCGCGTATAACTGAACAAACGGTTGAGGAGCACCAAGCGAAAAAAGGGTGTCGAGGTCTGGAGTGCAGAACAGGAACAGTATCGTCGCGCAAAATCCCAAAACCCCGGTAGCCAATGCACTGCTAAGGATACCTTTGCCGGCAACCACACTACGGAGTTTGTCAGCTCGTACACATCGGTCATACGAGTAAGGGTTGCTTACCTTGCGTTCTTTGTTTCCTCTGCAATATGACCCGAAGCGTCGAACCCAGTCATAGAGCCGGCAGTGAAAAGGCTGGAACGACAAACACGTCAGATGATATTCTTTGATAGAGCAAAAGCGAGGGGCATACAAGGAAAGGATCCAATTCCAAGCGGGGGGCGCACCGGTACCGTTATCTATAAAATCGCACTAAGCTCACAGTAGAAGAGTCTCAACAGTAACACGTACAAGTCATGGTGAACACCTCACTCGCACTTCTCAGCCCGTACGTTCTCGACGCCCCAATTGGAAGCCAGATAACACACAGCAAGAAGTCCACAAGCATCAAGCCCATTGAAAACTTGAATATGAACGAATATAACCTCGGGGGCAGATGATTGATGGCAATAGCAATGAGGAGCAGTCCTTCTGAAATAGCCCAAATCATAGCACGCCACTTGACGTTGTCATTCGTCGTCCCACCGGGGAACTCAATCTCCCAAACCGCCAACTGAGAGACAATGTAATTCGCTGTAGTCTTTTCGGCGGGCGGCATATCAATGAAGGATATCCCCGAGCGACTGAGGATGAACACGGACCTGGCAATTCCCTGCAGCGAACGTCATCCAGGCCGTGCAAGTCCACCACGCGACGATAAAGCCAACAAACCTGGCGTATTTTGGGCCGGCACTCTCAGCGGCCCATATATAGATGGAACCGCTCAAGGGAAGTGCTGAGCAGATTTCGGCCAATACCCAGGCGGTCATCATCATGAAGACGATTGTGATCACATAAGAAGACCTAGAGATAATGCCTTAGCCCAGGAATGATATCATCGGACAGCGCGACTTACCAGACAGCCGCAGGTCCTCCGGCGTATAGTCCGAGAAATAGAGACGTGCTGTCGAGAGGATAAGAGCAGTTCGCGCTTTAGAAGTAAAGAGTTTACCGAGCTCCGCCGATGAAATTGAGAGCGCAGAAACTGGCAGCAAAACTCTCGATCAAGTGCCAGGTGCGATGAAGTTGCTAGGAAAGGCTTGAGTCACTGCAGAAGTGAGATACAGAAGTAAAAACGGACCTGTTTATAGCCTAAATTCCGCTACAAGAACTTTGTCAGTAGCTGGACGGAGCCCCATGAGGGGCAGAAAAAACGTGAACGACACTGGGGCTTCCCTACGCAGGTCTGAGCGCTGATCAGGTTCAAGCGGTATGATCTCAATCCTTGCGGACACTTTGTCTCCCAGTGAATATAATTCAACGGAGATTCAGAAGAAGTCCAGCAAGGATACCCGCAGCCATAATCCAGTGTTTTCCACTAGAAGTAGACGTTACCAGTACGATGAGCAGCTCAAATCTGTCCAGGTCCTCCCAATCGCTTCAAGTCTTCACCAATTGCAACTGGTCGGCGTCCATGACCGATTCTTGGTCCCCTCCTTGATGACTGTCTTTAGATCCAGAGCGGTGGGAGGCTTGTTCGTCCATGGTGATGGCGGTCAGGAAGAAAAGGGTTTTTCAACTTTCATCAAATGCGCGGCATTACCGTGTAATTGTTAATTGATTGCATCAGAATCGTGAAAAATTGATATGCTTATCAAGCGTACAGAGATAAGATAACGATGTGATATATGAATCCGAGGTATGTACATGAACTCCCCATGATATGCCATTTGCAGATGCTACACATACGATCACTGAATACCAAACCGCTGAGAAACAAAAGTCAGATGAGAGCCATAAAACAGGAAACCCCTTCCTTGCACTCACCGGCTTGAGAGCCTTGATCAACGCCCATTCTTCATTAGATACATCGGTCCGGAAGGATGCCTGGTTTTTCGTCGCTTAAGCCCGGGAAAACAATACCAACGAGGACAAAACACACCTTGAGAACGTCGATACTCTGTCGGGTAATGTGACTGAGAATCTCGTCCTTGTCATCGAAGTGTCGACCGAACATCTTCGCCGATTGATAAACGGCGTGTTCAATCTTGACTGCAACACCAGCACCAGCCTGAGACTTCTTCACGATCTGAAAGGAGGAATTAAGCTTCAATACACGAGTCGAACATTCACGGGAAGTAACGTACTTCGTGTGCCTTGTGATTTATCTCCAGGGAGGTGCTGTGGGAGTTGTATGAGCTCGGATCCCTCTTATTTCGAAAATGACCGGAACACGTACACTTTGCCAAGGTCAATGATCTCCTTCTTCTGCGTGGCCGGATCTATCTTCACAACCGAGAGGGGAGTGCCCACCCGTAGAGTTCCATCCAGGATATCCACGCCGAGGATGATGGGGTCTCGTTTACAGAAGGCGGCAATGATCTTGAGTCGACAAGGCCAGACAGCCTGTGGTGCGGCATCCCTTCGTTTAGCCTCAGTGATTTCCTCGTTGTAAGCCTTGAATTGATCGAAGAGATGGTAAATGATGTCCGCTATGAGGGCGCATGAGTGAGGGTCTGCTCCCGGATCAAGTAAAAATAGCTTGCCTTTGAAAATCCTGATACCCATCTCTTCAGCAAGTCGGTCAGCGTCCTTGTCGACCGGCACGTCGAAACAAAGGATACACGCAAGCTCCTTCGCCTTCTCCAACATGGTACCAGCCCGCATGATATCCTTCTTGTGTACAGGTCCGATGTTGATACCTGAGACGGGGATCTTGCTGACTTTCAGGAAGTCCAACAAAGCCTCGAGAGATCCAAGCGTCGAGGCCTGGACACACACGCCACGACCTGACTTGTCGATGCTGTTAAGCAAGGACGTAAGGTCGGACATGACTTCGTCACGGAGATCATCCTCGTCATCGTCCGGCCCACAGACGAGAAGTCTGGAACCAGCAATGGCTTTCTCGAGGTCTGGGGCCACGATCTTGACACCCAATGCCGCCTTGACTTCCTTGTGATGGACATAGGCGGACTAATGAACACGGTGAACGGTGAGTCTGGTTCGAGGTGTCAGGAGAAAGCATTCTCACCTTGATCCGAAGTTCGCGAAGCGGCTGAGGCGTGAGAAGAGCACGGACTTGTGTGACAATTGGACCGTTCAGCCCACAGACAACAATCTTGTCTCCTTCCTTCATCGTGCCGTTCGACAAGACAACATCGATGGTCGTGCCAAGACCTTCTATGACCTTGACTTCCAGCACCGTACACTCCAACTCGGAGAGATACATGAGCCGGTCACTCATACGCTGCTGCGTGAGATTGATGAGCAACATGATCATGTCAGGAACACCCTCTCCGGTAATGGCAGACGTGGGTACGAGCGAGACGTTCCGCGCGAAACTCTTGTTTTCGTAGTAGAGGACGGCATTGAGGCCTTCCTCTGCGAATGCGAGGATCGTCTTTTTAACGCGGTCCTCGAATTCTCGCTGGACAGAACGGGATTGTTTCGCTAGGGACTCCCGGAAGGCCCCATCTGGGGTTGCTTGCCACCCATACATACGGTCGATCTTGGAGGAATTCGCTCAGCAAATCCTGTGAGAAACACGAATGAAAGGTCACACCTTGTTCAATGCCACGATGAACGGGGTCTTACGATCACGCAGTAAGCGGAGAGATTCGAGCGTCTGCGCCTCCAATCCGTGCTACAAAGACACGGCGTAGATATGTCAGCGTACGACAAGGCCAACCCGCGAAACCGCCCTTACCATGATATCAACGACCAGTATAGCGATGTTACAGAGCGAACTCCCACGCGATCTGAGGTTGGTGAACGATTCGTGTCCAGGAGTGTCGATGATGAGTAAGCCCGGGACCTTGTATTCTTGCTTGTTGTCCTGAAAGAAACAACTGCATTAGCATAACCGTAATGCGATCCACCCTAAGTATAGCCAATACCTTGTTGAGAACAGCAGTTTTCATCCTGATAGCCTCCTGAGGGAAGTAGGTTGCACCGATCTGCTGCGTGATACCTCCTGCCTCTCCCTCCTGTACGTTTGTTTGACGGATCTGGTCGAAACCGTCATTAACGTCAGTCGTAATAGACGTAGGTGTGAGATCAGCTCACCTTATCCAGGAGTTTCGTCTTTCCTGTATCGACGTGGCCCAGAATACAGCAAATGGGACTACGTAAATCGTCTTTGCTGCGCGCGGCGAGGGCTGCTTCGTGTGCTTTGGCTCGTCGCTCGGCTGCCTCAGCTTTACGCTGAGCCGCCATTTGCTGCGTCTTCGACAGCTCCTCGTCGCCGGAATCCTCATCGGAGGAATCATCGTCGTCGTCGTCCTCATCATCCTCATCATCCTCATCCGAAGAGTCATCCTCGTCCGACTCTGACTCGGGAGGAGGAGCGCCCTTCGCAGGAGGTTGTTTGACTGCTGTTTTCGCCGGTGCCTGCTTAGCCGGCGCTGGCGAAGCCTTCGTCGACGGGGCAGCTATTCTCTTATTCAGCGACGTAGGCTTTAGGATCATGTATGATTTACTCACCCTTAGCCTTGCCATTAGGCTCTGTAGCTTTGGGCTTGACTGGCGCGGGTTTGGACTCCTCTTCCTCGTCACTTGATGCATCCCACGAATCCTTGACATCCTCCTGTGTGACCTTCGGTGCATCCTCTTCGCTGCTAGCATCCCACTCGTCCTTAACACCTTCATTGACCGCAGGCTCAGGTTCCAAAGACTTCTCCTGAACGACGGGGGTAGCGGGTTCAGTGGCTGGAGTCCTCGGTCGCGATTCGGGTGCAGGTGAAGATTCCTTTGCACCGGGTCCCTTCTTCTTGCGGTTACCATAGACCGGCTTCTTAGACGCGCTTCCGCCCTGTTGCAGGCCCTCAATCTGAACCCCGGAAGCCAGTAGTGCTTGCTTCCGCATCTCAGCCGCCGCCCGCTCTTCCTTCTGTTTCTTGGTCAATAGCCTGCCCTCTTTCTTCGCCAACTCCCGTTTAGCCTTAGAGAAGTGTTGTCAGCACTGACGAAGACGTTTGATGCAAATTCAGTCACCTTTTCCTTGTCCTTGCGCCTCTGTTTCTCTTCTTCCTTCCGTTTCTCCTCCTCCGCTGCTTTCCTCTCCTCCTCCTCGATGCGCTTCCGTTCTTCCTCCTCAGCACGCCTCGCCTCCTCCTCGAGACGCTTCTTCTCCTCCATCATCGCCTTCAATGCACTGATACCCCCCTTCTTCTTTGTCGCCGTTGGTGCAGGTGCCGGTGCAGGCTCTTCATCCTTCTTGGCTTTCTTCTTCTTCTTTTTCTTCGAGTCAGCCTTGCCGGTTGCAGCCTCGTCTTTATCGTCATCGTCGTCATCCGGCTTTGAGGGTGTTTCGGTAGATTCAGGAGGGGCTGTTGCCGGAGTCGAAGGTTTGTCGTCTTCAGCAGCTTTTTTGGCTGCGGCTTGAGCCTTTTTCTTAACCTGATATGGATTGTTAGCCACGGCGCGATAAGGGGCTTGCGGTTTCGCTCTCACCTTTTCCCTCTCCTTCTTCAATTTCTCCTTTTCCTTCTTCGAGAGAATTTTGACTGCTCCGGGCTCTTCTCCTGCCTCCTCGTCGTCATCGTCCTGTGCTGCTGGGGGTGGTGTTTCTTTAGCTGGCGCGTCGACTTCAACGCGCAAAAATGAGCAAGATCCTTGAGCAGAGGGATATAGCTGTACTCACCAGGTTTAGGCGGTGTCGCAACCTGTTCCTGTTCCTCCTCCTCAGGCTCTTCGTTTCTTGCCTTCTTTCCTTTGCCCTTCTTCCCCTTCTTCCCCTTCTCCTTGACTGGCCCCCACTCTTCATCGGCCAGATCATCGGCGGTTACTTCGACAGGCTTCTTGCTTGAAGGAGCCTCTGCATCGTCTGAGGGCTCGTCGTCGGCATCGATCGGTGCCGCTGCCTTCTTCTCTTTCTTTTTGTCCTTCTTGTCCTTCTTGCCCTTCGAACTGGCCTTAATGGCCGACTGTAGACATTTCGATCAGCTCGCAAATCCTGTAAACGAGAGTAATTGTGTTCGTGTACGTACCATTAGCCCGCCGTAATCCTCTTCTTCCTCATCTGCTCCGCCTCCGTCCATCATCAGAGCTGCAAATCCGCCGCCTGATTTTTTGACGGGCTTCGAGTCGTCGTCGGAGTCATCGCCTGCGGCGGCGGCCACATTGTTGTCGGCGATAGATTCTCCTGCCTGTGCCCTATCCAGAGAAAGATTAGTTCACAATTTTTCTGTGACCTCGGAGAGAATTTCGCACCAGTAATCATCATCGTCAGCCTTCTTTCCCTTCTTTCCTTTGTTCTTTGGTGGCATTTTTCCGGTGTGAATATGGGTTCAAGAAGAGAAATGAAGGCCAATTTATAGGATTCTGTCGATGGCCAGCCTCGATGATGAGTTGGACGACCTCAGGCTCGAGCGCGGTCGGTGCCGCGCCGGTGGCAAGTTTTATTATGTCAGCTATTGTCTTGGTGGCCTGTCGCACTCAGAACGACTCATACTCAGACACGACCACCACCATGGGCTTACTCACAATTATCAGAAAGAACCGAATGAAGGAGAAGGAGATGCGAATTCTTTTTTTGTAAGCAAACTAGTGTTTTCTCTTTCAGGGTTCTTTGACAGGATTTAGAGGGCTAGATAATGCTGGGAAGACTACGATCCTGAAGAAACTCAACGGAGAAGACATCCTGAGTGTTAGCCCCACCCTAGGATTCAACATCAAGACCTTTGTACATGGAAAGTGAGCCAGCCGCTGCCTCGTGCACAGGTTCTATGGCTCCACTAGTCAAGACCTTACCTGATTCTAGATATACCCTCAATATCTGTGAGCAACCCCCGTGTCCCCAGTTCCTGAAGATTCTCATTGGGATTCCTCTTCTGTAGGGGACGTGGGCGGACAACGAACCTTACGTCCGTATTGGCGAAATTACTTTGAGCAAACAGATGCTCTAGTTTGGGTTGTCGACTCCGGGGACCGAATGAGAATGAAGGATTGCCGGGAAGAACTTCACAGCCTTCTCCTGGAAGATGCAAGTTCAACCATTTCACCATGCCCTTGTCGAATCATCTGACGATCATTATCAGCGTTTAGCTGGCGCGTCTCTCCTCATCTTTGCGAACAAGCAGGATATAGAGGGATCTATGTCCGATCGTGAAATACGAGAGGTAAGTCGGTCGCTTCTTTTTATATCTTTCTAGAAGCGTGAATCGCACCATCAGGCTCTCAATTTAGACTCTATCAAATCGCATAACTGGGCAATCTGGTCGTGTAGTGCAGTGACAGGACAGAATCTGGTACAAGGACTTGACTGGGTTGTCGGCGACATCGCGGGGAGATTGTATTACTCTTCCATTTCAGCGTCTACCCCATCCACCCGCGGTCCCGCGATAGCATCTTGATCTTTGGCACAAACCTTCTATGATAAACCTTAACATGGACTTTCTACCCGACTAGCTAGACCTTAGTGGGACCTACTTCTGGACGTTCACGCGGTGTAACCGTCAATCTCACATTTGAAATCTCTTCGTCTGGGTGTCGACCTCTTTACCAGCCCGAAATCGAGCGGTACCATGGGGTAGATTGATGTGGTGCACACAATATCAAGCCCTTCTAAGCACGCTATCGAGTACGTTGCCTGCCATATCAGCTCCGTCATCCTGAGGGGATCTGCTTCAATGAATCAGAATCCTTACTTTTTTGCGGGTCCAATCACCCTTTCTGTTGGTTCGCCACAGTCTTAAAGACATTTCGGTAAATCCTCGTCATTTCCTGCGCGAATAATCTCCGCATTGAAATTCCGCTTGTTTGACAGAATCCTTGGGGTGCCGATGCATTGGGTTGCCGGATATACCACACTCTACACACGATTCCCGAAACGTTCTTACTGTTGCCCGCCTCGCAAGAGCCTGCGGCAAATGCACTATTGCCTTCACCATTCCCCCACACACTCAAACGCCACTGCCATCTGGTTCATTCAATACTCAAGGACGGTTGTTGCTTGTTTCATAAGCTTGGTATTCATTCGCCTACCCGCCTCTGCGCATTCATCCATCACGAAGTGTTCCGCCTCGATTTCTAGTGTTAAATGCCATGATCTCAGAGCTTTGTGATTCTCGTTCTAGAAAATCGGTCCCTCAAACCGATGTCACCATAGACAACATCCAAGGAAGGAGCCGTCAGAGTTCTGGAGAGATTCTCGTAAGGAGGTGGGTAAAATCATTTCAATGGACGATCATGTACAAGTGACCTACTTGAAGGAGGAACGACACATGTATTCACGAGAATTTCCAGGTTACGTTGATTTTCAAACTGAATGGTTGATTCCACGGTCATCCATTTAAGGACCAGTACTCCATTTTTACGAAGGAACAATGGTGAGTTGGAGACAGTTCAACGATGAGTTGATTGACAGCTCAGATGCCAGGCGCTGCGGTTATCATGAGAGAGCTGGGACATACGTGGGTCGTGCAAACGATAGCATCCAGATCAAGCGAATATGTAGAGAAGTGGAATACACGACCAGAAAGTCTGTCGTAGGTCGCACCATCTATCGCCCGGATTTGAAGGCATGACTGACACAGGTTTGTGGAATGAGCGCCCTTGATCAACAACCGCTACTCCGTCTCCGTTAGGCGCCGCAAGAGAACGATGGTTCACACTTCCGTTAATTTTCGGGAGTACTTCCCCGACGGTTCGAACAGGTCTTTACACGCATTTCACCCGGGTCGTCAAGTAGACGGAGGCGTGGGGAGTAAGCAAAGACTGGGCTATGCGTGCTCTGCCAATGTTGTATCAAGTTTGGCTCTCAGCCATCAACCATCATGATGAGTTCAAACGCGAATAGGCACCTTCTGCAAGTCTTCTTTCGCCATCACACCCCAAGATTACTTCCCTGTACTTGTTGAGTTCCAGGTGAGTGGGCCTATTCTCCCTGCCTCTCTTCTGAGATAGTAACGCTGGTCCAGCGCAAGCCTGTTGTTCTCTTGTCGCGAATCTCTTAAGCCCGCGCTTTTTGTGCTTTGAATCCAGGGTTACTCACAAACTCTAACAAGATCGTCATATACGCTAACCAAATATGTATGTCGACGAATGTCTTAACCCGGGAACGCCATTTCCGATCGACTGTCGGTACGTACTCTATGCATTCATCAACCAGCACAGCCAGCCAACTTTGCGGGAAGCACATATGTCAGCAGAAGTAGCTGCACATGTCCAGGTCCCTACGCCCAGCAGCGTCGGGGCGCCGGAACCTAGAACGAGTAGGTCCGCAACCGCTACTCATCGTAAAGTATGACGATACTCATTGTATTATCCGCCAAAAGACCACTCCCGGAAGATAGTTGAGATTGTCGTCATTATGCTTCTACGTACATCATGGACAAGATATACTGTAAGGGTTCTCATCCCCGTTCTTCCCTTCAGACTTTCCACGTTCAAGTTACGAACAGACCGCGAACCATCGTCAATTCAAAAAGTTTCCACACAGCTTATGTCTCGACTTCTCTACTCACAACGGCACTACATCGTAAGTACATGGCTATCTTTGAATTTGATGTTCCGCCATGTGCCTTCTCACAGAAAGGTAAACTGGACATTGTAGCAGCGGGAATGATAATACTGGCTACTCGGTCTGACGTGGTGTCTTTCACGAGCAAGATTCCGGATTCCACCCAGAAAACTGTTGCGATCGTAAGCGGTCCTATCCTTATCGCACCATGTACACGGTCTATTCACCGACTATCACAACATTGCGCAGATCACATCTACATGTATATGTTTCGCTGTCAAATCAGACTGTGGTGGTGCACTGTGTGAGTTGTGAGTATGTATCAAGCGTGCACATGGCTCTCGTTCCTCGTCGGGGGACCTTTCTTTCTGGCGGTTCTGATTCTTCCCGCCCCTTCCCCATTTCTTCGGTTGCAGCCAAGTCGCGACACGCGAGGAATCTCGACATGGTGACCAGATGAAACAGGCTAAACATGGAGCATCTCATTCGTCCCTGCAAATCGTGTTATTACCTAGTGTTCGCACCAGTTTATCATGAGAAAGAGTGTGCGTCCTTGTGTCGGTGGATCCAAGGACTCCCGCTGATGCAGACCCACGACAAGATACCACGGCCGCTTCAAACCGCCACATATTCAAGTGGTCGAGATATGGGTGCAGTCATACTTACATGGATACCAAGAGGAGATACTTCCAATCCTTACGAATCAGTGTCATACTCACACAGGGTCAGGCCGCAGGTCCCGGAACGGACCCAATTGAGTGAGCTCGAGAACGGATCCACATGTTTCCTTACTGTTTTCCCACTCGTGGGTGTATTTCAGGAAACTAAGTAGAGACGTTCGATTATGAGAATCACTGGTTTCGTGCAAGTGGACTTTGAGATTGTGATTGACTAGAGAAGTAGATGTAGGGTGCTGATATTATCGGCTTGGGCAATATTCTTCCTCCATGGTTAGGTTCGGAACAAGACCGAGCGAGGGAGGCAACTGGAGGGACAGGGGGTAGCGACGTGCCTGCATCCTCATTCAGGAGCAATACAGGATGCCTGTTGAAGCCCAGCCCGTGCCAGCTCGTCAAAGCCGCCCGTCACTCGGACATTCACAGACGGAAGCTTGGCACAGCTCAACAAAGCGTCGGTCAGAGCACCGGAACTCCTGGGGCCGATTTTCTCACCATGAGAAGTGAGGCCAGCATTCTGAATGCTAGTCTATCAAAAAGGAAGTCGAATCATCAGCGTTTGTTTTCTTTCTCAGGTCGTTGTGTGTTTAACTTCGCGGATCGGTGTCTCAACAAAAGTGCGGATGTCGCTCAAGAACCTGACGGTGTTTTGGGGGTTCATAGCTAGCATGCTAACAATGACATGCTCGAATTCAGTGAGCGACAGACTGGACGGGGCACGTAATTAGCAAGGTTTGTGGGTATCAATCTCCTCGCTTGTTCAGAATTGCCACCAATTCGAGCAGTCACTCGGGGGACTGCTTTCGCTTTTGTGGCGTTTTTAAAGTTTTGACTGTTTCGCCATGTACCGTGGCGTCGGCAACTCAAGTCACCGTCCAGCAAATCCTAAAGAGACGACCCAAATAATCCAGGACGTCCGGGATCTACACAGAACTTGGGTAGCTCAGAGGCGCCCGGGAATCCGTCTTCACCTCCCACGTAGTTCCGCTCCGCCTATCGCTGATGCTGTGACTGCATCCCCGCGGGGAGCTTGGTGTCAAGGAGGCGACGTACGCTCAATCCTCAAAAGATATGATACTTCGGTCCCGCCACCAGTGAAGGCGAGAACTGGTTTCAAATACGTCTACCCGTTGCCTCAGGCGTTGTCCGAGGCACTTACAACGACACGAGTGGTCTGCGGGCCAAAGTGAGCTCTAGTCCTGCTGTATACCGCTTGGGCTTCGTCGGTATCAGACGAGGGCATTACGCCGTTTGTTTCGGTAATACGTGAATGCCATTAGACTACCGCAGAAACATTGAGCAGTACTACATAGTAAGTACACATGCTTTTGAAAACGCCCGTGTGATAGGGCCCCGGTGGCTGGAGCTAAGATCGGCAGTCGCTGACCGATTGCTGAGTCTTGTATAAGCCTCTCTGATGAGTTTGAACTTGCCCAAGCCCGTCTGAGGTCTCAAGATAAGGCGGAGCCAGGCAGGTCAAAGCCAAGAAAGAGCAACACTGATTCCCATTACTGGTTGAGTATGCTGAAGGCCCTTGGACGATGTACTTGGCGGACAAGGCGACCACGAACAGAAAGTGTCATCGGAAATCTTCCGAGCAGAGTTTTAATGCAGACGTTGCGCAGGATCCATAGCCTGAGAGAATATGAAGGAGTGTAATAATCGAAATGCCGGTCAGACGGATATCGGGAGGATGATTGTCGCGGCAATGTAAGTCGTACTGTTCAATTGGTATCATCAACGGCGACGCCAACATTTGACCATTTGGTGAACAACATTGTACTTTCTGATCTGTCTGCAGATAGAATGTCCGTAAGAGTGACCATGGGGTATTTGAACCTTGACGGCGGCTTCCACCAGAAAGTTATTTGAGGGGGAATAGCTACGACGGAGTATCGAATTTGAGATTTTGGACCATGAGGAATTCTTCTTTCCAATCAGGGATTGACGGATCGGCCTCTTGCAGCCTTTTGAGGCCTCTTGCTGAGCACGTCGCCTGGTATAAACATGAAACGGCGGGACCTCTAAGCGAGCCGTACGTGGATTTTAGGGCAACCTTCCACGGCGACGGCGAAGGAGCTTGCAAGTCTCCAAGTCACCTCGGAGCGCCGTCTGACTGAATAACTATGCGCACAGACACAACGGAAACAGCTTGGAATATCACCGAGGCGGGAGCTCGAAACAAAGTTTTGCGTGCACGTCGTACTGCGGTCTCTGCCCTGGAACGGGGTACAAAACCGGCAGGAACTGAAGTCAACTTTGTAATTCGCAACGGGCGCCTTGAGTTCGTCCAGGTCGTCTTGGTCGTCGTTCTGATTCTCAGAATCTGTTATGCATGTACAATCTTTGAGATCTGGTATGGTGGAGAAGAGCGGGAGATACATCAAGAAAGCACATGCGCTCGGGGGGCATAGAAAACGTGGGGAACGACAAAACCAACCAGGCAAATACTCCAGGCAGGTACTTACGAGCTTCCTGAGAGGACTGATTGAGTGCGAGTAGTTGCCGAGATTGAGACCGAGTGGGAGGCCGATGGATGGACGAATTTAGGCGAGAGAATCCTTGTGGGATTCCCTGTGATTGGAATTACCTAATCAAATCCAAGATCTCAACACCTGTTCCAACACGTTATCACCCTTCCGCTATAGACTTCCATGCATGGCATAGAGATCCTAATAGATGTAATGTAACTTCTTGTACATCCTTTCATTTTCAACAATGGCCGCTCACCAAGTGCCTATAAAACCTAAACCGATTTCAGTCCATGTCCTCATCTCCTCCCCGTCCCTTTCCCGAGCCGTTCCAAAACATGTCCGCCTCACATTCCTGCGCACACTTTGCTCCTCCTTCAACTAAGGCTCTCAAGGGTTCGACCTCCTCGCTGTTTGCTCTTGCTCTCCCGTCGCCGCGGTCATGGCTTGCTACCTTTGGTATATTCTTTTGATAATTTCCTTCCCGATGATTGCTCACTCTGGTTCGATACATAGCCCGGACATCCATTTTATCCGTCCTCAACGATGCAATAACCACAGGACACCTAACAATCTCCGACTCCGAAGGAACTCACTGCTACGGGACCTACAAACCTGGGTGCAATGACGTTTATCTCAAAGTCAACAACGAAAACTTCTGGTTGCGACTCATGTTGTATGTATCCCCGATCTATGGTCGCGTCCCAATATCTAACGTGTCTCTAATCTCACAGATCTGGGGACCTTGGATGTGAGATCCATTCTGCGTCTTCTCATATGTTCGATCCTCAGTGTTCCTATTTTGCGTACAGTCAGCGAGGCCTACATGCTGAATGATATCGAGATCAGTGGCCTGAAGGGGGCAATGGATGTGAGTCTTAACCCTTTTCTATCGCCGAGTTCTCATCCATTCAACGCGTCTCCTACCACAGTTATGGCTCGATAATCAGGCGGGCATGGAAGACACCCTGTCCTCCACAGTGGCTCGCATTTCATCGGCCGTTACGGGGTTCTCGAATCGCTTCATCGGCCAGACCAAGTCACAAGCTCGCTTGAACGCGATTGCAAGCTATGATCAGTCGAACGAGCTGTTCAAGGTACATGTCTCCCTTTACCATTAATCGGTTCTTGTTCTCATTACGGACTATTTCTAGGCTTTCCTGAGCAACGAAATGATGTACTCTTGCGCCCTTTGGGATGACGCAGAGGGTGGTGTACGAGGGGACCTCACTATCGGACCGACTCCGGGAGACCTTGAGGCTGCTCAGAAACGGAAAATCCACCATGTCCTCCGAAAGGCCCGGGTAAAACCAGGTCATCGAATTTTGGAATTTGGAAGTGGCTGGGGAGGTCTCGCTATCGAGGTCAGCTGAAGTCTGTTCTTCTCCAAGCTTCTTGATATATTGACTCCGGTGTTCGATAGGCTGCCGGTACCTTTGGATGTGAGGTCGATACCCTGACCCTCTCTGTCAAGCAAAAGGAGTTGGCTGAGGAGCGTATCAAGGCTGCTGGACTCCAGGACCGAATTCGGGTCCATTTGATGGACTACCGTGATATCCCGGCCAGCTGGGAAAAGTCCTTCGACGCGTTTATCAGCGTCGAAATGATCGAGGTAAGCTGAACACGTTGGCTTTGAGCCCGCCGCCTGCTCACTGAACCGGTCGATCCAGCATGTCGGAACGAAGCACTACAACACGTACTTCAAGCTGGTCGACTTTGCGCTCAAGTCACGAAATGCTACCGCCGTCGTGACTGGCTCAACGTTTCCCGAGGGACGCTATACGGGTTGCCAGTCTGAGGATTTCATGCGCCGGTACATGTGGCCCAACTCGTGCTTGCCCAGTGCGACTGTCCTCATCAACGCGGCTCAGACCGGCGGGCAGGGCAACTTCACTCTGGAAGGAGTCGAGAACCACGCAGCCCGTACGTTATGATCCAAAGTTCGACGCAACGGGAAGACTGATCGCACTTTCTAGACTATCCCCGGACGTTGCGGGAATGGGGCCGACGACTAGAAAAGAACATGACTCCTGAGGTCATCTCGAGAGAGTACCCGGAATTGAAGGATCCTGTCAACTACGACACCTTCATGAAGAAGTGGCAATATTTATTTGCATACGCCGGTGCTGGATTCGCCAAGGGCTACATTACTTGCCATATGCTCACTTTCAGTCGGAAGGTTCGTCCCTGCGTTCTACTTTGCTCTGTGCGGTAAGACTAACGTGTCATTACTTGCTCAGAATGACTGTCCCGAGATGTGTGATTGAACATGAAGCATACTCGCCCCAAAAGATGTGCACCTGATCCTACCTCATCTCCTGTGCAGTTCCACCGTCCCTTCCCTCTCACCAGTATACGCATCAGAGTTATGGACTCTTACGATCCCCTACGACGAACACAATGGACACATCCTATTGCCCTAATTAACACTCTTCATTCATTCGGTAAAAAAAAGCGGCCGTTGATTTCAACTTGTACATTATCCACACTAGATACACTCTACCATCATACCTCTCTAGAATACGGTTACGATATACCCCATTCATCTTCTTGCATACTGACAATGAAACAAATTCAACCCAGTCAAACGTCTATCATATGTTGCGGGACAACGGAACTATTCGTTTCTTTTCACACAAAGGTTGAGGATCTTGCGAAAGATCGCGCTAATCGGTTAGTCTAAATATCCAACCTTCTGCCTTACGCTGCCGGAGTACTCCAGTCAGATCTTCTGAACTCACCCATTCCAAGTTGAATCTCGTGTCAAATGTCATCTGAGCCGCGTGCTGACCCGGTGGGAGGGATTTTGCACTGGCTATCACGTCCCCTGCTCCCTGTATTTTTTTTTAATGATGAGGTGGAGATATGAATATCATGGGAAATCGCGGTTTCTATCATTAAAAGCCTGCGAGCCACGTGTTTTCATCGCGTTTAAACCATGTTCACGCGACTTGTGCCACCGCGTCGCACCGGCACTACTAAAAGCTGGGAAGTCTGAGTACCGGTGCGCATGAGGTCATTGTGAAGAGCTCAACATATGTGGGTGCCTACCGTTTCCCATTTCCCAAGGGATAGCGGATGGCGTTTCTATGACAGAGGACTAGCGGAAACAGCCGCCTCGGAAGGTCAGAAGCTGTATAGATTGGCTGGTTCTCGAACAACGGAGGCTCATAGGAACTAAATAGAGAAGGAGATAAGTCTATTTAAACTCCTGTGGCTGGGCAAAACTTGAACATACCTCCCGTGATGAGTACTAGTTGCAGTTCGAAGGTGCATTCGGCCGAACGTTAAGCTCGCCCGCGTATCGGATTAGCCGCCCGTCGAGCCTAGTCAAATGTATATATTGAGGCGTCGAAGGAAGGGAGGAGAACGCGTACGGGCGTGCTAGCTAAGCTTACACTGTACAGTTGAAAGGAGTCACATTGTGATTGACACGATCAGGTGCATGAGTAAAATACTCCGACACTTTCTCGTCCTGAATCGCAGTTATCGCCATTCGTATCAGAACAATCAAGGGGCAAATACCGTGTTCAGCGCCGTATACAGGCCGCCCTTTCCCCTCAGTCACAGTGCGTTGATGATGACAACATGCGCCCAGATCTACAGCCTGCAGGTCCTAAATCTGGGGACATTAATTTTCAGTCAGCCATCATTTGGCTCAGATTCACGCATTTGAATAAAACTGACTGCCTAGCTGAAGGGGTAAGTTTTCTGGGTAGCCGATATGTAGATTCTGATATTGGTCGACAGCTGCTCGACAATCATCGTCTCTGCTGTTTCGTCCGCACAATATCCCCCGCGTTCGCTCTTGCAAAACGAGCGACGTACCTCAAAGAATTAGCCGGTCGATATCCGCCACCCCTGGCTATTGAGAGATGCCCGTTCAGCGTGGAAACCTGCTTGAGAACGAAAGAGTGGGTAGAGAGCCTGCCTGTGCCCTGCAAACGTCAAGGTTCAATTAATTTTCCCTCGAAAGCGTACTTACCGTGAGCCTGAGAGGTCCAACTACACTAGAGGCAATGCGAAAATCATCTGTCATTGTGAGGTGACTCGAATGTTCACACATACACAAGTCGCGAATCTTGGGAACGAAGGCAGAACCTGGGGCCGGTGGGGTAAGGGAGTAGCTTTGTACACGATGCCCTCCATCTGACATTGGAGAGAATGTTCAATTGAGTGATATACTCATGCCTTGAATGCACACAACCGAGATAAGTACGGGCATCACAGAAAACATCAATGTGTATGTGTTCATGATTGCGTGCCCTAAAGATATTCCAAGGAAGCTCCGGGGGGTGACTCTTGAGACTGGATGTTCAGGGCAATTCAGGGCCACCCGTGATAAATCATAATGAGTAGAGGTATGTACTGAATACTCACAGGTTGTGTTATTGCATCCGGTTGCTGTACACAAGATTGCCCAGATCTGCAGACTAAATGTTGGGATGTTTATCAAGCGATAGGGGGAGGGGGTATGCAGAAGCACAGAAAAACGCGGACACATAAACCTCCCAACCCCAATAATGAAATGCACTACGGCATAACGAAGTAGTCCCATTTGCGCTTGTGCTGTTTGATCGGAATGCACTAGAATGTATAATGAAAAGGCTATAGACCATATGCGAATGTTGCTGACAGTCAACAGCATCAAAATCCAACCCATGATACCATCCCTAGACTCTTCAGGCTGAGACGGCCACCTCGCCTGCAATCCTCCCGAAGACGACGGCCTCCAGAAGCGACGATCCACCCAGCCTGTTCTTGCCGTGAACGCCGCCAATGACTTCCCCTGCAGCGTATAACCCTGAAATGGGAATGCCTTGGTCGTCGAGAACGTGAGTCGACGCGTCGACTGACACGCCTCCCATTGTCTGTTGACCAACGACCGTACGCTCAGTGCCAAGTGTTATCGGTCGGAACGGAAAAACCTACGTAGTGTAACACAGGTGTGATTTCTGCGACTAAAATTGGAGCGTCAATTGTGTAGAGTGCATTATCGAAGTGTCCTGAGGTACCCAACAGAAAGGCAAGCCGTCAGCAAAGGTTGGCAATTGGATAGCAATTGGATAGGGCGGGATTCACTTTTGCCCAGAGGATCGGTTGCTTTCCCTTCTCCGTACAGACTATGAGAATCAAACGTCTTTTGGAGATTTTCGAGGGGTACGTCCCCTTCGACGGCGAGCTGGCTCCCAGATTCATATCGTTTCATGAGTCCCTTCGCAACGTAGAAGTCACCTAGACAAAGGAAGTATCCCGTAAGTTGCCCGTCGGTCCAATATGATAGGATCACGAGAAGGCTCCCTTACAGTGAGTTTTGAGAACACCAGCCGACCTCTCATTCAAGATTAGTCTGATCGGCGAATCCCCCGCTTTGATCAGCTCGTGCATCTTCGCAGAGACGACATCCCTTCGTTCCAGCTCATCCACAAAGCGGTCTCGTGTCTATTGATGAGGATACCTCCAACACCGCGAAGGGCTTCTGCAGCCAAGAACTTGGTCTTCGAAGATGGCGATTTAGGATCAACAAACCCTAGCATATAAATCAATCTGAGCAAGGGAGCATCCTCAGATCGGCAAAAGGGCGAAGTACCTGTAGGATGAATCTGAACTTGTTCAACGTCGAGAAGAGCTGCTGGCTTCTGGAGAGAAGCAGCCAAACGCAGCCCATCCCCAGTGGCATGATCGCCACTTGCGGTGGGAAGATCGAGAAGCTCCGGGCGATGTTTGGAAAGAAGACCCTGATCGGAGAAATCCGCCGCGTACCCTCTACAAGAGCAGGGTTATTCTTGTTTCCTAGATTGGGAACCCTACGCACCCTGTCGCAATGATGACGGCGTCAGCCTTTTCTTCGTGTTTGCTCTCGCCCTTCTCGTATTGGACGCCCGTAACTTTCCCTAATTCATCCTCCAGCAACTTGATCACCTTCGCATCCTGAGTGATCCTAATTCGATCCGGTTCAGAAGATGCAAGTTCTTGCAGTTTCTTTATGAGCGCTGAAGTCATTGCCCAACCAGGCGCGCCTCCCGCCCCACGATGGGTACGTGGGACCGAGTGTGCACCGAGGCGGGATACCAGAGATAGATCTACGTTGAATCGAGATGTGAGCCAGTTGAGGGCATCGGCAGAATTAGATGTAAGGGCATGGATCAGATTGGGGCGGGCCAGAGACCCTGCTGATGCCTTTGTGTCATTGGAACTAAAAAAGATGGATAGGTCCCAGCACTGGAATGAATGTGAATCGCAGGACACTCACAATAGCTCGACCGAATCCGCGACATCGTGCTTCCGCTGGGCATCCGTGGCTGCACCGTTAATCCCCGAACTTGCTTTAACAGAATTGCCCCCCATCCTAATAGATGCTGTAGTTCTGATATGGATATGATGAGTCGGAACGAGCACATACGACGGTTTCTTGTCCAGCAGTACCACTCTGGCACCGGCATCCAAAGCCGTATGTGAAGCACACAGACCTGCCAGGCCTCCTCCAATCACAACCACAGTTCGTTGATTTGCCATCGAAGGGACTTTCAGCAGATGCGAGATAATAAGAGACAGCGTTCCTAGTACCAAAGACAGCGTCAGTATCTTGTTTTGGAGGTTCATCCAGACTTGTGACCTACTCCGTGCTAATTTATACACTTGTATCTTCGGACTAGGCCTTCCGCCCAGATGCGCTGCACTTCGGAGGCCAGAGCTGTCCAGAGTTGACCCTAAGTACAACGATTAAAGGCTTCCCGAAGCCTTCCAGTTCTGTCATCGTCGAGCTGCTCAGCCAACCTGTGGACCTGGTATCTAGTCGAAGTGGAGGTTGAGGGCTGCGCAGTGTGGGCCGAACCGCGGTCACGTGCTGTGTTCATCAATCACGAGTGCTCATCACAGCCAAATACTTGGAAGTTGAGATACGCATTCATCCAACAGTCATCCACGATCGTTCAAAACCTGAAAGGCATAACCTCATTCTAACGTTCAGGATGTCATCAGTATATGTGCATACGTGGCGTTTGAATGCTGGGACCCATGAACCCGTTGGGCGACTTGTGCGCGATAAAGAGTTGACATGTAAAATGCATAACTTGAAGTGAGGTACTACGAGTTTGGGCTCGAGATTCCTTGTGCGATGAACGCGGGCTAGAGCCGAAGTCCTGGCACACAGCTTCACACCGACTCTCGCTCAGCAACGTTCGAGTATCAAAGTCCTGACGAAGGGCACGCGGCTTCATAGCATCTCGGGAGACATGAATCTGCAAGGCCCGTGCTTATGTTCATTTATTTAGCAAATTAGGACCCCATGGGGACATCGCTCGAGATACTGTGTTTAGATCTCGGACAGCGAGACGGAGCTAATAAGCTCGGCCAGAGAGCCCTTATCAGTGTGACTAACGCGATCGCAAAGCCACCGATACCTATATGTTATGTAGTCGGAGATGTTCGTTCGATGATCTTTCATATGTCCCATGAACACCTCCAAATTGAACCACCTGGTCCGTCTCCATTTGCATGTGCGTCAGTACCAACGTGAATGCAGCACGTAGAAGATCACGAATCCGGGATTAACCAGAGGTGAGCTTGCACCACCAATCTCGGTCTGCAATTGGAGCTGTCCCGCGACGCGTACTGTACAATTTTGTATTTCTTCAGAAGTTTGGCGGCCACTTGTCGATCAAGTAAGCTTTTATCCACTGAACAACTTCAAGGGCAATTTGGCCGTGCCGACCAGTGTACATGAAGCGCAATCAGAGCATATGTCGACCAAGCACGTCGGGGTGTTAGTTGCCAAGGACGTCCCGTGTGCACTCGTGCAAGCTTAAGGTTGAGGTTGAATCAGTGAGGGTAGCGGATCACATCTGGTCTCGCGCCAATGGGGAAATATAGAGAAACAGTACCCCCTTACTCCGTTGTCTGTGTCCCGTTTATTCACGCAAGGAAGGATGAAGTCATGATCAGGGCGAGCAGGAAGTAAATAGCCAGCAATGGACGATGACGAGATTTAGAGCGCGGGAGGCCACTGGGGATTCGGTGTAAATGAAAAAGGGGCTGCAGTCCCGCTCCCTGGCGAATGGCGAAACGAAACCGAAAGGTGGTAACCTAGCATAGCCTGGCATCCGTCGACTGCAGAAACAGATTTCGGCACCCAGTTCGAAATGTTATAACGCTTGGCCACGGTTGTTATGGTAAACGAAGATATAGTCTCGGCGCCTGGTTCCTCTCCCGTCACCCGTGGCACAGCGGGAATAGCTTGTGTTACTTATGCAGACAAATGAATATCAGTAACAGAATCGTCAAAAAAAGGGAAAGAGGCAAAACTCTGAATACCGGATAGGGCAGCCTGCAAGCAACGCTGCGGAAGTGCGGTAGCTGAACATGACCCAAACATTCTGAGTCTTTAGGAGACTTGGTGATGTATGATGAGTCGACAGGAGCAGCGGGGATGTTTAGCGAAGCGATAAGATCACATAAATGCCTTCTGTATCTGTCTCTCGATTAAAGGAGCTCCGTACTGGGCGGAGTGCTATATTGTACGTTCTAAAGCATTCGAAAATCGAATCTAGTGGGGACGCTTAGAGAGGCTCGAGCCCAAGAAGTCCCTGGCATGCGCCCTCGATGTCTGCAATCTGTAGAATCAGGTGAGACAACATGCTTGCCGCAGCATCAGTGACTGAAATACCTCTTTCGGTGCTGATACGGACAAAACCACGGGGTGTTTCTCCCCGACAAGAACCTCGTCCTATGAAAAGTCAGCTTGGCCTGAGAACGCCACTGGGGGGCTCACTTCTATCCTTATTCCGATATTATGAAAGTGCTTCGGGAAAGCAGGGGAGGGCGGTACGTAGATCCCAGGTTCTATGGTAATGACCATCCCGGCTTTAATCCTAGAGATCGCGGAGTGAGATGGATTGCTGCGACGCGAGGATTCACATTATACATACGTCTGGCTTCTGTTGAAAAAGTCCGACTCGTGTAAATCTTGCAAATGTGTGCGTCAGGACAGGAGGGGTATGGATGACTACCATAAGACACACCTATCCCGATAGGATGGCTCAAGAAATGGGGATACAAACGTTCCACGTCTCCAGCACCGAGTTGGAACCCTAGTTGAACGAGTTCCTGGCGTAGCAGCTGACAAGATTGGACGTGCAAATCGTACAGCGTCACATTTGCGGATTCCGAGCATTTTTCCACGAGTTCTTTCTGTACTGATAGCACTGCCGCGTAGAGGTCGCGTTGCTCGGGCGTGAAGGTGCCATTGGCTGGATATGTTCTAGCTGTGATTACAGTTAGCTTAAAACGTGTAGGAGGACGGCATTTGAACTTACTGATGTCTGAAGCATATCCGCTGGAACGGGTCAGAACATTTCTTGGCGAAAGGCGGAAGTTTGTGCTTACTTGTATTCACACCCTGCATCTATCAGAACCAGTTCTCCGGACTGTATGACTTGATTATTCGAGGTATAATGTATGATGAGGGAATTCGGCCTTGATCAGTTTCAGAAATGAAATGTTTATGGAATAATCTCGAAGGATAAACGAACCCTGATGCCACAACAGGTACATAAGCCAGTCTTTGGGCCCCAGACAACGAGCACAGATACTGGAAATGTGCGGCTACCGCAGATTCAGAGAGACCAGGGCGAGTAAATCGCATGGTCTACCGGTTGTCCGTGAGTACAACTCGGTATGTGTTTGCGCGTTACCAATTGTGCTTACCTTTGCATGGGCACGACCACTGATGTCGCCTGCTTCCCGCATTACTTTCTGTTCGTTTTCGCTTTTGATAGCTCTCAGTCGGGCTAGTTGGGGCTGCAGTGGGCGCGGCTTCTGATTCAGCATCTCGATTATGGGGTCCGTAGTCGGCGAGGCCGTTCCCGCCAGGTACTTCAGAAAGGATTTCGAAGCGGATTTCATCCCTCGACGTGTCTTGGCCGGAGGGACATCAAGGTAAACATGAGAGTATTGCTTTGCTATGGAGCGGAAGTGAGATGAGAAGTCATCAATTGACCGTGCATCATCCGCATGAAAGTGAGTGCAAGCATCTGAGAAGCTGGTCCTGGCTCCTTCCCATTGCTCCTTGCTGAAATCCTTCCCCGACGAGAAAAGGGTCATACGGTAGCCGCGAGATGTCGAGTTCTTTTCTGATACAACGCATAAGCTTGGTGAAATTTCGTAAAACGACCACTGGCTGACCCAAAATAACAGCAGCATCTGGTTCTTGAAATCCGGTCAAATACCAGAAGTCCGAGGCCTGTCGAAAGTCATAACTGAAAAGGTTGGAGAGCATGCTCTGCGCTTATTGTAAGTGACTCACAATATACCTGGACAATAAATGCATGAGCTCGCAACACCACTGAAGAAAAGCACGCTACACACTTCCGCTCATGTACTTGATGGTTCCGGCGACCGACACAACAATACTATCATCCGGGAGACTGTCCATCAGCTTTTTTCGCCTCGCTTCATATTCCTCCGTTGGAAATCCTGGTGTTACTTCATTCCGTCGAACTGCGAAGTCAACGCAAGGAATTGAGAACAGAACAATAACAAGTTATCTTGTGACCGTACCGAGGTGGGGGTGAGATTGGAAGACTGGCTGCCCATGAATTGCAGGTTTCGTTAAGACAGCCTCTGTTGCATATGACCTCGTAGATAAATGTCGTCCTACTCGGCTTGTAAGTCGAAGAGCTGAGGTCATTGAAGGTGAACAACGACTAGAGAGTTCGCGAGTTTTCCCGCGCTCTGCCCTTACCTCACAACTCCCACCATGTCGAGTGGTCACGACCGGATCGAAACAGAAGAAGGGGTGAAGCTGCCTGGTGTGAAGACAAAGCATCTTCGAGCATGTTTACTGTGCTCATTGGTCATGGCCGGGACCGACTTTAGAGCGAAAGGATGTCCAAATTGTGAAGAGATATTACAGGTGCGTGCATTGTTCTCTATCCATATGTCCGAAGACTGAAAAGTCATCTTCCAGCTAAGAAACAGTCCGGATCGTATCTCGACCTGCACGACGGCGTATTTCGATGGTATAATAGCAAACATCAACCCAGAAAGCAGCTGGGTAGCCAAGTGGCAAAGGACTGGTGCGTCGGTGCTATTTTATCGCCAATGAGTCAATGTCATGCTAAGTACTTGCGCAGGAAACTACGCCAAAGGAATCTATGCCGTTCGTGTCAAAGGAAGAATACCTGAAGATGTTGAAGCTGATTTGGATGCCCGTGGCATAAAATACCGACCGCGAGACCAGACAGAAGTGGATTGAAATGCACCTACGACTGTCTTTTCACGACCATTTTCTCTTCTTTCGGCTCGTGCAGTGTAGTTTTAAAGGCCAATCACACTTGCCTTGTTTTTGCTTTCAGCGCCTTACCCATATCCTCGGCTTCATCTCATATTTCATAAAAGATCTCGAACCCCGCTCAGCAAGACCCAGTTAACTGGCAACACGAGATTTGGGACGTCGAGCACGGGGCTCGTGTTCGGTAAGCACTCGAGTCAAACGTGAAGCTGATGCTATCTGACGCCAACAAACACCATTCGATGAAGCCGACGTGAACTGATGTGTGCTGAGGGAATCTGATGTCCTAGATCTTGGCTCTACTTGTCTTCTTCGAGACGTTCTGTCGTTTGATGATAGCCTGTCGTACTCTTCGCTGACATAAGTCCCGGTCTACCCCAGCCAGCCGTCCCATACGCCAGCTGGACAAGTCCCCCCAAAAATCTTGCCAGATATGGGCCGGGTCTATGCATAACTGTACAGCTACTTCTCGAACCCTTTGTCCGAATCACCTTCCTTCGCCCTCCTCCTTCCCTTCTTTCGTGACATCACCATCCCGACTTTCCTCAACGCAGCAAGCAGCAGCAAAACAACGATGGCGTATTGAAAATGCTAACAGGAGAAATATGGGCGGATCAAAAGGCTATAGGTGCGTCCTGTACAGGCCTACGTCAACAATATCTCTATATTAATTTTTCAAGTTATCTTATCAAGTGTCAACGTCGCAAACGAAAGGAACGCATCTTTCACTTGAAGACACGAGCCATCGACCACTCACAGAACATACAAGGGTCCAGTCGAGGTTGCGTGGAAGTTGAATCAGCTTTAGGTCGCCGTCGGTAAGTTCAATCTCGTACCTAGTGACGCAGTTTGGCTGAATTTTGCATCCATACTGCAGGGTCTTGGGGAAACGCCGACGTCCTTCTGTTTCAAGGTAAGGACGTTCATGACGCTTCACTCACTGCTCGTCTTTAGACCCCCCTCAAAAGAGCTATACTAGATCTGTGTGATCTGCTTCTTTCGTTTTGTCCGTATTATCTGACCAATCTGCTACATTCAGAGTCAGATATTCGAACCTTGAGGCCGGCAGACTTGGGGAACACGAAGGAAGAAGAGTCCTTGGGATGAGGGTGGGACAGGCGATATCTCTAGTATGTATTGGTGTAAACTACGCATCGGAATACATCAGATTGACCGTTATTTATCTATCTGGCGTAATCCGATACTATCTGATCCAGGAGCAGAGATTCCCTACTGCCCATTGTTCGTCAGAACACGTCGAGTATCGATACAGCGGATGGTCGTCGGCTTTCGTCAGTTGAGGTTGTTCCATTCTTCATTGGCCGACCAGTATTCACACCGACGATGAAGAGCGAGAGGGCCAGTCGGCCACCTCTTGAAAGCCGGCATCCAGATCGTTTCCTCGCCTGTCGTCCTTGCATTCGCCTTAGCCTGGCTGCTTACCATGTCGTCTTCTGTCTTGTACAGAACTCACCTGAGGTGAGCTTGGTGGTGGCACAACCAAAATGAAAGAAACGACATACGATCCGAGTGATTATCTCATTCCCCTTTTAAGGGCTAGACTACAGCAATGCATGTTCCGGACGTTGAGCTTCGACTCACCTCTTCTGGTTCTGCCAAGGTCTTACCACAATCCGAAACCGCTGACCGATTACTTCAGTTGTATTCAGTCCTGCTCTCGGATCTCCGTCTTGGACCGGGGACGCAAGGTTTCCTTGAGATTCCCGATCTCCGGGTTCAGAGCGTTGCTTTCCAGGTACTCCAGAATCTCACTGTTGTCCTTCAATTACATGACCGAATGTGGCGCAGTCCGCGCCCTGAGGTTGTTCTGAAGATGTCCGTGGCGACGCAGGAGTGGGCGATTCTGGTAGTGAATTCCGGAACTCGCACGGCTCCAGTTGAGCTCATCCGTATCTTTGGTGTCAGGCCCTCATGTGCAGGAAGTCATAGGGCTGCATTGTTCCGGATGCGTCCTCAACGCCACAGATATGGTCGAGTCGTTCGTCGGGAACGAGGCATCCTCCTTTTACGAATCACATTGATGGCTCAAGCTTCCAATTTCAAAGGATCAAGACTCAAATTAGCCACCCCATTCCTTCAAGGAGGGGGCGGCAAAGTACTCTCTCAAAGTACGCAAACGCCGAGTGCTTCAATATGGCTACATGATGTCCCTGCAACTCTAAACTCTGAAGCTTTGAAAACCCGTGTCAAGAATGGTCTTGATCACGAGAAACTCTGTGAAGCTGGATTGGTGTGTCAGTGGTAGGAATGTTTTGTGAATTCATACTAGAAGTATGCTTCTACAGCTACATAATTCCAACGACTTCGGTTCCATTTTCCGAATATTGCCTGAAATCAGCCTTTATTTGGTTTCGCGCCGACATCAATACCGCATGATTTGCATTGTTGCATGGCCGCTCGGCACGTAGCAGGAGCTTTGCTCTCCAGGCGGGAGGTTCACGCATTTTGGAATTTCCGAACGCGTCTGATAGATTGACCATGTTTGTGACGCGCAGTAGCCGGGGTCTTAGTCACATGACAGAAACAGGGGTGGCAGAAGTCCGTGGGAAGCCAATATCAACCCACCCTTTATGCTTCCCTCTCTTCTTCCTGGACCTCCATTCTCATTTCCTCCGCCCTGTGGCTCCGACCTCTTTTCTGATTCCTCCAGTGTCCCAAGCTCCTTAACATCTTGTGGATCTGTTGCAGTAAGTCCCATCTGGTTTGTCATTGCATTTCTTGTTCTTTCTCCATCGTTTTCGCATTCGAATTTCAATCAACGATTCCAGTTTACAAGGACATCTGCCCACTTCCATAGGCAGTAGATGCCTCTTGATACCACACCTCTGAGTGTGATCCAGGGCAGTACCCCTTACACATTCTCCGTGAGGTGTTTGCAATGTTAGAATGGCATAATTGTGGGGTTGACATACCCATCATTTGAGTGAATACAAATTGCCATCATCTGATCCAACCAGCCTCTTGAAATTTCATTCCTGTCCTATTCTTTGGCTTTTCTTCTTGTCCAAGGAACCCAACATCATCCTACTTCTGTGTCCAGTCCTGTTCTGAGGCAGAAGATCGTTATATGAAGTGGCCTTCTACAAGGATGTATCCCTGATGATGCTCTTCTTCAACTTTCTCTTCTTCTCTCTCGCCATACTTATTAGGCACCCATTCCTGATTCCGGATACTGATGTCAATATTTTGGGACAGGGACAAAGACACATTTTAGAGACACAGTGACAATTCAGTGAGTTCCCTTCATTCTTGCACAGAGTATAGGCTGATTGCTAGCAGAAAATATGGATGGAAATGTGTTCAAGCTTTGGACAACTCTGGAGGATAAAGAAGGTAAAGCCGAACCTTCCGAGTCTGAGGATGAATTGGACCAGCTCTCCCATGATGTCATTGCCCCAAATCTTGCTTCACCTCGCAAGCAGGGAAATTCAGTGACAACTCCTACGGAGTCAAGTAAGCTTATCTGTCTCTTGATTGCGAAAAATCTCTGATCCATCACACAGACGGACCTCAGCCCCCACGTAATGAGTCGGATGAAATTCACGTTTTGATCTTGATCTGACCATGTGACCGTGTTCAGATAAATTCGCGTTTCGGCGTTTGTCCGAAACGCCCAAGGCTCCAAAGGAGTTTCTGGAGGGGAAGAAAGGTGAGCCCTCCTGTGCTTAGGCCAAATATACGTCTAATCAATGAGACAGTTCAAATGTTAGGCGTGAAGGGATCCCTGGTCATGGAGGAAACATCATCTGGCATAAGCCGTGGGAAAAGGTTAGTCGGAAGTTTGCTCGGAAATTGCCGTGCCGAAATACAAAATGATATTCAATCGATGTTCTCGCCTTGGCTCCTGGCAGTGGTTTGCAGAATCAGAACACTCTACCGCGGGCTGAATCAGCACCGGCCAAAGATACGTCGGCGCGACTAGCACTACCAACACCCCCTGCATTGCTCACGGAGCTCCCTGTGACTTCCGAGGCCACCTCAAACCTTGCTGATGCCCTGTCTTCAGCGTTCAATCGGAATGCAGAAGACCCGTATCCTTCCCCCAAAAATTTGGCCGGAACAGCTCGCGACGCGTCTAAACGCGAGAAAAGGGGTCGAAACGAACCCCACGTATCCGCCGCAAGGAATTCTACGAATGTGAAGCTCACAGCGAACGTTGTTAGTGGAAGGCGGCCCATTCAGGTATGGCAACCTGAATTGGTTGAAGGGCCTCGAGCAACCAAAGGTAGACAGCGTGGGTTCAAACTACAAAGGGCGATTGAGGACCACCTGGACGTGCAACACGCGCCCATTGACTTAGGACACGGACAGGAATCTGAAATTACGGTGGACGGAGATGTTGAAATCGTTGCATCCCACGAATCAGCCGATAGGATGCCAGACGCCCACAAGGCGGTCATTGACAGGAAAACAAGGGAATTCCAATCGAACAAGTTTGTCGAGATGAATCTGCGTCACATCCTCTCATCTCGCACAGGCGGAGCTGACAGTCAAACGCGACCTGGGAAGCCTCAGATCGAACGGCCACCGTCATACGCAGTTTCCGCCCAGTCTTATACTGCCATGTATCTGGAACGGGCAGGAGAGTGGTTTAAAGACCACGAACTGGGCGAGAATGCCACAGAGGTGGACTTAGCGGAACCACCGCACGGATCACGCGAGTTCATGGTGAGTCACAGTTCGAGTCATTACGATATTTGCAATCTGTGATATATCGCTCAACACTGGGTCTCGATAGTTCATGCCTTCGCCACAGATTCCGCGACAGCAGAGTCTGACAGGCCTGCATTCGAGCACCTGGGACAATCCCACATCCCCCTCCGTCGATGCCGACGAGACTGAAACGAGCGAAATAACTGCTACTCCACCCCCGCCGGAAAGTAGACCTGTAGGATCAGTTCCGAGTACCCCATCCAATGGCTCCTCTGCAGGTACAGGAGTCCTGGGGAAACGCAAACTTGGAGAAACGGAGGAAACGCTATCACCCACTGATATCGCAAACCATCACTCCGCAAGCCTGGATCCCTATCATTCGCCAAAGAGCAATTCAGCGAACGACTCATCTATACTTCTCAACGCCGTGTCCTTATTGCAGAGATTGGTTAAGGGAAAATCACTACTCAAAGACGAGGTTAGTTATCCCCGAATTACAGGTACATCTCAAGGCCCTGATTTCATGCAGGAACTCAACCAGACACGTGTGCTTCTTGAAGCTCTCGGACAAAATGGGGAAACCATCTATTCCAAGGCTCTGGAGGTAGGTCTCCCCTGTTTACCTCTCTGGGCCGCCATTGTGATAACACGGCATTTAAAGACAAGTCCCTTGGAAGATAGAACATGTTTCTTCAAGCTGATTTCCCAACTCATTTCTGAGACCTCTCTGGGACTGGATACTTCGGGGATCTCAGAAGTAGACGGCAAATCAGTCAAGGAGTACGCCCACGCCGTTGCGAGGAAATATGGCGCGCTAAATGCCGAAAACAACGACACTTGAATATTTTGCTCTTACTTAGTCACATTGCTATCGATTGCATTTCTTGGACTTGCAAGAGCGTATAACACCGTACAGTACAGCAAAAGAGTCACACATCTATGGTACTCTAATACTCCGCATAGAACTCCCAACTGTAGCACTACCCTATTTTTCTTGTACGGGGGCTGTGAATAACCGCCGACAGTAGGCTCGTATTTTTGCATACGATGGAGACGAAACGCCTAGACTGTCTAGTTGGTCTATCGTCTTAGCTATCCAAGCACGGACTAACTATGCGCAATGCAATTGCTTATTTGTGGATCCTCCTTCACAAAATTGCACAAGACTCGGATCATACCAACACGTTGTTATCGTAGAAGCTCATATCCTGCTTGGGAACAAGTTTCGTTTGCACCTTGACTGGTACCCCGGTGAAGACCCTATCCTCCCAAAACGCTTTCAGACTGGTCGCCGTGTGGCATACCAGTCGAAACCCGATGTTTGGATCCTGATGATAAACCCCGGCTCGTCGCCACCAGTGCCCAGCTGTATTCCGAATATGATCGAGCCGGGATGTGGGTGGAGAAGGCCCACAAGTCCAAGTGCAAAGTCGAGCTGCTCGGCTTCCCCGAAGAGATGGAATATGTTCGAAGCCTGGACGGCAGAGACCTGTCCTTGTAGCGGTGTGAAAGAAGTGAGAGTCCGCAAGTTTATCTCGGTCGAAGGCTCATTGAGAGAGAGAAGTTAACCGTCGTCCCAAGATACTTATCGAGTACGTCACCTACTACAAAAGCTACGGGAAAGGATCCCGGCGTGCTCTTGAATAGTTTGTGACCCCAATCCCAGAAGTCTATCAAGCCGGGGTCCGAGGATGAGAAGCAATCCGGTTGGGTTATTGTGATAGTGGATTAGATATCTTCGACATACAAGCATGGAGATCGGTACCAACAACATTTCCAACGGGAATACCATCCGCAACTGCCCTTCGGAGGTCAACTCTGACTGTTGAGAAACGGAAGGCCGCATTACGAGCGCAGGAACGAGCTTACAAAAACATGCAAGGTCGAGATAGATACCCCCATCGCGGGCTGAGCATATATCCAAGGCGTGCATGTAAGGGGATTCATCCACAACGTTGAAATACGACGTTTTGAACCCGGTGAGGGATCGGCGCTAGCTCGGACCTGAAATCTTGGTCGTTACTTGCCTCGGAAAGACAAACAGCCCAACGCAGGTGCAAGGCATAACCTGAAAGTGCAAGTTCCGTGAAGAACATAAAGTACGGCAAAAAACCAACTGAGGGCGAGTTCGAGGGATTTTACCTTGCCCTCGTCTTCAGTGTTGAGTTGCTTCTTGAAGAAGAAGTCTTCCTTCGGATGAGTTTCGAGACGATCTGGCTGGAGTACCATGTGAGCGACGAGACCATGCCAGAGAAGATCTAGTCAATGGAATAGCAAAAGTATTTCACCTTTTATATGCCAACTTTGAACTTCTTCACTTGGCAATATTAGGACTTGTGAATGGACGACATTGTTGTCATCCCCGGCAACCCGCACCATCTGGTCACTGAGCGTCTTTTCACAAACGGAGTAGACATAAAATATTCGTTCCCATCGGCAACTCGCACGGCAGCCTTATATCTCTGTACGCTAGGGGACTCAGGACCAACTCAACTCGAAAAGATCGTCCGAAATTTGCCGGTCTGTGCGAGCGTGTATAATCTATGAAGGGGTGAACAGATAAGTTCTAATAATGGCAACGACCAGACGTTGCACACATACAGAATATTATCGTAAGGTTCTCTAATACAACCATTGGGTAGTGGTAAGGTACCTTCATCTCCAGAACCCGCCCCAATAACGCGGTCCGATCCTCAGCACCACCAGAATACCGATCGCAATCCTTCCAACGTCGAAGATATGATATGACCATCGAGGTCCTATGAAGAACGCAACCCCTGCGACTACCAGGAACACCCATTTCATGGATAGATATCGTTCTAACCTACGGGAGGATATTCCAAGTTAGCGCTGGCACCCACTCGGATGGAAGCATAAGACGCGTACCTTGATGACCTCGGATACATCGGACCGTTGGAATTCAAAGACGCAAAATCAACGACGATTAAGAACGGCGCGACGTTCAAGAAGAAGTGATCTCCATCGAAAGGCGTCGTCAACCCTGCGGTGACTAAGGTCCTCACCCACACGACCAAGACGGGTGCGGCGAGGGGGAGGACCCATGTCATGAATAACAACATGTGTGAGTTGAGGTTTTTGTTGTTTTCCCGATTGAGTTTTTGTTGCAACATTGTTGATCGCTGTTGCCGGATAGCGTCCTCGTCCTCGTTCTCGTCTCTGATGAGTAAAGGTATCGAATCATCGTTGTCGATGGCGGTTGGCGTGAGGGCGCAAGTATTCAGGTGAATGATCCAGCAGCATGAGTAGGCAACCTGCCACGGGATGAAGAAGAAGATCAACACGAATAGAAGGCCCATGGAAAGTAATGTGCCTCTGCGGGCTCTCGCCACGTCTTCTCTTGGCCTGATAGCCAGGTTGTAGATTAGTTACTGGTGGATAGTGACTGTAAAATCCGATCGGGACAAACCTTCTCATGAATGTCCTCCCAATTCTTCCTATTGGCCACATTAAGACGGTGAGCAGCAACCAACTCACGCACACCAGTCCGGTGGCCAAAGTCAACAGTAACGGCGCTATAAGTGCGAAGAAGTACTCGCCAGCATTCCCTAGGTAGTATTCTTCGGGAAGAGGGAGCAGGGAGACAATGGACGACGCGACAAGAAGCTTTGGGTAGGTAGTGCGGCCAAAAGATTCCAACGATTGCGGGACGCTAGGAATCGGAGCTGCCCAAACAAGTAAGCCGGCGAGTTGATGGTTCGAGAGAGACGACTCACCACCACGATCTCCAAAACTGAATGCTTCAAAGAAGACCAAGGACACCACACCGACTACCCAGCAGGGCAAAGTTGTAAAGTAACGAGAAGACCATCGTCCGAGTGTCCCCATCCAATCAATGTCCAGACGAAGTCCCTTGAGTTTCCCAGAAAGATCAGAGGAATATACCACGATCTTGAGACCGTCACTGTTTCGTGAATGGATGTATGGTGCCACGCGATGCGTATGTAGCAGTATCCTCCGAGGTTGGGGAAGTGTTAGAGGGAAATAATGGGTCTCCGACGGGTGGGATGTATGTACCAAAAGTGGATTCAGAAGTGTGTCTGCCAACCAATGTCAGCTGTCGTTGACGAATAAGAGAGGCAAGTGACCGGCCTAATGGTGATGAATTCTCGATAGGTGTGACCCGATACACAAGCAGAGCGTTCTCATTAAGTCTCGGGAAGCTGATCTCTGTGCGCAGAGCTTCGGTGTGGGGTATAGGTATCGTCGCCGTCTTGAAGGGGAGGGCTACAGCGAGATGGAACTCTATGATACCAAATCTCAACAAATAACATGATGTATGACGTACCGAGAGTTGAGATGTTATGGACGAGCTTATGGCTTGACGCAAAGCCACCAGTAACCCAGCCTTCGCCTCTAGCACCAACTATATCCACCGATATCCACATTTCTCCCGAAGACAACACCTCTGCCTCGAGCACCACTACTCCTTCCGACTCGTCGGAGCCCTCGTGTGGTACTGGAAAGCTTTGCCCTGGTCTTGGATTCGGAATCAGTTTGTGAGCAAGTGGTGTTAAGTGTTCACATTCGAGGGTACCGTGTGGTTTCGAGCAAAGTTGAACAATAGCCCGAAGAGAATTGGGACTTTGGGGAGAAACTGGAGGGATAGAGCCTTGTGAAACAAAAAGAACGAATCGCTGAGAGTGGGCCGAAGATGCGGGGAGAAGATATCGCTTTGAACCTCGGGGATTCTTGAGTGTAAGTCTTTGTCCAATTGATAGATACTCCTCGGTTATATCTCCAATTGCATCAGCTACGGTACCCTCTCGGGGGGGGAGAGTATGCCCATCCCGTAACCAGACGTCCAGCACAGCTTCCTCCTCCGTAATGGACTTCGCTCTCGATAGCTCAAGCGCTGCCCTTGCTACTCTCCATCTCACTTGATGACACCAAACCATTTCCCTATGACCGACACCTGTCCAGGCACCCTCCAAAGCCGACGTGAAGACCGTTCTCCTGTAATGCCTGCTGTCTTCGGCGATGGGTAGAATACATGATTCCGAAGGTATCATCAGGTCTGTTGCGCCTCCACATAATGACAGAATTGGCGTGTTATCCGAGGTAAGAGCGTGTTGGTTGCGTTCATAAATTGTGTTAATGCGCTGGTCAAAGCGAGCAGGTGGTAGGGTATGTGGTGTTGACATGGTTATGATGGCTGAGATGTTTTCCGAAGGTAGTAAGGACGTCGAGACGATGCCGCCCATAGAATGTCCCATGATGACTATTCGGGTTTTCGGTGGGTAGTGTGAGAGTATATATTGGATTGCTTGCGCAGTATAAGCTGTTTGGGCTTCGAGCGTAGGCCCATGGAATGCTGAAAGGTCTTCGTTAAATTCCACTTCGAGTACCTGGTCAGTCCGTGATTGTGCAGCACAGCACAGGGTACTACGCACCTGCAAACATATCTAATGGCTTTATTCCACGAGAAAAAAAATCCTGCGAGACTTTGAATGGCTGTGGAAAGTACTGTCGAGCAGCTGAGGACGCGATTGACCGGACTTGTTTTGACGAGCCAGCATTGCCTGGAATGAATAGAACTGGGAGACCCCTGTGTATCTGAGGACCAACAACAGCTCAGAAACGCTCGTCTCGGGGCCAAATATGTTGAGTAACGCACCTGGTTCGACTCCCAACCAACTTCTCGATACAGGTACAGCGAATAACGACGAGCCAGAGGTGTCCAATTTTCATCGAAAGTAGCTTGAAGAATGTATGAGGGCGACATCCACGACATACGACATCCTTGAGGCGAGAGATTCTCCACCACCCTGGAGGTAGCGAGCAGAAAGATGAGTATTGCAGCTAAAGAACATAACCCAAGAGAGACAACCACGCGCGGCATGCGTTGTCAGTACTGCTCATAAATTAGCACCGGTATATGAGTAATCGAGCGTATGACTGAGGACCCACGTTGACTGGAATGTAGGTGTCAGTGGGTGCTACGTAGAGTGCGTGGTAGTATAGCTCATGTGCATGAACCTGGGTTGAATGATACTTCATGACAAATCATTAGGCTCCCACGTTAAAGCCCTGCCCACATGCGCCCACAACTATGTATTCTATTGGAATCTCTGGGGAAGTCCACAGCAATCAAAGCAAAACAATAAAGTGATACAGATACGTACTATACTTGTGTTATGTACAGAGAACGGACTAGGGCATTACAAGATGCGAGTGAAGCTACAAGTACTGTGCAGATTAGAAGCATCGCGTTATTACAAGAGATCATGAAGCACGCTGTCGTAATTATGAGGCATATGTGCCCTGAAATGGAATGTATCGATGAGCTTCATAGGTCCATTCCGAGATGATAGTGGAACTCACCCTAACATATCTTTCGCGAACACAATCTGAGAGAAGACCTTTTCCACATCTAACACTTCAAAGAGCCTCAGTTTGTCGACTGGCTGACTACTGGAGGAGGAGGAAGGGAGTATCTTCTCGGGATCATGTGAACGATGAGAAGGATGAAGGTCGCTCTCTCTCAGCGCCCATAATACCCTTCCCGGTGGAAACGTGTGCGCCATTTGCATATTGGCTTCCAGGGTCTTGCGAACGGCGATGAACTGTACCACATGCACCATCAGTATTGGGGAAAGCAATACAGAAGAGGATAATAGACGAACGCACCCATTCAGGATCTTCATCAGAGCCATTTCCTGCTTTCCATCGACTTGCTCGGGAGGTGACGGCTGTATATCCGGACCCTGTCTGCTGGTCGCCGTCACTCTCGTTGGCATCGCACAACCAGACGGCAGCGTTGCGGAGATCTCGTATGGCCCCTAGTGACAATCGTGAAACCACATCGTGTGAGTATACGAACGACACGATGAGATTGCTGGCCAGTCGACTTAGACCAGCGTCTGTGAGTGCCCTACATGTATATCAGAATCTGAAAATTGCCTTGAGGGAGGCGACATACGGTGGAGCAAAACAGTAGACAGAAACCCTTCGTCCCACGGGTAACCCACTTGAATGAACAGTGCGGCAGGTTTTCGGATCGGCCCACATCTATCACTTGCATTATAAAGAAAGTCAACGGAGATGCGACGGCAGAGACTCACCAGGCCTAATAATGCTGCGACACCAGCACCAAGACTGTGGCCGCACATCACAAGCTCTATAACGTTTAACAACATGAAAGGAGGGACAGCGGACGAAAACCATAGTAAGCGTACCATATCCGGGGTTCTTGTACAGCGCTTCATGTACGGCGAGTTGGACTGGTTTACCTATTTCTCCCATTGCGCGAGCCATCCTCAGCATCCCACTATGTACCATGTAATGTCCCGGGGACAGCGTCGACACAGACGACCTCCTTGGCCTGGTGGGAAACACGAACTGTCCTGGAATCGGTGATTCACGGTCTTCCGAAGTATCCGTAGTGGCTGGTACAAACTCCTCTGATTCACATGTCAAATCGACGGCGATTTCGTTGAGAGACATCGTGCCTATGAATTCATCAGAACCAAAGAAGAGATCACTATAACTCATTGTTCTCACCTCGAAGGACAAGGACAACCTGACTACGCGAATGGTCGGTCAGCACCCAGAATCTGGGCATCAGGTGCTCTCGACCAATCTTAATATCCGCCTTCATCTTCTCGTTGGGAGCCTGGGCAAACTTCTCGAAAATCTCGTGGTCGTGTCTCCCTAACAAGACGTCCCACCAAGAATACTCGACTTCGGTCACGGTGAGTTCCGATACGTCTCCCGCTGCCTCTGCCTCTGAGGCATTGATAGCTTTTGCAAGCTGGGCTTCCTCTGCCTTCTCAGGGTTGGGCGCTGAGGCGGCTGACGTTAACGGAACCCCGAAGAACAGGAGACTGGCGCCTCCGTAGCCTGCGAGGACCATCTTAGAAAGTCTACGTAATGTTGTCTTGAGGTCAGATATAGAAAGTTGGCGTGGGGTAGTGTTGATGTGCAATGTTGAAGGGGGTCTCCGAGCAGTTGAGGTCCTCGAGAATATTGTTTGTGCCCTGTGAGGCGCGACGCCGATGTCGGCAGTTATGATATGGCTTCGGTTGGCTGAAAAGACGACGTCTGATGTTACTCGAATACGCGACCCTCTATAATTCCTTGAGTAAAACGATGGACAAAAATGGAGGGAACACGCACGTCTTCATCCGTGTGGAGTCACCGATCTTGTGAGAGTCGTTCACGGTGATCTCCCGCAAGTGTTTCATCCACCTCTTTTCCTGCCACTCCTGTGTGACGCCCTGCAAAGCCACCCATGCCACAATTGCCCTCCCCACCTGAGTTATCCCGTACTGTTTCGACGGTAGACAACCACCATTCGTTGGTTCGGACCATTCCCGTTTAACGAGGGTGATGAAAGATGCCAAAGAGAAGGAAGCCTCGCTACTACCAGGGAATATGACGGAAAGAACGTTGATTGAGCTGTGAGCTGCCAGCAGAGATGTTGCAGTGATATATTCGCTGAGATGTATGGGTGCAAGTGTGATCTGTTCGGCCAGCGACAGGACTGTCGAGACTGCACCTCCGACCACAGGTCGAGTGACAGTCAGTCCCCCAAAGAGAGTATGATCGACAACGGATGTAGTTATCCCGACAGCAGTGTTTGCAATTCCCCTCGTTACTGCGAACTGTAGCGAAAGAACAGAAAAGAACCCGTGTTAGCCATACTGTGTAGTAGAAGGAACTGAGAGTTCGTACCCCAAACTTTGTTCCAGTCTTTGCTGCAGAGAAGCCAAATGACGCAGCAGCGGAAGCTAGATCGAGCCCTTGGCGGGAATATGTATCCCAATTCTTGACCATCAGGACATAGGTCGTCGTCACTGATGGTAGTGGGAAAGCGTCAGAATGTTCAAATAAGCGCCGTCATGAGCCTTGGCAGAGTGAGCGCGCTTAGTCATTCACCTCCCCTCAACCTGCTCAGTGCCCGACTCATCCCCACTGCCCAGCGACGAGCGCGTTTTACTCAGTCAAAGTGATCAAATCGACGCGTGCAACTCCTCATAAAGACTCGTGTACCTATGGGGAAAAGAAAGAGAGAGTCTGAAGTGTTCCAAGTTGGTGCGCAATGACTCAATGAACACATCCAACCCACTCTTATCATCTTTGCATCATCATAGAGGTTATCCTTGGTGCGAGAGTGAACGAAGACTCCGAGTGGGTAAGTAATGGTGATGCTCTAGTCTCGGCGTCTAACCAAGGTGCAACAGGAATACAAAATCCGAGTAAGAGCCTTACCTTGTTTGACTCTTCGCGATCTCTCATCGTAGTAGTGGGCTGGATATGGTGAGGACGATGATAGGTTCGTATCTTTGTCTGGGGAGAGCTACTAGTTCTGACGTCTACCACAGTTGGGAGCCGGAGGACAACATACAGAAAAACTGTGAACGTCTCATAAAGAGCTTTTGGGAAGATGTCGGGATGGACAACGAAGATTACTATCCTGGGTATGAATGCGAGTCTTCTCAAGAATGGAGAGGTGCGTTCCATCCGCTTTTTCTTCTTGTACCGACAATAATGAATTGACCTGTGGCGCAGCAAGGGAAAAAACCCGGTTCTGGAAAGACGAAAAACGGAAGAAGAAAGCAAAAGATTCTTTGAGAGAGCCCAAGAAAATAGTGAGCCCGTCTTGCCACTGATTTTGTAATGTTACTCGAATCACGGACCTCTTGACTAAAGAAACGAACGAGGTCAAGTAAACGCCTGGCATCAGAGAGTGCCTCATCTATTGCCTCGACATCGAAAACCAAGGCACCAAACGTGGTCCGTCGTGCTTTCACCTCACTGTCAAGAAATTCTGATCGTTGGTTGCTTCGTAGAAACAGGAACCATCTGATGACGATGGCAATGTCATTCTCAGTATCAAGAGACCACTCCGTGTGAGTTCAAGCGACAGTGAATCCGATGTAAGAAGTACTCTTATTCAACACTTCATCATCCTAACCGGAGAACCCTACCAGATGCCCTTGAGTTCGCAAGTTACATTTTCTAAGGGAAAGGGAAAGAATAAAGAGCCCAAACCCCAACCGGAGAAAAGGCCTCAAGAATCCCCAGCCTCGCCCACGTCGCTCTTCTCGGAATGTGGAAATGATGTTCCTTCCAGTCCCGACAAGGCCAGATCCTCTCCTTCTCCTCCTCCTCCACTACCGCCACCGCCTTCGGCTCAGACTACTCATATCCGGAAGCCTAAAGGTCTGAAGCTCGATATCCCCAATATCCCCGTTGATTCCAAAACCCCTCAATCCGCCACATCAGCAAGTGCAAACCCGGTTTCTGCTACGAACGCCCCAGGCAGCCCCAATCCTTCAAGCACCGTCAAACTTCCTGGCTTCCTCAGACAGAAGCGAGCAGTTGCGAATGAAGCACCAATATCTTCTGGAAGTAATCTCTCGGTCAAAAGTCGCCTTGCCCAAACCTCGTACGTTCCTACGAATCCCAAGAAACCAACTGCTACCGATCCTCAGCGAGACAAAGCGATAACTCCGGCGAGTGCAGCCACAAAGAAGTCCTCGCTTGGCAATCTCAACTTCAAGAAAAAACCCGCGCCTATTCAAGCATCTCCAACGATAACTCCCGACGATATGAACTTCCGTGTCCCATCCTACACAAGTCCTATTCCAACATCGGTTTCGCCACAAATACCCTCTTTTGCTACCACTTCGACGCTGCCCTCAAATCCCCTCGCCGTGCCTGCTCACGAGCCCACGATGACAGCTCTCAACGCGCTCCCATCTCCTACTTCCTCTCGCCACGAACCAATTTCAGACGCTCCGATGACAATGTCGCCCACAGAAAAAGATCAATCCACGGATTTCACGCGACCCAAATCGTGCGTGTAGCCTTTCTGATCGTTCCCGAATGTCAAACTTATCGTTGATGTCAAAGCCCCCTCCATCAAGCAGCAGAAACATTCCTTCAAGGCATGATGTTCCCTGAGTGAGTGTGCTGCTGAGTCGTACAAGGGTTGTGTATGTTGACGGATGCTCTTAGGATGGCAGCACCTTTGGATCCTCCTCCCACCGTTGAAAACGAGGATGATATGGCTTTGCCCACCCGTACCTCACTGACTGGAAAACCTGCTATCTCGGGTGGAAAGTATGTATCATACTCCTCCGATTCTGACACCCCCTTACCGCCCCCTCCTTCATTTCAGGATTCCGAAGAAATGGAGGTGGACAGGAAACATAGAGATCCAAGAAGGAGACCAACCGGAACTGTTGTGCGTAGGAGTCATTTCCGATGCAATACAACTAGTTCCAGGGGGTATGCCGCTTCGAGTTGTTTTGACCGAAGACGTGGACGCGGTTTGCCTCCGGACGTTCCTCCCGATCGAACTTTTAGACGAGGTACTTTTGGCTTCCAAACCCATGGAGGCAGTTGGTTGCTTATCATCGGACGAGGGCGCAGGATCGTTGGTACGATTCTGCGATTACCTCCAATCGAAGAAGCAGGTAAGTGTAGCTCGCCACGCATTTCACTTCCCACTGACGTCCTGCACGTAGGTCGCTTTCTCTCCTGTCGAAGTGGACGGGATGCACACTGCCAACTTCATATGTTATCCGACAGGATTGGCTCTACCATCGCTCCAGATACCACCAGAATTGTCAAAAGGCGTTGGCCTGGTCGTGGCTCTGCTTCCATGGAAGTTATCCCGAGAGGAGCGAAGTAAAGACTGGCGTGTCCCTGCAAACGACCTGCAGGAAGTCCAATATCTTGTATCCGACGAGCAATTATTGAGCTCGTCTCATCTACGACACGCTGTCGGTCTCCTCAAGTACCCAGACTGGCTCGATGTCCACATGAGAGTAGGAGAACGACAGTACGCTATTTGGATTGGCGAGAACGGAGAACCAAATGCGACGGTTGACTTGGAAGCAGGATTGTTGATGTCAATCTTGGAGAAACGCCGGGCCACGAGGAAAGTTTCCATGGACTCGCAGGACCCCCTCAAAGTTATCTTTATCCATGCACAGGCATTGGGTTCGCTCTCGAAGATACCGCTGCTCAAGCAGAAGAGGGAGATTTACGAGTTGATGTTTGTTGTGTTTGGGACGCGTTCATCTGATGTTGCGCCTGCGGAATATCCTTCTGGTATGTGGGAGATATTCCCGATAGGTATGGCAGCTGTCGTGTTTCGAGTGAGCAATCCGAATACTGATCTAGGGCTTGCATAGGCGGAATTGTGTCTTTCACCGCGAAAGCGCTCCATGAGCATCCAGCGCAAATTTTGGACAGGATACACGTATTGGCAGATCACCCCCTTTGGGATTGTTATATCCTCCCGACGGTTTTTGGTATGGCGGTGAAACTACGCTATAAAGATGAAAACCCGCTGGAAGCATTCGATAAGTAAGCAGGTCCATTCTGCTCAACTCGTCTGCCAATTCTCACCACGTAATATTAGCGGTCAATTCGCATATCAATTCCTCCTGGATGCCATCCATGAAGGCGACATCGGATTGTTCCGCTGCCCTCCAACAGTCACTAACGTCACAACCACTCACTGGAGACCAACCGACGACCACGCAGATACACTCTCCGTCCTCGACCGACACAATCAAGACTCCTCAAAAACCGACTGGAGAGATCCTCGCTCGGATTGGCTTGTAGATCAAATGGACATTGTCTTCCGCGAGAGACGAGAAACACTCGAATTCTGCTTGGAAGAATTCCAGAGGCTCTATGGACACATACCTCCGACAAAGTGGGATATCCTTCTGCAGAATGAGATCGCGGAGGACCTCGGAAGGATCCAGCTACAGCCTGGGATCATGAGGGAGTATCGTCGTTATGTTGTACTCAAGGGCGAAGAGGAAAGAGCACCAAACGACGAGGTGAGTTTTATTTGAACTTTTCTGTGCCGCTTACTCTTCACTGATGAGGCGTTGTTTCCATGTTCAGTTTGAATGGGTCTCACCAGACCAGTTCCACTTCCAGGACGACACTGATAATGGAGTTCCGCATGGACCACCAGACTCGCCCCCTCCGTTACCGTTATAGTAGACTGCTCTGTATCACGATTTGAGGGTTTGGATTGTATTTCTTGTAGTTTTTACTCACTGCGATAGACCTCGCAGGACGACTTGTACATTAAACATTACCGGTACCTTCGATTTTAACAAGCCAGACACCCCTACACGACCGAAAGGATAGGGACTATCCGATCAACAGACCGATATCAGGCTCAGTCCAGGAAGCATCACATCGCACACAGGGTCGGTCAAGATTTCGATATGGTAAGTGAGGGAATCGCGATTGACGACTATTTCCTGACTATAACTTCCAAAGGTGAGAGGTACTATACTTATTCTCAGTAGAGCCGTTCGTTGAAGACTATAATCCCCCTAGCTACCACTTCTAGCATTGAATAAGAACGCGTCCCTATAGAATCCTTAGAAGTCGCTCAAGAGCTACGTTCGATGTGAACAGAGGGAAGTGCTTACACCGGTACCAGTGGGACTTTGGACGGGCAACATTGAGGTCTATGCCGTCATGCATTGGAGTTACGGGTCTTGTCAAAGTGTACCAGGACTATCCTGCCTCTTCCCGCAAGCCTATTCCTGTTGGATAGTATTCCGACAAATGGTGCGTTCCGTTGCTTGAAACTCAGTCTGGATCTTCTGACGCCTGTCATCTACTCATTGTGCTAGTGATAAGAACGATAATCCGGAATTCTCGCGTGTGAAGGAGAGGGTCAGAATCCTGTATCGAGTTCGTTTATGCGCCCGTTGTAAATCTTTTTTATGTAGCCTTGAAAGCGAGCTCTGACCAGAAACGCCCGACAGTCGTCTATCTCTTGGATCAGGATCCGGCCGGGGAAAGGCTTTATGCTCCCTTGTGTGGGACGCCGTGTGAGTTTGACTTCGACTTGCGACTTGCGTTCTCACATCCCCCCACCTATCATTCAAACTTCACCCTCTCGTTATCTCGCCTCGAACCTTGTGACGAACAGCCGCTGATCTCAACTTGCAAGAGCCGATGTTCCGTCTCAAAACGGTCGAGTAAAATACCAGTTAGAAGGGGCCGCCAACGCAATTTCACGACGCCTTGGACCTAGTGGCATCGTTGCAGGACGTATCTGGTAGCTATCGGCACTCAGTACTCAGTACTCATCCCGGGATGGAAGAACGAGGTGGCACTCAAACATCCCGTGGCCTACAGTCAACATCTAAGGTCTCGGAGGGCCTTTCCAAACTGAAATCTCGTAAGGATGTCCACGGGGATTGTTGTGTTGGAAAAAGCTTGTTAATAGGAAATAGGGAATGTGATCCAGGTTACGAGCGTCGAAGGGTTAGTAAGAGTGAATTTCGCTATTAAAAGGCAGGTTCTTTGGGATGTCCAGTCCCACATCATGCACCTCTCTCCTTGTTTCATTCTCCTTCCAATTGTACTCACTGCGTACGCGTTGGAACTCGATGCTGTTGCGTTTTCGAAGATCAGGTTTGACTACATCATCGTAGGAGGGGGAACGACCGGCCTTACGGTCGCCGCTACGTGAGTTCAGCATTGAATATCACTCCCGCTCGTCGTGTTCACCCTCACCCGGAACTGTCAGGCTTTCACAGAATTCGCGCGCTGTTGTGGGAGTCATCGAGGCTGGCGAACGGCTTTATGATGACAATGTACTCATACCTGGTATGTTCGGTACGACGTCCGTGGTCCCAACGTCAGGTCTAAAAACAAACCAGGATTCGCCGGAACAATCCTCAACAGTACGGGCTTCATCATTGCGGAGCACACGTACCTAACTCTGTATAGATCCTAAATATGACTGGCAGTTCTTCTCAGTACCCCAGGATCATGTTAACAATCGACGGATTCAATTAGCACGGGGGAAAATTCTTGGAGGAACGAGTGCCCTGAACTATATGGACTACACCAGGTGACCCCTTTATCTGGCGGCCTCAAAGTCATAGTGCCGTACTGATGCTTCGGACATTCCAGGGCTGCCATAAACGAATACGACGGTACGGCGTTTAGGCTGGCCAGACTTTTTTATCCGTCGTTAACACTCGCCGCCCTCTAGGCATCGAATCGCTTGGTAATCCAGGATGGGGAGCCAAAGATCTATTCCCCTTCATGAAGAGGGCAGAGAATTGGACGGCGCCCACGAATCCCGATTTCATTCAAGACGACGGTGTAACTAACGACACAGTGAACCACGGTCGTCGCGGTGCGTTGAAGACCACAAATTACCCTCTCTTCAGCGATCTCCAGCCGCCCTTCTTCAAGACGATCGAGAATCTCGGGGTTCCGATCAACAGAGCAGCAGTGAGTGCAATGAATGTGTCGACCTTACCATTGAATAGTCATGTCGCTCATCCCCATGTAACCTCAGTATGGCGGAAACAGCGTGGGTGGTTGGGCTTCCACTTGCACTATGGATGCTCAGAATCGCTCGCGACACTTTGCAGCTAATGTTAGTAACTTCTAATGTGATTACTCAAGACATGTTTCTGATTGCCACGTTCGTTTGCTTCAGGCATTCTATGAGCCCAACCGCGAGAAGAAGAATTTGATCCTCCTTACTGGTGCACAAGCGACTAAAGTCAAGTTCGGTAATCGCAAGGCGGATGGAGGCGATCTTTCTGCGACTGGTGTAACCTTTGTCGGACGCGACAACCGTACATACACAGCTAAAGTTTCAAAGGAGGTTGTCCTCTCAGCTGGTCTATATCGCGTTTTCCCTCGATGTCGCCATATGCTCACGTTCCTGTAATCAGGCTCCCTCAAGAATCCTCAACTGCTCGAGCTTTCTGGTGAGAGGATTGATGCCACTTCAGATTGTGCGTTTATACCATTTTCCCTCTCCCAGGCATTGGCAACCCCCAGCTTCTGAACAAGCTCGGGATCAAGACTCTGGTAGACTTGCCTGGTGTCGGTGAGAACTTGCAGGTGCGTCCGATGACTATGACTTCTTCCTTCGGTCAAACGTATCCAATGATTCGGTTGCAGGATCATCCTGGAATCAATCAGAACTTTCAAGCTATTGATTCCGCGAACACCTTCGACAAGTTGAGCAGCCCCGAGGGTGTCGCAGAGGAATACAAGCTATACGTCCAGAACCGTACCGGATTACTGAGCACGTTCACATCCGCCCTGGTTTTCATTCCCTGGAGTGATTTTATGTCCAAGAATGAAATCAGTCAACTCAAACGCGAGCTCGATACCGCATTGGCTGCGGATCCTGCGAAGTACAACACACCGACATACAAGTTGCAAAGGAGGTGGCTTGACGACGACACCGTTCCTGAGCTTGAACTTATCCTGTTCCCTCGTAATATCGCCCTTTCTTGGTGACTGCCAATGCTCATAAGGCCCGTCAGGCTCTGCGCTCGCAAATCCGACTCAGACCACCGGCAAATTCTTCACCTTCAACACCCTCCTAATGCATTCTTGGGCTAGAGGAAGTGTAAGTGGAACGGTTTGCTACCACCCATCGATTCAGTGCCAACATCCCGTTCTTGTTATCCAGGTCCATGTCAATACCACCGATGGTCTTGCCGCTCCTCTCATGGACACAAGCTATTTGGACTCCCCCGCCGATATCGGTTCGTTTGGTCACACTTCAATCGTGAAAACCCGTACTTAAACACCTGCAGACACCAAAGTTTTTGTCAAGGCACTCCGCTATGGCTTCAAGCTCACTGAAACTGAGCCGATGAAGTCGGTCACCAAAGGCGCCCTCAGTCCTGCAAAAAACGCTACCGACGCAGAACTACTTCAACACTTGAAGACCAATCTCGCCACCAATTATCACTTCATCGGAACAATTGCGATGCTTCCTCGTAAGGAAAAGGGTGTCGTTGACCCCAACTTCAAGGTTTACGGTACCAAGAACTTAAGAGTCGCTGATGCTAGCGTCCTCCCTATAGTGAGAACCTCCGTTTTTTGGTGCCTTTCAAGCTTCCATGTCGATCTCATTGGAGCAACTTGAATATTTAGCACATCGCGGCTCACCCTATGTCGACGCTCTATGGGTATGTAGATGTCGTTTCTCTTTTCCACTAATACATTTCTTACTGACTGACTCGTCGGAACGCGTCCCTTGCAGTATGGGTATCAAGGCCGGCCGCACTATCCTTAAACACTGTTGATGAACCTGCTGTATACTCTGTACTGGAAAGAATGTAATGTTCGACGAAATGTAGTCACCCAAAAATACAGTTGGCCAGGGTTCGATGCCCGATTTAGTCGAGGGGCCAGTGGGATCGGACCTACCGGGATGTGCGCCCAGTCGCCCGGAGTCCCCGTAGCGCATACTGTTTCTAAGTAAGTATGTAGCGCTTTCTTACCTATGGTCACCAACGGCTGGACATGTCGGTCCGCTGAGCTCTGGACCCGGATGAGCCTCTTCTCTCCTTCTGGACCTAATAATTATGATCTGGCTGGTACATACTACCACATCGCTTGCGATCGTCAGGTAGTATCGTCAGTCTGGTTACACGAGACTATCTGGCTGGGATATATCGAATCTGAGAGAGCGACTCTAAGCCTTGCATAGGTGTCATGACTTCACGGCGGAAAGCAATAATCTGACCTTCGCCTGAACAGTAGATCGCGAGGTCCGGGGACCGGTGAATGCAGTGTGTACCGGAGTCCATGCACGCGAAACCACGTGTCACACGTGACCGTTCAACCGCCCGAGATCCAGGCGCTCGTCACTCACTCAAGGCCTCACTCAAGTCGATCGCGTGTGGTTTTGGCCGTTCTTCTTCGAAATGATTGTACCCTAGCTCTCACAAGCACCCTTCTCTTCTATATCTCCCGCTCTGGATAGCTTGCTGCGGCCCTTGTGCGCAGGTTCGGTCCAGAGGCCCACATTAGGATTGAGCAACTCCGGTCAAGTAGTTTGGTCCTTCGAAGACGGGGGTGAAGTTGCTTCAATTCAGCGATGGATATCATCTGCTTTTCGAAGGAAAACCTCAGGTATTTGTAAGCATCGTATTCCATTCATTCCCGCCACCCTGCATTCTAACTCACATTGTGGTCCTTCCGACTCCTGCGTGAAGTCGGGATCAATCAGATGCGCACGGACAACACATTGCCATAGCTATACAATGGAGATTGTCAAAACACTCGGATGGATTTTCGCGAGGCTGGGATTGATATTGTTGTCATACTGAAGTCAGTTTAGGACACAATAGAGCCGAATACGGAGAGCATCGGGGAGGAAAACACTAGACTCTTCAGACACTTTTCTCCTTGAAATGGAGCCAGTGTGTTCTAATAAGGTCCTTTATCATCTCTTTATCACTGCTATTCCGGGTTTCATTTCGTTCCTGGTTCCTACTACGGATGCCTAGACTACTCATTACTTTCGATCCCTCATAAAGGCCATGTAACCTCGGAGTGAACCCACTCTCGGTGGTCCTCTGGGTTTGCGGCTTGCCTGATTTCGAAGACAATTCACTCGAGTCCCGGTGGTAAGAATAGGCGAATTTCGGTGTAATCTGTTACCTTAGGAACTAGTTTCGGACTGAAAACCATTGACAGGGCATCTCGGGGGCACCATCCACCTCTCCAAAGATCTTCGGAGGCGCCGATTTGCCTGCTGTTCACTCGCATGCAACGAAACACACCGAAACACACTTTTCTGTCTCTTCTGTGCATCTACCATCCACCACTCGATCAAATATTGCACCACTACTCTTCAACTCCGTCTCCGATCGCGGAACTTCGGACCACAAACTTACTGCCTTCCCCAGACGGCTAGAATCTCGGTGACAAGGTTCTGGTCATCGCCTCATATGTCGGTTGAGCGCTGTTTGGTGTTTTTTTCACTGAATGTCCCTCTCTTTTTAACTGCTTGTACGTCCCTGATTTCAAAGCTGCCGGATTCAGACTCTGAGAATGCGATGACACGTAGCCTTTGAACGAATCCGCGGCGACGAATAATCTGTATTGAATTTCAAGCATGCAAAGACAGGACTCTCATTTCAACATTGCAATACCTATAATCGGCCATTCAGCGATCTACTCGACTGACAAAGCTACCTGAGGCCTGAGGGCTTGTGGATGCACATTCTCCATAAAAGGAGATGTGTTTCGCAACATCGAACTCCACAACATGCGTCTTTCTCCTTGGTTTGCTCTCCTTTCATCGGCACTCGCCGCTTATGCGGTAGAGCTCGATGCCGCAGCATTTTCTGAGGTCAACTTCGACTACATTGTTGTAGGAGGTGGATCCACCGGTCTTACTGTCGCTGCAACGTGAGTCCAGGAATCGGTCCCCCGACTCCTACGCGTCGCGCTCACCGTCCTCCAGACTCGCCGAAGATAAGAACGCCGTTATAGGTGTCATCGAAGCCGGCGAACGCTTGTACGATGACAATGTCCTTATACCTGGTATGCTTGTCCGCTGCTGATCAACTATGACTATAATCTGATCCGAAATCAGGATTTGCCGGAACGATCCTTGGCAGTATGCAAAACCGGTCCTCAATAATGTGACCACATTTCTCTGAACTTCTCTTGTCATCACAGACCCCAAATACGATTGGGGATTTTTCTCGGTTCCTCAGGAGAATGTCAACAACCGACAGATTCTGTTAGCTCGAGGCAAGATTCTCGGCGGAACAAGTGTCTTGAACTATCTCGGTTATACCAGGTCCTTATTTCTCCCTTCGCGCTTCGGAAGCGTACTGACCCGTTTTTGTATGTAGAGCAGCCACGAATGAATACAACGGTAAATCGGTATCATCTATCTTTTGATCTCCATGCTCACAGTTTTCTACTACTTATTCTTCTAGGTCTCGAGGAGCTGGGCAACCCGGGATGGAACGCCGTAAACCTCTTCCCTTACATGAAGAGGTCTGAGAACTGGACTGCACCCACTAATCCCACTTTTGTGGAGCAAGAAGGCGTCAACAACGATACCGAGAACCATGGCCGGAATGGTGGACTCAAGACTTCAACTTACAACCTGTTCAGCGACCTCCAACCTCCTTACCTCAAGACCTTTGAGAACCTTGGCGTTCCGATCAATAGGGCATCGGTGGGCTACACCCTGCCGCTTGCGCATACATGGTCACTGACGTTTCGGCTCAGCATGGTGGAAATAGCGTAGGTGGCTGGTCAACAACTGCCACTATGGACGCTCAGAACCGCTCTCGGAGTTTCGCCGCGAACGTGGGTGGGCATTTCACCGTTCGTTGGTCGCGTTTCTGACGACTGTTGTCCCCGCGTCTAGGCTTTCTATGAGCCCAACCATGAAAACAAGAACTTCATTCTTCTTACCGGCGCTCAGGCTACCAAGGTCGAATTCGGTGCTGCCAGTGGAGCGGAAGATATCACGGCCACTGGCGTGACATATGTCGGTCGCGATGGCAAATCGTACACTTCAAATGTTAAGAAGGAAGTCGTGTTGTCGGCAGGTTCGCACCATCCCGGTGGTATCTCATCACTCTTGCGTTGGCTGACCTACCAAGGAACATAGGTTCGCTCAAGAATCCTCAGCTGCTCGAGCTCTCCGGTGAGTATCACGATTCGCGTTCTATTTCTTTCGAGCCTCCCTGACTTCTTTTCAGGTATTGGTGACACCGCGCTCCTAGGTAAGTTGGGTATCAAGACTCTGGTAGACTTGCCAGGTGTCGGAGAGAACCTCCAGGTGAATTGTACCTATCTATCCACGTCCTACCATCTTACCGACTCAGCCTTTTCCCTAACAGGACCACCCTGGAATTAACCAAAACTTCCAGGCTATCGACTCCGCATTCACTTTCGACAAATTGAGCAGCCCCGAGGGTGTTGCCGAAGAGTACAAGCTTTACGCCCAGAACCGTACCGGATTGCTCAGCACCTTCTCCAATGCCTTGGTCTTCATTCCCTGGACCGACTTCATGTCGAAGGAAGAAATTGCTCAGTTGAAGAGCGAGCTTGATGCCGCATTGGCCGCTGATCCCGCCAAGTACGACACCCCGATGTACAAGCTGCAGAGGAAGTGGCTCGATGATGATACCGTTCCGGAACTCGAGATGATTTTGTTCCCTCGTGAGTGGGCTCTTTTCCGGCAGACGTTGCTCGTGCCTACAGTTTCCTATCTGAAGGATCTGCGCTTGTCAACCCAAGCGAGACTAGCGGCAAGTTCTATACTTTCAACACCCTTTTGATGCATGCTTGGGCTAGAGGAAGCGTAAGTGTCGCTCTCAGGTCCACCGGGATGTATGAGAACTTATGATGGGTTTCCTATAAAGGTCCATGTCAACAGTACCAATGGTCTTGCTGCCCCTGTAATGGACACAAGTTACTTGAAGTCTCCTGCTGACATCGGTTTGTTGCGTCCTCTACGCCCGCGACATCCAAGTACTTACACTGAGCACTTTCACCCGTATAGACATCAAAATCTTCATCAAGGCCCTTCGCTACGGCTTCAAGCTCGCTAGCACGGAACCCATGAAGTCCTGGACCAAGGGCGTAATCAGTCCCGCCGAGGACGCCACGGACGAAGAGCTCATTCAGCATCTCAAGACGAACCTCGGTACCAATTACCACTTCATCGGAACCGCATCCATGCTGCCACGTAAGGACAAGGGTGTTGTCGATTCCAACTTCAAGGTGTACGGAACGAAGAACCTTAGGATCTGTGATGCCAGTATCTTGCCTATCGTAAGTGACCTGTTGTTGTTTGTTGGAACCTTGACGAAACAATTTGCTCGATAGCACATTGGAACCCATCCTATTGCAACATTCTATGGGTAAGCCTTACCTCTTTCCTGCTTGAGAAACCAAGCAGCTGAATGAGTATCGAACCGTAGCATGGGTGTCAAAGCTGGATGCACTATCTTGGGAACCTGTTGAATAACTCTGGGTTTGCGGCCGTATGAAACACTCAAAGTTCCACTAATATTTTTTCTGCATTGCTCTGGTTCTTGCTTGGTATCGTATGTCAGGCCGTCGGGCTGTAATGGTCATCGAATAGAATTCTGTCGCAACACTGTTACCTACCTGGAAAACCTTTTACATGAGTTTTATCCCTTCCAGTTTACTGGACTTTCAGACAGAAACAATCGACGATCGAAGGTTCTTACATAGACCTACAAACGACTGGACTCGAAACCACTCACTTCGCCGAGGCACCAGTGTGGCAAAGTGAATGCCTCGAGTGTAATGAAGGACCGCTGCTAACCCTTGCCAATCCTTCCATCACTACTAATGGTAAAAAGTATCGCCGACATGGGGTGGAGCCTGGCCTCAGTATGGGGCGAAGCTGAAGCGCTGGGACAGTAGATTCCCTGACGGAGACCAATATAGAACAATGATTCCGAAGTCCGGTACTCTTTCGGTCCAAGCTATGCCACCACCTCTGAGTCTATCCAAAGGCATACGTATAGGAGTCAAGAAAGAAGCCGGTATTATTCGTGCAATAGCATTGATGGATGTCCACAGTCGGTACGGTGTTTCTACCTAAACGATCCTGAATACAACTACTGGTTCTTCTTCTCGTTCGCGTTGAAACTCTTGGAAGAAAGTTCGGTCCTGAGGGGGTTCTGGATGCTGGCCAGCGCCGAGATACCGAAGTACAACACGGGAAGGAAGATGAAGAGGACAAAAGCGAGGATTATGATGAGTCCTGGAGTGAGGAGTTGGTAACGGTGAAGGATCCCGCCTTTAGGCTGCTTGGGTGCAATGATCTGGGATGCGGAGGATGACGGGGAAACGTCGAGGGCGGGGCGGTGTGGAGATGCGTTTCCTTCTCCGTCTAGTTGAGCCTGGCGTTTGTAAAGGTTCGGAGTTGAGCCGGTATAAATGATGAGGTGGTTATTGAATGGAAGGGCGGAGAGAGCGGAGGACAACAGGTAATCTGTGGGTTGAAAAGGGATATGTTAGGAGCGCAGGAATTAACATGAACCGGCGGAAACGAACCATGTTCAAGCATAGTGTTCTTTCTGCTCGATCCCCCACCCAGCTCAGGCATGCTCAACATTATTACGGATTTGTCGGCTCCATTGAACGATACAGCACCCTGACCCGGCATAGTGTGCACAAGTCTGGAGTTGCATCTCTCCGAGACGGATTTCGCGAAGGAACCGAGGTCGAGAGAGTTTTCCTCATGAGATGAAATGTATGCAAACTGACGAGAGGAAGGTGCAGAAGAGAGAGAACGAGCGACATGAGAGTCTCTAGGGAGGTTCCGAAGATCTGAGGCATGAAGCTGCGGGCAGGTTAGTGTACCGATTCAGTGCGGGAGTTCGACTTCAACGTACCCCAGGATGTTCGACAACGACTACTGCATCATGAATACAGACCTCATCCCCAGCGATGAAAGACTCCAAAAGACTGAAAGAATGAGCACTCGCTCCAGGCAAGGGCAGTCGGTCAATAGCACTGGAGCTGAACCAGATTTGAGCAAATAATCCTTCATAAATGGAGCTTTAGAAGCACTACCTGTGTGTAGACCAAGCTAGCAGAGGAGAAGTATTTGAAAATGCAAAGGCAACTGGCGATAATGTCAACAGCAATCCCAGACGGGTCATCATGGTCGTCGTCGCAGTCGAGGAGGTGAAGCTACAAGTGAACCAGTCTGACTTCGTCACGGTAAAGGCACGTGCTGCCATTGAGCCAGCTCATTTCAGGACCGGTTCGGTTGCCTAATGTGGGGTACGCAATTCACATGGGCACTCGTTCTCAACTATGAACCGTATTCCGAGTTCCGTCCTCCACCCTTCCTCTCTTCTCAACCACCATGTTCAGAACTGCTATCTCTCACTCTACACGCTCAGCTAGATCTCGCTTGCTCTCATCGAATGCTACACGGTGAGCGAACCTTGTTCTCTGATTCCTGACCATAAAGTTGACCCCTCAATCACAGGGCATTCACGACCACTAGATATCGTGCCTCGGAGGATATTTCGCAACTCAACTCGCTAGACGCCTTGACTGAAGAAGAGCAAATGATCAGAGAAACAGGTGAGCTCGCAAGTCACCTCGGCCACAGGAGCGAAGACCCTCACCACTAGCCAATGGATAGTACAACGGTTCTCAACAGACGTCGTTCAGCCCAAAGTCCGGGAGATGGACGAGAACGAAATGATGGATCCGGAGATCATAAAGGGCCTCTTCGAACAGGGTGTACGTCTCTCTTTGAGTCCGTTCATCTTGGTGGCAGGACTCACATGCCCCGTAGTTGATGGGAATCGAGACTTCGGCTGCCCATGGAGGATCAGAGTCTTCATTCACCGCTGCTATCATCGCCATTGAAGAGCTTGCCAAAGTCGACCCGTCTGTATCAGTGATGTGCGACGTCCACAACACACTCGTGAACACCGTCATACGCAAATACGGGACCCAGGCTCAGCAAGACAAATGGCTGCCCCCGTTAGCTACGGAGAAGGTGGGCTTGTACTATACTTCTTCCACCACTCATTGCACTGTCTTACAACTCTTTGTAGCTTGGGTCTTTCTGCCTTTCAGAGCCGGCGTCTGGATCGGATGCTTTCGCACTTCAAACCAAAGCCCAAAAGGTCGGCGACGACTACGTACTCAACGGAACCAAGATGTGGATCACCAACTCCTATGAAGCTGATATCTTCCTAATTTTCGCCAACGTATGTCAAGAATCCTTCGATTGGTCGCAGTCGTATAACACTCCTTGGTCTAGGTCGACCCCTCAAAAGGCTACAAGGGCATTACGTGCTTCATCGCCACGAAAGACATGGGCATCCAGATCGCCAAGAAGGAGCAAAAACTCGGTATTCGAGCATCTTCAACATGTACCCTGAGCTTCGACGATTTTAAGGTCAATTGCTTCTAGCGCACATATTGAGGCATCTTGCTTACTCGAGTTGTAGGTACCGGCAGAGAACGTCATTGGAGGTGTTGGTCAGGGATACAAGGTGGGCATCTTCACGATCTCTCACAATTGCCTGCAAACTGATAGCATGGTTGATAGATCGCCATAGAAATTTTGAACGAGGGACGTATTGGTATCGCCTCACAGATGCTTGGCCTCGCACAAGGAGCCTTCAACCTCTCAGTCCCCTACACGTACACCAGGTCTCAGTTCGGACAACCCATTGGTACATTCCAGGGCATGGCCTTCCAGTTTGCTGAGGCTGCTACTCAGATTGAGGCGGCGCGTCTGTTAACCTACAACGCGGCGCGGAGAAAGGAGACTGGATTGAGCTTTGTCAAGGAGGCAGCTATGGCGAAGTGGTATGCTAGTCAAGTCGCACAGAAGGTTAGCGGGAGCGCGATTGAGTGGATGGGTGGTCTTGGGTTCACGAGGGAGACTGGTGTTGAGAAGTTTTGGAGAGATTCTAAGATCGTACGTGCTCAGTTTTTGTGTTGAACTTTATAACCAGACTGATTCGTGCTGCTTTCCAGGGCGCGATCTATGAGGGAACTTCGAACATTCAGCTCCAGACGATCGCCAGGTTTATCCAGAAGGAACACGCCAGCTGAAGAACTCGGATGTTGCCTACGTATTTGTACAATCTATAGCCTTCAGGTTTGCTTCAGGTTGGACTCGATAAAGCAATATCATGTTTCGCGAATTATGTGCTTGCCACTAATGCCTAAAGTCATGACTTGGGGAATATGGCTTGTATTACGACGCGTCAAATGCTTATATTTGGAAGTAAATTCGCGGTGCTATGGAGGAGCGACGTACCCTGAGATATACCTCCAGCAAATACGGGACACTGGGCCTATGGCCAATGACAGTGCCCAAATGGTTGGTTCGTTGGCGACTGATTCAATGTTTCGCTTTGTCAGTCCTGACTCTTCAACTTCAGCTACTAAGTCGTTCGTTGCCTTCTGCGTCGGAAGGCTCAATGCTTTGACACAGGAGAGTTCCACGGCTCTGGTGCAAAAGCGGAGGCCCCTCACGGTTCTTGATTCGACCCAGGCTCGAACTGGGGACTTTCTGTGCACAATGAGAATCCTTTCGGCCGTGTTAGACAGATGCGATAACCAACTACGCCATCGAACCACAGAAGTAGATTGAGGGTATAATTTATACCAGCCCCGGTAGGTCAAGAACATATCCAACGAGTTGCTACAATCCTACTCACGATCCGCTGGGTTTTGAGACTTCATACATGGTATGGCATCCCAGCTACTGAGAATGACTGCTCTAGTAACAAGCCTGAAGCCCTAGAAATTCACCGGTAACACCAGTAAGTCTTTGGTGTCACGGACCCCGGATTTGACCGAATGGTTCGTCGGACGACTGGTTCGGACCGAATAAAATATAACTGTTTGTTCTCTTATTGTAACACACAATTATAGTGTTGAGCTTGGGACAAAATGAGGCGTAAAATTTCATGAATGATGTATAAAGGAGGATAGACTTGTGTTTTAGGCCGATTTCGGTTAGCAGTTGTTGAGGATGGTGCAACCGACTTCAATGCCCATGCTACGGAACGGTCAGTGAGACGCCCTTTCGTTATATCAAGACGTGACGCTTACCCGTAGAGCGTCGCCACAGGGTGAGCGCCAATGTGCTGCTGACAGACCCATGATTGTATGACAGCCTTGGCCTCGCTTGTACACGTCCAAAATCCCACCAAGGTCCAACATAGGACAGCTTTTCAAGGGCCGCAATGGATTGAACCGGATTACGTTCTGGTTCTAGGAAATTCATTGCTGAAAACGGCGCCGAAGAACAACTTCGATCTCCCGTGAACGGATCTTTTGAAGTACCACTTACCTTCGGACGACGTCAGGGTATCAAAGATGTCCTAGGAGATACTCTTCCACCGTGTTTCCCTTGTCGTATGCTGCTCGTCTCGTTTGAGCACAGTAGTGAGCTCTTGACACTTCCTTGACCGGAATATGGTTTCGGTTGATTGGATCGTCCGGGTCCTTTTCGGTCGTGAATTTGTTTGGGGCATCCGCCTGAACATGGCGGACCCTCGCCGCCTACTAGGAGCCAGGCCTTTTCATCAGAGTTGACATAAGCCATGAGAGTTAGGTGAGGTCTATAGATAGTCGGTTGACTTCCTCAGCGTGAGCAACGAGTCAAAGATGCCAGGCCTTCCGAAAGCTCGAACCTGAGGGATGAGAAAACATTGAGCCGCTGCAAGGCGAGCCGCTCGGATGATGATGGTAGGGATAAAGGTAGGGATAAAGAACAGAAATAAAGATGACAGAGGTATTCTCCTCGTAGCTGGGAGCTCGACTTCTTGCGGCTTATGATATTGCCTATTTTGAAGAGCTTTGGTTTCGCCAATAACCATGTAGTACAGAATGAAGTCCTGGTCGTGGTCGTTGGACGAGCTTCGCAAGTTCGCTCGGATGTTCAAGTACTGACAGTGAATTGCTGACATAAGGCTGGCTTCTCCCCTGGACCGACAGTCCGTCACGGACCGTGTCGGTCTTGAAGGTCCTCTGGTGTCCACTAGCGTTGCGTAAGAAACCCTACCAAACTTACCGTTTTTCAAAGTTACCAGGTAAGTTACCGTAAGTTACTGGTAAGTTACCTCGAGGTTCGAGAGACCTCTAGTGGTAACTTACCCCGGAGCCCGCCGGTCCGGCCCTCCCATATAGGGAAGCACCTTAGTCAGCCTCGCGAGGCACAACCTGCACAGCTTGACTCGCTCGACCCATCTTCCTTTGACTCTCCTCCCGATCCTGGCTGTCACTTCGAAAGAAAACGAGGTATGTTTCCATGTAGCCCAGGCTAATTTGAGCTCGAAACTCACTGCTCTTGCATTCTAGGTTCCAGGAGCTCGGAAAAACAAGTCAACAGTCCGATGGAGGGAGTCGAGGGTTGGGTACCGCTGGACAAGTATTCTGGGTTAGCATTGCAGTATATGCTGTGCTATGGTCCGCAATTGTCCATTAGTTGTCTTCTATACCTAACTAATCAAGCTTTCAGTCTCAAAATATCAATCTGTAAGCATCATTGTTGCACCAGTTACCACCATTCCTGCCAATCGGTACCACATTACACATATCCCTACTACAACTTTCCCGCTTCTTCCGGCCTAGTAAAGTTTGAACTATCTGAATGTCATGCCAAAAAACATACTTGAAATAAATCATCACTGTTATTCTTCGACACAACCCAGACGCATGAAAAATGCACTGTCCACTGCCGCCCGGTAGTCACCTAGGCTGAGGTATCCGATAGTCACTAGTAGCAAGTTCAATAAAGTGTGTGTTAAACCCGTTATTGACTATATAGTCTACGATGCTAGGCCCGGATCACGCCTCGGATCTGAGAATGACTTGGTCTATGGCGTAGGGTAATACGTTCAAATGCTGGTCCTCTCGCCAACGCACTTGTCCAAACCAGACGTCGATGAAAACTATGGATCCGACCAAAACCCAAGGACATTTAAGGGCGACCAAATTACATCCAACATCACAACCTAATAGATATTACAATAATGAAACAGGGATCGAAGCGTGGAATTTTATAAATGAGGGAGATAAAGAAGGATTGACTCGTGTTTCGGATCAATGAGCAGAACGATCGACGGATTAGCAGTTCTTGAGGATAGTACATCCGGCTTTGATACCCATGCTACAGGAAGCTCAGTAAGGCACCCATTCTATGAAACGGGACGTGACACTTACCCGTAGAGGGTCGCCACAGGGTGGGTTCCGATGTGCTATAAGTAGCTTTGATGAGACGCACATAGCAAAGAGTAGATTCAAACGAAAGCCCTCACAATAGGGAGGATGCTAGCATCAGCAATTCTCAAGTTCTTGGTGCCATAGACCTTAAAGTTCGAATCAACGACACCCTTGTCCTTGCGAGGAAGCATCGCGGCAGTTCCGATGAAGTGATAGTTGGTGCCGAGGTTAGTCTTCAAGTGTTGAATGAGCTCTGCGTCGGTGGCGTTTTCTGCAGGACTGATGACGCCCTTGGTGACCGACTTCATGGGCTCTGTCTTAGCGAGCTTGAAGCCATAGCGGAGCGCCTTGACAAAGACCTTGACGTCTGTGGAAGCCTGAGCGAGAGTAGATCACAGTTGCGACAGGAGAGAACGAACCGATATCGGCAGGGGAGTTCAGGTAGCTCGTGTCAATAACAGGGGCGGCAAGACCATCGGTGCTGTTGACATGAACCTGGGCGACGAGAATATTTGACGTAGGCAAAAGACGAGTCTTGATGAAGCACTCACGTTTCCTCTCGCCCAAGCATGCATCAAGAGGGTATTGAAAGTGTAGAATTTACCGGTAGTATCGCTCGGGTTCACAAGGGCGGACCCTTGAGTTTCGACACCGTAAGTACTGGCGACATCTGCCAGGGGAAATTAACTCACGGGGGAATAAGATAACTTCAAGCTCGGGAACAGAGTTATCATCAAGCCATTTCCTTTGCAACTTGTAGGTTGGCGTGTTGTACTTGGCGGGATCAGCAGCCAATGCAGCGTCAAGCTCCTTTTTTAGTTGAGTAAACTCTTGCTTGGACATGAAGTCGGTCCAGGGGATGAACACCAAGGCGGACGAGAATGTGCTCAGCAACCCGGTACGGTTCTGAACATATAAGTTATATTCCTCGGCAACGCCCTCGGGGCTGCTCAGCTTGTCGAAGGTGAACGCGGAGTCAATGGCTTGGAAGTTCTGGTTGATTCCAGGATGATCCTACGACGGAGTCATTGGATAAGGTCGATTGGAGCAAGAGGTTCAGGCGCACCTGCAAATTTTCACCGACACCAGGCAAGTCTACCAGAGTCTTGATCCCAATCTTATTCAGGACTTGGGTATTACCAATACCTAGGAGAAGAGAAGGTCAACCAAAAAGCACGATCTGAGACTATTGGTCCTCTTACCAGAAAGTTCAAGCAGTTGAGGATTCTTGAGAGAGCCTCATAGCGCAGACATAAGTCAATAGCAACGCTAAAGGGTTACAAGACACGGACCAGCTGAGAGGACAACTTCCTTCGAAACTTGTGCAGTGTATTTACGCTTGTCGCGGCCAACAAAGGTGACACCAGTAGCAGAGAGATCGCCTCCGTTCGCGCTACTGAATTCAACCTTTGTTGCTTGTGCGCCAGTGAGGAGGATCAGGTTCTTCTTCTCGCGGTTGGGCTCGTAGAACGCCTGGAGAAGACGAGCAAGGTAGTCAGGGATATGGTCCTGAACAGCCTCGTCAGATGCTACTAACATTGGCAGCAAAATGTCTCGAGCGATTCTGCGCATCCATAGTGCAAGTGGTAGCCCAACCACCAACACTGTTTCCGCCATACTGTGTTTAGTTAAGGTCAATGGCAAGACAGCGCAGTATGAATCTCGCGTACTCACGGGCGCTCTATTGGTCGGAACACCGAGGTTCTCAAACGCCTTAAAGAAGGGTGGTTGAAGGTCGCTGAAGAGCCCGTAGCTAGTGGTCTTGAGCGCACCACCACGACCGTGATTTGCTGGGTCGTTGTTCGCGCCGTACTGTTCAATGAACTCGCGGTTGGTAGGGGCCGTCCAGTTTTCGGACTTTTTCATGAAGTCGAACATAGTTTTGGCGCCCCATCCTGGATTACCAAGTGACTCGATACCTGTAAGGTGGAGGGTGAGTTTTCATGGGGAAAGAAAGAATCCACTAGCGCAATACCATTGTATTCATTTGTGGCAGCTCTGGAATACCCGGCGCATCAGTAAAGTACCACACGAATTAGGGGAACTTGGAAGATATGACCTGGTGTAGCCCAGGTAGTTCAAAACACTCGTCCCTCCAAGAATCTTTCCCCGCGCCAATTGAATTTGTCGGTTATCAACATGGTCCTGGGGTACCGAGAAGAACTGCCAGTCGTACTTGGGGTCTATGCAGAGTCAGGCACATGTGAGTTCCACAACTCTGAAAGTCGTACTATTGAGAATCGTCCCGGCGAATCCTGCGTCATGTTTAGACCTGACATCAGGATTACAGACACACTGAACATACCAGGGATGAGAACATTGTCATCATACAAGCGTTCTCCAGCTTCAATGACTCCCACAACAGCCCGCGAATCCTGCGAGAGTCTAATAGGCGAGGATGAGCGTAGTATGTGGGGAGATTGAATGGTAAACTTACGTAGCGGCAACCGTGAGGCCAGTCGTTCCCCCTCCTACGACGAGGTAGTCAAACTTGACCTTCGAAAACGCGGCAGCGTCGAGTTCTACCGCGTATGCGGTGAGCGCCGTTGAAAGGAGAATGAACCAAGGAGAGAGACGCATGGTGTGGGATTAGATAGTCGCGAACAACCTCCCTTTAATACCAAAATCTACTCGTAACCCTCCACTAGTTCGTAACCTCGACCACATTAGACCTTTTGAATTTACATTAGGAAGCATCGGCCAACGCAACAGTTCTCGTGAACAGATGATGAGATCAAAGTTTAAAACGCTGGTGAGGCCTTATGGATGTAAAACGGGTGTGGGAGGGATCTGCCTGAGACCCATACAAACTCTCCGGGCCTCCCAGTCTCCCGTTTTCCGTCTCTTGAATGAATTGGGCTACCGCAGACGAGTGCCGATAGCTACGTGTCATTTGAGTCGCGGTACTGAAGCCAGGGGTCCAAGATGGTTTGAATTCAGGAAGACAAGCCAACGGGTGGGGATAGTCTGGTAGCGCTCCCAGTACTTTGCTGGTATATTTACTGTCTTGGAAAGAATATTAACTCTCGGTTGGCATCAGCATTTACTCTGAACTTCTGGAAATGGGACAGAGTTGAACGTGTGTGCAATAGGGAAGGTTGAGCGTAGGAAACAAGGTGCCTTGTCGTGCGCGGGAGGAGACTTTGCCCGGTCCATGTGCCGGAAGCACGAGAAGCCCACAGTCCTATTCATGAATGCATGAATAACATCGTCCGAAACTGCGTTGCTCCCGAGTTGCCCTCCCCAACTTCGATCTTTTCATCATTTTCAAGGAACTTCGCATCTAAAAGAAATCATTCCTGAAAAGACCAGATTTATATTGAAGGGACGCATCATCTTCTACCGCTTCAAGGTCGTTTGTATCCAATGAGTAGTGAACCGGACTGAAAAAGCTGTCAGTTTTAGGGTAAACGACAAGCGACAGTTGGAATTCGATAACACGGGGAGATCATGTGTGTTCACCTGGAATTGAAAGTTTGCCGCACACAAAGTCGAAGGACGATAGTCTCGGCGAGGAAAGCAACAGCGAGCATCGGAGTCATGGGAGGAGACAGCTGACAGAGACCCGGGAGTGGATGGTGCTGGTCTCTCTCAACAACGAAGGAACGAACGCACACCCGGGTCACTAGAATAGGCACGGCTCCTAATTTAAAGGGTAGTAAGCCTTGACCAATCCATCGATTCGCCGATATATCCTGTGAATATTGATCGGACTGAATCAAGATGTCTAATCCATGCTGAGCTGAAACAAGGCCGGGATTTATATAAAAAAACAAAATCTCAACGACGTCAACGCTGTCGACCCGCCAAGTGCCAATACGATGCGGCCTCTTGACTGGTATTAATAAAACCGATTTAGCGGTCGTATTGTAGGGAGACTCACGACGTCCGTGGAGGTTGGCAATCCAAGACCTCCAAGCCGTCACGGGTTTTGCGACCATCAGTTGTTCTTCTTGTTGCTTTTCGGGTAATCCGACGTTTCAACCCGTGAAGTTTTCCAGTATGACAGAGATAGATGGGCCATTGAACCCGCGGATGAATCAATAGAAAGCCTTCTTTATTTGGTTGTGAGTAAGGTAAGGGATTGATAGATGGAACGATTGATTTGAAGCACCCAACTAACGGTGAAATCTGCATACTTAGTAGTGCTGGCACGTACCTTAAATCGAACATTCCCGACTCAAAGCAGGACCCCCAGATGGAACGAGATTCAAAGTAATTGCTATCAAGGCGTATTGCGTTCTCAAGGATGTGTGTCTCGAGCAAGAGGTGGGATTTGGTCGGGCATGAGTAAAGTGTAGCTGAGATGAAGAAATAGTCTCCCGGAGGCAGACTACCGTAGTGAACGTTCAATCAGTTTAACGAGGTTTGACGTGAAGAGGGGTCCGTGGGAAAACGAGACGTCGCCCTGCGTTCAGCTTGCTGATCCGGTACGGACTTCGCCGATGCTGTAAGCACGGATGTCGAACTTCCTTCTGCCTCCTCTGGAATCTTTTTTGTCCAGATAGCTCAGTTTCTACCCTCCAGGTCAGTGTCGGATCTTTGACTAATCAAAGGTAAGAACTGACAGCACGAATTATTACTTTGGGCCTAAGGCCGCCACCAAGTTGGCTTGCGGAGCCATCCTGAGCAAGATTAGATTCCTATCAAGTTGACCAGGACCAGAACATCCACTGAAGCTCCCGATGTGGGTTGGGAGAGAGCAAGGCGAGGCTCTGTTGGCCTTCTCTCAAGATGGAGAGCCAAGTCTTACCGTGAGCAGTGAATTTTTGAGTACCACTCAATGAACTGGCACGCGCAGAAATAGACTGCAGGCAGCCATGGATTGGATCCTTTGATAAGGTCCCCGTCATTGGGATTTGTCATAGAAACATTTAGCTTACGGCCGATTCTTCGACGAAAACTCGTGGTTTCACAGATGTGGTTTTGTCCTCACTACTTACTTCATAAAGGCAGAATTTGAGTCCTTGGCCGCCACACTTTCCTGGAGAGGCAGCGGCGACGAACCACGCAATCAAGATTCCTTTCTTCCGTTCTACAAGGCGTCAAAGAGACCCAAGTGACAAGCCTTTGCGCTGGAGCTAAAGAATCATCGAAGGGGACGAGTCATACTGAGCAAATATATTAGAGGTCTGAAAATAGTTCTCGCATTTTTCTATTATAAAGGACGTTACTGCAGAGGATAACTCTTGATGTCTGAGGGTCTGCCTTCGGGATTGCGAATTGCTTCGAGACCTTATGCTGATGGTTTTCAGAGCGAGGGGTCATCTGAGTCGTGAAGGCGAAGTCGAAGGGTAGTCGAGTGAGCGTTCGATGGGTACCTAGAGGACATCTATGAATAGAATGACTCTTGTGAAACACAAAATAACGTACGGCGTCATGCCAGAGGCAGAGTCATCGGAAGAATGAGTGTGCGTTTGACATTATCGGCATGTGGATCACCAAGCATGGGAGGAATACCGATACGTATAGACTCCCGGTCCGTGTAAATACCAGGGCATCAACGTCACTGGATGACATCTCGGTACACGAGCGGACTGAGAATTTCAGCAGCTAAGGGTACCTGGCAAAACCGAAGCGACCATCGAGGTAATCGTTCGCCTCGACTTCTGGTTGGCTCGGCTCCATGATACGGTCAGCTTGTATCGAGAGTGCCAGGTGGAGGCTAGTAGGTAGGGCTCGTCAATTTGAGGGGAGCATTCATCGTCATCATCGGGTGTTTACATATTTGATTCCTTGTCTGAGTCTTTGACCTAGGGTAGATGAGAATCGGATTCGTATCCATCGGAGGCGAAAGGAACGATCCTGAACGATCGCGAATGCGCACAGCCGCTGTATGTGTGGACTTGGACGTATCTCCGTTCACTTTCCCTTCGACGCGGGTTTTCCTATCTTGGCTTCACCGTTCCTACGAGGAGATTGCGTCTATTATTGAGTGATGATTGAGTGATGAAAGATTCATCCTCCACGCTACCGGCTTCCTCTCTTGCTAGCCCTCGGATATCTGGCCTTCGATTCCTCTTTCTGCACCATCCTTGAGGACTCTTTCCAGAGCCGAACGCTCATGCTCATGCTCTTCGTCATCTATTCCTTCGGAAGATCGCCTAAACAAGTACCATTACTTGCAGAAACTGCCGATGCACTTTTTTTAGACTAGCTTGGTGCGGGAACATCGAGTCTTGTACGTCAGGCACATCTTTACGCAACAACAGACAGTCAGAGAAACCAAGGAGGACAAAAAGCTCGAACTCACTTGGTGTCTTCCTTCTATTCGAGCAGCTCCTTCTACGGGCTTGAGGCCCATACAGCAATGTGAATTCAAGGAGGAGGGTAGTGGTCGTTTGCATCGGCACGACCATCACGTCTTCGCCACGAGAGGTGTTGTCTTGACCCTTCATCTTCTTCACTTTCTTTGAATCTCCAGCTCGTTCCGACTGGGGGTCCGATTCATCTCTTTCCAGCAACCTTGTCGGTCTCTCCTAATCCTTCTAGGCATACGTTCTCTTGTTAATTGCAAGTAGATCATGGCTGTCGATGGGTAATACTATGATGGTGTTATACTATGTCTAGTTCAAGTTGATCTGTATGATAGCCTCGATTAGGCCTGCCGTCACCGTGGGAACCTGGATAGCCATAAGTGCTGACGTAATGGAAATCATCCGTCCAGGCAAGAAGCGCCCGCAGGCGCAGCATTCCACTTCTCGCTCGTTCCTGACTTTCTCGAGTTTCCAGACGTCCAACGAGAGAAAGGGCATCGAAAAAAACACCCATTCAGCTCGGACCTGTGTTTGCAGTCGCACGTGATTGCGTCTGGGACGGCGATTCGCCGTCAGGATTCGGGAATCAGATGGTGATTCCCAGGCTGATGACTTCAAACTTGTACCCAAGTTGAAATTACGGACCAGCTCCAGATGATTTTGCCTCCCCAGTGCTTTCGACACGCTTTATTCGACTCTGAATTTTTGTAAGATCTGGTCCGAGCCGCTTGTTAGTATGAATATCAGACGTATCTTTGCTGGTGCGTTTTGCTGGCGACCCGATTACATCGGCAAATTCTACGACGCTCAGTCATGACCTCCTGAATCCTCAGGCTGTCAGATTCAGTAACATTACATGTTTTTTTGTCCAGAACTTCGCATGCGAAAAGCGATGGGCTATAGAACGAATGTCAGATTGTTGTCCTCACCTCGCTCCCCCAACGCCCGCCCGCGGCTAACTTCCCTCTCCTCAGACCAACTCGGAGTTGACTCCGAGTGAGCGAGTACTCTATAGAGTAGAAGGCTCCTCCGGTCATCCGAATAATGTTTCTTCGCAGTAATTGGTCAGATACCGGCTCACGGGCTCACGAGTGGATCGTTGCTTCTGCTATAGGACGAGTCAATACTTCGTAATGAAATCCTTCAATCCAACGGGCCTGGGGCTGTTGTGCCACTGCAATTGTAGCCCAGTGACGAGTTGTGGATCCAGTCGTGGTTCATCAATATTGCAAGTCCCCCAACAGCGTAACCCTGAAGAATCCAGCTCGGCCGTCTCAAAAAGTGCAGAAGTATGCCCCATCAGTATAAGTGCCGGCAGTGGAGCTAACATTAGCGAATAGCTCACAGCTGGAGGAAGAATGGACCTGGTCAGAGTGCCCAGCTGCAGGAATTTGTTGGGTGAGATGGTAATCAGCTCTGTACCCGGACACTTACTCTGCAGGCAATAAACTCGCATTCATCCATTTCCGCCGTCTCTGAGTAGACGGGAAAAGATATATACCGGAGTAGGACCCTGTATAGGAAAGTTTAAATATCGCAACGCGTTCAGTCAAAGTTCCATCGTCCATCCAGCCGCTCATCCCAACTACCTTTGGACTAATCCCGACACGACTAGAGTAATGAAGTTCTCTACCTTGTTCTTCGCTGTCTCCTCGGCGCTTGCCACCGCGACCACTGTCTTCGCACAGGCAGCTCCCCCTGCGCCCCCGGTGCTCAAGCACCTCTACACCCTTAACTGTACCCTCGACACTCCCGTCGACGTTGGACCTGGCCCTAAGGGACACCGTGTCGTGCTCCCCATCATTGGCGGAACTTTCGCCGGAAAGCATATGACCGGTACGTCCTTCCCACACGGGCATTCCACCTTACACTCGTACCTCAATCGCCGCTACCCCATTTTTGACTACCTCCCCTACTGACTCGCTCTTTTTTAGGTACTGTCATGAACCTCGGGGCTGATTGGGGTATCGCCGACTCCTTTGGTACCTTCAGCGCCGACACCCGCTACAACCTCGTCACCGACGATGGCGCAAATATCTTCATCCAAACTGCTGGCCCTGGTCAGACCCCCGACGGTGTTGCAGGGACCTTGTGGCACCTCCGTATCAGCTTCGAAACTGGCAGTGAGAAGTACTACTGGCTCAACAATATCGTCGCCGTTGGCCTGCTCCGCCCTGGCAATGCTGCCCTCAACTACGTGATCATCGATGCGTTCTACATGGATGGTCCCGCTGCCCAAGCTGCGATTGGAGAGTAAGGAATTGACGACCGGGAAATGGACACAATAGTTTGATATACAATAGTCAGCGCTAGAGAAGTGTCGATCATAAGAGAACCTAGACCGACAAATGTAGTAGAACTCCAATTGGAACACTTTGCCCTTTCTGCTTGCCTGCCATGGCGCCTATTTCGAGTGGCTTGGAAGGATGGTTTAATGAGATTCGAGGGCAGGTAAGGGTTACACTGCAGGTGTATAGGCATTGAACTGGAGTGCGCCTGTAGACTCTTCTCGACCTCGCAGGATGAATCGATGACCCGCAATGTAATTCTGGCCCAGGTCCATCCACTGTGCCTTGAAACCTTGAGACCTTGAGCGGCATCCGCTCAGTCCGACCAAGTGATATCAATTTGAGGTTCGGAGGGATACCCACTGAATCGTCTTATCCGAGAAACATATTCATTCCTGGGTTTCTCCAGGAGTGGACGAGTCGAAGTCCGGCATTATCCGCTTTCAAGTTTGTTTTATACTCGATGGGTTCCCAAGACCACAGATACTCGTGTAAGTCGATTCGTACCGGTTTCGATCAGATATGAGGAGAAATAGACGGTTGTGTCAGGCCCAGCTGAGGTCGATAGTCGTGGTAGTGGTTTAAACCGAGTTCGTCAAAGCGTCACGTTGATGAGGCAATCGTCTCTCACGCCGGCCCAGTTTCGGCAAATGCTGCCGCTACCGTTTTGCCGCTTCCTGAGGCCTGAGTACGAGTTCTCGCGGAGCCTCCGACGGTGACCGCCCTGCCCAAGCCTGCCGTTGTGCTGCGTACTTTTAACACCCTTTCACATCGTGCTTATCGCCGGATTTGCAAGTCGAGATTCTCTTGCAGGCCCGGGTAGAATAAAATGCGTGCAATAAGCCATCTCGGGCCAACTTTGGAGCTCTCTCAAATCAGACAAGTTTCGCAGAAAAACAGCCCTCGAGTGCATAATATTCTTCAAAGGACATCTCCCTCCGCGATCCGGTGGGACCATTCCCTCCTTTCGTTTGAAATCATCAAAGAATCCCTCCTACCAAGCCACCTCGAGCCGTTGGAAAGTCAGTGCGGGGCATGCAGAGAACTGTTGGCAGAGCTTTGAATTTGCGCGATCAGTACGTTCTAATTCTAATCTAATAAGGCGACGGGATAGTGATGCAAAAAAACGAAGGTAGAAAGAGCAAGATGATGGTTTCTTCGAATCAACCGGACTGCTCTGCTGAGGGGGGAAATCTCACGTAGCTACCCGGAAGTTATCGTAGGCCATGGCGGGACGTTTAGGCTCATCACCTAGTGAGGCGTGAACATGGGCAAATCACCGCCTATTCAGTATTACCACCAGCATCTAGCCGTTGAATAAGGTTCAATGCGGAGGCTTACAGATGCGCACGTCAGGAGTTGCATTGGCTTAGGAATCCACCATATGCAGCTTATCAATGTCGCAACAGATCTGAATCAGCTTCTAATTCCTCCTCACAACCACCACATCTCGCGAAGTCTCACCTACAACGGTCGGACTACTTAACCCCTGCAGATAGAATGGTCTCTATACTTTCATTTCCGCCATGTCTTCAACGTTCAAGTCTTTTGCTATCGTCGGTGCTTCCGGACTCGTTGGATCCCATATCCTCAATGCGTTCCTCTCGATCAGAGTAAACCCGCTCGTTCTGAGTAGAACCTCTTCCGACAAAACCTTCCCTCCCAATACTCAAGTGGCCAAAGTCGATCTTGAAAACGTTGACGAGGTCGCCAAAGTACTCAAAGAGCACAACGTAGAAGTGGTCGTGTCCGTCGCTGGTACCACCGGCATCCCAACACAACGACCCGTTGCTGATGCAGCGAAGAAAGCTGGTGTCAAGCTCTTCGTTCCTTCCGAGTTTGGGTCTGTTACGGAGGGTGTCAGTAAAATACCAGGGGAGAGCGAAGAATCTCCTTTGGTGCAAAAGGAGAAGTTTATCGGTACGTTCGCTTTCGATTTCGCGATCTAGCTTCCTGATGGTGTGCTTACTTGGATTGTTCGCGAAATAGAATACCTGCAATCGGTCGGACTGCCATACACTAGATTCTTTGTGAGCATTCAATGGTCTTGCACTCTAGCGTGTCTTCGCTTACATACCATTACAAGATTGGTCAACTATCCAACTTCGTGCCGTGGTTCACCGGTCATCTTGAGAATGGGAAGGTGAACGTTATTGGAAAGGGGGAGACATCTGTTTCCTTTACAGATCCTTCAGACGTCGGTGGTCAGTCTTCACCGTAAACTGGCTATTTGAGGCCATCGCTGAGATTCTTTTACAGGTTATGTCGCTCACGTCCTCACCATCCTTCCTCCCAGCGAGCTAGAAAACAGATCACTCCGGATCGAAGGTGAAGGCGCGACAGTCCTGGAGCTTGCGAAGAAGTTGAACAAGGAGATTGAGTATACCGACAAGGTTCCGGGAGAACCGCTCAACGAAGTCAAGAACTATCTGCTCGGGACGTGGGACAGCGGAAGAGGGAGCTCTAGGTATGACTTTGGAATCAAAGGTTTGAGGGAAGGCGAAACGGCCAATGATAACCACCTATGGGCGGGCCACAAGTGGAAGACGATCGCGGACAGCATTCAGTGAGGAGATAGACAAGAATACAAAACATGTGTAGTATAGACGTTGTATCGTCAATATCGAGCGCTGAATATGGGTCTTGGGGCAGCGCTTTCCGTCTAGCAAAAGGTCCGTTATGAGGCTCGAGGGACCTGATCGAGTTCGAGCAGGTAACGCTGCGGCCTCTCTGAGTTTCCATTCGGTAAAGACAAACACAGGTCTCGGTCAATGCGAAGAAATATTGAAAGTCGTTTCGATTGAAGTTCTCGAATACAAACTTGTATACTGGTAAAGATAATGGCTCCTACTAAAATCTACAACTACACAACCAGCATCCGCAGTAACTAGATACTCCTCGTAACTCGTGAATAATCATGACTTGTACATACTCGTAGCATTCCATAACTCGTAAAAATTCGTAAGTCATCAATCGCAAAACGTCCAGTGGGTGGGTTTCGGCCCAAATTAAAGGCCAGGTACAAGGCTCGAGTGACACCGCTCGAGTAGACAAAGGTGATGTTCCCACTAAACCACATCTCCTCCCCATACCCTACGGAGTAAAGCACATCTCCGTCATTCCAGAAATCCTGTGTCGCGTGTCAAACACCCCAGTAGCTTGAATTATGGCTTGGTTTCGGCGCAAGGCCTGGTACAGGGCTCAAGGGACACAACCTTGAGTCTCTGGCTGATGTTGCCATTACATCACCTCCCTGTACCGAAACGTTGGAGGGGAGCTCATCAGCTGCAACCCTCCGGGCGAGTAGGGCGGAGTCGAGCAAGGCTCAAGACTACACGACGCCCTACTTAGATATTGATGTTGTATTTTCCTCCGTTTCCTGTTCGTTCGACGTTTGTCGCCTGCGACCGAGATGATAGCGATGTCGATAGGATGTAGGATAGGGATGTACATGTGGGAATAGGACAGTGCCAGAGAAATTGGGGAAGTTTAAGGTGCCGGACGACTCGGATCTGGACCAACAACAATATAAAACAAGAACCAGGCGTGGCCCGCCCGCCAGGCCCCCTCGTACCATCCGTCTTTGGTGTAAAGCCCGAGCTTGCCGCGGTCGTACGAGTCGCTGTCGTCCCACAGCCACTCACTATCGTCCCATGAGACGAATTTGAGGCCACAGGTGTGAAGGTGTCCAGCCTTGATCTGCTTCCAGGTAGGTAAGGTGACGATGAGTTCTAGAGTGAACGCTTGAGACATGAAGACGAGGCAGGCACAAAGAGTCGAATAGAAATGATAGATGTGGATCACAGCTGATCGAGATAGTCTGTAGACGGGCGACAAGATGTTGTAACTATGACGAAGAATCGAATGGCTTCGGATGAACCTGAGTTTGTCCTCTTCCTTGAAGAAGGTAAACGCTGCGAGGGTTACGCAAAACATGAAGTAGGATTTGGCGAAGAGGACGACTTTAACGAGAATCCAGTTGGTAAGCGCCTTCTTTGCGTCGGCCGCGGCGATGATGAGCAGCTTGCTGCGAGCGAGAGAGTTGGAGTGTATAGCCCGGTGTGCGGAAAGGGACGACATGAATTCTTGAGTGACAACTTCCATACACGACTTGAGTGCAAGTAACGTCCAGTAGGCGGTGACGGCGTCCCAGAACTCGACGAATGTTGGGAGAGGAGTGGTGGTAAAACTTTCGAAGACCCAAGCGACAATGGCGAGATAGCCTTTGGCGATGTCGAGGCTGATGCTGACGAGAGATCTAACAATGATGGTGGCGAAAGAGTTGACGGTGGTCGTGAGACTTGCAGCAAGGCTTGACCAAAAGACAATGAAGTCCGCCATTCGAGCTGTTGCAGAGACGAGATCTCCGACGACGTTGTTGGGCGATGTTGACAGGCTTACAGTCGACCACTCAACGACGCCTGTATAAGCGAGCCCCAGCCAATCGAGAATATCGGTGCTCAACGCAACGACATTCAGGGAGGCTATGGTATCGAGAAGGGTGGGAGAGGTGTACACGACAATCGCAACAGGAGTAAAGAACATGAATACGAGAGATTGTCGAGCCCACGCCTAAAAGGAAGAGTCGATTAGCAGATGTAAAAATGAGAAGTAACTAGGAAGCATACCTTCTGGGAGACCAGGGCAAGTGAAGAGAAGAGTACCAATACGAGTATGCCGATGCCGACTTGCCATAGCGTGTCGTAGCCCTCGTTGGCGAGAGGGACGTCTAGGCTCCTACTGGGAGGAAGCGAGAAGGTATCAGGACTGGAACCTCCTCGACAAGGACGGTTGGCGGATGAAGAATCCGATTCAACCACTTGGAAAGTGAAGAAACGGAGAGAGAGCGAGTGAGAGACTCAAATACGAAGTGCAACATGGTTGTTCAATGAAGAGAAGGAAGACGGAAAGGCGCCGAAGGGCAGGATTTGGGTTCAACAGAGTCACATGACATGGGTCTTTCATGTGTTTAGGCGCGTCGCGCCCTCATATGATCGTGCCTCCGATCCCATGGCAGAAATTCTCTGAGCCATCTAAGCCAGCTCAATTTCTTTGTTTGTTTTTTTTGTTCTCTTTCAACGTGTTATGGATCCCCAACATTCGTCGTTTGACTACGATATGTCTACCGTGAAGATCGTCTCCTCACAGGCCTCACCGTACCCTCTCGCACCTACACTGATTTGCCGCCAATCTCGTGTCGCAAGCTCGAGAGCGGGTAGGTTCTCTCGTCTTTCTTCCTGCTTCGCTCTCATCTGGTGGTCCGCCTTCTCCACAAACTACCTACCCGGCCCACCTGGTGAGCGACGGTTGTACCGTGAAATTGGTCGATCGCTGATGATGTTCTCGTAGTGAGGCGTCCCAATTTCAGGATACAAAGTCGTGAATGAACGGCAGAAGGGGGAGCTGCTGACGAGTGTCATGAGTGTTGTTGTTATCGAGAATAAGCATGCAAGCTCACCTCCTGATCATTTTTCAAGTCTGAAACATGCGCACGACCGCGTTCATTAGCCGCCTCCACATTTTCAGTCCAATCATCACCCTTGTGTGGCAATGTCTGACTGAAATTGAAGTCGTTCCCATCCACGACCTCTGAGTAATCGATTCGGGAAGGCGAGCGGAATGGAGAGGTACTGGGGTAGGAATGGGTAATGAACATACTCGTAAAGATTCATTGCGTTTCGGAAACGAGCCAATGGCGTGAATTTGTGACATTAAAGGACGACTTGAGTACATCAAATTGTCTGTTCTCCCGTCGTCCTGTGCTGGCAAGAATCGACGTCAAGTTGGCGATGGAGATGTGGACCCAGAAGCGGGATCGTGAGGGTTGGGCCAGAGTTGCCGTGGAGGCGTTCGATGGAATTCGGGATCCCGTTGTCGAGATAGTCGTCTCAGACGTACACTGGCATGCTATAGTAGCTGGGCTATTCAAACGTGGTTCTCGAGAATACACATACAAGCCATATACTGGTCATTTTCAAGCCTAACTCATGCTATGCCATCCCGTCTACTGATGCCTTCCCATCTGAAATCTTGTCGGTTCCCACTCCATGCATGTTTGGCCTCCATTTCGGCAAAAGGATGCGACAAAACTGATAGCTTTCTTCAAGTACTCGTGAATGAACTTGAACGGGTCGGAAGAGAAATATTGACTTGAGGTATAGAGGTGAGGACAGAACGGGAAGGTGACTAGCAAATGTTCTGAGCCGTAGTTGATGGTGGTCGAGGTGAGATTCATTGTCCGCCCGTACATTGCGGCTTCTTTTGCAACCAGCACGACCAGTCCTCCTCCGATTTCGCTGAATGTTGGGTAGAATTCGCCCGACTATAGCTCATACGAGACTATCGACGGCTCTTTAATGAAAGCAAATTTTCAGTCTTTATATCATCACGAATATGGCCCTTTATTGATTTCAGACTTGACTCAGCTTCTCCGTCGCGTCTGATTGACTCTTGGACGCGTTTCTACGAGCCGAAAGTACACAAAAAAGGCCCCTATGATGCCCTTTCGATATACCGGAATATCCATCGAGTACATGGAGTCTCATGCTGAGCATGAGGCACGCCGAATTTTGTCAACGCCACCCTACACGATGCCCTTCTCATTCACCCTTCCTCCTCCTCATCTCTGCTCAAACCTTTCAAGATTCTCCCTTGAGGGGCTGAGGCAGGGCTGCCTTCTATACTGGTTTCTGCCGTCTTCTCCATCAGCTCGCCCTCTGCACCGTTCTTGACGTATACTTTACAGACGGTTATTGACGTCGCTGAAGTTGACCAATTGAACTCGGACACGCTCGAGCTCATTTCGGATTTCGGGTTGATTGCGAGGAATCCGTTGGTCAAGGTGAGGTTTTCCCGCCATACTCTGGAGTAAGACTATACCGAATACGTTGGTTTTAGTTGCAGGCGTTGCACCGAATCAGGGAAAACTTTTGAGGGATGTTAATGGGTCCAATCGTGGTGGTCAGTTCCTGACCAACGACGAATATGAGAAGAGAACAGCAACTTTGGAGGGGTAGGAGGGCACACACATTCTCCTTCACGAGCCAACAAGTTACAATCATCACCGTCGACTGTGGGCCATTCATCGAACAGTGGAATCCTCACCGTCTCCATTGATAAATCCGCCACCCACGGACATTCCTTCTCACGAACTCGAGCGGCGAACTTGAAAACCGATGATCCTCAGGCTTCCTTCCTGACCTCGCCCTCTCCAGGTGTAACCTCTGTCATCGAAGCAACCCATTTCTCGTGGACTCCTATTGGACCCGCACGACGAGCCTACGATTACCAGGGACACACCAGGTGACCATCTCAGTAGGGGGAGATATGGTGGGGATTGGAACACGAGACGGGCTGTGATTGTCTTATATAGTTAACACAGCAGCTAGTCGCAACAGCTTGTCTCTTGCTTCTTCCCCCCATCTTCCCTCCCACCTCTTCACCCCATTCGATGAGCGGCTCGAGCCATTTTGCCAATGCCCAAGGCACAATCATAGGACCCCATGCCGATTTTCGGATCGTGCATGGAGATGCGATCACGAATAATTCCTACCAATGCACTCACACAGTTGATCGGGTCGTTGAAGTGGTGCGTAGAACGTCTCGTTGAATAACGACCGCCGCTTATCGTTTGTCCTTCTGTCTAGTACGGGAAAACCTATCGACGTATCATCGACGGCGACCTCATTTTTCGGCGCCATCTTTCAACTCAAGTCATAACTGTTACCGTTAGGCCCAAGTCTGAAGGTGGAAGCTCGACATCGCCGGAACCTCAGGCAGTCGAAGTTAGGAAGACGACACGAACTGCGGAGGTTGTCGGGGTCGGAGGACTGTTTACTGTGACGAAGTTTGAGCCAGTGCGCGAAAATGATGACGGGTTCGAATTGGTGAGCGATGGCTTTTCCCATATAGTGAACATTTGTTGACTTGCTGTAGGTGTTAGAATGTGTCTTGAAGGCTGCGACGTCCCTGAAGTATGTTATTCAGTAGCCTGTCCTTATAATAATACTGATGTCATCCAGGTCGCCATTCCTGACCCAACTGTTTGCATTCAATGGGTCCAATCTATCGACGCTGATCGAACACGATGGTAAGTCTTCCGTCGGGTGTTTTGATTGTAAATGCTGACATGTCGTAGAACTTGCGGATGGATGGGGATATGTCGATGAATTATGGGAAAAGAACCGCATTGTATATTACTACTTCTTGTATACAAATGTATGTTCAACATCTGAGCTTCTTGTACGTTCTGACAGTAAGTTTCTTCAGATGAGTGCAATCGAGTCTTTGCGCGACGACGAGACTGTGGTGTTTCCGGTGAGGTGGTTGTTTCCATTGTTGACTAGTTAGTAACAGTAGCCAGGTAACGAGTCGTTGGGAGGATTGGTCGGTGAATCTCAAAACTCTGAGTTGGCATTACAATCCGGCTTCTGCTGCCATCGACCCACCGAGTGAAGACTGGCTTGTACCATCCCTCAACCACTTCCCCCCACTTCGCCAAGACACTCTTCAACAACCCGATCCCAATGAAATCGTCGCCTGCGTTGAGGAAACCCTCGGCGATGTTTTGTACCTGGTTGCGTCATTGGAATGCAGGTGGATCAGCAATCTGTCAAGCTGGGCCAAACACGGCTTTTTGACTTTCGGGTCTGTCGTCGACAGGAACAAGGCTGGAATCCTCGCCCACTTTCCTTCCCCTCCTCCCCTCGAGTGGGTTTGCCAGAGTTTGCATCCCGATGTCAAAGCAAGCTATTCCAGCGCGGGTATGTCCACCCATCGACACCATCTTCCGTTTGCTGACCAATTTCAGTGCCCTGGCGAGTCGACTTTGCCTTCCGAAAGACCGGTGATGTCCAAATCACCCTCGATTTCGGCTTGCGCATTTCAGGGAAAGACCGCAATCAACTTCAAACCGCATACCTCTGCCAGTCCCTTCCCTTCATCGGCTACCAGGATGTGAGGGATGTTGGTAAGTACCCGCTAAAACTCTCCTGCCTTCCCCATCTGATCTTTCGTTCCACTCAGTATACATTGATGAAGTTGGGTTCACCCTCACGACCACCTTCCATCGTGAACCCACGACATCTTCAACCACGCCAGCGCTATACCTTTTTGTTCCACCCCTATGCGTCAAGAATATCAACAATATGCCTTGTGTACCCTACCCATTTCCTCGACCTCTGTTTTATTGGAGCCACGACCCGCAAGGTAAAGAAGCTATTGCCAAGGAGAATTGGGAGGAGCTTGGTATTCCCAGACTGGAATCGGAGGACTGGGTTGGGTCTCATTGGTGGGGTCGGGACTATGATTTTGTAGGAAATCATCTCAGATCGAGAAACTATGATTGGGATGGAAGGGATTACGCGCGAGAGCATGGATATCCGGATCTGATATACGGCAAGTACATTTTCTTCGTTCTGAATTCCTTCGAATACTGATCCATTCTTCCCAGGGGATCCTTACGATGTTCGGCTGGCGGGAGAACAGGTCCAAGAACTTGATCCCTGGAGCCAATCAACCGAGAGTTTGAACACCATATACGAAGATGATGACGAATCCGCAACAGGCAAGCAAAAACATTTCAATCATTGCAGCCCTACACCCTTCTTACTGTTGTTCCAGCAGACCTGATCGAGTGCGAACCACCCGAGGTGGAAGAGTTCGGCTCCCAGTACGAGTTCGAGACCCTGAACGATGCTGTTGTACTCTGTTCCACCAGGCTTTCCGGATGGTCGAGGCTCACAGAGAAGATCCGTGCGGCGTCCAGCCGAAAGGAAGCGCGAAAGCGAAGGCAGGGGAACTGATGACCCCCTTGGATCTGGATGACTTCGTGGGATGGCGAAGAATTTTAATGCGTCTCAATATCTCAGAATTTTCATTTTTATGAGGCTCGTCTCCTGGGCCTGTCGTGGATCTTGAGTCTCTACATGTACATTTTTCGTGTCTACTTGTAGGTATACATCGATCAATATGCGAACTAATTATTATAGTTTCAGCTTCTTGCTCTCGACATCGGGCGATCCCATAAAACGGGTTCACGGGCGTTTTCAGTGAAGACACGGCGTTCGACAAGGCCGAATCACAAGTTTTAGAGTCTGTGAATGCGGACATACAACACGGCGAAAAGAACGGCTCACGAGCGACGAGCGCACACGACCAACGAGGTGAGACCACATGTCTTTCTCCGTCGTCCGGATTGGCCACAAAGTTCACCGATGGAGGCCTAGTCCAAAACTTCATACGCCGCGAGAGACATCAACTAGTACATTGTTGAGTCGTATGCCCGTCGGTACTAAAAAAACAGAGTTTGCAGGTGCCGGGTACGTTCGTGGTGAGCCTTAGGGTTGCGGAACAAAGGAATCCTATTTGACTGCAAACCCTGGGAGCAGAGGAGCACTTTTTCGATGGTGTCATCGCCGACGTGTTAGCTTACCGATCCACGCCAGGGAGTTTTGACGGTGATCCGCCAGGCCACAGTTTGGGCAATGGCGTACTAAAGGTTCATGAGTCTTCGGACGTGGCAAATCAGAGTTTGCTCACCGACACTCGGTCATCCGAGAATCTGGATTGCTTGACCGCGAGAATATCCAGTTTTGAGACGGCCATGAACTTCGACTTTGGTAAGACTTGACATGCTTTCAAGTCGGGTCGGTCGGTGATCAGATGGAAGTGGCTCCTCTCTCGATACGGGAGGCAATGAAGGCGTGCCGGGTCCGAAACCATGACCCTGAGTGTCGGTGCCGTTGAACGAGAGTAAACCGTTAGATAGACTGAACGTTATCTGGTAGGTATGTGAGAATCAAGGCGTAGACTCTTCAAGAGTCTCTGTGTCAACAGACTCGCCACGCACGCGGCACTTGGGCAATTGGGCATATAGCCTGGGAGGCTGAGCGCTGACCCAGTCCCGAAGGGCCTCGGTCTTAAAGCTTGGAACTGGAAGAATTACTTGTCGACCACCACTCGGAGGCGTCCACGACCGTACCTCCACTGGTACTCCGGATTTGTGGCATTCTTTAGTAGCGCGTATCGCCTCGAGAGTATAACGCCCGACAACTGGTGCAAGGTCTGGTGTAGGAACAAGACTCAGCACTCGCTCGAGTATAGCCGTTGCATGGGTCAGTCTATCCCGATGCTTGATTTGAACATGAACTCTTTGTTTGTAGTCCTAAGATTTGAGTGTCGGCGGATCTGAGGGAAGACTGTGTTTCGTTGAAGCTCAGCTGAGGCGAGCAGGCAGAGAGCACGGTTCTAGCGTGGAAGGGAGAGGATTGGGGCGACATGAGATTGAAGCGACTAGTAGGTGTTCAGGCGGCTTCAAGAAGGGTTGAAAGCAATTGATGAGCGACGGAGGGTAGGAATCAGATTGATAGAGAGTTGGACTCGATGTAAAGTTTCTGGTTTGAGGCCGGTAGCAATTGTGAAGGCGGTCAGTGGTTTTGTGATTGATTTGAGATTTCTGTGGCCCTGCGAAAGGATTGCTACTGGCTTGAAGCGTGGACGCGTGAACGCTCGAAGGAGGTTGACTTAGACAGCGAGGTTGGCTTTCGGAATGCAAGCAGATTGGAGCACTATGAGCAGGATATCGATGAACACAGGGAAAGTGCTTCGAGCCTGTCCGAGTCAGTTTTCAACAATCATGTTCTCACGCATTGACCAGGCCCCCCGGCACAGCACCACTAAGAATTTAATCTTATCTCGATGTCTCCCAACGACGGCGACGTTCCCAATTCCACCTCACAGTGCTCAGTTGGCCGCCTGAACTTGGGTCAGTGATTGACATTGGTATGTCCGATGAGGCACATGTTTTTTTTTTAATTTCGTTTTCTGATTTTGTCTTCACAAGTTTTCTGCAAGATGCCTATAGCCTAGCCTACCGCTAAAATGCATCGGATCCTTTCTTATCGTCGGAACACTATCCACCATCATCAACCGAGCCAGGTGAAGCAAACGCCACAGAACATTCCGTTCAGTCACCTCTTTTATGTGTATGCCCACTCCTTCCGAGGACACGACGCGTTATCCAGGTTTCCCCCACAACACTTCGGATGCTCGCCTCGTCACCACCATCAACGTTGCGCCTCACGTGTGAATGCCTATTGTTTTTCTCCGGTCGTTAAACGCACATACTGACGCATCAACAGTGAACTACTGAGGCGATGGCCTGCGCCTTCTCGGACGTATTGCCGCTGCCCATGGTGCATAACCTTGTCTAACCAACCTCGTAGCTGCACGTTCTACCAAGCTGACTCGTGGTGACACTGAGGTATAAGACAACATGGAGTGGATACACGATAGCGAGAGGGAGAAGGGCTATGAGCTTGGTGGCGGAAGTGGCGGAAGCGGCGGAAGCAAAACATCATCCTCAAGAACCTCTGTATTCACACACCATGGATACCTACCTCGACCTCCGATCGCCAAAATCACCTCTTCCGTAATGACTCTCTCCACGTACAAGCACATCGGCTGAACAATATCCGTTCCTCCAAAATAAAATACTACACCCACAACGAAATCAGTCTTTCCATCCATGTTTACCAACCCGCTCTTCTCAATTAGAAATCAAATCTTCTGAATCCCGTCTTTTCAACACGACCGACCCTCTTCGGTAGCCTCGAAATACCTCACGACCAACTGAAATCTCTCAACCCTGCGGCCATCCATGAGTCCAAAGTCAAGAGAAAACGACTCGTTCTTGGAGACTGATTAACCAAAAGGAACAAAGGAACGCTTCGAATCACTCCCAGATTCGTTCATAGCAAATACACAAGCCTTCATTGCCACTCCTCAAACTTGATCAATGCGACGGCAACCGTCTAGGTGAACCTCCCGTCGGCTTATCCGGAGCCAACAAGACACTTACCGTGCGTTCGGCTTGGGCCCACTGAACAGCGATATCCCGAAACCAAGCTTGAGATGGGGAAATTGAGGCGTGTAAGAAATGACCCAGGGAGAAGAAGAGAGTGTGTACGAGTCGAGGGGGGAGGTAAAGAGGTTCTGGAAGCGACGGCCGTCAAGGTGAGTCCTGAACCATGTCAAAAACGGACGTAAATACTCACATTGAGCACAAGGTGTATAGTGGTCCTAACAATCCCAACGAGGGATGAAAATGTTTGAAGGAACGTCCTAGAAATTTAAATAAGGTGAGCTCTCGGATGAATACTACAACATTGACAAAATACTCACATTCCCTCAAGATGGATCCGATGAATGGATTGTATCGGAGAAGCCTGCACGTCGACACTCAAACTCCCGGACCCGTCATCAATAGCTCACGCTGCCTTTAGGTTGCTGTATGCAAGCTTCCTGTCTTCGTGCAGTCGGTTTTTGGGGGTGAATGGTGCATGTCTGGAGTGACAGAGTGAAGCTGCCGACGTCAGACGACATCTGGAGGTTGTTTCGCAGGCACGTCGAAGATAGAAGCGCACAACTTGAAATTCGATAACCCTCCAAATGATAATACATTGACATGGAAACTATCACGGCCGCGATAATGTCAACAAATTTCAGATAGTATTGTGAGTTCGGTTTCGACCTGCTTGGGCCCGGTCTCAGCATCGGCAGCGATGCAAAGCAAGTTACAGTAAACTCGAGGGGAATTCACTGCTCAATCTTCGTCGTGTTGGCCGAGACCCTTGTCGAATCAATGCTCAGCATCTGGCAGTTTCTCGCCTTGAGAATGAGCTGAGCGTTTTTATCCAACTTGTATCAGTGCAGGATGAAGGCATGACCGTGATCGCTGCAGGTCATGAAGAAGTCGGTGATACCTTGATTGCCAGGCGCTCGGAGACCGCGCACTCAACCGATGAAGCAACGTATAATCTAAACCAAAGATCAGTACCTTGGTAATAGTCAAACACCAGCGCAGCGAGACGGGTTTACACCCCAGACAGCGCAAACACGGGAAAAGCTTTGAAGGTGACATTGCTGAGCAAGGACTGTGCGCGAAGAATCCGTGAGATCGGGCGAGCTTGTACCCGAGTCCTGAGGAAAGCTGAGGCATACGTCCCGATCAACACAGAGAACCACCGAATGCAATAAAATTTCGAGGCCTTGAGATCTTGTTTGTCGTGGGACGAGGGTTCTGGGGACTGGTTGTGGTGGTTGTGGGGAAAGGAACATACGCCGGCCTGGAGGCTTGTTTGAAGTTTGACTGTGCCGGTCCCAGGGCCGGTGTCATTCGTTCACCTTCGATGTTGATTTGAGGTCGCGAGGCTTCAATCAACACAAATACCTCATTCACTTTGAGTTTGAGACCTTGCGATCCCTGAACATCTCGAACACTAGATTTTATTGATTCTCGGCCTACCGTTCTCTCAGAATGATGCGAATACAAGTCAACTGCGGCCAAGAGGACATGACTTTGAAAACATGGGTCTAGAACGAGATGTTCTAGGTGCGTACCCAATACGACCACTCGCCTTATCATCTCTGATGGTTTTGAAGGGGGTGCTGGGATGATATTTTCACTCATGCCATTGGGCATTTATTTCCCTAAAGTCTCGACCTATCGCTCATCCGGATCCAGAACGAAGATGAACATTGAACAAAATAGAAAGACTATTGGCATTCACCTTTTGGAACATTCAACGAGTAGAATTGTGAGATGTTTTTTGATAACTTGGGCTCTCAGACTGTGAACAGCCTCATCGAAACGACTGCTGCATGCTCAAGCCTCCAATTCAAACTCATGATTATCTTTCGACCCACCGAATGGTTCCTTAGAGACGGGCTCTCGTTGCAACTCGAAACCGAGCCAAAGCTGAGGGCATGGCAGTGGGTTTGAACGTGTGGGTCTGACGCTCTTGAAAAACCGAGCTGCCGCCCTCCGAGATAGCCACCTCAATCATCTTGACGTCCATGTCATTCGGCCCTATGTTCGAGCCGACTCCACCTCGAGCCGGCGATCCTCTGGAGTCCGTACCTCTCGTCCTACGCCTCAGGCTGTTTGGAAGGAAGGTTTGGAAGGAAGATGAGAGGGTCGCGGACAGTAAACAGGACGTATTGTTACTGGGGTTGAGGCTGTCGCGTCAACACCGGTACCTCGAGAATCAGAGTGTTTGACGGTGTAATCTGCGCCTGGACTATCTGGAGCGTTTCACTTCGACTTTCATATTGCCCAATTGACTGACCGGATTTCTTGGTTCTTCTCTCACTACCTCGAAGATACTTCCGGCCTCCATTCAGCTGGCTTGAACGTTGAACGCCGATGGTGTCTGCTTGCTTTGGTGAGGAGTCTCATTTCATACCCCGAATGCTCACAGCGATTCAATTTGACTAGTAGATTCGTGCTTTTCAGTCTCGCCGACCGCAGACGAAGAAAGTATTAATCCTCATAGGTTTCCATTGAATTCGCACGAAAGGCCTACAACTACCGGGGACACGCCAGGTGACCGTGTCAGTAATGGGAGATATGACGGCGATTCAAACACGAGATGGGATGTAGCCAACACAGCAATTCGTCGCAACGGCTCTTCTCTTTCTTCCCCCCACTTTCCTCTCACCCTCTCCATTCCGCTCGATGAGCAGCCCGACCTATTTCGCCAATGCTCAAGGCACGACTGTAGCATCCAATGCCGATTTTCGGACTGTGCATGGAAATGCAATCACGAATATCAACTCTTACCAGTGCAGTCACGCAGACGATCGGGTTGTTCTGGTGCGTAGCACGCCCCATCCAAAAAACAACAACCGCTAATACCCCCGTCTAGTACGGGAAGACCTATCGACGCATCATTGACGGCGACATCATATATCGGCGCCATCTTTCAACCCAAGTCATATCTGTTACCGTCAGGCCCGAGTCTGAAGGTGAAACCTCGACATCGCTGGAACCTCAGGCAGTCATGGTCAGAAAGACGACACGAACCGCGGAGGTTGTCGGGGTTGGAGGACCGTTTACTGTGACGAAGTATGAGCCAGTGCGCGAAAGTGATGACGCGTTCGAATTGGTGAGCGACGGTTTTTTCGATGTAGCAAACATTTGTTGACGAGCTTTAGGTGATAGAATGTGTCTTGAAGGCTGCGACGTCGCTGCAGTATGTCATATAGTAGCCTGTCCTCATAATGATACTGATGACATCCAGGTCGCCATTCCTGTCTCAACTGTTTGCATTCAGTGGGTCCAATCTATCGACGCTGATTGCACACGATGGTAGGCCTTCCGTCAGTGTTTTAATTGTAGATGCTGACATGTCGTAGAACTTGCGGATGGATGGGGATATGTCATTGAGTTGTTGGAAAAGAGCCGCATTGCATATTACTACTTCGTGTATACACATGTATGTTCAACATCTGAGCTTCTTGTTCGTTCTGACAGCGAGTTTCTTCAGAGGGTTGCAACCGAGTCTTTGCGCGACGACGAGACTGTGGTGTTTACGGTGAGGTAGATGTTTCCATTATTTACTAGTTAGTAACAGCAATCAGGTTACGGGCCATTGGAAGGATTGGTCGGTGAATCTCAAAACTCTGAGTTGGCATTACAATCCGGCTTCTGCTGCCATCGACCCACCGAGTGAAGAGTATCTCATACCATCCCTCAACCACCTCCCCCCACTTCGCCAAGACACTCCTCAACAACTCGATCCCAACGAAATCGTCGCTTGCGTTGAGGAATCCCTCGGCGATGTTTTGTGCCTGGTTGCGTCATCGGAAGGGAGGTGGATCGACAATCTGTCAAGCTGGGCCAAACACGGCTTTTTGACTTTCGGGTCTGTCGTCGACAGGAACAAGGCTGGAATCCTCGCCCACTTTCCTTCCCCTCCTCCCCTCGAGTGGGTTTGCCAGAGTTTGCATCCCGATGTCAAGGCAAGCTTTTCCAGCTTGGGTATGCCTACCGATAAACTCCATCTTCTATTCCTGACCAATTTCAGTGCCCTGGCGAGTCGACCTTTCATTCCGCAAGACTGGTGATGTCCAAGTCACCCTCGAATTCAGCTTGCGCATTTTAGGGAAGGACAGCAACCAACTTCGGGCTGCTTACCTCTGCCAGTCCCTTCCCTTCATTGGCTGCGAGGATGTGAGGGATGTTGGTAAGTACCCGCTGAAACTCTCCTGCCTTCCCCGTCTGATCTTTCGTTCCGCTCAGCATACATTGATCAAGTTGGATTCACCCTCACAACCACCTTCCATCACGATCCCACAACTCTTCCAACACCGGTGTACCTTTTTGTTCCACCTCTGCGTTCCAAGATCATCAACAATATGCATTGTATACCATTCCCATTTCCTCAACCTCTGTTTTATTGGAGCCATGACCCGCAAGGAAAAGACGTTATTGACGAGGAGAGTTGGGAGGAGCTTGGTATTCCCAAGCTGGAATCAAAGGACTGCGTTGGGTCTTGTTGGTACGGTCAGGACTATGACTTTGTAGAAGAACATTTCAGGTTGAGAAAGTATGATTGGGATGGGAGGGATTATGCGCGAGAGCATGGGTATCCAGAGCTGATATACGGCAAGTACCCTTCTTTGTTCTGAAATCTGTTGAATACTGATTCATTCTTCCCAGGGGATCCTTACGATGCTCGGTTGGCGGGAGTACAGGTGCAAAAACTTGATTTCTGGAGACAACCAACAGAGATTTTGAGCACCATATACGAAGATGATGACGAATCCGCAATAGGCAAGTAAGAATAAATTCCACTACCGTAGGTCGCACTTACTGTCGTCCCAGCGGACCCAGATGATTCTGAACCGATTGATATGGAAGAGCCGGACTCCCAGCAACAATTCGAGACTCTCAACAATGCTATTATACTTCATCCTACACCGCTCTCCGAATGGTTGACGTGTTTAGGTAGGCTCAACGCGGCGTCCGAACAGAAGGAGAGCGTGGAAGCGAAATTGGAGATCCTCTGGCCGAGGAACGGTGCGGAATCTTGATTCTTAGAAAGTGAGGGTTTTCAGCTGCCTGTCGGCGGCAGCAATGGGGTTTGGATCGTGGTGGGATTGAATATGTGGCCTATTTCCCATGTTTACTTGTACGTATTATAATCATATGGCTTTGTTCTCGACACTGTTCGATTCGACGCGTTTGCGGTCTCCGACATTGAGTAATCCGATATTCGTCAATTATGGAGGCCTGATTTGAGAGACACTTCCCGACTAGCGGGAGGGACTGGTTGCTGCGTATTTGACCTACATGCCTCACGTCAATGAACGAGAACGCTATGTAGTGCCTGATACGGTCGTAACGAGTCCTAGGGTTAAGGATGAATGATGAACTGACCCGACAGCCCAATGCACGTAGAAGCGCTCACGAGGGACTTTCCAGTCCCACCGCAAGCGCAAACATAACCCGACCCAAGGGAGAGTTCCAAGACAAGCACACGGTCGTCCCCATCATATTTGTTCTAGCGAGGTACGTGAGCTAACAACATGATACCTAGTGCCACTAGGGGACATCCAGTATCCTGCTAACTTTTAACGGCAGTCTCCTTGCACCAAGCTGATCGTCGATCATCCCAAAATCAATATCTGTCGGAACGCTTCAATGCGACGGCCCAGGCCATCATGACGTCAGCCAGGTATGGGTGCTTATGGGCGCCAGATCTCAGACATAACATCGTCAGGTAGAAAGCCTAGAGGGGAGGTTCACAGCATACTGCAATAGATAGCTACGTGAGGGTAGTGTAGTTGTACTTTCGAGGACGATAGTTGAGGTCGGAAGAACCGTCCTTTGAAGATAAGACATACATGTAGTAGAACTATCACGAGGGTGTTGATTAGTTACTCCATCTGCGAGACTGGCTGTACGCACCATGTATAAAGCATCGGGCGCCGAGATGGTCGAGAAATCCTTCTCCAAATTCAATCCGGTCTGGTTTGTCTCGACCACGTCGGCGTGGAACCAAGGGTACGGATCCTTCTCAACTCTCGGGGGGATGTCCAAATCCGAGGGTTGGCCGTGCTATGTATCACCTTTCTCCCTGTTTCTGTAGCCATGATAAGTGGGCTTGCTATTATGGTGTGTTCTGATTCGACTTGCGAGAAGGTGCCAATCAAATGAACATTCGTTGGGTGAATGTTGAAGGTTCCGATCGCGACACGGTTTGTTCATGCAATAAGATCACTGGAGGAAGTGAAATCCGGAGGGTTGTCATTGGTCGTCATTGAGCTCTCGAGATGGAACCTCGTTGATCGAAGAGTTCGGCGCTATAGCTTTGGCATTATGACTGAGAATATGGGTCGAATGTGAAGTAAGGGTATGCACGCGGGGGAGGTGCGTTGTCGTTTACTGGACCCAGAATGAGGCGACTCGGCACGGTCATGAGAGGGTTCGGTGGAGATGATAGGTCGACTATCCTCCCAGATCGTTGGTAAATAATTATACTGTCCACGTAGAGAAATCAATGATTTGAGATGAAACACGATGAGGGTTTAAGTAGAGTTGTGCGATTCCCGGTCGTACGAACTGATGAGCCCGGGCTGCGTTGCTCACCGAGGTCGGACATCTTCAAGTTTCGCCATTGCTACGACCGTGACGTGCTCAACGAAACCCAATCGAACGAGGTTCGACCTAATTTGCCTTCAGCAGAAACACAAAATATAGCTCACCATTGGCAGTCGGCAAGATGGCCCAATCATTGTTCCTTCTCAAACACGCCTCCAACGGGGCGGTATCCCGAAGGAAAAGCCGGAGTATTAGTGAGTAGTTCCTTAAGTAAATCCGTAGAATTACAAGAACAAAAGGTATGGAATCAACGCACATTACCTCTATGGCCTCTAGAAAGTCGCAATACCTCGCTGAGGTCCGCAACGACGGCTACGCCGTCGCTTTCGTCAAGCTTTCGTGACTCGGAAATGAAACTGGAATGCCAAAAACAACCCGCTAGAGCACACAACAGAACTTCGAGCTCAAGCTTTATCTCTATACGAAGGCCTCGACCTCGGATGATCCAAGAGATTTACAGAGCAATGAGTAAAGGCCGACACACCTTCGAATGAGAAGCCGAGTACCAATGGTGTCCACGACTAAGGAGGCATCCATGTTCTGTACTAAGAACGTCAATTGAGCTGCCGAGTCAGCGCGATGGAGTGGGGCTTACCTGTAGTTTGAATGGCCAAAACCATCAAGTAAGACAAGGCGGATGGTTTGAAAAAACTGTGAGATCACGATCCGTACGAAGTTCCATATATCAAAGAAATACCCACTGAGGGTAATCCTGCGTACTGTGCAATGTCTGGGAAAGGATGGAGACTTCTGACCTTGATATCTTCCGTGTCGTATAATGGCCATCTCCTCCTTGTCCGACACGTCCCTGTCCCATGTCAACCATCTATTCGTCGTCTGAGCCTGTCCTTTAACTCAGCACAACCTTTTCCCTCGCGACATACGTTCTTCCCGATGGCTTGCGCGTTGTCGAGCGAGACCCGTGGTTAAGCAATGTTTATCGGTGTCTATCGGGGATACAAAATCGGAGTAGGTCAAGATCAGAGAGAAGGCCAACGAAAAAGTCTTGGGAGGTCCTCGAGCCTCGCGTCGTAGCGTTTGATGAACGATGAGATTGCTGGGCTACGGCGGCACCGCGAGTTGGCCGGTGATAGATAGTTCCACCCTGTTCGTGAGAAATCACAATCGTGGAAGGCAAGGTTATCAGCTTTAACGAGGGATGGAGCACAAAGTCGTGGATCTCTTAGCTGATCAGTCACGGTGCTAGAGAAGATGCACGTACTGGTCATTTTCAAGCCACCACATCTCATATTTCCGTGTCTTCCCATCCTTCAATCCTGTTGGTCCCACTCTATGTATATGTAGCTTCCATTCCAGTAGAAGAGCGCTGGCTAGACACGACGAAACCTTTGGGTTCTTGTGAACGGCAAATGTTCGGAACCGGATTGATGGTGGTCGAGAACTCGTTGCCTTCCGAAGCGCCCGTGCATCGGCTTCTTTTCCAATCACAACCACCTCGATCGATTTTTTCTCTCAATTTTGTTGAATGTCGGCTGAGGCCTACCAAGCTACATCGCAAACGAGACTATTGAAGAGTCTCGCCTGGATTCTCAAGCTGTGAGTCAAGGTATCAACACGAATGTGGCCTCCTCTCCACCCCTTTTTATTGCCTCCAGGACGCGTTTCTACGAGCCAAAAGTGCACAAAAAACCTTCATTGTGCTCTTTCGAGATGCCAGTAGTATCCGCTCAGGATATCCAGTCTCAAAATGAGGGACGCCGAATCTTGACACCACTACTATCCTCCAAGGCGCCCTTCCCAAGTTCCCATTCACCGTGACTGACCACCTTTCCTCCCTGTTATCCGTACACTGTGTGCTCACTCAGCCCGGCTGAGCTCACACTTCAAGGCGTCTCCTCCACCTTCACACTCGTGCATTCTCAGCATTCACGGACCTTGCTATCACAATCGCACCTCACAGGCTAGCTCCCATCACGGGCAGCGAGTTTTCTGAACATCTTTACATATCTGCCAGGGCTGGGAAGGGTTCTTGAGTCCTCGAGATGAGAGAGACCTGGTTGGCTCCTTCGATGGTGCAAATCCTCGTCTAAACAGCTTGCATCGGTTCCGTGTTTTACATTGTTCGACTCGTGGCGACGAGGAGGGCGAAGACAATGCTCAAGCGGATGCAATAAGATGGCGAGACGGAGGAGGGCATCGGTGCTCGGGGATACGTGCATTATAACGTCTTCTGGGACAATTCGGAGTGGTGAGCGAGACAACACGTGTAAGTGATTCATTATTGTTCGAAAAATACAAGTTATTCAAGATGTCTTTCGGTACCTCTCAAGACACTCAAGGTCGATCATCGACTCTCTAGGTCCTCGAGCTTCAGAAAGTTATGTGGGCAACAAGTAACGTTGGACTGCCGGGTCGGTACACGTTATTCTCCACCTGATGCTTGACTGCATCTCCGTCGGGGTATCGTGAGTGAATCCTGTGCCTGTTCTTGACGATGGCCTCACACTGACTCATAGGACTTTTGGCTCAACAATTACTAGTAGATCTACCTCTTCGGTAACCTTGAGGCTTGGAGCTCGAGCTCTGCGGCGGTGGCTCCTTAAGAAGGGAATTATGGGAGTTTTAAGAACAGTTCGTCCCGAACACCGTCTTATTCTATCGTCTTCTTTTGACACAGTCTACCTAGATCAGGCAGGCAAGTCGCTAACAACTCGGGAACCAAGGGGAGAGAATATCGAGTCGTTGCAAATGGGAAAAACGAGGCTCAGTCAGGGCAAAGAAGGAAATTTGAAAGTCGTTTCAATTCAACTTCTCGAATACAAACTTGTATGATGGCAAAGATGACTCCTCGTACTAAGATCTACAACTACACAACCAGCACCCACAGTAACCAGATACTCCTCGTAACTCGTAAATAATCATGACTTGTACATACTCGTAGCATTCCATAACTCGTAAACATTCGTACGTCGTCAATCGCAAAACGTCCAGTGGGTGGGTTTCGGCCCAAATTAAAGGCCAGGTACAAGACTCGAGTGACACCGCTCGAGTAGACAAAGGTGATGTTCACACTAAAACACACCTCCTCCCCATACCCTACGGAGTAAAGCACATCTCCGTCATTCCAAATATCCTGTGTCGCGTGTCAAACACCCCCAGTAACTTGAATTATGGCTTGGTCTCGGCGCAATGCCTGGTACAGGGCTCAAGGGACACAACCTTGAGTCTCTGGCTGATGTTGCCATCGCATCGCCTCCCTATACCAGTTGTGGGGGAGCTCATCGGCTGCAACCCTCCAGGCGAGTAGGACGGAGTCGAGCGAAGCTCAAGACTACACGACACCCTATTTAGATGTTGATGTTGACATATTTTCCTCCGTTTCCTATTTGTTCAACGTTTGTCGCCCGCGACCAGGATAGCGATGTCGATAGGATGTAGGATAGGGATGTACATGTCGGAATAGGACAGTGGTAGAGAAATTGGGGGAAGCTCAAGGTGCCGGACGACTCAAATCCGGTCCAACAACAATATAAATCTGAGCCAGCTCACGAAAGCTTTTGCAGGGGGTGTAGACAGCGACCTAGAGCTAATTGTGATGGGTGGGACACTGAGCTGCATGGAAATGCTGTAGCCCTTACCTCGGACACGGCCAGTGATAATCAAGTTTTATGACCACACTTAGGTCACAAAGAAGACCCAAGCAGAGGGTGTCCAAACCAGCCTAAATGAGGTCTGACAATGAGCGACAAGGTGAAAAACACGCAAAGAGCTCGTTGTTCAACGTTCAACAGCGACATTCTCACGCATTGACCACTGGGTCGCCCGAGAGCCGATAATCTAATCAGAATCTCATCAGTACCATCCTGTGGTCTTCCAAGTACCAACGACGGTGTTTCACTCCCTCGAAGTCCCGCCATGTCTTCGGCAACACACCATATCTCTGAACGCTCAGCCTCCCTTATCATAGAACCAAAAATCGAACAGAACAGAAAATATATAATTCACACGCACCCTTCGGAGCTCATAAGACGACTGATGCAACTCGACTTCATGTCTAAAATTGCGAATGACGGACACTTTGAGGGTTTATCGGACGCTATAGGTGCTGGAGGTGTCTTCTTACTCTGGCGGCTTCCGAATCCAAACTCACACGACATTCTTTTCTTGAAGGCCATAGCACAGAATCGTGCTCATGAATTGATATTGAGCGCCCGACTCTTTTTCTTTTTGTGACGACCGTTGCATACCCGATCCAAGCTCACAACCATCTTCGAATCCACTTAATGGTCCTTTTGGGACTCTAGAGACTAGTCTCTTTGCAACTCGAAAACAGAGCTGGGAACCCAGGGCAACTTCGAACGTATGGGCTCGGCACTTGAAAGAAAAGTATCGATGCACGAGCTGCCACCCTCCAAGTGGACCACATTCTGTAACTCCGTGACGAAGCCTGGAAAATCAGAGAGCGTCCCGAATCTGGACTGGCTGGAATTGCTGGCCTGCTTTCCGCGTCTGCCAGTCCATCACCCCCAATCCTCACTTCTTCTCTTTCGCTCTCGCCACCTTGAAGAGATTGTCGACCTCTGTTTGGCTCACTCGGAGGATGGTGAGGGTGCTCAATCCATTCCCCGGATGCCTTCACTAATCTGATTCAATACTAGTGGAACCCTTCCTTTGAGTTACGTTGAACGGGAACGAATTTCTCATGGGGTTCTGGGTTTCTATTGGACTCACACGAATGTTCTGTGGGTACTAGAATTACACTGGCGGGTGATCGTGTCAGGAGTGGGAGATACGGCGGGGATTTGAATACGAGGAGGGCTGTGGTTGTCTTTTATGGTCAAATAAGTTTTCAACGACATAACGAACTTATAGTCGCAACAGCTTGTCTCTTTTCTTCCCCCCGCTTTCCCTCACCCTCTTCATCTCGCTCAATGAGTGGTACGACTTATTTCGCCAATGCTGAAGGCACGACTATCGGAACCAACGCCACTTTTCAAACTGTGCATGGGAATGCGGTTATCATCAACCCTCAGTGTGGTACTCGTGCAGAGGATCGGGTCGTTTTGGTGCGCAGTATGCCTCGTGGAACATGGATCACCGCTAATCCTTTCTTCTAGTATGGGAAAACCTATCGACGCATCATCGACGGCGACCTCGTTTTTCGGCGCCAACTTTCATCTCAAGTTATATCTGTCGCCATCAAGCCTGAGTCCGGAGGCGAAACATCAACATTACCGGAACCTCAGGTAGTTAAGGTTAGGAAGACGGCACGAACCGCAGAGATTGTCGGGGTCGGAGGGATCTTTACAGTGACGACGTTCGAGCCAGTGGGCGAGAGTGAGGATGGGTTTGAATCAGTGAGTGATATTTTTCGAATATAGTGAAACATTTATTGACTGGCAGCAGGTTTTAGAACGTGTTCTAAAGGCAGCGACGTCGCTAAGGTGTGCTGACCCATAGACTGTCCTCAAGTATAACGATCCTGATGCCATCCAGGTCACCACTCCTCACCCAGCTCTTCGCAATCAGCGGGTCCAACCTATCGGCATTGATCACACATGATGGTGAGTACTTATTTTGTTGGGCATTTTAATTGTGGAAGCTGATAGGTCGTAGAACTCGCGGATGGATATGGACATATCGATCAGTTTTGTGGAAAGAATCGGATTGTACATTACTACCTCTCGTACACATCTGTATGGTTAATCTTCAAGCTTCTTTTCGCAACTGACAGTGTCTTCAGAACATCGCAATTGACTCTTTACGCAACGACGAGACTGTGGTATTTCCGGTGAGGTGGTTGTCTCCAGTATCAAAGCTACTAGTTAGTAATAGCAAACAGGTGACGCACCGTTGGAGGGATTGGTTCATGAATCTGAAAACTCTGAGTTGGCATTATGATCCGGCCTCTGTCGCCATCGACCCACCAAGTGAAGAACACCTTCAAGTATTCTACGACTACTTCCCCCCACTTTGCCACGATACTCTTCGACAACTTGATCCCAATGAAATTGTCGCCCACGTTGAGAAATCCCTCGGCGATGTTTTGTGTCTGGTTGCATCATTCGAATGGAGGCGGTTTGGTGATCTGTCAGGCTGGGCCAAACACGGGTTTCTGACCTTTGGGGTGGTTGTCGACTTCGACAAAGCCGGAATCCTTGCCCACTTCCCTTCCACTCCCTCTCCTGAGTGGATTTGCAGGAGTGGGCACCCTAACGTCAAAGCAAGCTTTTCCGGCTCTGGTATGCCCACCGTTCGACTCCATCTTCCATTGGCTAATCAGTACTAGTCCCTTGGCGCGTTGAATTCTCGTTCCGGAAGACTGGTAGTGTCCAAGTGAACCTCCATTTCGGTTTGCGCATTCCTGGGAAGCCTCGCCTCAAGCTTCGAAATGCATACCTCTGCCAGTCCCTTCACTTCCTCAATAACTGTGAAGACGTAAAGAAAGTTGGTAAGTACCCGCTGAAACTCTCCTGCCTTCCTCGTCTGATCTCCACCCCCAGTCCATGTTGATCAAGTCGGATTTTATCTCAAGGCCACCTTCCATCAAGACCCCTCATTATCTACAACACCAGTATACCTTTTCGTTCCGCCCTTACGCACCAAAATCATCAACAATATGCGTTGTGTACCATACCCATTTCCTCAATCTCCGTTTTATTGGAGCCACGATCCGCATGGAAAAGATGCTATTCTCGAGGAGGATTGGGAGGAACTTGGTATTCCCAAACTGGAATCGGAGGACTGGATTGGGTCTTGTTGGTGGCGACGGGACTATGATTTTGTCCGTGATCATCTCAGATCGAGAGACTATGATTTGGATGGAGGGCAATACGCACGAGAGCATGGATATCCGGAGCTGATACACGGCAAGCGTATTCCTTTACTTCTGAAATGCATCTAATGCCGGTCCTTTCCCCCCCAGCGGATCCTCATGATGTTCGTATGGTACAGGTACAATTGCGAGACCTTCAAGATTCCCGAAAATACTCGATAGAGAGTCCCATTGAACTAGCCGTTGATGGATCTGCGATAGGTAAGTAAACGCTCCCATGACTGTTGAAATCCCTCCCTACAATTGTCACTGTCGTTCCAGGAGCCTCGAACGCTCGTTCTATTCCACTTTCCGGAAGGTCGGAGCTCACAAAGAAAATTTCGTCGACAGAAGGAAAAAACGAAAGCGAGGATCAGGAGGCTGAAGAATCTCTAGGCGAGGGACGATGCAGAATGACTTTGGAGAGCGACGATTTTGACTTCGAGTTTCTTTGAGTAGTAAGGTAGTCTATCAACATTGGGGTCTACCTCGGCCTCTGGCGGACTTGTAACGTGTTTTATTTTCTCTATCTGTAGGTATACTGATCACGGTATGAATTGATTTATGGAACTCGACCCTCTCTCGACATCTTCTGGTCATAGTACGGCGCGTCCTTGGGCATTTTCAGCAAGCTGTGGGAGGCGCGACGAAACAAAAGGCCTTACCACAGGCTTCGTGAGCACATAACATGGCAGAAAGAGCGACGTACGAGCGTGCACTGCGATGCATGTACGCTAAACTCAAGGTCGAGTCTTGAATTTCTTCTCTGTTGTCCGGATCGAGTCTAGATATTCGTCTGCGATCAAGACCTGGTTCAAGAATCGATTCTTCGGCGCTTCAGCGAGTCCAAGGCGTTGTTTGCTTCATTTTCGACTCGCATGCCCAACGGTAGTAGACGAGAACCTGGATCGACGGAGTCCCAAGGTGCGCAGTATGTCTGGGACTCCGGGAGATCCAACATAGTAAGTACCTTATCGAACTCCGGCCAGTGCCGGTCCTTTTGACGAGCGCCCTAAGACCCAGAGGAAAACGGAGTAGGCTTTGCAAGGCACAGTCCAAGAGCAGCCTCACAATGAGGTAGGCATCCAAAATGGCAGGACTCAATGCAGCAAGGAGATAAAATTTGATGGTCGATTATAGCGAGGATGAAGCACAGCTGAAGCTAGGAGATGTGACGAATCTCTGATTGAGATCGCCGGACGAAAGAAATATGCCGTCTGAAAAGGGTACGGAGTCGCTAAAGGAACCAAAAGAACGCCTGCTAGTGTTCAGGCTCGAGGAGGATGCAAGAGAGGAGGATAGTATTGGAGATTTATAGGTTCCTCCAGTACGAATGACACCAGCGATGCGTAGAAAGGATCCCGCATCTGGATGAGCTCACGTCGATTGTCTTGGACAATCAACGATGTCCGGACTTCAAGCCACGTATCTCCGTCATCGAAAGCCATTAAGTCACTGTCTTCGTTCCCTCTCATGCGCGGCAATTGAACAGCATTCGGTACAGTAGTCGTAGGCGTTGTGTTGGCGCAGGGTGAACCGTATGAGGGCTTACAAATTCGTCCTGGATGATACAAAGAGGGTCAGAATGCGGAGGAAAACTAGAGGGAAAGCATGACGCGCACTGTGTCATTTCTGAGGGCTCTCTCTCTCTCGTGGTTCGACGCAGCCCTGTCCTATCTCAACTTTCCGCTCCTTATACAATCCCGTTCCCTGGTTCAGATTGACTCTTTCCCTCGCACCGTAAATTGTTCTTGGTAGTTGGCACGTCCTTAGCCGCAGACTAATGTTCATTGGTGTCTGTTGAGGGTAGAGGAATTCCGGTCGAGAGACGGCCGGGGAGAGAAAAGGCCAGAGAAATTGGTGATTAGAGGTATTGGATCACGAATCTATCGCAGAGGTCATGTGTCATCGTAGCATCGTCCAGTCAACACAACTGTTGAACGTTTTCCTGACTCCTGCATGGAAGAGGAACTCTGCGTCAGGAAAAAGCCGTCCACTGCGTCTAGCTTCCGACCCGGTCAACCTCTGCCATTCTTCAAGTTATCCGACCATCCCAATGCTTGATGCGATTTCGAAAGCGAGTGTTGCCAGTGACAAGGAGAGGCTTGGGATTCCAGTGCGGGGGTCGATGGACATTTGAGGTTGGACCAGGTATAGCTAGCATCAGTGCAAATTCCAACAATTCAGAGAGGAGGCCGAGGTCGGGATCATCGCGGTGTTGAATGAGTCCAAGTCGCGTCTTCCTCGGCAGTGAAAGTTTATGGCCCATATGTACCGTTCATTCCCGAAGTCTCTTCTGGTTTATCATCAAGTGCTAATGCTTATTTTCTCTGTGTTTGTTCTCGTTCGACGCGTTATGGTTTCTCAAACTTCATTGTGATACAATATGTAACGTAAAACATCACCTCACAGGCCTCACCTTATGGTACCCTCTCGGACCTACACGGTAGTAGTACACCGATATGTCGCCAATCTTGTGTCGTAAGTTCGGGAGCGGGTAGGTTTCGTAGTCTTTCTTCCGGACTCGCTCTCAGTCTCGTGGTTCGCCTTGTCCACAAACTACCCAGCCGGCCCACCCGCTGAGCTACGGTCGTGCCGTGAAAGTGGTCGATCGCTGATTGAATTCTCATAGTGAGGCGTCCCGATTTCCAGGATACGAAGTTGTGGATGAACGGCAGAGGGGAGAGCTGCTCACGAGTGTCACGAGTGTTGTGATTATCGAGAATAGGCATGCAAGCTCACCTTCTGGTCATTTTCCGAGCCTGAAACATGCGCACCACAGCGTTCATCAACAGTCTCCACATTTTCAGCCCAAACGTCACTCTTATATGGATATCCGACTGAAATCGAAGTCGTTCCCATCCACGATCTCTGAGTAGTCGATACCGAGACGGCGAGCGGAACGGAGAGGTTTTTGGGTAGGAATAGTTGAGTAATGAAGATACTCGTAAAGATTCATTGCGTTTCGGATACGAGCCAATGGCGTGCATTCGTGACATTGAAAAAGGACGACTTGAGTACATCGAATGGTCTGTTCTCCCGGCATCCGGTGTGGGTGAGAATTGACGTTGGGTTGGTGATGGAGATGTGGACCCAGAGGCGGGATCGTGGGGGTTGGTGTCGGAGTGGCCGTGGAGGCGTTCGATGATCGTCCGGGAGCTCGTCGTTGATACGGTCGTCTCAGACGTACACTGGCATGCTATAGTAGCTGGACAGTTCAATCGCAGTTCTCTAAAATACATATACAAGTCACATACCGGTCATTTTCAAGCCTAACTCATGCTATGCCATCCCGTCTACCGATGCCTTCTCATCTGAATCTTGTCCATCCCCACTCCATGCATATCTGGCCTCCGGTTCGGCGAAAGGATGCGACAAAATTGATAGCTTTCTTCAAACACTTGTAGATAAACTCGAACGGGTCGAGAAAAAAAAATTTGATGTGAGGTATAGAGGTGAGGAAAGAACGGGAGCGTGAGCAGATGTTCTCTGAGCCGTGGTTGATGGTGGTGGTGGTGGTGGTTGAGGTGAGATTTGTTGTCCGGCTAAGCGCCCGTGCAACGCGGCTTCTTCTGCAATCATCACGACCGGTCCGATTTCGCTCAATGTTGGGTAAAATTGGCCCAACTATAGTTCATACAAGACCATCGACGGTTCTCTCTTGGAAGTAAGCTGCACGTCTGTTTATCATCACGAATATAGCCCTTACTGATTTCAGACTTGGCGCCCCTCCGTCGCGTTAGATTGACTCTAGTAGGACGCGCCTGTCCAAGCTGAAAGTACATCGAAAAGACCTCTATGACGCCCTTTCGAGATACCGGAATATCCGTCGAGTAGGTTGAGTCTCATGCTGAGCATGAGGCACGCCGAATTTTATCGGCGCCACCCTCCACGACGCCCTTCTCATTCACCCTTCCTCCTCATCTATGCTCAAACCTTCTAAGGTTGTCCCTTGAGGGGCTGAGGCGGGGTTACCTTCTATACTGGTCTCTGCCATCCTCTCTACCAGCTCGCCCTCTACATCATTCTCGACGTATACTTTTCCGACGGCTATTGGCGTCACTGTTGACCAACTCGGACGCGCTCTAGCTCATTTCGGATTTTGGGTTCATTGTGAGGAATCCGTTGGTCAAGGTGAGGTTTTCCCGCTCTACTCCGGAGTAAGAAAATACTGAATACGTCGGTTTTAGTTGCAGGCGTTGCACCGAATCAGGGAAAACTCTTGAGGGATGTTGATGAGTCCAATCGTGGTGAGTTCCTGACCACCGATGAGTACGAGAAGAGAACAGCAAGTTTGGAGGGGTAAGAGGGCACAAACATTCTCCTTCACGAGTTAACAACCATCACCGTCGACTATAGGTCGTTCATCGAACGGTAGACTCTCTCTCCGTCTCCATCGATAAATCCGCCACCCACGGACATTCCTTCTCGTGACGAACTCAAGCGGCGAACTTGAAGATCGATAATCCTTAGGCTTCCTTCTCGACCTCGCCCTCTCTAGGCGTAACCTCTGTCATCGAAGCAACCCATTTCTCGCGGATTCCTATTGGACCCGCACGACGAGCCTACGAATACCGGGAATGCACCGGGTGACCATGTCAGTAGGGGGAGATATGGTGGAGATTGGAACACGAGACGGGCTGTGATTGTCTTATATAGTCAAGAAAGCAACTAGTCGCAACAGCTTGTCTCTTTCTTCTTCCCCCCCCCATCTTCCCTCCCACCACTTGACTCTATCCCATTCGATGAGCAGCTCGAGCCATTTCGCCAATGCCCAAGGCACAATCATAGGACCTCATGCCGATTTTCGGATCGTGCATGGAGATGCAATAACGAATAATAACTCCTACCAATTCACTCACACAGTTGATCGGGTCGTTGAAGTGGTGCGTAGAACGTCTCGTTGAATAACGACCGCCGCTTATCGTTTGTCCTTCTGTCTAGTACGGGAAAACCTATCGACGTATCATCGACGGCGACCTCATCTTTCGGCGCCATCTCTCAACCCGAGTCATATCTGTTACCATCAGGCCCGAATCTGAAGGTGGAACCTCGACATCGCCGGAACCTCGGGCAGTCATGGTTAGGAAGACGACACAAACCGCGGAGGTTGTCGGGGTCGGAGGACTGTTTACTGTGACGAAGTTTGAGCCAGTGCGCGAAAATGATGACGGGTTCGAATTGGTGAGCGATGGCTTTTCCGATATAGTGAACATTTGTTGACTAGCTGTAGGTGCTAGAATGTGTCTTGAAGGCTGCGACGTCGCTGCAGTATGTCATATAGTAGCCTGTCCTCATAATGATACTGACGACATCCAGGTCGCCATACCTGTCTCAACTGTTTGCATTCAGTGGGTCCAATCTATCGACGCTGATTGCACACGATGGTAGGTCTTCTGTCAGGTGTTCAATCGTAAATGCTGACATGTCGTAGAACTTGCGGAAGGACAGGGATATGTCATTGAGTTGTTGGAAAAGAACCGCCTTGTATATTACTACTTCTTGTATACACATGTATGTTCAACATCTGAGCTTCTTGTACGTTCTGACAGTGAGTTTCTTCAGATGGGTGCAATCAAGTCTTTGCGCGACGACGAGACTGTGGTGTTTACGGTGAGGTGGTTGTTTCCATTATCAGCTAGTTAGTAACAGCAACCAGGTTACGGCTCGTTGGAGGGATTGGTCGGTGAATCTCAAAACTTTGAGTTGGCATTACAATCCGGCTTCTGTTGCCCTCGACCCGCCGAGTGAAGACTTCCTCCAACCATCCCCCAGCCACCTCCCCCCACTTCGCCAAGAGACTCTTCGACAACTCGATCCCAACGAAATCGTCGCCTGCGTCGAGGAAACCCTCGGCGATGTTTTGTGCCTGGTTGCGTCATTGGAATGGAGGTGGATCAGCAATCTGTCAAGCTGGGCCAAACACGGGTTTTTGACTTTCGGAGCCGTCATCGACTACAACAAGGCCGGAAACCTCGCCCACTTTCCCTCTACTCCTACCCTCGAGTGGGTTTGCAAGAGTTGGCATCCCGACGTCAAAGCAGGCTATTCCAGCTCGGGTATGTCCACCCATCGACACCATCTTCCATTCCTAACCAATTTCAGTGCCCTGGCAAGTCGACCTTTCATTCCGCAAGCCTGGTGATGTCCAAATCACCCTCGATTTCGGCTTGCGCATTTCAGGGAAAGACCGCAATCAACTTCGGGCTGCCTACCTCTGCCAGTCTCTTCCCTTCATTGGCTGCGAGGATGAGGGGGACGTTGGTAAGTACCCGCTAAAACTCTCCTGCCTTCCCCGTCTGATCTTTCGTTCGACTCAGTTTATGTCGATCAAGTCGGATTTCTTCTCAAAGCGACCTTCCATCACGACCCCACGACGTCTTCAACCCCGGTATACCTTTTTGTTCCACCTCTGCGTTCCAAGATCATCAACAATATGCATTGTATACCATACCCATTTCCTCGACCTCTGTTTTATTGGAGCCACGACCCGCAAGGAAAAGATGTCATTGCCGAGGAGAGTTGGGAGGAGCTTGGTATTCCCAGACTGAAAACGGAGGACTGGGTTGGGTCTTATTGGTGGGGTCAGGACCACGGTTTTGTCTGTGATCATCTCAGATCGAGAAACTATGATTGGGATGGGCGGGATTACGCGCAAGAGCATGGATATCCAGGGCTGATATACGGCAAGTACCCTTTCTTGATCTGAAACCCGTTGAATACTGATTCACTCTTCCCAGGGGATCCTTATGATGCTCAGCTGGCGGAAGTACGGGTGCAAGAACTTGATCCTTGGAGCCAATCAACGGAGAGTCTGAGCACCATATACGAAGATGATGACGAATCCGCCACAGGCAAGTCAAACGTTCCAACTACTGAAGCCCTGCACCATTCTTACTGTTGTTCCAGCAGACCTGATCGAGTGCGAACCACCCGACGTAGAAGAGTTCGGCTCCCAGTACCAGTCCGAGACCCTGAATAATGCTGTTGTACTACGTTCCACTAGGCTTTCCGGATGGTCGAGGCTCACAGAGAGGATCCGTGCGGCGTCCAGCCGAAAGGAAGCGCGAAAGCAAAGGCAGGGGAACTGATGACCCCCTTGGGTAGCTGGATGACTGGATGACTTCGTGGGATGGTGAAGAATTTTAATGCGTCTCAATATCTCAGAACTTTCACTTTTATGAGGCTCGTCTCCTGGGCCTGTCGTGGATTTTGAGTATGTGCATGTACATTTCTCGTGTCTACTTGTAGGTATACGTTGATCAATATGTGAACTAATTATTATAGTTTCAGCTTCTTGCTCTCGACATCGGGCGATCTCAAATAACGGGTTCACGGGTGTCTTCAGTGAAGACGCGGCGTTCGACAAGGCCGAATCACAAGCTTCAGAGTCTGTGAACGCGCACATACAACACGGCGAAAAGAATGGCTTACGAGCGACGAGTGCACACAACCATCGAGGTGAAACCACATATCCCTCTCTGTCGTCCAGATTGAGCATGAAGTTCGCCGATTATAGAGGCCTAGTCTGAAACTATGTGCCAGCGGGAGACATCGACTGGTGCATTGTCGTGTCATATACCCGTCAGTACTAAAAAAAAACAGAGTTTGCAGGTGCTGGGTACGTTCGTGGTGAGTCTTGGGGTTGCGGATGAAAGGAAACCATCCTGACTGCAGAGAAGCACTCACAACGGCGTTTCAATGGTGTCGCCCCCGGAGTGTTGACGGTAATGCCAGACCACAGGTTGGGCAGTGGCGTACTGAAGGTTCATGAGTCTTCGGACGCGGCAAATCAGGGTTTGCTCACCGACACTCGGTCATCCGAGAGTCTGGACTGTTTGACCGCGAGAATATCTAATTTGAGACGGCCATGATCTTCGACGTCGGTGGAACTGGGCATGCCTTCAGTCGAGTCGATCGGTGACCAGGTCAAAGTGGCTCCTCTCTCGATAGGGGACGCAATGAAGGTATGTCGGGCCCGAAATCATGAGCCTGAGTGTCGATACTGTTGAACGAGAGTAAACCGTTAGATAGACCGAACGTGGTCTGGTAGGTATGTGAGAATCAAGGTGTAGAGACTCTCCAAGAGTCTCTGTGTCAACAGACTCGCCACGCACTTGAGCAATTGGGCATATAGCCTGGGAAGCTGAGCACTGACCCAGTCCCAAAGGGCCTCGGTCTTAAAGCTTGAAGCTCGAAGAATTACTTGTCGACCATCACTCCGAGGCATCCACAACCGTACCTCCACTGGTACTCCGGATTTGTAGCATTCTTGAATAGCGTGTATCGCCTCGAGAGTATAACGCCCGACAACTGGTGCAAGGTGCCATGGTGTAGGAACAGGAAGCACTCGCTCGAGTATAGCCGCTGCAGTGGTCAGTCTATCACAGTGCTTGATTCGAACATGAACTCTTTGTTCGTAGTCCTAAGATTTGAGTGTCGGCGGACCTGAGAAAAGACTGTGTTTCGTTGAAGCTCGGCTGAGGCGAGCAGGCAGAGAGCACGGTTCTAGCGTGGAAGGGAGAGGATTGGGGCGACATGAGATTGAAGCAACTAGTAGGTGTACACGCGGCTTCAAGAAGGGTTGAAAGCAATTGATGAGTGATGGAGGGTAATAACCAGATTGATAGAGAGTTGGACTCGATGTAAAGTTTCTGGTTTGAGGCCGGTAGCAATCGTGAGGGCGGACAGTGGTTTTGTGATTGATTTAAGATTTCTGCGACCCGGCGAAATGACTGCTACTAATTGAGGAGCTTGAAGCATGAACGCGTGAACGCTAAAAGGAGGTTGACTTAGACAGCGAGGTTGGCTTCCGGAATGCAAGCAGATTGGAGTACTATGAGCTGCAGGGGTGAATCCAGGGAAAGCGCAGGAAAGCGCTTCGAGCCTGTCCGAGCAATGTCCGAGTCAGTTTTCAATAATCATGTTCTCACGCATTGACCAGGTCTGAAGTCGCCCAGCACGGCGCCACTAAAAAAATCTGATCTCTACGTCCTTTAACGACGGCGACGTGCCCTTCTCAATCAAGCTACTTCGGACTCTCCGTCGCAGCTCTCAGCTCGAATCTGGGTCAGTGATTGCCATATCATCGGTATGCTCGACTAGCTCATGTCTTTCTTCTAATTTTGTCTTCCCAAGTATTCTGTAGGATGCCTATAACCAATCACTAAAATGCATCGGATCCTTTCCTATCGTCAGAACACCATCTACCATCATCAACCGAGCTAGGTGAAGGAAACGTCAGAGAGCATTTCACTCAGTCGTTGCCTCCTTTATCCGTATATTCACTCCATCCAGTGACACGACGCGTCATCCAGGTTTTCCACACAATCACTTCGGATGCTCGCCTTGTCAACACCATCAACCTTGCACCTCTCGTGTGGACGCCTATCGTATTCTCCGGTCGTTGAACGCACATACTGGCGCATCGACAGTGAATTGCTGAGGTGATGGCCTGCGCCTTCTCAGACGTCTTGTTGCTGCCTGGCATGGTGCATAACCTCGCCCAACCAAAGTGGTGACTGCATGTTCTACCAAGCTGGCTCGGGTTGACACTCAGGTAAAAGACAACGTGGAGCGGATACACGATAGCGAGAAGGAGAAAGGCTATGAGCTTGATGGCGGAAGCGGTGGGGGCAGGGACATTATCCCCGACGACCTCTGTATTCACACATCATGGACGCCTACCTCGACCTGCGATCGCCAAAATCACCTCTCTTATAATGACTCTCCTCGTACAAGCACACCGGCTGAACGATATCCGTTCCTCCGGAGTAAAACCTTACACTCCTCTGTCTTTCTACGATCTCACAACAACATCAGCCTTTCCATCCATGTTTACTAACCCGCTCTCCTCAATTAGAGGTCAAATGTTCCGAATCCTGTCTTTTCAACGCGACCGACCCTCTTCTGTAGTCTCGAAGCACCTCACGACCAACTCAAACCCCTCAACCCTGCGGCCATCCACGAGTCCGAAGTCAAGAGAAAACGACTCGTTCTCGGAAACTGATTTGCCAAAAGAAACAAAGGAACGCTACGAATCACTCCCTGATTCATTCATAGCAAATACACAAGCCTTCGTTGCCACCCCTAAAACCCGATCAACGCGACGGCGACTGTCTAGGTGAACCTCCCGTCGGCTTATCCGAAGCCAATAAGACACTTACCGTGCGTTCGGCTTGAGCCCAGTGAACAGCGACATCCCAAAACCGAGCTTGAGATGGGGAGATTGAGGCACATAAGAAGTGACCCAGGGAGAAGGAGAGAGCTTACAAGTTGAGGGGGGATGTGAAGAGGTTTCGGAAGCTACGGCCTTTAAGGTGAGTTCTGAACCCTGTCAAGAACGGACGTAAACACTTATATTGAGCACAAGGTGTATAGTGGTCTCAACGATCCCAACGGGGGATGAAGATGCTCGAAGGAACGAGCTAGATTCTGCAAACTCGGTGAGCTCTTGAATGGATACTACAACGTTGATAGAATACTCACGTTGCCTCAAGGCAGATCCGATCAACTTCAATTGAAGAGAAGCCTGCAAGTCGCTATTCAAACTCCCGGATTCGTCGTCAATAGCTCACCGCCTTTAGGTTGCTGTATGCAAGCTTCCAGTTTCATGCAGTCATTTTTGTGGGGTGGATAGCGCATGTCTGCAGTGCCAGAGTGAAGCTGCCGACGACAGAAGAGATTGTGCAGGTTGTATCGCGAGCACGTCGAAGATAGAAGCACAGAAGATTCGACGATTGACACTATGATCATGTGAAAACCATCACGGCCACGATAACGATAGCAAATGTCATATGGCACTGTGAGCTTGGTTTTGACTTACCTGGACCCGGTCTCAGCATCAACAGCAATGCAAAGCAAGTTGCAGCCACCTCGAGGAGTTCGCTGTTTAAGCTCGATTGTGGTCGCCGAGAAACATGTCGGATCGATGCTCAGTATCCCGCGGCTTTTCGCCTTGAGAACGAGTTGAACGCTACTTACTTTTATCCAAATCATATCGGTGCAGGATGAAGGGCATGATCGTGATCACTGCAGGTCATACAGAAGTTGGCGATACCTCGAGTGCCAGGTACTCAGAGACCGTGCACTCAGCCAATGAAGCAAGGTGTAATCTGATCCAAAGACGTTCATTACCTGGGAGGTAGTCAAATACCAGCACAACGAGACGGGTTTACGCCCCACAGACAGCGCGAACACGGGAAAAGCTTTGAAGGTGACATTGCTAAGCAAGGACTGTGCGCGAAGAATCCGAGAGATCGGGCGAGCTTGTACCCAAGTCCTGAGGAAAGCTGAGGCAAACATCCCGGTCGGTACAGAAAACCATCGAATGCAGTAAAATTTTCGAGGCCTTGAGATCTTGTTTGTCGTGGGACGAGGGTTCTGAGGACTGGCTGTTGTGGTTGTGGGGAAAGGAATATACGCCGGCCCGGAGGCTTGCTTTGAAGTTTGACTGTGCCAGTCCCAGGGCCGGCGTCATTCGTTCACCTCAACCTCGATGTCGGTTTGAGGTCGCGAGGCATCAGTCAACACAAATGCCTCAGTCGCTTCGAGTTCAAGTACATTCTTGCGATCCCTGAACATCTCGACCACTGAATTCTATGAATCCTTGGCCTCAGGCTGCCGGTTTCTCAAAGTGACGCGAATGCAAGTCAATTGCGGCCAAGAGGACATGACTTTGAATCTACGGACACAGAACAGGTCGTTCCAGGTGCGTAACCAATACGACTACTCGCCCTATCATCTCTAATAACTCTGAAGGTGGTTCTGAGATGATATCCCCACTCATTTCATTGGGCATTTCTCTCTCTGAAGTCTCGACCTGTTGCTTGTACACAAGAACGAAGACGAGCGAAATAGAAGATTATCGGAAGGCACCTTTTGGAACATCCGACGAGTGGATTTGTGAGGTGTTCTTTTATAACCTGGGCTTTCAGACTGCGAACGGCCTCATCGAAACGACTGTTGTATGCCCAAGCCTCCAATCCAAATGATTATCTTTCGACCCACCGAATGGGCCCTTGGAGAATGGCTCTCGTTGCAACTAGAAACCGAACCAAAGCTGAGGGCATGGGAGTGAGTTTGAACGTGTGGGTCCGACGCTCTCGAAAAACCGAGCTGCCGCCCTCTGAGATAGCCACCTCAATCATCTTGACGTCCATGTCATTCGGCCCTATGTTCGAGCCGACTCCACCTCGAGCCGGCGATCCTCTGGAGTCCGTACCTCTCGTCCTACGCCTCAGGCTGGTTGGAAGGAAGATGAGAGGGTCGCGGACAATAAACAGGTCGCATCGTTGCTGGGGTTGAGGCTGTCGCATGGACACCGGTACCTCGAGAATCAGAGTATTTGACGGTGTAGTCTGCACCTGTACTATCTGGAGCGTTTCAGTTTGACTTTCACATTGCCCATTCGACCGTCCAGACCTCTCGGTTCTTCTCTCGCCACCTCGAAGACTTTCGGCCTCCGTTCGGCTGGCTTGAACGCCGCTGGTGTCTGCTTTGGTGAGGTGTCTCAACTCATCCCCCGAATGCTCACAGAGATCTAATTTGACTGGTGGATTCGTGCTTTTCATTCTCGCCGACCGCAGACGAAGAAAGTATTAATCCTCATAGGTTTCCATTGAATTCGCACGAAAGGCCTACAACTACCGGGGACACGCCAGGTGACCGTGTCAGTAATGGGAGATATGACGGCGATTCAAACACGAGATGGGATGTAGCCAAAACAGCAATTCGTCGCAACGGCTCTTCTCTTTCTTCCCCCCACTTTCCTCTCACCCTCTCCATTCCGCTCGATGAGCAGCCCGACCTATTTCGCCAATGCTCAAAGCACGACTGTAGCATCCAATGCCGATTTTCGGACTGTGCATGGAAATGCAATCACGAATATCAACTCTTACCAGTGCAGTCACGCAGACGATCGGGTTGTTCTGGTGCGTAGCACGCCCCATCCAAAAAACAACAACCGCTAATACCCCCGTCTAGTACGGGAAGACCTATCGACGCATCATTGACGGCGACATCATCTATCGGCGCCATCTTTCAACCCAAGTCATATCTGTTACCGTCAGGCCCGAGTCTGAAGGTGGAACCTCGACATCGCTGGAACCTCAGGCAGTCATGGTCAGGAAGACGACACGAACCGCGGAGGTTGTCGGGGTTGGAGGACCGTTTACTGTGACGAAGTATGAGCCAGTGCGCGAAAGTGATGACGCGTTCGAATTGGTGAGTGACGGTTTTTTCGATGTAGCAAACATTTGTTGACGAGCTTTAGGTGATAGAATGTGTCTTGAAGGCTGCGACGTCGCTGCAGTATGTTATTCAGTAGCCTGTCCTCGTAATGATGCTGATGATATCCAGGTCGCCATTCCTGACTCAATTCTTTGCATTTAGTGGGTCCAATCTATCGACGCTGATTGCACACGATGGTGGGTCTTCTGTCAGGTGTTTTGAATGTAAATGCTGACATGTTGTAGAACTTGCGGATGGATATGGATATCTGTATCAGTTTTGGAGAAAGAATCGGATTGTATTTTACTGCTTCTTGTATACAAATGTATGTTCAGTATCTAAGCTTCTTGTTTATTCTGACAGCGAGTTTCTTCAGCGGGTTGCAACCGAGTCTTTGTGCGACGACGAGACTGTGGTGTTTACGGTGAGGTGGTTGTTTCCATTATGGACTAGTTAGTAACAGCAATCAGGTTACGAGTCGTTGGAAGGATTGGTCGGTGAATCTCAAAACTCTGAGTTGGCATTACAATCCGGCTTCTGCTGCCATCGACCCACCGAGTGAAGAGTTCTTCCTACCATTCCCCAACCACCTCCCCCCACTTCGCCAAGAGACTCTTCGACAACTCGATCCCGATGAAATCGTCGCCTGCGTTGAGGAAACCCTCGGCGATGTTTTGTGCCTGGTTGCGTCATCGGAAGGGAGGTGGATCGACAATCTGTCGGGCTGGGCCAAACACGGCTTTTTGACTTTCGGGTCTGTCGTCGACTGGAACACGGCCGGAATCCTCGCCCACTTCCCTTCCACTCCTCCCCTCGAGTGGTCTTGCAAGAGTTTGCATCCCGACGTCAAAGCAAGCTTCTCCAGCACGGGTATGTTCATCCATCGACACCATCTTCGATTCCTGATCAATTTTAGTGCCCTGGCGAGTCGACCTTTCATTCCGCAAGTCTGGTGATGTCCAAGTCACCCTCGAATTCGGTTTGCGCATTTCAGGGAAGGACCGCAATCAACTTCGGGCTGCTTACCTCTGCCAGTCTCTTCCCTTCAATGGCTGCGAGGATGTGAGGGACGTTGGTAAGTATCCGCTAGAACTCTCCTGCCTTCCTCGTCTGATCTTTCGTTCCACTCAGTTCACATTGATAAAGTCGGATTCACCCTCACAACCACCTTCCATCACGACCCCACGACATCTTCAACCTCAGTATACCTTTTTGTTCCGCCTCTGCGTTCCAAGATCATCAACAATATGCGTTGTATACCATACCCATTTCCTCGACCTCTGTTTTATTGGAGCTACGACCCGCGAGGAAAAGACGTTATTGCCGAGGAGAATTGGGAGGAGCTTGGTATTCCCAGACTGAAAACGGAGGACTGGGTTGGGTCTTATTGGTGGGGTCAGGACCACGGTTTTGTCTGTGATCATCTCAGATCGAGAAACTATGATTGGGATGGGCGGGATTACGCGCAAGAGCATGGATATCCAGAGCTGATATACGGCAAGTACCCTTTCTTTGTCCTGAAATCTGTTGAATACTGATTCGTTCCTCCCAGGGGATCCTTACGATCTTCGGTTGGCGGGAGAACAGGTCCAAAACCTTGATTTCTGGAGACAACCAACAGAGAGTTTGAGCACCATATTCGAAGATGATGGCGAATCCGCAACAGGCAAGTAAAAACATTCCAACTACTGAAGCGCTGCACCCTTCTTACTGTTGTTCCAGCAGACCTGATCGAGTGCGAGCCACCCGATGTGGAAGAGTTCGGCTCCCAGTACGAGTCCGAGACCCTGAACGATGCTGTTGTACTTCGTTCCACTGGGCTTTCCGGATGGTCGAGGCTCACAGAGAAGATCCGTGCGGCGTCCAGCCGAAAGGAAACGCGAAAGCGAAGGCAGGGGAATTGATGACCCCCTTGGGTCTGGATGACTTCGTGTGACAGCGAAGAATTTTAATGCGTCTCAATATCTCAGAAATTTCACTTTTATGAGGCTCGTCTCCTGGGCCTGTCGTGGATTTTGAGTATGTGCATGTACATTTTTCGTGTCTACTTGTAGGTATACGTCGATCAATATGCGAACTAATTATTATAGTTTCAGCTTCTTGCTCTCGACATCGGGCGATCCCATAAAACGGGTTCACGGGCGTTTTCAGTGAAGACACGGCGTTCGACAAGGCCGAATCACAAGTTTCAGAGTCTGTGAACGCGGACATACAACACGGCGAAAAGAACGGCTTACCAGCGACGAGTGCACACAACCAACGAGGTGGAACCACATGTCTTTCTCCGTCGTCTGGATTGGCCAAAGTTCGCCGATAGAGGCCCAGTCTAAATCTTCATACGCTGGCGGGAGACATCAACTAGTACATTGTTGAGTCGTATGCTCGTCGGTACTAAAAAAAAAACAGAGTTTGCAGGTGCCGGGTACGTTCGTGCCACTTCGTGGTGAGCCTTAGGGTTGCGGAACAAAGGAATCCTATTTGACTGCAAACCCTAAGAGCAGAGGAGCACTTTTTCGATGATGTCATCGCCGACGTGTTAGCTTACCGATCCACGCCAGGGAGTTTTGACGGTGATCCGCCAGGCCACAGTTTGGGCAATGGCGTACTAAAGGTTCATGAGTCTTCGGACGTGGCAAATCAGAGTTTGCTCACCGACACTCAGTCATCCGAGAATCTGGACTGCTTGACCGCGAGAATATCCAGTTTTGAGACGGCCATGAATTTCGACGTCGGTGGGATTTGGCATGCCCTCCAGTCGGGTTGGTTGGTGATTAGATGGAAGTGCCTCTTCTCTCAATGTGGGAGGTGATGAAGGCGTGTCGGATCTGAAGCCATAAGCCTGAGTGTTGGTGTCGTTGAACGAGAGTAAATTGTGGAGTAGATTGATTGAGGTTCGGTAAGTCTTTCGTTCGACTCTTACCAGGTATGCACTATAGTGCGAGTCGAGGTATAGAGGTCCTTCAAGAGCCTATGTGTGAACAGGCTCGCCACGTGCTTGAACGATTGGATACCTCAGGCTGACGAAATCTGCGAAAAAGGCTGACCTCACATATAGGGAGATCCAAGCCTGAAGGTAGTTGTTACTAGCACCTGGAAGGACTGCCCCTCACAATGCTGCCCAAGCGCCGCCAGTTCATGGACTGGCGACTCTAGTATTTGTGCAATACCAGGGTATAAGGTCAAGTCGCGAGCTTTGTCGAGCGTGTTCACTATTTCGTCCGATAGGTTGAGGCAAGTAGATCGAGAGCAAGGTACTAGTGCGGAAGGGAGAGAATCAAGATATCGGAGCGACCAGGTGTTTGGGGGGCTTCAAGAAGGGTTGAAGGTGATATATGAGTGGTAGAGGATAGGAAGCGGATTGATCGAGAGTTAGCCTCGATGAAAAAGTCTTGGTTTGAGGTCGGTACCAATGATGAGGGCGGATTGATTTAGATTTTCCGTGGCCCAGTGAAATGATTGCTACTGATTGAGGAGGTTGAACTAGACAGCAAGGCGTAGCTCCAGAAGGCAAGGAGATTGGAGCACAATGAGCAGGATGAAAACACGGAACGCGCTTCCGAGAGCCTGTCCGACGGTCCGAGAATAGTTCCAAGATCATGTTCTCACGCATTGACCAGGTCGCCTGGCACACCATCAAGAATTTGTTTTATCTCAATGTCTTCCAACGACGGCGACGTTCCCAACTCTACCTCACAACAGTGTTCAGTTGGCCGCCTGAACTTGTGTCATTGATTGCCATTGGTATGTCCGACGAGGCACTTCATGTCTCTATTCTGATTTCGTCTTCTAATAATGTCTTCACAAGTTTTCTGTGGGACGCCTTTAGCTTACCGCTAATATGCACTGGATTTTTTCCTATTGCCGGAACACCATCCGCCATCATCAACCGAGCTAGGTGAAGAAAATGCCAGAGAACATTCCATTCAGTCACCTCTTTTATCAGTATGTCCACTTCATCCAACGACACGACGCGTTATCCAGGTTTTCCCCACAACCACTTCGGATGCTTGCCTCGTCGCCACAATCAACATTGCGCCTCTTGAGTCTTGTGTGAACGCCTATCGTATTCTTCGGTCGTTGAACGCACATACTGACGCATCGACAGTGAAGTGCTGAGGCGATGGCCCGTGCCTTCTCGGACGTCTTGTTCCAGCTCATGGTGCATAACATCGTCCAACCAACTTTCGCCAGCTGCATGTCCCACACAGTCCTCGTAATGACACCTGGAAAAAATAGAACTTGTAGCACGACAGTGAGAAGGAGACGGGCTATGAGCCTGGTGGTGGAAGTGGCGGAAGCAGGAGTGCCATGAAAACTCGCTTAGCTATTTACAACCTCAAGACCTCTGTTATCACACACCACGGACACCTACCTCCGTCTCCGATCGCTAAAATCATCTCGTTCGGCATCACCTTCTCCTCGACCAAGTACATCGACTGACCAATATCTATCCCTCTGCGATGGAACCTTACGCTCCTCAGCTCTACCTTTCCACAAGTTTCTACTATCTCACAACGAAATCAACTTTCCATCCACGCTTACCAACTCGCTCTCCTCTATTCGACACTTGATCCTCCAAATCCCGTCTTTTCGACGCGACCGGCTCTCTTCTGTAGCCTTGAAAATACCTCGCAACCAACTCAAATCCTTCAACCCTACGGCCATCCACGAGTCGAAAGTCAAGAGAAAACGACTCGTTCTCGGAGACTGATTCGCCAAAACAAACAAAGGAACGCTATGAATCACTCCCTGATTCATTCATAGCAAACACATAAGCCTATATTGCTACCACTAAAACCTGATCAACGCGACGGCGACTGTCTAGGTGAACCTCCCGTCGGCTTATCCGAAGCCAGTAAGACACTTACCGTGCGTTCGGCTTGAGCCCAGTGAACAGCGACATCCCAAAACCGAGCTTGAGATGGGGAGATTGAGGCACATAAGAAGTGACCCAGGGAGAAGGAGAGAGCTTACAAGTTGAGGGGGGATGTGAAGAGGTTTCGGAAGCTACGGCCTTTAAGGTGAGTTCTGAACCCTGTCAAGAACGGACGTAAACACTTATATTGAGCACAAGGTGTATAGTGGTCTCAACGATCCCAACGGGGGATGAAGATGCTCGAAGGAACGAGCTAGATTCTGCAAACTCGGTGAGCTCTTGAATGGATGCTACAACGTTGATAGAATACTCACGTTGCCTCAAGGCAGATCCGATCAACTTCAATTGAAGAGAAGCCTGCAAGTCGCTATTCAAACTCCCGGATTCATCGTCAATAGCTCACCGCCTTTAGGTTGCTGTATGCAAGCTTCCAGTTTCATGCAGTCATTTTTGTGGGGTGGATAGCGCATGTCTGCAGTGCCAGAGTGAAGCTGCCGACGACAGAAGAGATTGTGCAGGTTGTATCGCGAGCACGTCGAAGATAGAAGCACAGAAGATTCGACGATTGACACTATGATCATGTGAAAACCATCACGGCCACGATAACGATAGCAAATGTCATATGGCACTGTGGGCTTGGTTTTGACTTACCTGGACCCGGTCTCAGCATCAACAGCAATGCAAAGCAAGTTGCAGCCACCTCGAGGAGTTCGCTGTTTAAGCTCGATTGTGGTCGCTGAGAAACATGTCGGATCGATGCTCAGTATCCCGCGGCTTTTCGCCTTGAGAACGAGTTGAACGCTACTTACTTTTATCCAAATCATATCGGTGCAGGATGAAGGGCATGATCGTGATCACTGCAGGTCATACAGAAGTTGGCGATACCTCGAGTGCCAGGTACTCAGAGACCGTGCACTCAGCCAATGAAGCAAGGTGTAATCTGATCCAAAGACGTTCATTACCTGGGAGGTAGTCAAATACCAGCACAACGAGACGGGTTTACGCCCCACAGACAGCGCGAACGTGGGGAAAGCGTTGAAGGTGACATTGCTGAGCAAGGACTGTGCGCGAAGAATCCGTGAGATCGGGCGAGCTTGTACCCAAGTCCTGAGGAAAGTCGAAGCATACATCCCGGTCGACACGGAAAATCATCGAATGCAATAAGATTTCGAGGCCTTGAGATCTTTTATGTCGTGGGACGAGGGTTCTGAGGACTGGCTGTGGTGGTTGTGGGGAAAGGAACATACGCCGACCCGGAGGCTTGCTTTGAAGTTTGACTGTGCCGGTCCCAGGGCCGGTGTCATTCGTTCACCTCAACCTTGATGTTGATTTGAGGTCGCGAGGTTTCAATCAACACAAATACCTCATTCACTTTGAGTTTGAGACCTTGCGATCCCTGAACATCTCGAACACTGGATTTTATTGATTTTCGGCCTGCCGTTCTCTCAGAATGATGCGAATACAAGTCAACTGCGGCCAAGAGGACATGACTTTGAAAATATGGGTACAGAACCAGTCGTTCCAGGTGCGTAACCAATACGACTGCTCGCCTTATAATTCCTGATAGTTTGTAAGGTGGTTCTGAGACGATATTTCCACACATCCCATTGGTCATTTCTCTCTCTGAAATCTCGGCCTGTTGCTTGTACACAAGAACAAAGATGAGCAGAACAGAAGATTACCAGAAGGCACCTTTTAGAGCATCCGACGATTGGAATTGTGATGTGATTTTTTACAACTTGGGCTCTCGGGCTGCGGACGGCCTCATCGAAACGACTGTTGCATACCCAAGCCTTCAATTCAGAATCGTGATTATCTTTCGACCCACTGAATGGGCCCTTGGAGAATGGCTCTCGTTGCAACTCGAAACCAAACCAAAGCTGAGGGCATGGCAGTGAGTTCGAACGTGTGGGTCTGACGCTCTCGAAAAACCGAGCTGCCGCCCTCCGAGATAGCTACCTCAATTCTCTCAACCTCCATGCCATTCTACGTTCAAGCCGGCTCCACCTCTGGTGATTTTCTGGAGTCCGTACCTCTCGTCCTTTGCCTCAGGCTGTTTGGAAGGAAGATGAGAGGGTCGCGGACATTGAACAGGACGTATCGTTGCTGGGGTTGAGGTTGTCGTATCGACACCAGTGCATCGAGAATCAGAGTGTTTGACGGTGTAGTCTGCACCTGGACTATCTGGAGCGTTTCAGTCCGACTTTCATATTGCCCAATCAACCGTCCAAGATCTCTCGTTTCTTCTCTTGTCACAGGCTCGAAGACACTTTCGGCCTCCATTTGGCTGGCTTGAACGTTGAACGCCGATGGTGTCTGCTTGCTTTGGTGAGGAGTCTCAACGAATGCTCACAGCGATTCAATTTGACCAGTAGATTCGTGCTTTTCTGTCTCGCCGACCGCAGATGAAGAAAGCATTAATTCTCATAGGTTTCCATTGAATTCGCACGAAAGGCCTACAACTACCGGGGACACGCCAGGTGACCGTGTCAGTAATGGGAGATATGGCGGCGATTCGAACCCGAGATGGGATGTGTTGTCTTGTATGGCCAACACAGCAATTCGTTGCAACAGCTCTTCTCTTTCCTTCCCCCACTTTCCTCTCATCCTCTCCATTCCGCTCGATGAGTAACCCGACCTATTTCACCAACGCTCAAGGCACGACTGTAGGACCCAATGCCGATCTTCGGACTGTGCACGGAGATGCAATCACGAATATCAACTCTTACCAGTGCAGTCACGCAAATGATCGAGTCGTTCTGGTGCGTAGCATGCCCCGTACAGAAAACGAAAGCCGTTGATACTCCTGTCTAGTACGGGAAGACCTATCGACGCATCATCGATGGCGACCTCATCTATCGGCGCCATCTTTCAACCCAAGTCATATCTGTTACCGTCAGGCCCGAATCTGAAGGTGAAACCTCGACATCGCCGGAACCTCGGGCAGTCATGGTTAGGAAGACGACACGAACCGCGGAGGTTGTCGGGGTTGGAGGATCGTTTACTGTGACGAAGTATGAGCCAGTGCGCGAAAGTGATGACGCGTTCGAATTGGTGAGCGACGGTTTTTTCGATGTAGCAAACATTTGTTGACGAGCTTTAGGTGATAGAATGTGTCTTGAAGGCTGCGACGTCGCTGCAGTATGCCATATAGTAGCCTGTCCTCATAATGATACTGACGACATCCAGGTCGCCATTCCTGTCTCAACTGTTTGCATTCAGTGGGTCCAATCTATCGACGCTGATCGAACACGATGGTAGGTCTTCCGTCAGTGTTTTGATTGTGAATGCTGACATGTCGTAGAACTTGTGGATGGATATGGATATATGGATCAGATTTGGGGAAAGAATCGGATTGTATATTACTGTTTCGTCTATACAAATGTATGTTCAATACCTGAACTTCTTGTTCGTTCTGACAGTCAGTTTCTTCAGAGGGTTGCAGTGGACTCTTTGCGCGACGACGAGACTGTGGTGTTTATGGTGAGGTGGTTGTTTCCATTATTTACTAGTTAGTAACAGCAATCAGGTTACGAGTCGTTGGAAGGATTGGTCGGTGAATCTCAAAACTCTGAGTTGGCATTACAATCCGGCTTCTGCTGCCATCGACCCACCGAGTGAAGAGTTCTTCCTACCATTCCCCAACCACCTCCCCCCACTTCGCCAAGAGACTCTTCGACAACTCGATCCCGATGAAATCGTCGCCTGCGTTGAGGAAACCCTCGGCGATGTTTTGTGCCTGGTTGCGTCATTGGAATGGAGGCGTATTGGCGATCTGTCAAGCTGGGCCAAACACGGGTTTTTGACTTTCGGGTCTGTCGTCGACTGGAACACGGCCGGAATCCTCGCCCACTTCCCTTCCCCTCCTCCCCTCGAGTGGTCTTGCGAGAGTAGGGATCCCGACGTCAAGGCAAGCTATTCCAGTGCTGGTATGCCTACCGATAAACTCCATCTTCCATTCCTGACCAATTTTAGTGCCCTGGCGAGTCGACCTTTCATTCCGCAAGACTGGTGATGTCCAAGTCACCCTCGATTTCAGCTTGCGCATTTCAGGGAAGGACCGCAATCAACTTGGGGCTGCTTACTTCTGCCAGTCCCTTCCCTTCATTGGCTGCGAGGATTTGAGCGACGTTGGTAAGTACCCGCTGAAACTCTCCTGCCTTCCTCCTCTGATCTCCATCCACTCAGTTCACGTCGATCAAGTCGGATTTATTCTCAAAGCCACCTTCCATCACGACCCCACGACATCTTCAACTCCGCTATATCTTTTTGTTCCACCTCTACGTGCCAAGATCATCAACAATATGCGTTGTATACCATACCCATTTCCTCGACCTCTGTTTTATTGGAGCCACGATCCGCAAGGAAAAGACGTCATTGCCAAGGAGAATTGGGAGGAGCTTGGTATTCCCAAGCTGGAATCGAAGGACTGGGTTGGGTCTCATTGGTGGGGTGGGGAATATCATTTTGTAAAAGATCATCTCGGGTTGAGACACTACGATTGGGATGGGAGGGATTATGCGCAAGAGCATGGATATCCAGAGCTGATACACGGCGAGTACCCTTTTTTTGTTCAGAAATTGTTGAGTACTGATTCGTTCCTCCAGGGGATCCTTACGATGCTCGGTTGGCAGAGGTACAGGTGCAAGAACTTGGTCGCTGGAGACAACCAACTGAGAGTTTGAGCACCATACTCGAAGATGATGACGAATCCGCAACAGGCAAGAAGAGGAAAAATTCCACTACCGTAGGTCTCACACTTACTGTCTTTCTAGCAGACCCAGATGACTCTGAACTGATTGAGGTGGAAGAGCCGGACTCCCACCAGCGATCCGAAACTCTCAACAACGCTATTGTACTTCGTCCTACGCCGCTCTCCGAGTGGTTGACGTGTCTAGATAGGCTCAACGCGGCGTCCGAACAAAAGGAAAGCGCAGAAGCGAAATTGGAGATTCTCTGGCCTCGGAGGAATGGTGCGGAATCGTGATTCTTAGAAAGTGAGGGTTTCAGCTGCTTTTCGGCGGCAGCAATGGCGTTTGGCTCGTGGTGGGCTCAAATATGTGGCCTATTCCTCACGTTTACTTGTACGTATTTTCAATGATATGGCATGGCTTAGTTCTCGACTTTGTTTGGTTCGACGCGTTTGCGGTCTCTGACGTTGAGTAGTCCGAGATTCGTCGCCCATCAAGACCTGATTGACACTTCCCTATTAGCGGGAGGGTCTGGTTGCTGCGTATTTGACCTACACGCCTCGCGATAATGAACGAGAATGCTGTGTAGTACCCGATACGGTTCTGATGTAGGGTTGAGGATGAATGATGAACTGACCCGACTGAGCCCAAAGCACGTCGAGACATTCACAAGGGACTTTCCAGTATCACCGCAAGCGCGAACATCACCCAACACAAGGGAGAGTTCCGATACAAACAAGCTAACAATATGATACCTAGTGGCACTGGAGAACATACAGTATCCTGCTAACTTTCAACGGCGGTCTCCTTGCACCAAGCTGATCGCCGATCATCGCAAAATCAATATCTGTCGCAACGCTTCAATGCGATAGCCCAGGGCATCATGACGTCAGCCAGGTATGGGTGGTTATGGGCGCCAGATCTCAGACATAACATCGTCAGGTAGAAAGCCTAGAGGGGAGGTTTACAGCATACTGGAATAGATAGCTACGTGAGGGTAGTGTAGTTGTATTTTCGAAGACGATAGTTGAGGTCGGAAAAACTGTCCTCCCAAGATAAGACATATAGTAGAACCATCGCGAGGATGTTGATCAGTTACCCCATCTGCGAGACTGGCTACACGCACCATGTAGACAGCAGCGGGCGCCGAGATGGTCGAGAAATCCTTCTCCAAATTCTTGAATCCGACGGTCCGGTTCGTCTTGACCACGTCGACGTGGAACCAAGGGTACGGGTCCTTCTCGACTCTCGAGGGGATATCCAAATCCGAGGGTTGGCCGTGCTATGTATCACCTTTCTCCCTGTTTCTATAGCCATGATAAGTGGGCTTGTCATTACGGTGTGTTCTGATTCGACTTGCGAGACGGTGCCAATCAAATGAACATTCGTTGGGTGAATGTTGAAGGTTCCGATCGCGACACGGCTTGTTCATGCAATAAGATCACTGGAGGAAGTGAAATCCGGAGGGTTGTCATTGGTCGTCATTGAGCTCTCGAGATGGAACCTCGTTGATCGAAGAGTTCGGCGCTATAGCTTTGGCATTATGACTGAGAATATGGGTCGAATGTGAAGTAAGGGTATGCACGCGGGGGAGGTGCGTTGTCGTTTACTGGACCCAGAATGAGGCGACTCGGCACGGTCATGAGAGGGTTCGGTGGAGATGATAGGTCGACTATCCTCCCAGATCGTTGGTAAATAATTATACTGTCCACGTAGAGAAATCAATGATTTGAGATGAAACACGATGAGGGTTTAAGTAGAGTTGTGCGATTCCCGGTCGTACGAACTGATGAGCCCGGGCTGCGTTGCTCACCGAGGTCGGACATCTTCAAGTTTCGCCATTGCTACGACCGTGACGTGCTCAACGAAACCCAATCGAACGAGGTTCGACCTAATTTGCCTTCAGCAGAAACACAAAATATAGCTCACCATTGGCAGTCGGCAAGATGGCCCAATCATTGTTCCTTCTCAAACACGCCTCCAACGGGGCGGTATCCCGAAGGAAAAGCCGGAGTATTAGTGAGTAGTTCCTTAAGTAAATCCGTAGAATTACAAGAACAAAAGGTATGGAATCAACGCACATTACCTCTATGGCCTCTAGAAAGTCGCAATACCTCGCTGAGGTCCGCAACGACGGCTACGCCGTCGCTTTCGTCAAGCTTTCGTGACTCGGAAATGAAACTGGAATGCCAAAAACAACCCGCTAGAGCACACAACAGAACTTCGAGCTCAAGCTTTATCTCTATACGAAGGCCTCGACCTCGGATGATCCAAGAGATTTACAGAGCAATGAGTAAAGGCCGACGCACCTTCGAATGAGAAGCCGAGTACCAATGGTGTCCACGACTAAGGAGGCATCCCATGTTCTGTACTAAGAACGTCAATTGAGCTGCCGAGTCAGCGCGATGGAGTGGGGCTTACCTGTAGTTTGAATGGCCAAAACCATCAAGTAAGACAAGGCGGATGGTTTGAAAAAACTGTGAGATCACGATCCGTACGAAGTTCCATATATCAAAGAAATACCCACTGAGGGTAATCCTGCGTACTGTGCAATGTCTGGGAAAGGATGGAGACTTCTGACCTTGATATCTTCCGTGTCGTATAATGGCCATCTCCTCCTTGTCCGACACGTCCCTGTCCCATGTCAACCATCTATTCGTCGTCTGAGCCTGTCCTTTAACTCAGCACAACCTTTTCCCTCGCGACATACGTTCTTCCCGATGGCTTGCGCGTTGTCGAGCGAGACCCGTGGTTAAGCAATGTTTATCGGTGTCTATCGGGGATACAAAATCGGAGTAGGTCAAGATCAGAGAGAAGGCCAACGAAAAAGTCTTGGGAGGTCCTCGAGCCTCGCGTCGTAGCGTTTGATGAACGATGAGATTGCTGGGCTACGGCGGCACCGCGAGTTGGCCGGTGATAGATAGTTCCACCCTGTTCGTGAGAAATCACAATCGTGGAAGGCAAGGTTATCAGCTTTAACGAGGGATGGAGCACAAAGTCGTGGATCTCTTAGCTGATCAGTCACGGTGCTAGAGAAGATGCACGTACTGGTCATTTTCAAGCCACCACATCTCATATTTCCGTGTCTTCCCATCCTTCAATCCTGTTGGTCCCACTCTATGTATATGTAGCTTCCATTCCAGTAGAAGAGCGCTGGCTAGACACGACGAAACCTTTGGGTTCTTGTGAACGGCAAATGTTCGGAACCGGATTGATGGTGGTCGAGAACTCGTTGCCTTCCGAAGCGCCCGTGCATCGGCTTCTTTTCCAATCACAACCACCTCGATCGATTTTTTCTCTCAATTTTGTTGAATGTCGGCTGAGGCCTACCAAGCTACATCGCAAACGAGACTATTGAAGAGTCTCGCCTGGATTCTCAAGCTGTGAGTCAAGGTATCAACACGAATGTGGCCTCCTCTCCACCCCTTTTTGTCGCCTCCAGGACGCGTTTCTACGAGCCAAAAGTGCATAAAAAACCTTTCATTGTGTCCTTTCAAGATGCCAGGAGTATCCGCTCAGGATATCCAGTCTCAAAATGAGGGACGCCGAATCTTGGCTCCCAAGTTCCCATTCACCGTGACTGGCCACCTTTCCTCCCTGTTATCCGTACACTGTGCGCTCACTCGGCCCGGCTGATCTCACACTTTAAGGATATCCCTCCCGTCTCCTCCACCTTCACACTCATGCATTCTCAGCATTCACGGACCTTGTTATCACGATCGCACCTCGCAGGCTAGCTCCCATCATGGGCAGCGAGTTCTCTGAACATCTTCGTATACCTACCAGGGCTGGGAAGGATTCATGAGTCCTCGAGATGAGAGAGACCTGTTTGGCTCCCTCGATGATGCAAATCCTCGCTAACCAGCTTGCATCGGTTCCGCGTTTTACATTGTTTGACTCGTGGCGACACGAAGGGTGAAGACAATGCTCGAGCGGATGCAACGAAATAGCCAGACGGAGGAGGGCATCAGTCTTGATGGTGGAGGCGAAGACATTGCGTACGATAGCTCGCTGCTGCACAAAATAGACGTCCCATTGGATAGTCACAAGATCCAGATCTAGAAACCCTATCCAGACCCCCCTCACTCGCCTCCTCCGATCGCTGAATTCATCTCCCTCTCTCCTCTCCGAAGCACATCGCCCAACCAACGTTCATTCCTTTGCACCGATACTCTATCAAACCATGCTAGCACGCTTTCCAATGTCACTTTTCGTTCTATCCTCCTTACCTAGACGTGCCAAGACAGTGAGATGGACGGTCCTGTACCCTCTTACCTGGCACTCTTTTGACGCAGGCCTCGCTTCCTCAGCTACTCCATTCAAGATGATCATTCGGGCGACCCATTTACTCATGGATTGGACTCGGAATACGAAGCAGACTTCGTCGCCTTGAGATACGTTTGATCCCTCATATCCAATGTCGGCTTCCCCAGAGACGAGGTTTTTGGATATGGCTTCTCGGGATTAGAAGGCAGCTAGTAGCACGGAGGCAAGGGATAGGGAATTGAGGATGTTCGGGCTCAGCCACGCTTCGACCTGCTCTCGCGTAAGGTCAGACTTCCAGAGCGGGGATTTGGACAAGGGCAAGCTCGGAAATACGTGCAACAATAACGTCTTCTGGGACAATTCGGAGTGGTGAGCGAGACAATGGGTGTAAGTGATTCATTATTGTTCGAAAGATACAAGTTATTCAGGACGTCTTTCAGTACCTCTCAAGATACTCAAAGTCGATCATTGACTCCCTAGGTCCTCGAGCGTCAGCAAGTTATGTGGGCGACAAGTAACGTTGGACTGCCGGGTCGGTACACGTTATTCTCCACCTGATGCTTGACTGCATCTCCGTCGGGGTATTGTGAGTAGATCCTGTGCCTGTTCTTGACGATGGCCTTACACTTACTCATAGGACTTCTCGCTCAACAATTACTAGTAAATCTACCTCTTTGGTAACCTTGAGGCTTGGAGCTCGAGCTCTGCGGCGGTGGCTCCCTAAGAAGGGAATTATAGGAATTTTAAGAACAGTACGTCCCGAACACCGTCTTATTTCGATCGCCTTCTTTTGACATAGTCTACCTAGATCAGGCAGGCACGTCACTAACCCACTCGGAAACCAAGAGGAGAGAATTCCGAGTAGTTTAAAAGGGAAAAACGAGGCTCAGTCAGGGCAAAGAAGGAGATTTGAAGTTCGTTTCGATTGAAGTTCTCGAATACAAACTTGTATACCGGTAAAGATAATGGCTCCTACTAAAATTCACAACTACACAACCAGCATCCGCAGTAACTAGATACTCCTCGTAACTCGTAAATAACCATGACTTGTACATACTCGTAGCATTCCATAACTCGTAAACATTCGTAAGTCATCAATCGCGTAACGTCCAGTGGGTGGGTTTCGGCCCAAACTACAGGCCAGGTACAAGGCTCGAGTGACACCGCTCGAGTAGACAAAGGTGATGTTCCCACTAAAACACATCTCCTCCCCATACCCTACGGAGTAAAGCACATCTCCGTCATTCCAGAAATCCTGTGTCGTGTGTCAAACACCCCCAGTAACTTGAATTATGGCTTGGTTTCGGCGCAAGGCCTGGTACAGGGCTCAAGGGACACAACCTTGAGTCTCCGGCTGATGTTGCCACCGCATTGCCTCCCTATACCAAAACGTTGGAGGGGAGCTCATCAGCTGCAACCCTCCGGTCGAGTAGGGCGGAGTCGAGCGAGGCTCAAGACTATGCGACGCCCTACTTAGATATTGATGTTGACGTATTTTCCTCCGTTTCCTGCTCGTTCGACGTTTGTCGCCTGCGACCGAGATAGTAGCGATGTTGATAGGTTGTCGGATAGCTATGTACTTGTGGGAATAGGACGGTAGAGAATGGCGAGCGAATTTCAAGGTGTCGGACGACCCAGATCCGGACCAACCATAAAATAGAGCAAGAACCAGGCGTGGCCCGCCCGCCAGGCCCCCTCGTACCACCCGCCTTTGGTGTAAAGCCCAAGCTTGCCGCGGTCGTACGAGTCGCTGTCGTCCCATAGCCACTCACTATCGTCCCACGAGACAAATTTGAAGCCGCAGGTGTGAAGGTGTCCAGCCTTGATCTGCTTCCAGGTAGGTAAGGTGACGATGAGTTCTAGAGTGAACGCTTGAGACATGAAGGCGAGGCAGGCACGAAGAGTCGAGTAGAAATGATAGATGTGGATCGCAGCCGATCGAGATAATCTGTAGACGGGCGACAGGAGGTTATAGCTGTGGCGAAGAATCGAATGGCTTTGGATGAATCTGAGCTTGTCCTCGTCCTTGAAGAAGATAAACGCCGCGAGGGTTACGCAAAACATGAAGTAGAATTTGGCGAAGAGAACGACTTTGACGAGAACCCAGTGGGCAAGCGCCTTCTTTGCGTCAGTCGCGGCTATTATGAGTAGCTTGGTGCGAGTGAGAGAGTTGGGGTGTGCAGCTCGGTGTGCGGAAAGGGACGACATGAATTCTTGAGCGACAACCTCCATACATGACTTGAGTGCGAGTAACGTCCAGTAGGCGGTGATGGCATCCCAGAACTCGACGAATGTTGGGAGAGGAGTGGTGGTAAGAGTTTTGAAGACCCAAACAGCAACGGCAAGATGTCCTTTGGCGATGTTGAGGCCGATGCTGATGAGAGATCCAACGATGATGGTAGCGAGAGAGTTGAAGACGGCTGTGAGACTTGCAGCAAGGCTTGACCAGAAGACGAGGAAGTCCGCCATTTGAGCCGTTGCAGAGATGAGATCTCCGACGACGTTGTTGGGTGATGTTGACAGGCTTACAGTCGACCACTCAACGACGCCTGTATAAGCGAGCCCCAACCAATCGAGAATATCGGTGCTCAAGGCAACGACATCCAGAGAGGCTATGGTTTCGAGAAGGGTGGGAGAGGTGTACGCGACAATCGCAACAGGAATTAGGAACATGAATACGAGAGATTGTCGAGCCCACGCCTAAAAGGAAGAGTCGATTAGCAGAAGTAAAAATGAGAAGTAACTAGGAAATATACCTTCTGGGAGACCAGGGCAAGTGAAGAGAAGAGTACCAATACGAGTATGCCGATGCCGATTTGCCATAGCATGTCGTAGCCCTCGTTGACGAGAGGGACGTCCAGGCTCCGACCGGGAGGGAGCGGAAACGTTCGAGAAGGTATCAGGACTGGAACCTCCTCGACAAGGACGGTTGGCGGATGAAGAACCCGATTCAGCCACTTGGAAAGTGAAGAAACGGGGAGAGAGCGAGTGAGAGACTCAAATACGAAGTGCAACATGGTTGTTCAATGAAGAGAAGGAAGACGGAAAGGCGCCGAAGGGCAGGATTTGGGTTCAACAAAGTCACATGACATGGAACTTTCATGTGTTTCGACGCGTCGCGTCCTCACATGATCGCGCCTCCGATCTCAAGGCAGAAATTCTCCCAGAAACTCTGAGCCATCTGAGCCAGCTCAATTTCTTTGTTTTCCTCTCTCTTTCAACGTGCTATGGATCCCCAACATTCGTTGTTTAACTACGGTATGTCTACCAAAAACATCGTCTCCTCATAGGCCTCACCGTACGCTCTCGGACCTACACTGATATGCCGCCAATCTCGTGTCACAAGCTCAAGCGCGAGTAGGTTTCGTAGTCTTTCTTCCTGACTCGCTCTCAGTCTGAAGGTTCGCCTTCTCCACAAACTACCCAACCAGTCCACCTGCTGAGCGACGGTTGTACCGTGAAGTTGATCGATCGCTGATTGAATTCTCATAGTGAGGCGTCCCAATTTCAGGATACGAGATTGTGAGTGAACGGCAGGAGGGGGAGCTGCTGATGAGTGTCATGAGTGTTGTGGTTATCGAGAATAAGCACGCAAGCTCACCCTCTGGTCATTTTCCGAGCCTGAAACATGCGCACGACAGCGTTCATCAACAGTCTCCACATCTTCAGCTTAACCGTCACCCTTGTATGGATATCTGACTGAAATCAAAGTCGTTCCCATCTACGATCTCCGAGTAGTTGATATCGAGAAGGCGAGCGGAACGGAGAGGTTTTTGGGTGGGAATCGTTGGGTAACGAACATACTCGTAAAGATCCATTGCGTTTCGGAAACGAGCCAATGGCGTGAATTTGTGACATCGAAGAAGGACGACTTGAGCACATCAAACTGTCTGTTCTCCCAGCGTCCTGTGTGGGTGAGTTGGCGATGGAGATGTAGACCCAGAAACGGGTATCGTGAGGGTTGGTGTCGGAGTTGCCGTGGAGGCGTTTGATGATCGTCCGGGAGCTCGTCGTCGATATGGTCGTCTCAGACGTACACTGGTATGCTATAGTAGTTGGGCTGTTCAATCGTGGTTCTCGAGAACACATATACAAGTCACATACCGGTCATTTTCAAGCCTAACTCATGCTATGCCATCCCGTCTACCGATGCCTTCCCATCTGAATCTTGTCGGTCCCCACGCCATGCATATTTGGCCTCCATTTCGGCGAAAGGGTGCGACGAAACCGATAGCTTTTTTCAAGCATTTGTAGATAAACTTGAAAGGGTCCAGAGGGAAATGTTGATATGAGGTATAGAGGTGAGAAAAGAATGGGAAGGTGGGGGGCAGATGTTCTCTGAGCCGTGGTTGATGGTGGTGGTCGAGGTGAGATTTGTCGTCCGGCTAAGCGCCCGTGCAACGCGGCTTCTTTCGCAATCACCACGACCGGTCCTCCTCCGATTTCGCTGAATGTTGGGTAAAATTGGCCCAACTATAGTTCATACGAGACTATCGACGGCTCTCTCTTGGAAGTAAGCTGTAAGTCTGTTTATCATCACGAATATAGCCCTTACTGATTTCAGACTCGGCTCTCCTCCGTCGCGTTAAATTGACTCTAGTAGGACGCGTCTCTCCAAGCTGAAAGTACATGGAAAAGACCTCTATGACGCCCTTTCGAGATACCAGAATATCCGTCGAGTATGTTGAGCCTCATGCTGGGTATGAGGCACGCCGAATTTTGTCAACGCCACCCTCCACGACGCCGTTCCCAATATTCACCCTTCCTCCTCATCTCTGCTCAAACCTACCAAGATTTTCCCTTGAAGGGCTGAGTCAGGGCTACCTTCCATACTGGTCTCTGCCATCTTCTCCATCAGCTCGCCCTCTGCACCGTTCTCGACGTATACTTTTCCGACGGTTATTGACGTCGCTGTTGACCAACTCGGACGCGCTCAAGCTTATTTCGGGTTGATTGCGAGGAATCCGCTAGTCAATGTGAGGTTTTCCCGCTCTAATCTGGAGTACAAGAATACTGGATACGTTAGTTTTTGCTGCAGGCGTTGCACCGAATCAGGGAAAACTTTTGAGGGGTGTTAATGGGTTCAATTGTGGTGGTCGGGAACTGACTACCGACGAGCACGAGAAGAGAACAGCAACTTTGGAGGGGTAGGAGGGCACACACATTCTCCTTCACGAGCTAACAACCATCACCGTCGACTGTAAGCCGTTCATCGAAGAGTGGAATATCTCACCGTCTCCATCGATAAATCCGCCACCCACAGACATTCCTTCCCACGAACTCAAGCGGCGAACTTGAAGACCGATGATCCTTAGGTTTCCTTCTTGACCTCGCCCTCACCAGGCGCAACCTCTGTCATAGAAGCAATCCATTTGTCGCGGATTTCTATTGAACCCGCACGACGAGCCTACGAATACCAGGAACGCACCGGGTGACCATGTCAGAAGGGGGAGATATGGTGGAGATTGGAACACGAGACGGGCTGTGATTGTCTTTTATAGTCAACACAGCAACTAGTCGCAACAGCTTGTCTCTTTCTTCCCCCCACCTTTCTCTCACCCTCTCCATTCCGCTCGATGAGCAACCCGACTTACTTTGCCAACGCTCAAAGCACGACTGTGGGACCCAATGCTGATTTTCGGACTGCGCATAGAGATGCAATCACGAATATCAACTCTTACCAGTGCAGTCACGCAGATGATCGAGTCGTTCTGGTGCGTGGCATGCCTTGTTTAAAACAAAACCACTGACACTCCTGCCTAGTACGGGAAGACCTATCGACGCATCATCGACGGCGACCTCATCTTTCGGCGCCATCTTTCAACTGAAGTCATAACTGTTACCGTCAGGCCCGAGTCTGAAGGTGGAAGCTCGACATCGCCGGAACCTCGGGCAGTCATGGTTAGGAAGACGACACGAACTGCGGAGGTTGTCGGGGTCGGCGGGCTGTTTACTGTGACGAAGTATGAGCCAGTGCGCGAAAGTGATAATCATGGAGGGTTCGAATTGGTGAGCGATGGTTTTTTCGATACAGTAAACATATGGTGACTTGCTGTAGGTGTTGGAATGTGTCTTGAAGGCTGCGACGTCGCTGCAGTATGTTATTCAGTAGCCTGTCCTCGTAATGATGCTGATGATATCCAGGTCGCCATTCCTGACTCAATTCTTTGCATTTAGTGGGTCCAATCTATCGACGCTGATTGCACACGATGGTGGGTCTTCTGTCAGGTGTTTTGAATGTAAATGCTGACATGTTGTAGAACTTGCGGATGGATATGGATATCTGTATCAGTTTTGGAGAAAGAATCGGATTGTATTTTACTGCTTCTTGTATACAAATGTATGTTCAGTATCTAAGCTTCTTGTTTATTCTGACGGTGAGTTTCTTCAGAGAGTTGCAATCGAAGCTTTGCGCGACGACGAGACTGTGGTGTCTACGGTGAGGTGATTGTTTCCGGCACTGAAGCCTGATTAGTGATATCAAAAAGGTGTCACATCGTTGGACGGACTGGTCGGTGAATCTCAAAACTCTGAGTTGGCATTACAATCCGGCTTCTGCTGCCATCGACCCACCGAGTGAAGACTTCCTCCAACCATCTTTAAACCACTTCCCCCCACTTCGCCAAGACACTCTTCGACAACTCGATCCCAATGAAATCGTCGCCTGCGTTGAGGAATCCCTCGGAGATGTTTTGTGCCTGGTTGCGTCATCAGAACGGAGTTGGATCGGCGATCTGTCGGGCTGGGCCAAACACGGGTTTTTGAATTTCGGGTCTGTCGTCGACAGAAACACGGCCGGAATCCTCGCCCACTTTCCTTCCACTCCTCCCCTCGAGTGGTCCTGCAAGAGTTGGCATCTCGACGTCAAAGCCAGCTATTCCAGCTCGGGTACGTCCACCCATCGACTCCACCTTCCATTCCTGACCAGTTTTAGTACCTTGGCGAGTCGACCTTTCCTTCCGCAAGACTGGTGATGTCCAAGTCACCCTCGATTTCGGCTTGCGCATTTCAGGGAAAGACCGCAATCAACTTGGGGCTGCTTACCTCTGCCAGTCCCATCCCTTCATTGGCTGCGAGGATGTGAGGGATGTTGGTAAGTACCCGCTGAAACTCTCCTGCCTTCCTCGTCTGATCTTTTGTTCCACTCAGTTTACATTGATCGTGTCGGATTCACCCTCAAGACCACCTTCCATCACGACCCCACGACACGTTCAACCCCGCTATACCTTTTTGTTCCGCCTCTGCGTTCCAAGATCATCAACAATATGCATTGTATACCATACCCGTTTCCTCAACCTCTGTTTTATTGGAGCCACGACCCGCAAGGAAAAGACGTCATTGCCGAGAAGAGTTGGGAGGAGCTTGGCATTCCCAAGCTGGAATTGAAGGATTGGGTTGGGTCTTGTTGGAACGGTTGGGACTATGATTTTGTAGAAGATCATCTTGGGTCGAGAAACTATGACTGGGATGGAAGGGATTACGCGCGAGAGCATGGATATCCGGAACTGATATATGGCGAGTACCTTTCTTCGTTCTGAATTCCTTTGAATACTGATTCTTTCCTCCCAGGGGATCCTTACGATGTTCGGTTGGCGGGAGTACAGGTACAAGAACTCAATTTCTGGAGACAACCAACGGAGAGTTTGAGCACCATATACGAAGACGATGACGAATCTGCAACAGGCAAGTAAAACATTTTAACCACTGCAGCCCTACACCCTTCTTACTGCTGTTCTAGCAGACCTGATCGAGTGCGAACCACCCGAGGTGGAAGAGTTCGGCTCCCAGTACGAGTCCGAGACCCTGAACGATGCTGCTGTACTTCGTTCCACTAGGCTTTCCGGATGGTCGAGGCTCACAGAGAAGATCCGTACGATGTCCAACCGAAAGGAAGCGCAAAAGCAAAGGCTGGGGAACTGATGGCTCCCTTGGGTCTGGATGACTTCGTGGGATGGCGAAGAATTTTAATGCGTCTCAATACCTCAGAATTTTCACTTTTATGAGGCTCGTCTTCTGGGCCTGTCGTGGATCTTGTTTATGTACATGTACGTTTCTCGTGTCTACTTGTAGGTATACGTCGATCAATATGCGAACTAATTATTATAGTTTCAGCTTCTTGCTCTCGACATCGGGCGATCTCATACAACGGGTTCACGGGCGTTTTCAGTGAAGACGCGGCGTTCGACAAGGCCGAATCACAAGTTTTAGAGTCTGTGAATGCGGACATACAACACGGCGAAAAGAAATGCATACGAACGACGAGCGCACACAACCAACGAGGTGAAACCACATGTCTTTCTCCGTCGTCTGGATTGGCCACAAAATTCGCC